>JAPQWN010000002.1:78324582-79641248 GCA_028538565.1 Umbellularia californica
AAAAAATTGCTAAAATAAAAATTCTATGCATAAAAATTAGACTTGAATTTTTTTTTCATATATATATTTTCTTTCAAAAATAAAAATTGCAGAAAAAGTAAGAGATGAGATGAGATGATGAGAAGAGATGAAGAAAAAGAGATGAAATGAAGATATGAGATGAAGTCAGAGAGATGGAGGAAAGTTACTGACTTGTGTAGAGATGGTATGTGCAGAGAGAGAAAATATGGTTGGTGAAGAATGTTTGAGTGGGTGCACATATATGAGGCAGAGAATGTTTGAGTGGGTGAAAAATGTTTGGTGACGTGGAGATTTACTGAGACAGAGAGATGGGGCAGGGAAGAGAATATTACCGAGACTAAGAGACTAAGAATGAGAAAACAGGTGCTGGGGGCGTCTTTTTCCAATCAAGGCTTCAGGCGAAAACTGATACAGGCGGTCCAGTTTTTTTTTTTTTAGCAACCTAAAAAAAAAAAAACTTAGAAAATAAAAAAAAGCATAAAAATGAACTAGGATCACTCCTCGGCAACGGCGCCAAAATTTGGCCGTGCTGTCGCAGGCACCCAAAAATATAGAACCTTTAATCCTAAAAGTATATGTAGTAGTGCGAGTAAGGATCGTTCCCACGGAGAGTGTTTAGCCAAATTTTGTGCTATGTGATCAAAGATGGGGGGTTTTGTCTATGCTGAAAGAAAAAATAAATAAAAGCAAGTAAAGAGCAATAAAGTAACGACTTCAATCAAATGAGCAAGCATTGGTCAAAGTTAACATCCACCATCGGAAATTCAGAACTGATCATCGATGCAAAAATAAATCAATTAACACTTTGAATATTCATCGTTGGAATTAAATTCCTACCTCCTTAATTAGTTAATTAGAAAACACGCGCTCTAATTAACCCTAATTGCTAAACAACCTAAGACAAGCGCTATAGATTTAATTTAGTAACAGCATTAAAATTAGAGAGGTCGATGAACCTAAATAACACAAACACACGCGGTTGCATTTAATTTAGCCAAGTGTTCTTCCTAATATCTAACAATTATTGACGCAGTAAATTATTAAAAATCAGTTGCTTCGCAAATTAGAGGGATCAAATTTCTAATTTAGCAGTAGATTGCAACGAAAATTAAACTAGTAGGCCTCCTAGCAATTAAACGAAACAATCATGGTAACAAATTAAGAACAGAAGAACAACCCATATTCAAAGCATAAATTGAACAATGAAAATAAATTAGATCTCACAGTATTTATTTCGAGGCTTCAGTCTCCTTCGACCAATTACCGAAAATTAGCCACGCAGGGCCATAAAAAGACCTGCAAAAATAAAAGAAAAGAGTGAAGAAAGAGAGAAAGAAAATTCGTCAGAGGAGAAGATGGGGACTTTTGGAACGGAGTGGGTTATTTATATTGAATGTATGGCAGAGAGAGGAGAGAACTAAGATGAGGTGGCGTTGGGAATGGGAAAGAGAAGTGAAGATGAATAAGAATTAGAGAGAGAGATAAGAGAAAATATAGAAAGTACAATTAGATAAGGACAGTGGCTTGTGTGAGATTAGAGGGAAAGATGGATTTGAGAGATGAGGTGGCGTTGGGAGAGAGGATAGGAATTGGAAAGAGAATGTGTATGAGAGATGGAGACATGAGGGTGAAGGATGAATTAGAAAAAAATCAATTAAAACTCTAACTTAGTCAAACTCCCTTTCTTGACCATATCTTCTCAATCGCGCTTCAGTTGGACTTGACCCAAGAATTAAAGTTGCATCATTTTCCGTTCCGCACAATATAAGCCCAATATTGGATATGTTTCGACAAACTCCTGATTTCTTCAAATTTACCATAATGCCCTTCTGCTTGATTTCCTCTAAACTCGACCTGGCTCTGAATCAGCTCCGTCCATTCAGCATCAAATATGATCACCTTCTTTTGACATTCCACAGTATCTTGAATCGTCTCCACCAGAGCTCGGATGAGAGAGTTATGCCCAGCTTGCGAAGCGATGAGAAAATTAGTCTAAAATTGCCCAATTAACTTTGTTTTGCGCTTAGCACCTCCAATTGCAACCTAAATCAAAATATAAGAATAATGAGTGCAATTAGACATCAAATAGGTACAAAGGAATAAATATTAATGGAGAAAAATATAACATTTTTCATTCTCGTCATGGTGCCAGATCAGGTGTTTCTTGAAGGGGTTGTTTCGTAGCAGGGAGTGGTTTTGTTCGTCGCCGATATACAATTCCATGTTTGAACAGTTCAACAGAAGAAGTATCGAATGAAAAAGGTGGTAATATAGTCATTGTGATGGAAGTGGAGGAATCAGTGTTTTGAGAAAAAAATATAAATTTTCGAAAAACTCAACATTTCGAGAAACACGAATTCTTTTTGTAGATGGATCATAGCAAACAAATCCTTTTTAATGAGTTGCGTAACCAAGAAAAACACATCTAGTGGCTTGCGCAGACAATTTCTCATCCGTACAGAAGGAGGAAGATGAACAAAACAAACACATCCGAAAGGATGAAGATGTGCATATGTAGGGTGAGAGTTAAACAGACGGAAATATGGGGACTGATTTTGAAGTTTGGAAGACGGAAGTCGATTAATCAGATGAGCAGAAGTAGAGAGAGCTTTCGGCCATAATCTAGAGGGAACAAGGGATTCAAGTAGCAGGTAACGAACCAGGTCAAGTAAATGGCGATTCTTTTGTTCAACAATGCCATTTTGCTCTGGTAGGAGGGCTGGGTGCAAATGGCTGTGAAGACATGGATGACGATTTGCTCTGGTAGGAGGGCTGGGTGCAAATGGCTGTGAAGACATGGATGACGACGGCGAAGCAGATGCCATCGAGTGAGAATCTGAAGAAGCAATGACAGAATAAGCACACGAATTCTGATTTTCTGGTTGTTTCCTGCATTCAGAAATGGTGTGCCTGCTAGCTTTGCAGTAGTTACAAACTTTTCTTTTGCACTGAGAAGAATAATGTCCATATTCCTTACAAGTGAAGCATTGAACCTTGCTCAAATCTTGGGTTGAGGTGTCACGTTGGGAGGGTTTCCCTTTTACCACATAAGCAACTTCAGTGGGACCAGTGGATGATTGTTGGGATAGTTGATGTTGAGTGAATAGCCGTTGTTCTTCGCGGAGCACTTCATTGAGACATGTCTCCAACGAGGGAGAAGGATGTCGACTCATGAAATTGGAGTGGACATTTTCAAATTCCGGCTGAAGTTTCATTAGAAATTGATCTCTCTGAGTAACTTTATGAACTTCCTGAATACCAAATAAAGTTTCTCCTGTGATAGTGGCACGTGTATTCAATCCAAAGAACAAAGAAGCCGGAGTAATACTCCTGGACAGCCATCTGGCCTTGAGAGTATTGAGCAATTTCATGTTCTAATTGGAACCGACGGGCTGAATTTTCTTGGTGGTAGATACGTTTCAGATATCCCCACATATCTAGAGCAGTTTTATAAGGCTTAAGATGTAAAAAAATTGGGGTTCCACTGCACCCAACATCCAGCTCATAATCGGTGCTTCTTTGGTTTCCCAATCTTCCAATTTTTCCTTTTCCGTTGGTTTTTTTCATAGAACCAGAAATGCGTCCCCATAATTTTTTGCCTTTCAGATATAACTCAAATTAATAGGCCCAAGCAGAATAATTTTTTCCATTAAATTTGATCAATTGCATTTCATTCTTGTCCATTTTCAACCCACAGATGTCAATAGTATCCAGATAGCAACAAACAGAAGGGAGCAACAACAGGAAACAGCCCAGGTTAATTGCAGAAAGAGCAATTTAAAGATGATAGCAGCAATAAAGGAATAAGGAACAGCCCATAAGCTATTCTGAATCAACCAATCACAACAGATCGCAGATCTGTATAAATAGATGCATAAAACTGGTCCAGGTGACCAAGAAAATCATCAGAAAACAGTAGTTGGGGCCCACTGGTGATTCAATCTACTAGATCAGGTTGATCAGATAGATGCTTTACCAAAATATTGAATGAACAGAGCAAAGAGTGCAGCAATCGGATACTTGTGCTTAAAGATGGACGGCTTTGATGAAAGTAGATTACAAAAACTGGTAAACCCAAGTGGTGATAAAAAAGCCTACTGATCAAATCTGATCTGTCGATGGTTGTCCTCTGTTGATCTCCACACACTGCTGTCAGCTGACATAGGAACTCTCCTTACGAACTTAGACAAGAAAGATTCAAATGGCTCTTAATCTCTTTATTGCACCAAGATGGCTCTGATACCATTTCATGAATAAGCCAGAAGAGATATCACTCATAAAACAAGATTGAATAGAATTGTATTCGATGACCTCCTTGAGGATTCACCATGTATCTTATAGATCAGAAATGCCCAATTTGGGCTACAATTACAATCTATCAAATCTACTATTATGGTATGTATTGCTGTACAAGTCTGGCTAGTATCAATCCACAAATCTCCTATTATAGTATGTATTGCTGTACAAGTCTTCAATACAATGGGCTTTTGCAGATGGGTCATGGATGGGCCAACTTATATTATAATGGGCTTGTGTTAACAAGAATAACGTCTTCAGAATAGGGCTCTGCAATAAGCTTCTTACTTGATTGACATCCAACTATCATAATTAATGAGACATCCAACTATCTCAACTGGTGAGAAATCTAACCATCTCAACTGACTGAGTACGGACTAAACAGACAACAAATGGTGCGGAATACCACAACGATCGTCAAAATGGACTAAACAAAGCTAACGATGAAAAACTACTCATTTTAACATTAAGTTACCTACACAAAAGTCTAACCCGATTTAGGCAACATTTCAGTACAATTTGGGGGGTCTCAAAATGGGTAGAAATAGTAGAGTCGGATCTAGGTCACTAGGAAGGTAGTCGGCATCCGGGGCCATGCTTGCCATCCAAGACCACAACCATGGACCCTGTCATCCGAGGGAGCATACGAGCACTCATGTGCCTGCGTATCCCAATGCATGACTTATGTATGTTTTAATTACCTAATTTAAGGTCACGTGTGTTATAGGGTAGTAGAACAATGACTCATGACACAAAAGAGATTGCACGCATCCTACATGCAAATAAACAAGTAGACTAACTAAAACCATATCTAATTGATTGATTAGTAAAGGAGCCATTCCTACTTTCCATTATAAGTCATGGGATGCCATCATCATTCTCATGCATTCTCATTCGTCACTATGTAATCTTAAGAGTCCAAATACCGGGGATTTTATGTCCCTTGGTGCTTTGATGGCATTAGGTATTCAAGACTCCAAGTTCACTACTTGAAATTGCACGAAGCATGCCTCCGGACAATCTTAGGAGTGTGTCAGCTCAAACTACACCTCCTAGCTCAAGTGCCCAAGTTCAAGTATTGGGTACCATCAGGTTACAAGTCCAATTCTATGTCCTAAGGTTCAAGTCAAAAGAACCAAGGTTGGTTAACATCTAAGCCTAGAAATGGTCCCAAAAGGAGTGGGAGAAATGGTCTTTAGGGCCCTCGAACAATGGCCCCAAAAGGGGGTTGAAAGCTACTGGTTGGATAACTGCCGTCGGACATGGGTTTTGTCGGGCCATGTCTACCTCTGTTGGTCAGACCTGAGCCCTCTTTGAGGGCTGTTTTCTCCCTTCTTTTAGCCGACTTTTGGGATCTTTTATCCACATTATTAGTGTAATTAAACATCAAATTAAGCTGCTAAATACCATCTCAACAATAGCAAAAGTAACAAAGCAAATTGAGCTGGAACATGTGTTAACTCTAAGCAAACATAAGAGTAGAATGAGGAATCATCAAATACATTGCAGACTTGTGATGAAATTTAAGTTGATCACTTGCCTTGAGTCTCTTAGGTTCTCAAATAGCCTCTGAACTCACTCAAACCAGTGTGGGAACCATGCAGAAATCCCAATGTCCAATCACCCTATAAAATACCCAAAATTTTGAAAATGGATGAGGGATTGGAATTAGACCAGGAAAATCGGGGTACGCAGCTAAGAATCTACCCTCTACAGCATACTAAAAATTGGTAGCGTTCCAATACAACTAAGCACTCCAAAAATGTTGCGTTCGATGAGGGAGGGGGTGACCCACCATGGATTTCGACGAAAATATGCATAGACGTACACATCATCGAAACGAAGCTTTCTACTGGATTGGAATTTTGATTTGAGCATTGAACGAAGATGAAACCGGGGCTGAAAGTGGTTGCTGAAATGGCTTGGGAGAGAAGAAAGAAGAAAGAAAAATCTAGGAAATATAGACTTACTTTATGTGCAATTACAAGTTTGCCATCTGTTATGTGGACAAGATTAATTTCTACACTGATTTTCTAGCCATCAAAACGAGTTGTGTTCTCCTTGAAAGTTTCTCGAAATAATTTCTCCTGTCCAACAAGCCTACGTGAGAAGTTTTGAGGTATCAGTCAAAGTCAACCATTCCAAAAGTGGTACTTCGACCAAGACTTAAGTGTAAATCGAAGAGCCTAAACAGAGGTAGTTCAACACGAAAGTTTTCCGGTATAACTCGGACTACCTAACAAGCCTAACCTGATATTTTCTTGAAATACCCAAAATACCCTTGACATCAACCCAAAGTACTATACTACCCTTTCTAAGTCAAAAGCTCTGTCAAAACGTTGTCAAATGAACTCAAATGTTACTCACACACTATAACTCACTTAATTAACACTAAACACACTTAATTAGCAATTAATCAGGGTAATTAGGCTTGGGGTCTTACATGTCTCCATAACATTCAATTCCCGGCACTCATTTAACTATATTCTTGATGGGATTTGGGATGATTTTGTATACACCTCTTAAGCTTAGTATAATCTGAATACTTTGATGCAGATGATCTAGTTTGGTAGTCCATATTTTGATAATATGACACGCATGGGGCCTTCTTGCCCTAACACAACGTGGCATGGGGCATTTTTGCCCTTTATGGTTTCGAACTAGAGACCTCCGGCTCTGACACCATGACAAGTTTGCTAGCTAGTAATCCTAAAACCAATTGGTGATGGGAAACAGCACAAACAACTATGTAATAGTGGCAAGCTCATTGTATGGTATTATTTGTGAAATTAATTAGTAATAATTCATAAGTGGGACCTACATGTTCAAATTAATTTTTATTGAGTTAGAAAAATTACATTTAAGTCCAAAATTGAATATAATTAACAATTGAAACTACTTATTAACCTAATCGCAAATTGGAACTGAGAATTATGGAAGCTCTAGTAATTAATCCTAATTGCCCTAATCCATATATTTGGGACCAAGATTCATGGAAACCCTAACAATTGAGTATTTCGGGGTTTGGGTCCTTACATTCTCTCCCACTTAAAGAAATTTGGTCCTCGAAATTTACTACAAGTAGGTACCGAGGCCTTACAATGCCCTGGCCAAAAAAGGATTGCTAGGAATGTTTTCTTGTTTGGTCCTACTATGCTGTAGTTTTCTTGGTTCAGTATGAGCCAGGTTTTTTTTTTTTGTTTTTTTTTTCCTTCAGTATATAACTCTTATACTGTATAAAGTGTATGACTCATCTTTTTTAATCGATTTCAGTCAATCTTTCAAAAAAAAAAAAAAAATGTTGTAATTTTTTTTCCTTACCTTTGGGTATAATTCTCTTGTACCTATGCTTTCCCTTTCTCTGTTGAGTCTTCTTTATATTTTCATTTTCATTTTCTTGTGAAACTTTACCTTTTTAATTTTTATATGCATCCTGCTTGGAAAAGATGACGACTCAATGAAATACTGCAGGGGGCATGGCAACCATCTCTAAACATTTCAACTGTATTAACAAGCATTGGGCTGTTATTGAGTGAGCCAAACCCAGATGATGGCTTAATGTGCGATGCTGTAAGTACATGCAGATGTTTATTGGGAGAAGCACTCTTATCACTTCTTGATTTTGCATTTGTTTGGATAAATATGCAGAGCAGGGAGTACAAATACAGTAGGCAAGTGTTTGTCCAAAAGGCCCGGTCTTGGACTGAGAAATATGCTATGCGTGGGGCAGGTTGTACTAGTGGTGGTGCTTTACTGTGCCAGAGCATGGTAATGAGCATCTCTCTCTCTCTCTCTCTCTCTCTCTCAAACACACACACCACACACGAAAGTACTTGATAAGTGGGTGTGCATGTGATTTGCATCTTGTAAATGAACGTGCAAATAATAGTGTGAAATCTCACCCTCATTGGACCAATATTGCACCTTTTATCTTACCACCCCAGATGGAAGCTGGGCAAGGGGACACTGGTTTGGGAAGTGCTGTTGATCATGAGGGAGGTCGAAAGAGATTGCGTGGACTCAGTTCGAAGTTGTCACTTGATTCTTCAGTGCCATTAGAGAGGAACAATGATAACAAGGAGAATGTTGCTATAACTGATAACAAAGAAAACGTGGTCCCAGTTCGTCGGTTATCGCTCTTGAACTTCCAAAGACTTCCCCAAAGACCTTCAGTAGACGTACCAAAGTCATCGTCATCACCTCTATCTAGTAATCATGACAAACAGAAGCCTCTTCAAGATCACAATAGGCCAGCTGCAAATGCCAGCCTCAAACAAACAGAGCCGGTTTCAGAGATCCCTCCAACCGTGATAGTATCTGACAGTGAAGAAAGTGATGACGAAGACAAAAGTTCCACAAGGTCAAGGTTATCTCTCCTACGTAAGCGCTTGATACAGAGGTGAAACTAAAGACATGCAGCTCAAATGTTCTTTATGGGTCAGTCCTTTTATTTACATTGCTGGTAACATATTACATGGATTGGATTGGTAATGCAAGAAGCTGCTTTCTCCCAAAGCTATCTTTCACTTTATATTTTGTCCAGTCTGTCTTTCCTTTGGCTTAGTGCAGACCTAAAGTACTAGAAAGTGATGTACCTCTCACCATGTAAAAGTTGTAAATGTTGGGTGCACTGAAGATTCTAAGTATTTTAATGTTTTAGAAAGTATCCCGTGCACTACCGTCAAGTTTAAGAGGTTTAGAGTTATGTGGATTGTCCGTGAATATGAGCTATGTTCATATTACAACGACCTATACACTTCCATCCTCTGGAGTACAATAGGCTGCTTAAGCTTTCTCTCCTGTCTACTTTTTTGTAGATCTTTTGTGTTATTTAGTATTTTAACTTTGTCTGATGAACAATATGTTATTTGCAGAGAACAGTAGATTTTAGGGTTTGCACTTTTCCGCACTTCCAATACTCCACTTGTATTACTAAAGAGATTGATTCATCAGTAAACAACTATAAAGAGATTCCAAGACGTTTTTTTTTTTTTTACTATATTGGGCTACTGGTCTAGAGGTATTACTTTCACTTGAGGACCCAAGGATCGATCTCTGGACATGTGTGTGAGACCAAGGTGCCAGCACCAATCTACCATGAGTGTGTTGTCTATATCTTAACGGTGAAGATGAAATGGCTATTTTAAGATTCAATATGATAACCATCTTTACCCAAAAAAATAAAATATCCATTGACACGGGAATGAAAAGAAATCAGTAAACCACTTCTTGCAAGTTCGAGACAGGAAATTTCTTGTTTATTTTATGTATAAAAAATGTTTGATCTCATAGGTAGACTTGTTTAAACGGTAGACAAGTGGAGATCTATTATTTACCATCAATTTGCCTCTTATAAGCTTAGAAACAAAATTTATGTAGCTAACATGAACATAGTTGGGACAAGGCTTTTGATGATGCGATGAATGAAGCTTAAACTCACAAAGATCCTGGTTTGATTGACAGCATAGAAATTTTCTGTGCCAAGATCATCCAACCAATCTTAGCTTTTGGATGTTTATTAGTCCACGGTGGTTGCTCTCCAAGTAAGGCTGGAAACAGTTTTTTGTCACGGTCTGGTCCGTGGTGGACCCAGAATTACAGATGACCCGAACCTGATTATTAATTGATACATATATTGGATCTGGACCTTGATAGGATAAACTCAATGGGACCCGATGCAGCCAAAGGAGTTAATTCCTAATTGTTAGTGAGTCCAATTACCCAAATCCTCAATTAAGCATTAGTCATATGTCGGGATGTAAATGGGTCCCTGATTCTCCGATTACCCAAAGGTTCTGACCCACTAAAAATCGGGTTTGGGTCCTTATTTGGGCCCCGATAAATAAATGGTGCCGGGTCCTGTTCCACCTTGGTTCGGCCCGTAGACCTGAGACCCGACATATTACCTTAATTTTTAAAATTTTTTTTTCTAAAAATCAAAATTTTTATGATATCATTCTCTACTTAGACCCAGATTCGGATCCGGAGCCGTTCCATATATGGTTTTGGTTCAGGAGCTAAGAAACCGGTTCCGAAATGGTTCCGAGTCTAGATTCAGTTTCTTCTTCTCCTTTACGGTTCCGGAGCCACCACAGACCTGGACCGGAACTAACCCGTTTACAACCTAGTCACATATTACAAGGAGAAAAGTAGAAGCTTCACTTACCAATAAGAGTCAAAGCCACCATATAGCCTTTAATCATATGAAAGTATAGTGCTAAGAACAAAAACTGTGATTAACAATTAGGGGCATTTGGGCGGAGGTCACTGTGGTTTTTATCGCAAACGTTCCACGTGTTTTTTCTGTAGAGCTAAAGGTCCCTTTTCAAGTTTTAAACACTTAAAAAGTCTACAGTGCCCCCTCTTAATATGCTCTGTGCAGTATACAAAAAAGGAAAACTAATTCGTTAAGGGTTTCATTTGGACAAAAAAAGGGAAGAAAATCCGTTAATTTTGTGAAGATTATTTGATTGCATAAATCAAGGATTACGAAAGGTAAGAGAAAGAAAATGGGGAAAACTGATTCAAAAAAGGATAAATCATCTAGAAAATCTGCACGTGGGACTGGGCAAAACTCAAATAAATTTATCTAAGAAGGAGAAATCATCCAGAGAATCTGAAAATGGGACTGGGCAAAACTTAGATAATTTTTTTCAAACTTGGATAAATTTGTTTTTGTCCAAACTTAGATAAATTTGTTCGAAATTCAAAAAAGTTGTTCAAAACTCAATTAAATTTGTCTGAGTTTTGACAAATTTATCTGAGTTTTGCCAGAAGTTCAGATAAGTTTGTCGAAAACTTAGATAAATTTATCTAAGTTTTGGCAATTTATCTTATTTTTATTTCAATATATCAGAGTTTTGGGAAATTTATCCGAGTTCGGCGACACCGAAAGTCAGAATAAGGAAAATCATATTCTAATAAAAACGAAATCCAAAACAAAAACACTTGATGACCATGATCCAATCGAAAAAAGAGAGAGGGAAAACAAGCAAAAGCGCAAAGTTGTAAAGAGAAATTTGGAAGAGACTTCAAATGAAAGAGTAAAAGAAAGTAAAACCGTTTCTATTTTTGAAGAAATGAAAGAGAGAGAATCGAAAGTCATGATGGCGACGGAAGGTGCTCTGCAACGATACTCCATAACAATGGAAAGGAACGGAAAATGGAAACTGAGAGAGAAGAAGACGGAAGGAGTTCTCTGGGACAACAGAGAATAAAAGAGAACTTGCCCTAGGAATGACGGTTCAAAGGGGCAAATTAGTCATGAAAATATATGACGTGGTGATTTAGAGACCTCTCACCAAGATATCTCCAACTGTCTTGACTATAGACATTAGAGAAAAAGTCGTTGGACTGAATGCCTTAGAAGACCATACTTAGGGACCGTTTGCAAATTTACCCTAAAAATAAAAAGAAAAATGTCTCTTTACATTGCTTAAACAGTGCTAAAACCACAACAATCTCATCCTATCATATCAAACTCAAATTCTAAATCAAACATGGAAGGATTATGGGCCCAATATGAGGGTCCTCTGACAAAAACCCGACTGCCCGTGCTTCCCCATCCTAGATCATTAGATCCACATCATAGATCTTTCAAATCTGACCTTCATTAAGATGGATCAAGACCCTATTAACTTGATTAAACTTTTCTAAATATTCCAAGGTCTGGTTCAACATATGATCCTCATTGATTTGACCTTTTGAGCTTGCACCAGAATCCCCAGCTTGGAAAAGAACAGTCCTCATGTCAGCTTCAGACTACATATTGTTCAACTTTCCCCCACTTCCACTGTGGCCAGTCCACGTGAGACTCTTGACATTGAGGTAGCATTTCTATAAATCCCTTTTAAAGTGTGTCTGAGTTTGTGCTGGCTTTTGGGCTCTATACTTGCAAAAACCACGTGCTGTGCATGCCCGATGTGTCTTGATCCATTGATGCATGATTCATCATCATGGATGAATTTAAAGTAAAATTGTTCTAGATCGCTTTGACTACATGGATCATCATAGGTTGTAAGTCTCGCCATACTGATCTCTAGTGTAGGTGACAACAAAGTTCCTTCAAATCCTATACGCATATGAGATTTAAGGTCACTTTTGGCGATCAAATTTTTAGGGAAAAGATTTTTAATTTTTCTAAAGAAGTGGTAAATCCATGTTTGGCAATTTTAAATTCTTGAGGATTTGAATGAATGAAAATCTTTATTTGTTAGGATTTTTAGATCCGACCACCCCACATAAGATTTGAAAATCCTCACTTAAGTGGATTTGTGCACTAAACCATATTTTTCTCAACTATATGCATCGATATACACCAATATCAATGTGAAACCCTCAACTATACAAATCCCCAGTAAGAAATCTCTGTTCCAGTTGTAGTGAAGAATTATTAGATTTGTGGATTCCTCGTCTGTTACCAAAACATGCTTAAGGTATGAACAAAATCACCATACTAGAATTTATCAAAATTGGTTGATCTATAACATGTGTATAATTAATGACATTGTTTTTAGATATATGCGGAAGATGTTGTGATCTAGGGCCTACGAGAAGAGATCAAACACGCATACAAGAGAACATAGAGGTTTACTTGGTTCGGATTTTGGCCTACATCCACAAGGAAGACAAGATAATTCACTATGCAATCAGAAAAGGTGTACATCATATAGACTCTTAGGGCCTGTTTGGCATCGTTCTCTTGTTGTTCCCAATTTTGTGCTCGGATTAGGTTGTGCTGACATCAAATTGTGCCGAGTCTATACGCTGCGGAACTTTTTTGGCAATATTATATGAAATTACTCTACTAAAAATATGCCGTATGGAACTTGTTTAGTAACATTATAAAAGTTTTGCTCCAAGTAGCAAACATAGAATTTCCAATTTGGGACCCCACCTTTTATTGTTTGTAGTACTATTATTATCATATATGGGACCCACTTGTAGAAGTTTCAATGTGGTACCCACCTTTAAAAATTAGAACATGGAACCCATATCCATTGGATTTATAATGTGGGCCCACCTTTATAGGAATTATAATGTAGGCCAACTTTTTGTAAATGTAAATATAGGGTCCACCTATAAAAACTAGAATATGGGCTTACATGCATAGGATTTATAATGTGGGTCCACCTTTTGTAAACAAGACCATGTGACTCATATTTATGAATTACAAAGTGGAGTCACATATTTTGTAATTGTAGACACAAGGTCCACCTTTAGAAATTAGAATGTGGTGCCCACCTTTAAAAATTAAAAAATGGGGTAGCACATTTATAAAATTTACAATGCGGGCCCACCTTTATACAAATTATAATGTGGGGCCATACTTTTTATTTATTGTGAACACGGGACCTACTTTTAAAAAATTACAAAGTGGTACCCACATTTAGAAATCATAACATGGGGCTATCATTAAAATGTGGGGCCATACTATTTGTTAATTGTGAACACGGGACCCACCTTTAAAAAATTACAATGTGGTATCCATATTTAGAAATCCGAATATGGGGCCACCATTAAAATGTGATTGTGGACACAGGACCCACCAAGAGAAATTATAACATGATGCCTACCTTTATAAACGATTTCTAATGTGGTCCCTCCATTAAAGAATTATAACAGGGGCCCACCTTTTATAATTGTGACCATGTGACCCATCTATAGGAATTCTAAAGTGGGCCACCTCCTTTGGAATTGTGAACGTAGAGGCCTACATTTAGGATAAGTAAGAGATTTAGGATCTTCAAATAATATTCTTTAAAAGGAAAAAGATAAGAAAGAAACAATTGTGCCAGCAAGTTGTTTCTTAAAAAAAACAAAGTTTTTTTTTTTCAACTTTCTTATGCTGGCGGGTTAAGATTTCGAGATTCCTTTCCATGAGAATAAAATTTGGAACAATCATTTATAAATACCAAATATGTTTTCTACACCCATGTCTCATGGGAACATGGGAACATCCAAATGGCATGATGCCAAATGCACCCTTAGTCTTTATTTATAAGATCGGCCCCAAAACCCTGTTACACTCAAACACTACTTCTAATCACAATAGACCTATAACCGGCGTACTTCTAATCACAGTAGAACATGGGCAATACAGGGACCCGATTTACCAAATTTATTACTTCTATTGAGCCATACAACCTAACAGAAGATCTGATTGTTCATACTATCACTATCTTCATAGATATCAAATTTCGATATATCATCCTCATCTTCTTGATATTCATTGTAAATAGGGTGTTCCAACAACTTCTTCACCACTTTGTCATCAAACATATCATAGGCTTGAACTAGTCACCTTTCATAGGTGGTAAAGATCGGCCACCATCATTGTAAAACTCCTCATCATCACTATATTCATCCAATTCATAGTCATAAACCGGACCACCATACTCAACATCATATGATGACTGACAAAACAGTTGATTCCAAGGTACAACTCTACATAAACACTGGGTCAAGACCTCACCTTGTCTGCATATATATTAGATTACTAGATCTTGTGGGTTAAAGGGATTATAGCCTTCATTCTCAACATTTGCATATAACCACGATTTTACCTGGGAGGCATTGTAGAAACGTAGAATGACGATCACACGATCAATTAGGAACTTCATCTCTTATGCCAACTGACGAGCCAAAGGAATCGGTTCCTAACTATAGTAAAACCAATAGCCCAAATCCTCAATCAGAGACAACAATCGCAGGTAATTTAAAGGAGAAAAGCAGTAGTTTCACTTACGAATAGGAGCCTGTGGGAGTGGTTTCAAATCAAGGAAAAGGATTGCAAAA
This sequence comes from Umbellularia californica, assembly GCA_028538565.1. Lineage (NCBI taxonomy): Eukaryota > Viridiplantae > Streptophyta > Magnoliopsida > Laurales > Lauraceae > Umbellularia > Umbellularia californica. Next base: position 78,339,697 of record JAPQWN010000002.1, read on the forward strand.
GTGCTGAGAAGAACAACTTTGAATGAAAATAAAATGAATGATGATGAACTTAGAATTAGATGTTCCTTAGCTTGCTTAAATACTATTAGAACCATAAGATTTCATACTATCATTCAAACTCCAATTTAAACTCAAATTTAAAAGATGGAGAGGACAATGCGCCCAATATAAGGGCCTCATGACAAAATCCTACTATCAATGCTTCCCCACCATAGATCCTTAGATTCACACCATAGATCTTTTAGATCAAACTTTTTTTTTTAAAGATGGATCAATATCTCATTAGCTCAATCAATCTTTTCTAAATAATCCTCTCATGAGCATTCCCTTGTTGGGCCCACCTGGGGCTTAGCCAATCAGGTGGGAGGTGCACAATCAAAATATTTGAATGAGATCTAGTGGTCTACAAAATATCAACACCATTAAATCATTATAACCCTTTAGTCTATCACCCTCAAGTTTAATTTAATGGTTTTAGAAGGCTTTTTTTTTTTAAAAAATTTAATCTAATGGGGAATTACAGTCTTGGATGAATGTCAAATTTGAACTTGTGCCATTTCATTTGACTATAAGTTTGAGAGGGTGGGCTGATGACAGAGAGTCCCATGAATAGCACAATTCATGAGCACTGTGGGTGTAGCGGGCTCAACACCTGGTGTAGGCCCGACCCAGCTCTCGAATCTGGCCCAACCTGCGAATCCAGTTTGCGGGTCTTAGGCCAAGCCAATGTGGGTCAATCTGGACAACCAAACCCAGTAGGACCATGTTAGCACGATGAGGAAAAAAGGGGAAAAGGGTGACGATCTGCAAAAAGGGGGGGGGGGGGGGGGGAGAGACGTGAGAAGTAGGAGGGGAAGTACTCCCCCATGTTGGAAGACACGATGGAGGACGTGAGGAGCTCCCAGACTTCGGGTAGTGGCAAAAGGAAAAAAGAAGAAGATAAAAGGGGAGAATGAGGTATGAATGCGGAACCCGAGTTTGATCTTTTCCAGAGACTAACTTAAGCATCAGAGTGTGTTCGATCGGACATCCTGATCGGATCTCACCTTGTTTCTGATTTCTTTAGCAGGATCCGAACTGAGCAACAGGAGCATATAACAGAGAGAAGAACGAGCAACGTGAGCAACTCGCACTGGATCCGACCCAACAAAATTTGACCTTACAATTGGCGCCGTCTGTGGGAACAAGAGGAAAACGCTCACACACTCTGTTGAGTAAATGTCGGAACAAGAGCATTAGCCAGAATCGCCGCCCCAGCCAAAACAAATCCCACCTCAGAAAGGGGAGGCGCTGCCGGGGGGAAAAGCGTGAGGGGTTGGGGAAGGATCACCACACTCGCCAGCCCCATGAGGTGGATTTTGAATATGTCCCGTGCACGGAAAGTGGGCATACTATTCCACCTGGAGGGGAGAAGGGGCGGATTCGGTCGGAGATCCATCGCACGGGCCTAACCCGAGTGGAGGTTTCTCCCTCTGTAGAGAAACCGCAAGGGAAAATGCACCAAAGATTGGGCATGGGGCTTCTGGAGAAAAGCCCGTCGCACGACACGTATGCCCGTCTTGAGCAAACCTGCAGGGACGCCGTGCGAGATATGGCTGAAGGGGTCAGACAGCAGCAGGAGAAAATTAATACCCTATTATAGGAGCTGGAGAAAAGAAAAGGGCATTCGCCAACACCAGAAGAAGTCTTGGAGACCCTGGGCAGAGGGCATTGAGGACGAACGACGGCGCAACAGCCAAAGAAACCCTTTTCTGGGTCAAGGCCTCGAACCTCCCATGCCAGAATGGAAGCAGGCGACGAGGGGAGTCGAACCTCAAGCTCCCGACCACGAAAGGAAGGAAAGAACAAGGCCCGACCTCAGGGCGCGAGAGGCGATATTCCATTGCAAAGGAGGGCTCCACAGCAAGGCCTTGCCGAGAAAGACGTGAAGGCCCTGATAGAGAGGGCACTGATCGACAGAAGGGAGAATCCTACCAGGACGGGATGCTTAAGAAACGCCCAAAGCTTCGAATCTCCATTCTCGGAAAAAATAGAGAAGATGGATCTGCCTCGACGGTTTACAATCCCGAAGCTAAGGGTGTATATGGGACCTCGGACCCTGCCGACCACGTCCAGCACTTCCAACATTCTACGGCATTGTGGGCCGGAAATGAACCCCTCATGTGCAAGGTGTTCCCATCAAGTCTTGGCGACCTTGCCTTGAAATGGTTTTCTCGATTGGAGCTGAAGTCGATCTCCAGTTTTCGAGAACTTGCTGGGGCCTTCATCACGCGGTTTGTGACGAACTCGAAACAGCCAAAAGATGTGGGGGCACTATTAACCCGCAAGAAGCAGAGCTCGGAGAGCTTAAGAGAGTACAGCACCCGTTATTGGCGGCTCTACAATGAAGTGGAAGGAAACAATGAACATGTTGCGGTGGCGACATTCAAGCTCGGACTGTCAAAGGAAAGCCAACTCCGTCAGTCCCTGACAAAGCGTTCTCCTGCCACTCAGGGCGAGCTGATGGAACGCATTGAGGAATTTATAAAATTGGAAGAAGATATGGGTGTCATAGAGCCAAGATGGGCCCGCCCAGCGGAGGAGGAAGGCAAGCGAAAGCGAAGAAGAGAATTTGGTGAAAGGTCGGAGTGCAGATCAGCCCGACCTGAGCCCCCGAGGTCGGCATATGAAGGGGTTTACACCATCTTCAAAGAGCCGATCTTCCGAATCCTGACCCAGATCAAGGACAAGCCGTTCTTCAAGAGACCTCCGAAGATAGTCAGCGACCCAGGGCATCAGAATCCTAACCTATGGTGTTCTTATCACCGGGAACACCAGCACTTAACAGAAGATTGCAGGATCCTCAAGCAGCACTTGGAAGACCTCGTAAAAGGAGGACACTTGAAAGATTACGTGGAGGATTCCCGACGAAAAAATGCCCAGGGTAGCTTGGCCAGGAAAGAATTGAGGAACCACCAACTCGTCTGAGGTGACTACCCGATCCGTCAGCCAACAGAGAAAAATGGTTGCGCACTTAAAGGAGGTATACCAAACAACCACTGAGCCTAGCATGGTTCGTGAGGAAAGGCGAAAGGGTGGAAAAATTTCTTTCACAGACGAGGACTTACGGGATGTGGTTCAATCACATAATGATGCGCTGGTGCTGACTTTGAGAATGCAAGAATATGATGTTCGCAGGGTATTGGTGGACCCGGGGAGCTCGCCAGAGATCATGTATGCCGAACTATTTGATAAGCTCGGCTTAAAACGCTCAGACCTGAGGCCGACCTCCATGCCCCTGTTCGGGTTCAGCGGACAAGCTGTCCATCCGATGGGCCTCATCACGGTACAGGTCGGGGCTGGACCAATTCATTCGGATGTAGAGTTTCTCGTGGTAGACGTGCCGTCACCTTACAACGCCATCATGGGCCAGACATGGATCCATCGGATGAAGGCAGTTCCCTCGACGGACCATCAGAGGATCCGGTTCCCAACAATGAAGGGGATGATGGAGATCAAGGAGACCAGGCGGTTTCCCGAAATTGCTTGATAGCGGCGATCAAGGGGAAGGCCCCAATGGTCGAGGAAAGTGATTGTCCGGACATCAGGACGGACCGGAAATAGCAACTACAGACAGGTTGGTCGGAAGAAGGAAAGGAGGAATCCGGCCAGACCAGTTCGGCAATGGAAGAGCTGGAAAAATTTGTTGTCTGGAAGAGGGATGTGCCATTCCCTGAGCAACATTGGATGATTGGGTAGTCAATGGCCAAAGGTGAACAAGATAGCTTAGCTCGGCTACTCAATGAGAATGCCGACATTTTCGCATGGGCTCCACATGAGATGCCCGGAGTCGACCCCGAGGTCATCTGTCACAAGCTGGGGGTGGATCTCAAAGCCAAACCAGTAGTTCAAAAACAGAGGAAGCTAGCATCTGAGAGTCAAGCAACTGTGAATGAAGAGGTGGATAGACTGCTAGAAGCGGACGCTATCCGAGAGGTACAGTACCCAAAATGGTTATCTAACACTGTGGTGGTGCCAAAAAAGGATAACAAATGGAGAGTGTGTGTAGACTTCACCGACCTAAATAAGGCATGTCCCAAGGATAGCTTTCCACTCCTTAAAATTGATCAGTTGGTAAACTCTACGGCGGGACATAAACGGATGAGCTTCTTGGATGCGTATCGAGGTTACCATCAGATTGCAATGGCAGAGCCCGACCAAGAGAAAACAACATTCATCACCCCAAAAGGAACCTTTTGTTACAAACGAATGCCCTTTGGGCTTAAGAATGTGGGGGCAACATATCAGAGGTTGGTGACGAAGATAATTCAGAGCCTGATTGGAAGTACGGTAGAGGCCTATGTTGATGACATGGTAGTGAAAAGCAGGAAAAGGAAAGACCATGAGGAAGACCTGAGGATGGTGTTCGGCATCCTGCGGAAATACAAACTGAAGCTGAACTCCACAAAATGTTCTTTCGGAGTTAGCTCGGGAAAGTTCCTTGGATACGTTGTGACCCAAAAAGGAATAGAGGTCAACCCCGACCGAGTGGCAGCAGTACAGAAGTTGGACAAACCAAGCTCGAGGAAGGAAATACAAAGGCTAACAGGGATGCTTGCCGCGCTGAATCGCTTTATAGCAAGAAGCTCGGACAAGTGCCGACCATTATTCCTTGCTCTGAAAAAGAAAGCAAGACAGGTATGGGATGAAAGGTGTGACGAAGCTTTCGCACAGCTTAAGGAATATTTGAGCTCCCCTCCGGTCTTATCCATTCTCTAGCAAGGGGAAGAGCTGGTGCTGTATCTTGCGGTATCTCAGCATGCGGTCAGCGCATCATTGATGAGAGAACAAGGAAAGCACCATCAGCCGATCTATTTCGTTAGCAGAATTCTGCTGGACGCCAAAACCAGGTACTTGCCGCTGGAGAAGCTCGCGTTGGCTTTGGTGTGTGCAGCCTGGAAATTAAGGCATTATTTCCAGGCCCACACCATCAAAGTCTTGACCGAGCATCCGCTTCGATCAGTCCTTCAGAAGGCCAACCTCTCGGGAAGGTTAATGAAATAGACAATAGAGCTTAGCGAGCACGACATTAAGATAGTACCTAGAAATGCGATCAAAGGGCAGGTGATAGCTAATTTCATAGCTAAATTCACTCACAAGGAAGGGACCGAGCAAGGCAGTCCAGATTGAAAGGTGTGTCGTGCAGGTGACGACCAGCAGTGGTAGCTGTATGTGGATGGGGCGTCCAACTCCCGAGGATCTGGTGCTGGCATAGTACTCATAATGTCAAAAGGGGCGATAATTGAGCGAGCAGTAACGCTCGATGCCTCGAACAATGAGGCAGAATATGAAGCACTATTGTCCGGATTAACAATGGCCAAAGAGCTCTGAATAAGAAAATTGCTGGTCCATTGTGACTCACAATTGGTAGCCAATCAGCTAACTGGAGAATATGCCGCCCGGGATGATCGGATGGCCGCTTATGTTTCCGAAGCAAAGTGCTTGATCCAAGAAATAGGAGATGTCGTAGTGAAACAAATAGCTCGAGAACAAAACTCATATGCCGACAGCCTGGCTTGTTTGGCCACTACGGTAAAGTCAGAGCTAAGGAGGGAAATCGTCGTGGATTTCCAGCGAGAACCAAGTATTACGGAGCAGAAGATCATATGCATCGATCAGAGAAATGAAGGTCCGAGTTGGATGATGCCGATAGCCGCGTACTTGATAGATGGTACTCTTCTGGAAGAACCTGATGAGTGTATAAAGGTAAGGAGGAAAGTTGCGAGGGTCTGGCTGTCGCCAAGCAAGAAGCTTTATCGTCGGTCTTATTATGGACCCTACCTCTTGTGCGTCCACCCAGCTGACGTGCCGAGCATACTATGGGAGATCCACGAGGGATGCTGCGGAAGCCACATTGGGGGACGGAGCTTGGCGTACCGGGCTATGTCGCAAGGATACTGGTGGCCGTACATGCAAAAAAACTCGCTGCAGTTCGCCCAAAAGTGTGAAAGATGTCAGTGCTTTGGCAGAGACATTCATCACCCGGCCGAGTATCTGAACATTATTTCAAGTCCTTGGCCGTTCGATAGGTGGGGGATCGACATTGTCGGACCAATGCCAAGGGCAGCAGGTAATTTTAGATTCCTTATAGTTGCAACTAATTATTTTACCAAATGGATAGAGGCGGAACCCTTAATTCATATTAGGGAGAGTGACGCCGAAAAATTTGTATGGAAAAATATCATCACCAGATTCGGGATACCTCGAGCGATAGTGACAGGTAATGGAAAACAGTTCGAGGGAAAAGCCTTCAGAGGCCTATGCGAGTAGTTTAACATCAGTCACTATTTCTCTACCCCAGTCTACCCACAGTGTAATGGCCAGGTTGAAAGCTCCAACAAGACCTTGCTAGATGGACTGAAGAAAAGGTTGGACGATGCCAAGGGAGCATGGGTGAATGAGTTGCCAAGCGTCTTATGGGCTTACCAAACAACTCCAAGGAGGTCAACAGGAGAAACCGCGTTTTCTTTGGCGCATGGGATGGAAGCCGTGATACCCCTGGAGGTCGGATTGCCAACCACTCGGACAGAGGCATATGACCATGAGCAGAACAAAGGGAGGATTGCCAAAAAGCTTGACATAGTGGAAGAACGAAGGGAGTTGGCATTGATCAAACTGGCCGCCTACCAACAACAGCTGACGCAGAGCTTCCAGAAGAAAGTAAAAAAGAGAGCCTTTCAGGTTGGAGACTTGGTCCTTAGAAGGATGTTGCCTGGCACTAGGAACCCAAAGCACGGCAAATTGGGACCGAATTGGGAGGAACCTTATAGAGTTACTGTTGCAGGAAGAACGGGGGTATATCAACTAGAAACACTGGAGGGAAAGGCGCTGCAGAGACCTTGGAATGTGGCAAATCTGAAGAAGTTTTATTTTTAAGCCTTTTGTATTGAAAGCGATTGTTTACTTTTGAATTTGTTATCCTATTTGTGCAACCTTTATTATGACCATGTACTGAACGCCTATGCAGAATTTAAAGTTTATGCAGGTTATTTCATGAATTGTGTGAAATTTAGTATTCAGGATTCTATATAACTTTGTACTAGAGGGTCAATCCATTGTGAGAGTGGACTCGTAGTAAGGGTCGCGCCCTACCGGGATAACCACAAAACACAAACTAAGGCCTAAGGAATTCAGGGCAGTAACAAGCCCACTACTTCGTACCGAAGGAAAGAAAAAATCCTAACTGGAAGAGTCCCTAACTAGGTATGCTGCACTGATCTTCCCTCACCTGATGTTGGGCGTGACGACGCAAACACCAGGCTGGGGGGGAGTTCGGCAAGTGCCGACAGTGATAGTAGGCATGAACCATGCGAAATTACTTGAAACACGAGAAAGCAAGCATTTGAAGCATCAAGGATATGATTAAAGAAAAAGTAAGTACATAGCCCACAGGTCAGGCATTTCCCCAAAAGCATAAACAAAATAAAGAGTTCATCCAAACAACCAATAGTTCCTCCAAACAACCAATAGTTTATCCAAACAACCAACAAGCATTCGGCAACCTTGGAGACATCGAAGGTAGAAGCAGAGGGATCAGCATCAGGAGAAGTATCAGTATCTCGGGCAATAGGAGAGCTGGGCTTTTCAGTAGATTCTAGAGCAGGGGCCTCGGCAGGAGATGGGTGGCCGGAAGTAGAGACAGACTGGACTGCGTACTTGGCCCAGAGAGGCGAGCCTCTTGGGACCTCGGCATTACTCAAACCCACGTCATAACCACGCTTGAATACAGCGACTTTCACCTGCTCCACTTGCTCAAGGTACATTGCTTCAACCTCCTCAAAAGTAGCGTATTTCGAACGTTCCATAGACTCTTGTACCTCGGCAATCTTGCTGCGAAGGGTATCAAGCTCCATCTCATTGGCAACCAGATGACTAGTGGCAGTGGCGGCCTTAGCCTCTGCAAGGCTTAGAGCCTTGGAAGAATTTGAGGCAAAGGTCTCGGCCAGCCTCCGAGCAGCTTTGGATGCCAGCAGTTCCATCTCAAGGCTTTCTATCCGTTTCCGACTTTTCTCTAAACGATCTGACATGATGAACCACTTTTGAAGCCCCTAAAAAAATAGAGAAAAGAGGGGTTAGAGTGAAACTGGTGCACCTGCTCGAAGCACAATTCAGTCAGGAAAATGAAGACAGACTGACCAAAAGGCAGTGCTAGATGCAGGAAGACATCAGATCTTGGTCAGACAGTACCCCGTGTAACCCCATATCTGAAGGGAGGAGGATGGACTTGCCGAGCTGGAACGCAACTGATAAAGATTCTGCAATTCCCTCACCAGAAGAAGATTGGGATCCAGGAAACAAGATCGGTGAGCCCTTGTCCCCAAAGGAGGGACTTGACTGAGGTGGAAGTGGGGGCAGGGAGTCGTCTATCCAAGCAGAGAACGATTTGTAGTCGTCGGCCGATTTTGGCGAAGACTTACCCTTGAACTTCTTAGGACCAAGATCAAGTGAAGAGTCATCCACGGGCCTTTTACCCAGAGCCGAAGAGGATACCTGGGGAGGAGCTCTCCCTGCTGCAGGGGAAGGAAGGTCCCCGAGGCTGCCGAGCAGGTCCTTTGACTTGCGCTTGGACATGGTGGAGGGGGGCCTGTCAGGGTCCGAAGAGGAAGAACCATCTGAAACTTCCAAGACGGGAACTTGTTTGGAGAAAGAAGAGGAGGATGTACTGGACGTAGCTGATCTCCTAAGGTTGTGCCTCCGATCAGAAGAATCTTGCTCGGCGGAAGGTGATGGGCCGGAGGACTTCTGGGAACTTAAGGATTTCACACTGAGTGCCCTTCCTCTACTAGGGGACCTTGGTGTCTTTACAGCAGGGATTTTCCTTCGAAGAGGGCGAAGGGCTGGTTCTCTAAGAACTTCCCCAAGAGTATGCCAAGGTGGCAAGGCCAAGAAGCTGTCGTATGGCCTCTCATAGCTAAGCAGAATATGGGGGGCTCGACCCCACCCAGGCAGTTCAGGGGGGCCTCGGTATTCCAGGACAGTTTTCAAGTCAGCAACCCGAAGAAGACTGTGGGGAATCTGGTTGATCGACGGACCTGCAGGCAAAGATAAAATGAAATGCTGTATATAAGAAAAAGATGATATGCAGGATGGGAGAAGCATGAAGTAACAGGGGGTCGACCTGGAGAGCCTGGGGCTAGGGGAACTTCTCGGCTGACCCCGCCACAGGAGGTTGGTGCCTCCCAGTTGCCTCCCACAACAATAAAGTCCCCTTTGCTCGGCTTATTCGAGTCCGGAAGATAATGGGCGAGGAGCCTGTTCTGATCTCGGGATATCAGGTAAAAGACGGATTTCTGATTGTTAAGAGGGACCAGAGAATGGCAGGAAAGGATGTCGAAGAACCCAAGGCTGGTGCCGAGCAATCTGTTCAGCACGGCCACTCCCATTATAATGTGAAACAGATTGGGGGCACATTGGACGGGAAAAAGATTTGTGAGGGATAGAAATTGGATGAGGAGAGAGTCTAAAGGGAAACGCACTCCCCCTTCCACAATGGCAATGGTGGGAAAAGGCATGGCATCACGGGATCCACTTTCCAGGGATTCCCCGGGGAAAGGTGCCCTGATAAGAACATCCGAGGGGATGTTGTATTTTTGCCTAAACTCGGCCAATTTCACCGGATCACTGATAAGATCCTTCAAGTTTCCCTTGTTTCAAAGAAAAAGAGAGAAAGAAGGGAAAAAAAGAAAACCAGGGAAGCAAGGAGAAGAAAGAGACTTACAGCAAAAAAGACTGAAGGTAGAAGGGGAGAACGAGATGAAGAACTGCAGCGAAAGATTTAAAAGGAGAGGAAACGACGATTCGCAGGAAGGAATGCGAAGGAAGACGTGTCTCCTTGGAAAACACTTAGAATTTTGAAAGAGATAAAGACGAAGGGGTGCTTGGCGGCAGAATGGACAGGGCAACTTATGAAATCACGCCACGTGGATGTATCGGCATACCAAGCCCCCTTTCCTCAGGAACGGTAAGGAAAAGGAGGGTTTGGGGGGGGCAATTGTGGGTGTAGCGGGCTCAACACCTGGTGTAGGCCCGACCCAGCTCGCGAATTTGGCCCAACCTGCGAATCCAGTTTGCGGGTCTTAGGCGAAGCCAATGTGGGTCAATCTGGACAACCAAACCCAGTAGGACCATGTTAGCACGATGCGGAAAAAAGGGGAAGAGGGTGACGATCTGCAGAAAGGGGGGGGGGGGGGGGGAGACTTGTGAAGTACGAGGGGAAGTCCTCCCCCAGGTTGGAAGACACGATGGAGGACGTGAGGACCTCCCAGACTTAGGGTAGTGGCAAAAGGAAAAAAGAAGAAGATAAAAGGGGAGAATGAGGTATGAATGGGGGACCCGAGTTTGATTTTTTCCAGAGACTAACTTAAGCATCGGAGTGTGTTCGATCGGACATCTCGATCGGATCTGACCTTGTTTATGATTTCTTTAACAGGATCCGAACTGAGTAACAGGAGCACATAACATAGAGAAGAACGAGCAACGCGAGCAACTCGCACCGGATCCGACCCAACAAAATTTGACCTTACAAGCACCATTCCTGAATACGTTTGTTCCTCTTTACTCATCGATTAAGAAGGCATTATATGGTCTGAGAAAATTCAATGCAAGCATACGTAATAAGTCAATTAATTTATCCCACTTTTCTTGTATACGTAGCTTGTTGTGGTGAATAATGTATTGCTCTATTATTCTATCTTAAAGGGATATGATTCGATTTTAAAACTGCACATTGTCATTGTAATTATCAATTTTGATGGTTTTTATCTTTTCTTTTTTAGTTTTAGTTTTTTTTTTTTTTCTCGTATTGCTTTCTCATAGGTTCTTTGTTTCTTCTAAATCATACTTCTTATTTCTATATATTTCCTTTTTATGTACTTTTTTGGCATTGAATTTTTTTTTTTTTTTTTTTTTTGTCTTTTATCATAATTTTGTTTTATTTTTTCCCAGTTTTGATTGGTTCTCTTTTAGTTTCCATGGTGATAGCTAGGTTCTCATAGATTTATGGTTTTTCTTTTAATTTCTTGTTCCAATTTTTGGTTTTTAGGCATTTGACTTCCATTGATTTATTTGTTTCTTCTAAATTGTTCTTATTATTGGATTGTCTATGGACTTTTTTTTTCATGCTGTATTTTTATGATGTTTTTATCAATTTTATTTTTTTGTTATGGATTTATTGTTCTTATTTCAAAAGAACCTTTGAAGCAAAATATGCAACTAATTTCAAGCAAATTAAAGTTCTCTCATTTTGAAATCAACCGGCTATTATATTATTATTATTATTATAGGTTTTAATTCTGATTTATGTTTTTACCATTTCGATATAATTTAGCCTAAATGTTATTTAAAAATTATATTTTTTTAATATTATAAATTATATTGCCCATGCTAATTAGTGTGGGCATATTTTGGCAATCCTTTTATATAAGAATTATCTTACGAGAAGTTAATATTTTTTTGTCATGCAATTTTTAGGGCCTGTTTCTTTGCAAACAATTTTTTTTATAGGAATTCAGGTTGTTTATGAATTTCTAAATTCCTTTTAAAAAAATCCATATTTACTTAGTAGAATTCCCGGCATTTGAGGCAAGTACCATTTTGAAATTTCAAAAAGGTGGAATTCCAAAATGTTAGCCCTTGCTCCGGTATTTACAAATCCATGCATTCTAGGAGGCTTTTTTGAACTCCGGATCTTCCCAATGATCAAAGGTCATCTTCTACTCTATGCCACTAAAAGAGAATCAGGCTCGTTCATCTTTTTTCTTTGCACTCTTTTAATCCATCTGCTTTTTTCCGTTTTCTGTTGTTGTATTTATTTATTTATTTATTTTTGGTTCCTTTGATGAAATGGGAAGAAGACAGGTTTTTGTGGTTTTGATGGCCGCCTTTGAGATTCGATCTGAACACAATCCTAGACCCTCCACCCGGTTTCCAATAGAGGCCTGACTTTGTGATCGGTGCATCTCCGGGACTTAGCCAGAATCGATCGTGTCCCACCGTGAGATCCAAATCAGATCGACTTATTGATCTCTCTTATTTTATTTGCACAGTACCTACTCAGTTGCACTTAGGGGTGGACCCAGAAAATGGAATTAGGGGGGGCAAATGAAAATTATTAAAAAAAAATTTTAATAATTTCGGGGTCAAAATGAAAAAATTACAAAAAATTTAGTGATAAAAAATAAAATTTTAAGAACTTAGGGGGGGGGGCATGATCCCTTAGGCCTACATGTAGGTCCGCCCCTGGTAGCACTGAGTAGCTAACAAGAGACTGAGGGGTGTGATTTGTTATGGATTTGAGGGGGGGGGAGGCGGCATGGCCCCTTAGGCCTACATGTAGGTCCGCCCCTGGTAGCACTGAGTAGCAAACAAGTGACTGAGGGGTGTGATTTGTTATGGATTTGAAGGAGGCAGATGTTACAGAGATTATGGAAGTTTAGAGAAGCGAAATTTTTAGGAGAATAGAAATCTGACTCATCTCTCTTTCTTTTTTGAGGTTAGAGATGATGTGAGTGGGGCCTACTATGTCTGAATTGTTTCAAGCGGGACTGTGACTCGACTGGGTATTATTATTATTGTTGCTGCCATTTGTTTGTTTGTTTGGTTGGATGCTTTTGTTTTGTTGATGGTATGTATGCTCTCAGGTCACAATCAACTTGTACAATGTACATCAGTGAGTTGGAATGTTTGAGGGGTTCTCATCATAGTTACCTCCTTATTTTACATCAACGTATTCACATTTTTTTCCACATAAACAATATGCAGAATCAGCAAGATAAGGCAACTCACACATTCATTTTTATGAACACTCCCCATGTCAGTTTCCTAGTCTGGCAAGTATGGTTTTGCATAAAAAAATACATTCCATGTTTTTCATTTTAGACCATGGAATGGTGCTGGTCGTTATCATACAAGAAAAAGAACTTCTAGAGAACAACAGTATCAAGAATCTTAATTGTGATGTTTCACTCAGATCAAGAAGCATGGTGATAATAATCTACCTGCCAACACAGCTGTCACATTAAAAAAAATGTTGGGAAACGCGTGGTGTAACTGTCACTTAAGTGACAAAGTGTAAAATGCATAAACATGTAAAATTCACTCAGTAATTTAAGTTATTATAAAATAATAAATTTGTGGAATTCAGATTGTATGAAATTATCAAACAGAAATACTGGCATGAAAGAAACAGGGAATTCATCAATGTTAGAATTCAGCATTTCAAAAATCCAACATTTCAAATTCTACAAATTTCAAGTGACATGAATTACAAAAATTCCTGCATAGAATTGAGCCTTTAATTTCTTGTTCTTTACAATAAACACAACTTTAATCAGAAAAAAAAATCCTCCAGACATTCTAGCATGCATATGTGGGCATGATCACAATGGGTGCTGTGAAAGTCAGGGGAGTTTCGGTTTATTTCCCCTTTTTAAGGGATTTTTACCCTACAGCTCCCTTTAGACCTAACATTTGCCCCATAACAATTATATATATACACACATACACACACGCTAGCAACAAAAATAAAAATATATTAAAATTTTAAGAATTATTTTAAAATATTATTAAGATAAAATAAGTCTAAAAGAAAGAAAATTATTATTTTTGAATATTAGAATCTTTTAACATGTAATGAAAATAAATATAAGATGAAGTAAATTTACATAACATAACAACCTCTTGAATTTAAAGGCATTGACCATTACACAAGTATGAATGTGTGTCTATATAGAGGCAGCTCTCCTAAGCTAAAGCTTAGGTTAAGGTAAACTCAAGTTTGTGGTGGGGCCCACATGGCGACTACATGGGACTGGGAGTGGTGATGGAGGGATTTCAAGGACTCTCTGGGACCCTTATTTTTGCAAAAATTTAGTCCCAACTGTGGTTTCTACATCTCCATCTAGCCCCAAAAGTTTAATGGTCAACAATCCATTCGGATCGGTACACAATCGATTCAACGGTCCAGTAAATCCGGATCTGACCAAAAGTTAGTGGACATGTGCAATTTAGGGAGGTCGTATGTTTGGTCAATTTGGATGGACTAAGCGTGGGTCGACAAGCGTAAGCTTACATAATTAAATGGAGAGGTATGGTGCCCGGGCTAAAAAAATATAATGAAATATATGATTATTTTCGGAGATATTATTGGAAAGGATCAGATTTTATAGAAATAAATAAGTAGTTTATATTTATTATATATATAACTTTAATAAAAAAGAAAAAATAACTTGGTGGGGTCGCATAATGTAACATTTAACGTTGGGCCTCATATCCTAATTCCTTGAAGGTGTGTCCAATTGGACAGTGGGACCTTGCTGATGTGTTATTCCAAGGATCCTTAGTAGGGTTACATGATGTAACATCTAAAGATAGGCCCATATCCAAATATCAATGTGTGTCCAATTGAACATTTGGATAGTAGGCCCTTGTTGATGTAGTGTTCCAAGGAGCATTGGTGGGGTCATATAATGTAATATTTAAAAGTGGGCCTCTTATCCTAATTCATTAAGGTGCATCATGATGTATTTAAAGGTGGCCTCATCTACAACAATTAGTAAAGGCAAGTCTCATATCAACCCTTATACTATTTCATGTATATATAATTAGAAATGAAATGTATATATGCATGTTAATAACAAATATAATTGATCATCAAAGTCCATTATTTTCTATTCGTTGAACGTTGGATTCCACCTTGTAATTAATGGTCTAGATCATGAAACTAATGGTCTTGATACAACTCCATATTGGTTGGTCCCTTTTGTTGGGTGTTCCATCATCCGTGCCGTTGGTTTGATTGGCCAAGTTGGATAGTGGTGCCTTTTGAAGGCGTTTATCAATCGGGAGATCAAAGTGGTCCCCACAAATCCATCTGTTGTTTCTACTTTATGAGTTTGGATCACTTATCGCATTTATTATACCTTCACCGTGAGGACTAATAACATTTCGACACGTCCTCCAAGAATTTAGGTGATTTTTGAAGTTTAAAAATTTTAAATTAGATGAAAGAGATCACCTAAATTCTTGGATGACATGTCAAAGTGTTATTGGTCCACTCACGGTGAATGTATAACAAATGCGATAGATGATCCGGACTCCTACTTTATGTGGATGATTGATCTATTCTCAAATCATGATAATTTAGTCCTACCCATTCTCTCTTACTGACAACACCATGAAAGTGGGCCCACAGACCTCTATTAAATGGAGTTGATTCTAATCTTGTAAGGAAAATGAGATAAGGTTTACTTTAAAATGGAAGTGATCGAGATTTTAGGGAGAACAAATCCAAGGAGTTTTGTTGCTAGAAATAGTAGTGTGATCTAGATTTAAGGTAACTATTCCTAGGATTAGGGGAGGGGATTTGAGGAGATTTATTTCGATTGAGATTTTAAGGGAGGAGACTTGTTTGGGAGGAGTTTAGTGGCCCATATTAAACCCAAAGTTGTTGACGTGGCACCCCTCACAGCCCTCCTCCCCGTTTGCTTTTATATAATATATATAAGCACTAAGATTTGTGTTGCCACGTAGCCATGACGCATCCTCGTAGTGCAATGTCAACACCCTATTTTATGAAAACACATTATATATATTAAAGCAATATAAAAGGAGGATGCAGTGGGTGCCTCATTAGCAAGTCAGAACTCTCCATTTAGAAAAATACATAAGAAAAAAAAATGCATGCTTTGAGGTTCATCCAACGATCCCTCCCTAATGCATGAGAATACTTGTACATGTATTTTAAATCTCCTAAACTTTCTCACTAAGGCTTATAATATCTCTTTGATTTCCTAAAATCTCTGCTTAATGATAGAAAACATTATCATCCAAATAGAGCTAAAAAACAGAATCTGCGATTTAGATATATAGATGGCCTTATAGTGATCTCATCCATCCATATAAAAAATGCAAGGCAATTTGGACCATCCCAATTGCTACATGGGTTTGCCTAATTATTCATGTGGGTCATTAATGCATGCCCATCTTGGTTTTATCTTCCATTGGTTGTTAATGTCAATTGATCTCGGATAACTAGCGATACGAAATACCATCCATCTGGTTCATTCCACTTTTGATGATGTGGCCCATGATCTTGATGGCCCTCATCATGTGCTAGGCAGGACAAGGATGAAAAGGGGGTGGGGTAGAAAATACATAGGAATACTTTGAACTTGCTCGCCAACTGGAAAAAAAAAAAAAAAAAACCCTTTAAACACATCATGATGCACCTTAATGAATTAGGATAAGAGACTCACTTTTAAATATTACATCATATAACTCCACCAATGCTCCTTGGAACACCGCATCAACAAGGGCCTACTGTCCAATTGGACACACCTTTAGATATTTGGATATGGGGCCTACCCTTATTGTAAAATCTATTCTTTTCCGATAATATCTCAAAAAAAAATCACATATTTCATTATATTTTTTGAACTCGGGCACCATACCTCCCCATTTAATTATGTAAGCTTACGCTCGTGAGGCCCACCCTTGGTCCATCCAAATAGACCAAATACACGACCCTCCTAAATTGCACATGTCAACTAGCTTTTAGTCAGATCCGGATTTACTAGACCGTTAGATCGATTGTGTACCGATCCGAATGGACTGTTGACCATTAAACTTCTAGGGCCAGATGGAGATGGTAGAAACCATGATTGGGTCTAATTTTTTGCAAAGAGAAGGGTCTCAAGGAGTCCTTGAAATCCCTCTATCCCCACCCCCATGTGGGTCCCCGGTGAGCCCCACCACACACACTTGAGCTTACTTATCTTAACCTTTAACTTAGTAGAGCTGTCCCCATATAGGCACACATTCATACTTGTGTAATGTTCCATGCCTTTAAATTCAAGGGGTCGTCATGTTATGTAAATTTACTTCATTTTATATTTAGTTTTATTACATGTTAAAAGATTCTAATATTCAAAGATAATAAATTTCTTTACTTTATATATATATATATATATATATATATATATATTAAAGCAATAGGGAAGGAGGGCTGTGGAGGGAGCCACATCATCGCTGAAAAGTCTCTCCTTTCGAAGAAATACCCAAGAAAAGAAATGCATGCTTTGAGGTTCACCCACCCTCCTCCCTAATATATATGGGAATACTTGTATATGCATTTTGAATCTCCAAAACTCTCTCTAAGGCCTATAATACCTCTTTGAAATTATAAAATCTTTTCTTAATAATAGGAAACATTATCATCTAAATAGAGCAAAAAAACAGAATCTGGGATTTAGATATATATATATATATATATATATATATATGGTCTTATAGTGATCTCATCCGTCCATAAAAAGTGTGCAAGGCAATCTAGACCGTCCAATTGTTACATGGGTATGCCTAATTATTCATATGGGCCCATTAATGCATGCCCATCTTGGCTTTATCTTCCAATGATTGTTAATGCCTATTAATTGATCTGGGACATCTAGCTGTACGAAACACCATCCATCCGGTTCATTCAATTTCTGATGATGATGTGGTTGATGGACCCGGCCTTTCGTCCTCTCCATCCGCCCCGGGGGCTGCCGGGGTCCGGCGGAGGAGAAAAGCGGGTATCAACATTTTTGTACGAGTATGCCATATTTTCTATTCTACTCGGAATTTGGAATGGTGATGATCCGGAGATTCACCTTCACAAGTAGAAAGGAAATCGATCATTCTTTCTAACTTTTCATATTGCATAAATATTTAAGAAAAGAGACAAAATTTTTTCTTTGAATGCCGTAGGAGGCGATTTTTTGTTTGTTTGCCGTGAAATGAGATTTAGTGCCGTGAAAGGCGATTTACAAATCTCATAAAAAATGAAAGACAAGAATTGTGATTTTTTTGTCTCTTTAAAAAATACAAAGTACAATAGAAAAGAAAGAAAATGGATCTAACTTCTCAAGAGATTGTGAGAACACGTTCAAATCGACGGTCGCAAGTCATGTATGGACTTCGCCATCGTCCTTCAAATGAGAACAATTGATGCTTCGATTTTTCGGCTTGGCTCCAACCTCAGTTTTTTAGAGGATAAAGACCAAGGGGAGGTCCTATATCCTATGAAAAACCAAGTAAACGGGCTGAAAAGCCGCATTTAGGCCATGTTTGATAGAAGAAGGGGACCTTTGGGGGTGGCCTCCTAAGGGACTTTAATCACCTTGTGGTGTCTCTTGCAGCAAAGCAGCAGGACTTCGTCAGAATTTCTCTGAGATTTTCCAGACTCCAGATGGTAGGTATTGATCGTTGTTGGTTTCTTTGGAATGGACCTCCTTTTATAGGCTTTTGGTAGCCATGAGGTGGTTTATGGACATTGATGGCCATGATGAGAGAATTAATGGCATTAAGGCCTCATGATGGGAGGAGTTACAAGTTTTTATTTCTTGATTTTGTAACTCCTTTTTCTTGGCTTGTGATTGGCCGATGGAGAATGATGCGTATTTAATCGCCTTTAATCTCCATGATGAGGGGAGTTTCATGGTTTTAATGCCATGATTGCTTGGACTTGTAACTCCCTTTTGCTTAAATCTGATTAGGCCGTCCAAAATAATGGGATAATGACCGCATTAAGTTGTCATAAAACGGGTCAAATAACGACATTAAGTGGTCACCGGGGCATTTGAAGAGTCGCGAACCGCGCCGCGTCTTTTGAAATTCTTCTTGTAATGATCGCCGATGGATCCACACATTGTTTGATGTCGGATTGCGATGCAACTTCAGACATTTATTGATGTTTGTGGGCCGATGACATCTGTCTTGTCGATTTCTCGATCAGTCGGACAGAAAGTGTACTTTCTTGGTCAACCGTTTGGCGATCTTGGAGTGATCAGTGATGATTTCATGCTCTTGATAGCGGATCCAAGATGTTGGCGAAGATCAATCGTTTTCAAGCATCAAAAATTGGATTTTCAGAAAATCACAGAGGCAGGAACTCTTGAAACACAGAAAAGATCGGAAAACGAGCCATCCGGCGGAAATTCCGACGACCCGGATTTCCAGGGTCGCTGGCGACCATGGGGGCTTTGTCCCCTTTGGTCGCCGTATGGTTTTTTCGGCCGTTTCTTCTTCTTTTTCGTTCCTTTTTTCTTCTGTATTTTTCTTGATATTTTTCCTCAATTGCTGACTTGATTTTCTTGGAGAAAACTTGACAAGAAGTCGCAGAAAATCAGAGCACAAAGTTTTCCATTTTCTGGGAAAGTTGAAGACTTTGTAGCCGATTTTCCGTCAAGAGTCAAAACTAGGTCAAATGATGTCGGAATGACTTGAAAATTGAGGTGAAGCTTCTTGAGCAGTGGATGGGACCAACCAACCATATGCTTTTATTTGAGTTTTGAAGCCCTTTGGGGTCCCGTCGATGCTAGACTTGATTTTGCTGCGAGGAAGATGTCGAGCTTTGATATGCGGTCAATCGATGTCCGATTAACCTGAAATTTGACAAGGATCCTATTGGAATCATGTAGAGGTGATCCATTAGCTCTGATTTGGATGTCATGGTCCCGGGGTGCTCCGCCGGTAGGCTTGATTTTGTTTTGGAGCGTCGAAGTCTGGTCAAACAATGTCGAAATGACCTGAAATTCGACGTACAGCTCTTTGGAAGCATGTTGAAGCCACTCATTTGCTTTGTTTGATGAGTGATGGCCTCGGTGGTTCTCGCCGCCGAAAGGCATGATTTTGCTGCTCGAGGGTTGATGGAGGGTCAAACATTATCGGTTTGACTTGAAATTTGACAAGGAGCCTTTTAGAGGTATTTTGGACCATCCGTAAGCTCTGATCGAAGTTTTGATATCTTCGGCACTATCGCCGCCAGGAGCGCCTGTTTAGCTGTCGGAGGAGTGAAGTTAGGCCAAATGATGTCAGAATGGCCTGAAACTTCATGTGTACCCTTCTTTTGGCTGTCTTGAAGGATCTTGCAGTCTTTGTCTGATTCTGACAAGATCTGATGCTTGAAGTAGCATTGCTTGTTTGTAGTAGAATGCGGCTTCATGTGGCTTCTTGATGTTGAGGAGGCAAAGTAACTTTTTTTTGTGTCAACAGTTGTAACACGAGGAATACTTGAACTTGCTCATCACCTATAAAATATACATGAGACCCACCTTTAATAATTGTTGTAGATGAGGCCATCTAAAAACACAACATGATGCACCTTTATGAATTAGGATAAGAGCCCCATTTTTAAATATTACATCATTTGCCCCACTAAGGTGCATTGGAACACAACATCAATAATGGCCTACTATCCAAATGTCCAATTGGACACACCTTTAGAAATTTGGATATGGGCCCTACCTTTAGATGTTACATCATGTGACCCCACTAAGGATCCTTGGAATGCCACATCAGCAAGGTCCCACTGTCCAATTGGACACATCTTAAAGGAATTAGGATATGAGGCCCACCTTTAGATGTTACATCATGTGACCCCACCAAGTTGTTTTTTTCCTTTTTGATTAAAGTTATATATAATAAATATAAATAATTTATTCATTTCCATAAAATCTATTCCTTTCCAATAATATCTAAGAGAAAAATTCATAATTTCATTATATTTTTATTTTTTGAGCGTGCCCCCACACCTCTCCAAATCTCACCTTTTCCAAATCTCCTCCCTAGATCTCTTCATTTAAGTTTTCTATAATGGTGGAGAATTTGATTTCCTAATCTAATCTTTAATGAGCTAAGATTTGTTATTACTCTCTCTCTCTCTCTCTCTCTCTCCCCCCTTGTTATAGATTATTATTATTATATCAAGATATATTTGTACAATACCAAGAGAAGTAGAAGCAAACGTAGTGATGTTATCTACAGAAACCCCAACAACACTTTTTGCTACCACACTATAACTAAAAAATGATGATGATTGAGAAAATCCTTTCCACTAATTTGATTTTGATAATTTGGCATTGAAGACCGTTTCAGTGAACACAAAACCTTTCTTGAACAATCTGACGAGCAAACTAGTAATTGTCACAAGTGGGGGCATGGAGTACAAAGGTGTATATGGCTTCAATGCATTTGGTGTGCTTCAATTTTTATTTTTTAGAATTTCTCATTGCTCACTATAACTAACTTCTCATTGCCTTTTGTGAGTGTCTGCAGGTTACCTTATCTCAGTAGATTCATACATGAATTTGCAAGAAATGTTTTGAAATTATGCATTTTATTTTATTCATGATTTGATTGAGTTGGGTTTTTTTTTTTTAAGATCTTTGATCTCTACTTTAAAGTTCTTCTAGACTGGGACTTATTTTATATGGACTTGATTGAGTTGCCCTTTTTTTTTTCCGGTAATATATATATATAGGGAAATGTTCATATGCATCTATCCCTCACCATTTTTGGTGAGGGACACCCCAAAAGGGGAATTTCCAATTACAAAAGTGAGGGATGGTGAGGGATGGATGCATATGAAGACCCCCCATATATATATATATATATATATATATATACATTAAGGGGTCGTCATGTTATGTAAGTAAGTATACTTCATATTATATTTATTTTGAGACATTAAAAAAATTTCTAATATTCAAAGATAACAATTTCTTTATTTTAGACTTATTTTATCTTAATAATATTTTAAAAGAATTCTTAAATTTTAATATATTTTAGTTTTTGGCCTAGGTTTAGCACAAGCGTTTATTGCTAGTCTCTTTCTAAAGCCACATCATTTTCTCAATATGGCCCACAGTTTGTTCAACCTCCCCTAAAATTTCTCCTCATATGTTGTTGGATTACTTTTGATGGGGGCTCTTTAAAATTCAAAATCTTTCCAGATTCAAATATTCTCTAACAATTATATATATGAAGAGAATAGACTTTTCTTGGGAGAGCGACATGTGGCGCAACCTCAAGCTTTTTACCACTCTTATTCCGTAATTGCCCTTTTAATCTTCCCCAAAATCTCTCAATTAAAATCTCCTCTAATTTATCCTCTAAAATTTTTTCCTACAAGTAACCTCAAGCTTTTTACAACTCTTATTCCGGAATTGCCCTTTTAATCTTCCCTAAAATCTCTCAATTAAAATATTCTCTAATTCATCCTCTAAATTTTTTTTCTACAAATATTGAAATGAATTAATTTTGTATTAAAAAGGATTGTATTTCTAATTTTGTCAACATCTCCACTACTACACCAATCGACTCTTTTATGCAAATGTTTATAAACAACTAATTAGGCGACCCGTATCCGATCAAGATTGTTTTGATTATAACATCTATGCCGAGCCCAGCCCTATAATAACATATATTAAATAATAGTATATTAAATAATAATAATATATATAGATATATATATATATAATAAGCATGAAATAGATATTGGGTGTGTGAGCCAAGGCAAAGGGATATATGGGTTTGCCCGTTTGCAATCTCAAAACGTCATTTACCCTATCACTTCCTACTAATGATAAAAAAAAAAAAAAAAACTCAAGTAAAATAGGATGTGAATCGAGTTCCACCATAATCCAAGACCTCTTCCCTAGGGAATTAGGATTGCATTTTACCAATTTTCATTGCAAAATAGAATGTAGCCTTCATATGCTTGGGTCATGAATCATAAAAATTCATGATTTTTTTTTTCAATGAGACCAAGTAGAAATTGCAGTATTCTTTTCAAACAAAATGCCCACTCCTTGTGGGTTATTTCTTTTTTTAATAAAAGGATAACCACTTCATGTTGGCCTGGCTTGGATGTTTGGTTATTAAAAAGGGGATTGAGGAATGGGTCAATCTGAATATACATCAATCAATGTGACAATTTTTTTTCTTTGTTCTTCATTAGTGAGATTTTCACTTTTTTTTCAAATGAGTCCTATCTGGTAACTATCCTTTTGAATTTGATTATTAATTATCCTTTGAGTGTGTTTCTTGATTCACTTTTTTTCAAATAGTCCTATCTGCCAACTATTTTTTAGTTTTAAATGAAATTAATTTAAATGGAAATTATTTCTCTCATCGATATTTACTTTCAGTTTTAAGTGGGGTTTTCTTTGAATGAATTAAAGGCTCGCGTTGGACGCAGGCCCGAAAGCGCTAGTTATATATATAAAGAGAATGGACTTTTCTTGGGAGAGCGCCACATGGAGCAACCTCAAGCTTTTTACCACTCTTATTCTGGAATTGCCCTTTTAATCTTCCCTAAAATCTCTCAATTATAATCTCCTCTAATTTATACTCTAAAATTTTTTCCTACAAATAACCTCAAGCTTTTTTACAACTCTTATTCTGGAACTGCCCTTTTAATCTTCCTTAAACTCTCTCAATTAAAATCTCCTCTAATTTATCCTCTAAAATATATATAAAGAGAATGGACTTTTCTTGGGAGAGCGCTACATGGAGCAACCTCAAGCTTTTTACCACTCTTATTCTGGAATTGCCCTTTTAATCTTCCCTAAAATCTCTCAATTAAAATCTCCTCTAATTTATACTCTAAAATTTTTTTCCTACAAATAACCTCAAGCTTTTTTACAACTCTTATTCTGGAATTGCCCTTTTAATCTTCCTTAAAATCTCTCAATTAAAATCTCCTCTAATTTATCCTCTAAAATTTTTTCCTACAAATATTGCAATGAATTAATTTTGTATTAAAAAGGATTGTATTTCTAATTTTGTCAACATCTCCACTACTACACCAATCGACTCTTTTATGCAAATGTTTATAAAAAACTAATTAGGCGACCCGTATCCGATCAAGATTGTTTTGATCATAACGTCCATGCCGAGCCCGGCCCTATAATAACATATATTAAATAATATATATATATATATAAGCATGAAATAGATATTGGGTGTATTAGCCAAGGCAAAGGGAGATATGGGTTTGCCCGTTTGCAATCTCAAAATGTCATTTACCCCATCACTTCCTACTAATGATTAAAAAAAAAAAAAAAAAAAAAAAAAAAAAAAAAACCCTCATGTAAAATAGGATGTGAATCAAGTTCCACCATAATCCAAGACCTCTTCCCTAGGGAATTAGGATTGCATTTTACCAATTTTCATTGCAAAATAGAATGTAGCTTTCATATGCTTGGGTCATGAATCATAAGAATTCATGATTTTTTTTTCAATGAGACCAAGTAGAAATTGCAGTATTCTTTTCAAACAAAATGCCCACTCCTTGTGGGTTATTTCTTTTTTTCTTTTTTTAATAAAAGGATAGCCACTTCATGTCGGCCTGGCTTTGATGTTTGGTTACTAAAAAGGGGATTGAGGAATGGGTCAATCTGAATATACATCAATCAATTTGACAATTTTTTTTTCTTTGTTCTTCATTAGAGAGATTTTCACTTTTTTTCAAATGAGTCCTATCTGGTAACTATCCTTTTGAATTTGACTATTAATTATCCTTTGAGTGTTTTTCTTGATTCACTTTTTTTCAAATAGTCCTATCTGCCAACTATTTTTTAGTTTTAAATGAAATTAGTTTAAATGAAAATTATTTCTCTCATCGATATTTACTTTCAGTTTTAAGTAGGGTTTTCTTTGAATGAATTAAAGGCTCGCGTTGGACGCGGGCCCTAAAGCGCTAGTTATATATATAAAAGCAGCAACCTTTTCGCGAGAATGCGACACGTGGCGCATCCTCAATTTTTTTATTTTTCAAGGGCGCCATGTGGGCATCCCAAAAGAATGACCCGTGGCATAACAAATAAAAGTCCTAAATCTTCTCCCACTCTCCTAAAATTCCTCCAATTCAATTTTAAACTTTTTAACTTCATCTCTAATTTTTCTACCTCCTAACTCACCTCTCCCTAATCTATTCCATTTATTTCCCCTAAAATCTCTCTCTATGCCTCTCTAATCAATTTCATTTACTTCCCCTGGAACTTCTCTTTCTACCCACGATTTTTCTTAATTAGTCCCCAAAAATTCTCCCTCTACCCTTAAAATCACTACCTTATCACATGATTTCTCTCCTTATATACACGTTACATTCAATGGGTCCCACAGATTACTTAACAAACAAAAAGAGAAAAAAGAAGAAGAAAGGTTATTTGGCTTTGATAGTGGGCCCTACAAATTGATGAGAAATATAGAGATCAAGTTGATAATGACCTTTATGATAGGTGGATATGTATATATTAAATTTTAATGTAGATTAATTTGAGGGACCCTCATACCAAATCCAAATTATAAAGATCTAAGGCCCACTTATAGATCAAAGTAGACTTCATCTTTATTGTTTTTTATTAATCTAAGGAGCCACTATCAAAGCCTTTTTTTTATTTTTTAAATTTTTTTTTAAGTTTGAATAATAAATGGGTCCCATTGTGAAAGCTAGATTTTCTTCCTTTCCAAACTAACAATTAACAAGGATACTTTCACAAGTTGTAATTACTACATTTTTCTCCTAATTTTCGTTTCAATATCGGTCTAATTAATATATGTGGCCCATTATGGAAGCCAATGGATTTGAAAATCCATAACTAATATTGACACTCAATTCATGCCTAAGCACAAATATAATCAAATCAAACTTCTAAAATATCTACTATTTACTTGATATTCCCCTAAAATCTCACGAGTTTCCATCTATAACAAAAAAAATTAGTTATCATAATTATATTTACTAAATTAACTATATAAATCTCAGTGCCCTATTGTGAAAGCCGATTTTTCTCTTTCGAAACTCACAATTAAAGGGGGCCACTTTCATAATCTATATTTACTACATTTTTTTTTCCTTATTCTCCTTTTAATATTCGGTATGAATAATTTGTGGGGGCCATTATGGAAGCCAATTGGTTTCAAAATTCACATTTAGGTCATTTTAAATACTTATAAACATTTTTAATTAATTAAAACTTTAATTATTTTGTTATCATGGCCTGCATTGGGTGCAGGCCTATATATAGACAGCAACCTTTTCGCGAGAGTGCACCACATGGCGCATCCTCAATTTTTTTTATATTTCAAGGGCGCCATGTGGGCATCCCAAAAAAAGACACGTGGCATCACAAATTAAAGTCCTAAATGTTCTCCAACTCCCCTAGAATTCCACCCATTCAATTTTAAGCTTTTTAACATCACCTCTAATTCTACTACCTCCTGACTCACCTATCTCTATCTCTAATCTATTTCATTTATTTCCCCTAAAATCTCTCTCTATGCCTCTCCAATCAATTTCATTTACTTCACCTGGAATCTCTCTTTCTACACACAATTTCTCTTAATTAATCCCCAAAAATTCTCCCTCTACACCTAAAATCTCTACCACACATGATTTCTCTCCTTACATTCAATGGGTCCCACATATTACTAAACAAACAAGCAGATAAAAGAGAAGAAGAAAGGTTATTTGGCTTTGATAGTGGGCCCTACAAATTGATGAGAAATATAGAGATCAAGTTGGTAATGACTTTTATGATAGGTGGATATGTGTATTAAATTTTAATGTAGATCAATTTGGGGAACCCTCATACCAGATTCAAATTATAAAGCTCTAAGGCCCACTTATAGATTATAGTCGACTTCATCTTTATTGTTTTTTTTATTAATCTGTTGTGCCCACTGTCAAAGCCAATTAATTTATTTTCATTTTTTTTCTTCAAAGTTTGAATAATATATGGGTCCCATTGTGAAAGCTAGATTTTCTTCATTTCCAAATTAACAATTAACGGGGCCACTTTCATAAGTTGTAAGCACTACATTTTTCTCCTTATTTTCGTTTCAATATCGGTATGATTAATATATGGGGCCCATTATGGAAGCCAATGGATTTCAAAATCCACATTTAATATTGACACTCAATTCATGCCTAAATACAAATATAATCAAATCAAGCTTCTAAAATATCTACTATTTACTTGATATTCCCCTAAAATCTCACGAGTTTCTATCTTTATAAAAAAAAAATTGTTATCATAATTATATTTACTAAATTAACTAAATTAATCTAAGGGCCCTATTGCGAAAGCCGATATTTCTCTTTCCAAACTCACAATTAAAGTGGGCCACTTTCATAGTCTATATTTACTAGTTTTTTTTCTCCTTATTTACCTTTCAATATTCGGTATGAGTAATTTGTGGGGCCCATTATGGAAGCTGATTGTTTCAAAATTCACATTTAGGTCATTTTAAATACTTATAAATATTTTTAATTAATTAAAACTTTATTTATTTTTTTATCATGGCAGGCCTGTCACACTTGTATTACCATAAAATCATCTTTAAAACCCGTTTACTTGATTATTTTCAAATCCACTTCAATAAATCAATTCCAACTAATCTCCTACATATTCTACCATCTTTGGTGACCTTTTAATTAAAGAGCTTTTTGTATATACTATATACCCCATAAGGTTTGTAGGATTTTTAAATAGGTCCCTGAGATTTTAGCATTTACAAATAGGCCCCTGAATTTTTATTTTAATACCATCAATGTCCCCAAAATCAACAGTCTTCCAACAACTATAGGTTTTTAGTGCGAAATGACACTTTTGTCCATCTCTTTTATACTTATATGCTTAATTTCAAAAGCTTGGACTCAGATTTTTTTATAAAACATGTAACATTAACAATTACACTTAGTGGGAGAAAACAACCCTATATAAATTGATTTTTTTATAAATACATGACTCATTTCATTAAATCCATATTGATTATGATGACAATCAGCACTGTACTTATAATCGGTTACGATTTATCCAGTCCATACATGACCCACCATTGGATTAATGAAAGTTTCAAAATTCATGATTCTGCCTCATGTGTAGGGGGTGTAGAAGTGTGATGCCCCGGAGCCCCACATCGACTATAGAAATGAAAGTGAATGGGGTTATATGTAGAGCTTACACCATTATCTTGCATGAGGTCTTTTGATGAGTTGAGGCCCATCAGAAGCAAAACTATGAGGCCCGTGAGCCAAAGCGGACAATATCATGCATGGGTATGGGGTGAGGCGTTACAAATGGTATCAGAGCCGACTTTCGACTAGTTTAAATATGGGTCCCCTGCCATGGTCTGGTGCAAGTGGGCGGGTCTCCATGTGGGCGGACCAAGAGGGCAGACAGGCTACAGAGACTGGTAGACTACTGCACATGAATGTGCAGCCTTAAGGGGGGTGGATTGTAACGCCCCGAAATCCCACATCAACTATAGAGAAGAAAGTGAATGGGGTTATATGTAGAGCTTAGACCCTTACCTTGCATGAGGCGATTTGATGGGTTGAGGCCCATCAGAAGCAAAACAGTGAAACCCGTAGGCCAAAGCGGACAATATTATGCATTGGTATGGGGTGGGGCGTTACAAGAAGAAATATCGAGGGAATGGTCAAATGTAAAAAAATACTAATTTTTAGAATTTGTGTGTGTGTGCGTGTGTGTGGTGTGTGTGTGTGTGTGTGTGGGGGGGGGGGGGGGGGGGGGGTGTTGGGGGGTTGACTATATATAAAAGAAATATTGGGGGAAGGACAAATGTTAAAAAAAATATATTAATTCTTAGAATTTGAGAGGGGAGGTGGGGGATTTTAAACTTTTCTCATATATGGGTGGGGGTTTCAATCCCAAGGCCCTTGTACCTGGGTCCACCCCTGGTCATGTACAAGAAAGAATGATTGAGGAAATTCATTGGGACTTGAGATAAAATAATGGTATTTTAGGAAATAATAATATACTCATTTAGTTTAATGGATGTAAGGGCAGAGTTGTTATTTATGTAAAAATCCAAGACAAATCTCATGGTGGCTGCCCATTCTTGTTAGGAATATTGACTTTGGGACATAAAAGGTAATAAAAAGAAAAGGCAAGGGCCTATTTACTAATAATAAAACCTCAAGGGCCTATTTACAAATTGTACAAACCTTAGTGGTATATACAAAAAACTCTCAATTAAACTATATGAAGGTTTGATTCCAACCCTATATTTAAGCCTTAACATAGGCTAAGGTCCCTTCTCAGATTATTATATGCAATCAACAAGGAAATTAAGCTAATCAATCACCACACAAAGAGAGGCACAGAGATTTATGTGGAAAACCCTTCTCGGGAAAAAACCACGGGTGGCAAAAGCCACAAAAAGCAATGCACTATGAGAATGAAGATTACAAAGAACTCACAGAACCTGACCCAATTGAAACTCAACCTAAAGGACTGTGAAGTACTCGCCGACGACCCGCCGTTCACCTTCCACGTGCTAGCTTGAAACCCTCCTTGAATGCCCCTTCAAGGAGATTGAGAGAAGAAGAATAAAAACCAGAACTTCAGCGCAAACAGCCTTGCAAAACTTGAGAGAAAGAATAACTCTTGATCCACACTTGGTGATAGCTCTCCAGTCTCTTATATAGAGGATGCAAGGAGTTCTTGATTCGTGCAGGAGACTCATAGAAAGAAGGAAGAACTTCTTAAAGAAGTAGAAAACTTCAGCTTGACAGAGTCCTAAAGAATTCAGGACACGACACCTAGCGAGCCTCAGTCTCGCTATAGCGAGACCAGGCTCTGGAAACAGTCAGCAAATTTCGCAATACATGCCCAGTGGAACTCTGCAGGGGATCTTCCAGTGCACGAAGGAGTCTTTAAACGGAACACACAAATCCAACAAGAGTCTTTGACAACAATAGAGTTCCTTCACAGTCCTCATCTAAAAGAAATAGAAATTACAACTCAACTAGGACTGAAGGTATGAGTTTTGTTCAAACTAAAAGAAATTGGCAACATAAAATATCTAACACTATATACATGGGCCCATTTGATAAAAACCAACCATTTATATTTCTTGTGGATTAGCTAGACAAAAGACCTAACCATTCGCTTAAATTAATTCAAATCATTAAAAGTGTCCTTATCTCTCTTGATTTAGTTTCCAAAAAGAGCTGGAATCTATTCAAACCATCATTAAATCTTGTGAATGAAATCAAATCTCATAAACACGTATGATTTCAGCAACACTCCTTGCGACGAAACCACATCCCCTTCTCAAATCCACTACTTTTCCTACTCAGGAGCCAAAGTCGTCTCAACCAAAGTGAAGCATCGTGTGCTAACGAAGTTGATTGAAAGTCTCAGTTTACTAGAATGGGTGCTAGTCTAATAACCAATGCACAGCGAAAGTAATCAACCAAACAAGATAGAACTAGCAAATACATCTACCAAGCAATCACCACAAGAAGGTAGATACAAATTTAACATGAAAATCCTTTTCGGGAGAAAAACCATGATAAAAAAAACCAATAACTATTGAACGATCACAAGATATACTCACAGTTCCTTTATCCTAGTTAATAAGTTGACCTAAGGACTATAGTAGTTCTTGCACAACTCCTCACTGCCACGACTACTCGCTGCACACCGCTCCCCCTGCTTGATCCTCCTTCAACACTTTGAGACCAAGATGCACTCACCTTCTACAAAGAAGTAGAAGCACTTAACCTTCTAAAGCAAAAGGCGTCAGCCCAATCTCTCAATTGATTGCTCTAGAGAAAAAATCTCTCTAAGATTTCTCTTGCTCAGAATATTGAGAGAGGCGGTGAGTCATTTGTGGTGAGAGAAACACCCAATTTATAGCTCCAAAATCATGCCTTGGACTTCCAATAAAGATCCAATAAGAATAGCACCCATACCCATATTCTTGATAGCAATCCAAATTAAACTGGGGAATTCCGCCCACCACACTCACTATAGCGAGCTGGATCCTCGCTATAGCAAGGGTCTTCTCTTGATTTTGGCCCAACATTGATGATTCTGTAACCTCTTCGACACCCGCCAAGGGAAGTGCTGATCCGAAGCTAGAGTGAACTCAGTAGTATCCATTAAAGGACGATGGATTTTGTTATTTTTGTTACTATTTTTTTTTTCTTGTGTTTGGGTTGGAATTTTGTTGTTTAGGAATTACATGGTAGAAGGAAATGTGAAAACTTCTCCTTGAGAATCGGTGGGGCTTTTGTTTTGAAAATTGCAAGCTGAGTGTATGTAGAAATATGTTGTTTGGGGGTGGATTCTATTCTTTCCGCGGATAATTATCACATTTTATGAGATCTGTATATACATATTCTCATTATTATGTCAGATGATGACCACCCATATCGAAGTTTTGAAATACAGGTGACTTTTATGGCTAATATCAAAGTCTGCTTGGTCAAAATTTCCAACCCTTTTTTTTTTTCAAAGATTTTGGATTTCAGGAATTAGTGGATATGTAAACTCCTAATCATTAACCAAAATAAAATCCGAATGTTTATCTCTATAGTGGGTCACATGCAGCTGAAACCATAGAATTTGCTAACAATTAGTCTAAATTAGATTCTCCTAATTGGATAGATTTTAGGAGCTTCTTATCTTTGTGGGGCCCATGTAAAACAAGAAACTAATCCTAATCTCTCTTGATTTTCCTCTCCTAAAATCTCACCTGAATCCAAGTAATTTTGAGAATTTTAAAGTCAAACTTACCAAGCACCAAAGATTGTTCTTCTCAATCCTTTTATATATAAAGTGGTGACAAAATGAATACTTTTGAAATATAGGTTCATTGTCCATAAATTTATTTTTGGAAAAAAACTAATATATGATTGAATCAAGTATTAAAAAGGAACCTTCTATAAAGGAAGGGGAGCCTTAACTAGGTGGGCAAAAAAGCAAATCTTTGCCTAGCATAATCCCGTTTGTGAAATAATTATGTCATTTGTGTTGAATTTGTTGAGTCATTCTAGGCAGCACATTTAACCCCAATACCAAGTAAAACACAATTTTTTTTGGGGCAAATGAACATGTATTTATGGGTTTCTTGAAGTGGAGGATTTGTATGTAGCTACTATTATCAAAGTGGGGCCCATTCATAAATGAATTTTTTTTATTAAAGTGGGCCAATGTACATTGTATTCTTATCAAATTTAAAGAATTTTAAGAACAAATTCTAAGAATGATAGATATAGACTTATTTCTTTTAAAAATATTTCTTGGAGGAATTTACGGGACAAATCCCTATAGGACCCCATACGTCCTACCAAGACCCCGTATCACATTGGACACAGGAGGGGTCCTCATGTGGCCTTTTTCTTTCTTTTTGGTGTTTTTCTTCCCTTTTTTTTTTTTTTGTCGTTTTGCGATATGGTCGATATCGACCATATCGCGAAATAACAAGAAAAAAGACGAATCTGGGTTTTCTCTCTTGGTTGCTGGTGCTGCTCCATAGCGGTGGATATGGCCAGGGGATGTAGGGAGATGGAGGATATGAAGGAATGGAGGGTGGCAAACATAGAGTCGTCTTCGTCGGAGGAGGGGGGAGGATCACCATAGAGGTAGGATCGTCAAACTGCATTACCCATGATTCCATGAAAAAGGGTCTTGGATGGTGATAAGATTCGTTATAGAATACATTGAGCCAAAGCCCATCTATTCTACAGCCATCTCCGATGCCAACAGGGTATGAAATGTTAATGAGACCACAATTCTTAGGCCAATTAGGGTTCGGATCAAATGCTGCTGTTGTTAGCCGTACAAGAATGAGATGACGCAGAAATGCCAATAACCCATTTCAATCACCCCTTCTCCCTCTTTCTTTCTTCTCTCCCTTTACTAATGGGTATTATATCCATGAGAGTGATTGGTCGACTAGATTCGGATTGCGTCGGCGTAAATCTGGAGAGGGGATAGGGAACTAGATTTGGGGAGAAGATCCAAAAGCCTAGATTTGATGGAGATGTTGGATGATATGGGAGGAGTGTATGGGGTTCTCGCTGGTTTTCTCAGATACGGAAGGCGATCCTCCCTCCTCCTCCTCCAAGGGAGAAAACCCAGATTCGTATTTTTTCTTGTTATTCCACGATATGGTCAATATCGACCATTCTGCTGTGTTCAGAAAATAAAACATCTACATGTTAAAGAAAATTTGACTGACATAATAGTTGATTTCATATCGCAAAACAACAACAACAACAACAATAAAAAAAAAAAAAAAAGAAGAAGAAGAAGAAGAAGAAGAAAAATGCCACATGAGGACTCCTCCAATGTCGAATGTGATATGGGGTCTTGGCATGACATATGGGCTCCTACAGGGATTTGTCCCGTAAATTCCTCTATTTCTCATCTATAATATCTCAAAAAAATCTTCATATTAAATATATTCCATTTTTTTGTAGGAGCCTTTATTTCTAGTTGATGTTTAAATATTTTTCATAGAATTGTTTGTACAAAAATAATAAGATATGGCATAATCTTAAAAAGGGATTTTTACCAAAAAAGTGTCCATATACTCATATACGGCGGATTTAATCAGAAATACGTTCAAATGCCCGTTTTGGTGTTCGTACGTCCATTTTTGACGGTTTTGCCCCTCCCTTTATCGAACGACATTGTCATCTACATCCCCTTATTTCCAACCGCTCCTTCTCTTTTCTTCCCCAGAATTTTTCCTCTCTTTGATGGAGAAGATGAGCCGAAAACACATTTGCATCTGGAATCAGCTGATACATTTCGCGTGAACTGTGATCGGCCAGTGGGGCCAAAACCATAGATTTTGGTTTTTCTGCTCTTCTTCGCTTTGGGTTTGCATCTGGCGTTTGTAGGTAATCATTAATCCATCTCTCTCCGTTTATGTTTTCTTCTGTGCCTTTTCTTGTCTTGATTTGTTGGTAGTTTTGGGTTTTTTTTTTTTGCTTGATTTCAGAAAATCCAATTGTCTATATCTTTCTTTTGTGAGATTGTTTGGTTTGGCATTGATTTCTTACATGGACTGGCTATTTAGAGAGAACCCAGTTTCCAAAATCTCTTTTTTTTTCAGGGGAATCTGACATCTTTTCATCAGTTTCTCTGATCTGCTTCCTATTTGAGGAAAACCCAGTTGAAAAATCTAATCTTTATGGGTCTTTTGCAGGTTTATTCTGGTTTTAATTCCAAAGTTCTGTATCTTGGATCTTCTTCTTCCTGCCAGACATAGATCTGTTTCCTCAGATCAAACTCCAGTTGTTGTTGGGAGTTTCTTCTTTCAACATATATCTCATTCTACTTTCCTGGGATTTCTTTGTGCCCTGTTTTTTTTTTTTTCCCCTAACTTCTTCTTCTAATAAAGCATGTATTGCATTGCAGTGGGGTACCGATCTCATCAATGCTTGGGGGCCTAGTTTATCAGAAAACCTTTCTCTGAGGTAAATACGATCTCCCTCATGTTGTTCTATTCTTTCAATTTTCAACACCCTGGAAAAAAGTATCACTGATTCAACAACTCCAGCAAGGTGTGAGCTTGCTGATACAATGATTCACTTATGGGGAAATTGTTTCAATTAGGGGCGGCAACAGGCAGGATAGATAAACCTTGATGGATATGCACATAAATGGGCCCCAAGACTTTAATCCAGGCCTACTTGATTGATCAGTATAGCCAAAATTCAGGAACATGCCAAACAAAATGATGATCGTGAGCACGCCTTGACTCCAACCCATACCAAAATACAAAAAGGAAATGTAGTTGACCCATGGCCTAGGCCAGCAGTGGTTCACAGGATGGATTAGGCTGGCCACAAATAAGCATAGGAGATAGTCATCGATCAAGGGGATCAAGGGGCAAAAACAACTAGTGACATGAATATAACTCAATTCAATGAAGAGCATCCTTATAATCTGGATAGAATTCAGGCATCTTCAAATGCAGGGGGCGTGGTGGTGGGTGTATTGGATCCATGTTTAAAAATAACAGCCACTTTGTGACAATTTTGCCAGTAACATAATAGTTCCAATATCAATGGTACCATGATGATGCACATATAAAAACACATAGGCATAGTACCAACAGTCAACAACTAATAGTATATTATAAAAACCATACGCTTGAGCCATGTTTTGTATTGACTGTAGGTAAGCCACACACAGCACATGCAAGTTGCTTGTAGGGTATTGTTCTCATATATGTATGCAGCTCACAAAAGGTCCACTTTTCTCCCAACTTTGTTTTGAAGGGTATCACCGTATCAGCGGCTTGGGTACATCAATGATGGGCTCTAAGGCTCATATTCTAATAAAGCAAAGCATATGCATGGTGTAAAACTCAATGAACACCATTTCATGATGGGGGTGCATGTAGTGTGAGAGGCTTGCATTCATCAACAATGGGGCCATTGACACCACTTCAAAAAATAAAAATATCAATAAAATAGTGAAGTTTAAATATGTCTACCATATGTATGTGTTGGCCTTTGGAGAGTGATGGTTTTGTCCTAGTCCTAATCATTGTCATCTATGAAAAGGATAGCATTCTTCACCAAGAGACAAGAACATGGACTTAAAAGCTCCACTAGAATGGACCCCACATCTATTTATATAGACATTCTTTTTTTCCTAATCATAACCCTGAACATCAATATCTTCACATTAACAACATTCATATCTCTAATAGCTACCATTAAAAAATCCAATACACATGTATACGTCTTATAGGTTCCTATGAATCATATTTCAGATCTTCCACAAACAAATTGAATCACACTAATATAATGAGTTCCAACCAAAGACTAATGTGTCATTGTCTCAAAGATTGCAGTCAATCAAACTACCATGTTCGAATGAATTCAATGCAATGCATCTGTGATATGATACAAATACAACTGAGTATTAACATGTCATAAATGAGTGTGCCTTCTAATGGACAGGGT
This sequence comes from Umbellularia californica, assembly GCA_028538565.1. Lineage (NCBI taxonomy): Eukaryota > Viridiplantae > Streptophyta > Magnoliopsida > Laurales > Lauraceae > Umbellularia > Umbellularia californica. The sequence continues at coordinate 78,375,305 of JAPQWN010000002.1, forward strand.
TGTGTGAAGAAAGCATCTCTTATTTGTTAAAATTATGTTTCTGAAGCACATGGAGTGATGGAGATGCTATCAGCTTAATTAACTCCTTTTTGCTGTAATTTGTTATTCAATATTCTATGGAGAGATCTAGGATTTAACTAATTAATTGTTTTGATGTCCATTATTCATTGTTTACCTTCCACCTACACCTATTTATTTATCCTTGATATTGGATTAAGAAGAAAACAATACTTCCAATAGAAGGGGAAAAAAGAGTCGTGCTTTGATACTTAGCAAAGACTTTAAATTGCATAATTATATTTTGAAATCATATAGTATATTGTTCAAAGCCAGTGGTTTAGAAATATTGGTATGATTCTTACGGGTAATATTAGCTATATATTTGGCTAGTTTGGCTAATATTAGCTATATATTTGGTTTTAGTTGTTGGTTTGTTGTGGATGATTATGATAAAACTTGCTTGTTTAAATGACAGTTATGAGGTCTGTTGTTTTGAACATTCAGTCATAGGTAATGAATGTTGGACATTAATTTTATAGTCTTGAGGAAGGATATGTATATGACTATATGCAATATCGAAAGTGTTCTTTGTTATCATTGATGAATGAAGAAGAGGGGCACTCTTGTGTTGTTGAGATTGGTCTTCTAGATTTTGAAGAATGATCTAAGCATTTTTTTCTTCTCCTCATGATTGGTATCTATGAACCTGTGACGCATGTTACTTCGTATTTCTGATGTACTCAAGATTTATATTGATCAATGAGAGATTAAGACGATAAATATTATTTTTAGATACACCTCTATCTTAGTTGTAAGTGATTTTTATTGTATCAGTCCTAACATCTTTTAAAAATTTTAAAATGCAGTTAGGGAGAACTTGCGAACTGCAAAAAAGGAGTTTGCTAAAACTGAGGATGATTTGAAGTCTCTCCATAGTGTTGGACAGATCATAGGAGAAGTGCTCAGGCCTCTTGATAATGAACGATGTAAGTACTCATAAAGACAATAAATTGGGGCTCTAGACTACTGAGTTTCATTTTAAACTCTACTCCCTAATGGGACCCCAGCTATCATGAATCGAATATGTGGAATCAAACCAAACCCAGCTAAGTGACAACAGTAATTGTCAGGGTAAGTTGCTTCTGGATGATCTGATTCATTGCTGCAAATCTTCTTAACCAAGTTCTAATGTCTTCTCTTGATGCTTCCAGCAATTGTGCTCCACAAGGCTGACAAAACTTTCTGCAGACGCTCAACATTATATCCGTTGGATTGTAGAGCAGTATAAGAGCTGTAGTAAGATCTTTTTTTGCTGCTCTGATGTCTCCAAGCTTCAACCTATCAAATCTATCTGCACATTGATTGAGCTTCTACCACCTTCAAATCATGAGGTGTTTCATGTCATAATTTTTCCCATCTAAGGTTCAATTTATTTGTATCAATGTTTTTGCAGCATATATAAATAATCTTGGGTTGTATCACTCTCTAGACTATTGAAGTCTTGGACTATATAGCTGAGCAAGAAAGTACAGAATTGCCTCGTGGTCTCGCAGAAAGGATTACAACGAAGTCGAAACAGAACCTCCGGCAAGCAATTCGGTCATTTGAAGCCTCATGGAAGTTGAGGTAAGGAAACAAAGTGATAAACTGCAACTGCTATCTGTATAGTAAAATGTTGGCTAGCAGAGTCAGAGATACATATACAATGGGCTTTCAAATTCTATCAATATCTGATCTGCTTTGGGGTACCTTTTGGGATGGTTTCTTATTTGCTTTACTTATTTATTGCATTTGATGTAATGGTCAATGGCTAAATTTTGGTGACTATCTACAGTATAATTCAGGTATGGTATTATTATATAATCATGTGTACTGTAGTGCCTGCTTGCCACAGTACCAATTCTGGATGGAATAGAGCCACTGGTTTTTAGAAAATCCACTGAATCGTAGAATGCGACCCTCAAAATTCAGAGGGAAACCTGCTGAATCAGCTGACCTCTGTTTTGATGTAAAATATTATGTTATGAAATTCCTTTATCCTCAAAAGTCACAAGAACAGAAAAGAGAATCAAACCAAGTGGATTACATCATCTTATGTTTGTGAAGGTCAACTGGCTTAAACAACCCTATATAATCTGTCCAGAATTAAAACTGGGTCAAATAGGTCCTTGCATCTGTTTCTAACTCGTAGATACATTGAAATGTAAATATGGCTAATAGCCAATGCAATGCCTTCAAGGTGATATTTGTGCTAGATTTAAACCTTGCTTCATCAATGTCTGTATGAATAAAAACTCACATCAGATCTTTTCCTTTTGCTTCTGTGTTGGGTCCTTGCATCTCTGTCTTGGTAAATCCAGTTATTCATTTAAAGAGGACCAAGTGATTTTGACTGGATGGGAAGATGATATTGCAAACACAGCTAAAAATATTATCAAGGAGCAAAGCCCAAAGCAGTAAGTTGTCACCTGATATTGCATGTCAGTTATCATCCTTAAGAACATTAATCTCTTTTGAGAAAGCAAAAAAAAAAAAAAAAAAATGTCTCTACCTGCAATGCAAGACAGTAACTCCTTGGGTGTGTCTAGCCCGGAACTTCTGTAAAGATAAGCATCCATATCTTGGACTATACCAGTGACAGAACATAGTGGTATAGTGTTGTGGTGCACTTCATAGCCAGCATGACTCAGTTTTTCATGCCAAAAATTAAGCAATCATGATGTTCTGATCTATTTTTCACAGGCTATATATTATTCATGGGAAGCTTCAGAATCTTATAGAGCACAATGTGTCACCAGAGTTCATATTCGATGTAAGCTTTTGATCCAATACTTGGTATAGTTGGAGATATTTTTTTAGTCCGTGATTTCAGTTATAATTTTCTTGAACACAGGTTCTGGTGGAAGAATTGAAGAAACATTTAGATGATTTTTTCAAACCGAAGATCGATGCCTTGTATCTAGAATACAATGTGAGTTGAAATATCCTCATTTTCTATCCTAAATATTTTTGGCAATAACTAGTACCTCATGCATCTATGACAATGCATGACCACATAGTAACTTAAATCAGATAATGGATCCAGGATTGTGAGCGATACATTACCTGGAATCTCATCTTATGTGAAAGATTTTTACCTGGTTAGTTTGGTTATTTTAGGGTGTTCTCCTCTATGGTTCTCTTGGTACTGGCAAGACGCTGTTAGCCAGAGCAATTGCTAGCAATATAGATGTTGAGCTGTTACCTGACATGAATATATATGCCAAAATCAACTTCCCTTCATGTGATCTTCTTATGGCTTTTGCACCAGCAGAAGTCGTTATCAGGGCCAAATGGCGCACGAAATTTTAACTTAATCCACCCTTCCAGCAGTGATGGCAAATCACTGGGAGGTGGTCCGCATCATTCGGAGTTATCTTCCGATCATGAACCACTTTCCATTGGTGATATATGTCAAAGGTTTTGGCTAAAACAGAGAGTGGGTTTAGAGGGTGCATTTGAATAATATACGGGCTTCTTGATTTCCACATATACCATGCAACAATAAGGCCTATGACAGTGTACCCCACTAGTGTCAATGCCTATATAAAGGTGGGAAAGAGGATATAGTCTGGGTTGAAAGGACCATTAGCCATATGATTTTTTTGACGGAAAACTTGCACTAACAAATGGTCTACGGTCTCCTAAGCTGTTCTACGGTAAACACAATCTTATGAGATGTCGAGAATAAATTTTGCTAGACAACATGTCAAGGGCAAGGCCTTCCATGCAAAGAATTTCATTGTTGATGTTAAGAGAAGGGACCAGGTCTTTTTTTTTTTCTGAGGCCAGTGAGGTCTCATTAGTAGGTCAAATAGGATTTATATAAGGCTGTAATCGAGAGTAAGTTAATCACCTTGTTTGATGTATTTGAGAGTAATAAAATATCATCAGCAAATTGAAGGAATTCTATGACCTGTTGGTGTAATTCTTGGGAATGGTAGACACTTTCTAGTTCCTAAGATTGATATAACTCTGGCTGAAGCTTCTCCATAAATTATATAGAGATATGAGGATGATAAAGGTCTCCCTATTTGCAGTCCTCATAATGGAATATTTTCCTCCATGAAGTAGCTACTAATTGAGACCTTATATTTTACCAGCACAATTATATTTTATCAGCACAGTTATAAGCATTGTTGCTCTTTACTGAAAAACTGATGCAAGCTACAAAGCCCATGGTTATTTCCTCTTTACTGAAAAAGTTGACCTATATGTGATTTTATGTGGTATTCTCATATCATTTGTAGCAGTAATTTCTTGTTTTATGAAGGATTTTAAATTGATATTGTCGAACTTGAAAACAGTGATTTTACAGGAATGAATTTTTGGTGGTTTTGTATGCTGGTGTTTACGAAGTCCTTATATTCTGTTGTTAATGGATTAGTGTATGGTTGCTCTTCACTTGGTTTTTGTGCAGTGTTTCATGTGGCTTTGGAGGTTTCATTGAAATTGATTTCTATTGTGTGTTACTATGAAAAGCTTCTCCCACTTTGTGATCCCTTTTTTTTCCGTAAAAATCATAGCATATATAATAGCGCAGGTAGATTATGGTGTTTGAAGACTAATCCACATGTTGATCTGCATAAGACATCTTGTATAGGATTCTCATGAGAAATGGATGTGCACCTTAGTGGGTTGAACTCAACAAGGAAATATGTTGCAAAACCAATGAATGGCGATTGTCCCTGAAAAAAAGCATGGGCGAAAAGACTGGATGGACATGATGCCAAATGGGTTGAAGAATCAGAGGCTCTGAAGGCACATCTGTGTGCAATCAATGATAAGGCAATGGAAGCTAGATGGCTACAAAGTGTCGGAGTCTGAAGAGAATTTGTTTTCGTGATAAAAAATGTGCGAGAGGAGACTCCCTTTTTTCAACATGAATGTACACACTGAGATTTAATGTTATGAATTTAATGTAACAGTTACATTGTGGAGAGGCTGTAAACATTTTGGATTGGAAAGAAATGAATGGAATGCAATGTAATGATATGTTGAGTCAATTGAAAGAAGTCTTCAAGTCTTGCAATTTGAACATGTTCAAGAGGCAGTTTTGACAATGAATAGACTAGATGTAGAATTCCTCATTCACCAATACTTCATATTTTATGCCTGTAAAATCATTAAGATTCGAAAAAAGAAAAAAGAGCGAGAAAAAAATATTAAACTCTGAGGGTTCGAACCCTCTAATTGAGGGTTCGAACGTTTGTGCCCTCTGTAAAATGATATCGTTAAATAAGGTCACAGATCAGACAAATTGAATGAGAAATCGAGTATGGGTGCATAACTTCACCAGATTCAGCATAGTTACTCGGCTCAGTGACCTTCTGTGTTAAGTTAATAGGTCCATAACAGTTTCTAATCTCTACTAAAACACCATTAAAACCCTATTAATTTACTCTATGTTTTGTTGCGGACAAGAGATGTTTCCTTCAAAAAATAAGTTTCCTTGAAAACATATAGTAAAGAGAAAAACAGAGCATAACTTCACTTCGAAATGGAAATGAGAACGATCATTTCTAGGGCATAGTTCAAATTCAGAAATGAAACCAGAAATAAACCCATCAAAATATTTCCACACTCCACACACCTATTTTATGTTCTTTGGTTCCCAACATCCCAAACCCAAGAGAGACTTCTCATTGAAGACCTTAGTTTGAAGATCACACTCACCCATCAATGCGGACTACTTAGAGAGGGAATTCAGTGGCCATGGAGTTGGTTCTTGACCTTGTATTTGCCTTTTAATATGACCTTTCATAGTTTTCACATGCAGGAGGACCAACCCACCATTTCTACTACCTTTGAATGTGATAATTACAAGCACCTTCTATAGAAGAAAAGATGAGATTGAGAAGATGGTGGTCAAACACTTATTGGTCGGTTTCAAGTAACTACTCGATAACCAGAGAAATAGTTGTCTCTATGGTGCACTAAATTCATTCCTTAGTAGGGACTAGACCAATACACCAGTTCTTGTTCAACATATGACAAATTCCAATCCATAACAGAATGTGCATTCATGCAAGAACTCGTGCTAGGGGATAAATCAGCGTAGTAAGGTAAAATCATAGACCTAACATTATATGAACTTGAATTCCTACTCATATGAACTTGAATTTTGTGCCCGACATTGTTTTTTGATAACGATATCGTTACCATCTTTTATAGTGTCTTCATCAATTTTTTTGTTTCCAACAAAAAAATAATAGTGAATTTATATTGAGATGCATAAACAATAAAAAAGACTCACGATTTCACTCAAAATCTAGTTTTCCAAAATTTTCTGATAACGATATCGTTACAATTATTTATTGGTTCTTCGCCCATTTTTTGTCTCCAATAACAAAATGACAATGACTTTATAATGGGGTACATAAACAATGAGAAAGGCTCACGGATTTGGCCCAGAAATGCATTTTCATAGCCTAAAACGCAACCAACCGCTCTGAGCTCGACATCTTCATCGACAAAAGACCCATCTCCATCGACTTCACCAACATCTTCAAAACCCCATTAGATGAGATCTGACCGCTTTGCGTCATTGAGTGTCTACGAGGGGATTAGGCAGGGCACTATGCGCTGCTAATGGAGTCGTTGGCGGTGCCGAGGAAGAAGAAGAAGACTCGCTGGTGGTGATGGAGATGCCAGTGAGAAGCAGTGGAAGTTCGTGGTTGGTAGCTCAGTGACTGGGGGGTTGTTGGTGGCGGTTTTGTTGGGTTTGCTGTGTGTGGCGTTGGTGTAGGGGAAGAAGAAGATAGAGGAGGATGATGGATTGGGGAGAATGGAGGGAACGAGTGCGGAATGAGGGATAAAGGAGAATGGAGGGAACAAGTGCGGAATGAAGGATTAGGGCGGGAGAGTGAATGGAATGGAGGGAAAAAGCGTGGAGTGGAGGGAACGCTAGTGCGGTAGGATTTTAGTGATATGAAGCCCCATTTTTTCAGTTCTGAAACGGTTTCTTCGCCTGAAACGGGTCAAAACCGCTTCATATTACGAACGGTTCTTAACCGCTTCATACCAGCGTTCCTAATTCCGAATTTTGGTGTAGTGACATTCTGTATTTAGATTATGTAGTTGAAGGAAAGTTACCACTCAATCATAAGATTTTGTTCCACTTACAGGTTTGGAATTGTTTCCATTGCAAATGATATTTGAACTAATGTTTTTTTTTTTTTTTACCCATTTTTTTTGTTGGTTGTTATGAATGTAATTCACTGCAGGATGTATTCAATCTACTTCCGAATCTCAATGTCCTTGAATTGATGAAGGATTTTTCAGGTAATGTTGGCAATGTCATATTTGTACTCTTGGTTGTCACACTAATGACTTGATACTAATTTTTCTAGTCCTTTTGCAGTGAAAACAAATGATATGATGTTGGTAATATATACTTTTTCTCTCATTCGGAGTGTAATTGCACTTCACAACTTGATAAACAACAAGGTAATGTTCTTTTTCTTAAAATAGTTGACAGGTTCTCTGCTTGTCTGTACATTCATGTGGATGGATTTACTTTCTCGGGGGAGAGGATAAGAAACTATTTAACACAGGATATTGAAGAATTGATGTCTACTTCCATATATCTATCACTTAACACTTCACTCTTCAACCCTTAAAAAGAAACCCAAAATTAAGTAATGTAATAAAGAGAGCCATCAAAAATTTGCAGGTAATGCTGGCAATGATTTTTATACACCCTTTCGGGATCATTTTCTCTTCAATGCCTAGTAAATTAACTGCATGGGCACCAAAAATTATCATAATCATCACCATCTCTCTATTTCTCTCAAATAAAGAAAAATAAAAAGAAAGGAAACCAAAGGAAATTGAGGAGCCAATTTCTCCCTCAAAAGACCTTTTTTTTAATCAATCTTTTTCTTCTAGCCTCATTTCAACCTTTTGACTTCTTGATAGTTTATGCCAAAAAACATTTTATGAAATGTTTCTTACATCTGATTCCATTCTAGCAACTAATAGTGCTAGTAGTGAAAATGCATACAAAAAGTGAACATCAACAGCACATCTAACCACCTTCAGAAGCAATGAAGCATCCAAGTGAAAACCAAAACTGAGAAAACATGAGCTAAGTATACCTCAGAGCTGAAAAAACCCCAACCATGTGTGCAAGTCATTCTACTACAACTGTAAAGAAATTCCTTCAAGTCAAAAAGAACGTTGCAAGGGAACATCAATTCGGATCAAGACAACTGCCACCCATCAGTACTACCGAAGCCAAATAAACTCAACTGGGCAACCAACGAGTTCATCTTGACTCACAAGAACTTCTTCCTATTACAGTAGAAACGTACTGAAAATATTGTTTTCAAAGATCCACATGACCAATTCATTTAGCCATTTAGAACTCATGTAAAAGCCAAGTTCCCAAAAGGGTTCTTTCTAATTCCTCACTCTGCAATGAATTCTTCAAAATGTTATAGATCATTCAAAACCATAAATTTGGAGGGCCATATATCAGAATTGACATATAAGAACACAAATAAGGATAAAACACCAATTGGGTTGTCTTCTAATCTCAACACCAACTCATCCTACATATCATAAAACATCAAATTAGAGAAAATTGAGCACCGATGGTGACCCACATGCCGAAATTGTCAAATACGAACCTATAAGAAGATAATTAAAAAAAAAAACCCAAACTGGTTATGACCCAATCCCAATTCTGTTACAAACAACTCATAACATAACATCAAACTGAATAAAATCAAGAACAATTGACCAAGATCCACAAACCAAATTGTCAAATAAGAGCACATAAAAAAAAAGATAAAACCCAAATGGGTCATCATCTAATCCCCACACCAACACAAACAACACACAAAATATAACATCAAAGAAGAAAAAAATAATCATTTAAACCATGATGAAATCAAAATAGTCCCATTGTTCGGTTCTGATAAGTAATCACACACATTATACAATTTAAATAATGTTTCTCAAATCAGCTCTCTTTTGCCATCTTTAATTGTCCTTATCAGGGATATGCTTAAAGAGATTTCAAGTAGGAAGATTCATAATCTAAGTGCATCATACAATTTAAAGTTTTTATTTTTATTTTCTTTCTTTTCTGGTTTTTGGCCCAGAAAGTCAGTGAAGTGGGTTCGAACTTGGTGCTCTCTGGACTCTAGCCCAGAACTGCACAAAATGGAAAGTTCGAACCCTGGAAACGAGGGTTCGAACCTCCGTCCTCTTTGGTTTTTGGCCCAGAAATGCACAAAATGGAAGGTTTGAACCAGGGCAACGAGGGTTCGAACCTTCGTCTTCCCTGGTTTTTGGCCCAAAAATGCATAAGATGGAAGGTTCAAACCCTGGAAACAAGGGTTCAAACCTTCGTCCTCTGTTTTTTGGCCCAGAAATGTACAAGAAGGACGATTAGAACCATGGCAACGAGGGTTCAAACCTTAGGGATTCGCCATAACAATAAATGTTTTCGTTTCAGCTCGGGCCAAGTGGAGGGAGTACAGATCTAAATCAGATCTAATGGTGGTGATGCAGTGCATAAATGATTTGATTTCATGGAAAGGTGAGACCGACATAAGGTCGAATAAGGTAAATTAACGGTTTTGGGGAAACTTTTCGAAGTGTCCATTTTTTGTAAAATTATATGGTATTTTGCGTGGAAACGGGCCAATGAACACAATTCAGTGGCATTTGCCACTGATGCACGGCCTTTTTTGGGCAAAACATTGTTTAGGCCCAGAAAAGTGCATTTTTTCTATTTCTGTAACTATGCCTATTAGCAAAATGCATTTTTGAGACAAATCCGTGAGCCTTTCTCATTCTTTATGCACCCAGTATAAAGTCATTGTCATTTTGTTGTCGGAGACAAAAAATAGGAGAAGAACCAATAAATAATTGTAACGATATCGTTATAAAAAACTTTACAGAAATAGCCTAGCCTTTTTCCAGAGCGCCCAAAGATTCAAACCATCGTTTTGAGGTGTATAAACAAAAAAAAAAAAAAAAAAGACTTTAGAGGGCAATATGTATGGTATTAGTTGTTAACCTTGGATGATTTTAGTCTTGGATGTTGTCTGAAATTGCACTCACTTGGTTAACTCTATTATATTTGTGTTTTGCAGGAGTTTAAAATCCGGAATGGCTGTTGAACAATTGGAGAAGAGGGAAGAGGAAGTGAAAGGCATGAAAGGAAAATGCATTCCTAGGAAAACTTGTTGCAGCAAGCCACAGAAGAAATGATGATCATTTGCTTATTTAAAATGCATCTATCTAGGAACTGTGATTAGGATTTTTTTTTTAAACATACCACTGTCATATGCAAAATCTCCTTCTTCCCAATATTATTCTTCTCTGTTTGATGTCTGATTTTCTTTATTTATAAGTAATCTATTTTGAGGTGATATCAGGTAGGCACTGAACTTAGCTGGGTAAGCACCTCCCTTTGGAGTCCAACTGGATAGATGACAATCCTCTATCAAAGATCCACAAGTTTGCCCTCTTATCTTTCTAGGATTTACAAGTTTGAATTCCTGTATTGTTTATGTTTATTTTTTTTTTTTTTATTGTTAGTTTCTAGGATCTACATTTTTTCAGCTTGTAAGTTTTACAAAGATATTTCTCTTGTCACTAGATTTGTAACATGAACATTTGAGCTAAAGTTCTTGTATTCACATGGCAAATCATGTTATGCTATTGATACTGTTTAAAATTAATATGTAACTTATTCATACGGCAAATCATGTTATGCCAAGGTGGGGCCCATATATTGAAGTGCTATGGTTGAATGGTAAATGACTAATGACCTTGTAGTGTGTTGGGGCATTGAGATGTTTATATGAAGTGTTTTTTTTTTTTTTTTTTTTTTTTTTTTTTTTTTTTTTTTTTTTTTGTTATGTACAGGTACTTAACAGGTTGTAAAAAAAAATTTTAATGTCACATGTACAGGGGAGATTCTGCCGAAATTTCGAGAAATCTTTTACATTCAAAAATTTTCTTTGGAACATTTTTATGAAGTTTACGTTAGTGTTTGCCAAAATGTGTTTATGCTTCTTATTTGTCCTTTTTTGTTATTGCAGGATGATGTTATTACTGCATACGAATCTGACATCTCGGTGGCGTAGAGTGATGAAGCTCAGAAGGAGCATGTTAATGCAATGATTGAAGATCAAGAGCCTTTTGAGGGTGAGGCCCTACTGGATGCTAAGTGTTCCAAGTGAGCCAAGCCTTTCTCTACTTTGAAGCTGTTTTTCCCCCTTTATGCATTGATTAGTAGAATATTCCTACACTTGAGTTGTTTGATATAACCTACTGAGATCAGTACTTTCTTAATGTACCATTTCGTAAGTTTTGTGATTTAAAAGAGTGTTGGCAGTGTAGTTTCGTTGACATTTAAGTATTTAACATTTTTGCGATCAGACCATATTATTGCATTTAACCCTTTTTTGAGCTACATCGCCATTGTATCGTCATTGTACTTGATAGAATCATGAATATCTGTTTTCTGGACATGGTTCATGCAAAAGAGATATTCCTACAATCTCCAATAACAAGATTGATAAGGTACAACTTCCAGTCCCAGAAATTCCAAGAGGCCACTTGACTTTCTATATATGTAGGAGATATCGAGATCTTTTTGCAAAATGATTGTTGTTATTTTGACTGGATCTTAATATGAAGATGAATCTCATCTATTGTGGAATCATAACACTAGCAAATTACACGAACTTAATGAGTTTGAGTAAGTTCTGATTCTATCATTTATTTCTTATGTATGTCTGAAAAATATTCTATAAATGTGCATATGTGACTGTGGCATATTCGTGATGGCATTTGCCGATTGCAACCCATAAGTGTCGACCGTTGACCTTCACAGAAGCCAGGCATGTGGTACTGCAGGCAAAAGATTGTCGTTGACATTTATGCTAGGCAATGGAAGCTAAATGGCTACGAAGTACCGGAGTCTGAAGAGAACTCGTTTTCGTGATAAAAAAATGTTGAGAGGCCTCTCCCTTTTTTCCACATGAATGTACACATTGAGATTTAGTGTTGTGGATTTAATGTAATCATCTTACGTTATAAAGAGGTTGTATTCATTTTGGATTGGAAATGAATGAATGGAATGCAATGTACTGAAATGGGTGGCATGGAATAAAATGCATTGTGGAGTTCAGTAAATATCTGGAATGTATACCGTATGCATTATGGACGTTATGAATGGGTTGTATGTTGGACTGGATATAACAATTTGTATCCAATTGTCGTGTCATGATTTAGAATTAATGTATGAAAATGAATGTTGTAGAAATAGAACATAATGGACTTTTGACCAATGTTACAAGTTTTTACATTACATGATGAAATGGAATGAGGGGAATGGAATATAGGTTTCAGGTTTATACCATAGCCATTTTTTAGAAAGGACAAGTCTATACCATAGCCTTCATAGACCTGCTACCGAATCTAGCAGAATTGTGGGCTACCTACAACATTAAGATTAGGAAAATGTTCTTGAGTTGATTGCCATGTGCAAATGTGACATATTCCATGCCTTTTGAACACCAGGTTATTGCCTTAAGTGTTTTTTTCTAGTGTGCAAGAGAAGTATAAAGGGATTGTAACGTTTTTTGTTCACTAAATTCATGTCTCTATGGTGCACTAAATTCATGATAAACGAGCTCTACATGATAAACGAGCTCACATCTCTTACCAACCAAAAAAACCATGACTAGGAAACAAAAGAAAAGGGGATAAATCAGCGTAGTAAGGTAAAATCATAGGCCTAACATTATATGAACTTGAGTTCCTACTCATACGAACACGAATTTTGTGCTCGACATTGTTTTTCGATAACGATATCGTTACCATCATTTATAGTTTCTTCATCCAGTATTTTTTCCAACAAGAAAATAATGGTGACTTTATATTGAGATGCATAAACAATAAGAAAGACTCACGATTTCACTCAAAATCTATTTTTCAAAATTTTTCTGATAACGATATCGTTACAATTATTTATTGGTTCTTCGCCCATTTTTTGTCTCCAATAACTAAATGACAATGACTTTATAATGGGGTGCATAAACAACGAGAAAATCTGACGGATTTGGCTCAGAAATGCATTTTCCTAATAGGTGAATTGAAGGTTCGAACCCTCAAAAAGAGGGTTCGAACCTTCGGATTCTCTGAAATTTGGCCCAGGAAGGCAGGGAAGTGAAGGTTCGAACACCCAAAACGAGGGTTCGAACCTTCATACTCTCTGGAATTTGGCCCAGTACCCCAAGGAAGTGAAGGTTCGAACCCTCGTTGTGAGGGTTCGAACCTTCACTTCACCTATTAGGAAAAATGCATTTCCGAGCCAAATCCGTGAGCCTTGTTCATTGTTTATGCACCCCATTATAAAGTCATTGTCATTTTGTTATTGTAGACAAAAAATGGGCGAAGAACCAATAAATTCTTGTAACGATATCGTTATCAAAAAAATTTTGAAAACTAGATTTTGAATGAAATCGTGAGTCTTTCTTATTGTTTATGCATCTCAATATAAAGTTAATATTAATTTCTTATTGGACACAAAAAATGGGTGAAAAAACTATAAAAAAAGGTAACGTATCGTTATCAAAAAACATTGATGGGCACAAATTTCAAGTTCGTATGAGTAGGAATTCAAGTTCTTAAATATTTCCCCCCCTAAAAACCATCTATAGATCATCCCATATGCAATTATAAAATGTTTTTTCTTATGTTTGTTGCTATTTTTTTTAGGGGGCTGGTTAAGAATAGCAACAAACAGAAGAAAAAACATTTTATAATTGCAGGTGGGCTTTCTTTTAACATGTGTCTGCAACACATTCTTAGGGCCATATGGTAGTTCCGTTTTCATTTAAATCACTAAAACATTACAATATTGATCATACATGAAATTCATTTAAATCACTAAAGACTCGGTATATCATTACATTGCATTCCATTCATTCCTTTCCAATCCAAAATATTTACAGCCTCTCTACATTGCATAGTTGGTAAGGTCATCATTTTTAGCAGTGGCTCCTGCCAGATTTGAAGGCTTAGGGATTTAGATCAGTCAAGTGGATAAAAGGCCCCAGAAAAATCATGCAAGAGAGTACAATTTCGAACCAGATAACAGATTTGTCCCAAGATTGAAATGGAGGGTTCGAACCCTGTGGCTTGCTGGAAAATGGCCCAGTCTGTAAACCAATCAATGGTTCGAACCATGAAATGGAGGGTTCGAACCCTTGATGCCCTTGGAAAATGGCCCAAACTCTAGGATTTTCACTGGTTCGAACCATGAAATGGAGGGTTCGAACCCTGTGGCTTGCTGGAAAATGGCCCAGTCTTTACACAAATCAATGGTTCGAACCATGAGATGGAGGGTTCGAACCCTTGATGCATCTGGAAAATGGCCCAGTCTGTTGGATTTTGATGGTTCGAACCCTGTGCCTTGCTGGAAAATGGCCCAGACTGTAAACAAATCATTGGTTCGAACCATGAAATGGAGGGTTCGAACCCTCCATGCCTCTGGAAAATGGCCCAGACTCTTGGATTTTGATGGTTCGAACCATGAAATTCAGGGTTCGAACCCTTGATGCCTCTGGAAAATGGCCCAGACTGTTGGAACCGTGATGGTTCGAACCATGAAATGAAGGGTTCGAACCCTGTGCCTTGCTGGAAAATGGCCCAGTCTGTAAACAAATCATTGGCTCAAATCATGACAAGAACTTTATCACAATTAGCATACTCAGTGTGATCCTTTAGGTTGCATAAAAGCTCTTCATTAGCACACTTAACAACATAATACATGCCAATCTGCAGTAACTGAAAAGCGAAGAAAATATGCAGTTCAGCCATACTTCATAATATGAGGGGCGGGGGTGTGTTGAGTCATACACACATGCATGTTTGTGTTTTAATTATAGTCAGACCAATGACCTTCACCATAATACAACTTGATCAGTTTGGACCCAAAGTTTAGACCTGGCCTGATACACCATGTCTCTGGGTCCTCAGCTCTACACCAAAGCCAGCCCATATTGTCCAGGCTCGAAGACAAGAAGCAGGCCAAACTGTTGGCAGCCCTCTTTTATTGTTTATGCACCCCATTATAAAGTAATTGTCATTTTGTTGTTGGAGACAAAAAATGGGTGAAGAACCAATAAATAATTGTAATGATATCGTTATCAAAAAATTTTGAAAACTAGATTCTGAGTAAAATCGTGAGTCTTTCTTATTATTTATGCATCTCAATATGAAGTCAGTATTATTTTCTTGTTGGACACAAAAAATGGATAAAGAAACTATAAATAATGGTAATGATATCGTTATCAAAAAACAATGTTAGGCACAAAATTCAGGTTCGTATGAGTAGGAATTCAAGTACTAAAAGATTTTCGGCCCTAAAAACTATCTATAGATCATCCCATCTGCAAAATTCAGGTTCGTATGAGTATGAATTGATTATGAGAAAGACAAATGGGATCTATGAATCTCGTTGCTGGGAGCGAAAAAAGGAACAAAAACCTCTAAAGAGCTTGCTTCGTGACCTTTCTTTACTCTACTGTCCTCATGTCGCTAGTAATAACCATAATTCTACCATATCATGAACTTAAAATCTGCTATTTTTCACTTAATTATGATCACAGTTGCCTGCGTTTCAAACCGCGCACTTTTGCAACTTGATTAAGAAAATCTGCAGAAACCTTACTGAGTACCCCTGTTTAGAAAACTTTTTAACCCACTTCCCGAGGGATTTTTTGGCTGAG
This sequence comes from Umbellularia californica, assembly GCA_028538565.1. Lineage (NCBI taxonomy): Eukaryota > Viridiplantae > Streptophyta > Magnoliopsida > Laurales > Lauraceae > Umbellularia > Umbellularia californica. The sequence continues at coordinate 78,391,108 of JAPQWN010000002.1, forward strand.
ATTTGGGGATTTCCAAGACCATATCATGAACTTAAAATCTACTATTTTTCACTTAATTACGACCATGGTTGCCTGCGTTTCAAACCGTGGACTTTTGCAACTTGATTAAGAAAATATGCAGAAACCTTACTGAGTACCCCTATTTAGAAAACTTTTTAGCCCACTTCCCAAGGGATTTTTTGGCTGAGATTTGGGGATTTCCAAGACCATATCATGAACTTAAAATCTGCTATTTTTCACTTAATTACGACCATGGTTGCCTGCGTTTCAAACCGCGGACTTTTGCAACTTGATTAAGAAAATATGCAGAAACCTTACTGAGTACCCCTATTTAGAAAACTTTTTAGCCCACTTCCCGAGGGTTTTTTTTCCTGAGATTTGGGGATTTCGAAGACCATATCATAAACTTAAAATCTGCTATTTTTCACTTAATTACGATCACGGTTGCCTGCATTTCAAACCGCGGTCTTTTGCAAATCAATTAAGAAAATCTGCAGAAACCTTGCTGAGTACCCCTGTTTAGGACAGTTTTTAGCCCACTTCCCGAGGGTTTTTTTTCCTGAGATTTGGGGATTTCGAAGACCATATCATAAACTTAAAATCTGCTATTTTTCACTTAATTACGATCACGGTTGCGATGTTTTCAACTCGGGCACTTTTTCAACCCGATTAACACAAACATGCAGAAACATGGCTGAGTATCCCTGTTTAGGGCACTTGTTGGCCCACTTCCCTAAGGATTTTTTGGCCGAGATTTGGGGATTTCCAAGTCCATACCATGAACTTAAAATCTGCTGTTTTTCAGTTAATTATGATCACGTTTGCGATGTTTTCAACTTGGGCACTTTTTCAACCCAGTTAACACAAACATGCAGAAACATGGCTTCCCCAAACAGTCCATGGTAATTTTTATGGCACCCTTTGTAGTTTGTACTAACCCACTGATAGATAAAATTTCTATTGGCCAGACAACAAAATTGCCCTTGGCCAGACAACAAAAAAATCAACATGGCCTTATCAATTGAGAATTCACAATGTTATTCATGCTACAAAGAGCAAATATACATCCTCCAAAGAGAAACTTGAATCAAACAGCAACTAAATTGCAATTGTGTCTTCCAAACACCCACTTAAATACAAAGCAACAACAAAGAGTCACCAAATAGAGTGTAATGTCTACATGTTAGGACACCATTGAGCAAAAAAAAAAAAAAAAACCATCTTCTGCAATCTCAGTTCTTCTACCTCAACATGTGTTGCTTCTGGGAGTTCAACATACCCCATTTTCTCTAGCAGCCCTGCAGCAACCATTGGCAGCAAAATCCCATCTATCTCTGCCACATTCCCTACTTCTGCACCATCCATTTTTAAGTTTGGTTCCGGCTCCTCTACAGATGTTGCTTCTTCCAATTCAGTTGCAGCACCTCCAGTGAGTTTTGGATTACAGTTGACTGGTTCAGAACCAAACACTACAGAAGCAAGCTGCAGCACTTGCAAAAAGAACAGGAGCCTGAGAAGGAAACACTTCAGAAGCATTGAGGAAGCCAAAGCACAACCCAGAACAAGGACTGATTGCACCAAAGCAACAGAGCTGCTCTCAACAAAGCCTCTCCCAGACTACTCAACAGCAGGGCAAACATCTCAGCCCACAGCTGAATATGGCTGCTCCATTTCACAGCAACAGCTCTAGGAGGGAGAGAAGAAACACTACAAACAGAGAGGAATTCCAAAGCACTACCCTGAACTGAAGCTAATTGCACCAAGCTGCAGAGCAGCACTTAGGAAAGCCACTTCCAGAGCAAACAACAACTCTGCCCACAACAGAAGAGACAGCACTACTGCAGAACAGCAACACTGCACAGTACAAGGACATCCCTGCTCCCACAACAAAAGCACAATGCAGAACCACAAAGAAAGAGGGAATCTTCTTCACTCAACAGAACTCTGAACTCTTGCACTTTCTGCACTCCTACAACAGGAACAGAGCAACAACTACTACAAGAAGACTGCCAGGGACAGCTGCTCCCAAAAACAGAGGGAGATGCAAACAGGGGAGAGGAGAGCACAGCTACAAAGAAGACACTGCAAGCAAAGAAGAGAAGAAGCCTGCAACTCCAGCACAGCCTGCACACTCCTGAATGCTCTGCAAAGAGAGACAGCACCTGCAGGGACACGCTGGACTACTCTCCACTGGGCAGCAGCTTAGGATTGCCCCAGCACAAACACTAAGCACTACAGGAGCCTGCCCTGAGAACTACTGCAGACTATCTATCAAAGACTACTACACCCTGCTCAAGCACTGCAAGCAGCAAAAACGGCACAAAATAACAGCACCCACACAAAGGGAGCATCAACAGAAGACAAACAGGGGACATCACTTCAAAGAGCTGCTAAACCAATAGTTGGAAGACAGAGCACTAGACTACAAAACTGCAGTAGACTGGAGAAGCACTCTAAGCTGAGAATACTCACCCCTATAAATGTGCCGAAATCTCCACTCAGTTCCATATAAATCTTTTGCAATAAGTTCCTGGGAAGGCCTGTGCTCATTATAATCCTACAACAAACATTAAGATAATATCAAAAATAAAACAAGATCGCATTTCGACAGAGTTTCTTGTGTAAAGTGCTACTACTAATTTTCATGGTAACTGCAAGTAGTCATTACCAGAGGAGGGAAACAATCTTCTGGTGTTATGGACTTGCTCAAAAAATCAATCTCCTCTCCTCCATCTCCCTCAATTTGCCCGGCTTGGAACTTCTTTTCAACTTCCTGAGCAAGCAAAGCTTGTAGACAGCAAACTCCATTCAAATAGCTTATGAGAACTGGCATAAAGAAAAACCAAAGTCAAATTTCATACACATAATATGTTAGCTATAATGATATAATCCTAACCTAATGATAAGGAGGTGGACCCAGCATGAATGTTGAAAAGCATCCTGTCTCATGTTTGTCATACCTTCAACTCCAATTCAATTTAATTCCAGCAAATATGCCTATAAGAATGGGAAAATCCCAGCAAAGGGATAAAAAATAGGCTAACCCAGATACCACTATCAGGATAACATGCTCACAACAGATGGGAAGGGTTCCAAAGGAGTAACAAGCAAATTCAATTTCCAGATTGACCAATTTTGTATCACCCAACTACAACCAAATATGAAGCAAACTTGATTGTAAAATATCCACAGATGGCCATAAAATCTTGCTTAAGGTAAAATATCTGGTGGTATCTTACAAGAACTTGGCCCTCATGTTTAAGTTCCAGGGACTTAATGGCATCTTTTGTAACAGTAACAAGAAAGGCTGAAACTGGCCCCTCATAAGAGCAGTCAAATGATACATCAGAACAAATGAAAAGGGGAAAAATGTAGTCTTGCTACTCTCAGACCGGACTTCAATCATTTCTTCAAAGAATCAGCACTAATAATTTTTTTCCACAAAAACTTTCAATTGAAACAGGCTGGCCTCTACCATTCAAAAAGAAAAAAAAAAAAAGGCTGCCTTGATACATGATACATTGTGTTTCTTAATTGCCCGCAACGCTTTCCTTTTCTTATTTCAAACATCTTCTATTTCTTTTTCTTTGCGGCTGTTGATCTTATTTTTCTTACTGATATGAACTATCGGTGCATCTTGGCATACGCTTACTTGATGAAAGACCCAATGATCCTGCAAAGCAAGACTCTTTTGAATCTATATTTCCCAAAGATAATCCAAAAAACACAAGATTCTCCATCAATTTTTTCATGTCCCTTTTAAGAGCCCTTACAAAAACATGTCCCTTTTAAGAGCCCTTACAAATCCCATCTATAGTCCTAGTTCAGTCTAAATGGACTCCTTTATCAAATTAATACTGAAATTTTCTTCTTTCATAAGACTCCATGACAGACTCTTTACTATTTGCAAGGTAGAAGATTATAAAAAAGGGATAGCAACATGAGATAATAAAATTCCTATGTAATCATCATGGATTTGATTTCCTTGAAAAAAAGAGAAATCAGAAATAATTATGCAACCAACCAACTGATCTATGTAAGCAGGAGGCATGCCATCTTGAGGGATTGGGACCCATCAAAACTGGAATCTAGATACATCAAAACTGCCAAAAAATAAAAAATACCTAATTTATAAGGAAATATGAATTGAACCAGCAACCTCACAATTGCAGCGATGAATACATGCTACAGGCTCTAACTCAACAAAGGGCTATGACGAGAAATAAATTTTGAGTATAACTTTGGTTTCAGCAACAGAATTTGTAATTCCAAAGGACCTAAACAACTCCTTACAGACTATTGGTTTCAGCTACAGAATTTGTGACTCCAAAGGACCTAAACAAGTAACTGCAGCAGTGCAGCTTCATAAAAATAAGTGAACTTTTGATAGGATCTGTCTTCCGAAAGATAATATTCCACTTGCAAAGAATTGAAACAGTAACACAATGAAATCACATCAACAACTGTGACGAAGTTTAACATATCACAAGTTCCTACTGCTGTATGGGCTATGGAATATAACTTAAAGACTACAGTTAAAACACAGACAAGTTAAAATGGATGCGCACAAACAAAAATAAAACATAACAAAATAAAATATACCTGATCTTTTAGCTCGGATTCAATAATTTCTCTTTTGATTCTAGTGTTCTGGATACTGATGGATACAGGCTTACTGTAAACATGCAACTCATATCAGCAGCTTGCTTAAGACCAAAAACCAAGAATATGGGGAAAAAAGAAAAGAAAAGAAAGTACCAGAAGGCCTCGTCTTGATGCTTAGGATTATCAATATCCATGTCAGAATCAGGGTCCCATCTCTCATCCGCATCATCTTGATCCTCATCTGCCTGAATATCCGAACAAAAAACAGTTGAGATTTATAAACTAGAAACTTTTTTCACAAACACTTATTTATTTAAAAAATAGTAATATAAAAAAATGGAAGAGGACAGTAAGGGCCTGTTAGTTTGCTACCAAGTAAAAAATAAATAGAAAAATATAGCTTCATAAAATTCAACCTTCTTTCACTTAAAAATGGTATGGCTGTATCTGTTGTATCCATGTCCTGACATGGAAGCAAGAATGCCAGAGGTAAGATGATTGGGATCCACAAAAGCCCATGCTAAAAATAAGGCTGCTACTCTAGGCCTTGGAGAGAACCAGGCTGAGAAAAAAAAAGGAGAAAGAACCCCTGTAGCTGGTCCTTTAGTCCAGACTGAGCTGATCCTAACCAGGAGATCCTTCAATCAAGACAGAGCTGCAACAAAAACACAGAACTCGACTGGGATCCACAGCTGCAGATTGTAGTTTCAGCCTAAAGTGCTATAGTGCTTTCCATTAAGTAAAAGATTTTGAAGACAAACAAGAACAAATAGCATAGCAACCTGATGCTACTTTGTGCAGGAGATACAAATTATGGAACAGTAGAAGGTACAAATTATTCTCAAAGACAACCTGATGCTACTTTGTGCAGGAGATACATACATGTTCTACATGACCTTGAGGGAAGTAAAAGACCTTCTCTCCAGCTTGAGGAACAGTGACAAAAGGGCCAGCACAAGCACTCCAAAGTGCTTCTTTTAGGTAATCCATTTTATCAGGAATCAAAGAAACACATGCAACTACTAAATATTATATCAAGCTTACAATGGTAAAAACAGAGCCCTCCAAAAGAACTATGAGACTACAAAATTACCAGAAAAATAAGACATCTCGAAATACCCTTTCTAAATCTGTACCAAAAGGATCAAGAAATCTGATTCCATAGCCATAAAAAAAAAAAAAGACGGGTAATGATTGCAATAATATAAAAAAGAAAAAGAAAATTCAATCACATACAAATGTCTGGCATATAAAAAGTAAAATACATAAATCGTTTAGGCCCAAAAATTACAGAGACAAACAAAATATAAGCAAAAGGCTTGGTCTGGCGCCCAGAGCATCAGCAGCCCAACATAATGAAATGTTGGGGTCATAACCAACCTTGTTGCATGGCAATCAATGGGGTCAGCGATGAATGAAGTGAAGTGCTGAGATTGAGAGCTCCTGGAGAGTGTGAGTGCTAGTGGTGCAGCGAGTGCCCCTTGTAAGTGGTTTGTAGTTTTGATGTGAACTAAGTATAGGTGTATTGAGGGCTTTGTAAGTGGTTGTGTAATTTGTATGAGTGGCTAGCATGCCTTGGTGTATTTGTGGGTGTAGCTTGTAAGCATTCAGATAGTGTATTTGTGTAGAATTTATAGTGTCGATTGTCCATTAGCATTCCAAAAATTATTCAAATGGCCAAGATATGGCATGGCTTGACATGGCTTTTGTGTAAATGAGAGAGAGAGAGAGAGAGAGAGGATAACATATAAACAAAATTGCAACCATTCATTTTTGTGTCTCTCGGAGTTCATTGAGAAAGATTCTCCTAATTTTCCAAGCACTCTTAATAGCCAAAGTATCAATAAATTGCATTACCTTGTGATCAATTCCTGTATCTGATTGCATTAATCTTGAAAAAGACCAATAATCATTATAGATAATTGAAATCATCTGCTAGAGTAATAAACTTATAAACTTAATTATATTAAAAAATAAACATGAATTCATGTTGGAGAGGAATGGTTCTCTGGACCATTTGCAACCTGGTGACAACATTTGATGATTTCAAAATTAGCCAACAACCACATGTGTTCCAATTTCAAAATCATGTGCAAATGTCTCCTCCCAAATCATTTTAGAATGCAAATGAGTAGAATAACAAATGTCTCCTCCCAAATGTCCCCTTCAAAATACAAGCAAATGTCTCCTCCCAATGTCCCCTTCATACTCTTTAGACTTTTTTGTTCACTAAATTCATGTGTCAGAATTGATAAAATGCAAAATTGAACTAACCTATGGAATGGATTCTCCTGGTAATGTAAATAGATACAGAGATAGAAGAAGAGATGACGTGATTGATATATATTGGGTTTTCTGCAATGAAATGTAGTTTTGGAACCTTTGCATTTCATATGTATTCCTTCCTATGTCTCTCTCTTTCTACTGGTTTTGGGTTCTGCGCATGCACCACTCCGTCACAATGAGTGCCAACAAAGCATGACATGAAGTGGCACGAAATGAAAGAAATCCTTTCTCTCAGATGAGAGAGAGTCGTATTAACTGTGTCACCTTCTTGTGCGGTGCAAGAAATCAGAGTTACGCAGATCGTGTGGAAAGCCGGACCAATCTGGTGATTTTTTGGATTGACATTTCATCCCAAGATGAGTCAACTTCATACTTAAATGGCATTTGTTCATGTGGCAATATGTGGAGCCCACCTATGATCAAGTATTGAATGAAAATAAATAATTCACTTTTGTTAGACTTCGGAGACTACATATACAAGGATGAGGTTCAGTGGATTAAGTTTTTTAGGTTGTCTTTATTAGGTTGGAGTTGATGGGTGTATTTGAATCTTTACTTGAAGTTGTTTAGCTGTTATGTTCTTTTTTAACTATTTTTGTTTTATGCTATGGACTTAGGGTATGTTGTCTGAGTTGGTGACTCACTCAAGAGTCAATTTGTGCTTCTACATTATATAAGTAATGTATCTGAAGCCTGAAGGTTTAAGTAAATCTTGGCAATTAAGAAGAAGCTCAATCACATTCATTCCCACAAGTATTGGCCAGTGCTAGGGATATGTAATTTGAGAAATGCCATTTATTTGGCAAGTTTAGAGGCCCTTGTTTTTTTTTTTTTCTACTTATAAAATGAAATTAGAGCCTTGTGAAAAGTTACCAAGGCCACGTTGGCCGTGTTCAAAGAGATGAATCAGAAAGTGGACAAATCAGCCACATTAGGTGTCAAGAGGGATGATTTATTGATATTAATGTTTTAGTTGTTTAGCCTTCCTTTTGTTTTGTGTAATTCTTATTCTTCAATATTTAGTTGCTTGGCCTTTTGGTTTCTATGGCTCTTCATCGTCATGTTAGATTGGGGCTCCTCCTTGTACATTCTTCCTCTTTAGTTACATGTTTTGTGTGGGCCCATGAAATGAATGTCTGCTATAATTAAGCCAAAGCCAAGGCTTGGAGTACAATCATGGAGAGTTCTAACCCTCATATTACAGTGCTCCAAGGGAGTCTGGGCCTGGCTCAACCATCACAGTAGGTCAAGCTTCAACTCATCACACCCAATGAAAACTCAATTAAGTTGGATTCACACATTTATGTTTCAGATCATGACAAAATTCAAGGAGAAAGTGCGTGCACTGCATAGCTGAGTTATAATTTAAACATTCTAGATACAAAAAGGTATGATTATGAATGATGATAACCCTTCAGCAGTATGCAGTATTCTGTGATCATGCTTGTGAAAAATCAATGTTATAGGTAAATTTAGTTAGTTGCATGTGTGCCATTCAAGCATTTGTATGAAGCCATGGAGCTGGACTAGCCTTAATTAATGTGAGTTTATTATGTCAGTGAACTTGGACCCAATTCATACCTGATTTTTCTCGATTGACTTTTTTTTCTTTTTTTTGCTAAAGCTCTGTTGAATCATTTGATCATTCAGATTTTGAAGGACCCATTTTTATCTTTCTACAATTGGGGAAGGAAGATTTTCACCTACAAGCAGACTGCATATGCACATTATGGGGTCTGGGGCGTCTGTCTCATATCCAGCCAGCCAGACTGAGCACACCTCATATCCAATGGGATTATAACTGACCGACTCTGGAACCAGACCCAGTACGCTATAATGGTGGATTTGAACCCAGACTAATTGCATTTCGAGCCAAAATCAAGATGTCTAGTTGATTTCTAGTTGTTTATTAATCAATCTATTTGGACAGTTGAGATTGACAATTTACAAAATAAATAAATAAATAAATAAAATAAAAATCGACAGTAAGAAAAACTGTAACTCTTCAACCCAAATTTTTATAAAATGATAAATGATGCTTTTGCAATAAAAGGGGGAGCCAGATCATAGGTCAAAAGCAAAATAAAGAGCCCAAGAGCCCAAGACCTAACTGTTGCTCGTCATGCACAGACACACCAAACCGAGAGAAACCCTTGGAGTTTTGGGTAAATGTTGGTGTGAATCAGTGATGATGATGATTCATAGTAGAAGAAATCACATGCATCAACAATAGTATAAAGCTGCCCAAATTGAGTTTGGACATGATCACATAAGCTGATACTAGTAGCAGACAATTCATGCGCAATATGAAACAATTACGAACAACACAGCCCACAGCCCACAGCCCACCACAGAAAAAAGAAATCTCAACACAAAACTATTCTTTTGTGAATTGAATACACTGAAACAAACACAATGCAGAAGCTATTTGTTCATATAGGCATTTAAACAAGAATCCCCAAAAACATAGAATCAAATGAGATGAGAATGCTATGAAACAGATCAAAAAGAAAATCAAAGGAGCAAAGAAGAAGATCAAACTGTAATTCTCTTTACACAACAAAAACATTAAAAAAAAACAAAATTTTGATCTATTCGCGAACGGCATGCTCGAGAACCAACCTCAACCGGCGAGCCAACACATCCAGCTCCGCCACCCGCTGCTCCCTCCACTTATTGGCCAGATCCCTCGCTTTCCCCTGATCGCCCCCATTCGGGCGGAGCAGACCATGGCGAGCAAGGACCATCCGAACTCCACTCAGAGACTGATCAAACACGTCCATCACAGTTTTCGCAGCCACATGACCGATCCCGCTGGAGCTTCCGCTCTGGAAATCCTCTTCGCCATTGTTATTGAGATCGCCACCGTCGTGGTTATACGGAGGCGGCGGAGGAGGAGGGGGTGTAGGGGAAGGGGAAGAGGTCGGCGGCGGGAGAGGGCGTAACCCTAACCCTAGAGGAGGAAAAAGGTTGACTTTTTCTTGGCGGAGGAGGATGAGGAGGAGGAGAAAGGGGAGGAGGCGGCGAAGGCGGGTGCCAGAGCTGCTTGGAGAGGTGGACGAGAGAGTGGTCGTGAGGGGTGAGATGGGAGGCATCGAGGCCGCGGGAGAGGCGGGCGGAGATGACGCGGAACTTCTTCTTGAGGCGGCGGAGCTTCTCGGAGAGCTGCGATTTGGTGTAAGGCTGGGGCATGGATTGTGAGAAGCGATCGAAGAAGAGATTGAGGTCGCGAGGGAAGGAGATGGGTTTATAACAAACCCATTAAGAAGAAAGGAAATGAGAGATGGGGCTTACTGATGGAGAGATGGGGTTTGAGGAAAATGAAGAAGAAAGATAAAAAGAGATGGGGTTCCATACCTCCAATAGAACCAGTCCACAGCAACAACCAGAATCAGACCAGCAAGTGTGAAGATTGATCCAAGCAACAAAAGCAATCTGTGGCTCTTGGTCTCACACCTCTGAGATTCCGAGTCAAGGCAGAGGCGTGCTTGAGAAAAAGAGAGCAGAGGGCGGGAGAGAAAGGTATACGAAATAAGGGGAGGTTGACGACGACGTCGTTCGATAAAGGGCGGGGCAAAACCGTCAAAAATCGACGTACGAACACCAAAATGGGCATTTGAACGTATTTCTGATTAAATCTGCCGTATATGAGTATAGGGACACTTTTTTGGTAAAAATCCCTCTTAAAAAAGCACACATGGTATTATCTGTAATGTCGCACGGCAGTAAGAAATTGCATAAAAAGCTCCGTGTAAAATACTTAGATTTCTACTGCTCAAGGGTGACTGTCTTGGCACTCCCCAATAATCCCCTTTTTTTTTTTTAACGAGCCCGGCCTCTTTATGATTCCGATCCCATGCACTCACTCAGATTCAGAGTTTCATAGAAAAGGTTTGAAAACGATTGGAATCTTTTCAGAAAGAAACGCAAAGTGACCAATGAATGGAGACATGGCCACTAGGCCATGAGCACCACCAGAGCTGCAAAGCCAAGCGTGTGAGATTAGATAGGACTAGGAGCCATGTGTCTGGGCCTCATTGTGTCAATTTGGCGGTTCCCCTTTTTTGTCTTGAATGATAATTTTAGACGTTTCTTCCTCTCCCACCAAAAGCACCACCTCTGCCTTCCTTTCGGACTCAGGAGTCAGGAGACAATGACAAACGGTAGTTTGTGTTTGTGTTTGGCCATGGCTTTCTTTCCTTCCTGACCACCCAAATAGACGCCACCTGAATCATAAAGAAAACTCTTTCTGGATTTCTTTTGCTCTTGTATTTAATAATATCTAGAGAGGGAAAGAGTGGAAAGTTTTCATCTTTATTTGTATCTCTTTTCTTATTGTTTCAGACCTCAGAGAGATATCCTTGTTGGGTTTCTTTCTTATATGATTGAAACCTTGGAATATGAAGAGATTCCTTAATCCTTCCTAAGGTTTGGGTTTCAGATAGAAAAGTGAAGGCATTTGTTGCTGTCTTTCCTGGTTTTTAGAGGCAGGTTTCACTTTTCTGAAAAAAAAAAGGGAAGAGAATCCTCTCTGGGTGACTCTAGTTATATTTCAAATATCAAAAATACTGATAGAGATTGATAGCCCGAGTTTCGTTTGTGAGAAAAAAAAATTATAGAGAGAATCCTTTTGGGGTTTTTAAGATTGGGTTAAACTTTCCTTATTTTTCTTTTGAGAGAGATCCTTGTTGGATTTATATGCGTATGTTGTTGGAATCTTGAGATAGAAAGCTAGAGGTTCCATCTGAGAATTAAGTTTCAACTAGAAAGGTGAAGGCCTTTCTAGATAAAGAAGAAATCAAATCTGGGTCTACTTATATTGGGAAATTCAGAAAGAGAAATTTCTGGGTTCTCATATTTGGCTTCTGAGAAAGAAACTGAGAGAATCCTTTTGGGGTTCTTAGAAATAAGTTCCAAAGTGAGAGACTGAACGCAAGAAATTGGGTTTCAGTCCTAAGATATTGAAATTGTGCCAGTGTTGTGGAATGGGAGTGGTAGGTAATGGAGTTTTGGCCAGAATTCCTTGCAAGCAGTTGGGGGAGAGAATTCATAGCTGGGGGGTTTGGAGGTATGGCCGGCGTCATCTCCGGTTACCCACTCGACACCCTCAGAATCCGTCTACAACAGCCTTCCAATAACATCTCTGCTTTCAAACTCCTCAGCAACATTGTCAAATTCGAAGGCCTTTCTTCCCTCTACAGAGGCATGGGCACTCCCCTGGCCTCAGTAACTTTCCAGGTAATTCCACTGCTTCTGATAACTAGTATCTTAATTACAACAGCTCACCATAGCCTATTATCTGATTCCTTTTGCTTTAATGACTATTGATTGAGCTTGAACATTTTATGAGTTGCAATGAATTGATAATATATTGAGATCATGAACACTTAACTGATACTAGTTTTAAGACCATAAGTTTCTGCTCTGTCTAGTATACAACATATAAAAAATCAGATTCTAAGCACTTTAAGATAATTAACTGATGCTAGTTTTAAAACAGTGCGGTTAAGGACTGGGGATAGGCTTAGAGACAAGAATAGCTGAGAAATGAGGAAATGGCTGTCGATTAGTAGTTATGGTGGTTGGGCTAGTGGTGATGTGCAGAGGAAGTAGGTTTTTGAATGTAGGAGGTTGGTTTTATTTCCCTCACACACACACACACACACAAACATATTGACAATCAAATTCATGTTTTTTTTTGGTTGTGAGTCTTGGGCCAGTGCAAACAGTCTTAACTATTGAGAAGCAAAATTTTTTTTTTTTCCAGAACTTGGAATTCATCATTGTCTTTGTGGTAGACTAACTATAAGCTAATGCAAAACAGTGAAGAGTGATGTATTAGTGAAATCATATCCTAGCTTTATGATTTTGAGATTCCACTATAGCTGCATTATAAATTCTTGGACCGTCAAGGTGAAGCTAAATTATTCGTTTCTAGCGTTTGATTCCGAGGATGTTATTCTTATTATGAAACCATTGATGCAGAGGGTTCCCTTCAACTTTCCTACAATTGTTGCTTTCTCAGGTGTAGTGATGAAAAGTGGCTTGTTTTACTTGTTGTAAATGTTAATTCTAGTCTCATCAAGCACGCACTTTTAACATGGTCTGTTTCATAGTTAATTATGAACTTGAATTTTGATTGTTTTCTATTGACACGTATTTCAAAACCCAGAGATATTTTGAGTTGAATACAGTTTTAGATTAAGACTTTTTTTTTTCAGTTTAAGTGGTGAAATGAATGTTTTGTATGCTGGTAGTAAGAAACTGTCTATTACCAGATATATACATTTAAGTCGATTGAAATAGCTCTCTCTCTCTCTCTAGAAAAAATTAGCGATTTCTCAAGTGTGATACAGTGGTTTGAAAGAGAGTTTTTACCTCCTTTCTCTTATTTAATCAATGGCTTTTGCAAGTTCTCTTATCTTTTACCCAGGAGACAATTTTTTGTCTTTTTCTTTCTCTTTTTTAGTGGGATTTCTTTGTCAGCTCTTCTATGCAATACTAGTTAGTAGTGGTGTAATCCTTTGATCTTGGGCATCTTGCTAATTCATTCAACTAAGATTAGTGGAGATTAACATCCAAGATAGCCGTGCTGAGCATGTTTGACTCTATATGAGTGTCATTTTTCATGAAAACTTTCAAATGACCACTGTCCCAGCCCACCCCAATTTTAATCACCCAAATTGCATGTTCCAGACCTTTATCCCAATCGGAATTACACTCGCCATTGGATTGAAAACGCACATTTCATCGTTGATGTTTGGAACCTTAAAACCCACACCTGTGGTCATCCAATCTGGCTGATATTTGGGCATTTTTAATCCATGCTTAGACCTACCATTCTCATCCTTTTCATCAGTGATGACCCAAGTTGGGCCTTATATAATGTTGAATACGCTGTTCTTCAGGAGAAAATCTCTCTCTCTCTCTCTCTCTCTCTCTCTCTCTCTCTCTCTCTCTCTCTCTACACACTCACTAAATATATAGTACCGTGAGAGTAACTCTCACAAGAGCATCTCCCATATATACATACATATATATATATATCAGGGAATGGTATCATAGATGGTCCCCACAAAGGGTTGTGAGTACTTAGCTTACCTGATCATTTGTGTTTTTGTGCATTAACACGAACTATCCAGGGCTGAATGATTTCAGCTTGAAATTGTTCTGGATAAACCTGTAACTTATTATTGACTTATGTACGCTATAAATTTATTTTAACACGGTCGATATAAGAACTATATAGGTACAATGTAAATGTATGGAAAACTTTTTTAACACTTGGTTTTTATTTGTTTTGTAATTGATTTTATCTTCACAATTGTTTGAATTCTACTAGAATCAGTGTTAGTATTTAGTAGACACATATGTGGTAGTTATCTCAATTGTTTCTATTGTGGGTACTTAAGTTATTATGGTTGTGACCTAAAACACAATAATTACTTTATCTGAAAATTTCATACACTCGAATAAAATTTGGAGGTTTCTATTGTAAATAGAAAATAACCGGATGTTCCAAAATGGTTCAGCTTCTAAGACAAATAATAATTTTAGTTGGTTTTTTAGTGGATATAGATTAATCTAAATTGTGCTTTTTTCACCAGCAGGACTCCCGCACTTGTGTAGTGCGTGATTTCCAATAACCCGCATCGAAGCAACAGGAATACCGCCCCCACCCCAAACAAAAAAAACCACCCCCAATAAAAGGCGGGAAACAAGAATCCTGCATGGCTAGGAGAAAAAAAAACCAATCTGAATGATAAATTATAAAGATGATTCTATTATTTTTGGAAATGCAAAAGCAGAAGCATTATTTTACGTGAGATGAGTTTGAGTGGTAAGCATCAAAGGATTTCTAGTTCAGTTGTTGGCTTTGAATGGATATCTTATCATTACCAATTAAAAAGGAAAAGAAAGGACTCAGGCTTTGAACCCTTTGTTGTTGCTGCTGCTGCAGTTATTTGTTGAACCATTGTGTTTCTTTTTTAGAGAGTGCTTATCCATGCTGTAAGTCATGCAATAGCATCTCCATTTTCTTTTCTTTTCTTCTCAACAACACCAAAATCTCATTGTTACTATAATGCATAGACCATCCCATTACCTTCCCTACCCATATAAACAAACTTCACTTGAAGGAAAGAACATGTTATTTCCGTAAAAGATATAGAACATGTTAGTTCTGTCAGATAGTGAAGAAGTTGGCCACCAAATCTGAGCTCCACACTGTTCTCATGAGGCCCACTGTTTTCAGCAACAGCCTGTCAAAGAGGAGAATTTCATTTTCTATGGGGCTCAGCTGAGTCATAAGAGGGAGAGCGGCCGAAAAAATCGTATCAAGATAGTGCTAACCTCTTTGGGATAAAAAAAACTAGCTCTTTGCTTTCATTTGTAAATCATTTTGGTCATGAAACAAATATGCAAAAAGGGCCTGTGTTCACACCATTTTCACTCACAACACTGGGCATGAAATCCTCCTTGGTCATCAACCCAGTCATGATACTGGGCTACCCGCCACTTCACTCCCTAACAAAGATGATGGCCCACGCTACTCCCCCCTTTCTTACACATGCCTCGGTCAAAGCTATAGCTCTTCTAGTTCCCTTCCCTTCCACGCGTTTTCCCCACCTAATCCTTTCTCCCTCGGAGACACACTGACTGCGTTGCCTTTAATCCCACCATCAGTGCTACCACCAGATGTTTCCAAATTCCTGAGACTCAAAAAAGAATTTTTACTAATAAAAATTTCTATTCTTATTAGTAAAAAAACAGAGGAAATTTCAAAGGTAATTGTACCGAACCTAATTATATATATATATACACAGAGAGAGAGAGAGAGAGAGAGAGAGAGAGAGAAGAATCCATCTAATTGTTTCTGCATATAGAACTGCAGTCTCCTATCTGCTCTGCTCTTTGAGCGTTGTCACTAAATGGGAAGGGAGAGGGAAAGGAATATGAGAATCACAAAGATTAGGAGAATGAGAAAAAGGGACTCGGCCTGACTTAGTCAAGTCGGGTGACCCGACCAGATTGGCCGCCAGGGACTGAGTCCGAGTTTTGAGACACTGCCTCCTACATTACTCGAGATAATCTCATTCTATCTTTACAATAAAAATTTCTGTTGTTATTAGAAAAAAAGCAGAGAGAATTTCAACGGTAATTGTACCGAACCTAACTATGTGTGTGTGTGTGTGTGTGTGTGTGTGTGAGAGAGAGAGAGAGAGAGAGAGAGAGGAATTCATCTAATTGTAGTTGCAAGATATAGAACCGCAGTTTCCTATCTGCTCTGCTCTTTGAGCCTCGTCACTAAGATGGGGAGGGAGAGGGAAAGGAATATGAGAATCGCAGAGAATACAAGAATAAGAAGAAAGGGACTCGACCTGACTCAGTCAAGTCGGGTGATGCAGCCCGACTCGACTGACCTAGCCATCAGGGACTGAGTTCAAGTTTTGAAACACTGCCTCCTACATTACTCGAGATAATTTCATTCTATCTTTAGGACTTTTGTTTAGTTTCAATATTTGAAGGCTTAATCTTCGTATTACTTCACTCATATCATGGCTGAGGTTTTAAGCTTGATTTTAGTTTATTAGTGGCTAGGATTATTATTGTTTTACTACGTGGTGGGGATGTAGCGGCCGTCATACCCAAGACAGTTTGGAAGTTTTGTTATATTTCAGATAATACTTTTCATTGTGTTTTAAAGCTTTGCTATTTTATTTCTTTGTGATAACTTGGGGCTTGTTTGTTTCATCTAATTGAATTCCTAGGAATTCTAAGATGTTGTATCGCTTGTTGTGTACTTCTTGTTCCATGCATTCTTAGCTACAACTGGTTAGCATTGTTCCTTTCATTCCATAAGTTGGTGACATTTGTCTGCTGTCATTATTGGGTGTGGCTGTTGTTGACAACCACTTACTCTAAAAGCTTAATCTGATGGAGAAACTACATGAGAATGTTTATCACACCCACCACTCCCACCCCCCACCCAAAAAAAACCCTGCACATGCAGGTTCTGCATGGGAGAGTATGGGGCAACAAGACACAACACAACCCCTGGGACTTGAACACTTGACCTCCCACTGTGATACCATGTTGACAACCACTTACTCTAAAATCTTAAGCTGATAGAGAATGGCATAATAATGTATATGACAACAGCCATGTGGGTGTAACAATATAGCAGTCCTTTAGCATAGTGCTAACCTTTGTTAAGAGTTATATGTGGCTCTTGTTAGCCATTCTCAAGAGCCTGACACACGGGAGTATGGGTCTCTTTCTCAATTGATGTCGTTGATCTTATTGGCAATAGAGGGGCTGTTGGACAGTTGCTGAATACAGTCACCGGAGGCTGTCTTTTATTGCATACAGAACTCGTAACAGAGACTATGCATGGATCTGTGAAGAGAAACCCCAAGATCCCAATTGCTTGTCTACTTGTGTTCTTGTCAGAGGTCACATTGGCTTGCGAATCTCTGAATAGGTTTGTATGCCATATCATTAGGAAATTCTGATACATTGCTCAACTGAGCTCTAGACAGATTCGGAAGGGATCAGTTTGAGTCAATCAGACCAAACCTAAGTATTCCAATTTGGCTCGACCATTCTTTGTTTTGCATATACATTGAATAAAAATGGCTGATTTTCAATTTGTTTTGATTCTTTTTTTATTCAAATGTGGCATAATTGAGCATGGTGTGTTCCTATGCTTTTACTATTTGTTGGTAACAGGTAGGCTGTAGATCGTATGTCAGTAATTTCTGAAACTTTTGTTTCATAACTTTTTATGAACTCTTAGATATCTTTTCCTCCTCCTTACCAATTATTATTCAACCAAACTTTCCAAGTAGCATTGTGCTTATGTTGTAGTGTCTTCTGTTCTTTGGCAGAATGCAATGGTATTTCAGGTCTATGCAGTCCTGTCCCTAGCTTTTGATTCAAGCCACTGCGGTGATCCTCCCTCATATAGAAGTGTTGCACTAGGAGGGGTGGGAACAGGTGCATTGCAGAGCTTCATACTTAGTCCAGTTGAACTTTTAAAGATACGCCTCCAATTACGACATCAAGCCGATCGTGAAGGCCCTGTAAGTGTTGCCAGGAGAATTATGAGGAACGAGGGAATCAAGGGGATGTATCGAGGACTAACAATTACGGTGCTCCGAGATGCACCCGCCCATGGTGTCTACTTTTGGACATATGAGTACACAAGAGAGCAGCTCCACCCAGGCTGTCGAAGGAGTGGGCAAGAGAGCCTCTCAACGATGCTTGTTGCAGGAGGGTTGGCAGGAGTTGCCAGTTGGGTTTGCTGCTACCCCTTGGATGTGGTGAAGTCTAGACTGCAGGCACAAACACAGCCACAGCATGGCCATCCACCACCTAAATACCGTGGTATCATTGATTGCTTTCGCAAGAGTGTACAAGAAGAGGGCCATGGTGTGCTTTGGCGAGGATTGGGAACTGCTGTTGCTCGAGCTTTTGTGGTAAATGGAGCCATCTTCACTGCTTATGAGATTGCTTTGCGATGCTTGGTAAATAATAATGGAAAGGAAAGTGCAGAGGAGGATCTGAAAGAAAGTTGATGTCTCCACATTTTCATTTTATTTTAAGATGATGACGATAATGTTGATACTGATGATGACCAGAGCAAGAACAAGGTCACTCATTCTTAAATTAGTTGCATCATTTGATATCTATTTGTACAGATGATATATTTGCAACATATATATATATATATATATATATATATAGTGAGGGATAGATACACTTGAATATATATATATATATATATATATATATATATATAGTGAGGGATGTTCAAATGGTGAGGGATAGATGCACTTGAATATTCTCCATATATATATATATATATATATATATATATATATATATATATATATATATATATATATATATATATAGACACACACACACACACTCCAATTCAATATTAAGGGGATATAAATTCTAGCATCTTTATCTATGCTCTTCGGGTGTCCGTAAGCTGAACTTTGATGGATCTATTAACCCTTTCACTCAGCTTGGAGGGGTTGGGGGTATTATTACAGACAGACATGGGCGCCTCATAGTGGAATTTGTAGGAAAAGTTAAAGCCAAATGCCCTCTTGAACCTGACCTCATCTCGCTGTGGAGGCATTCAGATGTGTCGTGCCTTTGGTATTCCTCAAAGTTCTCATAAAGGGAACAATTTAATCCTGATAGAGAACCTGGAGAAATCTGGCTCCCTTTCTTGGAACCTTGTGTTTACTTGGAAACAAGTGCACCAGAATTTGGTAAGCTTTCAAATTGGCAGTTGCATTTCTGCAAGAGATGCAAATAGAGTTGCTGATCTCGTCCCTAAGTACAACATCCCAACTTTTGCATTGTGAATTTGTCTCCCTGCTGCCACCTGGAGCTTGTATGTCTCGGAATTAGAGATTGCTGAAGGTTTAAATCCACACAGCAGCTTCCAGGACCAACTTTGGCAAGGGATTTGCGGTCATACCAACATAAAAATGATGGGGACAAAGTCGGCTGACCATGCAACTTCATCACAGATTTTCTCATTTAACTAACGATATATAGGGTTGAGTGGTTTTGTCTGGCCCATCAGGGTTGGTCTTATTACATGAAGTTTATGGTTTCTTTGCTAATGTGTCATCCATCCACTATCAGTGTTATCATCCTCAAAGGGATTGAGGGGATGGACATATTTCCATCTTACCGTTGAAATTCCATTGTATGTCATGGACGAAAATTCCTTAAAAAACATCTAACAACTACATTTATTTTAAAGATCATTGAAAATAATTTTATGACATTTAAGTGCTTTATATATGCAGCCCAAATCAGATGAACACAAGATCACATGATCAAAAATAATACATTGGATTCACACCAATACAACAACAGCTTTGGCCCATCCATGGTTAATGAACTCTTGCAAAGATTTTATAACAAAGTAAATAATGACCATATATGGATTGTTCTATTTCCTCTATATACTGAGATACATGCATTCAAATCTTCATTGACATACCCTAACTGAGAACTCCTAAAAGGGCTCAAATTTTATCTTAGACTCCAAATTTTTCTGAAACTCAATAATAGAAAAGTCTAATTGAGATTTGTTATTTTTAATACCGGAAGTGATCAACATTGAGGGCCATTTGTTAGCTTGGAATTAGATTCCTAGGAATTCATGTAGATCAAGGCCAATGGAATGATAAAGAAGTCAAGAGTGAGGGATGAAAGGTTGAGATATAGATAAGATCCTCACTTTCCTAGGATATTGAAAGAACTAGCTGCTCCCAGATGGGTGTCGGAACCGAACTCGCCGAGAACCTTGTGCGTTCCGGTGTGGGGTAAACCCATCAAACTCGCTGCGAATGCTCTCAGATCTTTTGGATGATCAACCAAGAGTTCCCATCTCCCTTATATATAGCAATCCCTAAGAGCTACAACTCTATCCGGACTCTATCCCTCCTAGATTCCTACATCTCCTGACCAGCGTGGGAATTCTACCAACCGAGAGTCTGAACTTGATCCAAACACTGCCATCAAGAGTTTGATCCTTATCTGACTTAACCAAATCAAGACTTGTTGGGAGTTCATCCGCAGCACACCACCAGGCTCAATTTGGCGTGGGCCCAATGGCATCGGGCTAGATAATTTTCCTAACAATCTTCCACTTGGCACAAATGCCATGTAAATCAAACGTGCCAATGTACATCAACACATCATGAGATTGAAATCGTAAGTTTCTCTCCCACATACATCTCCGGCTTAGTAAAGCCTTAATGAAGGAATACACATCAATATCACCAGTGGAATCCTTGAGATTGAAATCATAAGTTTCTCTCCCACATTTTAGGTATACAGATATCACAATTTAATATCATGAGGGATTGTGGAATTGTGGTTCCATTCATCGATGCAATGGCAGACTCATAACATTTGCACCGGCTCATTGGTTTTTACCAACTTCAAATATCCATGAAGAAATCCAACCTGATTACTACTTGGTTTACTGCATCACAGGTTGTATCCCAGCTTCTATTATAAACAGAGCTACAATGTCTGTTTTCTTTATACCATAAAATCAAGACCTTTGCTAATGGGTTAAAAATATAACCAAACATGGACTCCCTCTCGTCCAAGTCACTATCCCAATAGGCAACTATACAACCATGCAGTTCCAAGACAATAACCGTACCACAAGAATGGTGTAACAAATGTTTTTGATGTACCCAAATTCCTCTTATTCACTTGCCATAACAGGCACACCCAGATAACTTTGGGAATCTGATTATGAGACCAACGGCGATCCATTTCTGATCTCATAAATCCGGAATTACAACATTTTATGCACAATGAGGATGTCATGCATTATGCTCAATCCAGATAGAGTTGAACTCCTAGGAATTGCTCTATATAAGGGAGATTGAAACCCTTGGTTGATCATCCAGAAGATCTGAGAGCATTCGCAGCAAGTTCGCAGGTCTACCCCACACTGGAACGCACAAGGTTCTCGGCGAGTTCTGTTCCGACACCCATCTGGGACCAACTAGTTCTTTCAGATATGTTGTGTAAATGGGTGGGTAATCCTTTCAAATAAAAAGGACATTATTTGATGGTTATTTATAGATTCTTCAACTTTTACTTCAACTGTAGCCTCTCTCGCAAAAAGATACTGCATAGAATCCCTATGAATTCAAACATGACCTTATAGGAAGAAGCAAGTAAGAGACGATAGAAGTTTATTTGTTACTTTGGGTTAATGAGTTAATTTGTGATTGTGAGAAAAAGTTCTCTTTGGATTATATTAAATTTGTGTTTTATTAAGCTAGTGTTATTAGTGTTTAGAGGTTACTATTGTTTTGGGATTATATTTAGGTTTGCTAGTTATAGTTAGCCTTGTTGTACTTTATAAATAGCCATGGGCTTATTCTCAATGAAAACATATAAAAGAAGTGTGCCAAGATCACCATGGTCATCATCAAAGCTTGGTCCCAACTTGTTGGAATCAGCTATGAATTATGCTCCCCCATTATGATCTATCCTGAGCTAAATGCTCATATAGGATGCACTTCTTTATCTCTATTGTTACTACTTCCATACATGTCCTATTTGACTTGCCCTTTATCCTTAGTCAATTATCCACCTACATAGAAAGAATTTTCCTGAATGGTGTCATAGCTAACCTGCGTTAGACATTTCCAAATCATCTCAGATGAGTTTATCTTAAATTATCAGTTATTGATGTCACCTCTAAATGCTCCCAAGAGAACACATTTTTTATTTTATCTTTTCTAGTTTTATTACACTTTCTCTCAACATTACACTGATTTTTTTTAAGTGTTTCTTTTGGAATGACCAATATTCTGCTTTATAAGTTACGGTCGGTCTAATTGTTGTCCTATAAAAGTTTATTTTCAATCTTGTTGGTATTCACCAATAACAACGCACTGTAGAAGCTAGGTTTCTATCTCAATCATCCCACACTTGTCTCTTTTTTTTTTAATATGCCACTCTTGTCCTATGTTTGACATCTTCCGCAATATCTCCATCCTTACTAATTAATAAACAAAGGTATTAAAATAAATATTTGTGGTATCTCTTGAGTTTCAATTCTCAATCTTTCAGCTATTTGCACATCCCCACATAAGTTGCAATCCATATATGTTGTCTTCGTACAACTTAATTTAAAGCCCTTAGATTATAAACCCTCCCATCATCAATCAAGTTTTTCATTCATGTCATCTCTCGATTGATGTACCACCACTATATCATCTGCAAACAACATAAACTAAGATATCTCCTCTTGGATATGAGCAGTTAACCCATTTATAATCAATGTAAAGAGATAAGGGCTTAAAGTTGACCTCTAACACACTATGGTCATTAGAACCTCACCTATCTCTCCACAAGCAGTTCCTACACTCATTACCGCTTCATCATACATTTCTTTTATGAATTCGGTAGAAACTTTTAGATACTCATGTAAAACCCATGAATTAAATATTTGGATACCTGTCATAGGCTTTCTCTAGCTCAAAGAAGACCATCAGAAGTTTTTTCCTTTTACTCTTGGTATTCTTCATTAATTTTATGTGAGAAGATGGCTTCCATAATTGACCTCCCTCGCATAAAACTACTTTGATCTTTAGATGTCTTGCTATGTTGTCCACATAATTACTCCATTACTCTCTCCCATAATTTTATAGTGTCGCTCATAAGTTTCATCTCAAGGTACAAGGTTTTGGGGAGGGGTTTGAAAGGGAAAGGGCAAGAACATTTATGGCGTGTTTGGTGGTTTCACTTATATAGGAAAAGTGGAGTAAAAGAGATCCAATGGTTAAATTTTTTACTTTAACCGTGTTTGACTATGCATCAGCCGACAAGAGAAGTTAACATGTCAGGGCACCCTTCTTTTACTTCTATCACTCTTTTTTAACAAGAAATATACCACAGCTACATTGTGAGCTTCTCTTTTCATCCCCAATTTCCTCTCCAGCAGCAATTCTATAATATGGATTATCTTCCTCTCGATCTTAGATTCATTTTTGACGAGATGGGTTTTCTCGGATTTATCGATGAACGAGGAGGGGGTTTGAATCAGAGGAGGGATTGAGAGAAAAAAAAAGAGGAGAAGGCGAAGATGAAGAAAGGCAAAGGGAGAAGACTATGAGGAGAGAGAAGAGGAAAGAGAAAAAAAGAAAGAAGAAGATAGAGAAAGGAAGGAAAGAAGTGAAGATGGGGAAATGATTACAAGAAAAAAGACAAAAAAAAAAAAAAGAATTAAAAGGCAATGGAAGTGGGTATCCTTTGCCTTCATCCTTCAACTGTACAGACCAGAACCCTATTTTCAGTGCTATACTAGATTTCTACTCCTATTTATTACACAGTAACTTGTGGTTATATATATATATAGAGAGAGAGAGAGAGAAGTGCAGTTGTACAAGCTTCCCTTGTGGCCTTACGGTGTAAGCCACCTTATGGGACCCACTAGAGACACCACAAATCATGGAACAAGGGGCGATCGAAACTTCCAAGTGGGGCCAACCTAGATAACAAATTTGAAGTCAATTTCATACCTCTTACTCATTCATCCGTGGTCTACAAGTTTAATGACTTTATATGAAATAATAAAATTGACCCACCATCTAACGGTTCACTCCATTTGGATCTATCAAAATTTGGTGGGACCCATGTAAATAGAAGGGATAGGTTTGGTGGTCCGCTCGAATGGGTTTCTAGTGGGCCCCACGAGGTGGCTTGCACCGTAAGGGAAGCTTGTATAAAAGAACTTCTCATATATGTATGTATGTATGTATAAACAATCTATTAAGATGGTGAGGCATATAAGCTAACTTTTTAGGGCCCACCTGAATTTGTGCCAACCATAAAGGCCCTCATGCTCTTTATGGTTCGCATAAATCCGTGTGTGTGTTTGTGGACACGTCGGGAGTGAACTGTCACTTTTTACGGACACACACACGACACTTTTAGTGGACTCCACCTTGTTGGGAGGAGTTTGGTGTCAGCAGTTTCCACACACCGTCTATAGTCAACGACACTAGTGAGAAGGTTCGGCAAGTCATCGAGAACCCGAAGATGTCGTGTAGTCAATAGAAGAGCTATGCCAACAACAGACAACGACCTCTTGACTTCTAGAAGGGGGACAAGGTGTTCCTGAAGGTTTCGCCAGGCAGTGGTACCCTCGGATTCGATGAGAAGGCCAAGCTAGCATGGAGATATGTCGGACCCTTCAAAATCAAGAACGGGATTGGTAATGTCGCGTACAAGCTTCAGCCAAAGTTGTCAAGAGTGCATGACGTCTGCCATGTCTCGATACTGAAGAAGAACGTGGAGGACCCGACTCGTGTCTTGTACCACGAGCCCCTCGATATTCCGCCGAACACTTCATACATAGAGAAGCCAATCGCCATCATCGACACCAAATAACAAATGCTCTGGACACAGACCATCCCTTAGGTGAAGGTTCAGTGGGAGCATCACACACCAACAAAGGCGACTTGAGAGCTTTGAAAGCAAGTGCTAAAGAAGTATCCGCATCTTCTACCTCGGTATGTTCTTATCATTGTTTTACATTTGGGGACCAAATGTCTTAAAAGAGGGGAGTGATTGAGGCCCTACCCCTTGTGGACCCTCACTTATATTTGAATTGTGCTAATTATAATATATAATATCTATCAATACTAATTAATAGGGGTAAGTAAGGGTACTTTAGTATTTTTCTATGTTTTAGTCCTATTTCTAGGAATTACTCTCTTTTTATGATTTATAGAGTCACTAGGGTGTTAGATGTACTTTAAGGAGTTTTTTAGTTAGTTAGAGGCTCTTAGAAGTCAATAGGATTAATAAGAGGGGTTTCCATTTGAAAATTTGCAAACTAACTTAAAATACCATAAATATCCATGTACTCATCCAAACCTAAAGTTAGACTAGAAGAGCTCTTTGGACATTGTACTTTCACCAAAGCCTATACATGTAACTCTCCTCCCTCCAACGTCCAAGCTCTTTACCTCCTCCTCTTCTCTCACTTCCCTCCATTTCTTTCTTCTTCCCTCATTCCCTCATTTATCCTCTAAAAATTCCCTCCATTTTCTCTCAAGAAACCTAGATCTAGGGCTTTCTACAAGGAGAATTCTCTTTAAGCTACTGTTGTTTTCAAGCAAGAGGACCCCTCTCCTCTCCTAGATCTCGTTCTCCTCTCAAAGACAAGGTTAGTTCCTTCCCTTAACTCAATTTCCATGGATTTTCCTTTCTCTTTCTAGAATTCCTTTCTCTTAGGGCACGTTTGGTAACCGGAGAGGAATCTGCATGATTTAGGATTCCTCTCTTCCAAGGAAGAAGTAAAATTCTTGCCAAGGATTTGCATAGCTAATGATTCCTTGCATTCCACGTTTGGTTTTAAGTGTGGAGACACCGAGAATTTCATCAATCCATGTTTTAATAGTAATGGTAGTATGTCTTTTTTCAGGGTATCTATACTCATAGGTCTTCTCCTTTTTGGATTTTTTTCAACTTAAGAATTTTTAAGTGCTATAAAACTTGTTGTTTTTCACTTACGTAGCTTAAAATCATTTCAAACCGAAATCCTGATGTTAAAATTTAATAAATCTTGAGAATTTTCATCTTATCTTTTTATTTTTACTTTGATTCCTTTTATCTCTCCAAACATCCAATCTACCATAGCAATATGTGAGTTTACGGGAGAGGTCGAGATTATAGGAAGTGGGGGTGGGATTTTGGCTTTTTTACCCACCCCTTTTGCATGCATGATTTGCATATCCGATGGGGGGAGATCGAATCCCAAAATTATATCAATCGCATATTTTAGGTGCAAAAAATCAGGGATGATTTGCGGCTGTCAAAGTTGAATATAACATACAATAGTGGAAAAAGAAAATCTTTTCCCCACAGATTTTGTTACCAAACATGCCCTTATGCAATTCTCTTTGGGATTTGGGTATAGGAGCCGTAGATCTTGATAGGTCTGAGTTTTGGGGACTGTTTTGAAAGTTGAGAGTCATTAAAGCTTTGGATCTTAGAATTGGAGCTTGGATCTCAAAGATCAAGCCAAGACCCTTTGCTTTAGAGGCAAGTGCAATATACTTAGCATAGAATGCATGATTTCTTTCCTTGAATTCTGTAATTTCAATTTATATGGATGTCTAATTTTGCTTAGATCTCTCTTTTAAGCCTTATTTTCTTGGTTTTGGCCATTGGTGGATGGGATTCCCCATTTGGATGATCAATGGCCCAATTTATCATGGATTTATGATGTTTGGATGGAGTTTGATATTTATGTAATGTTTTGTGATGATTAGGGAAGAGAAGGTGTAGTTTTGATGGAAATTGAGATGAATTGGAAAAGTCCCAAAATCTGGAAATTGAGAATTCTGTGTGTACCCAGTCGAGTTGCCTAGGATCAGGTTGACCAGGCACACTGCAAAGTCCAAATTCCAGAGTGTTAGTTAGCAGATTGTCTGTCACATGAATCAGTGTACGCGGTCGACCGGACCCTGTACCGGGTCGACCAGGACTGCAATTTCAGAAAACTGAGATATGGCATGTCTTCCGTTTGTTCCAGGAAAACCAGTTTAGTTGATTAACTGGCTAGCCACTAGGTCAACCGGGTATATTGCAGTTATTTTTCAGAAACAGGACAAGTCCTAGTCTCTCCCTCTGTGTAGCAGGTCAACTTGCCCCTTATACCAGGTCGACCGACCACACTGCAGACAGTGAGTTCCATATATGTGTTTAGCTTGAAATCAGTGATGTATTGGCCAATTGACCTCCCATGTAGACTTCCAGTGATGAGCCAAGTACGAGTCAAGGGTTGGGCTTAACCTTGACATGAGGCCACCAAAATATTAATTGGATTTCGATTCAATCTTTAAACGTCTCGAAGATACCCGTAACATCAAAGCACCAAATTCATGTTGTGACATCTCAAACCTCATTTAGGAATTGAATTGGCTGAATGGACCTGGACCTGAAAGGGGGCATTGACCCAAGATGAATTGTTGCTATTCCTTTCCTTGATTCGCATGGATATTAGTTGGTGGAATCTTTTCTTATTACTGTTCACTCTTGTCATTATCTGTTGGTTAAACTTGCTTAATAAATGGGAATTGGAGGACTTGAACCTAGGATTTCCTAGTGGTGACCTAGATTGTGAATGGAGATCACTTACCCATGTTTGTGGCTAAACGAGCCATCCTATGGCCTAAGGAATGGATGGATGGGATTACCTTGGGGCAAATGATTATGCTATTGATATAGAAATTCGTTTATGGATGGGTAATGAAATAAACAATGCTGATTGTGGAATGCAATGAAAATGGACAAATACCATGACGGGTGGATCATGGTTGTGGATACGATTATAGATATGGACTATGGATTGTGTACATGGACTGGACATGGAGACCATACCTTGTTTGGATATGATATGACCTTGCTCACGCAAGGATAGCATAGCCAGACACTAACCTTTACTTGGTTTTCTTGAGTCAGCGTAGGACATTCATTCAATTGTTGTAAACTTAGCCTTGGACTAATCATCCTTGGTGGGAGCTGATTTTTATAGTTGGGACAATCATGATGAGCTATGATTAGATGGCTAGCAGACTCCGGTAGTATATGTGCATTCACTCCGGTAATGTACATATATGGGTATGTATGCATTCGCGGATGGCAGATTCTGGTAATGTATATATGCTTATTATTAGAGATGTATTATATTTGGTGGGGCTTATTATCCCTTGCATTGTACTATTATTTTCCTACCGTTGCTGATTATCAGTTTGAGAAGGCCGCATCATAATATCCCGTGGTGTCCAGCTTGTGTGAATGTACCATATTTTTATATGATAATTTAGCTTGCAACCATATTTTTAGATGATAATTTAGCTTACTTTATTTTCATATTGATCCTTATTGTTATACTTTGCAGGATTGCCTAGTATTGTACCTTTGTTACTCATATGATTTTATTGTCGTCTATATTCTCTTTTGATACATACATCATGTGTTACTAGTATATTGTGCCGATCAGATCCTTTGGATCTGACCCATTATTTGGTGCTTAAGTATTGACATCGACCCCGTCCTTGAGGGTGACGCGCTCCTCAAGGTGCCCTTAGCTGATGAGTACGGGTGGGGACTAGCAGACACGTAGGTGGAACCGAAGGATGGAGTGCGTGCATTTGGACTTAAGTTACTATCTTGTGTTTGGGTTTCGAGTGTCTTTTGTTGTGAGCAGGGAGAATTCATACTTTTGATTATATATATATATATATATATATATATATATATTGGTGAAAAGTTTTAGATTGAACCTCACTGCGGACCTATGATCATGGAATTTTCCGGTTTCTTCAGGAAGTAGCGCACCAAATTCGGATACCTTGGCAGTAAACTCGGTACTTGAAATTAGGGCGTTACAGGAACTATGTCATGACTTTAAATGAAGGCTACTTTGGGTATTTAAAAAATGAGGGAAAAGTCGTTAAAAAATACCATTAAATGACTGGATGTCCTTAATTTAAAACTTACTGAAAAACTTATGAACTAATTTGAAAAGATTTAGAACTTGTGTCCTTTTTCTGAAATAAGGCAAAAACTTAAGGCTTTATTTGAAATTTCCCCCATATATATTTTGTGAGTAGTAAAATGATTCACTCATAAGTCTAGGCCAAAGCTTAATACAACCGAAATAGGACCTAATGTTAGGTAACGAATCATTTGATTAGTCTCTGGTTGTGGCTTGGCTAACAAGGGACACTATATGCCTGCGTTAGGGTTGAGAACACATAAGTTCCAAGCTTCCAGCCCCATAGGTAGAAAAATCATTTGATTTAAAGAAAACAAAAATCAAAAGGAGGAACAAACCATACAATAAATCATTCATAAAGTATACTTTATATATCACGCATGCTTGAGTGCTTTAGACCGTTTGGAAAGTCTATTTCTTCTTCGCCTGATCACCATTAAGATCCTTTGCATCTTTTTCAATGAAGAGCAAAAGAAAATAATGCAACTAGACATCAATATCTATAACTTTGATTTTCTTGGAAAAGTGTACCCATCTAACTGCATGACAAGTTTGCTTTTTAAATCAAATCAGATTTACCTCTGATATTACTAAATAGTTCTTTTTCTTTTTTTTTTTTATGTGAAACACTTTAGGGTGTTTTTTTTTTTGTTAAGAAATACTTTAGTTGAAGCAACCTTTTACACATATACTTGAATTTTCAATTTAGCCTTTATTTTATATATATATATATATATATATATCTGCCTTTTCATGTAATCGAATTCTTAAGAATTATAAGATTTTTTTTATTTCTATAAGTAGTTAAAAATAAAGAATCAAAGATAAACATTTAAAATTGATGGTCAAACCACTTATTTTTCAATGTACATTAAATAAAAAGAAGATGAACACTGAATACCCAATTATCACTCCAATAATTCAAAT
Source organism: Umbellularia californica (assembly GCA_028538565.1). Classification (NCBI taxonomy): domain Eukaryota; kingdom Viridiplantae; phylum Streptophyta; class Magnoliopsida; order Laurales; family Lauraceae; genus Umbellularia; species Umbellularia californica. Next base: position 78,421,010 of record JAPQWN010000002.1, read on the forward strand.
CTCAAGAAATTCTAGCGCTCATTTATATAAATGAAAAAAAGTATATTCATGTAGCTTATTTTTACTTGTGTATTCAATTGCTTTGTAACCCTAGGGGGTAGCTCAGTTGGTCAATGGCCACGATTTGCATCCGAAAGTTATATATTTGAAACTGCACTATCACCCTGTACTATGAGGGAGTTTACCGGAGCTTATGTTTGAACCCAAAATTAGTCCAGCACAAAGAGTTTGAAAAAAAAGAATTGTCGGTACTATTTGCAAACAAACAAGGCTGTTGGGATTTCAATAAATCCCATGAGATTGTAGGTTAGATGTCAGCCACCTACCACGTGTAGTGCGTCCTCCCATTGCATGGCAGTGGATCGGGTTCGTCATCCCATTCAGTCGTGGCAAGATAACCGGCATAGATGGCACCACGTCATGCATACTGAGATAATCCGGGAAATCAGGACAAACACAGTTTCCTCAGTGAGCCCCATGAGCTTTCAATTTCTCCGGCCTTTTCCACCTTTGCACCAAAGCTCATGAGACGTGCAAGGAATCCAATCACATGCATCTATCCATACATCAATATCATAATCATAATCACACCATTCCACGTGTAATCCACCTATTGGTATGTGCGGCTCTCTCGCATTCAATGCTTCCCTCCGCCCTCCATTTACAAACTCCCCTCAGACACATTCCTCTAAACAATCCTGACCGTCCGTTCTCTTTCTTTGATTGCTTATTTAACTTTCATCGACAAAATCACCGTCTAAACCTTGGTCTTGGGTTTTCTCGATTTATTACTGGGCCCATGTTCTTTTGACGGCCTGGATTGTTTTGGTCGGTCGGCTCACGCGTACTGTAGCCGCTCGCTTTTAAAGGCATGGAACGTTGTACGCTGACCAGTCAAACACTTTGATTGTCCTCATTAAATATTATAAACTAACCTCATACTCTGCCAGAGTACGTTTTTTTTAGATTTCATGCTCACTCAAGCATCCATGATTCCACATCCATTACTGTATTCAGATCACCAGATGTCTCTTATTAATCTGAGCCATCCAATTCATGCAGAGCGTATCAGTATCACCTGAATGTAATTCCAAGAGGAAGAAGAATGATTATGAACCCATGGCCATCAGTAAGCTGTTTACTTGGCATTTATGAGATCTACCGCTGCACGATCAAACTAATTTATTATAAAATAAAAAATGTAGAATAGATCAAAATTTTACTTGATTTGTCATTCTAATTCTAATTGAAGTGAAATTTGATCGGGAGTGGAATCGGAAAATTTGCCTTGAGGTAATATATAAAAGAAAATCTTTGGAGGGACCAACATAAAAAATATTAAAATTTTCTATAACCATAGGAGATTTTTTGAAAAATGTAAAAGAAAAATCATTTAAAATGGTTTTTATTTTAGTAGCTTCTGGTGGCCTAAAAATCCGAGAAGAATGACCCCTAAGGTTCTAATTGGCATCATTTGGGAGAAATGTTTCATTTGAGAATGAATGAATGTATTTTGTAAGAGAGAAAACCCAAAGAAATAGAGAGCCAACGGAAAGTTTTTTATTTTTTGTGAGTTGGCTTAGTGGCCAAGAACCGCGGAAGAAACTTGCTCATTCAGAGATTGATTCTTGGGTGGAGCTATGGGAGTGACTGTGCTTACCATGGCCACACTCTCTTATTATGCTAAGAAAAAAGTATTTACAGATGTGCAGAAAATAAGAAGAGAAAATGCTTGCCAAACAAACCTTTATTTATCCATTCCCACAATGAAACATAAACATTTCCAAAGAATCCAAACAATGCCAATCAGACATAAACTAAACCACATGAATTTGGGCACCAAACTTTTTAATCAAGGCAACAATCGTCATCAACTGCACATTGATCAGAACACGATTTATCTTGATTCCAGATCAGAGAGCTAACTTAATCCCAGCCATCCAAAATCATTCAACTTGTCCAAATGAAAACGGCCATTTTTTTTTCTATCGAAGGGTTCTCAACTCTTTGGACTGAACTAATTCCTCGGAGCCCAAAGAAAAGCCGATAAACACCCTATAAAACTAATATAATAGTGTAGTCTTGAACTTCCAACCTCTTATTAAAAACCGGGTTCCAGGACAACTGAGCTGGAAGTTAAAACGGCCTGATCTATATCCAGTCAAGCCAAGTAGCCAATTTCCACTTGCATGAGCATTGAATGTATGCTCATACGTTGCCCGAATACCATCTATTTCGTCCTCGGGCATTTTGTTTTTTCAAACGTCCTTCACTTCCGATTCCTCCTCGCTTCGTCTACACAGCACAGAAAAAGAAAAGGTCGTCGCACAGCAGCAAACCTTCAGCTCGTCTCCCTCTGGTCAGAGCGGGAGATAAAGCTTCAAAAACTCTCTTGGAACTTTCATCGAACACCTGATCTGCATCTAAAACCAAAGAAGATAAAGAAATGAATGCTGTTGGGAGACAGATGCAGCGATCTGCTGCTTCAGCTCACCACCAGCGCCAGTACTCAGACAACTTCCTCGATTCCTCTTCCACCAACAAATGGCTCCAATCCGCTGGTCTCCAACACCTCCAGTCCTCCAATGCAGCTCTTCCTGTAATCGATCTCTTTCTCCTGATCTAGAAATCGATTTTTTTTTTTGGGTTTTCCAAGCTCTGATCTTTGCGATTTTTCTTGTTTTTCTGCTTTGGGTCGAGTGCAGGACTACTCTAGAATGCTGCGGAATGCGCATCGGAGCTTTAATGGGGCCGGGGAGCTCTTCTCTGAGCCGTCGACGCCGCCGGTTTGCTCGAGATCGTCTAGCCAGCGGAAGAGCGGCGAGGATTCGGTTTCGCCGAGCGAGCTCAGCCCTGGGATCTTGGATCTGCACTCGTTCAACACCGAGCTGCTTCCGGAAGTAAGAAGATCTTAGATCTTGGGTTTTTGGGTATCTGCTGAATGTGACGTTTGAATCGTATCTTGAGATTATGACATGAATTGCTTGATCTGTTGTGCTTTCTCCGTCTTAAATATTTTGGTTTTAATCTCTTTGAGTGCATTTGTCATTTGAGATCAGTTCTTGTGTTCGGTTGTGAATTTTGAAAGAGCTCTCATTGCTTGAATTCTTAGCTTTTCGAGATGCATTCTGATCTAGTGGACCCTAGATAGATGGAAAGGCTACTATGGTTGTGATGATGAATAGATGTAGTCTGATTTTTATTACTCTTGGGTTTGAGTTAAAGTTGTTTTATCCAGTCTTACCTTTGGCAGTTGTGAATTGATTTCAACTGGCATTACAGCAGATCTGGGGCCATCTTCTTTTTTCTGATTTGTTATACTCTATGTTTGTAGATGACAGTTCCTGGGCTATATGATGGTCTTCGTTCTTACCGTTCTGCTCGCGGTAGAAGCTTTGATGATTCGGAGACTTGCTTTTCTACCAACAAACAAACTACCAAGCCTCGTGGGTTGCCGGAAAATAATCTTTTTAAGAGTTTTCCAGCAGATAGAGAGAAGACTGGTTCTGTTGCCAAGATAAAAGTAGTGGTAATGTTCCTACCCCATCTGCTTGATGCCATCCCATTAGTTTTTTTCCTAAATTTTAATACTTTACTCTTGCTTTCAATGTAAACGTTTAATCACTGAAAATTATTAAAGGCGTGCCCAAATTGACTTGACATTTTACGTAACTCAAAATCTCAAATGGAGCTTTTCCTTTCAAGTGATAAAGATTTGCATGTGTGAGCTTTTTGTCTGCTTTTCTTGACCAATTACTTGTGGAGTAACCATCAATTATCCATACCATGTCTACTAAATTTTGTATTATTTCATTCATTTCTCATTTTGATACAGTACATTATTAATGGCTTAAATTCAGGTTCGCAAGAGACCGCTTAACAAAAAGGAGATATCGAAGAAAGAGGAAGACATTATAACCATAGAATCACACTCGAATTATCTCACAGTTCATGAAACTAAACTCAAGGTGAGTGTCAAGTAGATGAGTAGGCTTGAACTTGGCTTTGCTATGTTCTTGTATCTGTATAGCAGTTGAAATGTTATCCTAATTTTAGATTAATGTTACGTGTGCATTTTTAGCCGCTTTGTGGCTTTCGCTAAACATAATTTAGGGCTGCTGCTTGTCACTAGGATTAGATGCATTCAGTTTCCCAACTATATTTGTTTCAAGAAAATGGATTTGAATTTATTTGACTAATGATTCCATTCGATTTGACATTTGACGCAACATTATGATTTACTGTGTCCTTATTGTTTGCATCCCTGAATGTACTTCATGAAGATTCCATTTATGCAAGACCATAGTAAACCACATTTGTGCAGAATGCATTACACAACCATATTATGCATGTGATAGCTAGGACGAGAAGATTATCCATTTGTTTTGAACATGATCTGATAGAGAGCACGAGTTTCTCAGATTACTGATACCTTTGAACAATTGAAACAACTAATCCTTTGTTCTTAATTAAGCAAGGTGGAGAATATGGGATGTTCAAGTGGTTATCATTGTGTGATTCTTGTATTGCTTCGAGTCAAAGACAGATCCAACCATTTCTGATTCATTGTACTACAATTTTTTTTTCTGTGGTTCACAATAGAGAGAACCATCTGCTGGCGTGAGGCCTCATTTTGGATTCTCTGGCCTTTGCTACTTAGGGATGCCTACAGGTCGGGTTAAATGGGTTGCCCACACCCCCTGTGCTATTAGGTTTGGTTTGATAGTGGTTTTGTCAGGTTTGGGGAAGGTACAGGTTTATATATTTTGATCCGAGTTGGTAAGCCAGTAACTGCGGGAATAATTACAGAAAAATTCAGAATTGTAGATAATCAACAATGAATTAATTTATCAACCACAACTGACCTTAAGAGCCTTCCCACAGCCTCTATTGCATTTTGGGTGCTCATTTTTTTAGGGTTCAGAAATTCACAGAATGTTGGTTTTTTAGAATTCCTTCCTCTTCAAACAAAGAGTTTCTGACAAGAATTTCAGCAATCTACAGCCAGAATTCCCATCAGAAATTCCCAAAAAACAATTGTAGTTAGAGGTGCAAAATCTAAATTGGCCTCCTATCCTAACTTGCATCCGACCTACATCCGGCCTACGTCTGACCCACAATAACTTGACACCTGATATATAGACCGGTTACAAATCAAAAGAACCTGACCACAGTTCAACAGGTCAAGTTTAGTGTCAGCCCCCATAACTATTGCAATCCTAAATAGTTATAAGACTTCTTGGTGCTTTTGGCGCTTTTAGCGTATTGCTTAGATCCATAGCATTTGGTATTAGAGCTGGCCTCCACGTCTCGAGTTCAAATCACAGAAAGGACCACTTGGAGTAGAGTGAGAACGTCTAAAAAAGTAGAGAAAAGAGCTACCTACCGTTAGAGTAAAAGCCACCACGGAGAGGTCTACTTGGAGCAGAGTGTGAGCCTTTCTCAAGAGAGGAAAATGACTACCTGCTGCCAGAGTTACAGTAAGGCTGTGAGTATGATCCATTGGCACATATCCCATGTCGTGACTTATTGGCATCATATCAGCGAAGTGCCCTCAATGCGTAGGCATATGCTCTTTTTCATATTCCATGGTTCCAAGATTTTCACCACTTTCCCATTTTCAATTTCAGATAAGATTGTCTTTTTCCAGTCTTCACAAGAAATGCTTGATTTGTTCTGCAATGCCTTCAACTTTCTTTTCTTTCTTTCCTTTTTTTTTTCAAGCACAAGTTCCATTTACTTTCTTATACCAACTTATGTCATGTTGTGTGATACTTACTAGAATCGTCAACCAAACTTCATATGCCTCACCTTGATGAGTATGTTGGACTCTTTTCCATGTTGGAAGGCTATAGGGATAGCAACTGTAGAAATTTGTAGATAGCATGTTGATAAGAGCCCAACCCAACTGCGTGAAACGGACTGAGTTGTTGGACAAGCCAACGATCCTGCTATTATGGTGGGCCAATCCAGAGTAGGAAGCTTTGCAAGAATTGGCAAGAGTAGTCTCAATCTTATCTATTAGGTGGTAGGACCAATTAGGAGTTGTCAGCATATTTCCTTTCCTAGTTAGTGATAATTATCCCGTATTTTCTTTCCTAGTTAGTGATAATGATCCTTGATTGTAGGAGTCAATTTAAATGTGTTTCTATCTATGTATTCAGCATTAGCTATTTAGTAGAGAAGAATTAATGAGACGGATATAAGAATTTATCCCCAAAATCTGTACTTGCACAAGGAGGTCTAGTCCATCCTTGAATTTGGGCATTTTTTTTATCTCAAGGAGGTTTAGTCCGTCCTCGAATTTGGATGGTTCCATCTTCCACATTCCACTCAATTCATATCACATGCACACTCAAAGTATTTTATGAGGCATGGGATTTTGTTCAACCCGTGGAAAAGAAAAAAAACCATTGGTGTAATTGTGTCTGTTTTTAGCCCAAGTTTTACTAGGCCTAGGTGGGTCCTTCTTCAAAAATTGTTGAAGGATAAAATAACATCGATTATGAGTGCTGCACAATCTTAAATGATGCCTATGACTGTTTTACTATGTAATGTTTTATATTTTTTTTTCTTATTTGTTTTATTGTTTACTCTGCTAAACAGTTGATGAGTTGATGGTAATCAAATAGTTGTCTCTGCCTAAAAAAATCTCCTGAAAATGTAGCCTTCTTGTGCCAGATCTAGTCTTTGTTGATTGCCAATGATTTCTATAGTTTGTTATCATATATATGATTTGTTACATTCTGCAGGTGGACTTAACAGAATATGTTGAAAAACATGAGTTTGTTTTTGATGCGGTGCTGGATGAGAAAGTTTCAAATGATGAAGTGAGTATAAGATGAAATGTGGGACCTGTCTCTCCACTAACTAGTGATCTCTTATTCTCTTACCCTTTTTCCCAAATGTATGCTATTGTAGGTGTATCATGAGACTGTGGAGCCTATTGTTCCAACTATTTTTCAACGGACCAAGGCAACTTGCTTTGCATATGGGCAAACAGGTATGTACTTAGGCCTGTTTGATCTAGAACATATTATCAGATGCTATGCCTGTCATTTATTGATCTATCTATATGTTAAAGCCAAAGGAGTTGTAAGGCTGCACATTTTAGTCATTTTTCTCTGGGCATAAGGTCCCTCAGAAGTTGTTCCATAAACATGTTTGTTGGTCCCTCTTATGATAGAAGGTGATCCAAAGAATGGTATATCTTGGACGTGTAGCAATTCTCAACCACCTTTAACTTGGCATATATAGTGAGTGAATCATAATCATGTTGCAGCTGTTGGAGGCAATGTTTACATGTGTTCCTCAAGTGTTTTTGAGATTGGACAAACTTTATGGGAAGCATGAGCTTTAAAGAAGAGAGAGAAAAAGTAGAAAGATTAGACAATAACTTGTCCGTTTTAAAAGAGGAGAAAAGTCTCCACGTCATACAGTTCTTTTGGATGTTGGTAGGGGCAGAAATGCCCCTTTTTGAGGGGGGCAGTGAGCACATGAGCTCACTTTATTGTGGGTTCACTGGCCACCTTATGATCCACCCGAGTGGACCATAAAACAGGGAAACATCCCACTCCCCCCTTCCCCAAGTGATAAATCCTGGGTTTCACATCCATCTATTAGGATTGGACTGTCCGGCCAACTGTGCACTCTTTTTGGATTGTGAAAACTTGTGGGCTGTTGATCAAGTGGTTAGGATGATCGGGTAGGCCCCAAGTTTTGTACACAGGTATGGCTCACCTAGATCTTTCAATCCCCACCAGTCTATGCTCACTAGAGGGGCCATATATATATATATATATATATATATATATATATAGAGAGAGAGAGAGAGAGAGAGAGAGAGAGAGAGTAAAAGATACATTTCAAAAGGAGCCTTGTTTTCAAAGTTGTTCCAAATCAGGGCATCGGGCCATTGGTCCCCCTCCGTCAGGCAACCTTTTCCCTTTAAAAAAATCCCGGAATGCCCTTTAGAGCTTTTTGAACCAAGCAATGCAGTAGGACCGTTCCCTCTTCATCACTACTGTTCTTCTTTCTCCCTTTTTCAACCTCATCTCTTCTCAATGTATTACTTTTGGGGTCAATTTACAAAATCGTTGTTTCAGTGGAACCAAATTGTTTCACTCTGTCTACTTTTGTCGAGGTTTGCTAATGTCACACCCCTTTCTGGCCGCATTCATTTAAATGGGACCTCACAAACAACTCTTTCCACTCCATTTCTGCATGGCACGTAGTAATTGAATGTGTGTTACACAATGCAACACTTCGCCATAAATTTTCAACGTGTGTTTCCAAATATACCAGATCAGTGCTCTTTTCTGGTATTCATTCTAATGGTGGATAATATTGAAATCAATATGAAATTGGGTGATGGATTTAAATTTCTTTACTTGCTGAATTTATTACAAGGTTCATCATTATCATCATCCTAGCCTGCACACCGCTCTGCACACCACCTCCTCCAACAACCCCCCCGGTAATCAGCCACCAACGATCTGATCGAAGTAGAAAAGTGAAAGATCTTGCACAAATCCATCAATCTTGTTCAATTTATTGATTTTATTCAACTTGCTGATCAATTAAGTCAAATCAACTTATCCCGCATGATGCCTCATTCTAGTCAGCCCAATTTTAGAACTACTCTTTTCCACCATTCTTCTTTATCCCTAGTGCAGATAACATTGAAACCAATCCATCCAAGAACTCCCACCTGCTTTCACACCCGCGATGAGTCCCTTCAACTTGCTGGCTCTTGGGAAGAGATTGAGAGGCTGTGCCGGCAGTGAAAGAGGAGCCAAAGCTGGCATATCGCTGTGGCTGGAGGACTCGACGGTGCTGCTCTGTTGGTGCCGATCCAAGGGGAGAGGAAAGTTGGTCTTGGCCTTCGACCCTCAAAACTCTCTGGCCAGTGTGTCATAGGCCCTCGCCGCCTCCTCTACCGTGTCGTAAGTCCCCAGCCAGATGCAGCTCTTCTTGCCCGGATCTCTGATCTCCTATGCTTATCATTCCCAGGGTCCTACTGCATTGCTTGGTTCAAAATGCTCTAAAGAGTATTGTGGGAATTTTTTTTAAAAAGAGGGGAAAAGTTGCTGGACAAAGGGGACCAATGGCCGGATGTCCTAATTTGAAACAACTTTAGAAAACTTAATGCCCATTTTGAAAGGTGTCTTTTATTTTGTCCTGTTTTGAAAAGTCCCAAAAAGTTAGGCCCCATTTTGAAAATTTCCCATATATATATATATATATATATATATATATATATATATATATATATATCCAATGATTGTGTAAATGAGCTTAGCTTACTTGTATGCCTCACTTTTCAGGGAGTGGAAAGACTTACACCATGCAACCACTGCCCCTTAAAGCATCTCAAGATATACTAACGCTAATGCACCGGAATTATCGAAATCATGGGTTTCAGTTGTACGTCAGTTTCTTTGAGATATATGGTGGGAAACTTTTTGATCTCCTCAATGATAGGAGGTTTGTCATCATCTGCTCTCATCTTTATGTCGGAAACACATTCTATCTCTCCTGCATGTTTATTTATATATTTTGGGACTGCATCTGCAAATTTATTCATTGGCATTTTGATGTGCAAATTCATCTCTTGCAGAAAGCTTTGCATGAGGGAAGACGGGAAACAGAAAGTATGTATTGTGGGTTTGCAAGAGTACAGGGTATCAAATGTAGACACAATTAGGGAGCTCATTGAAAAAGGAAATGCAACAAGGAGCACGGGTACAACTGGTGCAAATGAGGAATCCTCACGATCTCATGCTATTCTGCAGCTTGTTATCAAGAAATCAGTTGACAGCAGTGAATCAAAGCCTGCACGTGTTGTTGGGAAGCTGTCCTTCATAGATCTTGCTGGCAGCGAACGTGGTGCTGACACCACAGATAATGATAAACTGACAAGGTGTGATTTTTTTTTCTTCTTTTTTTTAAATGGAAATTTGTTGATGCTTGGTTGAAAGTAATGGTCTTTCTTTCTGACTAGTCATGGTACGTGTGAACCTCAACTTTCTTTCATCTACTTGGCAGTTTGGGCTATAATTCCTAGGAAACCTCACTGGGTGCAGAATAACAGTTTCAGTGGAAATGCATTTCATACTGTATCTGAATACTCTTTTCCTCGAAAAACAAGAGTAGCTCGTCACAGAATGTGTAAACATTTGACAGGCTACATTCAAACTTAAATTAATTATGAAAATGGTTGTGATACAAAAATTCTAGGGAATGTGTTACAATTGTAAGAGAATTGTAGATTGCTTTTGTTTCAAAATTTTGTAATAGTCCTAGCATTTTTGTGATAGTAGTAGTCTTTGGGTATGATTATTATATCTCCAACATCGCCTTTTGGAAGGAAAGAGGTGAAGGTTGAGAGTGAAAATCTACATGGGTCTGATTTCATTTTCATAGGGGGAGGGTAGAGATCCATTTTCCTTGGAAAAGGACCATCCAGTCCATGACTTAAGCCAGCCATGTCTCTGCTACTCTCACCATCAACTGCTCACCAGTCACCACCATTGTCACAAACACCTCTGATATTTTGAAAATTGCACAACATTGTCGCTGTTCTTTTTTATTAGATATGAGTATAACATGAAAAATAAGTCAAGAACCTGTAGCACAGTGGAAGGAGCTCACAACGAGTAAGAATGAAGTGCTTTTATATATATATATATATATATATATTCCAATGCTTTATTTTCATTGGATAAAAGAATGAAGATAAAAGATGATTACTTTGAAATATTGGCCAACACATGAACAATGCCTATACACATTAAATATATGTACTGCATTACCTCCTATCAGAAGCCTCTATGGAAGGATCATTTCTAGTTATCATTTGTACCCATTGCCTCATTTCCGGCAGATGGAACTACACAAGTAAACTTTTTAGTGACACATTGGATTTCAATTTATGATACAGAATGGAAGGTGCTGAGATAAATAAAAGCTTACTTGCACTGAAGGAATGTATCAGAGCCCTTGACAATGACCAGAGCCACATTCCATTCCGTGGGAGTAAACTGACTGAAGTTTTAAGGGATTCTTTTGTTGGAGATTCACGCACAGTCATGATATCATGCATTTCCCCCAATTCAGGCTCGTGTGAACACACTCTGAACACATTAAGATATGCTGACAGGTGATGGTCTGATTAGACACCCATAAATATATTAAAAGCAGTTTTTTTTGTGTTTGTGTTTTTTATGAATGTTTTCTTACCAGGGTGAAGAGCCTTTCAAAAGGGAGCAATCCCAAGAAGGATCTTCTGTCGGCAACCTTAAATCCTAGGGATTCAACTACTTTGCCCCTAACAGTCTCTACATTTGAGGCTAATGTTGTAGATGTTTCCACTGAAACCAATAGATTTGGGTGGTCTAAACAAATTGAAACAGAAACCTCTCTTCCTTTTACCTTGGAACGTGGCCTTGGTGTAAGGGAGGAGGGCCACTTAGCTTCTGGTTATGTGGATTACCCCAAGGAACAGAGAGGCAGGGGTTACTCGACTGGAGGGGAGTTTGATTTCTCCCAGGAGTCATACGAGCAAGACAAATCATCATGGAAGAAAGGAAAGCCAGAAATATACACAGGTCCAGCTGTGGAGGATAAACCAAGAAAAGTTGATGCCAAAACGAAGTGGAAGGACTTGCCGGATATGGACGAGGATGCCTCACCTCTAGATGATAGTCTGGATGCCCTTTTAAAGGTCAGAGTTTTGGCATTTCATATTTCCCCTTTTTTTTATTTTGTTTTTATTTTGTCTAAGTTGTCATGCTATTATTGCTTTGTTCTCAGGAAGAGGAAGATCTTGTGGTTGCTCATCGGAGACAGGTGGAGGAGACGATTGACATTGTTAGGGAGGTCAGTCACATTAAATGCTCACAGTGAAGTTTTTATTTTTATTTTTTCAACAGGAAATGCTCCCAGTTAAGTGCGCTTGGAAAAAGCATAAGATACTAATATGGCAATGTTTTTACAGCACTGACTTCTTTCTGTTATATTGGTGGCTGTCCAAGCACTTTGGTGGCTGTCCAAGCACAAAGGAAAATAATTGAGGTTCATCATTGGATTTTGTATTAGTGTTGGTATTGAAATATAGAAGCGAACAACTGGATAATAGATTGGATAGGGCTTCGATGAGTGTTGAAGATGATGATTGAAGTACAAAAGTGGAAACCTATCAATATTTGACCTTTTAAAGAATTATGGTGTTGGTATATTGGTCTGTAGTTGATATAGCTGTTTTCATGTTTTCAGGAGATGAAACTGTTGGTGGAAGCAGATCAACCGGGTAATCAGCTGGATGAATATATCTCTAAACTGAACACCATTCTTTCTCAGAAGGCTGCAGGAATATTGAATTTGCAGAACCGTTTGGCTCATTTTCAACAACGTTTGAATGAACACAACGTTCTATCATCTTCACTGGGGCATTGATTCAGTTTATCAGTGTTTGGCTCATGTTGTGACGTCATACATAGTGCAAGTTCTAAGCACGCTAGCTTCAGCAGCCTATGTGGGATTGGTGCAGATTCGCAGACATACGGAGCACATTGCTGTACTCTCAAAGCCAACAGGTTTTATCAGGGTGCTTGAGGTGATGTTTGTGTCAACCGGTTTTGTTTGGTAAAATCGGTAATTCAGTTTGTTTGCTCTCTCTCTCTCTCTCTCTCTCTCGCTCTCTCTCTCTCTCTCTCTCATTGTTATGGTAAACAATGAAATGCTCATTGTGGCATGTTTTTGTAGAGCCTTGATTATTGTAATGATTTAATTAAAAATACTGATTATTTGGAATGCTAAGCTTTCGTATTATGCCGAGCTGGGTATGATAATTTGTCTAATTATTTATAGCTTATTCCAGCCGATCTACGTTTCTCTCTTTTGCACTTGGGTACTTCTGGTTATTTATGTTGGCTTGGATTGGCCAATGTTCCGTCACCTCCTATAAAATGGATGAGCCATCATTATCATGGAAAGATTTGAACATTAGAACCAAACTCAGTTTCAAGTCATATGCCTCTCCCCCACAACAAAATGTTTGGCTTCTGTGTTTATATTCGGCAGTTTTATATTTATCTAATTTTTTAAGAAGTTAAACCATTTACAGTCAACATTTCCTTTTGTGGGGCTCCTGCTTTCACCAGTCTCATCTGCCAAATGATTAGTTTTTCTTGGTCTTGTGATGAAATGAGACCTTTACTTCTAAAGATAATCTTTTATACAAAACAATGTGGCTTTTGCTTTCCAGGATAATAGTCCTAAGCTGTAGTTCCACTGGTAAGGAACGTGAGTGTGAAAGTGTTGAGTTCTGAGTCTCCAATGTATATATATATATGGGAAGTGCTCCTATGAGAGACACTTTCACCAACTTTATGAGAGATGGGTGGGGGCCCTCACTTTCATATCTACTCTCACCAACTTAAATGCAAGGACCCCCAACTTAAATGTGAGGGCCCCCACCCATCTCTCACCAAGTTGGTAAGAGTGTCTTTCATAGGAGCACTTCCCTATATATATATATATATATATATATATATAGAGAGAGAGAGAGAGAGAGAGAGACCACAAGGTGCATATGTGAGCCCACTAGCTCATGCGATTGGGCTGCTTGAATCACCTTCAATACTCACTGGTACACACTCCACGCTTGAAGTTCCCAACAATTACTTGGTGGTGAGTAGGGCTGTCAAAGGGCCGAGCCGGGGTAAGCCCTTACCCTACCCTCATATATGCGGGCCAGGCTTAGGTCAAGTCAAAGCCCTTGGAGCCCATGGCAGGCCTACATTATTGAAGCCCTTATCCTACCCTCAAGGGTAAGGGCCGGGCTAGGGTCGGGCCAGGGCTAAAAAAAATGAATATTTTTTTAATATTATAATATATAATTATTCTTCTATACCATAATGCTAACCTACCTTTATTCAAGGGGCAATGTAAAAGTCAATTTTTTTGTAACACTTCTAAAAGAATGTACAAAATAAGTTACTTCATCATTTTATAAAGATTTTAGTAAGGATTAAATGAAATAAGGTAATGTGATAGTATTGTGACATGAAACTAGGAAATACACTTTTAAATATCTTAATACACTAGCAGTAGTTACATAGTTTAAATAATGTGTTCGGTTTTGTTTGTTTTCAGGCTATTATTAAGATTGTCGTAGTTGAAGTTTTGCTTGTTGTTGCCTTTTTGACTAGTTCATGTTCTATATATTTTTATAAAGCAATAATGTAAACCATGAGAACATGTTTGGCAAGTCGTGTCTGATTCAATTAGATTTACTTCAAATAGGCATTAGGCTTATTCCAAATAAATTATTTGTATATGTGGTTCAAATAAACATTAAACCACTCTTGAGTTAGCATTAACCCTAACTTGTAATTCTTTGAAAAATCACCCCTGGATTTTTATAACAAAACAATTAAACTTTGAATACCGAAGATGAATGACAGAGATGATATGATTCATGAGTCACAAACTTTTAACTCTGGATGTGGGGTCCACATAAATGAAACATCGATAGTCATAAAAGTAAGGGTATAGAAAGAAATTGGCATCGATCAATAGTTAGTGGTTGAAACTCAACCTCACTTAATGATAATGTTAATGATCATGCATCTAAACTCTCAACCTTCAATAGTTTACATTGGTGAAAATCAATATGATGAATGACAACTTGAATTCCCTTTTCATTGAAGAATATGTCCATGTTGGGCAAACATAGAATCAAATATATCATTCAAATGATAACATAGAATTAATATAGGTGGCAATATTGTGATCTATGGGGATATCCATTAAAACTCTTTCTAAGCCTTGGTTATTATTGTTTAACAAAATATTAAGTCTCTATCATTAATTGCTAATTAGAGGAGTTCTTTATATATATATTTAAAATATATATATATTCTATATTAAACATATTATTTTTTTAATATATTAATGGACAAAGGGCTGGGCCGGGCCCCCTCGGGCTGGCTAAGTCAAGCCCTAGCTCGGCCCTCAAGGTTGCGGGCTTTTCAAAATTGGGCCCTACCCTACCCTTGGGCTTTAGGACAAAAAGAAAAGCCCTCGCTTTGAGGGCTTTTGCGGCCGAGCCCCCTCGTCAAAGGGCCAAATTGACAGGCCTAGTGGTGAGGTAGCCCCTTCATTTTGAAAAAGGAAATGCCACAAACAGCAGACAACTCCCTAACTCGATTTCCCATAAATATCCCAACTTAGCACGACCAACAAGATTTGTTGGGTCATTTGGGGCCATCCTCATGTGAAGGCCCATGTTGGGTTCCCACTTAAGTTCGCGTGTGAGTGTAGAGATTTTTAACACTCATTCTATGCTTTATTTCAAAAATAATCTTAAGACAAGCAACTAAAGAGAGTTGTGTTGAGAGAGGAAGAGAAGTCATTGTTCCTAAAGTGAGTTACTCTTGTTGACAGTGAGAAAGAGAGATATTGTTTTCTTTTCTTTTTCAACAAGAGAGTGAAGGGGGGCTTCTTGTAAAAGAGAAGGTGTTCCTCTAATTACTAACTTGAGAAGTAGAAGCTTGTAATCTCTCATTTGTATAGTAGATTTGTTTCAAAGTCTCCATGGTTTTTCCCTCTGGTTTTAGAGGTTTTTCCACATATATTGGTGTGTTCCCTTTTGCTCTTACTCTGTTAACTTTTCCTCCATCATTACTTCTTTTGGATGCATGGTTTGGATTGTACATCCTTTGTGTTGTTGAAATTCCTAAGTGATTCATAGAGAGGAAGAGTTCTGTAAGTTCCCCGACAAGTGGTATCAGAGCTTGAGTTATTTATACAAGTTATATTCGTGTGAATTGAGATGGAAATTGCTACACCAAAGATGGTTAGTCTCAATGGGAGTAATAATTGGCTGATATGAAAGGCTAAGATAGATTCTTTATTGCAAAGATTTATATGAACCCATTAAGGGAAGAAGCTAGATGATATGTCCGAAGAATAATGGAAGAAACTAAATAGAAAGAATATCACAATCATTCACCAATGGGTGGATGATGGGGTCCTTCATCATGTGTCAAAAGAGACAATGGCACAATTTCTATGGAAGAAGTTACATGAGTTGTATGAAAAAAAGACGGCGGCCAACTAGGCATTGCTCATCGGGCGACTTGTAAATTTGAAATTCAATGAAGGATCGTCGGTGGCAGAGCATCTCAATAAGATGAATAGCATTGTGAACCAATTGACATCTATGAGCATGGTGTTGGATGATGAAAGGCAAGTATTATTGCTACTTGGTTCATACCGGAAAGTTGGGAAACATTGGTGGTTTCCGTGAGTAATTTGGCACTGGATGGAATGCTTACCATGAGTTATACAACAAATAGCTTGTTGAATGAAGAACCACGAAGAATGACAAGTGGTGTTTCAAGCTCACAAGTGTTGGCAAGCGAAAAAAGAGTAGATGTTTGCATTGCAATCTACATGTTTGGAAAAAATCCAAGCCTAGATCCAAGTCAAGAAATAAGATTATTTGCCACAATTGTAGCGGAGCCGGTCATGTAAAGAGGCAATGTTGGAAGTTCAAGAGAGACAAGAAAGAAGGAATGCTCAAGGCTAGTGATGATGAAACCACCACTAACATAGCAAGTGATGAAACATACTTATAGTAGAAGAGAATGAATGGATCTAACGAACATCGACATGGATTGGATAGTAGATTCTGGAATCTCTTATCATGCTACACCATGTAGAGACTTGTTCACTTTTTACAAGTCAGGAAAACTCGGTGTTGTGCAGATGGGCAACAAAGGCACATCCAAAATTATTGGCATTGGTAGCATATGCATTAAAAATGGTATGGGAGTCAAACTCGTACTAAAGAAAATGCAGAATATACCGGATTTGCACATGAATCTCTTATCCATGGGAGTATTAGATAATGAAAGGTATACATCCATTTTATGCAAATAGGGATGAGAGCTTACAAAAGGCGCACTTGTGGTGGCAAGAGGCAACAAAAGTGGCATGTTGTACTACATGAAGGGATGTTCATAAAGGGGGAGCTAAATGCTACATTAGAGAGCTCCTTGTGTGATCTACGGTACAAGAGCTTGGCCACATGAGTGAGAAGGGGATGGAAGTCTTAGCAAAAAAGAACCTCCATCCAAAAATGAAAAGTATGCACTTAAATTCATATGATGATTATTTAATTGGAAAGCAACATAGAGTTTCTTTTGTGAGAAATAGCACCAATAAATGTATGGAAATTTTGAAAAGAGTCCACTCGGATGTACGTGGTTCTATGAAGACTATTGCACCCGGTGGAGCCTCTTATTTTGTAACCTTCTTTTATGATGCATCTAGAAAAGTATAGGCATACACTATGAAAACTAAAGAAGAAGTGCTTGACCATTTCAAAAGGTTTTATGTCCTTGTTGAAAGAGAAATGGGAAAGAAATTGAAATGCTTGGGAATGGACAAAGGGGGTGAATACACCTCAAAACCATTTGAAGAATATTCTAGAAAGCATGAGAAGACCACTCCACACACTCCTCAACAAAATGCCACTGTTGAATGCATGAACCGAGCCATTCTAGAGAGGATTCGGTGTTTATTATCCACTTCAAGATTGCCTTTTTTTTTTTTTGGGCAAAGCCATGAGAACAACATGCTACTTGATTAACTTGTCTCCATCAAGATCCTTATATGGAGACATCCCCGAACAAATTTGGAAAAAGAAAGATGTTTCCTACAAGCACCCGCAGGTATTTTGATGCAAAGCCTTCATGCATGTTCCCAAAGAGTTAAGGTCCAAGTTAGATTATAAATCTATGCCATGTATTTTCATGGGTTATGCAAATGAAGAATTTGGTTATAGGTTATGGAATCCCAATGATGGAAAGGTTTATAGAACTGTGATGTAGTCTTTTGAGAAGACAAAAGCATTGAAGATTTTGATGAGTCTATTCGGTGAAAAGTTATTAGCGAGCGGGTAGAGCGAGTTGTTGTCATTACCTCTGAGAATCATACCATTGGTGATGCAGCTATTCCTCATGAGCAGGAGAATAAAAATGTTGAAGAAAATGAAGAGCTAGATGAGCCACATGCTAGTGATCATGTTGATGGTAGTGATGATGTTGAAGATGGTGGTGATCATGTCCATGATGATGAAAGCCATGGAAATGAGGTGGATCAACCTCTTAATGATGATCCAGTGGAAGTTGAGTTGAGAAGAAGCTCAAGGGTGCCTAAACCTTCAACAAGATATCATGGTTCAGAATATGTCATGTTGACAGATAGTGATGAGGCAGAAAACTATAAAAAAGCCTAATACTTGTAAAAATGAGTGGAAGCAAGCTAAGCAAAAGAAGATAGATGTCTTGCATAAAAATGACACCTACGATTTGGTGGAGTGGCCAAAGGATAAAACACATGTGAAGACAAAGTGGGTTTACATGTTGAAACATGAAGAAAGTCAACCACTTCATTATAAGCAAGGTTGTTTGTATAAGGCTACAAGCGAAAAAAGGGAATCGACTTTGATGAGATCTATTCTCCTATAGTTAAGATGTCATCAATCAGCATGATATTCGGTCTTGCAGCTAGCTTGGATCTAGAGTTAGAACAACTAGATGTCAAGACAACATTCCTCCATGCTGACTTAGCATTGGGTTGCAGTAAAGTGGATTCTTAGGTATCTCCGAGGTACTTCCAAAGTATGCTTATACTTTGGAAATGATAAACTAGAGATTGAAGGGTCCACAAATGCAGACTGAGGAAGAGTTATGGACTCAAGAAAGTCCATGGTGCAGCCCTAGAACCCCGATCGAATAGATCAATGTCTCAAATGGGGCTGATCGAATCCAACGAGGGGATGCCACACAAAACAACACTCATGACCATGATAATCATAAGTAGAAAACTTAAAGTAATTGAATTAATTGATAAAAGCATAACTATTACAATGGGGGACTCCACTCTATATAGAGTGGGATTGTTCTTAGCAATCAAGACATTCTAAAAATAAGAAAATATCCAATCCTAATCAAAATGGGAATTAGGAAGCAAATCTACTAATGAATTTTACTAATTTATAGACTATCTGTTTTAAGGATAGGGATTTTTGATCTTTGGGAGGATCATTGGCCATGTGGGACTGATCAAGGCCTACGGCCCTGAGATTTGGGTTTGTATCTTAGGTCAAGCGGCATCGATCCACCTTAGGTTATGTTTTTTACATTTGCAGGGGAAGTAGTTTCATGGCAATCTAAGTTGCAAAATGATGTTGCGCTCTCTACTATCGAGGCCGAGTTCATTGCTAGTGTTGAAGCAGGTAAGGAAATACTTTGGATGAATTAAATCATTATGGATTTGGGCCTCAAGAAAAAGGATTTTGTTGTCAATTGTGATAGTCAAAGTGTTATACATTTAGCAAAGAATCCATCAATTCACTCTAGAACAAACCACATTTGGGAAAAGTTCTGCAAACTCCCCAACAAGATCCTGGCCTTCTTTCCAGGGCTCTATCATGAAAATGCTTTGTCTGAAGGACATACCAATTTCCTCTATGTTTGACCGCAAGTGTAATAAAAAAAGGTCAAGATATAGCAATTGGTCGATGCACCTTTGGATTTCCATTGAAGCATTACACTTTAGTTGGAGTGAAATTCGAGCCAACATCTTTAGGTCATATATGATAATAGGCGAGGAATCTGTATGACTCGAGGGTTCCTCACTACCCTGAAGCAGTGCTTTTCTCTGAGGGTTTGTATAGTTGAGGATTACTCAAGTCATGTTTGGTAATAGATGTGTAATTTATAGATTTAAGGATTTTATAACTTCCCCATTTCTGGTAAGAATTTCCACATCCTCTTGGGGGTATTAGACTTGAGGATCTTACAAAAGTAGGATCTCATATAGTTCAAGTCTATTTTTATGATTTGAACCGTTCATCCTCTTTAGAAAACCAAACAGTGCTAAGGGGTCAAATCTCACATCTTAAGTCATCAGGGATTTTGAGAAATCATAGAAAAACTATCTGAATATTGATTGCATCACATTAAATCATTGTTTTGGCATCCTCAAGCAGCCAGTCCAATTTTATTTTTTTTTAAATCCCTATGGGCCCCTAAAGCATGATCTAAATCGTTCATCATCTTTAAAATGCAAAAATCGGTCAAGGGGTAAATTTCATGGCTTCAGTCATGACAAACTTTAAGAAGTTTGTGAAAAAGTCTAGACCATTAGATCTTATTCTTGGACTCTAGGGGCCCCATTTTCAGAATTTGAACCGTACATCCTTTTTAAAAGACCAAAGATGGTTAGGGTGAAAGATTTCAGCTCTCAAAACATCACGAGCTTTGAGAAATATGTGACAAATTTCTAAATTGTTGGATTGGTCAAATATTCACACG
The DNA here is from genome assembly GCA_028538565.1 of Umbellularia californica. NCBI lineage: Eukaryota > Viridiplantae > Streptophyta > Magnoliopsida > Laurales > Lauraceae > Umbellularia > Umbellularia californica. The sequence continues at coordinate 78,441,403 of JAPQWN010000002.1, forward strand.
TTATATGGTGTGGAAAGGACAAACAGTGGAATATCTTTCTCATGTGAGTCATTTGCAGATGTAAATGATTCACATATGGGTCAGGTCATTTACACATGTGAGTCATTTTCATTGAAAACAAACAACCCTTAAAATTTATATATTTTGAGCAATTCGGATATACAATACATGAGCGTCATTGTGGAGTTTCACACCCTCATGAAAAGCTTGCGTGAGAAACTTAAGTCATGTCTAGCAACCAAATCCTCGAGGAAAAGATTTCGACTTTCTACAAAGTCGTGAAAAATCTACATTTGGCAATTGTAAATTCTCGAGGATATAGACCAATGGAAATCCTCGTTTTTTAGGATTTTAAGGTCTTAACCTCACCCTCCACCCCAACCCCAATAGAGTTTTAAGAAATCCTTACTTTTGTGGATTGTGCAATGAAACTAATTTTTCTCAATTATATGCATTGATATACAAATCCTCAATGAAGACTCTCTATTCCAAGGGTAGTGACTACTAAGAAATCCTCACATTTGTGGATTCCTCGTGAATTCCACACTTGTTTCCAAATGTGAGAGGATCTAAACTTCTAAATATCATTTTATGAACAATATGTTACGAGATATGGATCTTTGGTGGATGCCTACTTAAGATGAATTACGATTAGAATTAGGGTTCATTTCTTATGAGGTTACTTTGCCTATAAATAAGTTTCTCCCCTTATATTTGTACACACAGTTATTAAGATAATAGAAAAGCTCTCTTTTCTCCCTCTAATATTCTTTCTCTTAGTCTCTTTCTCTTTTCTAACACGTTATCAGCACAATCCTATCTTACTTCTCCCCCCCTTATTATGCAAAAAAAAAAAAAAAAAAAGAGAAGAAAAACCCACGTGAAACCCATCTGTTTCAAACACTCTGCCTCTCGGTCTACGTGCATAATCCAAAGAGCCATTGGCTTGCTTTGGTTTTCTAACACTTTTTTTTGTTTTCAAACACCAATCCTCGTTTTGCGTGCATAATCCAAAAGGGTTTTTTTTTTCGTTTGCTTTGGTTCATCTCCAACAAACCGAAGCATAGAGTTGTTGAGAAGGAAAAAAAAAACACCAAAGTCTTCCTTTCAGTTTGCGTGCGTGAAAAAGAAAAAAAACCCAAAGTCTTATTGCTTTGTTTTTTTTTTTTTTTTAGAATTTCTCCTCCGTTTCACGTGTTTTGATTTTCAACAACCTCGGATCTCGGGATGCGTGCAACATCACTTCACCTTTTACAACTTCTGCTTCAAGCCTCCAGGGATCTTGGGACACGTGCAAGAGGAGTCTATCGTGTTATTGGGCCCGTCAATAACTTCTTCATCCGACCTCCAATCGAAGAACAGTTTGGTTCTGCAAATTCGTGGTGACGAGCATTACCCACTAGATACAATAGATTAGCATCTCAACGGTCAATAATTTTTCTAGACTGCAATCACGGTAAGTGGTATCTAAATCATAGTTCACATCCAATCTATTAGAATGCATAAAATTATTTTATGATTCTTATTTACAGTAATTATAGTGTTTGGTTACTGTTCATCTTCTTGCGTGTTTTTCCTTTTAATTTGAATTTATCAATACTATTCATAGTTCACAAAATAGAACTAGAAGTTCTAAATCTGAATACTCTTAGAAGTTGGAATACTGATATGAACCTGTAGATTCATATCCATAAATCAAAACCTGAAGTTTTTTATTCAAAAGTCCAAATAAATTATGCATCCATGCAATTAAACATGAAAATTTGATAGAACTAAAGGTTCCGATCATTTGTTAAAACCAGAAGTTTTACTTCAAACTTGAAGATTTGACAAAAAATACAGTTCAAATTTTATATATTATGAACCTGAAGTTCTAAATCAAACCTGAAGTCTTGACAGAACCTGTCGTTCTGATTCTCAAAGTAGAGAACCTGATGTTTTGACTTTTCATTGGCTAATTTTTTTTGTCATGTTTAAATTTATTCCTTAATTACTTTTAATGTTAAGGTTTCATTATTTTTTTTCCCTTTTACTTTATTGATTATTTGCATATAGTTAACTTCATATATACATTTCTTATTGCAGTTTTTGCATGATGTCAAATCTGGCTAAACTTTACTTTAAAGCACTTAAAAGAAATGGGGACAATTACTTGTCTTGGCAATTAGATGCAAAAATCCATTTGCAATCCAAGAAACTAGGAGAGATCATAAAGAAAGGTAACAAGATGTCCAAAGAGGAAAAGGCGTTAGCCCTCATCTTCATGCACCATCACGTACATGAAGACCTGAAAAATGAAAACCTTATTGAGGAAGACCCAGTAGGCCTATGGAAATCCCTGAAGGATAGGTATGATCACCAGAAGATGGTCATATTACCAGCTGCCCATAATGAATGATTAAATCTGATGTTACAAGATTATAAAACAGTATCTGAATACAAGTCTGCCCTCTTCAATATTGTTTTCCGATTAAGACTATGTAGTGAAAAGGTTTCGGAAGAGCAGATATTGGAGAAAACGATATCCACTTTTCATGCTTGGAATGTGCTCCTACTACAGCAATATCGAGAACGACGTTTCCCCAAATATTTAGAACTTATCTCCCGTCTCCTAGTCGTTGAACAGAATTGCATAGTATTGATGAAAAATCATAACTCCAGACTAACTGAATCTTTGGCAGTTCTTGAAGTAAATGCCAGTTTTAGCTCAAACAGAGGCAGATGAATGGGGAATGGAAGACATAAGTCCTTCGGACGAGGTGGTTTTAAAGGCCCCCCTCCAAAATTTAAAAATCATCAGAAGTGGTCTGCCCTTCAGCATAAGAACAACCAGAATCCACCGACTAACCCTACCCTCCATCCTTATGACATGTGCCACAAATGTGGAAGAAGTGGGCATTGGTCAAACACTTGCCGTGCATTGAAAGAAGTGGCGGAACAATACAAAGCATACAAGGCCTCTGTTCATTTAGCATAAATAAATTATTAAGAAGGCTGAAATTGGAATACAATGACACCAGAGAGGCCTCCAATTGACATTCAAACTTGGAAACTCGACACTTCTTTGAGGATGAGGACAGCCAACCTCTAGATAATGAGGCATTCAGCAATCTCTCGGGAGCACCCTTGGCATGTTCTTGAAGACCAATAATTCTTTGAATTTCACAAACTTATTTTTTTTTAGTTCATTTGAGATGCATGTTTCTTAGATTTTTTCGCATTGATGGGGAACTTCATCTTTTTTATTAATATCCTAATTTATGGTGAATGTTTTAATTATTTCAGCTTATATCATGTGATTGCATAGTTATATTGATTTATTATTTAAGATATGGATCATGGAACTGAGAACAATCTATGTTTGGTAGATAGCCTCATAACACACACCATTCTGAAAAATCAAAAATTTTTCTCAGAATTGCTGTTCATTCCACGAAAGATATCCACCATAACTAGACCTGTGCAAATAATTGAAGGCTCTGGAAGAGCCCATATGATGAGACAATATTCTCGCCATTAGGGGGAGATAAGATAGTTTCTAAAGATCGTATTGTTTATGTAGAACAACCCGTTTATGAAAAACGGAAAAAACTGACAAGGAATACTTCCAGTCTGTCTCGTCTAGATTCACGTACTTCACAATATGAAGTACGAAGAATTGTACACTTACAAGAAATTGCAAACAGATTACCTGATGCATTTAATGATGCAGCAAAGGTGACAAAGTCACATGTACCAACTATAAATTCACCTGCCAGGATTAATGTCCCTATAGAACAAATTCAAAATATAGCAACAAAAAAATCTGCAATATGCCAAAAGCGTGGTAGACCTATAGGTTTAAAGGACTCAGCTCCGCGGAAAAGGAGAAGTGAACAATCATCATTATGTCCTCCCGAAGAGGCACGTAACCCTCCTGAAAAGGCTCCTCCTAAAGAGGCATGAAACCCTCCTAATGAGGTTCCTCCCAAAGAGGCAAGTAACTCTCCTGAAGAGGTTCCTCCCGAAGAGGTACGTAACGCTCCTGAAGAGGTTATGGTAAAATCTGTCCTCTTTAGAATAATGAAAGTCCCTAATAAGACTTTGGAAGCCCCTGAAGAGGCACCGGTACCGGATAATAAAGAGATCTCTATACTTTACAATTATTCAAGAGAGAGATGGAATATAAATGATGATGATGATTGAGACACATAACCACGTTCTATAAATCCCGGAAGGATTTCCTTTGCCTAAAGCAAAACCAAGGAGTACATACTCAATCCAATTAAGGCACTTAATTAGTATTAAACACATCCTACGATATTTGTATGGAACAACTGATTTAGGAATATTTTATTCTTATGATCATAGAGATTTAGGTTTTGTTGGATATGCAGATTCGGGAGGATATGCATCTTCAGGTTATCTCTCTGATCCTTATGAGGGTCGATCACAGACAGGTTATTTGCTTCTTAAAAGTAATGCTGTCATTTCTTGGTGTTCTACTAAACAAACTTTGGTAGCTAATTCCTCCAACCATACTGAGATTTTGGCTCTTTATAAAGCCAGTAAGGAATGTGTATGGCTAGGATATTTGATTCAGCATGGTTGTAGTTCTTGTCAATTACCATCTATTGCAGGTATCTCGAATATTATCTATGAAGATAATGAAGCATGCATAAAATAGATTCGAGAATGTTTTATTAAATGAGACAGGGCTAAACATATAGCACCGAAGTTTTTCTTCACTCATGAACTTCAGAAGAACAATAAAATTGAAGTCAAGCAAGTTTGTTCGAGTAACAACTTGGCTAACGTGTTTACCAAATCTTTGCCAAAATCAGTATTCTAGAAGTTCGTATATGAGATTGGCATGCATAGAGTTCATCATCAAACTATGTGAATGGTTGCTATCATCAAGGGGAGTGGTTTATTATGTAGCATCTTGAAGTATGCTATTCATAGACATTTGTGTGCTGTACTCTCTTTCCTATTCTATGTTTTATGCCACTAGGTTTTCCTAGTTAAGGTTTTAACGAGGCAGCATTATGCACGTCCAACACGAGTTCAATGATCTTGAAGAATGCTATATTCTTTTTCTCTTCGCTTTTGTTTTTTTCCAGTGGGTTTCCTAAGCAAAGTTTTTAACGAGGCAATATTCTTTGAATGGTGATCATCCAAGGGGGAGTGTTACGAGATATGGATCTTGGGTGGATGCCCACTTAAGATGAGTTAGGGTTAGAATTAGGGTTCCTCTCTTATGAGGTTACTTTACTTATAAATAGGCTTCTCCCCTTGTATTTGTACACGCAGTTAATGAGATAATAGAAAAACTCTCTCTTCTCCCTATAATCTTCTTTCTCTTGGTCTCTCTCTTTTCTAACACAATATTCTTTTATGAGCAGATTGCATATTACTTATATGCAATCTAACTCTTGGGGCCTACTTAGGTCCCTCTTATTAGTGGTAGTGGGTACATGGAAAGGTCTCCTTATGGTTAAAGACCTATAAAAAAAATCAGCCCTATTAGATCACCCTAGCCCTTGATTTAATATCCTTAGGGCACGTTTAGAATAGGAGATGAATCCTCTCTTTTGGATGAATCCTTGGTGCCATGGATTTAGACTTTATTCAAAAATGATTTTTGAGGGAGAGGATTCATTGCATTCCAGGTTTGGCTAGTACAGAGGAATTATAGATGATTTCTTCAAACCCTTGTTTGGTAAGCAAGAGGAATTTGAGGGAAAAAATCAATGATAAACAAGTATTGGTTATCTTCATCTTAAATTCATTAACGCCACCCATCATAACTTATGTCCCAAATTGCCATCTTCAATTTAAACCACCCCCTATCCTAAACAATGAGAAATATGAGCCTTCCGAACTTGGAAAAACATTTTTGAAAATTCTAACATGGTCTTCCCTTGACGGGAGGGCATTTCTATTTTTTTTATACAAACTATTAGGTTCCTGTAAAGTCAATATCCATATAGATATTTCCAAACAATAGGCCATTAACCTTCATGCATAAGATCCATTAGGCCTTATACAAATGAGAAAGGGTTCTTTTAGTTTAGTGCCTTTGGGTACGATGGATATTCACACCAAATGCGAAGCTTTTCTCTCTATTATGAATGAAGTGTTAATTTGATCACTTATATATTTTTGGTACATTCAGAGTTAAATTTGTGCTCTATACTTTAATGCAGCAGCAAATAGATACAAAGAGTACATATTTTCAATTTCCTTTTGCTTTAAAAAAAGAGAAGTAAAAAAACAACATCATTTCTTCACTAAATGACAAAAAAACCCTACTTTTTACACAAAAGGATAAAAAGATTCCCTATCAATTCGCTGAAGACAAAATACCATAACAACCTCTTTAGAGCATCTCCAAGAGATACGTTAAATTTGGATATGCTTTTTAAAAAATGAAGGCTGATGTGGCATATGTATTTTGGTATGTGTAACTTGGCAACTCCAAGAGAGATGTCAAATGCAAATACAAGTAGGCCATGATCATTATTTTATGCAAAAGAAATATTTGCACCCACAAGCTCAAATGCAAGTGGGCCTTTACCATTATTTTATTCAAAAAAAACTTTTGAAGTACGCTTTATGTCTCATACTTCAAATCCATGTAGGTAAAAGAAGTGTCTGTTGGAGTCCCTCTCATATGCCAATTAGAGTAAAAAGAGGCTGAGATGGTAAATCTGTTGGAGATGCTTTTATATTTTATTCTCACTTAATTTGATAATTTACATTCCTTTTACTTTATCAGTAAATTACTAAACACATGAAGATAAATAATTCGTCTCTTTTACCAAACGTGACTAAAGAGGACCTAAAACCAGCACCAAAGAGATGCATGCTCACAAGAATTTTCCTCTCTCTCCCCGGATTCTAGGACCCATCGTTGTATACAAAGGGGGTACCCACAAAGGAGCGGATGACGTCTCGTCGGTACGGTACGACTTAAAAAAAAAAACCGTAACCCTATTTCCACAAATCAAAATTTCCAAAACGCGCTTTTTGAACCCAAAGATGAAAATTTTCGACACTCGCTCGCTGGCGCTCTTTCGCATTTGAAAGCTCTGCAACTCTCTCTCTTTCTCCTCTTCATCCCATCCCCCAATGTCTTCTCGCTCCCCTCGAACGCGCATCGATCAGGTATCTCTCTCTCTCGACCCCTTTTTCCGACACCCTATACAGCCTTTTTCTTTTGGGGTGTTGCTGGATTGGAAAAATGATTCTACTATCTACGTTTGTTTGTTTGTTTTGGATTTTCCTGCAAAAGAGCCTCTTCTTGGATTCATATCTCGGAAAAGATGGTGCTTCCATGAATGCCTGGTGGAGAGTATTGGGGCTTTTATTATTATTGTTTTTATTTTCTTAAACTACGCCGGTTTTGTACTGAATCCGATATGGGTCCAGCGGACAACCAAATGCGGATGCTCACTCAAATTGAAGGAAGAGTTTTATTGGGGAAGAGGGTGAGATGACCTTGGTGTTCAGTGGGGTTGTTTTAATGAACATATCTAAGATAAAGAAGTGTTGGTCACCCAAAATTTTTTTTTATCTTGTTTTACACTGCTTTGCATTTTTCTAAAATGAGGTAGTTTAGTCACATCACAAGAAAATTTTTAAGCATATCGCAGCATTTTATGATTTTTTTTTGAAGACTCTGTGACGAAAAAAAAAAAAAAAACCCATTTGTTTTAGAAAGCGAACGCGGTTCCATTTTTAGCTGGAAGAAGTAAAATAACACCCCACATTGGTATTTTGAAATAAATCTATTGTTAGAAAAGATTAAGGTGTAAATGTGGCTTTAGAAACATGATTTTAATGTTCTTTCACACCTTTGCAAGACCATTGGTGCAAAGGGGATGTTTGGCATTTTGTTTGTATCAATGTGGATAGTGGCAAGGTTGGAGAGGGTGAAAGGCAAAAGGTAATTTGAAAGAAATATGGCCAAAGGTGAAGTCCAATTTTTAAAACTTGTGGTGGGATTTATTTTTATATGAGAGATGTCAAGAAACTATTTACCTTCAAAAGTCGGGAATTTGGATTGTCTTCTGTGTTGGCAATGCTTATTGCACCTTTCACCTATCTCCAACCTCTACACTTTCCTCTAAAACATATGAAAGTGTCAAACAACTCCAAAGCTCTTCGAACCTTCTGCAAGGCACTGCTTCAAAGAGAGAAAGTATCATAAAATAGTCTTATTCAATCTTTCTTTTCATGTGCTCTTTCCACTCTTCGTAAATAGAAGAATAAAACCCTAGTCAGTAGAAGGATAAAATCCTAGCTATCTTAACTATTAATAAAGATAAGCTAATTCCTTTCCATATCAATTTAATTAAAATAAAACTGACAAATATTACTAAATTCGCCACTCTCCTATGCCCTATTGTGAAAAAGGACCTTAAGTTTCTCTATATGAGTTAGGATTGCAGCAACTTGGGCTCGATGGATAATAGCTAATCCAATATCCTATGCAATGGATCCAATTTTATGTCATTTCGATACATTTCGACACATGAAATTTGGCCATCATTAAAAAGAAGAATAAATTTTAATAGTGGCCCAACTCATTTAGTCATGGACCATCCATGGGCATGGTTACATCTGTGTTGGATTGTATTAGCATGTATCGCTACATTGATCCTATGTGTGAATAAGGTATTGATCGATGCTCTATATTACTTTCTTGAAAGGCAAAATTATTGGCTGATATTCCAAGATTTAGAACCATGAGACAGCCTAGAATGATTCATGCTGCTTTGTTGGGTGGCTCCTGCCTGCACTCTGTGTCCATCCACATGTTAACATATGCTTGATGCTTGGGCTATTGATTGGTGGGAATCATACAGATGGGGAACCAAATAAAATGATCCTCCTAGTGCCTTCGATCTACCACATGCCCATCTCTTCTTCTTCTTCTTGAACTTTAATATACGCCTGTATGCGAGCTGGGCCAGTTTTTAAGACAATCTAAATTTGAAAATTAAAATTGACATGGTTTGACAAGCCTAGCCAGTAAATTCAGAATACGAGCCTATGATGTCTAGATATGAACACATACATGGACATAGGTATGAGGGTGGGGGATACTAGTCCAACTCTCTCTTTCCATAATTTAGGATGCAAATGGATATGATTATCGTATTCATACAATGAAATTTCATAGTTTTTTTGTTATGATTTTTGTATAAAGTCATACTTTCACCTATAATACGTTAATGAAATTTTGACTACATACAATCCTAATGTTCTTTATGTTGAAAAGTATGAAAACTAATAAAACTCTGGGAAATAATGAACTTTGTGTGGTTGGATTAGGCATGTAAATCGGCCCGGCACAGCTCGCTCATGATCGGGCCCAGTAGTGCCCAGGTCGGGCCGGCACTGCCCATGAAAATTATACGGGCCATGCTATGCCCAATGCTTTGGGGGTCAACCCAGCACGGTCCTGATCACGCCGTACTGGGCCATGCCGCAGTCGGGCTTGGCCCGTGCGGTCCATGGGCGGCCCATAAATCCCCCTCCCCTTTTTTAAAATTAATTTTTTTTTTAAAAGTTGGACGGACTCAAAATCACAAACTTGGACTTTGACTCTTGGACCAACTTCATTAAAATAAACAAATTAATTGAAATAAATAAGTAGAATAACACTATTGATGTTTCGAAAAAATACATCAAATAGATTATATTTCCTTGAAATTTAAGTTACAAAAGTTAAAAAAAATTACAAGTTTGAACTTGGATCAATATATAATGAAATTCAAACCTTCTGATAAATGAAAAAAAATTACAACTTTAGAAACCTATGATGCATTCTAAAAAATAAATTACAACTTTGAAAACCTATGGTACATTCTATAAAATAAATTATAACTTTAAAAATCTATGACACATTCTAAAACATAAATTACAATTTGAAAGCCTATCATACATTCTAAAAAATAAATCACACTATGATATCATATATGTAACGCCAATAGCTCGTCTTCTATCTCGAAATCATCCAAGAGGTGTTGTGTTCTATCCTCTGCTTGATACCAATCCCGTAAGCATATGCAGGTCTCCACGGTTTCTTCTAATAGCATAGTCCTCCTGGGGTCAATAAGGTGCCCACTTGCACTAAATGCCTGCTCTGATGCAACTGTAGACGCTGGAGTTGTTAATATATCACGGGCCATGGCGGAAAGCACAGGAAACTTAGTTTCGAATGATTTCCAACATGCCAAAAGATGAAAAGCATCTTCTTTATCATCCGGGATTGGAATAGGATCGCTCCCCAGGTACATTGTTAATTCATTAAGGTTGTAAGAGGATCTTCCGGAAGAGAAGGAGTCACTTCCGTGAGATTTCCTCATAATACTCCAAATGGCCTTCCTTTTCCCATTATATACCTGGGGAGGGCCTGTTGGGACCATGGGTGCTATGGATCTACCCAATCGGGTAGCATAATCCAAATAAAGTGTTTCTAATTGTGTCTTAACTGTAGACATATCATTTATATTAGTTGTATTCATGTTAGAGTTTAATTCTTCAAGAAGGGTTTCTACACCTTTTAATTTCAATTTAGGGTCTAATGCAGCAGCTATACAAGATGTTAAAGGAGCTATTCTCCAATATTGTGAAAACTTTGCTTCCATTTGTACACACATAAGTTGAAAAAGTTGAAAATCTCTATACTTTTTAAAAGTAAGACTTATTTCATAAAAATGGGTTAAAGCTTGATTTGATGTGGGATAATATACCTTGGAAAAAAACAAGGTTGCATCATGAAAAATTTCTAAAAGATCTCTCATTATCTCAAGAAGGGTCTGTCTATCATCATTTGTTTAAATATTTTCATGTGTTAAATAAAGTTGACAATATTGATTTAGTGCCATTTTATAGGCACATGCTTGTTTTAACATTTTATAGGTAAAATTCCATCTATGCGTTATATCTTGTGATATTTTCTTAGGTCTTTGACCCAAATTTACACATTTCCCTCCACCATTGTTTTTGCGAGGGAGAACAAAAAATGAAACCTACAATCCATTTAATGATCGCTAAATCATCTTTAGTAGATTTTGCCCTTTCTTGTACGATAAGATTTATGATGTGGCATGCACATCTATTGTGAAATAGAGCTCTATTTAAATCAAGTTGAAGCGTAGGTTTTAGTAAATCTGCCGCGACATTGTTAGTGCTTGCATTATCTAAAGTTATAGCAAATATTTTATTTTCAATATTATATTTTCTAAGTTTTTCAAGGATGGTGGACCCTATCCCAGCACCAGTGTGTGGGAACTCTAATAAAGAAAATGAAATCATTCTTTTATGCATCACCCAATCACTATCAATATAATGTGATGTGATTGCAATGTACCCCACATTTTGTTTAGAGGTCCATAAATCTGAAGTTAAAGCCACTTTTCCAGGTATGTTTTGAAAAACCTGTTTTAAACTTTATTTTTCTTTCAAAAAAGTTTTTACTGCATCATTTCTAGCAGTAACTTTAGATATTTTCTGTCATGAAGGAGCAAAGGCTTCCCTAAAAAATCTTTCATAGGGTCGGTCTTCGGCAAGTATAAATGGTAATTGGCGAACTATTATAAACCTTACAAGTTGATATCTAGCATTATTAGGGTCATAATGAAAAACTCCTAAACCAACAGTTGAATTTGTTTGAAAAAGTTGTGTTTGGATGGTCCCACTTCCTGCCCCAGCGCCAATGGTATTTGTATGTGGGCACACACGTTCTCATGTTTCTAAGAAGGTGGTCAGTGCCACTTGCTGATTTGGCACTGAGGAGATCTTTGCAATATTTGCACTGTGCCTTTTCATCTATTCCTCCTTTGGGATTTGGAACCTTTACTTTAACAAAATGCTCCCATACAGGAGAAGTTAATCTTGTTATTCTCTTCTTTTTAGTTGTGGAACCTGAACATGCAGGCCCTTCACCACCAGTGGGTTCGGGTTCTTGGGGATTATAACTATCTACTTCTATCCCCTGACTTTGATCTAAATGAATAAATCCAGGATCTTCCTCATTTAGAGAGAAGTCAAGGTTGAAAGGTTGTGATGGTCTAGCCATTTTTCTAAATAACAGATTTAAAAAAAAAACTTAAATAAATAATTGTGTATAACGTATTTTTTGTGATAATTTATATAAGAAAGGGGAGAAAATGAGACTTAATATATAATATTACTATGTATATTATTACTAAATAAAACTCAAAATTAAAAATAATAAATACCTTTATGAGAGAGGGAGAGCTAATAGACAAGTCCTTCGTAGAGATCTCCTCCACTTTAGAGAAGTCACTCTCACTCTTCACTTCTTAGAGAACTTTTTAGAGAGCTTAGACTTTAGAATGAGACTTAAGAGAGCATAAAACCTTAGAGGGAGTATGAGAAATGAGAGAGTAGATGAGTGTAGAGAAATGAGAGGAATGAGGGCTATTTATAGGGTTCCTAAGTGATAAAATGATACAAAATACCCCCTCATATGACCGTTTTATTGCAGTTAGGGTGGGGGTATAATGGTAAAAAATGATCGCAAGACACTAATACCACCCCCCCCCATTTGACCATTTATAGTTGTTTTGGGGGGGGGGGTTGTGGGTGGTTTCAAAAGATCAGGCTGTTGGGCCTGGGTCAGGCTGGGCCGCCCACAGGCTTGGGGGTGCTGGCCTAGCGGGGGACTGTTGGGCTGGGCCGTGTCGGCCTGTTGACGAAGTCAACGGTCTAGGCACGATTTTTTCGTGCTTGGGTTGCCCGCCCATATTTACATGCCTAGGCTGGATACCCTGAAGTTGTATCTTATAAGTGTTGGTGTAGTATCGAGTACCAATAACAACATCGTATCCTTCGGATATAGCTAGGCATATGCAAGTATCTGGGTACCATAGTGGTCCACAGATGGCATTAAGTAGATTATTTTAGCAGGCAACATTGATGATGCATACCAACTTGTTCCAACAACAGTCCAGCAGTAACTTGCCAAGACCTATTATCAGTAGGTAACTGAAGAGAGAGGAAGCAATCAACCAAATTGTGGAATGCTAACCTAGAAGCTTCAATTATCATGTCCTAGCAAATACATGCAAAACGAATCTCATTGTCACATCACAAGTTTGTGGGTTTGAGTCATGTTGCCTATTAGAACACACATTAAAACACCAAAACAATGGAATTTAGCCCTTCCCATATTATATTTCTTACATAGGTTTCAAAACAAACAAGAATTGCTCAAACATTCAAGGCCATAGACGTGGTTTGAAATATTCTCTTGCATCAAGTGCTCCAGCGAGTCAACTTGGTGTTGATCAGTATTAGCATTAGACTGGGCGTCACATCCCCACATTTGGGTGCGTGAGATTAGGAGCCAATTAAAGTTTTTCCAACATAATTAGAATACATGTGGTCCCCAATCATGGTCCCTACGGATCAAAGTTTGCGGTTAGGTATAAACGTTTTCTCGGTTCACAAGTAATTATAGCAAAAGCTTCATCATTACGTAATTAGCAGATGATTAATTAAAATGTTTAGGAGCAAACCATAGATTTCCATTACTAGAGTTAAAGTTTAACAAAATATACCAAAAGTAGTTTAATTACATGGTAAAAAACCTAGGCCCAACAAAATGAAGGCACTAGAGTGTGGGGTCAAGATGATTTAAATGATGTCATCTGCTCACGAGTTGTGGACTTCATTAGGCTGATCCTCCTTAAATGTCTCTGTCTCCTCCTTGAGACCGGTGGGCTTGGTACCTATACCAAAAGTAGTTTAATTACATGGTAAAAAACCTAGGCCCAACAAAATGAAGGCACTAGAGTGTGGGGTCAAGATGATTTAAATGATGTCATCTGCTCACAAGTCGTGGACTTCATTAGGCTGATCCTCCTTAAATGTCTCTGTCTCCTCCTTGAGACCGGTGGGCTTGGTACCTATGTACCAAGTGTAGTATCATAAGACTACGAATAACTGGTAGGTGGATATACATAAATAACAATAGGTATGTAGTATCAAATAGATGTAAAAAAAATGTGATCATATGGAATCTCGATACAAGATATACTAAGCATAAATGCATGAATCTCGATAAACAAAGGATCAAATAAGACAAATATCTAAACCAAGCATCCTAACAACTAGGCATTCCACATAGGCTAATCCACCATGGGATATTGTTGCTGCCCTCCCGTTCTTTAACTGAGTTGTGGTAGAGAATGCACGAGAGAATAGCCTGGTCAATATTGATACGCTGGGTAACAAACCTCAAAACCCTCTCTTTTTTGCTATCCAATGGTGTACATCCATCTCAAAATCAATCTGCAGTCGCAATACAAGTCTTATCACAAAGGTGCCCCACCTGTGTTAGACGTTAATGTTTGAGTGATGCATGACTTAAAGAATTCTATCGAAACAGTGAGTGAGGGGCTAGGCTCATCTTGCTTGAACAAGATTTGTTAAACCAAAGAGGAACTACTCTCAATTATTCAATCGTTCAATCAAAGTCCAAAAAAATACCAATAGTCCTCCCAAAGCCTTTACAATTAAAGCCACCTAACCTCAACACCTTGATCAATCCCAAACAATGGTATGGAGTATACAAAGCAAACTAAACCAATAACAAAGTACAAAGGGGATCCTAAATCCATCCAAGTTCTTAATGTGATCCTAACAATACAGTTACAAAGCTAAGGAACATGCTTGTGGCATGTGGATCTCAAAAGTACACAACGAATCTCAATTATTCAATTATGCAATAGTCAAGGGTGAATTACAATCCAACCTAAGTCATTGATTGCCCTCTTTGTATGACACATTACCATTCGGTCCAAGGAGATAATGGGTCGTTGATGTCCTGTCACAAAGCCTTGGTGCATCTCACGGTATTTGATATCACATCACCACACATCACCACATGCCGATGTGGTCTGTACCTCGTACGTCAACCGGACAATCCATAAGGGTATGCCATCTCAAATATCCCTCACTCTTTGTCTTCCAATTAGTCCTCATTATGCAATACCAAGGGCCCCAACTGGGTCCACAAAACCTAGGTTAGAGTCCCCTTTTTAAAAGAGAAACTGGGTACCTATGGTTACTCGTGACGTCTCTACGGCTAGCCATAGGGTTACTCTACGGTGAGCCAAGGTTAGCCGTAGTACAAAAGGGGTCAAATGTCATGGTTCTGTCTTAGCGATTGTAATAACTTGGGTTGGCTTTCTTAGGTTCATGGTTAGTCGTGAGTTTACACTGCGGCTTGCAGTGGCCAACCATAGATCAACCTGTCAGTCAGGTCGATCAGGGCAGTCTCAGGCTCCTTTCCAGAACTGAAGTCTGGGGGTTCATGGCTAGCCTCATGAGCCTTACGGCAGGAGTCTTACGGCTAGCCATAAGCTCATAGAAATGGGTTCTTGAAGCCTTATCAGCTTCAAAATTTGGGTCATTAATTCCCCTTCAACTACCCACTTCTGTAGCTTACAACTAGGCCCTAGCTCTGTCCATTTACACCTTAAACAACCTCCTTCCATCCACATTCAATATCATTAAAGAAAAATACAATTAAAAAAGCCATTCCCACAATTAACAATAAATGAGGTCAAATGGGTAACCACCATGAAATCAATGACACACATATCAATAGCAATATATGATTATCCACTTGCCTTGGTTAAAAGAACACTTGGAAAGCAAAACCCTCGCTTAGACACCCTCTTGAAAAACCAAATCACAAGCCCAAATCCTGACATAAACCAAAAGAAATGAAGCTAATGAGTTGACCTAAAATGAAGCTATGAGTTAACCTATCTCATTTCTAATCAATTTAGCAAGAAAGCCTAGCTATAACATGGAACAGAACTCATCTAGGGTTGGAGAAAAAGGGGAAAAGCTTGAAAAGGTCTGGGTGAGCTTGGTGGAGCTTGAGGAAGATGAAGATGGTGATGATTTGAAGCTTGAAGTTCTCTTTATCTTCTAGGTAGCAAGGAAAGTGGAAGAGGAGAAAAAGAGAGAGAGGAAGGCAAGGAAGGGGTGGTGTAGCACGGTGAAGGGTCACTCATCTCTATATTTGGTGGAAAGGTTTAGTGAAACTTCAGTTTAGTCCTTGGTCAACTAGAGCTTGGGATTTGGAGGGCTTAAGCGCATTGGATAGAAACGCGCCTAAAGGGAAAAGCTAGGGAAATTTGGAAATCTACTCAATGCACCCAAAATCACGAAAAACCTGAACTTCCCGAAATTGTAAACCGCCCCTTACTATGACCAAACTAACTGGAAATTTGCACACACGATTCTAACACTAAACTGGACTCACTTAGCCACTAATCCCACTTTGTTAACCACAGTACAATTAATTAATAGTAATTACACTATTTAAGGCCGGGACCATACACTAGGACTGGGATGCTGAAAAAGCCTGACCAACTTGTTCGAGTTGGATTGTTACAGGAGCAATATGGAGGCTTCAAACTGGCATGGGATTTGGATGGACAGATTCACACAGTGACTTGACCAAAAACATATATAGGAACTCATTTTTCACGTTTCTTCTTTGAGTTTGGACTTTCAAGTAAAAGTGACAAATCAAAATTCTTGTAGTTGTCAGTATGGATAATCGGGCTTATAAGGTGGCCCCCACAGATCAATTTCCAGAAGGATCCTAGTGCTGATCAGTAAACCTCCTATATGACTGTCCCTTGCAATTTGAAGATACAGACTACACATCAAGAGTTTGTAATCTCATCAAAATATACCTCTTATATCTAATATGCAGACAACTAATGGACCCCACCCCAGATACAATTAGTGCTCTTTTCGTCCCAAGCAGAAAAGAGCCTTGACTTTGATACCATTACAAAATTGAAAGCAAATACAAAGGAGAAATAAAAAAATCCGTGGAAAGAGATTCATAAAAAAAAAAAAAAATACAAAGGAGAATTTTGGATTGAATTTAGTGATCTCCCATTGTGGTTTGATCCTCTATTTATATTCACCTCTTTCCTTGTTTACTATATAATTTCAGTCTATCTACTCCTACTTACAATCAATCAAATATTCTAATTATAGTTGACTCGGATAATGAGAATCAGAAGTTTTTATGATATGTCCTCCACTAAGTTTGGTAGTCCATATGGCTATCTTATTTAATAATCTTTATTCCTAGTAAGTTCTGTCCTAGTATAATGGATGAACCTTTTGTTATTAAATGGGAATTCTATCATGTTTATTTGTTTGTGCTCTTTAACGTCTTTCTGAAGGTTCAACTATCTTATTCTATCATTAGAAATGCTCTAATTGCACAGGAGAGTTTTTCTGGCAATTCCCTTGCTATTCATAAATTTAGTTGTATTATGGGTTGCCTAATTTATTTGTTCTTGTGATAAGTATTCAGAAGCTGTTCCATGCGTTTCATGTAATGATAACAATAATTAATAATAATAATAAAAAAAAGTAGTACTTGTTCTATTAATTTTTTGCTGATACCTTTATTTGTCCGCTTAAAGTTGCATACACCTTATTATGTTCTACATATGGTGCTGTTAGCTTTGGATTGTTAAATCCTAGACTCATGGACTCTCAAAATGTATTTCTCTGTACCTTTTGTTGCTACTGCTGTGTCTACCTCTTGTACTTCTCGATGCATCCAGTATTTTCTTCCGGTAGTTTTTCTTTGATGCTTGTGAAATTTAAGCCTGTGTTTAGTTGTAGGGAACTTTTAGTCAGAAAATGAATTTTACTGATGATATTATATTCCTCTTCATTTTATTCTTACAAATGGCCTTTTGCTTTTATTCTGTTTATTACTATTTGTAGTTTTTCGCTTCAAAGAAAAAGAGGCCTATATCACCCTCTCTGAAGGCTGAGATCCCTGATAAAGATGCAAAAGGTGCACTGGATGGATCTCCTAGTGCCAAAGGCACTCTGGACAGCTACCTAGAAAATTCTGATCATGATAATTGTCTGGTTAAACCTGCATATGAAGATTGTGGCGGTGCGTCAAAGCATGATCCTGTTAAAAGGAATTTAACATTGGATATCAATTTAACTTCAGAAGTTATAAACAGATCCACATCACGTTTGAACAATTGTGAAGGTCTAGAGCATTCTGAACAGGCTGGAGTTGTAAGGAATGAGCAGCAATTGGCACCATGTAAAATTTCAGACGAGTTAAGTAGTTCTCATGATGCCTGTGACATTTCGACTGAAGTTCATGGAAAGGAGACAGTATCTTCAGCATCTGGGGCGCAGAACTTGGAACTTAGACAGTTCACAGCTGATTTCTTGTCATTGTATTGCAGGTAGAATTATTTTAAACTTCATAAATATAAACTAGTTGTGTCTAGGTATCCATCGTTAGCCTCATACATGGAAGTTACCAAGCAGACTATACCCATAGCTGTGGCACACATATGATTTAAGTGTTCTTGTCCATCGTCTACCGGCGTGCCGGTTTATTATAAAAACTGCCCTGTTGTATGGTCATAGACTCATGGTCATGTGTTGTAGGACTGGTGAATGCTGATACTTTCATATGGGTGAAAAATCTTACCGCCATATGACATTCTACGGGTAAAAGTCCACCAATTGGCAGTGGGGTTCCTTCAACTGATTTGATTTTTGGGGTATGGCAGATAATCCCAACAGATAACAGCCTTGAGATCATACTTTCATCATTCATCACAGATATGGATTAAGATGACTTTACTTTTTAGTAATTTACTTAATTGGTTAATACAAATATTTATTTGATACCATTAAAATCATCATCTTTTTGTTCCCTCTGGCCTTTGAATGGTTCTGCCTTTATTTCAGTGAGCTCTCATCGAGTGTAAATTCCCTATCTGAACCGAAATTGCTTGGGAACAAGAGAAATGGTAGCCCATCTCTGCTGTTCGATAACTGTAAAATGTGCAAGAAGAAGCAATGTATTTCCCAATGCAACAAGTCTCAACTAGAAGAGAACATTTGCCCGCTTATGGAATGTTCGGAAAAGGTGAAGTCAGAGTTGCAGAGTAGGCCTGCAGAAGCAAGTTCTGGTCATTCTGGAACACTTGAAGTAAGTGCTGAGGAAGCTGTTAGATTTTCAGATTTATGACTAAATGAGTTGTAATCTGGTTAAACTTAATGCAGGTAATGGACGGCAAGACAGAGAAAGAGCCTGATCAAGTTGATATTAAGGCTTATTCCAGCTTCAGAAAATGCAATAAAGTACCTAATTCCTCCTTAATTATGACGGAAAATTGTACTACACCTGGCCCATCAACCAGCACTCCGTGTACTCATGAAACTCCCAAATCACTACGAAGAAGCTCAATTGTTTCTCCTGGAGATGCGTTCTGGAATGAAGCAATTCAAGTTGTTGATGGGTTATTTG
Source organism: Umbellularia californica (assembly GCA_028538565.1). Classification (NCBI taxonomy): domain Eukaryota; kingdom Viridiplantae; phylum Streptophyta; class Magnoliopsida; order Laurales; family Lauraceae; genus Umbellularia; species Umbellularia californica. Next base: position 78,460,763 of record JAPQWN010000002.1, read on the forward strand.
CCCCAGAAGATAAAGTTTCTGTTCGCATTGCTAAAGGTGTTGGTCACATCAAGGACCAAAGTGGAAGGACTGCTGATAATGGCTCCAAATTTATCGAAGATGATATGGTGTTCAGACATTTGGAACTGAATGCTATTGTGGGATCATTCGAGAACTCCACTAAAGACAGTGCGAGACTGCCTGCAGTTGATTTACAAAAGGATGTATCCCCTTTGCCTGTTAGACATTTTGATTTCTCATTTGAAAAGAATCTGGATGAAAGTGATAAGCATCAATGCACTTCGGTTAGTAGAAAAGATGTCTGTCTTGTGAGGAATGGATTTCCTAAATGTAGTTCTGTAAACCAAAGAGATTTTCAAAGCTCCATTATTGTAACTCGTTGCAAATCTGTGACGGATAAGCAGCACAACTCTGAGGTGAAACTCAAACAATCTTTTCCTATGCCCTTGGAAATGGATGAAAATGCTTCTGATTTGGATGTTCGTGATGACAAAGGCAGTTTATTGAGCCAAGAGAAAGGAACCAAAATAATTGATGTTCATTTGCTAGAAAATGAAATCAAGAGTAGTACTGGTGCTTGTTGTAGCTTTGATGAAGCTGACACTCCATCAAGTTCAAGGCCGATTGATGACTGTTTACAGCTTTGCAATTGGCTTCCTTCAGAAATATGCAACATTTATATGAAGAGAGGCATTTCCAAGCTTTATCCTTGGCAGGTTGTTACTGAGTACCTACTTATTGCCAGTTGTCTCTGTATTATTCATAGTTGTCAATTCCGTTCTGTTAGGCCGGAATTGGTCGGAATGTTCCGGAATTAGCCTTGGGTGGAACGGAATGGCCCCTTAAAAGTTTTCGGTCCAGATTCCGGTCCGTTCTGGTTGTTCTGGTCCCAATTCCGGCTTCAATTCCGGACTAATTCTGCCCCATTCCAGCCAAGGTTTCATACTTCCATGGTGAAAACTAGAAATTGGTCAATTGTAGAGTGTAGTTTAATTTAAGTGATGTAAGTATGCATTTTTAATATTATTTTAGCGTTCAACTATTTTTGTTCAATTTAGGTATTCTTTTATATTTATTTTTTCATTTTTCAATCGCGTCTTTTCCAAAACGGAATACCGGAATTGATCGGAATGCTAAGACGTTCCGCTATGGGGTCAAACCGGATCGACAATTGGAACAGAATTGACTATGTTATTATTTATATGAAATCTGATGCAGGATGGGAATAACTAGCCTAGATGATATGATTTTGAGATCAAGAAATTAATCAACAATTATAACTGAATCCTTAAAATTGAGGCTACGTACACCATTTAATGTAAAATTCAGCGTGCAATTAATGGTGATCTAGGGCTTGTCACAATCCTGCAATGAGATCTCCAATTAATTGAAGAGGGATCCAGTGGAAGGTTAGGACTTCCACGTTGTCTAGGTAATCACTGACACAGGTAGATTTATGGTGCCCTTTGAGGATTTGAAGGTAGGCTCAAATGGATCCAATTGATTCTAAAAGATAACAAGGCTGTTTGCTTGCAGGCCCTAGGCCTAGCCCAACAGAGGCCCATTACAGCCTTTCTCATGTAGGATTTAGTCAATCCCTGTAAAGCTAATTTCTCTCATTGATTAGCTGTTTTCTCTCTTTATGATTTCCTTGTATAAACTAGGATTGATTAGTATTGATTCTTTCATTCTTTCATTTATTTTAAGTTGTAATCTTAACGTACTTAGTGCCTTGATTAAGGTAACAATTTATTATAAAACAAAACTGTCGATGATCCATTGATCATTGAGTTTCTCTCCAATACCGTTGTCTTCTTCTTCCTCTCATCTCATCACAGAATCTGACATGGTATCAGAGCCGTAATACCTTGGAGATCTCATCTACATCATCAGAGCAACACAGATCAAGGATCTGTGTCTACTGGTAGCAAAACATAGGTGCTAACCTACTGTTTCTTCACTGCGATCATAGTGGCCCACCTGCGATCATCTCGAAATCCATAAGTTTCTTTCCAGCATTGGTCGTCTATCTCTCCTTGTTATTTTGGAGATTTTTTCAGCATTTTTCAGAGATCAGAGGTAGGCGATTTGATCCATCTTGTGATAATTGAGTTTCTTTAAATAGTTTTCATCACAGCCGCACAAAATCCTCGATTTTGATTCGATCTGGATGAAACTTGAACTGCTGGAAAGGAAATTGGATAATGGTCTCTAGCTACTGATCTGATCACCAATCAGATCCCTCTGTGGGCCCCACGCAAGGATCCCACCTCATTTTTTCAGGTCGTCTGGACTGTTTTAGTGGACTTTTTGCACTTTGTATGTTCTGTTTCTGCTTGGAAGCCTCTGCTACTTCTCTAATCTCTTCTAATATTGTTGTTCTATGCTGTTGTTGCTGCTTATGACTAATTAAGGCTGATTAAATACTGATTAGTGCTGGTTACTGCTCTGTTAGTGCACTGTTGGTATTAATATTGCCATATTCGCCTTTTTATAGCAGATCAGAACACCTTTTTGGTTGGTTTGTGTGCTGCTCTCTTTCTTCTGCTGTTTTTGCTCTGTTGTCTCTTATCTACTACATTCTTGCTAATGGACAAGTACGACATCATCCTAATTAAATTCAATGGGCAAAACTATGTCCTGGTCCTTCCACTTAAGGACCTTTGTAGAAGGACAGGGCCTTTTTGGTTATCTTGATGGATCAATACCTAGGCCTCAGATTACGAGTACTACCGACTCCAAAGGCCTAGCCACTTGGTCCAAAGAAAATGCTAAAGTCGTAATTTGGATCCTTAACTCTATTGATCATTCTCTTACGGTGGCTCTTTAAGCCTACACTACTGCAGCTGATATGTGGACTCATTCTGAAGAAAGTCTACCATCAAACCAATAAAACTCGGAAATTTCATTTGGATAGTGAAATTGCCAAATATAGTCAAGGGGATAAAACAATGCAGAAATACTTTAATGGTTTCCTCACCTTGTGGACTGAAAGAGATTTTATGTTAATCCAAATGGTCTTTTCTGGATTTCTGTCTGAGGCTCTCCAGTTACAAGAAGAAACTCATATCAGCCAGTTTCTTATGAATCTACGACCTGAATTTGAATTTGTTCGGTTTGCCCTCATGAATAGGGAGAATACTGCTAATCTTGATACTTGCTTCCAAGAAGTACTTTGCGAAGAACTTCATCTCACTTCATAGCGCACTATTCTGGAAGCACCCAAAGCACCCAAAGCCTTCTTTGGGCCTCTTCCTGCTGACTCAGCTCTTCTGGCCATTCCAAACCCAACTCAATGTTATGAATGCAAAGGCTTCGGACATATTGCCAAAAATTGTCGCAAGAAATTCGTTTGCAGATATTGCAAACGGACCGGTCATGTGATTGATGACTGTCGAAGCCTACAGCAACGGAATGAGATACAGCTTAAGAAGCCTCCCTCCAATATGCCAAGACAGAATGTTCCATCTGCATTTCAGGCTCAAGCCCTCATATCAAATATAGGTAGCACTTCCTCCGGCGCTATATCCATGACTGTTGCTCAGATTCAAGAACTGATCCAGAGCACAGTCACCTCTGCATGTGTGTCTATGGGCTTCTCTAGTGGTCGGTATCAACCTCATTCTCATATAGCATCTCCTGCCTTTCATTCTTCTGCATCTCTTTCTTCTTCTATCACCTCTTCCACATGGTTTTTAGATTCAGGAGCCTCAAATCACGTGTTTTCTGTAGAATATAGCTTTACAGATTCCCACCCTTACCTTGGAAAAGGAAAAATTACCACTGCTAATGGTGATCAACTACACATTTCTGCAGTTGGTACCATTACTTTATCTAGTGTCACTGGCCAGTCCGTCTCCCTTTCCAATGTCTACTTTGTTCCAAAATTATCAGCCAATTTACTTTCTGTAGGACAACTTATTGATGATGGCTATCTTGTTCACTTTTCTTCCTTTGGTTGTGTCATACAGGGGCGACAAACTGGGAAGGTGATCGCGACAGGGAGTAAATATGGGCGCCTGTTTTTGCTGGACATTGGACATCATTCCTTCTTTGCTTCTTCTTCTAATAATTTCAAAAACTTGTGGACGGTTTGGCATAAACGTCCTGGTCATGTGAACAATGCCTATTTAATTTCTTTGTTTAAACTTGGTTGTTTGGACTCTACAATTGATAATAAAATGATGTCTTCTTTATTTCAATCAAAATGTGAATCTTGTTGTTTAAGTAAGAGTCATATTTTGTCATTTTCTGTTCATAATTCTCGTGCATTAGAATCTTTTGACATCATTCACACTGATGCGTGGGGCATTGCTCCTACCTTGAGTAGGGCAGGATTCAAGTACTATGTGACATTTATTGATGATCATTCCTGTTATACTTGGATTTATTTCATGCGTTTAAAATCTGAAGTGTTTTATATTTTTCAAAGATTCTATAGCATGGTCCACACCCAATTTAAGAAAGATATCAAGATCCTTAGACCCGATTCTGGTGGAGAATACATGTCTCATGAATTCTCTGCTTTTCTTTTTGATAAAAGAATTCTTCATCAAAAATCTTGTCCGCACACTCTGCAGTAGAATGGAATTGCGGAAAGAAAGAACATACATATTCTTGGAACTGTTTGCACCCTTTTACTTGCATCTTTAGTTCCTCTTGAATTTTGGTGTGATGCTGCCCAGACTGCGGTATATCTGATCAATTGTCTTCCTAGTACTGTTCTAGGCAAGACTACTCCATACAGAGTTCTCTTTGAACATCCTCTTTCATACTCTCACTTACGTGTGTTTGGTTGTTTGTGTTTTGTTCGTCTTCTACCGACTGAACGCACTAAGCTATCTCCACAGGCTGCCAAATGCATCTTTCTTGGCTACAGTTCTGAACACAAAGGGTTCTTGTGTTATGACCGGTTTGAAAAACGCATGCGAATCTCTCGAAACGTGATCTTCTTGGAACAAATTCCTTTCTTTTCATTGCGTTTAGATCATCATCCTATTGCGGTGTCCTATTTGCCACAATTCCCAGAATCTGCTCCTGCCTCACCAGCTATCAAGGTCTATGTCCGGCGTAACAAGGTTCCTCCTATGGTGCCTCCCTCTCCTGATCATCTTCCAGTGCCGCCTACTACTCCTACAGGTAACCATGCTTCTTCTGATAATATCCCCTCTTTGCGACGATCTAATCGTCTTTCCATTGCCCCTAACCGCTATGGCTTTCCTGCTTTTTTTTCATCTTTAGATAGTGCTTTTATACTGACCTCATATTCAGAGGCCTCGAAGATTGCTTACTGGCAGGATGCTATGAATGAGGAATTGCTCGCTCTCGAAGCAAATCAGACATGGGACTTGGTATCGGCTCCTGAAGGAGCCTCTGTGATTGGTAGTAAATGGATCCTCTCCTTAAAAATTCACTCCGATGGGAGTCTTGATCGCTACAAAGCCCGATTGGTTGCGCAGGGATATGAACAGGAGTATGGAATTGACTATGAGGAGACATTTGCACCAGTGGCTAAAATGACCATCGTCCGTACTCTCCTTTATGTCGCTGCAGCCCGCAACTGGCCTTTATGGCAAATGGATGTCAAAAATGCATTTCTTCATGGGGATTTGTGATAAACTGTTTACTTAAAGCCTCCTCCAGGATATGCCTGTCCTTCTAAGCATGTTTGTAAGTTGCAGAAATCTTTGTATGGACTTAAGCAGGCTCCCGGTCTTGGTTCGATAAGTTTCGGGTTGCAATTCTTCAAGCAGGATTTCACCAGAGTCATTCGGATAGCTCACTATTTCTTATATGGACATCGAAGGGCTACACTTTCCTTTTAGTCTATGTTGATATGACTATCAGTGGCAATGATAGTGCTAGCATTACGGATCTCAAACATCATCTCACTCGCCACTTCAGAATGAAGGATCTTGGTCCTCTCACCTACTTTCTGGGGCAAGAGTTCTTGCGTAGCAAATCTGGCATTTGGGTTCATCAGCGGTAATATGCTATAGATTTAATCACTTCGGCAAGACTCGATGATGCTCACACTTTTGATACACCTGTGGAGTTAAACAGCAAGATCAATGCGGATGATGGCCCTCCCCTGGATGATTCCTCTGCTTTTCGGTGGAAAGTTGGTAGTTTGCTCTACTTAACTATAACTCGGCCGGATATCTTTCATGCAGTTCATATGGTTAGCTAGTTTGTGAGCAATCCTCACAAACCTCACCTTGCTGCTGCCTTGCGCATACTCCGCTATGTCAAAGGCACCCTTAATCATGGTCTCTTCTACTCTTCGGGCGCTTCTCTGCACTTATCAGCTTATGCGGATGCTGATTGGGCCGGTTGTCTAGATTCTAGGCGATCTACCACTGACTGGTATATGTTTTTTGGGGACGCTTTGATATCGTGGAAGTGCAAGAAGCAAACCACTGTTTCCAAGTCTTCTGCTGAGGCTGAATATCGGGCGATGTCGTCTGCTAGTGCTGAAATCATCTGGCTATGCCGTATTCTCTGTGAATTTGGTGTCATTGTTGGTAGTTCTACACCTCTTCATGGGGACAACACAAGTGCTACCAGAATTGCCAACAATCCGGTCTTTCATGAAAGAACGAAGCACATTGAGATCGATTGTCACTTCATTCGTCAGCATGTTATTACTGAGAAAATCACTCTGCCTCATGTCTTTACTCTTAACCAATTGGCAGATATCTTCACAAAAGCTTTCCCCAAAACGCGTCATCATGATCTCACTAGCAAATTGATGTTTTCTGCCTTACCACATCAATTTGAGGGGGAGTGTAAAAGATAACAAGGATGTTTGCTTACAGGCCCTAGGCCCAGCCCAACAGAGGCCCATTACAGCCTTTCTCACATAGGATTAGTCAATCCCTGTAAAGCTAATTTCTCTTATTGATTAGCTGTTTTCTCTCTTTATGATTTCCTTGTATAGACTAGGATTGATTCTTTCATTCTTTCATTTATTCTAAGTTGTAATCTTAACATACATAGTGCCTTGATTAAGGTAACAATTTATTATAAAACAGAACTGTCGATGATCCATTGATCATTGAGTTTCTCTCCAATACTGTTGTCTTCTTCTTCCTCTCATCTCATCACAGAATCTGACATTGATAATTTGGGGAATTTTGCAATTTAAAGTTCAATTTCAGATTTCAAAGAATAAATTACCACGACTTTTTGAGGCCTAAATTAAAAAATTCAGAACTGAAATTAAGGATTAAATGTTTTGTAAAATTGATAAGAGGGGCAGATTTGGGTCCCACAGTGGGCCGGCCCAATTTGAAATGGGCTGTGCTAGGTTTTGTTGGGCCTGGATGGGCTGGGCTTGGTTCGGCTAGGTGGATTTGGGCCCAAATCAGGTTTAACTAAGTTTGGTGGGGCTGGATCTTAGGGCTGATGGTAGGTTTGGGGGTGCATTTGGGGTTTAATGGGTGGATTGGGTGCAGATGTCGGTAGATCTAGGGTTTCAATAATGGATAGAGGGGATCGGTCATTGGTAGAGGGGCTGGTTATGGGAGTGGAGAAGGATAACTGGTTTGGACTGGGGTTTGGGGCTAGTTCTAGGATCCAGCGGTTGGATGGATCTAGATCTGATGGATGAACGGTGATGGGATTGGGTGTGATGGGGCACGACCAGCAAGGGAATGGGGCTAGTTCGTGACTTTGAAAAGGTTTAACGGTTCATATATGAGTATTGAAGGTGGATCTAGACTAGATCTAAAATTCTAGTGAAGAACTCAATGTAAATCTGAAGGGTGTGGGGGATTTGCTAGAGATTGATGAAAGGAAAGAGAAAGCGATGGAGAATATGGGACAAGAAACACCACCCACCCCCCCAATTGCTCCCACTGTCCGCTTACCGAGGAATAGAAAGGGATGACCGGGGCTGGAATGAATGTTCACCCCACCTGACCATGAGGAATTGATACTTTATTGTGTCGTATAGAAGCAGGATGTCCATGACGTGTGCAGCTACTTAATCAAGTACCAAATTTCGATGAATTTTCATTTCATTCCATTTTTCCAAAGGAGATCTGTTCTTCACAATAGCCTTGGCCTCACGCCAAACTCCCCATCACGAGTGAGGAAGAAGAAGATCCTGCTAGAGATGCTCCTAAGAAGGCTTCCTTCAGAGAGCTGTTTTCATTCATCAATCATTGTCTTCTCCAATGGGAGATACAAGTTTAAAAAGAAAACCAAACAAGAGCCCTACAATGGATGGCTCAAATCTAATACCACTAATGACTCACCACTCAAGACATAACCCTAATAAAGAAAATACCATAAAAATAAAACAAATAAAAGAAGACATAACCCCTAATAAAGAAAATACCATAAAAATAAAAAAAAATAAAAGAAAAAGAAAAGAATGTTGACAAGGGGGAGGACCTGTGCATGGGATTTCGTGTGCATAGGGTCTTGCGCACGAAATCCTACGCATGGTTAAGTTGTGGGCCCTTGTTGTCCCCTCTTTCATATCTTCTTTAATCCTTCACTTAACTCCTTTGGGTCCCATTGATTCCTTAAGGCCTTTGTGATAAATCTCCAGTAATCCCTCTCCTGTGATCCATCCCAGTGTGGGGCCTTCCTCATGTCTACCACAAGAGGTCTGCAGTCAGCTGTATGTCGAAACTGATGGCGGATCTTCATCAAAACTCAGATCCAACGGTGGATCTGCTTCAGATTGCAGATCCTATGGTGGATCTTCTTGATTTTGATGTATTAAGCCCAGGAAAGGCTGATCCATCCACAAATTAGCTCTGACTTCTATTTTCTTCTTGTGACACTGTCTCTGGTAGACCTTAGAATACTTGAAATTGATGTCCCCATAAAAAACACAGGGATGCACCCATCTAGAATGCATGCAACTGATTGAAGATGGCTAGTTCTAACCTGTATGAACTGTAATAAACAATCAACTAATTATGGCGGTTGGAAAAAGCAACATGAATGGAATAGCAGCCCATACCAACATGAAACTCCGCAAATATTGTAGAAACCCAATACAAAGGCCATGTCCCACCTGAAGGTGCAGCAATCACAGCCAAGAGTGATTGACACAAGCTTATAGAAGAAACATAATAAAAGATGGTTGACTGAAATATCATTGCTTATAATGTATTTTGAATCCAAGTTGCAGCACCAGAAGTGCTCTATAACATGAATATGATGTTTCGTTAATGCCTTAATTGAAAGTAAAATGGCTGAAAACCCTTATAATTATGTTTTCACTTCATAGTACTTTACACTAAACCAAAACAGATGAAAGAATGGATGTCCCAACTCCTGACCATAGAAGCTGTGATGTGGAGCATATGGCTCTATATATCCCTTAGTGTGTGGACAATGGGTCCAATGTAGACCATTGGTGTTCATGCTTGGTAACCATTGGTACTGTCAAACCGGGCACTTCCAACTTTTGGCCATCTTGATCCACATCAAACACACCCAAATTAGTTTGTTTAGGGTTACTGACATGAGGTCATGCGAAATTGTGGAAATTTTGTCTGAAATTGTAGGTATCAGAATATCTAAGAACTAGTCAAGGTGACCATTTGCCTCTTTATATCATCGATCATTGTTTATACCTTTCGGCATGGAGCAAACGCCAGGGAGGCCCTCTTCATGGTTGGAGGATGGGACATAAAATTTTCAATATGTTCCCTTTTATTCCCTTCGAGTTTGTGAGTTAGAGGTCAACACTTTCTGGTAGTTGCGGCTCTTAAGTTATTCATGTAATGAGGATCCTGATATGAAAAGACATGAGAAGAAACAAAGATTAAAGAGAAGAAAGTGGTCTGTGGTGTGAGCACTATGCTATTAGCCTGTCAGAGTGCCTAGGTAAGGGCTGTGCCAGCCCAATTTGAGTGAGGGTTTCTTGTTTTAAAGAGAAACCAACCCTATCTGTTTCCTTGCATGTGGGGACATCCTTATCAATAGCACACCCACACCCCGAACCCACCCCAACCCCACCCCTGCATATCCCATCTAAGAGCATTTAAGAATGCTCCTGAGCATCGGATGTTCAATAAGATAGTGGCTAGAACCTTTTCAACTTCTATTTTTGAATTTGTGTTATTGATAAGGGATTGTACGTGGGATATCAAATGAATTTATGCTTTGTCACTGTACAACGTATGATATGGTTTGTTGATTGCTTTCTGAGCAGTAGTGAGTACATGAAATCCCTGGATATGAATTGGGATTAAATGACAGCCCACTTCCATCTTATGAGTTTCTGTCTAATGTATCTGCTTTGTTGGGCCATGATTGGGGTCCCATTTTCCAAAAAATGGTAATGTTGCAATTTCATTGTTGGAGGATGCAAATCAACCATTTTCATTGTTCTCCATGTATTTCCACTTTCTACTTCGGGAATTGCCTACTTCAAGAAATCAAGCTTATGGAATTTCCATGGAAATACATGTAAATCCATCTTTTCATCCCATCCTAACCAATCGTACCAGCTGTCTTTGACCCGTACAAGTTGCCGGCTATTGTAAATGCACCAAAGACATTCGGTGCCATTTTTATGTTGAATTTGCTCTTTTATTTTTCCCCCTGAAAACTAGGTAACTATATTGTTAGACTTGTATTTAAATGCATCCATTTTTTGGGTGCGTTGTTGAACAATTTTTGTCTTGGAATATGTTCTTTTGTAGGTTGCCTGTCTTCAGATTGATGGTGTCTTGCAGAAAAGAAATCTTGTGTATTGTGCATCTACAAGGTATAATTATGAGCCCTTAAAAGCTTATTCAAAACATCTTGTAACATTGGGTTTTGACATTGGTGGAATGTTCTGTTTTTTTTATAACATGCTTTAAGGAATTTTCTTGCCGAAAAGAAATCTTATGTACTGTGCATCTACAAGGTATAATTATGAGTACTTGAAGGCTCAATCAAAACATGTTGCAATATTGGGTTTTGACTTCGGCAGATGTTCTCTTTTATATCTTGCTTTTAGGAATTTTGTGTGCAATTTATCTTAGTTAATGTAGTGCTACACTTCTCTTTCTTTTTATTATTCTATTATGACTAATTGAAGAATTTTATTTTCTGTTGTTCTTTCCTTGTTCCTCTAATATGTTCTTTATCCTCTTCTGAAAATTTCTTTGTAAATCTATGAGTGTCTTGAAGTGTTTTACAGAAGTGTGCTTTTGTTCTCAAGGAAAGAACATTTTGATGGATCCTGATGCCCTCAATATTGTGCCATGTCTCTCGTGTGTAAACTTCCATACTTGAACCATCATTCGCTTCAACAAGATTTTGAACCTATGGCATAAATGATACTTGTAGAAGGATTTATTATTTATCTAGGTTGTTGGTTGTAGTTATTGGGCATTATTTTAGGGGTGTCATGTAATTTCTTGTTTTTTTTTGAGATATAAAGTAGTGATTGGGGATTGTTTTGGACAACTCCCCCTTCACATGGTTTACTCTCTTTTTCATCTTTTCGTTTCTTTCTTTCATAATCTTACTTCAATACAATTTCAACTACAATGACTAGAGATATTTATGCGAATTTTCTCTCATCCTCTCATAACAAAGGTTGATTAAGGCTTCTTTACTTCCATGCAATCTCAACTTCAATTGCTAGAGCTATTTATGCAAATTTTCTCTCATCCTCTCATTGAGGTTTATTCAAAGCTTCAACATCCATTTGGTTCTTCTTCTTCTTCAACATCCATTTGGCTGCTTTTTTTATTTTTATTTTTATTGTGGGGGGGGGGGGGGGGGGGGGGGGGGTTAGGCAGTTATTGTATCCTTTTGTCATTGTTTTAAGGTCAGCATTCAGAGAATTGTTGTTCTTGCACTCTTGCTGTAGAAATTGTTATAAGAGTAGGGGTGTTCATGGGCCGGGTTGAGGTATATCTAGCCCCGGCCCAACTTCTAAAAGATAGGTCCAAGACTGGCCTAGGCCCGAATCAGGTCTTAAGTGGCTGGCCCAAGCCTGGTCTGTCTGAAAATGAGTAAGCCCGAGCCCGGTCCAAGTTTGCTTTATAAGAATAAAAAAGGGCTTATTTGCATAGTTTTAGGGTGTAGTTCAAGTGGTGACAACACATGCAAGTGTGAGATGAAAGGTGTTCGAGTCCCCTCTCCATCACTCTTTACTAATATTTTTATACTTGGGCCTGGCTGGGCTGAGCTTCAAGTTCTCTACCACTGTACCCAGGCCTGGCCCATCTATTAAACGGGCCTAACACGTTCGAGCCCGTCCTGAATACAAAAACCTACGGCCAAGCCTACCCCAAAGCGGGCTGGGCCAAGGCCGGCCCGGCTATGAACACCTCTATATAAGAGTCACTTATCATTGATCTGCTCCCTTGTGCATGCCTTTCTTTATGCTCCATCGTTGCCTTAAACTCTGAGAGAGAGAGAGAGAGAGAGAGAGAGAGTCAGTGGTCTTTGATTTTGTATCAATACTCTGCAATTGTCCGTGGTCTTTGAGTATGTATCAGTAGTCTGCAATTTGTTCAACTCATCTCTCTATTTTATTTACTTTTTTGATCGGTAACGGAACTTATATTAAGAAACAATACAGAAACAACAAGAAGGACAACTATAAAAGCTTTATACCTCAGCCCAAAACACTCAACAAAACACAATACATCAAGAACCAATGAGAGGAACAACTCTATCAACCCCTTGCTTAGCCGGAGGAACAACGATTGATATGCTTGAACACCACTTGAATACATGAAGACAGATCTAATCTCGTTGAGAAAGTAGTGAAATTTCCAAGGGATGTTATCATTTTGCAAAACCCAAGCAATAATATTTGATGAGTTGCTCTCCATAATCAAATTGATCTGTCGAACGGTTGGGAAAGATTCATCCTTTCTTTGGTCAAATAAGCCTCAATACTTCCTGGGCCTTGTGTTTGATAGCAGAAGGATTTGAATTTCCATAGTGCTGTCTTGCTGCTGCAAAGAACCTGGTGGGCTGGTTGAGTATTGACAGACTTTAATTTTCTTTTAAAATTTTCATCCATTCTTTCTTTGAGATTATGTCCAAATAGCCTGAAATCCATCAATAGAGCACCTAGCCTCATTTACACTACAAGTGGTGTTCAATTCCTTTGCAGTGTTTAAACATCATCTTTAAGACAGTCAACCGGCTGTTATCTCTTGATTTGTTTTGTGTCCGATGCAGTTGGAAGGAATTTAGATATTATAACTTCAATTGTGATTTGTGAAGGATTGTTGGGGTATACGAGCAGCTATTGTTAGCAACCATATTAATGGATTGCTCTTTGGCAACCGTATTAATGGATTGCACTTTGGCCCAGTATTAATGCTTCATTTTAAAGCAAGTTCCAAAAGTTTCCATGCTAAAAGAAAAGTTGGCTTTGACCAGATTTAGTTGAGTACTCCTGAGTTAAAATTGCTTCAACCCAATTTTGCTTGAGTTTAACTTAAAAAAAAACACTTGAGTTCGTGTTCAATTTGACGTCACTTTTTTTATTTACCTCAAATGTGTTCCAGTGGACCATAATGCTTGGATTGGAACATGCTTCAATTATGGTTTCACGTAAACTAGGGGTATGCTATCTTTCCTTGTCACAAACCTGTGCGTACATGCTTTTGTGATGCCTGCCATTTGGTCCTCATGCTCTTTATCTGCCCAGTCCCCATCAAGATGACCATTTGAAGAAACCTGTCGAACAGATTTGGAGTTGGTTGTGGAGTTGTCTTTTTTCATCTATAGTTTTCTGATGATAATAGACTATTTTTGGGATTAGATTGATACGATGAAAGTTATTCTGGATATATATGTATTGTTTAAAGGTGGTGAGCCAAAGGTGAATACTCGCAAAACCATGTCTATAAATGTGGGTTTGGATGAATAAAACACTAAAAGCAGATTTTTTTTCTTTGAAGCTATCGGTAAGTTAGCATCATAGTATATCAGGCTAATCTGGGAGCTTCATTTACATGGGATGCAATTATGAAAATTTGAGGAAATATGACAGGAGATACTCTGTGTCTTCTTGCTTATTTATTTTATTTTGGTTACATGGGATTAGTTGTATAATAATTCTCATATGTTCTAATTCAATCTTGTACTTTCATAATTCTCATATGTTCTAATTCAATCTTGTACTTTCTTTTATATTTTTAAGTTTTAATTGACCTTTCATTTTTATTAATGAAAAATGTGCTTATGTGATTTTTAATTAAAATTTTGTTATTAAAATTCCTAATGTGCTTTTAGGATTTTGTTGTTTCAGTCTCTCTTTGGAACTTCTTTATATTTTCTGGGTGTTGCCAGAAAAGAAAAGAAAAGAAAAAAGAACAGTGAGAGACTTCAATGCTGCCTCTAAAATGTTGGCCCAAGGGTCCTTTTGGCATGAGAGGAAAGTTAATGTGGTCTTTGATTCAAACATGGTGACATGGAAAATCTGCGAACAACATAATTTAAGGACTTTTTATGGGGTATTGAAGCTGATGGGGAGGATTGTTGAAGCAATGCCGCTATTGCTAATTGGGTTAAATCCAGGATTGTGTTCAAGGGACGCAATGCCTTTTATATCTATAGAATCTGGTGCTCTTGTTAGGATCATAATGATCACTAGCTTGATTGTATCTCTATATCTCTCTTTGGGATATATCTTAGAGACCTGGTTGCATCTTCTTCTTCCATCCATTTTAGCAATATCTCTTTCTTATCTATCAAAATGAATATATTAGATATGATGTTTTAAAAAAAATAGTAAATATGATTTAGCATGTTGGAGAGAAGCCTTATTTCTTGTTCCCTATATGTGGGAGTCAAAATTTGCAAATTTGGATTTTTGCAAAGCTAGCTGTTTGGCAAAGGTACTGAGTAGTCTCCTATATGTATTGAAGAAGAATACTTTTCTGTTGAAGTAAATTTATTGAATAACACTCTATGCTTCTATTTTGAGAAGAAGAACGCTATAGCCACGGAGATGTTAGGACTTCAACTTATGCATTTAGAGGCATACATTCCTATTTCTTTCTTAGATTTGTCTCAGAATATTTGATAATATTTTTTGTTGCAAAGCTTCAGTTGTAATATGTTCTGTTTCTATATGTATATATAGTTATAATCTTTTAACTCCTTCATTCTTGTTTTTCTTCTGTATTACTTGTCAATTCTGTACATTTATCTCTTTCCTTTTTTTAATATGAATTTGGAATTATTTTCATTGCAAAAGCTACTAGCCATCACAGTAAATGTATTATTTTATTGTTTGTCATGGACAATGTTCCATTACATTAGACCCAGTGTTTTAAGGCGTCCCATAAAAATATTTGAGGGAGTTTACTTTTTTTTTTTTCCTACATTTACTGCATCACAGTGCTGGCAAAAGCTTTGTTGCTGAAGTCTTGATGTTGCGGCGAGTTATATCAACTGGAAAAATGGCACTGCTTGTCCTCCCATATGTTTCGATTTGCGCAGAAAAGGTGTTATATTTAGTTTCTTCACAACTATCCGTCTATATATATGTCTATAATTTATTTGTTACTGCATTTTTCTTCTCTTTGCCGCAGTCAGAGCATTTGGAAGGACTTCTTGAGCCACTTGGAAAGCATGTTCGCAGTTTTTATGGTAACCAGGGTGGTGGAACCCTTCCTAAAGATACTTCAGTAGCTGTTTGTACGATAGAAAAGGCCAATTCTTTGGTTAATAGATTGTTGGAGGAGGGGCGTCTTTCAGAAGTTGGCATTATCGTGATAGATGAGCTTCATATGGTATATGGTTTTTCTTTGTTTTGGCTTCCAATAATGTACTTGCTTTGTTTTTATCTCATTGCCTTCATGATTATTTGACCTTTATTTTATTTTTCTCTAGTATTTACTCTTCTGCGGATATCTCAGACTCATCTACTTTGAGTTGTATTTATTTTCCAGTCACACAAATATACATATACAGACAAAAGTAACGACTTTATATGATGAAAGACTGTTGGCAACGGTTGCCCCTATGTATTTAGATGCGCCCGATTCCTGAATATTGTACTGATTAGAGCCATATACATGTTGCTTGATTTAATTGCAGGTAAACATGAAAACTTAATATAATGGGCTTCTAGTGATGCTAGGGCTGTCATTTAGCAAGGAGAATAGTTTGATCCAAGAGTTGGCCTTCTGGCTTGTCATGGACCGACCATGTTTAGCAGCATGGGTGCAAAGGGGTTGAGTTTGGGTTGGCTTATCCTGAAAATGCATCCTATCTACTATTTTCATTTCATTTTATCCTTTTCAGTTTGTATTCAAGTTGGGTTGGGTTCTTGTGTCTGAAACCTTGAACCAGAATTAACCTGCTCATGTATGGACATTTTCGGGCTTGGTTGTAATGTCTGTACCCTTTTCATTTCCTTCCTCTTTGTTTTTACCTGCCTACAGACCTAACTACTTCCTTTAGTGGATCTTTCTTTCTCACTATTTATTTTTGGCATAAAAAAATTGCAAAATTGCCAAACAGCACCAAAAGATGGTATTTCAAACCTATCTCTGACGAAGGTCATTTTTTTGACATAAAACATGGTCAAGTCCAAGTTAACTGGCATGGCCATATTCCCCACACTTGAATCAAGCCTCTTCCAAGCCTGCAACAACTAAAAGAAGAAAGTTAGAATCTTCTTGGAACGAAGTGAAGACATCTGAAGTTGCAAAGATTCAAAAGCCAAGTCCAAGACTCCTATTCTTTGAAAACAAGAGCCAAATTTTTTTTTTTTCCACACTTGAAGACCAAAGCGCTAGAGTTTCAAGCATAGTTGTAAAGTTTGTTTTGGTTCGGTCGAAATGCTCGATTTTCCTTGGTTCAGAGTCAAACCCAAACCGAACATCTTGCTTGAAAATATTAGGCTTAGGTTTCATTTGATTTCGCCCGAAATAGAGGGTTTTAGTAAAAAACCCCTAATTTCGGACGAACAATAACCGAACCTATCGATTCGGATGAATCCAATGGTTGACCATTGAAAGAGTTGAAATCAAATGAAATGAATTTGGGGATTTGGATGAATCTGAAAAATGATATTATCCTAAGCACCTTTTCTCATCGAGGAAAGGGCTTTGACAATGCCAGCGGCCCCTCGTTTCATGTTCTTCAGAGCATGCAACCTTCAAAATTCCAATCCATCTATAAAATGACTCCAAAATGCAAATATCATCCATATCATCGACAAGATCTTCTATGCCGAAGAGATTGTTGCATTTTCTCCCTCATCGATACTCTTGGGTGCATTGCCGAAGGTTGCCGCTGCTGTGAAGCTTGGATTTCCTTGCAAAACAGCTCGCCATAGTACCAGGTATGTAGAATCTCTCCATTTCTTCTTCGCTTCCCTTCCTTTGGTGCTCGGTTTGAGGCTTTGAGATTTCGAGACTGCTCTGTTCTCTTTTCTGATGACGACGAGCCCCTTTTAACTTTAGGTCTTCCGATAATACCATAGTAATCAAATTCATTTCGGTTCGGACGAAACCTCAGATTTATATCGTTTCAAAGGGAAAACCGAACCGAACATCCCTTCTGAAGATGTTCGGTTGGGATTTCGTTCGATTTTGCCTGAATGTTAGTGTTTCGGTCTAAAACTACCAATTTTGAACGAACAATGTCTGAAACCTCAATTCGGATGAACTGAGAGTTTGAATGTTAAAAGAAGAAAGATAGAAATTAACGTCTTGGGATTTTGAAGAGAAATAAATTATTGCAATGGGTGAGACTTGTTTCACATACCTTTCCTCATGGAGGAATGAGTTTTGGCAGAACCCCCTCATTTCTTCTTTCTTGGCAGCATGCAACTGTTAAACTTTCAATCGATCTACAAATTCAACTCCAAAAAGCAATTATCAGCCACGAAATCTTCGCTTAGCCCATTTCCCTTGCTTTATTTTGAGAATCCTCCCCTGACAAAGCACGAACTCAAATCCTTGTTCTCGCTAAGACCTTTTTGATGAAGTTCCTCCCTCGCCGAACTTCCTTGCTGCTGCGAAAGCCAGATTCCCTTTCCAAATCTAGCGTCAGAGCTCCAAGTACGCTCAAAGCTCTCCATGAATGCAGCGCCGTCGTCTGTTTCTTCTTCTTTCTCGTTTTATCTTTTATATATGGGTAAGGGTCGTGACGGGCTTTTTTTTATACAAGGAGTCGTGTGAGTTGTGACATGTTCTCTTTGTTTTTTTGTTGCTAAAGTGGCAAGTCCTTTAAATGAAGGGTTCGTGATGATCTTTGGAAGTGAGGCCCACTTATTGAGTCTTTGATGAGTTACGGATTTGAGTACTACCAAAATTTCCTAATTATGAAGGTCCACTTAATAAAAATCAAAGCCGCAGTGACGTGAATCATTTCCTACATAATTTGTTAATTATCAAGGCCCACCCTCCCTTTAATGATCTGTTGGATAGTACTGACTTTCTATTTTATGCTGTGCTATATGAGGGGGATGTATTTGATAAAAATAATAAAAAAATATCTTTTTGGAAATTATATTTGTGATCTTAGCACATGATTTATATATATACATATTACAAATTTTTTTTTTTATATATTCCGAAACGAAATTCCGAATTGGAAAGACGAAATGCCGAATTACCCGAAATGTTTCAGTTTGGAGCCAAACCGAAATGGGGTCCGAAATGAACTTGACAACTATGGATAATACGCTTTATACATGGGTTGTGATGAGTAATAGAAAGAGGGGGCCACTCATTTGTAATCGTTGATGTTCGTCAAACGGCAACCCAATTAATTTGTAATTGCTTATTTCTTCAGCGGGGCCCTCATTTGTAATTGTTGATGCTCATCAGAGGGCCACCGACTTATTTGTAATTGTTGATGTCATCAGAGGGCCACCCACTTAATTTGTAATCATTGATGTCATCAAAGGGCCAATTATTTGTAATCGCTGCTGTTCATCAGAGGCCCACTTATTTGTAAATGTTGATGAAGACTTCAATTGATGCTACTGTTCAGTATTTAAGAAAAATACCAAAGCTCATTATGAGTTGCATACAGTAATATTTGATGTTATCAGCATTTTATTTTTTGGTAATGATGACTGTATTCAAAACTCAGTGAGATTACAGTATAAGAGATATATACGGAAACAGAAATGGCCTAAAGGAGAGGCCAGTCCAGTCAAGCCATATATGATAGAGCTCAAGCCCCCAAAAATCAGGCGTCAGCCCAAAAAGGAAAAACAAATCAACAATCAGAAGAAATAAGTAAGGATGGCCTCAAAACTCCCTCTTTTGCTAGGCGGCCGCTTCCAAATTCGCACTTCACTTAATGTGATGAAAAGAGACATTAAGATTCTTAGAATTTTGGAGCACTTCCTCTATGATATCCGCAAAGAACCAAGGTGGTGAGGATGCCTGCGAAGCCCATAGAAACAGAATCACATTTGGAGTGCCCCTCAATGCATATCTGCTGATTGCCGTACCGAGATGCTTTTAGAGAAAACTCCAGCTGGACCTGAGTAATATAGTATAATAGTGCCTTTTTCATTACGAATGACACCCCCTACGCCAGCCAATCCCAGATTTCCCAAGACACTTCCATCAAAGTTTAACTTTGGCACACCTGAAGGTGTGGGGATCCATCTTTTAGTTTTGAAAAGGCCACTTCCTTCCAATTGTGTAAAATTGAAGTTCCCAACATTCCTTTGAGGAGGGATAAGCATAAAGCCCATGTAGCAACTAGTCACTAGTCACTCATTTTCTTTCATCGTGCTGTCCCAAGACACATCCCATCGAAGATTCGGTTGTGGAAAGATACAGTAAAAGAGGCCACCTAGGCACGGGCGGGACCAAGACTGGTGGGTTCATGAGAACAGGCTTAATGAACTCAAAGGAGGTTATTTCATATCCAATGCTTTGAAACCCTGAAATTGTTAAGCCTGGGTTCCATGTGACCTGATCGCTAGTGCACAGACAGCCTTGAACTTATCTTGTTAAATAGTTGATGATACGTGGTGCGGTACGCATTTAAAATAGGTGTCAAGTTACCTTTACTATTGGTGATGATTACAAGCATAAAGTGTGGTACAATGCTGTACCTATGGATGCTGGGGATGTCTTACTTGGAAGGTCATGGATGCATGACAAGAATGGAACTAATCAGATGAGTGACAACACATACAAATGGAAACTTGTTACACTCTACCCTATGAAGCCGAAACTGCCAAAGAAAGGATCAAGGTTAGGTGTTACAAAGGAATCATTTCAAGTGTGGTATATCCGTATATGTACAGTGGAAATGCTAATAGGACTTGAGGTTGAGGTCAAGCTCTTCTGCAACCCGAAGGGAATGATAAAATCAAGTGGGTCAACCTAACTAAAATCGTGACCCAAATTTCAGGCCCAGGAAAGAAGATTTCTTGATGACTTCTCTAAAGCAAACAAGATTTTCTTTCCACTAGAATTTTAATAGTTAATTGTTTATTAAGTTATGATTCGAATTTTAATTTGAAATTTGTTTATGTTAGTATATACTTTCCTGTTTTGATTAAGTTAGGATCTAGTTCCCTGTTTTAAAACTTTCACCTTTGGGGTTGTTTGTTTGCTCGCATTTACGTATGTAAATGATTTAAATGCATAATGGTTACATGTGTCACGTTTGTTTGTGTCAATTTGTGCATGTGGTGCTTAAATCGGGTGTGAAAATAAGGCCTTTTCACACCTTCATCTTCACAGCCCCATAGGTGTGAAACCGTTACGCAGCCCCAAATGCAAAAGGTGCTGGTACAGTGCATTTCACGTGATTTTTTCTACCATGGGGCCCATCAAAAACCTTTTTTTGTAAAAATTTGTGGGTCCCTAATTTACGACCGAAACCATTCATGTTCTGTTATGGCTAGAAACGGCTAAGATGTCAAACTTCTCATCTTATTTCTTCGTGGATTTTGAGAAATTTGTGAAAGAACCCATACCATTAAATCTAATTTTTTGGTCTTCTGTGGGTTGCAAATTCATGATCCAAACCGTTCACCTTCTTTATATGGCTAAAATGGCTCAGATGTAAAATTTCTTGTCTTAATTTTTCATGGATTTTGAGAAATTTTTGAAAAGGTTAAAAAAAATCCAAATACATCTAGAACAGTTGGATGTATTGATTTACTCATGTGAAAATCGTGAGTTTGAAAAAATTGGAATGTGTTTCACATGTGTATCATTTGCATATGTAAAAGATTCACATGTCATTTACATATGTGAAAACAAAATAACAAATGACTCCTTGGGGTTCTGGTTTTCCTATATATATGGATGTACCATTGAAAAATGCAGAGTTGGAGATTAAAGAAATTTTCTTCTCCATGTGGGTCGTCTTCTTCTGTGAAAAGTATATATTAGACCCCTTTCAAATGCTTTTCCTCTTCAAAATCTTGTGCTTATCGATCAAGCATTCTTTAGAGGGCTTGCATCAGATGGACGGTACGGCAGTGAGCATGAGGGTTGGATGAATCACAGATGAGCTCCACATAGGAGGGCACCCCTGTGAGACCTTTTTACATGTTTGACTGATGTTTTATTTTTCCTTTTCTTTTTATTTATTTTTCCTTTTGTAATGTTTGTAATGTTCAGTGGTTCCACACAGATGGCAATAATTCTTAAGCTTCTATGTCATTTGTTTCCTTCAGGTTGGGGATCAGAGTAGGGGCTATCTTTTAGAACTGCTGTTGACAAAACTTCGGTATGCTGCTGGTGAAGGCCGTGCAGAATCATCTGGTGGAGACAGTTCTGGTTCTAGCAGTGGGAAATCTGACCCTGGTAATGGGTTACAAATTATCGGAATGAGTGCAACCATGCCAAATGTAGCGGCTGTAGCTGATTGGCTTCAAGTAAGCAAAAGTTAATTAATATTTTTGTTAGAAAGTGTCTCAGCTTGTTGAAATGATTCAGATGTGGGTTCTTTATGTTATTTCTTTTGGGTAGGCAACTCAGGTTTCTGTTCAGATGCAATACTACTTAAAATTTTGATACACATGTCTTGAAAATGCTTTCCAGAATAGTAAGCTGAAATGTATAGGCACCAAAACAGTCAGTAATGCACATCTTCACCTTTTAGCAATGAAATTTAACCAATAATAAAGAAAATGAATAATGGCTTCGATAATTGATTTTAAATAGCTTAATTGAGGTATAAGATAGGACAGTTTTAGGGAAGTATGCCTTGTTCATGTGCTGTGGGTAAGAGTTTGGTCAGTAAGTTCATATGTTGGGTCTTAGGCTAAAGCTTATACTGATACAGCCTAGTAATAATCTAGCTCTTTGGAGAAAGGATTTTGAGTTAAATGGTTTGAAGATTAGCAAAATAAAGATAGAATTAGGAGTGTGCAGGTTTAGTGTTCTTGTGAGTAGATGGCGAGGGTGAGGTCAAAAGTGAAAACTGCTTAGTGGCAAAGGGTGTTAGCCAGTCAGGTCCTTACAGGAGCAACTAAAGAACAATTTAGAGGGTTTGACAAGGATATTATAAGAGGATGGGCAAAGTGAAAACAAGCTAGTGGATTTTATGTGATCGTTGAGTGCCACCTTGATTTAAGTAACAGTTTTATAAGATGGCAGGTAGATGTTCATTGTTATGAATCAGTTGACCATCTTTTGCTCCATTGCAAGTTGTCGAAAGCGCTTTGGTCGGTGATCCTGGAGGAGTTCAGCTGTAGTTGGGCCATGCCACAATCCTTACCGGACCTGTTCCATCAGTGGGCTACCCCGATTAACACCCCCAAAGGAAAGATCATGTGGCGCCTCTCTTTCCTGGCTTGCATCTGGACTATCTGGAAAGAAAGAAACAGAAGGTGATTTGAAGGGTTATCTTCCTCCCAAGAAAACTTAATCCTTAGATTGAAATTTTGCGTTGCCTCGTGGGTCTCCTATCTCCCAAATTTTTGGGGCTTACCTTTTAATGCAATTATGTACAATTGGAGGGAAATCACTTCATCTTGATTTGGTTCTCCTTTCCTTTTTCCTTGCTTTTGTTTCCCCTCCTTCTGGGAGGTGGCTGTTTTTTGGGGGTTTCTGCCCGGCCACTTCTCAGTATAGCTCTTTTATACTGTAAAGCTCTTTTGTATTACTCCTTTTCTTTTAATACAAGTTACTATTTCAAAAAATATCTATAGGAATGTTGTGCAACAAAGAAAAGGTGAGAGGCAAAGTACATTTGGTGAAGATGTTTTGCTAAGAATAATGTGCAGAGTAACTGTCACAACCCAAATTCCGGGCCCCTGTCAGATTCCGGGTCGTGACTCATAGGCATTATTTACCATGCACAAATTGAAGGAAATTCACATAAGGCAATAGGCATTTACCTACTAAATTCAATATTTCAATTAAAATCCCAATCCCATTGATAAAGAATGAGATGTCTCAATATCACAAAAAGTCCCATAGCCTTTGATGCCCAGATATGGAAAAGGGGAATGATGGTTCGATATGCCAACTTAAAAAATTTACAACATGGGTACATGTACGACATTTCTAAAGATATATACATATAAATACTTGATTATGGATTTATTTTAGGTGGAATATTTATTTTATTTCAATTTAGGGCTCAAGTATTACGAGGCCCACTGTCTGGATCAAATTTTCAATGAGGTGGGGGTCACCAGACAATATCTGAACATAGAAAGAAGAAAAGAAATGTGGGCTGAGTGGTTGATTGGCCCAATAGCCCAACATTAAAAAAAGCCCAACGGTCCCGTACTTCTTTATAAAAGGTGATGGGTTCTTTTCCGCCTTTTCGTTGCATCTCTAGGGCATGAACGATTGGTGGGAAAAAAGAAGGGATGAAGATGAAGAAGAAGAGGAGTACCTGGCAGCTGGAGCTAGAAGCAGCAGGAAGCAACATGGCGGTCTAGCACCCAGTCGCAGCAGCAATCCAGTCGAAACAAAAGAAGCAGCCCCATTTGAAACAAAAGCAGCTTAGGACCATTCTTCCTCGCCTCCTCCTCCTCCTCCTTCTCTTCTTATTTTTCGTTTTCTTTTCGTTCAAACTGAGAGGACTCACTAAGGGGGCTTCAACAAAAATTGGCCGAAATGGACAAAATTTCCAGAAAATCTGGGCGAAAAATTATACAAAGCCGTATCTTGAAATTGGGCATCGTATCCAAGCCGTATCTTGCCATGTCCTGTATCCGTATCTTTATTGGTATGGGTACCATTGGGCACTTGCCATATCCGGGTATCATAGCCAATAACATAACCATCATTTAATGTATAAAAAAAAACTACTATCGGGCTAGTCCCTTAAACTAGTGAATTTTCAGTCACACTCTCTTCAGCCAGAATCTATGGGCTGATCATTGCCATACTCTTGCCCTCCCACATTCTGATTACCTGAAGGGGGCAATCTAACATCAGTATGCACTTTGATGAATGAATCTCCTATTCTGGCAAACATGTACCATAGCCATTAAGAGTCATGAACCATCATATGAAATCAGCACTATAACATGAAATATGCGTTCAAATCATTAGGTTTTAATTTCAATTATTATTATTCCATCCCATGGTCCATCTCTTAACTACATCCTTGCACCCGTCAACATCACCGTGCCACCAAGGTACAACTGCTCAACTCATAAATAGGAATGCCATTCAGGCACATATTGCCATCCTGTCCCTCAAGGACCTGTCATCAAAATCGCCATCTTAGCCCATATCCATCGCAGCATGCTAGCAATTAAAAACGCCATGGTTTCTTTTAACTCATAACCTCTTTGTTACACATTGTGATTATGCTCATCTTTAATATAATTCATATGGGATTCCGCTTTTAGGTTCAGGTATGTAATCAGTCCCATACTTATGCTTTCAGTCATTTGGCCCACTTCAATTCCGATTTGGCGTTCAATTGTATGGGAACAATTACAACACCTTCACCATTATTATTATCAGCAAGTTCAGTATCCATGACATCAATTATACAGGGTTCACAACATATTTAGAATAATCATAAGGATTGGTTTCCAAACAACAAGAAATTCTGCAATATAATAGGGGAATTTCATCGAACACCTGGAATGCAGTCTCATCACTACCACAGATTTCAGGTCTGATATTAACACAATCATCCCTATCAACCTGAGCATAGTTCTTGTCCTACTAGTACACTTAAACGTTGGAACTCAGCTTGTAATTTTTATGCATAAGGGTTACATTCTAAAACCCTTTAACATGTCCCATACAGTAACATACAATGATGGGTTCACAAAGGTTCCCCTCCAATTCAACCATGATCAACCCACAATCTATGGTTTAGGCAATACTGAAATCCCCATATATGCTCAGTTCTCTCTTTCGATTGTATTCCAATTACTCATGCTAGGTAGGACTTTATTCTGTACATTCAAAGAATATCTACATCATCATTCATGATATTAATCAACAATTCATAAGGATAGCATAAATGGCATAGCCCGGATCCGCGATCCGGATAATAGATCAATCTCTAAGGGATTGATCGAACTCAAGGATGGATTCAGCCACTAGGGCACACTCATGATGATGAACACCATAACTGAAGACTCTCATAACTCAAAAGATTAATTGATAATAAGCATTCTAAAATATAATGAGGCCTAACATCCTTATAGAGAGGAGTTGGCTTAATTCCTAAGCAACAATATTTCTTAATATCTGAATAATGCCTAAAATAGGAAACATACTAATATTAATCCTAAACAAACCAAACTACTAAATAATACTCCTAAATAAAGGGATGCCCTCTTGGGCCTATAGACTAAACCCAATGGGTTGGCCGACCTATTGTCTGGCTTGCATCAATTCTCCCCCCACTTGAAAAAAAAACTCGACTTTGACAAGTTGACAGCTTGATAATATGGGAGAGAATCTGACCTCGAGTTCGAGAAGGGTCCTTTGTGGTCGAAAATCAATTGCACAAACTTCAGAATGTTCTTGTGTTCTTCATTTTCTTTGCGTGTCTTGCAAGCTTCATGTAATCTTTTTCTCCATTTAGAAGTAGATGGGAGGTGTCGCTTCTTTTGATGTCTGCATTTAGTTCGGATGTGCGCTTTTCCCATGAGAGATTGCAATCGTAGAATCTGCCATATTTGAATGCAATCTCCAAGCTTCCATTGTTGATCCTTGAAGATGAAGTCAATGGGAGGGGCTTCGACAATTTGATTTTCTTGTGAAATCTCTTAAATGATTGATTTGATTTCTGATGACCTAATTTAATTTTCTGGAAGTGGCATTACAATCAGATCTACCAGATGTTCACTCTGTTTTCTAACCTGATCAAAGTCTTCAATGTTTGGTTGTCCTTGTTCTTCTTCTAACCTTTGTGGCTCTTGAGTAACACTGTTTTAATCATCTTGCACTTGTTCCAAGTTTTCCATGAGATCAACTTTGCCTTGTCCTTGCTCATTTATTGCACACTTGATGTTTCCTGGCATGATGTGTATCTCTTTTGGTGCAATCATGACTGCTATGTCTTCTTTTTGCTCTTTCTTTGGTTCAGTGGAAGGAGATGATGTTGAGGAAGATGAGGTTGTCGATGCCATTGGAATGAGCATAACCCTTTTTCCATTCTAGAAAAGGGTATACGTGTTAGCCTCTTTACCATGGTGCACTTTTCAATCAAGAAGCCATGGAGGTCCGATAATAATATGAGCAATATTCATATGGATCACATTACACCAAATTTTGTCCTCATAATGGCTCATCTTGAATGATACCGAACACCTATGAATCACGGGAATGACATGACCATTAGACCATGTGATTTGGTAGGGCTTATGAAGCTTCTCAGTTGGCCAGTGAAGTTTGTCAATGACCTCTTGTGCAACAAAATTTATTGCACTTCCATTGTCAATAATCAAATCAGCGGACTTGGCTTCGACTGTTACCCGTGTGTGAAATTTCTTAGCCTCTCCGTTCTTCTTCTTCCTTCTCATTTGTATTGAAGAGTAGACGGATGACAAGAGTGGGATTATCTTCTCTTGCGAAAAGTCTCTCCAGAACATGAGATCTTGATCTTTGCTGGATTTTTATCTCTTGAGACTGCCAAATTTCATTTTCAACCCAGAGTGCTTCAGCATATGCTTCTTGAATGGTCATGCAAAAACGGATCTTATCTCGTATTTTTGATCACAAACCTCTCATATATCGCTTTTTATCATCTTTATCTTTGCCATTTAAATTACAATCAAATTCCATATTTTGGTGCCGGCGCGTGATTGTCATATCTCCTTGCTTCAAATGGAGGAACTGCCCAAAGTAGACCACTTTCTTATAATATCGGTCTGCATATCTCTTTTGATAAAGTTTTCTTTGTTGCTCAATTGGATCTTCAATGTTTCTAATATTGGATGTAATAGAGGAATAAGACATAATTTTTTTTTGTCAAAGATGAACTGACTTGACATATGCTCGTGAAGACTGATCGTTGATCAATAAGAAAAAAATTGTGCTTTGGATGGGGTTGGCTTCCTGGTTGCTACTCCCACTTGTAAGTTTTCTTTTTCTTTTTTTTTTGCTAGTGGGTTGGACTTGGGTTCGGACTCAGATCAGGACCGAATTGCAGGCCAGGCCTAGTTGCAAAGGCCAGGCACGTGTAAGACATGTGGGAAGGAAAATAGCCAAAAACTGAGATCTGAAAGATTTATTAGCAATGTGTATCGCCAATTGTTCCATTCAACAATGCCATGATTTCAGATTCTTGGAAATTTTCAAGCATGCATGAATCTCAAGTTAACAAATCCTCATTAGGATTTCATCATGACAACCAACCCTTCCGCATGGGTTGTGCATCGCCCCTTCTCATTCCTAGGGTTTGGCCATCATCTAAGCCAACCCTAGGGTTTAGATGACCTAAACCTCTCCCCACATGGTTTGGCCTTTAGGGTCATGCCAACGTCAAGGGCTTTTAAACCCTAGCCCCCAAATCCATCATGGTTTGGAATCATAGTTGTCAAGTTCGTTTCGGACGCCGATTCGGCTTGGCTCCAAAATGAAACATTTCAGTCGATTCGGACATTTCGCTTTCCAATTTGGAAATTCGTTTCAGAAAATATAAATATATATATATATATATTTATATATACAGAAGTGTCTTAAAAACATATAGAAAATTTCATCCTACTAAGCATCGCAAATGTAATTTCCAAAAAGATAATGTTTAAATACATCCCCCTCAAATGCCACAAAATAAAAAAAAAATTCAGCTAACTATGGATCATTGTAATCATCATCATCATCTTCATTCACTCCCAATTCCACCCTTATAGAGCCGCCAATTTCATCACCCCCATCAAAATTAGGGATACCCCCTTGCACTTGTGCAAGTTGCTCCATAGTTGCGCAACCATTGACATCCTTCATGGTCAAGAGAAGTGCTTCTTTAGCAACCCAGTCAGCCAAAATATTAATATTCTCCAAACTGATTGGATCGGAGGCAGCATTCCCGGTCCTTTTGAGCATATCCCTACAATTTACATTAGTTAATATTTTACTATGACTACTAACAATAGACAAAAGAATTACGTAAAATCAACATTTGATACACCTTTCACGGAGCTTTAGATTATAATGCACAAAAACTAGATCATTCAGCCTTTGATGTTCTAGCTTATTTCTTAGGAGAATGAATATGTTCAAAGATGCTCCAATTTCTTTCACAACCACTAGCATTGATGCATTGACTCAAAATTCAAATTGTCAATTTTTTCAACTCAGGAGTATCAATACATATAAGAATTGATAACTGAGTTGCATATGAATTTTGGGTGTCTCCTTTAGAGATCGACCCTTCCATTAAGTAGGATGAAAAATGCCTTAATCAAGGCTACCAATCTGTACATTATATGGCTGTACAATCTAAATTAATGATGGGAATCTATATAAAAGGAAATTACACAATCCACACTTTGACCAAATCATATCAACTAGATCTACTCATTCGGGGCTTGGATTTGAGACAATTATGCAGGTTGGTCTGTGAACCTGAACCCGCATATATCGTAACACCGCCCCTCAAATTGATGTGGGAGAATAAAAAAACATCAATTTACCAATCAAGAACTGATGTTTAGGGCAAGGAAGCGCTCTAGTAAATATATCGGCTATTTGCAGATTGGAGGAGATGTGTGGAAGGCTAATGACATCGTTCTTGTACTCATCTCGGATAAAATGACAATCTACCTTGATGTGTTTGATGTGCTCATGAAATACTGGATTGGCAGCAATACGAATTGAGCTAGTATTATCTGTGTGTAGAGGTGTCACACGAGTTGCAGGAAAACTGATATATGAAAGTAACCTATGAAGCCAAATAATTTCTGAACAAGCGGCAGACATTGCATGATACTCAGTTTCGGTAGAGGATTTCGAGATTCTGTCTTGTTTTTTTACATTTCCAAGAAATCAAGCTATCACCAAGATACATACACCATCTGGTTGTAGAGCGGTGAGTGTTGAGAAAACCAGCCCAATTAGCATCTGAATATGTTGTTAGTGTACTGGAGCTATTCACTGGGAAATATAATTCACGAGTTGGCGTCCGAAGAAGAATGATTCGAAAAATAGCAGCCAAATGAAGATGTTTAGGATTAGTCATGAATTGACTTATCAAATTGATAGCATATGAAATATCAGGGCGAGTAGTCGTCAAATAAACCAAGCTACCAACCAATCGACGATACATAGTAGGATTAGGGATAGGATCACTGTCGTCTTGCCCAAGTTTGACATTTACTTCCACCGGAGTGTCAACTAGAGTGGAATTTTGAAGTCCTGCCATGTCAATCAGATCAAGAGTATATTTATGCTGGTTTGAGAAAGATTCTCTTAGCTGATTGATGAACTTCGAGACCTAAAAAATAGGTCAAAGTTCCAATATCCTTCATTTGAAAAGAATCATGAAGTGAACCCTGAAGTTGATAAATTATTTTAGCATTAGGGCCAGTAATGATGATGTCATCAACATAAACAAGAAGAATAGTAATCCCTTGTGATGCATGATGTAGAAACATGGAAGGATCATAAGGACTTGGATGGAAATTCAGGTGAACAAGGGCTTCTTGAAAATGTTCAAACCATGTCTGAGGAGCTTGTTTAAGTCTATAAAGGGATCGATGTAATTTTGCAACACTACCCTTTGGGTACCCTAAGATGCCTTGTGGGAGTCTCATGTAGACATCTTCTTTGAGATCACCATATAGAAATGCATTTTTGACATCCATCCGTTAGAGAGGCCAGGACTGAGAAGCAGCAACAACAAGAATAGTCTTAACTGTAGTCATTTTTGCTACAGGAGCGAATGTTTCATCATAGTCAATGCCATATTCCTGTCTATTTCCAAGAGCTATAAGATGTGCCTTATACCGCTCCAGGGTGCCATCTGATTTAAGTTTGATGGAGTAAATCTACTTGCATCCGATCAGCTTGATAGAGAAAGGGCATGGAACAACATCCCAAGTATGATTGTGCGCAAGGGCATCTAATTTCTCCTGCATAGCATTATTCCAACATTCATGCTGCACAGCCTGAGAGTACGAGTTTGGAATGGCGGTAGAAGTCATGGTTGCCATTAGCGATGTATGGGTAAAACCATACCGGTTAGGAGGGACAGAAATACAAGTGGAACAATGGAGAGGGGCAACGCCAGGTGGACCAAATGGTGGAGGTGGCTCAGGAGGAGTATGCCTATAGCCTGCTTATCACCATGCCTATGATACAGAAAATTAGGATTAAACTTAACAAATGGTGTTTTGTC
This sequence comes from Umbellularia californica, assembly GCA_028538565.1. Taxonomy (NCBI): domain Eukaryota; kingdom Viridiplantae; phylum Streptophyta; class Magnoliopsida; order Laurales; family Lauraceae; genus Umbellularia; species Umbellularia californica. Next base: position 78,491,474 of record JAPQWN010000002.1, read on the forward strand.
AAAAAAACCAGGTAGTGTCACAGTCATAGAAGGAGAATCTGAGGGATCAATGAATTGTTGAAAATATATTGATTGTAAAAGAAAACTACATTCTGAGAAATACGAATGCGACAAACTTGAGGATCATAGCAAAGAAATCCCTTTTGGTTGCTGGCATATCCAAAAAATGCACATTTGCATATTGTGCTGCAAGTTTCGTACTCTCGGTAGGAGGGAGATGAACAAAACACAATGAACCAAAAACATGGAGATCATCATATGATGGTGTGGTGTTAAATAAATGGAAAAAACGTGTCACATCCCGGCCCCGAATCACCCTGGCCTAGGGTAATCCCCGAGGTGTCTCGAGCAAGATACAACATACGAAGGAGAGAAAACAACTTTCCATACGTGTGAGTAAGAAATCACTAGAACTCATCAATAACAAGTATTCATAGCGGAAGTTGTATTTCATTCATGTGAGGTATCAAATTTCCCATCCAGTCCATTTAACGTTTCAAGTTTAATACAAAATAATTATACAATTATATACATTATTTTACAAAAGAGGGTGTAGAAAGAACCCTATACAATCAATACCAAAAGTATGAACAAAAGAATTACTACTCATCTAAGTGTGGCCCACACAAAAAGGGGCTGACCACACACTTCTAAAGGCTCCAAAAGATAGTAGTGATTTGCGAAGATGACATGTCTATTTGGCTTCAGGCTCGGGCCATTCCTCTAACCCTGAAGGTACCTTTTGGGTACCCTTCTCTCTCTCTCCTCGGCCTTCTCAGGGCCAGAGGCTGCATCTGTGACTGTGACACCAAGAGTAGTATCATCAATACGACGATTAAGCAAGTATAGGCAATAATAAGGAAAAACATAATGTATCAAATTGAATTTGAAGACAATTTAAGATTAATAGAAGTAAATGATAAGTATCGACTAGGCAATTATGCGTGATTCGAATAATTTATGCATGTGAATCAAATAAAATGAAAACATACAAATTGGCTACTACCTTATGCTCATCCTCTCAAAGAGAACAAATTTAGTTGGGATGTCACCAGCGGCCCGACCAAAGGCTAGCTTGGCTACCCGGGTCTGGAGTTCCGATGCTCCAGATGACTTACTGCAGTAGTCTCAAATAACTAAACCAAGTGTAACCTTGTCGGGTATCACAGGGTCGAAGGTAAGTAGTGCTGACTCGATTGGATCAAATAATAATCGAATGAAGATCGGATTTGAGTAAGTTTATATTTCCTTTATCCATAATCAAATCAAATGGTATTAATCTCATTTTCACGAATACTTACTCAGTTCCACATACTCAACGAATACGAAATCGGATGTACAATACTGGAATTACTAACTGAATATAAACATTAGAACTTCAATAAATATTAACAATACTATTAATCCACTAGATAGTATTTGAGATCAATAATGAAATCGTGCTCCAATATGAAATGCAATAATTTAAAGGAATCAAGGTATTTTACGAACCAATACTAGACTATAGTGCTTAGTCCTTCACCGTCCAATACAAAGTAACTTTGGAAACATCAACGTGTTACTACCCTGATAGGTGTCACTAATTATAAGAAATACGTCGAGTTTCCAAACTAACTTTCATGGCATAGTGTTTGACTAATGAGTACCTGTTGGACTATTTAATGAAGTTGTAGGTTCCATTTTAAGGTCCTAAAGGCCTTAAGGATTCTAATTCCTTTTGGGATAGGGGTAAGCACCTTAATTCTCTATTAGGGATGGTTAAGGTGGGTTAGGATAGGTTAAGGGTGATAAATCACCCTAAATTTGGGTCATAAAAGGTCTGGTTCCAACTAAAGGTTCGCTTGAGCGGACCCCATCCAGAGGTCTACTTGCTCGTGCAACACAATCGTTCGCTTGAGTGGAGATTTCAGGGGTGATGTCGGGTTCGCTCGAGCGGATTCATCCATAAGGTTAACCGATCGAGCGGTCCATTTGGATCACTCGACCCAAAGCTTAAATGGTAGTTAGCTCGAGCGAACTGTCCAGAATTCCTGAACTCGGAATTCTCTTGTATTCTCTCCTTCCATTCATTTCTAACTTCTCTCCCCTTTATACCTGCACAAATGGAGTCTTCTTACTCCCATTTACAACATATACAGCCTCCTCTTTCTAATTCATCCATCAAAATCATAAAACACACTAATCCATTCATTTATTAAGAGATAAATCATGAAAGAGAATTTCATTGGAATCAATGGCAATATATCATCATATAAGTCCATATTAAAGCTTATACTTGCCTCTATTAGAGTTTTCCAAAGCTTTCTCACACTTTGATTTCAAGGAATCTAAAAATCCCTAAATGCTCAAACCCTACCATAATAATCATGGGAAAGACAAATAAATATGCATGAACATTTATCCAAGAGTTTCTTGATCCTATCGCAACTCAAAAACCAAACCAAGTAAGAGTTTGATGTCTACCTTAGTGTGTTTTTTTGGGGGGGTCTCAAGGTTGGAGAGGATAGGGAATGGAGAAAGTAGTTTCTAGCCAACAACAATGAAGAAGATGATGATGGGGATGTAGTTGAGTCCACTCTCTAGCCTTCCAAGGCCCAAGTCCTCACTCTTGTAATGGTTGAAGGAGAAGAGAAGAAAAGGAATGGAGAAGAAGAAGAGTAGAGGGGAAGAGAATGAAAAGGAAGGGAAACGAAAGAGTTAGGAGGAGATATATATATATATATATATAAAGGGTAAAGTGCCAGTTTGCAAGAAAGTTCATCCATATAGGATTATTATCATTTCAAGTCAAATGAGGGTCCCATTATTCAACGGTTGCTCGAATGAAGTGGTGTCAAATACAAAAATCAATGTACTCATCAAAGTACACGCGATGATGCTAAAATGACGTGCAAATGATGTAAAATGTGAAAGTGTATATGTATGAAAAAGCCCTTGACTCTACTCAATAGAGTTAACTCTACTATAACTCACCTATTCCAGGTTCAAAACCCAACTAACTCAGTCTACAATGACTAATATACACTAATTACCATAATTAGTAATCAAACACCATTAATTTGGCTAAGACATAATTAATTAGTACTAATCAAGATTAAATTGGGTCAGGGTGTAACAAAAAGGGGTTTCATTTGCAATAGAGGAAGAGGGTAGTCGATTTATAAGATATACAGCTGTGGAGAGAGCTTCTGCCCAAAAACGGGGAGGGACGAAAGATTCAAGCCATATAAAAGGCATCCAGAACTTTACCTTTTTCGTAAGACCCTTATAAAAAAACCCCTCAAGTCCCATAAAGAAACCCTATCGATAAAACGTGTAAATGACGAGGCGAGGGAGAGATCGAAGCATACATGAGGATTCTGCAAGATTTTCTTGCAAATAAATCAGGCAAAGCTCTGTGAGGGAGAAATCAGGCAAAGCTCGTGGCAAAGAAATCCAATCGACAGCTTTGGCGAGGGAGAAATCCAATCGACAGCTTTCAACGAGGGAGAAATCCAATCAGGTTGCCTTCAATGAAGGAATAACCTCAAGATATTGAAAGGGGAATTGGGAAATAGAAGATCTCATGGCTGATACCTGCATCTTTGAGCCCAACTTATAGATCGAAGGGGATTTTGAACGCTGCATACTGTCGAACAAGAGGAAAACGAGGCGTTGCTGCTCGAGAACAACTATTTCGTATTTATTTCGTTTAGATTTGCTAGAATGCTCAACTACATTGATTAATTTTTTTTCTTTAACGGTTTTTCTTTGATTTGTCCGAATCTGTTGATTCGGGCATTTTTCGTCCGAATTTTAGGGCCTTCTGCATGAAACCCTTTATTTCAGCGAATATTAACGAAATACGAACCAAACATCTCAAGGCGAGATGTTCGGTTTGGTATTGGTTTCGAAACGAAAGAAATCGGATGTTTCGTCTGTATCTAAACGAATCTGACATCTATGTTTGGCATACTACCCAACAACTGGCCATATTCCTTCCACTTTTTGATCACTTACTCATTAATTCGGCACATTACAATTCCAAAAGACATGATCAATTGTTAGGGTTTTTTAGTTACCTCTTTTAATCACAAAGCAAACAACACCTCCACAATAATGTCACTACAAAGCCCTAACTTAGAATAAGAAATCCAATCACCTTTTGTGATGAAGTGTCCTATTCACGATATGAAGCCAAGAATAGGTCATCCACTACGGTCTCCTCCGTTAGTCGCCTTCTTCCTCTTTGCGAAAATCCTCGACTTCTCCTAGTCTCAAGCCAAAATCTCTCCCTTAGGGACCCTTTGGGAATTTACTAGGTTAGTAAAAGTAATGTAAAGACTCAATTTTTAAGACAAGAGGTCTCATCAAAATTACACATCTTCAAAATTTCCTCCCTTAAAAAAAAAGTCAAAAAGCAACCTCCTTTCGCCACTAAATGACAAAAAAACCCACTTTTTATACAAAAAATAAAAAAGATTCCCTACCAATCCAGTAAAGACAAAACACCATCATTACCCCTTTATATTTTATTCTCTCTTGATTTGATGCTTTACATCACTTTTGCTTTAATAGTTAATTGCCAAACTGGCCCTTAGGGTTTCGTTCGTAAGGGAATAAGGAAGGAAAAATAGAATGAAGCGAACAAGAGGGATTAGAGGGGATATATGTTGACTGGGGTTTGAATCCCATTCGGAGTGTGATGCGCACAAGGGAATCCACCTTGGGAATCTTTCACAAGTCTCTTTTTGGGCATGGACTTGGAGCACACTCTAATATTGGTTCCCATCTCTTATCTTAACATGAATTCATTGATATATTTTCACAAAAGGATACTGCCGTTCTAATACTCAGATTAAAACAAAATAACTTGGAAACCAAGGGTCTCACCTATGGTCAAATTAATTCCCCACTTATTCTAGGGCCCACTAAGGATAAATACTTGAATTTTAGAAATATAACCCACAAGCCTCATTCAAGTGGGCTGTGTTGACTCTGGGCCTCCAGGATATTACATAACCAACCCGCCGGCCCCCAAGGGAAATTTGGTCATCCAAATTTAATGCATACCTGTCACGACCTAGATTCCGGGGCCCTTTTGGATATCCGGATTGTGATTATATAACAATATTCACCATGCACACATCAAATAATATTCGCAAGGAATCAGGCATTTAGTTTCGAAACAATATTTCCCATTTATAATTATCAAATATCTCTGAATAATCAAACTTATTATGTCTTGACTCGAATCAATAATGTGCTAAAACATTTAATAACTTCTAAATAAGGATTAATAATTCTATCAAATATTCAAGTTTTCTCGTTCTCTCTTTTCAGCCACACATGCCAAAATCTACATGCTGATCGTCAATCCGCTCTGGCCCACCTGCAACATGATTACCTGAAGGTGGCAATACAATATCAGTATTACTGGTGAATGAATTTTCCTAATTACAGAAGTCACATATAACATAGCACACATAATCAACAATCTGAATAAATCAAATATCATTAAAAGTATATTCACATCCAAATCCGTGCCCATGTACATTACCACGCCTCAAAAGGCCCATCGTATACATGTATACCGGTCACCATGACCCTGTCTCATCAGACACGTCCATTAAGGACCGGCCATCAGAATGGCCATTCTCGTCCACTAAGGACCGGCCGCTATAACGGCCCGGACACAAAGTCCAACATCCCACGTTTGGGACCCAGTGCACAATATCACATAACAACCAGAATATGAATATTAAATAATATAATTGAACACACATGCAGCAGCGTGGGCCCAACCTATGCACCTCTTACTAATCACTGCCCCACTTCTTATCATAATAATATTGAGTGATATAGGGGTGGCCCACACTAAACATAAAGTTAATTGCTCACAGTTTAAATAATTAATCACAGTTAATCATAACTAATCACAGTTAATCATAATTATCAAAACTTGACTTCATCAAAGTAAGAAGTTATTTAATATTTCTACACCAAAATTCATTTCTTTCTCAATTATTAAACTTTTTTCCAGAATTAATCTTAGTACACAGAACATAAAATAAACTAACAGTTCATGTCTGGACCTCTTGATGTAAAATCCAATGGGTCCCACTGGACCAAACCAAGATCAGATCTAATGTCTAAGGTCCTCCAAGGATAGGCTTTACTCTTAATGGATTGGATTCACCATCAGACATCTTTACAGGCCCCACAGTGTCAATAAACATGCACAGTAAGCCTTCTGTTAACAAAATTGAAGCTTCTGGATATTTGGGCAAATGAGGCCTAGGCCACATGGGACCACCACCATTCAGGTCGTCCCTGGGCCCTCTTCAAAACGTGGGGTTCTAATCTCTAATTGACTTAAGTAGTGGGTCCCACCATTGATGTCGACCTACAGCCTTGTCTCGTCAATTTCACGCCTGGGAATTTTTGTGACTATTAGATAAAAACCTTAAGGGGCCCACTTGTTATAATTCCATCATCACAAGGGTCGACCAAGGGTCCCCTACTGGATGTGAGGTCCTGATTCCTGATCAAGTCATCTGATGGGTCCCACAAGCCTCAACTGCTATTCCTAGCCTTTCTGCTATGCTTCTGTTCTTCAAGTTTCATGCCTATACAATGGGTATTATGGATTAAAACTCCATACGAACAGAACACTATCATTACCCAACAATTGAGCAATTCAAGGATTGACTCACTCAAGATCGATGACTTCTAGTTGTCACCCTATACGCTTCCATTACACAACACCTGAACAATTCTCAATACCAAACATCCAAATCATCAATAACAGTATTCAGGAAGATTCACTCACCTCTGGTACGTGATTGTTGCTCTTGCGATGTGCGGACGCGAATAGGACATCCGACGATCGGCTCCCCTTTGATTGGTTTCTTCTTCTTCTTCCCCTAAATATCCAGCGATAACTCTCTCTCAGATTTTCTCAAAGCAAGGAATTGGATACCACAAAAGGAACGTGGGTTTCTATATATATAAAAAGGAGACTGAGTCCTAATCACCTTCCTAATTAGAGTTGTACAACAACTCCTTATCTTTCCTTTCTAAAAACTTTCACCGAGAGGCAAATTCTAATTCTATCCTAAGTTACCAATTAAGGTCTTTCCTGGGCCAAACTAGTCTTTGGGCCCAGGTAACTCAAGATATTACATACTCCCCTCCTTGGGAAATTTGGTCCTCCAAATTTAAAACATACCTGTGACAAAAAGATGCGGGTACTTCTGTCGGACTTCATCCTCCATCTCCCATGTAGCCTCCTTTGGATCATGATGCGTCCATAGTACTTTGACTAGTCGGACCGTTCGCCTTTGTAACACCCTTTCCTTGGTGTCTAAGATTGTAACAGGTTACACGTAAGATAAATCTGGTTGTAGATCCATCGGCTCGAAATCTAGCACATGAGACGGGTCTGGTTCATATTTCTTTAGCATGGATACGTGAAACACCTTATGAACTCCAGCTAGTTCGTAAGCATTCCCATCGCTCACGCGCCCTGTAATCTTGAATGGTCCAATGTATCTTTGGCTAAGCTTTCCCTTTTTGCCGAATCGCATCACTCCCTTCATCGGAGAGACTTTTAGGAATACCGAGTCACCCACTGCAAATTCCAATTCTCTTCGGCGTTTGTCTGCATAACTCTTCTGGCGACTCTGTGCAGTCCTTAATCTGTCTCTGATCTTCTTAATATTTTCAGTAGAAGTTTGCACCCATTCAGGGCCTAAGATCCGTCTATCGCCCACTTCTTCTTCCCAACAAATTGGAGAATGGCAGCTTCTACCATACAGTGCCTCAAAAGGAGCCATCTGGATACTCGAATGATAGCTATTATTATAATAAGCAAACTCTACCAGCGGTAGCTGCTCATCCCAACTGTCACTGAAATCTATAGCACAAGCGCGAAGCATGCCTTCCGGTGCTTGGTTTGTCCTTTCCGTCTGTCCTTCAGTCTGGGGGTCATATGCAGTGCTAAAATTCAATTTCGTACCCATAGCCTTCTGTAAGCTCTTCCAAAATTGTGAAACAAATCTGGTATCCCTATCTGATACTATTGATGTTGGAATGCCATGTAACCGTACAATTTCCCTGACATATGTTTTAGCCAAGTGTTCCATCGTAGTTCTTCCTTTCAACGATGTGAAGTGCGCCGACTTGGTCAATCGATCCACAATGACCCAAATTATTTCATTATGTCGTGAGGTTTTGGGAAACCCTGAAAGAAAATCCATAGTAATATGCTCCCATTTCCATTCTGGTATAGGTAACAGTTGCAGCAATCCCCACGGCTTCCTATGATCAGCCTTCACTTGTTGACAAGTAAAACAACGTCCAACAAACTCAATAACATCATTTTTCATGCCGATCCACGAAAATCTGATTTTTAAGTTCTGATACATCTTGGTACTCCCCGGATGGATAGTATATCTTGTGTGATGTGCTTTTTTCAAAATTTCATCTTTGATTTCCCGGATATTTGGTACACAAAGTCTGCCTCGGAAATATATTATGCCACTAAAAGACTGAGAAATCCGGTTTGTTGTCCATTTTGTCGAAGATGTTCGCCAGTGCCTTGTCATCCCGTTGATAGTCTTTTATCTTCTGAATTAATTCGGGTTGAACCTTGAAACTTCCCAATAGTTCTTTTTCACCATTAGGCCATAGATTAATATTTAAGTCCTTAATCTCTTCAAGCAATCTCCATTCAACAGTCAAACAAGCCATCTGTGCTGATTTCCTGCTTAAGGCGTCGGCTACAACATTCGCCTTTCCTGGATGATAAATTATGGAGAAGTCATAGTCTTTAAGAAATTCCATCCATCTTCGTTGTCTCAAGTTCAGCTCTTTTTGAGAAAATGCATATTTGAGGCTCTTATGATCTGTATAGACTTCAAATTCTTCACCGTAAAGGTAGTGTCTCTAAATTTTCAATGCAAAGACTACAGCTACCAACTCAAGGTCGTGTGTAGCATAATTTTGTTCATGGACCTTTAGCTGTTTGGAGGCGTACACAATCACCTTTCCACGTTGCATGAGAACACACCCTAGTCCTTGTAATGATGCTTCATAGTAGATAACAAACCTTCCACTTCCAACGGGGAGGGCGAGTATTGGTGCCGTTGTCAGTTTACCTTTCATAGTAGACTCCATTCTTACCTTGCATGAGGCCTTTTGATGAGTTAAGGCCCATCAGAAGCAAAACCGTGAGACCCGTGGGCCAAAGCGGACAATATATGTATGGGTATGGGTGGGGCGTTACAAATGGTATCAGAGCCGACTCTCGACTAGTTCGAGTGTAGGTCCCCTGCCGTGGTCTGGTGTAAGTGGGCGGGTCTCCATGTGGGCGGGCCAAGAGTGCTGGTAGGCTATAGGGACTGGCAGGCTACTGCACAGGGACGTGCAGCCTTAAAGGGGGTGGATTGTGACGCCCCGGAGTCCCACATCGACTATAGAGAGGAAAGTGAATGGGGTTATATGTTAGAGCTTACATTCTTACCTAGCATAAGGCCTTTTGATGAGTTGATGCCCATCGGAAGCAAAATCGTGAGGCCTATGGGCCAAAGCGGACAATATCATGCATGGGTATGGGTGGGGCGTTACAGTGTAAGCTCTAACATATAACCCCATTCATTTTCCTCTCTATAGTCGATGTGGGACTCCGGGGCATCACAATACCTGAGGCAAAAAGGTGTGTGTGTGTGGGGGGGGGGGGGGGGGGGGGTACTTTCCTTTGAGTTCTTCCTTGGTTTCTTAGGTAGCCTCCATTTGAGTATGATGTTCCCAAAGCACCTTGACTAATCTAGCTGTTTGCTTTCTTAGCACTCTTTCTTTAGACTCCAAAATTGCCACATGTCTTTCCTCATAGGATAGATCTTGCTGGTCCAGTCTATCAGCTCATAATCGATCACGTGAGATGGGTCTAGTTCATACTTCTTTAGCCTTGACACATGAACACATTATGCACTTCTGTGAGCTGTGGTGGCGGTTCCAATGCATAAGCATGCCCATCATTGACGCACGCAGTGATTTTAAATGGTCGAATGTACTGAAACGGTCGAATGTACCTCGGACTCAACTTGCCTTTCTTGCCAAATCGCTTAACTCCCTTGGTCGGTGAAACCTCTTGAAAAATTGAATCACCCGCAACAAACTCCAATTTTCTTTTGTGTTTATCTGCATAGCTTTTCTGACGGCTTTGGGCAGTCTTTAGTCTATCCCTTATTTTCTTGATATTTTCTTTAGAATTTTGTACCTATTGAAGACCTATTATTCTTTTTCACTAACTTCTTCCAAACAAATTGGAGAGCAGCAAGTCCTCCCATATAAGGTTTCGAAAGGAGCTATTTGAGTATTGAAATGGTAGCTGTGGTTATACACAAATTCCACCAACGGTAACTGTTTATCCCAACGGCCCTAGAAATCCAAAGCACAGGCCCAAAGCATATGTTCAAATGTTTGATTTGTTCCTTCAGTTCGCCCAAATGTCTGGGGGTGGTAAGCTGTGCTAAAACTTAGTTTGGTCCCCATGGCCCTTTGTAAACTTTTCCAAAAATGCGACACAAACTTCTATCCATGTTTGATACCATTGATGCCGGGATGCTGTGCAACCATACAATTTTTCGGACATATAACTGTGCCAACTGTTCCATCGTAGTTCTTCCTCTTATTGATATGAAGTTTGTAGATTTGGTCAACCTATCCACAATTTACCTAGTTATGCCTTGGAGTTCTTGGAAATCTAGAAATGAAGTTTATTGTGATTCCCGCCCCGCCCTCTATGGCTAGCTTTCACTTGTTGATAAGTGAAACATCGCCCAACAAACTCCGCGACTTCATTCTTCATTCCAATCCACCAAAACCTTATTTTCAAATTCTGCTACATTTTAGTACTCCCATGATGGATAATGTATTGTATATAATGTGCTTTTCTCAAAACTTCATCTTTGATTTCGTGGATATTTGGCACACATAGTCGGCCCTTAAAGTACATTGTGCCATTTACAATGGAGAAGTTTGCCATATTGTCCGTGTCAATGATTTCTAACAATGCTTTGTCATCTTGCTGGTGAGATTTCTAACAATGCTTTGTCATTTTGCTGCTGATCTTTTATTCTCTGAATTAGTTCAGGCTGAACCTTGAAACTTCCCAGCAATACCTTGTCACTTATAGGCCACAAATTGACATCTAATTCCTTGATTTCTTCAAGCAGTTTCCACTCTGCAGTCGAACAAGCTATCTGGGCCGATTCCAAACCTATCAGTTTGTTTGACCGAGCTAATTGGCATGGGACTTGTGGCGACCACATATAGGCCACAATTGGACCCATGGGCCAGGGTCTACACTCCACACCTTAAGGTCCGTAGGAGTCTCATGATTGCTCATCACAACCTACATTGTCTGGAAGTTGGTTCGGCCCTCTTGGTATTTTGTTGTAGTTTTTCTACTAAAAGAAGTATTGACTTAAAGTAGCAAGGGTTTATAGGCCTTTTCAGTTACCTACAACTATATCCTGTATTGTGGAGATTAGAATATCTTTCATTACGTAAAGTTAGTTAAGAAGCTCAGGTTGTGTTGAGGCTGTAAATCTTTCCCAAACAAGTATCAAAAGTAAATCAGCTAATCAAAGTTGCTGGTTAGGTTTTCTCAATTTTCTTCCTTGTGTGACCATTTTAAGGTCTGGTTGCATTCTTTAAGTGGGACACGAGCTTTTCATGGGTTTTATACTGTATGTGCTCTAGTTCCATGTAGGTTTTGTTGATCTTTGCCTTTGTATTGCTACAGGACTGCCGTGATGGGTCGATTGATTGATTGATTTATTTATTTTAAAGTTCAGATTTTGTTAGATTTAGGGTGGGCCTCTGTAGTTTGCATTGCAGTTGAATCTAGGGTTAACCTTTTGGAAAGAAGTGGAAAGAGAGAAGAAAAAGGGAAAAGAGTAGGAAAACAATAACAGAAGCCCCCTAATTCTGTTATTGGCTCAGCGATATTTTTTAAATTATAACAATTACACAACCAGGCAAGCTGCTCCCTGATTTATCTAGGTACTATGAATACACCCTTCTCTACACTAAGCTGGAGTTTTTCCATCTTTATTTTAGGGCACTTAGAAAATCTTCCAAAAGAAATGATGTGATCTGATGCTGCTTTGGTACTAGGGAAAGGTGGTATCATAGGACCTTGCTGTTTTCTTCCATCTGGTCTGTATCATTGCACATCCAATCATTTTTCAGTACATATCTTTGTGGTGTCTATACTTGCCATGATGACTCGATGAGAGCACATGAACTTATCTTTCTCCTCAGGAGCCAATGGGTGGATATTGTCCCTATTTCCATGACAATCACCCCCCTTGTGGCACTAAAATGAATGCTGATTTCTTGGTTTGAGGATTCACAACATTTTTCTTTTTTAAATTCTGCATTGACTCTCCTCATACTTAAGGGAAAAAATAGTGCCTATTCTTACCATTCCATAAAATGGAGATTGCAAAATCTTTAAGCACATGACAATTGGTCGAGTGCACCCATACTTAGGTTAGTCTTTTCAAATCAAAGATACGTTGCTGGCCCACTTGTTTCTACTCATTTGAAGTTGTGGCCAGTTGATAATGTCTTAACTCTCAACTCTTCCCCTATGATGCCCAGATACGGCACGGATACGGCAAGGACACACCATAGACATAGTAGGGACACTAATTTTACATGTAAAAAGTGAAGTATTGGATACGATACGACATGATACGTTGCCCATTTTGAAATATCCGTGCAACATAGCTCTTCCCTCATGCCTGTAACACCCCACCCTATACCCATGCATGATATTGTCCGCTTTGGCCCACGGGCCTCACGGTTTTGCTTCTGATGTGCCTCAACCCATCAAAAGGCCTCATGCAAGGTAAGGGTGTAAGCTCTACATATAACCCCATTCACTTTCCTCTCTATAGTCGATGTGGGACTCCGGGGCGTCACATTCCACTCCCCTTAAGGCTGCACGTCCTTGTGCAGTAGCCTGCCAGCCCCTGTAGCCTACCAGCCCTCTTGGCCCGCCCACATGGAGACCCGCCTACTTGCACCAGACCATGGCAGGGGACCCACACTCGAACTAGTCGAAAGTCGGCTCTGATACCATTTGTAACGCCCCACCCTATACCCATGCATGATATTGTCCGCTTTGGCCCACGGGCCTCACGGTTTTGCTTCTGATGGGCCTTAACCCATCAAAAGGCCTCATGCAAGGTAAGGGTGTAAGCTCTACATATAACCCCATTCACTTTCCTCTTTATAGTCGATGTGGGACTCCGGGGCGTCACATTCCACCCCCCTTAGGGCTATACGTCCCTGTACAGTTGCCTGCCAGTCTCTGTAGCCTGCCAGCCCTCTTCGCCCGCCCACATGGAGACCCGCCCACTTGCACCAGGCCACGGCAGAGGAACCACACTTGAATTAGCCGAGAGTCGGCTATGATACCATTTGTAACGCCCCACCCTATACCCATGCATGATATTGTCCGCTTTGGCCCACGAGCCTCACGGTTTTGCTTCTGATGGGCCTCAACTCATCAAAAGGCCTCATGCAAGGTAAGTGTGTAAGCTCTACATATAACCCCATTCACTTTCCTCTCTACAGTCGATGTGGGACTCCGGGGCGTCACATTCCCCCCCCCAAGGCTACACGTCCCCGTGTAGTAGCCTGCCAGCCCTATTGGCCAGCCCACATGGAGACTCGCCCACTTGCACCAGACCACGGCAGGGGACCCACACTCGAACTAGTCGAGAGTCGGCTCTAATACCATTGAGGCTTTTTGATGGGTTGAGGCCCATCAGAAGCAAAGCCGTGAGGCCCATTGACCAAAGCAGATAATATCATGCATGGGTATAGGGTTAGGCGTTACAAATGGTATCAGAGCCAACTCTCGGCTAGTTCGAGTGTGGTTCCTCTGCCGTGGCTTGGTGCAAGTGGGCGGGTCTCCATGTGGGCGGGCCAATAGGGCTGGCAGGCTACAGAGACTGGCTGGCTACTGCACAGGGACGTGCAGCCCTAAGGGGGGTGGAATGTGACGCCCTGGAGTCCCACATCGACTATAGAGAGGAAAGTGAATGGGGTTATATGTAGAGCTTACACCCTTACCTTGCATGAGGCCTTTTGATGGGTTGAGGCCCATCAGAAGCAAAATTGTGAGGCCCGTGGGCCAAAGCGGACGATATCATGCATGGGTATAGGGTGGGGCGTTACAATGCCCCTAAGAGCAGAATAATAGTTGCTGACATATCATTCCTCTTGTTGGAACTTTCCATTGCCTTGTAACTCATATTTATGAGCTTACTTCTTCTATAAATAGGAAGGTGCAATACCATCCCAAACATCCTTTGCAACCTTGGAAAGTGTGGATATAGCAGAGCCATATGTGGCGAATTACATTTGCATAGCCATTGCTACTGTCTTCTAGTCACAATTGCTAGCATTTCCAGGCTACGTAGCCTAGTTTTTTCTTACCCCCAGAGCTATATTTTAGCTTACTGTGGACACTACAAGCACTGGCGGAACTCGGGGGTGGCCCCCCAAAATTTTTGAAAACTGCCCTTGCTTTGGAAATCCTGTACAATTTTTTTTTACTTATAGTGCCCCCACCTTCCCCCCAAAATTATTCAAAGAATCCCTTAAATATTTTAAAAACTCCATTCATTTTTTCCACATGGCCCCCTCAAAATCTTTTTTATAGTGGCCCCCAAGGAAGATTTCGTGGGTTCGCCCGACTCCAAGTAAATATTTCCATCAAATTTCACTGCTGTCAGTTGAAAAGATTTGCTATTAAGTTGTATTCTTTCCATGTTTGCTCTAGCAGTATCAAATCTATCTGATCCAAACACTAGTGGTTTTGAAAGGGCACCCAATTTTACTGGTCACTGTTTTTCTGTTCTTTTTATATGTTCTGCTTTTGCTATTTTTGCAGTCAAATAATGCATTTGCATCTTTCCTCAACTGGTTCACCAAAGAAAGAGTATGCTCCACCTGTTCTGAAATCACCAACCTGCAACCCAACAAACACAGTTAAAGACTAAAGAGTGTCGCATAACTTAATGCTGGTCAAAAGATCACACCCAACTACCTTGGTAGAAACCCTAAAAGCCAGGCAACACAACGCAGATATAAGTCAGTTTTAGGACCACCATATTGAGAAAACCTTTTCAAACGCACAATGAATAGTACTAACAACTCAACAGCCCAATAGATTCCATTCAAACCGTTTCAAAACTCTCCCAAACTGTACTACTTCACTGCTTGTTGAAGTTAGATACGATTCTATAGGAGTAAAATGAACAGATAAACCTGAGAGGTTATTACTCCAATTTATTTATTAAGAACAGAGCACAAAACAGTATTTTTTCCCATTTTCTGACAAGATTATGAAATCACCATGCAGGCACAAAAAAAATTCGGAAAAAAATACCATATTTATCTATTAATCAAGATGTTTCAGGTGATATGTCTGCAGCCATTTTTAACCCTAACTGTAAGGATCCTGAATTCATGGGAACAAAATATTCTAGAAAAAAGCGATCACATTTTATAAAAAAAAGTCAAGGTATTCAGATGGTTTATGTCTAGGCATCCTTACATCCTCAATTGTAAGATGTACAGGTGCTGCTGTCAGCATTATGGCTTGCAGAGCTTGCTGAAGCATCCCTAGGTATTGAACATGGTCTTCTATTATGAGCTTTTATATTAAGTTTTAGATTATGGAAATGTATTGTGATTAAGTAAGCATGACGATGAAGTAGAAGAGCAGAAGAAGAGAAAAAGTGATTTCAGGAACTCTCATGGATTTTATTCTAAACCTAAGACGTAGCATATTCTTTTTTATTAACATATAAACAATGAAAGGACAAAACTACCCTGGCCTAATCCAGGTATATCCCATACTTGTGCAGACAAAACATACCCCTACTGTGTGTGTTTCGATCTGTGTGCACTTCTTTATGTGGTGGCCTGCCTATGATCAATATGACCCCCTTCCACTCAGCAACAGCCCCTTTTGAATTGGCACCAGACCTCGAATTGTCACTTGTCATTGATGTATCCACCATGGTTTAAGAGATTCGCTGTTGAATCCTATGGTTTTGGGCCCTAAATACACTTTTTTCCAATTTTTTCTGTTAGAAAATAGTTGAGAGAGGCTCTTATGGACATTTTGCACTGATTAGAGAGGACCGAAACCATTTTTCTGAAAGATACAAGCATTTGAAGATTGGTGGTACTATTAATTTGACTGAATGAAATATAAATGTGTGTACCTGGTACTTAAACAACTTAAATTCATTATTAATAAATGAAGTAGAACAAATCTTTAAATTCTAAGACTCATAGTACTACATTTTTTATTCTGTTTTTTGAATGGCTATATTTTTCTATTTTTTTTTATATTATGTTTTGCTATGTTTTCACATTTTTTTAATGTTATTGGGCCTAGGGTGCGACTTGGTCCGAATCCGAGTTTACCCAAATCGAGGGGCGCTGAGACACCCTCGATTCCGATTTTAGAACCTTGATACCATCTCTTGGATTGATAGAAAGAAAACATGCCCAAAACTACTAACTTCAATGGCCCTTAAGTCAATGGTTAGCATCATCAAGATGTGCCTGACTTTTCCGCCCACCCTGACTGTCATCCACCCAGGTGGGCTCCATAGGCTGTCCATGCTGGACTTTACGTAGGACATCCCTCTGCATAAAACTACCTTTCCAAAAGTTCCCACTCACCAATTTTTTTTTTTTTTTTGTTAATATGTGCAGGCAGCGTTATACCAAACTGACTTCCGACCTGTACCTTTAGATGAATACTTTAAAGTTGGGAACACCATTTATAACAAAAAGATGGATATCATTCGCACTATTCCCAAGTCTGGCGATCTTGGTGGTAAAGATCCAGACCATGTTGTGGTATTGTGCAATGAGGTAGGAATTTCTTCCATTATACATCTTGATTTCACTAGAATTTGCAAGCACATTTAACTGAATAGTTTGAAAATTGCAATGACCGTGTTTTGGATACTGCTTATTGACATAGGTTGTCCAAGAGGGTCATTCGGTGCTTCTATTTTGTTCTAGCAGAAAGGGATGTGAATCAACTGCAAGGCATGTTGCTAAGTTTCTTAAGGAATTTTCTCCTAGTATGCGTGATAGTACATGTGAATTTAGTGATTCCTCTTCAGCCATTGATGCCTTGCGGAGGTGCCCTGTTGGGTTGGATCCTATATTAGAAGAAACACTCCCTTCTGGTGTTGCCTATCACCATGCAGGCCTTACGGTAGGTTATGTTGTATTGTTGTTTACCTTGTTATTTGGGTGCCCTTCTTTCCTATTTGGTAATCTTATCATCTCACGCGTGTGAGTATTTTTGCTAGTAATCTTCCATGCATGGAAACTGAGTTGGTTGACAAGTTTCCATATGCCGAGGTTTTATATACATGCAAGATTTGAGCCTTCCCCAATATAGCAACCCATGATGTTATGCTCCGCTCCAAAATGATATTTGTACTTAAAATCAGTTATTTTTGCTAGTAATCTTCCATGCATGGAAACTGAGTTGGTCGACAAGTTTCCATATGCCAAGGTTTTATATACATGCAAGATTTGAGCCTTCCCCAATATAACAACCCAGGATGTTATGCTCCGCTCCGAAATGATATTTGTACTTAAAATCAGGTGGACTCAGGAACAGAGCACACGAACTGGTGAAATTTGGCCAACCATACACATTCAGCTTGC
Organism: Umbellularia californica; assembly: GCA_028538565.1. NCBI lineage: Eukaryota > Viridiplantae > Streptophyta > Magnoliopsida > Laurales > Lauraceae > Umbellularia > Umbellularia californica. The sequence continues at coordinate 78,509,249 of JAPQWN010000002.1, forward strand.
CCATGGAAGTACAAAATTGTTTTTGTGTCCAACATGGTCACCACTGAAACTGGTAGAAGAGACTTGGCTGAGTCGTACTTATCATTCGTTAGAAACCAAACTGGAAGAGAGAGCTGAAATAAAATAAGAGAATAAGACTGAATTGAGTGGTCTCCTTTGAGCATCTACCCTCCCTTATATAGGATAAATTGCCTTAATTAAGGCTATCTCAATCAATTGTACAATTATGATACAATCAATCTATCCTAAGAATAGTCTAATAAATCTCCTAATAAAGAAACCATGATCTGTACAATCTTTGACCAATTCCCACATGTGGGATATTATACAAGTGTGCCAATCTTAGTGGATCAGCATAAATGGGCCTGAGCTGAATTAGTTCACAACCTGAGATGGTTTGGCCATGTTAGAAGGCGTCCAATGGAAGCACCTGTTAAAAGGTGTGAAGGTATAGAGATTGCCAGGAGTAGGAGAGGGAGAGGGAGACCCAAGAGAAGTTGGAAAGAAACTATTAAACATGACCTTGCCTACATGGATCTAACGGAGGACATGGCCCTAAACAGATTTGGTTGGCGTCGTCAAATCCATATAGCCGACCCCACCTAGTGGGAAAAGGCTTGGTTTGGTTTGGTTTGGTCTGGTAACACCCCCCTCAAATTGATGCGGGAGAGTCAATGAGCATCAATTTGCGAACTAAGAACTGATGACGAGGTTGTGGAAGACGTTTTGTGAAGATATTAGGAAGTTCAAATTCAGATGACACATGAGGAAGGCTGATGACCTTTCTTTTGAACTCGTCGCGAATGAAATGGCTATCAACTTCCCTGTCATTTGGTCCTGCACAACACAACCAGAAGAAGAAAAGGTAATGTTACATTTATTTTCAACTAGTTGTCCAATTGATAGCAGATTTGAAGTTAAACTTGGACAAAGATATACTTGGTTCAGTGGTATGGAACTAGGGATATCCCCAATGGCAGTGATTGGAATTTTTCACCTTCAGCAGTTTAGATTTTAAGGCTTCCATCCTATGCTCTTAAATTCGAGAGTTGGGTACTAGAAGCCGTCATGTGATTAGACGCCCTTGAGTCAAGGTACCAAATGGGTGAAGAAGGTTTAGTTTTACCTGAGGCTCCAAATGTAGAAAGTGCATTGACAATCATTTGTTGAATTAATTCTGCAGCTAGAGGAGTAGAAGAACCAGGCTGAGATGGCATAGTTGTGGATGTAGCATATGCAGTAGAAGTGGATGGCATAGAAGTAGCAAAATACGCTTGAGACCTCTAACGAGGACGCTTACGACATTCAGTAATTAGATGCCCACCCTTTTTGCAGTAATTACGGACCTTCTGAGTTCACTGTGGCCAAACAGTTTGCAACAATGACATTGCACTTTGCTCATGTCACGAGATGGAGGCTGAGTTTGAGGTTTTCCTTTGTCAGCGTAATCGACGATGAAATCTGCCATCCTTTGTTGTTCTAATGAGCCTTTGAAATAGCCGTTGTTCTTCTCGGAGAAGTTCATTCAAACAATTGTCTAATGATGGTAATGGCTTTCAACTCATCAAAGATGTTACAATATTCTCAAACTCAGGTTGCAATTTCATTAGAAATTGGTCTCTCTGACTGGAGGCCTGAAGGTCTTGAATTTACAAGAAGCACTGCATCAGTGACAGTGGCATATTTAATCCCATCATATTCAGCCCACAGATTACGGAAGCCAGAATAGTAATCTTGGATGGACAATTTTCCTTGCGCATAATTGCCAATTTCACATTCAAGATGAAATTGGCGAGCATAATTATCCTGATGATACACTTTCTTCAGATATTCCCACATTTCTTTGGAGGTCCTGAGGTTCAAAATTAAATGAGGTTCAACCGATCCAAGAATCCAAGTTTTAATCTTAGCATCCTTAGTGTTCCATTGGCAATCTTCTTTCCATCATATGTTGGTTTGGGATCAGATCCGGAGACATGTCCTCATAATTCCTTGGCCTCAAGATATAGTTCGAACTGAAATGCCCATCTGGTGTAATTTTGTCCAGTAAAACGAATTAGATTAACTTCAGATTTTTCCATGACAATACTACTAACAAACCAAGATTGGAAAACACTCTTCTGGATGCTTTAAGATAGAAGTACACACTACTGTCTTCACACAGACCCAATTCAGAAGCTTAAATGACCGATGAAATTTAGAGAATATGGAAAATATTCCAAGACAGAACACAAAGTCCTGCTTAAGAACAAATATGGAAGTCGATGTGAAGAAGGAACAAACAGGTTGGTTACTACTATGCAACCAAATTACAAAAAAAAAAGAAAAAAAGAAAAAGACCCAGTTAACCTTGGAAATGGGGTTAAGATGGGCACGTGGGTCCCACTCTCTGATCACAGTCTAGATCAGAGTTATTGATGAGATGAAGTCTCAAAGTATCTTCCCTCTAGAACAGAAATTTATGAAAAACAGTATGTATCCACAGTTTATTGTGGATTTGATGAAAATTGTTCAAGAAAATTGGATGAGCACATAAACGAGCAAAAGGCCTACCATTGAGCCACGAAAGAATCTCCAAATAACTTAGGAAATCCAAGCAACCAGATCTGGTTGGATTCTGATGATGAGATGATGATCCTGAGTGGGCCATGGTTGATCACAGCAGCCTATACACCACGATTTGGGGCCAGATTGTCAGGAAGATGATCAGAGATACTGAGATCTTCGAACGATGAGAAGATGAAGCCCTAGAGAATGGGCTCTGCATACTGAAATACTGAGATCTTCCAGCAATGAGAAGATGAAACCTTAGAGACTTGACTTTGATACCATATCATTCGTTAGAAACCAAACTGGAAGAGAGATCTGAAATAAAATAAGAGAAAATAAGATTGAATTGAGTGGTCTCCTTTGAGGATGGGCCCTCCCTTATATAAGATAAATTCCCTCAATCAAGGCTATCTCAATCAATTGTACAATTATGATACAATCAATCTATCCTAAGAATAGTCTAATAAATCTCCTAATAAAGAAACCATGATCTGTACCATCTTTGACCAATTCTCACATGTGGGATATTATACAAGTGGGCCAATCTTAGTGGATCAGTATAAATGGGCCTGAGCTGAATTAGTTCACATTAACAGTACTGACTTGGTTGATTCATACTGTTGCTGTTAAACTTGATGAATCGTCTTGGTATTGATCATGATTTGATTACATGGTGATCTTCTGGTGAGGAAACCCACCTGTTTTCTGGGTGATTGATCCAGTAGAATAGCACATCTGGTTGCATGGGACTTGACATGGAATGACATCTGTTAATTGTGATATATCTCCTATTATTGTGTAGGGTGGTAACTGAATTTGTTTTGAGAGCTTATGAGTGATTCTTCTATTGTTTAGTTTGGTTCTTGATAAAGCATCTGATGTTTTCTGAAATAGGTTGAGGAAAGAGAGATTGTTGAAACTTGCTACCGTAGAGGACTTGTACGTGTCTTAACTGCTACATCTACCTTGGCTGCTGGGGTAAACCTGCCTGCTAGGAGGGTTATATTTCGTCAGCCCAGGATTGGTCGTGATTTTATTGATGGGACTAGATACAGACAGATGGCTGGTCGCGCAGGTCGGACTGGAATAGACACAAGAGGGGAAAGTGTATGCTCTACTTCTTATTGCATTTATAACTTTTTATTCATGGTAGCCCTTATTGAATATCAAATGTGATGGCTTATGCTTATTGCTGGAATAATTGAGGGTTTTCATTTGTACTTCTTATCCAAAAGTATTTAACTTCTTTAATATTCTGCAAGTTGCCTGATAATATTTTTTCTTTTTTGGGTAAGTTGCCTGATAGTAGATTTCTGTTTCTATTTTCACTTCAACCAGATACTGATCTGCAAACCAGAAGAGGTTAAGAGAATTGCAGCTATGCTTAATGATGACTGTCCCCCTTTGCAATCTTGCTTGTCTGAAGATAAAAATGGAATGACTCATGCAATCCTTGAGGTTGTTGCTGGTGGAATAGTCCAAACTGCTAGTGACATTCATAGATATGTTAGATGCACACTTCTCAATTCAACAAAACCTTTTCAAGATGTAGTGAAATCTGCTCAGGATTCTCTTCGGTGGCTATGCCATAGGAAACTTCTTGAATGGAATGAAGAAACTAAGTTGTACAGCACAACACCTCTAGGTCGTGCGGCTTTTGGCAGTTCTCTCTGTCCCGAAGAATCACTTGTACTGATATCTACAGTTTATTTTATTTCTCGTATTTCGAAGCCTATTTTTTTAGTTGTTATTTCTTGTTTGATGATTAGTAATGACTTCGTTTTTCTTGTTTGATGAGTAATATTTTTTCTTATGTTCTGTAGGTTGTGCTGGATGATCTGTCAAGGGCAAGGGAAGGATTTGTGCTGGCATCTGATTTGCATTTAGTTTACTTGGTGACACCTATTAATGTTGATGTTGAACCAGATTGGGAACTGTACTACGAAAGATTCATGGAATTGTCTGCCCTTGACCAGGTAAAATCTTGCTTGTCAGGTACTACATGTCTTGACTCTGTTTCCAATTTTTTGTTATTATTGTCATCATTGTGCCGATCCCAAATTGATGATGATGATGATGATGGAATTTACATCAACATTACCTTAAAAGAGAAGAAGGAAACCACAGAACTTTCCATTAAAATAATGGATAGGATGTTACTTGCGAAACATGAAGTTAGCTGACAACAGTTTACTTTACACTCTCACCAATTAGAGAAGACCTGCAGACCACTCCCTAGGCAAGAACATCAAACAGAATATGCTTCCATGTTGACTTGCTGGAATGGGCTTTTAGTGTAGATGTCAACGCTCAAATTTCATTCATAATGAAAGAGGATTTCCGCAGTTAAATTTGTCTTTTCCCCTGCTGTAGCTTTATCATTTTGAAGTTTCCTTCCTAGATTAGTTGGCTGGAGTGAGGTTTGCTAAATGACTTTCTACCCTCTGTAATTGTGAAGCATTATGCCTGGTTAGAGTCACCCACTTCTCGAGGTTCAGAGAATACAAGAATAACATTACCTTCATCAGTTTTTACCAATTGCAAATTCCTGATGGGTCTGATTTGTGAATCAAACCACCATTTGATTTCCATGAGCGTACTAGAATATGTTTCATGAAATCAATTCTTTTTGGATTTTTGCTTTATTATCTGCATTTGTACTCATTAAGCAGTTAGTGGAGATCAAGGGCCATAAAATTTTCTTTCTTTCCAATGTGCATTCTTCCAATACTCCCAAAGAAATTTTGTGTGGGAGCATTATCCAAAGCACTTGTGTCCTATGTTTTAAAGGATTCAAAAGCTAAATTTCTACGAAGAAAACGGGATAAGTTAGACGTGGCCCAAGAAATCCTATTACGACTTGGAATCCGGGGCGCATGAATCCCTTGTCATGTGCAATAAACATCATATAAATATTCATAGGTCAAATCACATGCACATAATGATTTAGGCTTTTTGTAATTATATTGAAGTCTTTATTTACTAATCTATCAACAGATAGGGAAATAGTTCCACAATTTAAAGAAATTGAAACTTAATCAACTAAGATCTTTTAGTTCATGTTTGCCAAATATTTGGGGAAAAGATTTTCGATTTTTCTAAAGTTGTGGTAAATTCATGTTTTGCAATTGTAAATTCCTGAGGATTAGGACAAATGGAAATCATCATTTGTTAGGATTTTTAGATCCAACCACCCCCCATAAGATTTGAAAATCCTCACTTAAGTGGACTTGCACACTAAACCTTATTTTTCTCAGCTATATGAATTGATACACACCAAAATCAATGTGAAATCATCAACTATACAAATCCCCAGTGAGGAGTCCTTGTTCCCGTAGTAGCGAAGAATCATCAGATCTATGGATACCTCGCATGTTACCAAACATGCTCTTAATGTTCAAAAGTAATAAAATTTTGTCCCAGGAGCTCAATCTTTTAATCTTCTAATGAGTCATTGCTTCGCTCAACTGCAGATATTGAGTCCTATCTCTTGATCATTGAGACCCGCTTGCATCCCTAGGTTATGGTTACTTGGATTGGGGTAAAAATAACAATCATTGATACTGAGTGAATAGAGTCCTAGTCTACATGTGTGCATAACAATAGGATAATAACTAATAATTTAAATCAACAAAATTATGGAAATTTAGTTAAGGTCTGGTCAAGGTTGCTAAATCTAACCATATGACAACCACCCAACCACTTGATAGCACCGGCCCAAACACATATATCTCATGGATGCCTTGTAACATAGAAAAAGTGCTGACCTACTAGTCAGGTAAAATCTCTGATCCTAGTAGACAGGCAAACACATTTGAAAGGACTGACCTACTAATCAAGTATTGTTGATCCTAGTAGTCGAGTAAACACATATAGAGGGGGCTCTGTTATGAGGATATCAACTTCGTACCGTGCTAGTGGTCTGGGGGTGTCTAACCGGTCGGTCCAGGCTGATCTAGTTTTACAAAATTAACCCTTACATAGATATCACACTCTGGTTGGGAAACAGATTTCCCCATTATTCTCAACACCCGTGATGTGTTAGCTTGAAATCAGCCCTTATGCATATTCAGGACTCAATATGCCCTGCGGCATTTCATTACTGGTATCCATTTGTGTAAGGGCAATTGCATATCTAACCTTTATAGGTTTGAGATGTACTATGCTTACAGAGAGTCATAGCATATTCATCATAAACAATAGGTGTTATGCAAAAAAAAAAAAAAAATCAATTATCATATGTTGTCCAACTAGAACCATGAAAGAAGTTACAAACAGTCAAGTGACAACAAATATTTGGAAACTCAAGCATCATGGCCATGGAATAAGGAATCTGATAAATGAAAAGTGCTTAGCAAACATATATCAGAGATAAACTATAAAGAAACCTTAACACGATACGTTATGCTATGATATCAATCCCATCACAAGAGCCACAAACTATTTTCAATCAATTCCTATGGCCATATATGATTTTCAGTCATCATGGGAAGACTGTCAAGAAATGTTGTGTAGATTTCCAGAATTTCTAGAACTCCAAAACAGGTTTCAGATCGGCAGATTATTAAACTCATTTTAGGCCAACTGGATGATGGGCCAAACTGGGCCCAGTTCTCATGGGTCCTAGACCCCTAAGGTCGCCCTTGAGTCTACTACCAGATCCATGGATCTGATCGTTGATTAGACTCATTAGATGAGCCGTGTGGTTACACCAGCCATGTCTACCAAACTGTGCATTCACGAGGTGGAACTGGAAAAATCCCATTGTGGTTTGAATTTTCTTACTGAATTTCGATCAATTGATATTGAAACTATCACCTTAGAAACATATTAACTAGAGGAAATCCATTCATCAAATTCTAAAACCTGGAATTGGGATTATAGCATCAAATGGACCAATCAACTGGATTGTCGACAGGAAGACTATGGCACTGTAGCAGTTACTCGATTGAGGGAAACTCAATCTCTTAGGGCCTGTTTGGTTATAGGCATTTTTGACAAGGAATTGGATTTCTTGGGAATTTCTAAGATGATGTGACATCTTGTCCCGTAGGCATTCCAAATACTCTGTTTGATGCAAGAATTCAGAATTCCAAACCACTTGAAGAGGTATTTTTAACCTAGCATTTGAAATGCTAGAGGAGGGTTGAGCATTTGGAATTATACTTTGGGGGACAGCTTTTGGAATTCTCACAATTCTTCTGGACAAGAATTCTCACAATTCTTCCAAACAAACATGCCCTTAACATCTAATACCTCAACAGCATTTGGGAAAATTAAACAACAAAGATTATAGGTCTGAAACCAAGATCAAATCACCAATTTAAGTATCTTAGCATTCAACTAGCTTGTCTGCAAAAAGAACAACATCATATTGCAAGTAGATTAGGAGTTCTACTCACCTTGAATAGAAAATCATGGCCTCGGTTATGTGAAGTCAACTAAAGGGCATCAATCCAAGCTCTATCTTGTTGGTTATAGTCTTCTTCTACTAAGTTTTTTCTACTTAATATCTTCTAGGGGTTGCCAATTTCTTTGTCAACGGATCCCTCTAATAAATCTTAATTACTTGCTCTTATTAACTTGAGACCACTAGGCCCTACCTAATACTACATAGTTCTAGTAATATTTGGGACCCACATGCAATACTTAAATGATTATCAGTAAGGAATTAAATCTATTGAATTCATTATTTACACATACACATAGAATAAGAATCCAATTATTTGAAAATTCATGAGCATAACATAATCTAAATTAAGCACAAAAATGAGGCCTCTGATTTGGAATCTGGGGCATTACAACTCCAAGAAATGAAAAGAAAAGCTAAATTTTTAATATAACTATTTAGTTGATAAATTGCTGATAAATGGATTCCTCATCCATCCAATACATGGACATTCAGAATAGACAAGTTGCATTCCTTTGGATGGGAGAATGTTGATGCCCTGTTGGTTGTTGCTGTCCAATCATACTAGTATATTTCACAAGTTTACAACTAAAGATGTTGGCTTGCTATCTTATGCATGATGCAGTCCAAGATACCCAATTGGTTGGATTGTTATCTCAAGCTGCTCAAATGTCAAAATAGATGCAACAACAATATAGTGCAAAATGATAGAAGTAGATGAATGAGATGGAAGATAAAGAAAATACTTGAGAGAGAGAGAGAGAGAGTGAGAGAGAGAGAGAGAGAGAGAGAGAGAGAGAGAGAGAGAGAGAGAGAGAGAGTCCACCCACGAAAGAGGAGGAAGAAAATCAACAAAAGAATTATTTTCCAATATTCATTTGAAATATGTAAACGCAACATATCTGCTTACATTGTTTTATAACTCGAAGAAAAAGACTCCCTAGTGTAATCTTAATGTTCCAGCACTTCTAATCCTAAGCATCTATTTAGTAAAACTAATAAATAGAAGGAAAGGAGCAATACAAAATATCCTAAAATTTTCATTCCTCTTTATTTTAAAGATAATTGGCCCATAATTTATTTTATACATATTGGAATCATAAACTCATTGCCCAGTGGAAAGATAATTCGAAAACCATTGCATTAATTTTGTGACATTTCTACTCTCGTTAGGCTAAACAAGAAATCCACAGGATGAGTGACAAAACTAAGTAAAAACTCTTAAAAGTACCTAATGAAAAATTTCCAGATGGTAGCAGCCGATTGGGCCAGGATAGTGCAGTGTATCATGTGCCAACTAGCACAATGCAAATGCATTTTATGTCACTGCCTGGATGCTGCCATTTTGAACTTGTAATAGTTTTGGCATTATATAAGCAATAAATTATTGATTTCAGATGATAATATTTGATCAGATTACTTCTGTGGTACCCCAAAACACACTAAGAACATAAAATAGGAGATTTAATTGAAATTCATGTTCGATGGCCCGTAATGGTGCTGATCTACATGTCCCACCATCAATTGAAGAGGGTTACACTTCCAAAAACCTATGTTGGTGTATCTAGATTATTGAGAATGGAATAGTTGACTAGCTCTTATTCCGAGCATTAGTGTTCTTAATGCAATGTTGCTCTCATTGCAATCTTAGCCATAGAATTAGGATAAGATGTTTTGATCATAGCCATTATAACTCAGTTAAAACAAAAGTAACTTATACAACTTAACTGATAAGAAGCATAGAATTAACATTAACATAAGCAAAACATGCCCATGGGTATGGGTGCTGGATGCTCCATGTGGACCACACAGCCGCTTGGCTGGATGTGACACGGTCTCATGTTGCCGGCCTATATGGCATGGTTTTAATCATTGTATGGGGCCATTATGGGCCACTGGGTTGTCTAATCCAATTGTTTCATGCATTCACCAACTAGTTCAAGGCAAGATCAATTTGCTGGTCATTGCATGGTGATATTTTCTTGATCAGTGTTGTTTTAGATTTGTTAACATATATTTTTTCTGGTTGCTTAATAGTTTCTAGTTTTGATTTGCAGTCAGTTGGCAATCGAGTCGGGGTAGTAGAACCTTTCCTGATGCGCATGGCTCATGGGGCACCCTTGCACATTCAGAATAAATCAAGAGGAGGCAAGAAAGGACAATGTGAAAGACCTCAAAGTCGAAATACAACTATTGACAAGTGTGTGCTTTCAGATGAGCAAACACTTAGGGTGTGCAGACGCTTTTATGTTGCCCTCATGTTGCTAAGACTTGTGCAGGTAACTTCCTCATCTTTTAGTTGATGCATTGCAATTTTTCACCAGAAAGGTTGGGTTCCATTTATATTCTTATTTCTTTTCAATCAAGTAGGATCAATGAAGTCATGATGCAACTTTAACAGGGGTCAGGAGGATGTGATATTATTGCCTATACTTATACATTCATGCAAGTGCTATTAGTTAATCTTGTTATGGGTTGGTTTTTAAGTTGGTGGTCAGTTGTAATGTTGATACAATTTGATCCACTTAGTGTATTATTTCTAAGAGCCTATTTTCTGTTCAGCCAATAAACTCATTACCACCATCAATTCCATCTGCCAAAATCAACGCGGGTTCGTACATCATGGAGAAGGAGACGGGCAGTACCCTGTCATTCGATTCAAGGGCAAACGGGGAGAAAAGATGATGAGTAGAGGGTTCTTCTATTTCAGGAAACTAAATCTCGTATGCAACCCAAATCAAATCAACTCAAATTTAAACTAAGAAAAAAATATCCTAAACTACTTGGGTCCTACTTGGATAATCGTCACCAGCCCAACCTGTTCGGTGATGTGCTCGAGTCAGCGATGACTCTTAACAACATTCACCCTGCAACATAGCTGAAAAATGGCTGTGCCACTTTATTTCTGAAAGTTAGAAAACTTGGTTCCATTGCATACTGTCCTAGCAACTGTTATAATAAATGGAAGAAGAGAAAGAAGAAGAAGAAGAGAGTTGGAGAGAAGGTCGTGCTATTACAGAGCATCGACTATCATATTTATATTGATGTAATGCCTTAATCAAGGCTCTAATTTAGTAAGGATTACAAATCAGTTACAAATTAGAATCACAAAGAAAGGAAAGAATCAATCATATCCTATACATAGAAGGAGAGAAAAGTTAGGAACTAAATCCTATCCTATCTGTATATCCCACGTATGGGCTTGCGGGCCTGCTATCTTCTACACTCCCCCTCAAATTGATGAGGTAAGATTGAAAACATCAATTTGCGAGTGAGATCATGATGACGCTGTCGGGGAAGGGCTTTGGTGAAGATATCTGCTAACTGGTTAAAAGAAGAGACATGAGGCAGAGTTATCTTCTCAGTAACGAGATGTTGACGGATGAAGTGACAGTCAATCTCAATGTGTTTTGTTCTTTCATGGAAGACCGGGTTGTTGGCAATTCTAGTAGCACTGGTATTGTCCCCATGGAGAGGTGTAGAGCTACCAACAATAACACCCAATTCACACAGAAGGCGGCGGAGCCAGATAATTTCAGCACTAGCAGAGGACATCGCCCGATATTCTGCCTCAGCAGAGGACTTTGAGACAGTGGTCTGTTTCTTGCACTTCCATGAAATGAGAGATTTTCCAAGAAACATACACCAGCCAGTGGTAGACCGCCGAGAGTCCGGACAGCCAGCCCAGTCAGCATCCGCATAAGCTGATAATTGCAGAGAAGTATCAGAAGGGAAGAAGAGGCCATGATGAAGTGTTCCTTTAACATAGCGGAGGATGCGTAACGCAGCAGCAAGGTGTGGTTTGTGAGGATTGCTAACAAACTGACTGACCGTATGAACGGCATGTGAAATATTCGGCCGAGTCATAGTTAAGTAGAGCAAACTACCAACTATTCGCCGGAAAACAGAGGGATCATCCAGGGGAGTGCCATCATCACAACTAATTTTGCTGTTCAATTCCAGAGGCGTATCAAAAGTGGGAGCATCATCAAGCCTGGCTGATGTGATCAAGTCTGTCGCATATTTGAGCTGAAGGACCCGAATGCCGGATTTGGTACGCACAAACTCCAGCCCCAGAAAATAGGTGAGAGGACCAAGATCCTTCATCCGGAAGTGGCGAGTAAGGTGGTGTTTGAGATCCGTAATGCCGGCAGTATCATTTCCACTAATAATCATATCATCAACATAGACCAAGAGGAATGTGTAGCCCTTCGATGTCCATCTGAGGAAGAGGGAACTATCAGAGTGACTCTGACAAAACCCTGCTTGAAGGATTGCTGCCCGGAATTTATCAAACCAAGCGCGGGGAGCTTGTTTAAGCCCATAAAGAGCTTTCCTCAATTTGCACACATGCTTTGGAGGACAAGCATATCCTGGTGGAGGTTTTAAATAAACAGTCTCGCGCAAGTCCCCATGTAGAAAAGCATTTTTGACGTCCATCTGCCATAGAGGCCAGTTGCGAGCTGCAGCGACACAAAGGAGAGTGCGAACAGTGGTCATTTTAGCCACAGGTGCGAAGGTCTCCTCATAGTCAATCCCATACTCCTGCTTATAACCCTGTGCGACTAATCTGGCTTTATAACGGTCAAGACTCCCATCAGAGTGAACTTTTATGGAATAGACCCATTTACTGCCAATAACAGATGCATCAGCTGGGGTCGGTACCAATTCCCATGTGTCGTTTGCTTCAAGAGCAAGTAACTCCTCAGTCATAGCATCCTGCCAGTAGGCAATCTTCGAAGCCTGTGAATAAGAGGTGGGTATAGGAGCACTATCCAAAGAAGTGAAAAGAGCAGGAAAGCCATATCTGTCAGGAGCAACAGAAGGGCGACTAGAGCGTCGCAAGGGTATGACATTATCAGTAGAGGAAGGAGTAATACCTGAGGGAGCAGGAGGCAGCATAGGGATAGGATCAGGAGAAGGAGGCCCCACAGGTGGAACCGTAGTACGCCGGACATAGACATTAGTAATAGGTGGTGGGGGAGAAGTAGTGGGAGGGAATTGTGGCAGATAAGACACAACAACAGGATGAGTGTCTAAACGCAAGGAAAAAAATGGAATGTGTTCCAGGAAGATCACATTGCGAGATATTCGCATGCGTTTCTCGGATGGGGCATAACACAGAAATCCCTTGTGTTCAGTACTGTAACCGAGGAAAAGACATTTAGCAGCCTGAGGTGACAACTTAGTGCGCTCTGTAGGTGGAAGATGGACAAAGCATAAACAACCAAAAACACGCAAGTGAGAATAGGAAGGGGTATGACCAAAGAGAGCTTCATATGGAGTAGTCTTTCCTAGAATGGAGCTAGGATGACGATTGAGAAGATGTACAGCCGTCTGTGCAGCATCGCACCAAAAATTTGGAGGGACTAAGGATGCAAGTAGGAGAGTACGAACAGTTTCAAGGAGATGCCTGTTTTTCCTCTCCGCAACACCATTTTGCTGTGGAGTATGTGGGCAGGATTTTTGGTGTAGAATGCCTTTATCAGATAGGAAGGCAGAAAAATCATGGGACATGTATTCTCCGCCGGAGTCAGACCTAAGAATTTTTATATCCTTCTGAAATTGTGTGTGAACCATATTGTAAAACTTTTGGAAATGAGAAAAGACTTCAGATTTGAAGCGCATGAAATAAATCCACGTGAATCGAGAATGATCATCAATAAAAGTCACATAATACTTAAACCCTGTCCTACTCAAAGTGGGTGCAATTCCCCAAACATCAGTGTGAATGATATCAAAAGATGATAATGCACGAGAACGGTGTATAGGAAATGGCAAAATATGACTCTTACTCAAACAACATGTTTCACACTTTGATTGAAGTAAGGAGGACATCATTTTATTATCAACAGTGGGTTCTAAGCAACCAATTTTAAACAGAGAAAGTAAAGAAGCATTGTTCACATGACCAAGACGACTATGCCAAATGGTCCACAATTTATTGAAACTAGAAGAAGAAGAAAATAGAGAATGATGTCCAATGTCCAGCAGGAACAGTCGACCATGTTTACTCCCCTTCGCGATCACCTTCCCAGTTTGCAGCTCCTGTATGACACAGCCAGTGGAAGAAAAGTTAATATGATACCCATCATCAATAAGTTGGCCGACAGAAAGTAAATTGGCTGATAATTTGGGAACAAAGTAGACATTGGATAGGTGGAGGGACTGGCCCGAAACACTAGAGAGAGTAATGGTACCAACTCCAGAGATGAGTAATTGGTCTCCATTAGCAGTGGTGATTTTATCTTTACCAAGGTAAGGGTGTGAGGCTGTAAAGCTGGTTTCCACAGAAGTCATGTGGTTTGATGCTCCGGAATCTAAAAACCAGGTAGAGGGGGTGATGAAGGAAGACAGAGAGACTGAAGAATGAAAAGCAGGAAATGCTAAAGGAGAATGAGTTTGATACCGACCACCATTGAAACCCATGGAAGCATATGCGGAGGTCACCGTGTTCTGAATCAGTTCTTGAATCTGGGCTGGAGTCATGGAGACAACTCCAGAAGAAGTGCTTTCCGTATCGGGGAGATGGGCCTGAACTTGGAACGCAGCTGGAGTATTTTGTCTGGGCATGGTGGAGGAATGTTGCTTTTGCTGAGGTCCATTCTTTCGCTGTAAGCTACGACAGTCATCAATAATATGACCAGAGCGTTTGCAATATCTGCAAACCAATTTCTTCCGACAATTCTTGGCCAGATGACCGAAGCCTTTGCACTCATAGCATTGAGTAGGCTTGGGATTGGGGGCTGCCAGAAGAGCAGACTCAGTCTGAAGAGGAGCGAGATAGGCCTTTGGTTCTTCAAGAATGCTACGCTGAGAATTGAGGCGAAGTTCTTCTCGAAGGACTTCTTGGAAGCATGTATCCAGGTTCACTGTGACTTCTCTATTCATGAGTGCCGACCGAACAGATTCGAATTCGGGTCTGAGATTCATAAGGAACTGGCTGATGTGGGTTTCCTCTTGTAATTTAAGAGCCTCAGATAGAAACCCAGCAGACACAGACTGAATAATCATAGCATCCCTCTCAGTCCATAAGGTGAGAAATCCATTGAAGTACGCCTGTACAGATTTATCACCTTGACTGAATTTTGCAATCTCACTATCGAGTTGGAATTTACGGGCTTTATTTGTTTGATGATAAACATTTTTGAGATGACCCCACATATCAGATGCAGTAGTATATGCTTGAAGAGCAATGGCAAGAGAAGGGTCGATGGAGTTAAGAATCCAAGTGATGACCTTAGCATTTTCTTTAGACCAGTTGGCTAATGCTTTTGTGTCAGTAGTTGCAGTAGGTTTAGCTATCGAACCATCAAGATAACCAAATAGTCCTTGGCCTTCGACAAAATTCCTCAGATGAAAAGACCAAGCCATATAATTATTTCCATTAAATTTAACAGGAATAACATCATATTTGTCCATAATAGCAACCGGAGCTAATCAGTAATTAATCCGTAACAAGTAGCTTCCACAGCATATACCAGCAATCAGAATGATCAATAGAAGAAGAAGAGAGAAGAAAACAGCAGAACAGTGTAATTTTTGTGTAAAACAGAGCCAGACGAACTGAAAAGTGGACCTGGATTTGTGCGTGGGCCCCACGGTGTTGTCTAATCACAGATCAAGTTTGGTCTCTGTAAAGTGGATCAAATTCACTTCCTGCAGTCCAAATCTGATGAGATTTGGAGAAAGATCCACAAATCTGGACGGTGGTGATGAAAACCTTCGGAGAAAACCGTCAGATGATGAAGAGGTTGGAAACTACCTCAAAGGTGATGGAAAAAATCCAGAAAAATCACCATAATTCCCAGAAAATCCAGTCGACCATTCCTGTATGGAGGGATGGAGGCTTCTTGATGGTCGTCAGTAGTCCACAGTTGCACAGCATGACCCAGACGACGTCCGACGACCCTGTCGTCAGTGGATCGAATTCCACGTGGGGTCCTTTAGAGGATCAGTGACCAGATCTGAGGTTGGGGATGAAAGGACAAAGTATTTTCGCAACTCCAGGCCAAAGTCTTACTCAAAACGGATCAAAATCCACAAATTTGAACGGCTGTGATGAAAATTGTTGCACAAAACTGAAAAAACACAAAATCAGGTGGATATCCTACCTCTGATGATCCAAAAATCTTGAAAAAATATTCATAAATAAGAGGAGAACCAGTCGATCAACATGGGCTGCTTCCCCTGCTATGATGATGATGATCGCTGGCGGGCCACTTTTGTTCTGAGATGATCAGGCTCTATTAGAGAGAAAAGTTTCACTCCGGGAAGAAGATCCAAGCCAGGATTAATGATTGGATCAATGAGAGAAGATTTTCCGTGGCTCTGATACCATGTTATAATAAATGGAAGAAGAGAAAGAAGAAGAAGAAGAGAGTTGGAGAGAAGGTCGTGCTATTACAGAGCATCGACTATCATATTTATATTGATGTAATGCCTTAATCAAGGCTCTAATTTAGTAAGGATTACAAATCAGTTACAAATTAGAATCACAAAGAAAGGAAAGAATCAATCATATCCTATACATAGAAGGAGAGAAAAGTTAGGAACTAAATCCTATCCTATCTGTATATCCCACGTATGGGCTTGCGGGCCTGCTATCTTCTACAGCAACTAGTGTTTTGGTTGAATCTGTAGTGGGTCCATGTCTAGTGTTTAGTCTTAGATTTCTATCGCCAAAGCAATCTTGAATTATTTGTAGTTAGGGACTGTATGGTAAACTCACTGATAACAGAATTTTCGATGTAATCCATTAATCCCCACCATTACTCACAGTTTTGGTTGTTTGCATGAAGTTTTGAATTATTGAGTCATGGCTTCTGTGGGGGTAGGAATCACCCTTTATACTAATTTGGACTAGAATTTTGTTTTCAAAGATAACTTGTTGACAGTGAATGAAACATTTGAATCCGTGCAAGGTTTTGATTAGTTGTTAAAGTTGGACTGGAGCATCTTAAAGGTAATCAAGGGCTCTTATTATACCCCTTGGCTGCATCACATATGGACCTAGAGCTCATCGGTGCAGCACCAATGCAACATTTAGATTCCTTAATCCTGGGACCTTTTCATTTTCTTATGAATTCATTAATTGCTAAGACTTTTCCTTGCTCCTGTCCAACATTGCATGCAGGAGGTGCCTGTGGCTGATGTTTGTGAAGCTTTCAAAGTGTCTAGAGGAATGGTTCAGGCTTTACAAGAGAATGCAGGCAGGTTTGCTTTGATGGTTTCTATATTTTGTGAGAGAATTGGGTGGCATGACCTGGAAGGATTGGTTGCCAAGTTCCAGAATCGTGTTTCATTTGGAGTGAGAGCAGAGATTGCTGAACTCACTACTATTCCATATGTTAAGGTAAAATTTTCTTTTTATGATCTCATTAAATGTTGATGGGCCATGCTTTCAGAATGTACTAGTTTCAGGTCTGAATATAAGTTATTTTCCCAGTCATCAACTCTATTTTCGTAGATTGGGTTAAGAAGTGGTTAAGACATCTAAGTTTGATCCTAGGGTTCTCGAGCTAGGGCACTCTACAAGGCTGGGTTACGGACACCTCTGGCCATTGCTGAGGCATCCATTCCTGATATAGTCAAAGCGCTTTTCGAATATTCGTCTGCATGGGCTGCACAAGGTGAAATTTTGCAGGGTAGATCACGAGAAGTTCTATCGTCTTTATTATCATTGTCATCTTTTTTTTTTTATTTATATTTTCATCATTGGTAAATGACATTATAGATTGTTTTTATTGTTGTTGACATCATCATCACCATCATCATTGATGCTGTTGTTATTGTTATTATCGTCGTCACCATCATTATCACCTATTCAAGTAGACAAATTGCTGGGCACATGCCTAAGGTGTTGGGAACAATGTGAAGCGCACATGTAACTTGTAGGTGCCCTTTTGAAGTTAAATAAACCCAAATTTTGTACGCATAATTCCAAGTTTGTGATCAAACTATCACTGTTAACAGGTTTCACTCTAGATAATCTTTCAATAGGTAAAATCACAAGTGTTTAGAGATTACCGAGAAAGCTATTGCTACAGGAGCGATATATGCTTCAACTTATTATTCATAAGATTGTTAAACTAGAAAGTGACTATATGAGTGAAATATCTATATGTTCTTTAAACAAGGGAGAAGTTTCTAAGAGAATGATATAATGTCCCTTTTTGGTATGTAAGTTATTTATCTCCATAATCTCTTTGAACTCTCGCTATTTTATCTCTCTTTCACTTTCGCCTGTCTTTGTTTTGCATCAATCCAATGCTATCTCTAATCTCTGTCATGTCAATCTAACTAAACAATTCATGCAGATTCCATGGTTTAAAAAATCGGTCATGTCCGGGTAGACTCGGATTTGGCAGAGACTGAGTTGGGTCCTATGGGACTTGGACCCGAGTCATGTGACTCGGCCTTCCAACCATTTTATTGGAAATTGGGACTCAGCCCGACTTGGCCGTGTCCCATGCGACTTGGCCAAGTTGACTCAGACTCGGCCATGGCCGAGTCGGGTCCCGAGTCCAATTTTTTAATTGTCGGATTGAAGTATTGAACTACATGTCAATCTAGCTAGAAGTCTATATAAAATGTTATATTATTGAAAGCTCAACTAAAGTCTATCATCTAGTATTTTTTTTAATGGAAACATAACTCTTATCATCTAGCAGGCAGCCAAAATATAGCAATTCTGGAACTGCTCAATGTCAATACATGCCAGATTAGTTTTTCTCTTGTCTAGCAGTTTTGGGGTCCATGGCAGCCAAAAGATAGTGAGAGAATCAAATTATCAATTTCATGGGTGCTCTTGTAAAGCTTCTTTTTGGGTTGGATCACTTTGAAAGATTCTGGCAAAATTTTGATGGTTCTTTGTACTCTCGCTGTTCTAAATCTGAAATGACAAGTAATCTTGCACCAACACTACCTATTGGGTCTTATCATCAATTCAAACCCTAAATGGCCCTTCTTCTTCTACTTCTTCTTCTTCTTCTTCTTCTTCTTCTTCTTTAATCAGGAAATGGACTAGATTAGATTAATTTGGACTATTCTAGCAAATCAGTTTGGATTGATCTTTTTCTCTCTCACTAGTTATGATTCTAATTTTGCGGTAATGTAGTATTGCATAAATTAATCACACTCACTACATAGGATTGATCTAAATAATGTCTATTGCCTAGTGTATCTGCAATCTCATTAAAATTCTATTTTTTAATTCAGAATTTCTATTATTTAAATGCTAATAAATTCTATTATATTTATACAATTGCACAATCACACTCGCTACATAGGACTATTCTAAATAAGGTCTATTGCCTAGTGTATCCGCAATCTCCTTAAAATTCTATTTTTTAATTTAGAATTTCTATTATTTAAATGCCAATAAATTCTATTACATTTATACGACTAGAATAATTCTAATTATTCCCTCATGTTTATTTTCATTAAAAGGTATGTTAATCAAACTAATTTGAGCATTAGGTTTCTTTATTCAAGCTCATTTTTAATACGAATTACTCAATAATAGTTACTAAGTTATATTCTAATTCTTACTTAATTCTTGACTATTTGATTCTTTCCTAATTATTTAATTAGTCATCCCAAATGTCTAAATTGCACTAAAATCAAATCATGCCCTAATTCCCAAATGTTGATGCATTCCCCTATTTAAATTAATTTCATTATTTAATTTTTAAAATCAATCAAATATTATTTCTGGGGACGGGTCCTTACACTACCTGCATGGAAAAACAAGACGTTGAATCTAAAAGCTGAATTTTAGATCTCTAAAGATTTTAGAAGAAAATCTCCGAGGTTGGGATCCGTTGAAGCTAGTCATTTGCTCATGTTTCAAGAAGCTTGATTCACTCCAATCTTTTGGGAAATCCTGATGAAATTATCTTTTCTCAATATGTAAGAGCATTTGCTTCCTGCTCATCACTTTCAACCTGCAATCGCAAGAACTAAACAGAGAGTTGACATTTTTATCACCTATATACTATATGTTCTTTTCTCCCGAGTTTTGGATGGCACCGGACTATTTCTTTCTTTCTTTTTATTTGGTCAAACCAATTAGGTACTTGACAATTGTGAGTCTTTACTTATTTCTTACTTTGTATCCAAACCATGTTGTTTACATTGGTCATTCATTAGATGCAGTATATCTCTTGTTTTGTGTTTATGCCCTTCTTTTCTCTGTTTCTTTATCAAAGACTATATTTGTTCTACAGGTTTCATGAATTTGCCACTTGTCTAGAATCTATATCTTACATATTTGCCTATTTTTTTTAGAGGGTTCTGCAATGCGTCACATACAATTTGGATTGGCCAAGAAGATAAAGAATGGTGCACGAAAAATCATCCTTGATCAAGCCGAAGAAGCAAGAGTAGCTGCCTTTTCAGCTTTCAAGTCATTGGGAGTTCTAGTTCCTCAGCTTTCCCGGTCTTTATTGTCCCCTGGTATTGATAATTCTTTCATGATAAAAGGCACTATGAGTTCTGGTAAAGATAATACTAGCAGTTCTGATGCCACAGAACCCAAGAATGACCATCAACGGACATCTATTCTGTGTCTGGAAGAAACGAAAAAGCCTGATCGTATTTCTTTGAATCAAAAGGAGGAAAAGTCGACTATTGCATCAAAAACTCTCGTAAGGGATGCACAAGAAATTGAGTCAATTGCTGCCATGCAATATAACTGTAATGATACCACAAGAGTGTTAGTTGAGGCATCAGCTCCAGTCCATGGTCCTGAAACTAATTCAATTATTAATGGTTCTGAAAGTTTCTCTTTTCAAAAGTTAAGCATTGTTGGCAACAGTAACGGTATGCCTGATGAACATCTTGCCCTCAAAGAGCAGGAAAGAAACTATGAAGGAAATTTATCCATACTCAATACTTGCAGAGCTTCTGAGACAGGTCCTATTAATGCATGCAATGTGCCTGGTGGTTTTGAATGTTTCTTGGATTTCTGGGATGCTGTGAGAGAGTTTTATTTTGATGTTCACTACACCGAAAGAAATGAGAGAAATTCTCTTATCTCATTTGAAATTCATGGCATGGCCGTCTGTTGGGAAAATTCCCCCGTGTACTATGTAAACCTTTCCAGGGATTTGGTATCTTCTGATGAGCAAAATTTAACTAGAAAGTATCGTGGGGTTAAAACTGAGGACATAAAGGAAGCTGTAGCTTCAAATAATTTGTGGGATGTGGCTAAGCATAGATGGAACAGGATAGCTATGATCATGGAACGCATTAATGTTAAAAAAATTACTTGGAAACTGAAGACTCAGATACAAGTTCTGAAAAATCCCATGATTTCCAAACACCGTTTTGGGGGCGTCGGTTTTGAATGTAAAGAGACAAATGATATTAAGCTTATAGACAACCTGTGTTTGTTGCTACCTTCCATTTCTGTGAATGATGGAATCGATATCTGCATTGTGGCATGGATACTTTGGCCTGATGAGGAAAGCAGCTCCAGCCCCAACCTGGAGAAGGTAGTTTTTAGATGATCATCATCCTCCTCCTCCTCATCAAATATTTCTGGATGTCCGTATGATTTTTATTGCACAATGGCTTGTCAAAGTGCACCTTAAACTCAGTTAGAGGGGTGACATCACCACTTAAATCGGTGCTAAGTTTGGGGCTGCATTGGAAGTGGCAACCAGTGATGGGTTTTCACTCAACATGCATTTTAATAGTTTGATGACTGAGACAATCCCATTATTGATGCATGGACATAACTATTCTATACTGACTGTGTACAAAACAAAGACAGCAAAATGCAATCTAAATAATTTTATATCAATGAAGTTTTAATGTTTTGTTGATTCTCTTGTTCTTTTGAGGAACATATCAATGATTTTTTCATCATTCTATGTTATTATAAGTGTAATAGTTGTGCAGGAAGTTAAAAAGCGGTTGTCTGCTGAGGCTGCTGCTGCTGCAAATCGGGATGGTAGGTGGAGAAATCAGATGCGCAGAGCTGCTCATAATGGTTGCTGCCGTCGTGTTGCACAAATACGAGCTTTGAGTTCTGTTCTGTGGAAGTTAGTTATTTCTGAAGAGCTTGTTGGAGCCCTTACCAAAATTGAAAACCCATTAGTAAGTTGTTTTAGTGGCTATTTGGAAGTTTCTAATGAATTTGGAAAGTGGCAGATTCCGGTGTTGTGGCAATGTGGTCAGAACCTATGATGCCCAGATACGGCATGGATACGGCAAGGACACGCCATAAACACAGTAGGGACATGGATTTTATACATAAAAAGTGAAGTATCGGATATGATACGACACGATACGTTGCCCATTTTGAAGTATCCGTGCATCATAGGTCAGAACATATGGCGAGAGCAATGACTAAATCCAAACTAAAGCTAGGCACATGTTTAAAAAATAATAAGAATATTTCTATATGTATGTGTATATATCAGCATCATCATCATCATCATCATCTCTGCATTATGAGTTATACAAGTACTCTGTGCAAAGCTTAAAAACCTGAACTATGGAACATGAAAGAATGCTCTCTCTCTCTCTCTCTCTCTCTCTCTCTCTCTCTCTCTCTCACACACACACACACACACACACACACACACACACGCATTGATGAAAATAGCGGTAGCGGCGGGCGTAGCGGTCCGCCGCCAAACCGCTACGAAGCGGGCGATACGTAGCGTAGCGGGGATACGTAGCTGCGTAGGGGTACGATTTGAAAAAATCGCCAAAAAAATCTGAAAAAATTCCAGAAAATCCAGAAAATTGTAAAATGAAAGAAAATGTGGTTCTTTTGCAAAAGTAAGTAAGAAAAGGGGGCGTAGCGGTGCCCTCAATACATGAGGTCCTGTATCGCTGTATAAATAGAAAATAATAGTAATAATTAGTTTTTTCACATGCTTTCATGTTTCTTAGTCATGCTAACTTAAAAAGTAATGGAAAGCTCATAAAAGAAAATAGAACATGAATTCATGAAATAAAAGCATAAGAAATTAAGAATTAAGAAATAAGAAGACTTAAAGAGTTAGGTCATTACACAATAGTGACAATACACAATACCCATTAGTCATTAGTGAATATTGAACAGTCAAATATCAATACTTTAACATTCATGATTCAAATTCAATCAAGTGAATGAACTATGAAGTGATCAACAATCAACATTCAACACCAATTTAAAAATGACAAAGAATAGAGAGTTAGTGAAGGATATATGAATACCTTAATCAATAATCACCACAAAAAGGAATTTCTACCAAGATTCAAGGGGCTATGGTCATCATCATCCTCATTAGTGTTATTATTTGATCCACTGGCACTGGCACCATATTGGATTTGATACCGATGAGAATTGGGATCTACAAATCCAAAGAAGGCAGCTGCACCCGCATCAACAGAACTTGGAGGAGGTGGAGGTGGTACAGGTGGATTTCTACCATATTGCGTTTCACCATAGTCACCATATGAGTATGACCCCGAAGTTGAAGACTGTTTTTCTCCTTGTTGTAATTGACCATATGGAAAATAGTCAAAATATTGTGAGGGTCCTTGTCCACTGTAACTAGGGTTCCACGAATCAGTCCATGTTGCCGCTTGTTGTCCTCTAACATCTCCACCCATATTTCCTTGCTCACTACTACCTCCAGCCCCAGGTGGTGAATCTCTTCGGCGCCGTTGATAACCACGGCTTGGATCAAATCTTCAAGATGGAGGTAACTCATGTACTTCCTCTATAGGAATGTCATCGTCTTCATCATGCTGATAGTATTCACTAGTACCACCTGTCCCACTGTCTCCTGCTCCTCCATCTCCACCATGGCTACTCGAAGAGACGGTGGTGGAACTAACTTTCTCAGAAGCAGGTTCTTTCCCACTCCTAGTCCTACTGGTACATTCTCCCTGAGGTGGCTGACCTTCTGCGCAGGTGCCTCATCTATATCCGAATCTATCAACTCTTGAACTGTTTCCTGAAACTTCGGATATGAATCTAGCAGTGGATCCTTTATCTCGGCTAACCATGGGAGTAAGGGATCGTCCTCTCTGAATATGTGATCCACATTAATAGGACAATAAGCAGGATCATCCCTTGACCTTCTCTCCCTAATTCTATTTCTCAACTTCAGATTGTAATGACAATATACAAGCTTGTTGAGTTTCTGCATGGTAAGCCGATTTCTGGCCTTCGTGTGGATCAAAGAGAAAGTGCTCCAATTTCTTTCACAATTGGAAGATGTTGTAGTTTGACTAAGGATGCGAACAACCGCTTTCCTTAGATGTGGAGCACTCTCTCCATAATTCATCCACCAATCAGCTGAAATGCAAAAAATAACCAAACCAAACCAAACCAAGCCTTTTCCCACTAGGTGGGGTCGGCTATATGGATTTGACGACGCCAATCAAATCTGTTTAGGGCCATGTCCTCCGTTAGATCCATGTAGGCAAGGTCATGTTTAATAGTTTCTTTCCAACTTCTCTTGGGTCTCCCTCTCCCTCTCCTACTCCTGGCAATCTCTATGCCTTCACACCTTTTAACAGGTGCTTCCATTGGACGCCTTCTAACATGGCCAAACCATCTTAGTCGATTTTCTCTCATTTTATCTCCAATCGGTGCTATTCCTACTTTGCCCCTAATCTCCTCATTCCTAATCCTATCTCTCCTTGTGATCCCGCACATCCATCTTAGCATTCTCATCTCCGCAACTTCCATCTTCTTAACATGATTATGCTTTACTGCCCAACACTCTGATCCATATAACAATGCTGGTCTTACCGCCACCTTATAATACTTTCCTTTAACCTTGAGGGGGACTTTCCGATCACACAAGACCCCCGAAGCACTCCTCCATTTGGTCCACCCGGCCTGAATCCTGTGACTTACATCAGTATCAATCCCTCCATCCTGTTGCACCATCGATCCAAGGTACCTAAAGTTTTCTTTCTCTACAATCTTTTGTGTGCCTAAACTTACTTTTATGTTACCAAGTGTCCTACTTTGGCTAAACTTGCACTCCATATATTCCGTCTTGCATCGACTTAGCCTAAACCCTTTTGTCTCTAACGTTTTCCGCCATACTTCTAGCTTAGCATTCACTCCTTCTCTCGTCTCATCTACTAAAACAATGTCATCTGCAAATAGCATACACCACGGCACCTCATCCTGAATATGTCTTGTAATCTCATCGATAACTAGGGCAAATAAGTACGGGCTTAACGCTGAGCCTTGGTGTAGACCAATCGTGATAGGAAACTCCTTAGTCTCTCCGCCAGTCGTCCTTATAGATGTCACGGCTCTATCATACATATCCTTTATCGCCTCAATATATGCGACACACACTCTTTTCTTTTCCAGTACTCCCCATAGAATCTCCCTAGGAACCCGGTCATAGGCCTTCTCCAAGTCAATGAACACCATATGTAAATCTTTCTGGCCTTCTCTATACTGTTCCATTAACCTCCTCAGGAGAAAGATAGCCTCCATGGTTGATCTCCCAGGCATGAAACCAAATTGATTATCTGAAATGTTTGTTGTTCTTCTTAGTCTTCTCTCAATAACTCTCTCCCATAATTTCATCGTATGGCTCATCAATTTAATCCCGCGGTAGTTCGCACAGTTCTGAATATCTCCTTTGTTCTTGTATATGGGTATAAGAATACTTTTCCTCCATGCATCAGGCATCTTCTTGCTCTTTAGCACTACATTAAAAAGTTTTGTCAACCAATTTATGCCATTCTCCCCCAAGCACCTCCAGACCTCAATAGGGATACCATCTGGCCCAACCGCTTTCCCATTCTTCATCCTTTTCAATACTTCTTTAACTTCTTCCCTACTGATTCTCCTATAGAACATATGATTCGATTCTTCCCTAGAAATGGTAAGCTGTCCCAATTGTATGTCACTACTACTGCTTTCGTTAAATAACTTGTAGAAGTAGCTCTTCCAACGCTCCTTTATCTCATCGTCCTTTACTAATACCTTTTCATCCTCATCCTTAATGCATTTAACTTGGTTTAAGTCCTTGGTCCGCCTATCTCTGGCTTTAGCAAGCTTGAATATCTCTCTTTCGCCTTCCTTAGTGTCAAGTCGCCTATATAGCTCCTCAAATGCCTTTGCCTTGGCCTCACTAACTGCCTTTTTGGTTTCTCTTTTTGCTTCTTTATACTTTTCCAAGTTCGCTGCATTTCGATCCCTTTGCCAAGTTTTAAAACTCTCTCTTTTAACTCTTATCTTGTCTTGAATGGCCTTGCTCCACCACCATGCCTCCTTCTGTGCCGGAGCACCCCCTTTGGATTCTCCTAAGACTTCTTTCCCTACCCTCCTAATACACTCTGCTACCTTATCCCACATATTATTTGCACTCTCATTTATCGCCCAAATGTCTTCCTCTAGTACTCTATCCCTAAATGCTAGTTGCTTATCACCTTTCAAGTTCCACCATTTAGTCTTTGAGCATCTATACAACTTCTTTTTTGTAGTCCACCTTTGTAGCTGCACATCTATGATCAACAACCTATGTTGGGAAGTCAAGCTCTCCCCCGGTATCACCTTGCAATCTTTACAAGCTAAGCGGTCTCTTTTCCTAATTAAGAAGAAGTCAATCTGTGTCCTTGAGGAGCCACTCTTATAAGTCACCAAATGCTCCTCTCTCTTCCTAAAAAAGGTGTTAGTCACCATGAGATCATAAGCCACTGAAAAGTCCAAAATATCCTTCCCTTCTTCATTTCTATTACCGTATCCAAGTCCCCCATGTACTCCTATATATCCATCTACGTCGCGTCCTACATGGCCATTCAAATCTCCTCCTATGAAGACCATCTCGCCTTGGGGTATCTCTAGTAGCACTCCTTCCAAATCTTCCCAAAACTTCTCCTTATGTCCATCTCCTAAGCCCACCTGGGGGGCATAAGCACTAATTACGTTCACTATCTCTTCTCCTAACACTAACTTAATTGCAATAATCCTATCTCCACAATGCTTTACATTAACTATATCTTCCTTTAAGTCCTTGCTCACTACTATGCCAACCCCATTCCTCGCTCTATTAAGTCCCGTATACCATAACTTATACCCAGTCCTCTCGATCTCTTTAGCTTTCTGTCCCATCCACCTTGTCTCTTGCAAGCAGGCAATTGCGATTCGTCTCCTTTCCATTGTATCCACCACTTCCATAAGTTTCCCAGTTAGGCTCCCAATGTTCCAAGTACCTAATCTCAGCCTTCTATTTTGGGCTAGCTTCCTTACCCCCCGCACTCGTCCAATAAAGTGTGGGGACCCTTGCCTATTTAGCACTGCACCCGGGCGCCGATGCAGCGGTCCTTGCTCACTTATCACTGTACTTGGACTATACAGCGCGTCGCTAAGTAGGGGACGCCCCAACGAAATATCATTAGGTCTCAAATCCATAAAGAAATCCGACTGAGTATTGTGCTGGCTGTCGGCTACCTAACGCACAACCCTCCTCCTTTGTCCGGGCTTGGGACCGGCTATGTCAAGGATACCCCAACATAGGCGGAGTTAGCTGAAATGCAAAAAAAAAAAAAAAAAAAAAAAAAAAAAATTAGATATTCGTAACCCTCAAGTCCTTCTAATCAATTAAGATAAATAAATCAAGATTCAAGACTATTGGGTGGGGTCTTTTGTTCATCGTCATACCAGGTGGCATCCTTCCAATCGATCGTATCACAAGAGGGTCAGCAAAGGTTCCTTTCCTTTGTGTATATATAGATATCTACAATGTGAAAATTAAATATAAGCATGTGTGGCAGTATGGCAATTGGCACTTGGTAGCATAATTAAATTCTCTCAAGTAACCACCCACTCACCTCTTGTATTGCATCAATTTGATCATCTGCATCTAACAATTTTTTTAATACCTCCCGTAATTTGATCATCTGCATCAATTTGGTCTTCATTACCCCTTTCACAACACTAGATATTTTTGGTTGTTTATCTCCCTCTTTTTTGTGTGCTAGAGGATCAACAAGGGGAGGAACTGCTCTTCTCGTAGAGATAATTTCTACATCAACATCCCGTTCTCGGGTGCTAAATGCCCTACGCAAGGATCCCGCAATGGACCCTTGCTTGGCACAGATGCAGATGAGCCCCCTGCATCATAATATCTGCTTCCAGCAAATGCACGACGTTCTTGTTCTTCTTGTTGACTCATCAAAGACTCTCGGCGTGCAGCCTCCATCTGTGCATCTTCCTCCTCATCAAAGTATTCATCCCCAAATACATCATAACGGGCAGCATCAATATCTTGCCGCTTCTTTTCTTTTATCTCTACTTTTCTAGCTTTATTTTGGCCAAGCAAAGCTTTCATTTCTTCCCTGATTTCCCTTGGTACTTCGGAACAGGCAGCAACATTGCCAGAAACGTGGCCTAAGTGCTGCTTGAATCTTGTAATGCCCCCATTGGTCACTTTCGAACAAAACTTGCATTTGATTTTCAACCTATTTTCCTCGACCGCCTCACCAAATCTCCATGCGTGATCAGTATTACGAGGCATTTTAAGTTATCAATTTGTAAAGACAAATAGACTGAATACTTGGCTCTTGCTATAGATATGAACAAGTAGTATGTTAAAAATTAAAAAAAAACAAAGAAATATGTTAGAAGAAACATATATATAATGCTTAAGAATTATTCTCTTGACATTTAATTGGTATTTCATTACTTAAAGTATCAATTTTTTTCAAAAAAAAAAAAAATCCGAAAATAAAAATTAAAGAAAAATCAACAAACATTCAAGTAGTGATGGATTGATCTATGGAAAACATAGATCTATCATTTACAAGCAATTTCCAAGTTGTTTCATTGGTTGTCAATGAATACACATTTTTTTTTTTCAAAAAATAAATAAATCCGAAAATAAAAATTAAAGAAAAATCAACAAACATTCAAGTAGTGATGGATTGATCTATGGAAAACATAGATCTGTCATTTACAAGCAATTTCCAAGTTGTTTCATTGGTTGTCAATGAATATACACATTTTTTTTTTCAAAAAATAAATAAATCCGAAAATAAAAATTAAAGAAAAATCAACAAACATTCATGTAATGATGGATTGATCTATGGGAAACATAGATCTATCATTTACAAGCAATTTCCAAGTTGTTTCATTGGTTGTCAATGAATATACACATTTTTTTTTTCAAAAAATAAATAAATCCGAAAATAAAAATTAAAGAAAAATCAACAAACATTCAAGTAGTGATGGATTGATCTATGGGAAACATAGATCTGTCATTTACAAGCAATTTCCAAGTTGTTTCATTGGTTGTCAATGAATATACACATTTTTTTTTTCAAAAAATAAATAAATCCGAAAATAAAAATTAAAGAAAAATTTAAAAATATTCAAGTGGTGATGGATTGATCTATGGGAAACATAGATCTATCATTTAGAAGCACTTTTCAAGTTGTTTCATTGGTTGTCAATGAGTATTCACTTTTTTTTTTTTTTTAAATAAATAAATCCGAAAATAAAAGTTAAAGAAAAATCAATAAACATTCAAAATGTGATGGATTGATCTATGGGAAACATAGATCTATCATGTACAAGCATTTTCCAAGTGGTTTCATTGGTTGTCCATGAGTATTCAAATTTTTTTTTTCAAAAAATAAATAAATCCGAAAATAAAAAATAAATAAAAAATAAAATAAAAATAAAAATATGTGTGCATGATGAAAGGGAAACATGGATCTCATCATATTAGAAGACAAGGAAGTTGAATCTTGTAGTTGTAGTTGAATCTTGCAAAAGTTGAAAAAAACCCAAAAGAAAAATATACCTTGGACATGGAATGGAATCTTAGGCCTTGAAAGTTGAATCTTGTTGTTGTTGTTACATTTGTTTGTGTTTGATTCTTTCTAATTTGATGTTACTCACTTAATTGTAATGTCTTGTAGTTGAAAACGAGATGGAAAGTTGAAAATCTGGTTTTCACTGTGTTTGGAGGCAAAAACAGATTTTAGGGCCGGCTGGGAAGAGGGGGGGGCGGGTGTGTTTCCTTTTAGACTGGGAAGAGTAGCGGCAGCTACATTAATGTAGCGGTGAGATCACTATGTTTTTTCATTTTAGCCAGGCCGCCACGGCCGATATTTTCATCCTTGCTCTCTCACACTCACATAGACACATACAACTAAATCTCCCAACATCAGCCCTACACGAACATTTATCAGATATGAGTCATACTCTCAAGCTACGATCTACTAGGTGCTGATTATCCTTACTTTATCCTATTTTGCACTTTGCTTTTCCTCTCTGTCCATGTTATCAGTCACTTCACACACAACATTGTCCCCTCTCATTCTTCACCCAATGTTGATGGTCGTGTCATTCTCCTAGGTGGTTAAATGGTAATCCTTCAATTGGTTTTATATGTGCTATATTTGACCTAAACTATACACTTGCCATTATTCTTCTATTTGTATGGATTTCTAGTTTTATCCTTCGCAGTATCGTAGACATCCTTTTTAGTGTGCATGTTTCACCCATGTGAGTTTTTGCCTGCTTTCAATTTTTTTTTGTCCAACATTCAGTTCCAGACAACAAAACTTCTGCCTAATAAACTTCCCATCTAGTCGAACTACCAAGCTTGTATTGTACCTTCCACCGGATTGTCCCTACTTACTCCCAATCTTTGATCCTGTTTGCTATACCTAACCTTTCGGAACGCACCCAGCCCTCGTACTTTACTTTACTCCTAGGCATCAAAATCTGTCATGTGTACTACACTGTTTACAATTTTAACGATCTCAACTTCATTACTCTGTGTTGTAGCTGGAAGAGAAGTGAGATAGTCCAAGGAAATCCCAAAGGACTATCCAATTTCCAGGTTTCAATTTTAAAGGATCAGACAGCACACCATAGAAGATAGAGTAGAAAACTCAAATTTCATTAATTCATTCGTTGCCTAAATAACTGATTTGGCATACAATATATTGGCTTCTTTCCTTGCAAAACAAGCTTACATTATTTGGGAGATTTCTAATAGTAATACTCTTTTTAGTTACATCACACATCTCTCTAAGATTTTTCCTTTCCAATGACAATCAACTAAACTTAAAATTAAAAAAATATGGAAATAGCTAGAGAAGAAAAGAAAGACTAATATAGGAAGGACTCTTAAAAGAAAAAAATAAAGTAATATCTAGTGGGGTCTAGGAGGATTGCACACTTGGATGAATGGGTTGGTTTGCTTGGATCTGAGGTCTGGGCGACCTACGGTTCACAGATGGGTATGTTGGGCCAGTTGTGGGTTCTGAACTTTCGTTGAATGGGCTTGGCCATGGCCCATAGATCTTGGGCCCACTTCATGGGGCTCAGACCTCATCACCTTGATCCATTAAACTTGTAGTTATATTCTATCTTAGATTTGTTCTTTCTCAGTCCATTAGACTTGTTGCCTTTCTCCATATACTAAACCTTGCTTTCTTGCTTCACTAATTAGTACCAACATCGTCAGTAAATGAACAGCACGGAACATAATCTTGGTTATCTTTTGTAAAGTTGTCCATAATCAATGCAAATAAATCACGTGCTCAAAGTGGATCCTTGGAGCAATTCAACTCCAATAGGGAACTCAAATATGTGCACCTGGTTCTTATGTCCTTAATGACCCCCATTGTACTTATATCTTATGATCTTAATATCTGTATTAGGGATGCCTTTTTTCATCATTGACAACCAATTAATTGCCTTGGTACCTAGTAGCATGCCTTCTTTTGTCATTAATCACCATGTTTAAAGTTTTCCTTCTTTCTAAATTTTCCATGAGTTTCCTTAGTATTAAAATGACTTGAGTAGTTTCCTTGCTTGCATAAATCCAATTTGGTCTCAGAATTACTATATTCTTGTTCTGTAGATAGTGCTGTATTGTTCTCTCCCAGAGCTTCATCCTGTGACTCCTGAGTTTAATTTCTCTGTAGTCTGGACAATTCTTAATATCACCTTTGTTCATGTAGAATGGGACCACAATGCTGTTTTTTCCATTCATGGCCAAAGTTTCATTGACCAATCCCAATTTAACTCTTTGCAATGCAAGAATCTATATTTATGCCATTTGATTTTAAGGGGTTGTTTGCCCATGCATGGGGATAGGAAAATGGGTTTTGCATAGGTAAATGGCCCATATGTAAATGTGATGCAGAAATTGATGAAGTTCTAATTTTTATAATGGCTGAAACCTATTTGCAGCAATTGGAGCATCCCAAGGTGGCCTGCAAGGGTCCCAACAAGTTTTGATTGAAAACTTGGGTTCAAACAGCCAGAAATTATCCTTACTATTGAATACATGGGCTGTTTTAGGAATATACAGAAGTGAAGGGGCTGTTATGCAAATTTTCTGTAATTTTGAAGACTCGAACAGGGCCAAACGTCCTGTAACTTTGAGCAGCAGGTTGGTGGGTCAAACCCAGCCCAACCCATGAAAGAACTCTACCTAAAGGGTCCACTGGAAGTCTCCTAACAGATTGTGGGTATTGTTTTATGAGATGACTCGGCTGAGTCTCCCTGTTTTTGACTCGGTCCTTCATCAAAATTAGATGACTCGGGAGAGTCAAGAGTCAACTCGGAGAGTTTTCCAACCATGCATCCAATGCTTTTAGATGTATTTGGATTTTTTGGGCTTTTTCACAAACTTCTCAAATTCCATGAGGAATTAAGATATGAAATTATGTGTCTTGATGTTTACCATTTATACAATAACATTGAGCGGTTTGGATCATTAATTTGGGGACCCACAGAAGTACCGGAAATTAGATATTTTTTGTGGACTTTTTTTGCTAATTACTCAAAAATTACTCAAAATCTATTGAGATTTAAGATAATCAGCTGCAAGTTCTTGGGGCTTATTAGTTCATAAAAAAATTGAACGGTTTGGATTACAAATATGAGGCTTGCACGAAAAAAAGTTGGTTGATGGGGCCCACAAGAAAAAAAATCAACCATTTTCTGTAGTGTACTAGTTACTTTTTGCAAGAGGTCTGTGGATCACTTTCAAACCCCCATAGGTGTGAAAATGTTGGTTTGTAAATGGCCTCATTTAAACACCATTTTTACACCTCATTTGCACACCACATGCATAAATCAGTGCAAACAAAAGTGGTGATTTGTAATTATTACACATTTGAATCATTTACATAAGTAAATAAGCTTAAACAAATGACACCGAATGTTCTATTTTTCGTCATCCTAGCAAAGACAATTTTTACTTATAGTCTAGATATTCTTTGATCTGCCTTGATTATATTACAACATAATTTACCTGCCCTACATATTCCATATTTAGTAGCTCTCTAGAATATTTTTCCCTTGTATCTTGAGTTTCATATTCTTTATCCAAGATTGTCTCATTTTATGGAATAGGGGAGCATATGATCATTGCTATCGAACTTTTACTCTCTTAGCGCTCATTCTTTTTCCCACTATGAATAGGCACAAACAAAATCCTATCTCATCCATCTATTTATATTAATAAAGGAAACTGCTTACCCTGGAAAGTTGTTGCTGATTCTTTTTACATACAAACTCTGTTTGGCATGCTTGGACACTGAGTTGATCTTTACACGCTGACCTTAAGGGTGCTCTAGGCAAAGTGGCCCTTGGTCTTGTGCCCTGCGCTTTTGTGCACTGGTGGCAACTGTTGTGGAGAACTTAGCTGCTTGGAATCCTTGACAAGTATTTTTAATGTATTGTAGGTCAAAGTTCTAGCAGACATGGAGATTTGGGGTATAGGTGTTGACTTGGAGGCAAGTCTTAGGGCGAGGCATGTATTAGCAAAGAAGCTGAAGGAGCTGGAGAAGGAAGCTTTCGGACTTGCAGGGATGACTTTTTCACTATATACATCTGCTGATATTGCAAATTTACTCTATAGGCACTTGAAGTTGCCCATACCTGAGGGCCAAAATAAAGGAAAACAGCATCCAAGCACGGATAAACACTCCTTGGATTTGTTGAGGTAATGAGCTACGCTTTGTTTTCTGCTTGTGCATTTTATTCTCCAGATTCACTTGGTAATGTGTGTGTATATTCATGTTAATTTATATATAATTTTATATAATTTGAATGGTGGAAGACTCATTTTATTGGAAGGAAATGTTTCCCACAAAGCAGCTCCTGAGAAATATCAGGAGCTCGAGGAAGTTGCCAAGAGGCCCCATTGCAGAACATATAAACAGGGACATGGTCAATTCCCAACTGGGATACCGTAGCCAAACACAAAAACTATGCTAGAGGCCTCTACAGACCTGGGAATCACAATACCAGGCCATGAAGAAGGCTGGGATACTCCCTGTTTTGCCAGATGGTTTGCAATGTCATTAGTCCCTCTCAGCACATATAAACAGCAACATGCGCTCTTGGGTCTCCCGATAGCAGCATATCAGTTGCCCCTACAATTAGCAGAAATAGATGTAGGTGAACAGCTTAATCATCTCCAATGACCATGGCCATAAGCTCTGCACTGTTAATTACTTGGAACCCAGCTGGACCGGAGCAACATGTCCCACCTCTGGTTTAGAATCCCAAATGATACTGACACACCCAAGGTTGATGTCAGTAGTAGCATCAAAATTGAGTTTACAAGTACGTCTTGGTGGTAGAAAATAGAGATCACCTTGCATGCTTAATTGATGGTGGAGTTAATCATGAAAACCCTCATTCCAGCATCTATCTTACATGGTGCATGTTACACACCTTCAAATTAGTCAGCCATGATTGCATGCCTACCATTTTGTTCCTTACATAAAGGGCAAACAGCTGAAACAAAAGAAATAAATGAAAATGTCTTCCCTAAGGTTTTAAATTCTGGTGCTGGTCGTTGTGCCGGTCGGGACTAGGATCAGTCCGTGCCGATTGTGCTATTCCATGTCACCTGTGCTGGACTGGTACGTCTGCTCTGGTCCTAAAAAGTTTAAAAAAAATCTAGAAAAATTTGAAAATAATAGAAAACTAATCAAAAAGTTAAAATTGAGCTATTTAACAAGTATTTGATGATATTTAGTTTATAGTTACCCAGTTCGTATAGAAAGCACTGCGAACTTTGGATAGTTCTTTTCAAATTATTCGTAGTTCTCTAAGTGGTGCCTATCTAAAATACAAGGCACTCCAAAGCACCGTGCTTTCTGTGTCGTGCTAATTCAATCTTATTATGGGTCCAATTTTTATTGATGTAAAATTTAATCTAGTGTAAATGTAAAGAAGAACAATTATCCTGAGTGGTTTAGGTTTTAGATGTGGGCTTTAGTGATGGACTTAAAAGTGGCCATTGATAAATTAGATCATTGAACTTGTTGAACTTGATCTTAGTATCTGACAAGTTAAAAAGCAAATCAAATGAAACTACTTAATCAAATTTCCTTATCAAGCTAGGTTTCGAACTATGAATTGTGAAGTTGAATGAGAATTAATCAAATTGCGAATAGGTAACTCTGATTTAGTGTTGTTGAGTAGTGAGTTGCTGACAGTGTTACATAAAACTATTAGTTTTTAAGAGGCAAAAACAAGAAAAAAGAAGGGTCTAGTTACCTTTTATCCAGTTTTACTATTTATTAAAGGGAAATTTAGTAACTAAAAACAAAAGTATGTCTTTTTGGTTATAGGGGCCTTTTAAATATTATGTCAAAATATAAGTGCCTATTTGTAAAAAGCTATAATAAAAACAAATGTATGCTTTTCTATCAGTGGGCAATCTCGAACTCATGCGCATTGACGTAAAAGACTATAACATCCCAACCAGCTGAGATACACGCACTATTATGTTTAAACATACAATATATAATCACATGTCTACTTGAAGCGGGACCTGACTCGTGCCTGGGTGGCACCGGGTCAACTTGTGCCGACTGGGATTTTAAACCATGGCATTCCACCTCATTGTTTGGAGTTGGACACCCAGCTTCCAAGCTTCGAAATAGAAAATGTCCTTTACAAAGACTCAACTAACATCAAACCCCGAGCAAATTGCAAATATTGCAACCCTTGCAGTTTAGAAGTGAGTCGCATTTTCTGTCTTTCAAACCCTACAACCAACCATTGATGGCCGTTGTTTTGAAAATTGGAACCACATCGCAAATCGTTCAAGGGGATGAATTGAATCCTATCATGAATTGTAGGATTTTTTTTATTTTCTTATAAAAGAGAAATAATTAATAATAAAAAAGCAAAAAGTAGTTATTCGTAATCCATCCATACCAATAGAAGTACAAATAAAAATAAGCCTGATACAATTATATGAAGAAAGAACATCATTGTCAATGTATTAATATATCATAAATGGTGCGTAAATAGTCAAATATGTTCTACTTAGAGGTACCTTTCATGGATATATAAGCACATTATTGTTATAAGGAAAAATATTAGCAGAACGCTATCCGTGAGAGGTACCTCTTAGCAAAAATATTTAAGATACATAAACATATTAAATGTTACAAGGAAAAATAAACAAGTTGCAATAGTTCACCTTTGTATATTTAAATCGAAAATAAAATCCAATCAATAATCTTACACGTTATGATATCTCCTGAAGTTAAAAAGTGTTCATGAAGCAAAACTTGATTCTTTTTAAATAATGGATACAAGACAAAAACCCATGCATATAGTTGAATGCTTCTTCGTTTTTCACCTCTAGAACTTTTCTAAAACCACAAAAACTCTTAATAGGTTTCGTTAATCAGCAAATAACTAAAAAAAAAAAAAGCTAAAAGAAAAAAAGAAACAAAGAAAAAAGAAATGTATCATTAATATTAATGTCATGGCTATGGTTATTCTCACCTAGGAATGTTTTTATCGTAAGATTCAATGAAATGAGTATCGAATTATAAGATTCAGACCTAAATCCTAAGATTCACCTATAAATGGGATTCATTGCATAGATACAAAATTATTCCTTTAAGATTCGATACGAATAGTAGGATTCATGATATGAATCTTAGGACACTGACAACAATGTCGATGGCAATCACTTTTCCAAAGCCGTTGTGGTCCTTAGTTAAAATAGCAGTTTAGTTGATGATCGTTGCACTGCAAAGAGCATCCGACTATTAGAGAGTCCATCTGTTGCTTCGGTAAATAGAGGTAATACTGTTAATATATAATCGAACACCTTTGGATGGTGGATTAGCTTTTCAAAAATGACCTAGCGTTGGATATATGGTTATCAAGTTTTAATCTTATTCTTAGTTGTAGTAACCTTCTACAATTCCTGCTCTTGCTTTGGAATCTTATGGTCTCTGGCTTTCTTACTTCTTAACATATTGAGGACTACCACTTGTCTGCTCTTCTGCATCTCAATCTTCTCTCACAGCATGTCTGGTGCCTTGTCACAGCCTTTGCCCCATTGTTGATTAACTGTTTACTAATGCTTTTCACATTGAAAGAAAAAAAATATATATATATATATATATATAAATATATATATTTTGTATTTCTGTCTACCTGCCTAGAGCATTTGTTCAGTCGAAAGTCCTTCGGAGGCAGGCTTCACAGGTTCAAGCACTGGTAGGTACCGAGAGACATCAACCAGTTGCCCTACTGGGGGGCAAGGTCCACAGACCCTTATTAGGGCCCGTTTGGTAATTTTATCTTAAAATAAAGTTAAAGTGAAGCATCAAATCAAGAGAATATAATATATAAGGGAGTTATGATGGTATTTTTTCTTTAGTGGATTGGTAAGGAGTCTTTTTGACTTTTTGTATAAAAAGTGGGTGGTTTTTTGTCATTTAGTGGATAAAGGAGGTTGCTTTTTGACTTTTTTTTAAAAGGATGGATGGAATTTTGAAGATGTATACTTTTGATGTGACCCCTTGTTTGAAAAATGGAGACTTTACATTACTTTTACTTTAATAGTAAATTGACAAAAGGGCCCCGGTTTGTTTGGGAACTTTACATGTAGAATGAAGTGAAGTATAGGAGGAAATTGTGAAAGAATAAAATATAAGTGGCTGTGATGATATTTTGTCTTTAGTTTGGTAGAGAATCTTGTTGACGTTTTTGTTTAGAAAGTGGGTGTTTTTTTTGTCTTTTAGTGGGGAAAGGAGGTTGTTTTTTGACCTTTTTTTTTTTTCGAAAAAGGTGGGAATTTTGAAAATATGTACTTTTGATGTGACTTTTTTTTCTTTTTAATTGGAGACTTTACTTCACTCCACTCTACTAGTGAAGTTCCCAAACAGATGCCAGTAAAAAAAGTATGTAAACTGTAGTGTAAAATATATTGTTTACATTAGTTCAAAGAATAGTACTATATAATTCTGAAATGAAGTAGGATATGGATAATACCGTTATTCATAGCTTGTGGAGCTATGATTTGTACCCATTTGGTACCGGGTGGATACTTGTACTTCAGGCCTACATTCTATGAATCATAGTTCACTGCTACACTGTATATTTCATTTTACTGAAACCTTACAGATTCAAGTTTTACTTTTTCTCAGGGATCAACATCCTGTAGTTTCTGTAATAAAAGAACACAGGACATTAGCAAAGCTCTTAAACAGTACACTAGGATCAATATGTTCACAGGCCCGGCTAAGGTCAGAAAAGTACACTATACATGGTCATTGGCTGCAGACCTCAACAGCTACTGGTCGACTTTCAATGGAGGAACCTAATCTTCAGGTTCAATTTTTTTCAAGTATTTTTTTTTTATTGTAATTAGATTGAATAAGCCTCAATGATTTACTTTTGTTTTGTTGATGTTAGTGTGTTGAACATACAGTTGAGTTCACAATCCATAATATCGATGAAAACAACTCAGGTTCTTCAGATTCCTGTCGTATTCAAATCAATGCTCGTGATTTCTTTATTCCAACACAGGTAATTATTTATTAAATCCTGCTAAAGGGGCTTCTGTAATTTCCCAATTTACTCATTGCTCTCTTGTGCATGCTAGTGTGGCAGACTTTGTAAGATCCAAGCTTTTTGCTAGATGGGCCCCATCCTCTAGATCCACTGGCTAAGAGAAATTCTATTTTTCCCATAGAGGGAGTTATCTGTATTAATGAAATGGATGATTAAAAATTTGACTAACTTCCCACATTCAGGTGATCACGCCTAGGCACTACGTCTGCATGGTGGGGCCCACCAAATGTGCTACTTAAATCTCATACATGTTCAGTTCAAACTTCTCTCTTTCACTAGTGAGAATCAATTCTTATGTTGTTGGTGCAATATGATATGCCTTAATCCTTCTTACTATAATGGCAGGACAACTGGTTACTGCTTACTGCAGACTACTCTCAGATTGAGCTACGGCTGATGGCTCATTTCTCTGAGGACTCTTCTCTAATCAAACTTCTTAGTAAGCCAGATAGTGATGTTTTTACCATGATGGCTGCAAAATGGACTGGGCAGCAAGAATCTGCTGTCAGTTCCCAGGAAAGAGAGCATACAAAAAGGCTAGTCTACGGAATCCTCTATGGAATGGGTGCAAACACCCTTGCAGAACAGCTTGATTGCAGCTCAGATGAGGCTGCTGAAAAAATCAAAAGCTTTAAACACTCTTTCCCTGGCGTTTCTGTGTGGCTCAATGAAGCAGTTGCATCTTGTCGCCAGAAAGGGTGAGATTTTCTAGTTTTCATTTTAGACCAAAAATCTTGATGCACTAATGCTCATTTTCATGAATAAAATGGTTATACTTCTCCAATGACATTCCGATCTTTGCTGATGGAAAGCAATCTTTTCTTTACTTGCGGTTGTAGGTAGGCATTGGCCTCTTTTAATAATCAGGATCATGCTATATATAGACTTGTATCTGACATGACATCTTTTTTTTCTCAGTATATGTTTACCGTTATTTTCTTTAAATCTTGAAAAATCAATAATATTTTACCTTCTCACTTGTAATTTCAACTTTTTCCCATAAATCTATCCCCAAAATACATGCATAGTCTGTTGATTATAATTGTTATAGTTCAAAAATATGTTAAGTAGAAAAGAAATGGATAACTCATCTGCCACTATGTAACAAGATATTCCCTATGTATGATCAAGGACGATTGCAGAAGCAGCTCTCTAGTTTGTGTCAGTATTTTGCAAAAAAAGAAACAAAGAAAATTTGACATATCCTCACTTTCTTTCAATTCCATCTTGTAAATGCAAATGCAGTTTGCTAGTGCATTAATTCTGTTATATTTTTGTGCATGCTTCTGTGATCTATAATGTTGATATGATGGACATATCCTATCCCAGAATACCCGTTCTTTTGACCTGATTGTTGAAAGTTTTGAAAATAAATGAGCATCATGCAAACAGTCCTATTTATCCGTTGGCACCTAGATTACCCTAATCAAATCAAATTGTAGAGATACCCTTTTATTATTTTCCCTTCTTGAAACCCAAATAATTGCGACTTGAAAAACTTGAAAAGGTGCAGAGAGACTTTGTGCATCCTTCTGTGATATATAATGTTAATATGATTGACATATCCTATCCCTAGATCCCCATTCGCGTGACCTGACTGTTGAAAGTTTTGAGAATAAATTAGCATCATGGAAATGGTCCTATTTATCCTTTGACAGCTAGATTACCCTAATTAAATTATTTTCCCTTTTATGAAACCTGGACGATTGTGACTTAAAAAATTTGATTAGATGTTGAGACATTCTTGGGTGGAGGAAAAAATGATCCATCTTATAAAAAATGATCCATCTTAGCATCATTGTGGTGAATCTATCCCTATCCTCTTGTTGAAAACTAAGCCCAACTTAAAATAGTTGTTACCTACTGCTAGGAGGCAGTATAGTGACCCACATAGCCGCTGTCTTGGGATATCTTGTGGATCCCTGATTGCATCACATTTGAGATTGTTTAGACATGTCCAACACAAGCGAACACCGGCACCATTGAGGAGAAGTTTTTCTGTACAGGTTGATGGCTCTTCAACGGAAAGGGGTGGGACAAAGAGGACATGTATGAAAGTAACGAGGATTAATTTCAAGAAGTGCAACTGATACAAGGATTTGGCCCACAATAGACTTGAAAGGTGAAATAGAAATCATATATCCGCCCCAACATATTTGGGACAAGGCTTTGATGATGATGTATGGGTAAAGTGGATCTTGTTATGAAGAGGGGCCAAATCTTATGGAAAAATACTTACTATTGCTAAAGCCGTTGGCATTTCAGAGTAGTAGGATCTTTAGAGGGAAGTGGCTGCCCACTAAAATGGTGGGGATAAAATATAAATTCATGATTTCCTTGTTTGGAGAGGCTTGTGTTTATATATTTGATAGGGTTTGGCTAGCGGCTATTAATAGTTGTGGGCTTCCGGTAAAAATGGTAGGAAGATGGGCTACTCCTTTTAGCATGCTTAAAAGAAAATATGGATGAATACTTCTCTTGGAATGCCATTATGTTTTGGTGGTGAAATAAAAAAACGATCACATTTTTTGTTGCTAGATTTTTCAGGTTATGTAGGGCAAGGTTATGATGGCGATTCCAGACTTTTTATTACAGTGAAATAATTGACTGATGGAATGTAGAACTCCCAATAATAATTTCAAACAATAATCTAACCTTTGATGAATAAGGAACCAATCTGGATCTTCAACCTGTTCTAATCCAGTAACACCATCAGGCAATTGCAGGTGCAGCCACAGAAATTGTAAAGACGAACATTGCTGCCAACCGAATATTTGTTCACTTGGAATAGTAGATCTGTCCCTTCCTCAATGCAACAGATAGGATGACAGACATGTCCAGTGTTGATCAGATCCAAGGATCAGATAACATGAAGTTGCGACATCAGGCCTTTCACATGGATAAGATTCTTGAGAACAAAACAGGCTTTGAAAAATCCATGATTCTTCTGCAGATAACAGACAAAAATAAAGGACTTTATTCAAAACATGCCTTGAAATGATTGTCCATAACATGCCTTAC
This sequence comes from Umbellularia californica, assembly GCA_028538565.1. NCBI lineage: Eukaryota > Viridiplantae > Streptophyta > Magnoliopsida > Laurales > Lauraceae > Umbellularia > Umbellularia californica. The sequence continues at coordinate 78,551,086 of JAPQWN010000002.1, forward strand.
ATAAATGTTTGGAACACTGACTGCTACTAAATCTAAATCAGGAAATACTAGAAGGAAACTAATCTCAACCAGATTACTTTGGCGAGAAAAATCTACTAACTGGTCTTTAGTGTGAACTTGAATAAGAAACGCATCATCTGTTTAATTTTCTCCCGGATGACATTGCAGTCAATCTCCTCATGCTTTATTTTTTTCATGGAAGACAGGGTTGTTGGCAATTTAATTGCTGAATTACTATCAGAGTACAGATTCATTGGACCACCTTGCTTGAAAACTAACTCTTCCACCAATATTCGTAGTTATAGTATTTCACTACAACCATGAGCCACAACTCTATACTCGGCTTCTGCAAAAGACTTTACAGTAACAACCTGATTCTTTCTTTTACAAGAGATTAAACTCCCTCTAACCATTGTAAAATATCCTGTGGTGGACTTTCTATCTCTCAATGATAACCCAATCTGCATCATTGTATGGCATGCCCATGAGATCTGTATAGGATTCCTTGATTTGGTGACCCTTTTAAATATCTAAGAATCCTATGTACTGCAGCTAAGTGATCAGTTTTCGGGGCATGCTTAAATTGATTAACCAGACTAACAACATAAGAAATGTCACGCCTTGTGATTGTTAGATAAATCAGCATCCCCACCAAGCTTTGATAGATTCTCCTATCTTGAAGCAGCTCTCCACTTCAAATGTGGAGACCGTGGCTTAGTTCTATTGGAGTATCTGCTGGCTTTGCACTTAGTTTCACAGTTTCTTCAAGGAGATCAACAGTATATTTTCTTTGTGATATAACAATTCAAGCTATTGAACTTGCTACTTCAATTCCTAGGAAATATTTCAATAAACCTTGGCCCTTGATCTCAAATAGGCGTTCCTTATTTCCAGAGGTGTAGCACTTGTATCCCTTCTGAGAACTAGGATATCCCACAAACATTCATTTGACAGCCTTTGGATCCAATTTATCTCCTTAGTGTTTCGGAATATGAACAAAGCAGGCACATCCGAACACTTTTGGTGGAACTTGGAACAACAGTGTATTGGGACACAACACTTCTACGGGACTCTTTCCTCCCAAAATCTTTGAAGGCATTCTATTTATCAAGTTTGCTGCTGTTAGAACACCTGACCAAAAAGCCTTCGGTACATTCATATCGAACCAAAGAGCCCTGGTGACCTCCAACAAGTGTCTATTCTTATGTTCCACAACACCATTCCACTCTGGTGTATATGCACATAAGGTCTGGTTTCCAACATTGCCACCCGTACTTCCACCTCCTTAATTATTTCAATGGCCACATCCTTTGCCTCCATCATATCCACCATATCCCTGTTTGGCATTGTTTTGCCCACATTGTTGTTTGCGCAAGAGCAAACCTTTCAGGTATGATATCGGGTTTGAGTCATAACCATCCAACGACTTTCCTCTCCTTGCAGCAGAGCAAAAACAGTGCCTGTAGGAGGCAACGGATCTTGACTTGTTACTTGTGTGCGAATGAGTTCATACTCTGGGTTGACACCCCCAAAGAGTTCAAATATATACTGGTCTTTCATCAATTTTCTTTGTTTTTTAGCACAACAAGGTTCACGGCTCATGTAAGACTCCAAACTCTATCCACAACGTCCTAGATTTGGAATAATAGTCTCCAATTGAGAGAGGTCCTTGCTTAAAACCAGTAATCTCTATTTTCAATTCCAGGATCCTGGCATTATTCTGCTTTTGGGCATAGGCTGCCTCAATGGGCTCCCAAAGTTCTTTTGCAATATCAAATTATTTAACACTTTTCGTAATTCCTTTTCTATCGAATTAACGATCCAGTTCATCATCAACATATTTTCTGACATGCAATCTAAATATTTAGGATCTTCCTTATGACAAACTCACGATGGAAAAGAGATTTGGAATACTCTTGAGAATGTATTATTTCTTTGTATCTTTCTATGGAGATTATACATCATTAAATTGGTATTTACATGCCTTTAATCTAGGCTCTAAGAAAGGAAACCTCTCTAATTACATCAATCAGTAATCTAAGTTAAGAAGGAAACTAATTACAACAATTGTTATTCTAAGTAAAGAAGGCTACTGCTATCGCCAGAGTTGACCCAATTCAATTCCACGTGAGATATAACAATGGGCTGATTACTCTTGGGCTTTGGGCCTCTGATTACTGATGGACTTTGGGCCTATTAAACACCCCCCCCCCCCCCCCCCCCCCCCCCCCCCCTCTCAAATTGATGCGGGAGAATCAACAAGCATCAATTTGTCAACCAAGAACTGATGGCGTGGTCGAGGAAGCCCTTTGGTGAGAATATCAGCAATTTGAAGTTCAGTGGAGACATGTGGGAGTCTGATGACATCACGTTTAAGCTCATCACGTATGAAGTGACAATCAACCTCGATATGTTTAGTGCGTTCATGAAAAATTGGATTTTCAGTAATCCGAATTGCACTTGTATTATCCGCATAGAGTGGGATAACTCATTCTGCTGGAAAACCAATGTTAGGAAGCAAATCACGGAGCCAAAGAATTTCGGAGCAGGCAGCAGACATGGCGCGGTACTCGGCCTCGGTAGAGGATTTTGAAACTTTGTCATGTTTCTTGCATTTCCAAGAAATGAGACTATTACCTAAAAACATGCACCAGCTGGTCTTCGATCTGCGAGTATCCGGACAACCAGCCCAATCAGCATCGGAATAAGCTTTGAGAGATAGAGGGTTGTTGGATGGAAAAAACAACCCACGAGTCGGTGTACGAATAAGGTACCGAATGATGCGGCAAACAACAGATAGATGAAGGTGACGAGGAGCAGCCATGAACTGACTCATCAGGTTTACCGCATAAGAGATATCAGGACGAGTGATCGTGAGGTAGATCAAGCTGCCAACTAACTGGCGATAAGTAGTAGGATCGGAGAGAAGATCACCACCTTCCTCGCGACTAAGTTTGACATTCAGTTCAACCGGCGTATCAACAGGAACTGAAGCAGTAAGGCCAGCCAAGGCAATGAGATCAATAGTGTATTTGTGCTGATTGAGAACTATGCCTTGAGGCGATTGATGAACTTCCAGACCGAGGAAATAATGTAGGGGGCCGAGATCCTTCATGTGAAATGTTTCACGAAGAGACGCTTGGAGCTTCTGAATCATGGTTGCATTAGGACCAGTAATGACTATGTCATCAACATAGACAAGGAGTACAGTGATCCCGGATGGAGCATGATGTAAAAACATAGAAGGATCATACGGGCTTGGATGAAAATCCAAGCGGAGAAGAGCAGCCTGAAATTTCTCAAACCATGCGTGAGGAGCTTGTTTCAGACCATAGAGGGAGCGACGAAGTTTGGCAACCATACCGGTCCCGGATGAGCAGCCCTGAGGTAGTCGCATATAAACAACTTCTTTGATATCACCATGAAAAAACGCATTTTTGACATCCATTTGATAGAGAGGCCAAGACTGAGATGCAGCAACAACAAGAATAGTGCGGACGGTGGTCATCTTGGCAACCGGAGCAAAAGTCTCATCATAATCAATGCCATATTCCTGCCGATTTCCAAGAGTGACAAGACGCACCTTATATCGATCTAAAGAGCCATCAGATTTTAACTTGAGAGAAAATACCCACTTACAGCCAATAGGTTTGACACCCACAGGAGATGGTACAATATCCCACGTATGATTTTGCGCTAACGCATCCAATTCATCTTGCATAGCCTTGTTCCAACATGGGTCCTGCACAGCCTGAGAATAGGATTGGGGAATGGAAGAGGAAGATAAAGTGGCCATTAAGGAAGTATGGGAGAACCCATAACGGGCTGGTGGTATCGAAATCCGAGTGGAGCGACGCAGTGAAGGATGTCAGGATGGATCAACTGCCGGTGTTGGACCGGATGCCGGAGGAAGATCAGGAGGGGGATCCCTGGTAGGCGCTGTCCTGTTCCGTCTGTGATACACAGAGTTGGGATTAAAACGAACAACTGACGGGTCGTCAGAAAAACCAGGTAATGGCACAAAAGAGGAGTCAGGAGGATCAATGTGTTTTTGGAAAAAATACTGATGTTCAAAGAAAACGACATTCCTAGAGGTACGGACACGACGAATGTGAGGATCATAACAAAGGAACCCTTTCTGGAAGGGTGCATAACCTAAAAACACACACTGAGCTAATTGTGCCGTGAGTTTTGTCCTCTCAGAAGGAGGCAAGTGCACAAAACAAGTGGAGCCAAAAACATGAAGATCCTCATAGGATGGAGCGGTCTTGTACAAATGGTAATATGGACTTTGATTCTTAATGGAGGTTGATGGCATACGATTGATAAGATGAGCTGCTGTAGCCAGTGCCTCAACCCAAAAACGAGTAGGAACCGATGATTCCAGAAGAAGGGAACGAGTGACATCAAGGAGATGTTGATTTTTCTTTTCAGCGATTCCATTCTGCTGGGGAGTATAAGGACAAGATCTTTGAGAAATAATGCCTTTGTTTTGCAAAAACCGTTGAAAAGCAGAGGACATATATTCCCCGCCTGAATCAGATCGCAAGATTTTAATGCAGGTGGAAAATTGATTTTCAACATAAGCCAAAAAGATTTTAAAAACATCAGATTTTGAATGCAGAAAGTAAACCCATGTGAACTGACTGAAATCATCAATAAAGGTCACAAAATATTTATAGTGAGCGTGGGAAAGAGCTGGAGCAATTCCCCATACATCACTATGAACTAAATCAAAACACTTAGGGCATGTTTGTGTAGCCCATTTCCGCGGAAAATGTTGTAGTTTTCTGCGGAAAACTTCTTTTTCATGTGTTTGGTGCGGCAGTTTTCCGCGGAGATGCTTTTTCGCCACGTCAGCTTTTTCCTTCTTAGGCATGGAAATAGACTTCCTATGGGGGGTATAGGAAGTCCATTTCCACGGAAAAATGACCCCCCAACTTCCTCTCTCTCCCCCACTCCACCCGACTACCCTCTTTCTTCCTCCTCCCCTCCCAACCCCACCCACCCCACCCAATAGTTTTTACTAAAAAGTGGTTTTCACTAGATAATTCCATAGCTGCACCAAACAGCATTAGCACTAATTCATCGAGGAAAACCTTTTTGCACCAAACATGAATTTCTAATTTCCTTAGAAAACCATTTCTGAAGAATTTAAAAACCATAGAATTTGCTAATGTGGCAATTTCATCTTTCCATGGAAGTTACCTCTACACAAACGTGCCCTTAGAGGTGTGTGAAGTGGAATGAGGAAACGGAAGAGTTTTGCTCTTCCCCATTTTACAAGTAGCACAATCAAAAGGCACACAAGAAGATAAACCAAGAGATTTATTTAGTAAACCAGAATTTAACATAAGGGACAAAGCCTTGGAATTAGGATGTTCGAGTCTATTATGTCACAACCGGCAATTATCTTTAAGAGAAAAACAAAACACAGTATTGTCAAATTGATTCCTAGAAATTTTAGAAAAATCCAGCGGAAACAAGTGTGCACACTTAGGCCCCCTCGCGATCTCCTTTCCGGACATCTGGTCCTGCACAACACAACCAGAAGAAGAGAAAGAGATGTTACAATTATTTTCAACAAGTTGTCCTACTGAAAATAGGTTGGAAGTTAAATTAGGACAAAGGTAAACATGTCTCAATGGGATGGGACCATGGATATCGCCAACAGCAGTAATGGGAACATGTCTACCATCAGCAGTTTGTATTTGAAGATGGCCATTGTAACTTGTCATATTGGAGAAAGGGGTGTGGGAATTGGTCATATGATTAGATGCCCCGGAATCAATGAACCAAGTAGAAGATGACGGTGTGATTATCTGAGAGACCAAAGGCAGAGAGGGCATTGATAATCATTTGTTAAACCAATTTAGGAGTGAGAGAGGATGAGGGCCCAGGCTGTGAGGCAGATGGAGGAGCAGGCATAACCGAGGAAGCCATATATGCCTGTGGAGTCTGAGACTGTGAATTCTGATACTGCTGAGCCGGATATTGTGGAGTCTGATACTGTGTTGACGGACGTGGTGGACGGCGGCGACATTCAGAGATGATATGTCCCGACTTTTTACAGTAACTGCAGACTTTCTGTTTGCACTGAGAGGCAAGGTGCCCAAATTTTTGACAACTGTAGCATTGGGTTTTGCTCAAGTCTCGAGGCGGAGGCTGAGAAGTTTTATTTGTCGAGAACGCGACTGAATAGGTTTCAGTCTTCTGTTGAGCAATATGAGCCGAGGTCGTGAGGCGCTGTTTTTCGTGTAAGAGCTCATTCAAGCAGACATCTAATGAAGGTAGGGGCGTCCGATTCATCAGAGCAGATCGGACACTTTCATATTCATTTCGCAGTTTCATCAAAAATTGATCTCGCTGACTAGAGGCCTGAAGGTCTTGAATTACTGTCAACACATTGTCAGCCACATCCGCATACTTAATACTGTCGTATTCCGACCATAGTGTACGGAAACCTGAATAGTAGTCTTGTACGGACAAAGTCCCTTGTGTATATTCAGCAATTGCACATTGAAGATGGAATTGTCGGGCAAAGTTATCTTGATGGTATATTTTCTTCAAATACCCCCACATGGCTTTCGAAGTGGGGTAAGGCTTGAGATTCATTATCAGATGAGGCTCAACGGATCCCAGAATTCAGGATTTGATTTTGGCATCTTTAGTATACCAAGAGGAGATTTTCTTCTCATCCTCAGTGGTTTTACGGTCCGTGCCAGAAACAAATCCCCATAATTCCTTTGCTTCTTGATATATTTGAAATTGGAAAGACCAGGCAGGGTAATTCTTTCCCGTAAATTTAATCAATGTGACCTCAGATTTTTTCATTGCAACCAAATTGGAAACAAATCGATCTGTATGAAAGGAGAACTAGCCACAGACAAGAGAAAAATATGTAGGATGTCTTCCCTGTGAGAAGGAACTACAATCCAACCAAGCAGAGAGAGAGAAAATACCAGCAGCAATAAATTTGGTGAAAAAAAACAGCCCAGACAAACTGGACAGGGCCTGTTTTTTCACTACGTGGGCCCCACTTAAGGATCCAGCCCCAGATCAGACAACAGATGTTTGATACTCCTCTATTCTGGCTTCTATTGAACCAAGTTTGAACTGATTCTATTGAGTATCCAAGATTTTGGGCGGTCTTGATGAAAACGATATAAATTTCTGGAAAAACTTGAGAATGAGTGAAACATCAACCTTGAGTCTCTGAAAAATTCTGGAAAAATCACTAAAATACTTAGAAATATTGGGCGACCATCAATGGGTGAGTTCTGATGTTGATCTGATCGATCAAGAGTGGGCCACCACTGGACATTGTTGTTTGCAGGAAGATGTCGCTGGTACTGTAATACTGAAAAAAAACTTCTGGATCTATGTGATGCACGAGATAGACTTATTCTCTCTATCTCTATTCCCTTAAAGCTTTGGAAGATGTCTAAGATCAAGACTGCCGGCCTTGCTCTGATACCATGACAAACTCACGATGGAAAAGAGTTTTGGAATACTCTTGAGTATGTATTATTTCTGTGTATCTTTCTATGGAGATTATACATCATTATATAGGTATTTACATGCCTTTAATCTAGGCTCTAAGAAAGGAAACCTCTCTAATTACATCAATCAGTAATCTAAGTTAATAAGGAAACTAATTACAGCAATTGTTATTCTAAGTAAAGAAGGCTACTGCTGTCTCCAGAGTTGAGCCAATTCAATTCCACGTGAGATATAACAATGGGCTGATTACTCTTGGGCTTTGGGCCTCTGATTACTGATGGGCTTTGGGCCTATTTAACACCTTATTCGGTTCCTTGATACTTCGATCAATATACCCATGTCTCTTCGATTCCCCAGTGGCCATTCTGGCTGACTAGGTCGAATCCTTATAATTAGTATCATTGAAGAGACTTGGTGTGATTCTTGTAGACTGTGAAAGATAACACCAGCAGTTCTCCAGTACTCGACTCTTGTTGACACACTGTCAACTTGAAACCACATAAAAGATAACCCACGAAAATTAGTTGACCACCAGCAACACCTTAGAATTAGCCGACTGCTACAGAGCCATACCTCACTCTTGTCTGTAAAACTTCATCACAAACACACCAGCAGAAGCACCAGCACTGTAAACTCGCCAGAAACACATCAATTGAATGCACCGGGAACAGCAACACCTCAAACAAAATGCTCACAACCTGAGATACCAGTTGACAGAATATTGACTGCAAAAGGATCACTGGAGTGCTAAAAATGCGACAACATCAAAGGACCTCTGTTGTACACACATCAAGAGCTTCTGTGGACCATATCATACAAAAAATATTAGCCCCCCATCCTAAAAAACACCACTATCGACCCACTTTCAAACCCAGCTGAAGTTAGCCAAACTCTATTCTGGTTCTGGTTCGGCTAGGGTAAAAACCCTCCAAAAACTGTGTTCTTCTTAGATCCGGACCTGTAGTTTTTTTGCTTGATCATCTTGCCTTGGATTCAATGCTCTAATACCAAGTTGAAACCCTAATCTTCATTAGATCTAGGGTTTCAACATAATACCTCTTAGAAGACCAACAAACAAAGAGCGGAGGAAAAAGGGGGAAAGAAGAGGAGTTTCAGGGTGGAATAGTAGAATGATCTAATCCATTCGTTAGGTCGACCATTCCTATATCATTAAATCTTAGTTTCTGCAAAGTTATAAAAAAAACCATCAAGTTTATGATATTTGCATGAAGGTCCCCTAACATGTTATAATTTATAAATAGGTCCTATTCCCCAACATACAATATAAATAGTCATGTTATTGTCAGTGTGGAAAAGATAGTCAATTTTATAAAAATGTTGTCTTTGATGTTTTATCATGGTATCAGCGCATGTTTGGCTCTGATCCCATGATCAAGCCAATCATGGTCCTGGCTCTTCCTACTTTCTTATTTAGATTAATGATCTTCATTAAACTCTATAAATAGTCATGCTATTCTCAGTGTGGAAACAACAGTCTATTTATAAAATGTAGTCTTTGATGTTTTATCATCGTATCAGGCCATGTTCGGATTTGATCCTACGATCAAGCCAATCATTGGCTCCTCCCATTTTGCAATAACCACAATGCCACCTTTGTCTCACCAACCATCTCCCATATCATTTCTCCTTTTCTAGAATAAATACCTTCTCTAAATGAAAACTAAAAACCCTATTTCCCTAGATCCATCTACTACCTTTCCTCATTCATGAAATTATTATGCCTCTTGATCTCGTCATTCCTTTAATCCAATCCTCTCCAATGAGATTTCTATTTTATTTTATTTCTTTCAAGCACATGAATCATTTGCTTCTAGGAGAGATCATGACATGTCTGATCTAGTTTGCTATCAGATCCGACATACTCAAAATGAGGGGGATGTGACAATGTTGGAATCCATAGACAGGTGGTTACTTTTGGTACAGCTTGATAGATGCTTTTCCTGTGAAATCCACCATTCATTTCTAGGGATCAATGGTGATATTCTACTTAATTAATTCCACGATCCTATCTTGAATGGACCATGTGATTAGGGAAGGTGATCTAAGCATTGATTGAAAAATAGACAGGTCATAAAAGGAATATGTCAATAAAGAACAGATGACTATTATTGTTGTCCAATCTGTGAGATTCATAGGAAACCCTATTTATGGTGCATTCCTTATAACAATGTCTTGCGTCATCAAAACATTGGCCTAAAATGCACAGAATTATGTGACTCAACGAACTATGCATTCGTTGAGGCTTTCAGACCTCTTAATTCCTTGTCTCCTTTTAAGGTGCATGATAATTATTTTTGCCTAATGTGACAATCACATCTTTGTTGATAGATAGGATGTCCCAAGCATGATTTGTGACTTCGCCAATTTTCAAATTAATGTGATCAGGTGCGTTATGCTTTGGTGTGTGGTTTGTATAGTGGATGGTATTTTCCTAAGTAACATCTAATGCAGGTATATTGAGACCCTAAAGGGGAGAAAGCGGTTTTTGAGTAACATAAAGTTTGGAAGCAACAAAGAGAAAGCTAAAGCTCAAAGACAAGCTGTGAACTCCATCTGTCAGGTAGTAGAAAACCCCATTCATCTGTTCCTTTTCATTTTTTCATTTTTTTTTTTTTTTTTGTTTTTTTTTTCTTTAAAACTGTACTGGTATCCATGAAATTTATAACTGCTTTCCCAGGGTTCTGCTGCTGATATAATAAAGATTGCGATGATAAATATTCATTCTGTGATTGTTAATGGACATGGGGCACAAGATTTAAATGCTGCATGGTTAACAGAACTTTCTGTTCTTAAAGGTCACTGCCGAATTCTTTTGCAGGTTTGCTATGTCTGAAGTTCTCGTACGCTTACTTTTACACTTTATTTTGGCAAAGGGCAATTATTTCTCGGTTTCATAATACAATTTGCGGTATGGCCATAGGATTCACTGCACTGTCCAGGCTCACCCATTCCATACAGGTGTGTCCGGTGGTCCTGACTGCTATTCTAATGTGCACAATTGTAGATGAGAGATGCTTTTTTTGTCTTTTAGATAGGAATAACCTAGGCATTCTATTTTGGCTTTTACCTATATTTTTCCCATTTATACATATAGTTCAGCGAGGCCAATGGAACTCTTGTGTCTTCCTATCTGAGAGTTTTCTAGGTTGCACAGCATCTTTGGGTTTCCCTGTAAGTAGATGGTGGGGTTACTATTCCCATCATCCATTCACAATTCTACTATGAAAATGATTGGAAGTGATGACTAGCATAGTTGTAGACTAGGTGAGAGTGTGTGTGTGTCTTGTGTTTTGTGCTTATGAAAGATGAGGGCCTTTTTCTGTGGTCTACTAATCAAAGCATGCTTTTAATGTATTTTCCACTGATGCTTAGGTGCATGATGAACTTCTACTGGAAGTCGATCCTTCATTTTCAAAGGAGGCAGCAGTACTGCTTAAACTAAGCATGGAAAGTGCCGTCTCACTGAAGGGTATAAATTGCATACATGGAATAGTTGACTATCAACACCTTACAGATATTTACTGAAAAAAAAAAAAAAAAAACTCAGATAGATTCTGGTGTTCTCTGCTTTTGGTAACATTAAGAAAATATGAACTGCTATCCCTTTTTTGTTTCAGTTCCATTACATGTAAAACTGAAGGTTGGAAGAAAGTGGGGATCTTTGGAGCCTTTTGAGGTTGACCTTGATAAAGAAAAAGGCCTTATGCTACTTTCGTGAAGTACAAAGTCTGCACCAATCTACCGATGCAAGGTGTGCATCCTTGCAGATGGAGACACATCCGAACTGGGTATGTATTTGGGCAATGGTGTGTAGTAATAATTCTGAAAGGCACTTTCCTGACTCCTGTACACAACTTCTATTTGTTTGCATTACATGCTGATCTTTATATGTTATGATTTTCATTCCTCAAAAGTGGTGGTTCAGGTATGCACAATGATGTCCAGATGTGGCATGGATACGGCAGGACATGGATTTTGCACATATAAAGTGAACTATTGGACACGATACGTTGCCTATTTTGAAGTATCCATGCATGAGGGTATGCAGCAGGGAGATGGTTACTGCAAAAGCATACTGCAGAATTCAGTTTGAGGATTAGACTTAAGTGTTGATTCTTGAGAATGGAATAATGGAAGTGCATGTGCCTGAGCTTGACTAAGTGATGGTTTGGACACATCGAAGTGATAATGATGGGGGAATTTGCACTTCAGTTGCAACTGCTGGACAATCCCCATGGCTTTCCTTATTCATAATGTGGATCTCCATTAAGCCATCAGATGGACATTTACAGGAAATCTTTTCAGAGGACATGCAAGTCTTGACAAGTTGGATTAGATTTTTAGAAATTTGACCACTGATGGACTTGGTCATATGCCAAGGAATAGACTGCACAAAGCAAGTGGCAGGAATGCAATCTACTTCTCCAGGGAATTTAATAGACATCAAGCTTCTTTAATTTGAAAGATTGTTCTTGCTTAAATGCCATTGGGTTGGTTCTGCTTTTTTTCTTGGCGATGACTATCTCTATACAGTAGCAATCTTACTTGGGAAGGTTGGAGTTGATTTGTGGATAATTTGTTTGTTATTTTTTCAATGCTTAAAAGAGAGAATTGGACAATTATGGCAGCCATTACAACCTTCGCCATCTGAAGTGTTGGAGAGTTCAATTAATGATTCTTTTAAGTCCTACTCCCTACAAAAATTACAACTGAGGTTATTGAAGGTAACTGCTTGTGTGGAAACTTAACTATACTTGGAATATTGATTGAACTAGGGGGATAATCATCGGCTTGGGCCGGAGTATGTGTATGTTGCCTTGAGGCTTCCAAAATTTTTTAATTTTTTTTTTATTAGTTTCAATAAAATGTAAGCTTTGGCTGTTCACACTACTATAATTTGGGGACAGGAGCCTGTGGCACAGTTGGGAGGTGCCCGCTACTATAACCACAACATTGGTGCTTTGAGTCATGTTTAGCAAACAATAAAAAAAAAATAAAAAATCCACATTGGTGTGGGCTATGTCTTTTTATTGATTTATGATCATGGGGTATGCCCCATTGGAATTCTCCTTCGTTCAAAGGATGAATTTCCATTCTTTTGTAAATTTTGAATTGAAAGAGTTACCTTCAAAACAAATCCACTTGGAAGTGGTTTACTTCAATGTCTCTCAAATAGCAGCAGTATGCAACATTTTGTTGGAATCAATTTTTTTTTTGGTAGTGACTATTTGCACATCCCTTCTTGCTCGGTGCACATCCATCATGGACCACTATGAGAAAACCCCAAAATACGCCTCCCTTGCTTCCCTCTCCCTCTCCCTTCTTCCTCACCATGCTTCGCCGCCCACCTCCCTCCTCTCCCTCTCCTCCTCCCCACCCAACGCGGCCCTCTCTCGACACCCGCCTCCGCCCTCTCCCTCCTTTCTGCTTATCGCTCCCTCTCCTCCTCCCCACCCAACGCAGCCCTCTCTCGACACCCGCCTCCGCCCTCTCCCTCCTTTCTCCTTATCTCTCCCTCTCCCTCTCCTTCTCCTTATCTCTCCCTCTCCCTCTCCTTCTCCCCGAACATCACCCCTCTCCCTCCCTCTATCCCGCTCTCGTTAGGCCGCTCAGGGTTGAACAAATGAGTATATTTTTCGGCTATGGGTAGCTGAACAATATCATGTTGTTCCGCCCTTCGGCCACCCAAGGGCCGAACATTATACTCATTTGTTCGGCTTTGAGCGGACGAATGGAGCGGGAGGGAGGGAGGGAGAGGGTCATCGATTGGGGAGAAGGAGAGGGATAGGGCGGAGGTGGGTGCCGGGGGAAGGAGAGGGGGCGAAGTTAGGTGGGGGCGGAGAGAGGAAGAGAGATAAGGAGGGAGGTGGGCGGGCGTGCACGGCTGGGCGACGGTGTGTTGTCAAGCAGGGAGATGGAGAGAGGGATGAAAGGGAGGGGTGTTTTGGGGTTTTTTCATAGGGGTCCTATAGTTGGATGTGCGGGGAGCAAGTATAGAAGTGCATATAGTAGCTCTCTTTTTGTTGCGGGCAAAATTTCAGAAAAGGTCCTGAGTTTTAGGCTTATTTCAAAAAAGGTTATGAAAATCCAAAGTTTTCAAAGGAGGGTCTTAAGTTTTCAGACAACCGGCCAGAAAAGCCTACTGGTGGTGACTCTTTTCCCAATATTTTTTTAAATGCCCAAAATTCAGTTAGGACTCTTAGAAAAAAAAAAAGAAGAAGAAGAAGAAGAAGAAGAAGAAGAAGAAGAAGAACAATAGAAAGAAAAGAGGATTGGTCATCTCTATTTCCCCTTTGATTTTCTTCTTCATCCTTCCATCAGCGTTCCTGCCCGACCATCACTGGGGAGCACCGGTGAGCATTGGTGACCACCCTGAAGCACCTTTGACCATTGCCAAGACAACCCAATCTAGTGTTATGCATTTTTGATCAGCCTGTCTCATTGCAAATTCGGTCTAGTATTGAACAGTAGGAAACAATGGACCTAGTGTCGTTAATTGTCCCTCAAAATAGCCTTAGGGTGTAATAGTTTCTCTACAAATAAAGAAAGAAGGTTAAAAATAAAACATTTATGGGAGGAAGCAATCTTAGTCATTGAATATGTGACTGAAGAGTACGAGTATATGTTTTGGAAAGGGGTGAGTTTATATGTTGGGATTGTTGTTTTAGGCAAGGTTGGAAAACTCGTGACTCGGTCTCGACTCGTTCAATGCAAAAAAAAATTGACTCGGACAGAGTAACTCAGGGCTGGGACCCAAGAGAGGGCCCACACACACATGGAAAGGCAGTCCACTTAAGTGGGAAAGGAGCCTTCACAAGCGGGAAGAAAGCCTGCATGAGCAGGAAGAGGAGGTGACGTAGCCGGATTCGAACCCGGGAACCTAGGTAAGAATTGACGTTCCTTACCGCTCGGGCAAGTAGCTGTTTTTCGTATCTTTCTATGTTAATCCTAATGTTGTTCCTTATCCTTTTTGGGTTTGGCTATCACATTGGTTAACAAGAGCATCTTAAGGTTAAAAAGGAAGCGGAAGTGGATTTTTCTTTTTAGGAAATGGAGCAGAGTGGATTTTGAACCTTGTACCTTTTCAGCATTGTAAGTCCTAAACCCTAAACCCCCACGGAAGCATTGTTGGCATGAGGTTATTGATCTAGTACGATGGTATTTTTGCGTGGCCCACCTATGAAAAGAGAAGAGCGATGGAATTCAAAAAAAGAAAATTGTTTCCCACTCCCCCCCTATGTCTCTCCCTTCATCTCTACGGAGTGAAAGAAAAGGAAAATGAAGGGGAAAGAAAGAAGAAAAATAAGATCAGAAGAACGGAAGAAACATCTTGCCTCATGTAAGAGGTTTTTTTTTTGGGATTACACGAACGTTCCTCTCTCCGGCTCATGTAAGAAACAACTTTATTCTCCAAATGTAGTTTTAGTGACCCATTCTCTATAGAGGTTAGACAAGATAAATCGACACACAATACTCGGTAATAATATGAAAAATAAATAAGGTTTTCTTGTTTTGAGGCCCTGCCCTAGCCCTTGAGGGTAAGGGCCAAGGTAGTACAGGCCCTTGAGGGCTTTGGCCCGGTTGGGCCCGACCCTACATATATTGAGGGTAGGGAAATGACAACCCCGGATCTGGCCCGACTTCAAGTAGAATCCCAAGTGTGATATAATTAATGAATGGATCTCTCCAGTCACTGAGTAATGTCTCAAGGATTGAGATTTGACTTCCGATTACTCATTCTCATTCGGCCTATACTTGATGTGTGTTGTGTGTTGAAAGAGCCCTTCTTCCGGACACCATGACTTTCCTGCTTTCACCTTCGTGTATTGCCATGGGTACAACCAATCCAACTAAAGCCTTTGTTTGGATGTTTTCACCCCTTAGGATGTGGGTGATATGGTATAATTCAAATTACTGACGGAGAAATTGCACCATGTTGTAGTAAGGTAGCAAATCAGACTTTTTAACTTCATTATTCTGATTTGTTTGCTTGATGATCTGTTGGGAATCTCTGAGAAATTCCAATATTGTGATGCTAGATTTGAGAGTGGGTTCCAATCCTAGTATCAAGGTTTGATATTTTGTAGAATTGTTTGAGTATGACTCTAGAAAAGAAAGTGCCAACACCTGAGATGCATTTTCCATTTTCATTCATCTTGATTGCACTATCTAAGTACATATCCCAAGTGTCATTTCGCATGGAGGAAGGCTCCACATTGTAGACGGGCTCATTAAGGAGATCATCTTTAAATTTAGAGTCTTTGGGCAATGGGTGCGCTACGCAGAAATTAGTTAGAGCTTAGCATTTAACTACTTTTAGTGGTACATACCAAATATTAAACTGCTATTAAAGAATAGACCACTTTGCCAGTCAAGTGTTGAGAGGACCCATTTTTTTTCTTTTTCAGAAGGACTATTAAGAGATTGATCCTCAAAACTAATTAGACTATACTGGAAAGAAGACAGTGACGAAGCTTTTGAACAGTAAACATCACTGCCAATCACTCTTTTTAAGGAGAATATTGATGCTCTACACCAATTATCATGCAACTGAATTGTTTGAGTATGACGCCCCTCATTTTGACTTGCCCCCAAGCTGTAGTGGCATAAAGTTGCCTACAAGTTTTGGGGACATTCAAAGATGATGTCTTTGTTAATCTTAATGAAGAGGTAGATGCATGATGTCTTTACTTCTTATTGAGGATTTTCTTTTATGTTTTTTAGAGCTCCATGGCTGTTTTCAGGAAGCTCACCAAGATTCTTTAATTTGAGGTGCATAATCTTGGAACGAACCTTTGTTGACAGGTTATTGTGGCAGATGTCAACCAAAGAGATTTGCAGCAACACATCTGAACATTTGTATGCCTCCCATTTATGGATGAAGTCATGGGTGGACCCATTTTCCCTCTGTCTCATGTTGCAAAGTTGAACCATGGTGACTGGGTTGTCTTTGCCTTTAAAATGAGACAAGAAGCGCCCCTCGAGCATGGACCGGCTCATGATAGAATGTTCTGAAAATGTGGAATACCAGTCGAAGGTGTTACCTTTTAGGGTACTTGCAAAGCGTTAGATCTCGAGTGCATCATGGTTTACGATGGCTTTGGTTAGTATTCTGAAGGGGATGACATGCTACCAGGACGAGCTTTTTCATACGACGGGGCTTCTCAGCTCAACCGCATGATACCATCTGCTCACCCACGTGCTAGCCAATGCGATTTCAAACTTTAAGTCAATGAAATATAAGAGTGACCTGCCCGATGAAAATGGAAAGGCCTCTCATTTCATTTCCCCGTACCCTATCTGATTGAGTCAAAGCAAAACCAGAGAAAGAGGCTTCTGGAAAGAGGGCTTCATCTTCGATCCGAACCTCGACGCCATCTCCGATGTAAAACCAAAGGAGAAAGAGGGCTTCATCTCCGATCTCGTAGCGACACTACGCCACGATCGACACCATCTCAGATCTGATTGAGGCAAAACCAGAGGGCTTCATCTCTGATCTGCACGACCGACGCCATCTCCGAACCTCGTCGCCGCCGTCTTTCTTCTCCTCTCAATCGAAATCCAGAAAACCCCAAATCGACCCAACTCTTACCCATTCTCAAAATACCCACGTCCACCAACTTCTGGAATCATTCCCATGTTCTGCCCAAACCCATTCCGAGCCCCATCTCCTATTAACCATTTCACTGGTAAGAAGAAAACCAAACCTTTCAAATTTTCTTCTTTTTTAGAAAAGAATGAAAAGTTTCAGAGTTTGGGGATTAAGGTAACAGATCATTCTCGTCACTGGGAACTTCCTCAACAGGATTTTCACGGTGTCTTTATCTCAACCAGGCTCTTGAAACAGCCCATTTCTCACTATAATGTTCCCACTACAGGTGATTTTCTCTCTTACTTTCAGTGTTTGAATTTTCTTATTTTCCAAGAGGAAAATGAGGATGAAATTGTCCTGTACAAGCTGCAGGCAAATATTTTCACCTCCTATGAAACTTGCTAAGTTTGGAATATTTACTGTACAAGACATTTTCACCGCCTATGAAACTTACCCATTCCAAATATTTTCTAAGTTCGGAGTTGTCCTATACAAGCAAATAGTTGGAACATTTTGTGGATTCCATGATTCAGTAAGCTATAATTTATAGCAATGATCATTGATGCTGGTTTGGGTTGAAAAAAAAAAAAAAATTCAAAACAGCGTCCCATCTAATGTGATATTTGATTTCAAGTCTATAAGTGCCTAAATATTACGGACTTGATTAGGCAAGTATTAAACTCGTGATCTTGCTGTTAAACTTCTTTGAGGAGGTTGTGTGCAAAGGTCAGAGACCCTGGCTGCAGTCAGCCAAAGGCACTCTGATGCCTACGTTAGTGCAATTACTGAACAGATGATGAGTGAGTGGAGAAGAAGAGAGAGTTCAAAATATGGGTGTATGTGGATGTATGTGAGCGTACCTCTCTTGGGCGTTACCTATGGTATATATATATAGGCAGAAATCCCATCGAGTCTTTTCCTGAGTGGAGGTAGTTGGAGGTGTTGTCCCATCGGACCATACCTCGATTCCTTAGTGGAGGTAGGTGGAAGTACTGTCCCATCGGGCCATACCTCAATTTTATACATAAATGCGGATATGACAGTCTAATAGGGATAACCCCTTATCTATATCCGGCGGCCACCCTATCTGATAGCACATTCTGCAATGCAGCTGTACCTTTATAGGAGTACGGTCATGATTGACGTTCGACGCTCACCTTGGTGAATTGGACTGAACTGAAGGTGATACCGAGGTTAGATTTGGGCGAGCCCTGGCACTGCTGCCGAGACGCGCAAGGCCAATAACAAGAGAGCCTAGCTGGTACTTGTATCGAGGCTAGCTCAAGCTTGGTTCCAGCTGGCACAATTGCCGAGCTGAATAAAGCCGTGATCAAGATAAACTTAGTCGGTACTCTTACCTAAACCAGGAGTAATCTCGGTATCATGAAAACATCCCACACAAAGTCCTTACTGATGCAGGGTGGAATGGGTAGTCATCCATTTTGCCCAAATATTATACAGCTATTGTGAGTGCCTAAGTGTTATGGACTTGATTAAATGGATATTAAGCTTCTGAAGTCGCTGTAAGGCTTCTTTAGGAACCTCCTGAGACCTGAAAGGGAAGGAAGAACAAAGGTTAGAGGCCCTGATTGCTCTCAGCCAAAGGCACTCCGATGCCAATCACTTAACAAAGGATGAATGAATGGAGAAGAAGGGAGAGTTTTGGAGTAAGTTTGTATATGTTGTGTTTCGTACGTCTTGTGGGTTTACCTCATGCACACATATAGGCGGAAGTCCCATCAGACCTTCCTTTAGTGGAGGTAGTGGAGTTACTGTCCCATCAGACCACACCTCAATCTCTTGTATGGCTACGGATGTGACCGTCAGATAAGGTCAACCCCTTCTCTATATCCGGCGCCCGCCCTATCTGTCAGCTTGTTCTGCAACGCCGCCGAATTTTTTTAGGAGTATAATTGTACTTGTCTGACCCTTAGTACTCATCTCGGCTAGTTGAACCGATCTGGAGATGGTACCGAGGTCAGGTTGTGAACGTGTCCTGGCATCGTTGCCGAGGTGCGAACAATTGGCACTATTGCCGAGCTCCATTAGACCGAGATCAAGACAAGCTTAGCTGGTACTCCTACTGAAGCTAGCCCAAGCTCAATACAAGCTGGTACTGCTACCGAGTTGCATGAAGCCGATATCAAGATAAACCTAGTTGGTACTCTTACCGAAATCAGAGCTTATCTCGGTATTATGAAAATACCCCACACAGCTACCATAATGAGTAACTTTTCTATGCAAACAAGCAAACCATATGCTTTGTTGGTTCACATGAAATTTGGTGTGTGTAGCAATCTATGTCATGTTCGTTTTCTTTGTTTGGGGTGGCTGTTTTTACTTTGTCTTTTTCTTTTTTTTTTTTTTCTTTTTTTTTTTTTTTTTGGCGGGGGGGGGGGGGGGTTGGTTCTAATTGTTGTTTTAGACAACACATATAAATGTATATTTTTGTGGGGTTCCTTTAATTAATTAATCTTTTGAGAGCCTATTTTGGTGGTGTGGTTTTCCATTCAATGATGAATTACAAGTGACTAGATATCACCAGGAGTGATTAGTGTGCATTTCTTACTTTGTTCTTATTTTTAAGAATCAAGGATTATCGTGAACTCTATCTTTAGTGATTTGGTGCTGAGATGGATGTTGTTTGAAAGAGATTTTGTGCTGAGATGATATTAGGAGAGGGAATGGGAAGGAAGGAGAATGACCTGCCTACATATTCTATTTATTTCTAACATGTAATTCTTATATATGTCCAATATAATATGAACTAACATATAAAATCGAGAATATGTAGGCAACTCATCGTTGCTTTCATTACGAAACTTACAGTGGGCTTCAAAGACTTCTCGTACAAATAAGAACCCAGGGCGCAAATTTTGAAAATGTCCAAATTTTCATGTTAACTAACATTCCAACAACAACCATTTATGTATTCTTTTTTTTTTTTTACTACAACATCATTTATATTACGATGTGTTTTATTACGGGGAGAAAGAGGTTGTGGTTTTCTAATTTGGATGGATGAAGTCTCGTCGGAAAGTATTCCCAGTTCAATTTCAGGACATGGCCAAATTGAAGTTGCATCATACAAGATTCCCAACTCAGGACATAGTCAAATGGAAGAAATTAAAAGCTCCATTGAAGAAATGAGGCTGGAAATACGATGTTTGAGAAAAATTGTAGAGTTCCAAAATATGAGAAGCAGACGCGCAAGTAGATTTGCCTCTATTTTTGATATCGCTTTGCTTTTTGCTACATATATTTGGTGTGTGAAAAAAATGGAAAAACCAGTCTATTGGAGTTGATTTAGTTATTTTGCTTAATGTATTGTTATGTTTTGTACGAAAAGGAATTGACTAAATTACATTTTGATTCTTTAGAAAATGTGCTAGTGTGCTACACACTTTTTATTTAGTTGGAAAAACCAATCATTCTTGACCCTTTCTGTATTATGTGCTTCTGGTGGTCACAACCATTGAGAATTGTAATTAATGCAAGCCCTTTTACATCAAATTTTCAGTTTAATTTTATATGAAAATAGCATGAAAATGCATGAGTGCCTTGAGCGGTACGTCCCGGTCTCAAACAGAGTGGTTGTAATGCTGACTACTACTCTGTCTGCATTTGGTTGGAAGAAGTGCATGTAGTTGACTATGAATGTTCATGCTTAGAGAGTTTAGAAAAATAATTTGGGAGTTGCTTTCATTTTTTTTTTTTTTTTTTTTTTTTTTTTTTGACTTGGATAAGCGTTCTACATGTGTCATCTTTGAGGTTTTTTCATACTTGTCACTTTTGCGCTGGACACATCCGTCTGTATATATTACATGTGACTGATACATGGACATTCTCATGCAGTTATGCAAGTCTCATTTTTGATGTGTAGGCGGTATGTGTGTTATGAGGGTTTGAAGATTATATGTTTATCTTGACAAGATCACATAGCACAGTTGGAAGGTTCTTATTGTTGCAATGTCGAGACTGGGGGTTTGAGCCATGTTACTTATACGTGAATATAAACATGTTACCTTTTAATCCTTTATGAGTTTAGAAGTTTAATTTTAGGACTACATTATGCAAGCCCTAAAATAATCAAGGCTAAGATAATGATAATGATAATAACATATTAGGAGAGAAGACTAGGCGACACAGTGCATCCAGGGTGCAAGGGCGATTAATGAACAATGGTGAACAGATAAATACCCATTTTCAACAAGAATTAAGTATGAAGTTTCTTTGTTCGATAAAATCTCCAGAAAAGAATTTATTCTTTCCTTCTCTATAGTTACTTACTTTATTCTTCCCTTCTCCATAGTTACTTTCACCATTATCGTCAATCATCATGAAAGAATCCTTACCCTGTAACCAAGCTTCCAAAGCACATATTACTAATCAATATCTACTATCCCAATTGTGATTACAGAAAATGAACCAATAACAAAAAACAAACCAACAAAGAAATGAAGGTTCCCTTTCCATCTTGGAAGGTTGTAACATCACCATGCATTTCTCATAGAAGCAATTGGCACAATGAATAGTAGGAGACAATATCGACAAAAAGCAAGCCTCTTTGGGTCCCGTACACACATGAGGGCTCCTTAATAACAAGGACCTGATCATACATCTTCACCAATCCTTAATACCTAAAAGTCACGTGTTTGGCTTGGAACATTGTCAAAGGGCAATACAATCCAAGCACCAAACATAAAGAGGTTTAAAAAATATCCACACTTTCATTGAACCAAGAAAACCCACATCCTAAGCTAGCACGGTCTGCTGATTTGGAACCTTCACAAACTGGACGTGACACAAAAGTCAGAACTGAGCAAATTAAACTTTCTCACAAATATAGCAGTGAAATCCAAGAAGAGTACATCACCAACATATTGTCTTATTACTTAGGGAACACTTTGTGTTAGATTTAAACATGCAAATACGAAGAAAAGTTAACCTGTAAAATGATGATCAAGAAACCTGATTGCACCTTCCAAGAATTTCAAAATCAGAGTCTTCTGAATTTGGCATGCTATTGTTCTGTGTTTGGCTTGGAACATTGTCACCTAACTTGAAGAAAAAAATCATTTATACAGTTAAAAGTTAATTTATATCATAAATACTATGTTTATCAATAGAGATGGAAGGAAAATGAAATTAATTTGGTAAACAAAAATACTATGTTTATCAATAGAGATGGAAGGAAAATGAAATTAATTTGGAATGTTTACATGTTCATTAGCACTGGAAATTTTCGCTTGTCATGCGAGACACTGCGTTTGTTGGAACCGTGAGAAAGGCGCCCTTTTGTTGCTTTCTCCTTCGATGATTTTAGTCTCTTCACGCGGCCTATTGTTACAACATGCGACGGTTCTTGGTATTCAACAACATCACTATCTAATCCATTCCAAGGTTGCATGCTTGCCTCCAATGGGATGTCCCAGTTTAAGTTCCGCAGTTTCATTTGCAATTTGGCATGAGCATTGACTAGAACTTCAAAACCTTCTTTAGATTGACAACCTTCTGTAAATATCGGCGTAAAAATACCTAAAATGTAACAATGTCTAGCCATGCTAGAGTCAGCGCTGTAACTTCCAATTTCAACTCCACCATTATCAGTAGAATGTACTTTAGTAACTCCCTTCGTCCATCGCTTCAAGATGTAATGTTCCGGTAACATTCTTATGCTTAAACGTACCATAACAGACAATGCATGACGACACAGTATGCCTTCAAACTCAAATTTCTTACAAGAATAATATGTGTGCATCTCTTCTTTCTTCCACAAAACCTCTCTTTCTTTCTCATTTTCATCCATCAGACTTATCACAACAAAATTAATACTGGCAACATTTTCACTTACAACATCGACACCCATTGACAAGGTAATGAACAACTCATCTTGAAACTTATAATTCCTCTAGGTGGGCCACAAGGCCTTACTTCAAGCCATTTATTAAACAACCACTCAAATGACTCTGCCTTTTCATTTGCTAGGAACCCACAACCAAATAAAGTTGTCTGGCCATGATAATTACAACCAACAAATGTAGTAAAAATTATCTTATAACAATTTGTCTTATATGTTGTATCAAATGTTACAACATCACCAAAGATTGAGTATGCAGAACGGAATGTTCCATTTGCCCAAAAAAATATGTGTTATCTTCTTTTCTGCA
The DNA here is from genome assembly GCA_028538565.1 of Umbellularia californica. NCBI lineage: Eukaryota > Viridiplantae > Streptophyta > Magnoliopsida > Laurales > Lauraceae > Umbellularia > Umbellularia californica. Next base: position 78,574,372 of record JAPQWN010000002.1, read on the forward strand.
TCTCGCTCAATGTTATAAGTAAATCCATGGCCCATTTCCTTGCGATTCTTAAAGAGTTGAAACAACTGCTGACCATCCAGCCCCTTTCTCTTTTCCTAATCATTTCTGCGGTGATTCTCAGCATTTTTATCTGTAAATCCAATCTTATCTAATCTCCTAGATTGCATTTGTTGTTTGCTTTGAATATTTGCGGAATCATATGTATTTATTTGTTGTTTGATTGATTCTGGAACTGTTGGAAATAGGTTTTCAAAACTTTTTTTGACCCACTTGACTCAGGGATCAGGTACCAATAAGGCCATAAACCACATCCAGGATCCAATCTCTCAAACTCATCAACCATGTACAGTAATAAACTCTATCTAGAAGATAGAAACCAGCAACACTATGCAACCAAAATAATCTACAACAAATAGAGAAGTAGATTTGGAGCCAGGTAGTGCTCTAATGGAGAAGAAGACAAATTACTTGAACAAGAACTCTTCTTGAAGCAATTTTGGATCTCCAAGACCTTATTGTCTTCCACGTTATGACTCGATATCAGATCTCTTTTCTCAAGAAGATTGGTGGAAACTTCAAGAGAAAACCCAACTAGAAACTCCAAGGAACTAGAAGAGAACTAGAGAGAGAAAATTGTGCAACTCTTGCACAAAGGGGATCTTGGGCGTGGACTCCTTGTATATGGGACGTCCAATGGGTGTGCTTCCCATATTTATAGCCTTTAGGCAACCCCTATTACTAATTAAAATAGAAGTCCAACTCCCATTATAAATTGGTAACTTTCTCATTTCTAATTATCATAGAACTCTCACTTCCACAACAATTAGTAACTTTACTATTGCTACTATTAGAAGTCATACTTCAAATAGAAATAGTAACTTTCTAATTTCTTCCTTTTAGAATTCAAGTAGGATTAGTGTCTTTCTAATAACTTGGGTCAGTGTGAGGACCACTAGGGATTCCATAGAAAGCTGGCTCCAATTGGGACACCGCGACCCTACATCTCATTTGTAATTCGAGCCCACAGTTAATTGTAAATAATACCACTATATAAATGTAATTTCACTCCAATCTTAGGAATAAATTACAAAGAAGACTCTAAACTTCCCAATTACCACAAGTAGGCCCCTCTATCAATATCCATGAATCAATTGGATAAAATCAGTCCCTTCCAATCTTAGATCCACATCTTATTATCCTTGAGCCCCAATTAATCATAGTGATCATCAGTACCATCCAATTAACTCTTAATCGAGATGGGTGCGCATTTACTAATGACAAATCCATTAATTGGCACAAGGGGATAATATAGATAGATTCCATCTTTACCATTGGATGTTCCCACAGTCCTACTTCCACGTACCCAAGACACCGATGTATTGACCTACAGTTGGCCTCACTCATTGGTGACTCAAATGAATAGACAGAAACTTGAGTTCATCAATGTCTCAGGATTGAGAGCCTATTGCTAGGGAATTATGAGAGTAGACCTTAAAATCGAGACAATATTCAATAAGGTGCTTCTCATGGTCCTTCAATACATCTAATGTACCAGCACCGTGATCCAGAATTTTACATTTTGATGATTGAGACAAATCACACTATCTCATAGTGATCAAAGTGCTGCAACCTTATCAGATGAGATGCCCAGTCTCATCACTGGCCGTGAAGATATTTAAGTATAAGATTTGTGATACATGTCTCCCTTATGTGGATCTCATCTATACACATATATCACATCTAATATACTAATGGGACCCGGTTCATCTCATCAACCATCATGTCATATGTATTGGTCATGTGCATTAAGCAATAAAATACCATTCATCTAATGAAAGGAAAGCATAATTTTATTAATGAATAAAGAAATTAATTAATTTATTACATCATCTGATGGATTGATACCACACAAACTAACAGGAACAACCGATGTGACTTTAAAATGAATCGTTTGGGAGGAGTAGTGGGGGGATGACAATCCACGGGAAAAAAGATCAACACTTCATAACCACTTGATTTATCCTTTTTCACTTGCATTTGTGCCTTACAATTTACTCGTGTTTCCATGCGATGCCTTTGAACAACATCCTTATCAATCCAGTGCTTCTAGTCTGTTTTACCTTCCTTTGAACAACAAAATCGTTTCCAAACTACCTCTCCATCTTTGGTACGAGTTGAATCTTTCCGTACACTAAACCCAGCAGCCTTTTGCATAAACATTGTAAAATTCATATGCTTTTGTTAGATCCACAAAATGCATTTCCAATTTTGGTGTCAAGTTCTCATCTACATCGGGATAATGCAAAGTTGGTGAGGAGGAGGATACATCCATATTCAAAACCCTACAACAATTCAATGATGGCATTCATCAAATCATCCCCAACCCCCCTTCAATGAAGACAAAAAAAAAAAAAAAGCGCCACTCCAAGCAAAGAAAACGAACATGTATTTACGTCATATATATTGCTACACACACCCAATTCATATGAACCCACATTGGTTTGTTTTCAACTAAATGTGTCAAGATGGCTGTTTTTTGTGGGACTACCTGCTGTTTTCTTTTCATATAGTGGCAGGGGCATTTTTGGTTGTGTAGATTATTCATCATTTTTTGTTTTGATCAATAGATTATTCATCATATTGTAAAACATTTTTGGAATGTTAATACATAAGCAGTCATTGCTTTATGCTTATTTGTCACTGCTCTATGTTCATTGTGTTCGTTTTCCTCAAGGATACAACTTTCTTCCATTGTTTTGGCCTCTGTTCTTTCATGTATTTCATGTCAAGCAATTTTATGGATTCCTGTAAAACATGGAGAACGACACATTGGAAGTCCAGATTTGCAAGAGTTTAAATGTTTTTCCATAGTATGGTTGTTTATAATGTTCAGTGCTAGTAGGTTGAGAAACAACATTGATGGTCCGTTTCTCCTTCGGAAATGCGTTCTTGTTGAACTAAATTTTCTTTGACATGCAAAAATACAAGTTATCCATCAAGATGGTGAGAAGGCTTCACCAATTAGTGATTAGCACGGGGGGAGAAGATTCAGGAAAATAAATAAATAAATAACTCATGTAATTTGTGGTTGATATGATTTTCTTTTTGTAGTGGAGTTTGAGATGTAAATGTCCAAATGTGGCAAGAAAGATAAAAGCTTTGTTGTTTTACCTTTTCAGTTACAAGGAACCTATTTTGAGATTTTATGTGCTACTGCTTTTAAGAACTTGATGAGATCTAAGCAGGTCCATGTATGAGATCTAAGCAGTTCATTAACTAGATGAGGGAGAGATGAAGAAAGTAACACAAGTTCCATGACGATAACAATTCAAACAAGCAGTAAAAAACATAAATATAAAAAACAGAAAATCAATTCAACATTCAAACAAATTTACACATAAACATTATATTAATCTAAAAAACATAAATTTAGAAAAATAAGAAAATTTAAAAGCTGAAACTAAGAGAAAAAATCACTTGTAGTGGGAACATTATAGTGAGAAATGGGCTTTTTCAAGAGCTTGGTTTAGATGAAGACACCGTGAAAATCCTATTGAGGAAGTTCCCAGTGACAAGAACGATCTGTAACCTTAATCCCTTCACTCGGAAATTTTTCCTTTTCTAACAAAAAGCAAAATCGAAAGGTTTGGTTTTCTTCTTATTAGTGAAATGGTTGGATCGGAGATGGGTCTCGGAATGGGTTTGGGCAAAACCAGGGAATGATTCCAGAAGTTGGTGGATGTGGGTATTTTGAGAATGGGTAAGAGTTGGGTCAATTTGGGGTTTTCTGGATTTCAATGGAGAGGAGAAAGATGGCAGCGATGAGGTTCGGAGATGGCGTCAGTTGTGCAAATCACAGATGAAGCCCTCTTTCTTTGGTTTTGCCTCGACCAGATCGGAGATGGCGTCGAGGTTCAGATCAGAGATGAAGCCCTCTTTCAGTCAGAAGCCTCTTTTTCTGGTTTTGCTTTGACTCAATCAGATATGGTATGAGGAAATGAAATGGGCGGGCTTTTCATTTTCATCGGGCGGCTCACTCTTATATTTCATTGACTTAAGTTTGAAATGGCATTGGCCAGCATGTGGGTGAGCGGATGGTATCATGCGGTTGAGCTATATATATATATATATATATATATATATATATATATATATATGGATAATAGGTTGTTTGAATTTTCCAAGAAAAGGAACATAATCCATCCATAAAGGGCAGAGAGGCTTGATACCGTTCTCCTTGAGGGTGTCCTCTTTCTTTACTTTTGCGAGGATGTCATCAATGTCTTTAGTAAGGTTGTGTGATTCATCTTCGCCTTTCAATACCCTTGCATCTGGCTGATTTGGGGTAGCAGTTCTAGAGGTTAAGAAGAGTCTCCATCATGGCTTCAATTTTCTTTTGACCTTTGTCCAGTCGATGGATACGCGCGGTCATTTCATTTATAGGTGGATTATGTGGTGGGTTCTGAGGAGGATTTGGTGTTTCAGAGCAAGTGGCATGGATGTTCATCTCTTGAGATTTGAAAGAAGGCACTATCTTGGTAGCCAATGACGAGTTCACAAACGTTACACTATTATAACATTATTTTATGAGCTTTCAAAGATTTAAAGAACTCAAAAAACTATTTTTAGCATAAAAATCATGATTTTCGTCCCCATCATGCTTTCCTCATATTTTTCCATGGCCCATTTTGAATTTTTTTTTTTTTTTTTGCTTAAGGACAATTTGAATTAAGGAAAGAGAGGAAGAGGGCAAAAGCCCTACAAAAAACAAAGAGAAAACCACAAGGGGAGGCTTGCAAAAAAAAAAAAAAAAAAAAAGGCTAGCTCAAGAAGGAGAAACACCAAAAGAGAGAACACAGACAAAAGACTAAAGAAAGAAGAAAGACACAGCACCCATGAAAAACTACTCAACCACAGGGAGAAACCTCAAGGCAAAGGGAGAGCAGAACAGGCCCCTAAGAAACAGGGCGCTGCAGGAAACCAAAAGGAGCAAAAGACGGCCAAGCACAGCAGCTGAACGCACCAAAACAAGGCAGCAGGAGCAGCCAGCACAAAAAACAACCTCTACACCACACACAGCAGATCACATTGAGAAGCCACCACGAAGCAAAGAATCTTTCAGAACAGCACCAAACCACCTCAAACTACAACCTTGCTGCTGCAGCAGCAACGGAGCTCTCTGAAGAGGAACTGCCCACCCACACAAGAGACCCCAAAAGCCCACAGCTACTGAACAAATCAAGCCCAAAGCGCATAGATAAGGACAACCCAAAGAAAAGAGATTTTTTTCCCAATCCTCATAAAATGGGATTAGACAGAAAATTGATAAACATCTGGAGAGACCTACTAGAAAAAGGTCTGATGATAGAACTGAGAAAGGAAGAAAGGTGCTCTTTTAGGAAAATCTTAGCCTTCATCTGAGAGGCTCTGGAATTCCTGTCAGTGAGGTCATTCCTACTTTTCCAAATAACAAAAGAAGTGGTGCAAAAATTGAAGCAACTCCCTTGCGGGCAAGCTTTTCATGGTTAGCAGAGAGACCGATCCAAATGCTAGAAGGGGACCAAGGAGCAGCAATGGCAACACTAGCAGCTTGAAGGATCCAACTCCAGAGATCAAATGCAAAGGGCCAGAGGAAGAGGAGGTGCAACACTGTTTCAACATTCTTGTTGCAAAAACAGCATCTGGAAGCCAGACTGAAACCTGCAGCTTGAGCCTAGTTATGCGTTGGAGTCTTGCAGTGCATCATCCGCCAAGCGAAGGTAACTCTTGGAGGCATCAAATGGTTCCAAACCAGGGGAGCCCACTCCACAGGGGGGCGTCTATATCTAATTAACTGCCAAGCCTCTTTGAAAACTAAGTCTTTGCCTGTATGACTTTTCCAAAAAATGGAGTCGACAATATCTGGGACAATATTGATGGGCAGGACAGCATTCCTCAGAGCCTCTTCCACCTCCAACTGAAGCCTAGGAAGAAAAATCCAAGCAAAGCCATCCCAAAGAGAACTGACAGATTGATTGAGTGGAAAGGAGAGGGAGGGAAACTGGGCTGCCAAGCTAGAATCTGTAGACCAGCAGTCAAACCAAGTATCAGTCAGCTTCCCATTACCTATGTTCCATTTACAACCTACTTGAATTTGATAAGCAATATTCCTAATTTTATTTACGCCAGACATAGGAGCCATTTTTGGTCGTGGAAGAGCTCCATAAAGCAGTCCTGGGAAAATACCTGGCAGCCATCCAACCAGCCCAAAGAGAATCAGATGTAGCAGCAATCCCAGCCAACTTAAGGAAAGAAGCCCCGTTGTGGTCTTGAATACGCCTGATGCCAAGACCTCCCTCTTGAGTGGGAAGACAAACCAAGTCCCAACGAATCTGACTCCTTTTAGATCTAGAAGCAGCAGCCGACCAGAGGAAATTTCTCATAAGACTTTCCAGTTGATTTGATACAGACTTGGGGAGGGGAAAAATGATCGCAATGTGAGTTGCTAAACTACTTAGCACATGCCTAATCAAGATTCTACGATCGACAAACGAAAGCAGCCTGGTCTTCCACCCAACGAGCTTGGAGAGGAACCTATCCACCAGAAAATTGAAGTGCTGCCTTTTAGGAGTTCCAATAATGAGAGGAGCACCGAGGTAAGTGGAGGAGAGAGTATGCTTTTGAAGATTGGAAATGGACAGAATCTGTCTCTTGGGTTCAAATGGCCCATTAAGAGTTCAAATGGCTTCCATGCAAAATATTTTCGAAAATACTCTCAATTATGTTAATTTATCTTTGTAGGTGTTAATTGAATATTAGTTTGAAGATTAAAGTTGAGATTCAAGAGTTGAAGAGAGTAAGGATAAATTTAGAAGGCAAGTGATGAAAAAATGACAAAGATATGCCAATAATAAGAAGAAAAATAAAAGACCTGGGTTGATATTTTGATCATATCTTTTTACTCGGGTGTCATATTGAGGTGATCTCGGAAGCATTGGAAAGCTTGTTCAAATATCTACAAATCATATGTCACAATGTTTTTCCCAATTCGGACATTTCAGGGGTTAAAAATGCACATCAATCTGGGAATTGCTTTTGAATACATGAATCACATTCATATGTTCATATTTCCATTCTTGTGAAGTCCCACATCGGATATAAACCAAAAGAGAGCAAGCTAAATGTTTTTATAAAAGGGAGCTCTAGGATTAAATACACTAGCAAGGAGATCCTTCTCCTTTTTACTTAAGCTATTGTAGAGAGAAAGTAAGGAAAACTTTGTAATAATTGAAGATTTGGAATGGAAATGAAAGCTTTGTCTTTTTTAATGGGTGGCTAATCCCTTTGATTGGATCTTCTAGATGAAGCTAAGTTGATGCTATTCCTTTTGCTTATGCTCTTTATCTTAATTCAATTTGTTTATGTACTTAACATATTAGCGTAGATTTGTCTTCATTGCATTGTGTAACCTTCCATGCTTATTTTCTATTTTAGCATTCTTTTTACTATCTATGCTTAGGCTTGATAAATTACGCTTAGGATTTAATATCTTTTGATGGTTTATGCTTACTTTTGATAGATAGTCATTAGGAATCTTTTGTTCTATGAAGGGAAGAACGTCTTGGTTATTAGATTGTTAAATCTATATTAGAGCTTTAAATATATATTTTTCAAATCTAAGCATTGATTTGTCATTAAATTTGAGTATTTGTTTAGGAAAAGAGAAGAGCATTAGTGTTGGATTAGTGTCACTTAGTGGATTCTAGATGGTTCAATCTATCCATTAGTATTGATTGTTGCTTATTTTTCTTACTTTAGTTTCAATCTATTCACATTCTCACACACTCATTCACTTATTTTAATTCTCACACTCCATTTCTCTATTCACACCATCTATTCCACCTTTGATTTTACACTACTTTAGCACATTTTTTTTCTCCTTCCACTCATTTTCTATCTAACTCACTTGTTCTTCTTATTAGTTAGTTTTCATGGATGCTTTTATTTTATTTTTATCTTGATCTTTCACTTGTTGTTTTCACACACTTATTCACTTAATCTATCTAACGTTGCTCCTTTGTTCTTGTTATTAACCTTGTTATTTTTCTTTTGTCATTAACTCTGTTACTAACTTGTTACTAACCTTGTTCTTAGTTTGTTCTCATTTGAGTTTTTATATTTTTTTTACTAACATTTCTTTGTTATCTACTTTATTTGTTTCTTTTAGTTTGCATTTTTTATTTACCTTATTATTATCTTGTTTCTTATTTCCATTATTTTTGTTATCTTTATTTGCATTTGTTAGCTATATTTGAGTTGATACTCCTTTTCATTGATCGTTGTTATTTTTCTTGTAACGATCCTCATGGGAACGATATTCGGACTTTTATAGTCTATATTACTAGAGACAACTATATATTTGCGGGATTCGCATTAGCCGAACTCAAACTTACCATTCCAGATGAAACACTAGAGGATGGATTGCTTTGCTTTTCTTGGCTCGATGGGATAGGTGATGTTTCTAATCATCTCTGAGACTGAGTTACGTTGCGGGCAATCAGCTGCTTCCAATTTGTATTTTCACAGCAGGACTACAGTGTCGTTTTGCTTTGCGACGATGTGTACGGTGGCAATTCGGGTTTCTTTTTCTTTCTTAATCCACCTTTGTGAGACTAGAAGTGGAGTGAGCTGACTTCATTTTCAATCTTCGGTTACAAGTATAGCGAACGACAGCATATACAATGACCAATTTGAGCCTCAAGTGTAGCAGTCAAGCTTGTCTATTTTAAAGTTTGGAATTGACAAGATCTTGACTTGATCTGATCTTGATTGTCTGATTGATGCCTTAGATTTGCTGATCTTAAAACTTGCAGTGACGAAGGGTCAAGCTGTGTGGGATTGTAGGCTTTCTGATTTTTTTTGTTGATGAGAAGGCCTTGAAGAATGTGAGTCCGCTTTGGTTTTTCAATAAACTTTGGCTTGCTATACGAAGTTGATCGACTTTGCTTTTGGATGGAAAATGAGTCTCTCTTCTTTTAGGATGGAACTTGTTTTTGAGCGGGGCTAGGTATGTTGGGTTTGAGGATTTCTGGAGCCTTCTTTATTTTGGGTGAGGGTTTGGAGACTAAGTGTTAAAGGTGAATTGATTTTTGGAGTGGAGTTTTATGAGAGAGCTGCGAATTTCTATTTATTTGGTGTAAAAAAGTGTTGACTTGTGTGTACTGGGAGTGACATGACCCAAGACAACAAACTTCTGCTATTTGACGGGCTTTGTTTCTTCTTCGGAAGTGGGAATGGTCCCAAGTTGCCGAAGATGATTGCCTAGGAGTCAAGGTCAACCCGGACCTTGTGATGGAGTTATTGAAGGACACGACATTCAGGTTACAAGCATTTGCCAGCACGCGCATTTTGCTTCTTTTGGAAGAAAAGCTGGTACTTGTTATCATCGAAAGTGATCGATGGTTAATGATACTGCCATGTTAATTTTGAAAATTTTAAAACAAGACCACATCCATAAGAACATAATGATCATAAATGGAAAATCTAGGGACTAGTTATTTTAAATCATTTAAGAGGATGAAAATCCAAAGTGAAAAAAATAAATGTTCTAATTGCAAGTATAGTAGAGCCAAAGTAAGCATATGAGTACTACCAGAATCAATTTTATGTTTAAACCTGAATTACCATGGAATAAGGTTCACTCAAAGTAAATTGAGCAAAAGGTGAAGAGAAATAAACGTCCTTGGTACAAATACAATAGATTGAAAAATGAGTCTACCAGTACTGTTAGGAACAAATGTTGGTCAATAAGCTAGAATTAGTGAAGAGACAAGGTTCAATTGCCAGTCAATTGAGTAAATGGTAAAGAGAAACAAATGTTCTGATTGTGAATATAGTAGACTTAAGAATAAGCGTACTGATACTACTAGGAACAAATGTTAGCCAATATTCCCAAAATTATAGAGACAAATCTCAAACTCAAAGTAAAAATAGAAAAAAGGCAAATGACCGTTAAATCCAAATTACCAAAGAGACGAATCTCAATAGAAGGTAAAGTGGCTAAATTTAAGGCCAAAATTACATCCACTAAATAAATCCCAAAAAGGACCCATCATATGAGAGGAGATATGGGTCCCGAAAGTTTCGGTCCCCTCCTCCCCCACCCCCGCCCGTTACACACCATCTCGAGTTAATTAAGATTAACTTTAATTAATCGAGATTAATGCATATTAAGCATGATTAGTCAAGTTAAATGTGATTAACGATTAAAATGGATTAAATTAGTCTCAAATAGATGAGTTAAGCATAATGGAATGAGTTTGAAAAGAATTGATTTAATTGAATTGAATTTAGACTCGAATTGGTGAAACTAAGGAGTTTTCCATAAATACTGGTTTTAGTGTATTTCGTCAAATGTGGTGAAATTTGATACCATTGTGTGTATCTCAATGCGTACAATAACTTTCATAAAATGCTTATGTTCATTTGACTTTAATTGAATCAAGTGAGTCTTGATTTGACTCAAACTAAGAATAAGTTAAATAAGGTGGGTTTAAATGCAAAAGCGCCTTTTATAAGGTTATAAAAGAACCCATATTTAGTCATTCGAAGGTTCTGGCAGCAGCAAGAGTGAAAGATAGAACCTGGTTCAGTTCTTCTTCCTTCTTTGTTTCTTTGCTGTCATGTAGTTGGAAAGGGATTTTTCAAGTGATTTTCGAAGAGAAGGATCATGTACATCATCTTCTTCATCAAGTTGGTTGAATTTCTTGCAGTTAAAGTTTAGGGAAAATCTCAAGTTTCCATTTAACAAGCTGTCAAATAAGTATTTAGTTGTTCTTATAGAACTTTTGAGTTCTATTAAGTGATTTGGAATGATTTTTAGCACAATCATTTCAAGAATTTCGTTTGGGTTTATTATTCTTGATATTAGGTTACCAAAGAGGGTTTCAATTGAGATTTTGATCTCAAAACCCAAAGCTAACAAAAGGGTTTTTTGTACCAAACTTCAAAGAGAGGCAAGTGTAGATAGTTTATTATGATTAGATGCTAAACTATGTAGATTTCATTTGATTTGTTATAGTTATGAATTCAGCCATGTTATATGAGAATTGATTTATGTGAATGGGTTGTTTAGATGAATTAATGCTTGGAAAAGGATTCTTGCAAGTAATTTTGAAAAGGAATTTGTGAACTTCATCTTCTCCATTGTTCTCTTCAATTTTCCTTGGATTTGAAGGTAAACAGATGCTGCGATTTCTCTTTGTTGAGTTTCAAGCGAGTAAATAGATTCTTTATAGAACTTTCAGGTTTTGAATAGTTAGTTTGTAGTGACTATAGCACAAATAGTTATCAGAAATTTTTTTTGTTGTTCCTATGGTAATAGGGTTTGAGATTGAGAGAACTTGACTCAAATCAAGCTTAAGGAAAAAGGGTTTTTGTGTTTAACTCAACTAAAGGCAAGTATAAATAGTTATTAATGATTATATGTTAATTGATGTGGTTTTATTTGATTTATAATGATCATGGATTCGATTTATGTTTTTAGAAGAATCAATGAATTGATTAGATGATGGTTAATGGATTAGAGGTGTTATTTATGTGTATATATGAAGTGATGAATGATGGGGGAGCAGGAGGTTCCATTTGATTGCAGGATATGAATGGTTTGAATGTAAAGAACAAGAGAGAAAAATCAGTTTCAGAGCCTGAAACTGAAATTTGTTTCAGAGATTTTTATGATTCAAATTGAATCAAATGTTCTATTTATGAGCATAAATGGTTTATAAAAATTAGTCTAATGACTAATTACAATTAAGGGATAATAACCAATTACGGTTTTCATAAAGTAATATCCTTGGATTTGGATCCAAGATGAATTGAGTGTTAACCAAAAGGTTAACCCAAGCTGAATAGTTGTAATTTGATAATAAAAATTAGCTTCTAAAGTTAGCCGATAAGACATTGATTAGTTAACCGAAATTAATAAAATTTTAGAATTAATTTCTAAGTTTTAAGGAAAAGAGCCTATTGATTATATCAAGGCTTTTGTTATTGTGTGTACCTCCATGGGTGTTAATTAATGAGACTTTAATGAGCAAATTCACATAAATTGTGATGTCCATCGAGAATAACACGTACATTAAACAACTGAGGATTACATATGAATGGTTTGTATTATTTAATTGAAATTGTACATTGAATTGTATCCGAAATAGATCGTAATTTGAATTGAATTCTAAAAGACTTGTTTATTGAATTGAATCCGTTAATTATAATTGAATAGAATTAATATGTGAACTGTATTGTTTCTTGGGTCTGACACTACATGGTGGTTTCTTTAAGCTCATTAGAGCTGTTACTGCTGCAGGAAGATGTGATTTGAAATGAAATACTATTGTAGATTGCCAAATAATAAAGACTGATCTCATTGTTTTTAAATTGTATTTGTATTAGTCTAACAATGAGTTAGATGGATTAAATGTTTAATTAGCATGTTCAATCATGTAATTGTTTATACATTGCTGAATTGTCAAATTTATAGTGTTATTGATGGCATTACAGGCATAGCTGCCCATGCCGGTCCTTCAGAGGCCTCAGCGCTAGCGGAGGAAACCACTCCGGTTCCTCCAGGAGGATTAGTAGAGTGGAAATGAAGCGATAACATTGATGTGACTTTTGGAGAATGGAAACAGTAAATGAAATGAGAACTTTGTAGAAATTGTTGGAGATGTTTCACACTTTTCGTTCATTGCATTGTATTTAAATGTGCAAGTGAATGGTTGTTCATCGTGTAAATGAATTTTTGTTTTCATACATGAGCAATATATATTTGTTTATATTCCTCATAATGTGTTATTTAATATCCCTTGTGATTTTTAAGTGTGATTGAAGTTTGCGGGAGTAAGTATGCGACACGACTCGAGGTTAACTCGGATTAATTATAATCTCGGGCTTGGGTCGTGTCACCCCGCCCCCTCCCTCTTTTGCAAAATGTTTTGGCAAATCAGTTTGAAATGAACAACCATGCCGTAACAACTTGGCCTTTTCCTTTCCACCACCAATGGAACGCCTCTCCGACCTCATCGGGCAACAACTATCCACCCACTTCCAATTTCCCACAGCAACAATCAACCCAGACCATGAACCACTTCCAGACCAAACCAGAACGGAACTTCAAACCCTAGCATACCCCAAATTCTGCCCGAGATGACTAGTCGAGGGAGACTCAATTTCCAAAAGACTTAGACGATGTCCTCTACCCGAATCTAGTAAAAAAGAATTCGTCTCCAAGCTTAGCATCAACATCAGTTCGCAAGTAAAGTTCAAGGATACCACTATCCGATCACTGCACCAGTTTCACACTGAGGTCTTCCAGGAAGGAGGTAACACCAACACTAACTATTCTCATGATAATCTTAACTTGGAATGTTAGAGGGGTTGCCAGGAGAGATCTTCAAAACCATCTTTGGACATTGATTCTAGAGACGAGAGTGAGACAGGAAAACCTTGTTAAGACCATTAAGAAAATTTCACGTACGTATGCCATGCATGAAATCCTTCATGGGAATGGGTACTCGGGTGGAATATGGGTCTTTTGGAACCCACATGTAGTAGATCTGACTATCCTAGCAAGGACAGATCAACACATCACATGTGCCTTAAATGGTATGGCACAGGGTCAGTCCAAGGTGTTCTTCTCAGTAGTATATGCTTCTCCAAATGACACGACCTGAGCCCGAGATTATGATTAATCCGAGTTAACCCTGAGTCACGTCCCATGATTACTCCCGTGAACTTCAATCACATAAAATTCACAAGGGATATCATTTACACATTATGCGAAATATAAACAAATATATATTGCTCCTGTATGAAACAAAACTCATTTACATATTTACAAAACCAATCACTTGTATATTTAATACATTGCAAGGATCAAAAGTGTAATACACTTCCATTTCAAAAGTTTTCATTTCAATATCATATATACTAATATGATATTGCTTCATTTCCACTAAACTAATCCTCTTGGAGGAACCGGATCGGTAATCTCCATAAGCGTTGTGGCCTCTGAAGGACTGGCATTGGCAGTTGTGCCTGTAACGCCATCAATAACACTATGAATATGACAATTCATCAATGTAAAAACAATTACATGATTTAACATGCTAACCACACATTTAATTTTTCTAATTCAATGTTAAACTATTACAATTTATCATTTAATTCAAATCAATAAGAGTCTTAATAATTGGCAAAACTACAATAGCATTTCATTTCAAATCACATCTTCCAAAAAAGGAAGGAATGACATCTTCCGCACGGAAGGAATCATATATTGTGGGATTTATCAATGCCCGGGCCAGGGACATCTGACATCACCATGGAGTTCCGGTACATTCCCAAATAATATGCTGCAGCAGTAACAGCTCCAATGAGCTTAAAAAAATTACTATGTAGTGCCAAACTCAAGAAACAATACAAATTCAAATTTATAATATCAACCAATTGGGTGTAATTTTTAAATATTTAATGTATGGTTTATTCTTGATGGACATTAGAATTTATGTGTATTTTGTACATTAAAATCACCTTAATTAACACCCATAATGGTAAAGTAATGTTAATAGCCTTGATTAAATCAATAGGCTTATTTATTCACAAATTTAAAAATTAAGTCTGAAAATTATTACTTTCGGTTAGCTATTCGGTTACCTGTCGGTTAACCGAAACTCGGATGTCGGCTCGCCAAATTGCACTCGGCTACCTACGGTTAGCTTTTCAGAAGCTAATTTCTCACTGTCAATTTTGTATTCGGTCACTAGTTCGGTCACCATCTTGGCTAACCGAACTTTAAATAGCGGCTAACCTAAGTAAATTCGGTTACTTGCGATCACAATTCCAGAACCTTATAGTTACTATTTTGTTTTTGGCTACCTATTCGGCCAGCCGAACTTGGAATTTCGGCTAACCGACACATGTCGGTTACCTCACGGTCAGCTTTACAGAAGCTGACATTTTCGTGAACCTGAAACAGGTGAATTCGGTCACCTGTCGGTTAGCTACTCGGCTAACTGAAAAACACCTAGAACTTCAGAATCTCTGAAGCAAAGTTCTGAATTTGAATTTTCCAAATTCATCAACAGTTCCATGAACCCAATTCACTCACAACCTGTATATAAAACAAATGGAACCTCCTGTTCCCATCTTAACATCACTTCAATTTCATTCAAATAACATCCAACCTTTTTCTTCTCCAATCAATCAATCATATACATACAAATTAATCATATAAAGGTCTGAAATCCTATTTCACCACATAATCAAGAGGAAAACCATAGAAATTAGCATTTAATCATAATAATTGTTTGTACTTACCTTAATTCAAGATTAACACAAAAACCCTCTCTTTTCCAAGCTTCACTTAATACAAAACCACCCAAATCAAACCCTAACATCATTAAATCATTCCAAAAATCAAACTTTTTACACAAGGTTGATGGACCCAGCTTTTGTCCTCTCCTTTCGCCCCGGCGCTGCCGGGGTCCGGCGGAGGGAGAAAATAGAGCATCAACTTTTTTTTTGTACGGGTACGCCTGATTTTCTATTTTACTTGGAATTTGAAGTGGCGATCCGGAGATTCACCTTCACAAGTAGAAAAGAAATCAATTCTTTTTTTCTAACTTTCCAAATTGCACAAATATTTAAGAAATGAGACAAGATTTTCTTTGAATGCCGTAGGAGCAGATTTTTTTGTTTGTTTGCTGTGAAAGGCGGTTTTGCCGTAAAAGGCGATTTTTGTTTACTGTGAAAGGCGGTTTTGCCGTAAAAGGCTATTTTTGTGTCATGAAAGGCGATTTTGCAGTAAAAGGCGATTTTTGTGCCGTGAAAGGAGGTTTACAAATCTCATCAACAATGAAAGATAAGAATTGTGATTTTTTTTGTCTCTTTAAAAAAATACAGAATACAATAAAAAAGTAAGAAAATGAATCTAACTTCTAAGGAGATTGTGGGGATTTGTTCAGATCGACGGTCGCAAGTTATGTATGGATTTCGTCATTGTCCTTCAGATGAGAACGCATGATGCTTTGATTCTTTTGGCTTGGCTCTAACCTCAGATTTTTAGAGGACAAAGACCAAGGGGAGGTCTTATATCCAATAAAAAATCGAGTAAACGGGCTGAAAAGCAACCTGAAAAGCGACGTTTAGGCCATGTTGGATAAATGGAAAGGACCTTGAGGGGGTGGCCCCCCAAGGGACTTCGATCACTTTGTGGTGTTTCTTGCAGCAGAGTAGCAGGACTTCTTCAGAATCTCTCTCTCTCTTGCTTTGTGTGTATGTGTGATTTTTGGATTCTGGCCTTCTCGTTGTGGATGTGTGTATAGATCTCTTTGGAATGACCCCCTTTTATAGGCCTTTGGTAGCCATGGGGTGGGTTTATGAGTATTGATGGCATTGATGCTTCATGTCGGGTGGAGCTACAAATTTTAATTCATTCATTTTGTAACTCCTTTTTTTTGGCTTGTGATTGGCCGATGGAGAATGACGAGCATTTAATCAATCACCTTTAATCTCCATGATGAGAGAAGTTTCATGGTTTTTTCGGTCCTCTTTTCTCCTGTATTTTTCTTGACATTTTTCCTCATTTATTGGCTTGATTCTCCTGAAGAAAACCTGATGAGTAGCTGTGCAAACTAGAGCACAAAGTTTCCTATTTCTTTGGAAAAGCCGAAGACTTTGTAGCCGATTTTCCGTCAAGAGTCGAAACTAGGTCAAACGATGTCGGAATGGCCCGAAAGTTGAGGTGAAGCCTCCTGAGTAGTAGATAGGACCAACCATGGGCTTTTATTTGAGTTTTGAAGCCGTTTGGGGTCCCGTCCTGCTAGACTTGATTTGGCCGCGAGGAAGATGTCGCGCTTTGATGTGCGGTCAATCGATGTTCGATTGTCCTGAAATTTGACAGGGAGCCTACTGGAGTCATTTTTTGACGATCCATTAGCTCCGATTTGGATGTCATGGTCCCGAGGTGCTCCGCCACCGGTAAGCTTGATTTTGTTTCTGAGCATCAAAGTCCGGTCAAACGTCATTGGAATGACATGAAATTCGACGTGTAGCCCTTTGGGAGCATGTTGAAGCCACCCATGTGCTCTGTTTGATGAGTGATGTCGTCGGTGGTTCTCGCTGCCGAAAGGCTTGATTTTGCTGCTCGAGGGTTGATGGAGGGTCAAACGTTGTCGGGTTGACTTGAAATTTGACATGGAGCCTTTCGGGGGTATTTTGGAATCATCCGTAGGCTCTAATCAAAGATTTGATGTCTTCGACACTGTCGCCACTGGGAGCGCTTATTTAGTTGTTGGAGGAGTGAAGTTAGGCTAAATAATGTTGAAATGGCACGAAACTTCATGTGTACCCCTCTTTTGGCTGTTTTGAATGATCTTACAGTTTTTATTTGATTTTGACAAGATCTGATGCTTGAAGTAGTATTGCCCGTTTGTAGTAGGATCCAGCTTCATGTGGCTTCTTGATGTTGAGGAGGTAAAGTGACTTTTTTGGTATCAACAAAGGTGTTGAACAAACAACAACCTTAACACCTAAACAAGTGAAAAATACTCAAAAGACGCTTACTTCTTGTTCTACAAAATGAAACACAAGCTTTCTTGATTCCAAGTCCAAGAAAAACCAAGCAAAGAGATGAAGAAGATGAAATCCTTACTTTATTCTCACTCACACAACCTCTAATCTTGTAAATTAGTGAAGGGAAAACGAAGAAGAAAGAAGAAGTTTGAGTCGGTTGCTGTAACTTCTGCTAGAACACTCTAGTGAATTAAACTCTGGGTTCTTATAGAACCTTATACAAACAACTTTTACATATGAACCCCATACACTTAACTTATCTCTATTTTAAGTTAAACCAAAGCTCATTCAATTCATTTCAAGCCAAATGCCATAAGTATATTATAAAAGTTGTTGTACTCGTCGAAATACACCCGTTGGTATCAAATTTTACCGTATCCGACGAAATACGTATAAATCCATATTTACGGAAAAGTCCTTAACTTCACTAATTTGGGTTTAAATTCAACTCTAGTAATTCAATCTCTTCCAAACTTGTTCATTATGCTTAATTTAACTCTTCATGCATAAATTGATCCATTTTGATCAATAATTACATTTATTTTGATTAATCACGTTAACACGCATTAATCTCGATTAATTAGAGTTAATCTTGATTAACTCAGAATAAGGTGTAACATTCTCCTAATCTTTTAGAATCATTCAGTCCTCCGAATGTAACATAAATAAAAATAAACACAATAAGTAAAAACTTACCTGAATGAATAGTTCTGGATATTTTCGAGCCATTTGTTCCTCTAATCCCCATGTGGCTCCACTGGGTTCATGATGAGCCCAGAGGACTTTAACCCATTTGATTGTTTTAGTGCGTAGAACTTGTTGCTCGGTATCATTAATTTGAACTGGCTTCTCAACATATGTGGTGTTCGGTTGAACCTGAATCTCATCATAATTGATGATGTGTGTAGGATCCGCCATATATTTTCGAAGCATCGATACATGGAATACATTATGGATACCGGAGAGTTGACATGGAAGATATAAACAATAAGCCACATCTTCAATTCTGCTATTTTTCTTGAAAGGTCCGATATATCTTGGTGAAAGCTTTCCTTTTTGCCTAAATCGGATTGTACCTTTCATTGGAGAAGTCTTCAAAAATACCCAATCATCAATAGAAATTTCAAATCACGCCAATAATTATCAGTATAACTCTTTTGCCTTGATCGGGTTACTCTCAATCTATCTTGCACCTTCTGAACTCTTTCAACTGTTTCTGTAATGATAGTAGGACCATGAAAACTTCTTGTTCCAACTTCTTCCCAGCTAACTGGAGTCCTACATCTTCGACCTTACAATCCTTCAAATGGTGCCATTTCAATGCTGGTATGATAACTGTTGTTGTATGCAAATTCACACAACGCAAGATGTTCATCCCAATCACTACCAAAATCCATAACACTGGCACGAAGCAAATCTTTTAATGTTTGAATTGGTCTTTCAGACTGCCCATCTGTCTGTGGATGAGATGCAGTACTAAATCGAAGTCTAGTACCCATCGAATTTTGAAATGATTGCCAAAATGTGGAAACAAACTGACTGTCTCGATCTGATATAATCGAAACCGGTGTTCCATGTAATCTAGTTACTTCTCTCACAAACGACTTGGACATTTCATTAAATCCCATATTCTTTCTAAATGGAAGAAAATGTGCTGACTTCGTGAGACGATCCACAATCACCCATACAGTATCATGTTGTCTCCTAGTAATTGGTAAACCAGATACAAAGTCCATAGTCAAGTGTTCCCACTTCTATCTAGCAATATGAAAAGGATGAAGTAATCCAGGCGGCTTTCGGTGCTCTAATTTCACACGCTAACAAGTCAAGCATGAAGATACATATCCTTTAATCTCTCAGTTCATATTATTCCACCAAAACCTATCTTTGAGATTCCTATACATTTTTGTACTTCATGGATGCATAGAATATCGAGTGTGATGAGTTTCAAACATCATTGTCTATTTCAAATCTTCTTGTGCTGGTATACACAATCTGTCTCTGAAATAGAGAACTCCTTCAACCAACACAAAATCTAGTCTAGCTGCAATGTTATCCTTGATTTTCACCAATTCAAGATGTTCAAATTGCCTTTCCTTGATTTGCTTGATAAGAAGAGGCTCAAACACAGACATTGCTGCAACCATAGTTCTACTGTCCACCATTTCAATGGACACATCCAAATCTCTAAATTCTTCAATCAAATGCCATCCACCCACCAGCGATGCCAAGTTAGCAGATTTACGACTCAAGGCATCAGCTACTACATTACTTCTTCCAGGTACATAGGTGAACGGAAAATCATAATCTTTGATTAATTTTAGCCAACGGCGTTGCCTCAAATTAATGTCCTTTTGAGTAAACAAATACTGAAGGCTCGTATGATCACAATGGACTTCAAAAGTTTCTCCATATAGATAATGCCTCAATTGCTTCAAAGCAAATACAATTGCCGCGAGCTCTAAATCATGAGTAACATAATTTTTCTCATGCTCTCTCAACTGACGTGATCCATAGGCAATGACCTTGCCATTTTGCATCAATACACATCCCAATCCTATACCAGAAGCATCAAAATAGATCACAAATCCTCCTTTTCCATCAAGTAATGACAAGATTGGGGCTGAGAATAATCTCTGTTTCAACATTTGAAAACTAGACTCACATTTATCATCCCATACAAATGGAATATTCTTCCGAGTCAGTTTCGTTAATGGCGTTGCAATCTTTGAAAAGTCTTTCATAAATCATCTGTAATATCCAGTGAATCCCAAGAAACTCCGAACTTTTGGAACATTCTTCGGACTTTGCCACTTAGTAATGGCTTCAACTTTTACTGTATCGAAAGCTAGTCCTTTGTTAGTAATTATATGACCCAAGAATGCCACTTGCTGCAACCAAAAATCACACTTTTCTAGCTTTGCAAACAACTGATTATCTCTCAGTAATTGCAATGTTGTTCTTAGATGGTGTGCATGTTCTTGCTTTGTCTTTGAATATACCAAGATATCATCAATGAAGATTACAACAAACTGGTCTAAACAAGCAGCAAATATTCTGTTCATCAAAGCCATAAACACTGCAGATGCATTAGTTAATCCAAAAGGCATAACCAAAAACTCATAATGCCCATATCGGGTCCTGAATGTTGTTTTCTGCATATCTTGATCTCTAACACGAATCTGACAATATCCAGATTGGAGATCAATTTTAGAAAAATACGCTGCACCTTAAGTTGATCAAATAACTCATCAATCCTAGGCAAAGGATATTTATTCTTGATTGTTATCTGATTCAGTTGCCAATAATCAATATGCATGCATAGGGTGCCATCTTTCATCTTGACAAACAATACAGGTGCTCCCCAAGGTGAGACACTAGGTTTAATAAAACCTTTGTCTAGCAAATCCTGTACTTGTTTCTTCAACTCATGCAATTCTGACGGTGCCATTCTATATGGTGCCCGAGATATAGGTACGGTACCCGGCACAAGCTCTATAGTAAAGTTTACTTCCCTTGCTGGAGGCAGACCTGGCACTTCTTTTGGAAACACGTCTAAAAACTCAGAGACTACAGTAATATTTTCTAATTCTTTGTTTGGCTTCTTCTCAGTAATAAATGCAATGTAGCCTTCACAACCACTTCGCATCATTCTTTCAGGTTTTATTGCTGAAACAAGCCTTGTATCAAACTCCCTCTGGGTTCCTTTAAACAAGACACTGACATTGGCTTCATTTACTTTAAAAGTAATGACTTTGCAGAAACAGTCCAAATAGGCTCTGTACTTCACAAGCCAATCCATACAAAAAATTACATCAAAATCATTCATTGCCAACACTACTAGATCTGCTGGCATTGACACCTCTCCAATTTTAACACTACATTAGGGTACATATAATTCACACATTACTGTTCTTCCTAATGGAGTAGTTACAGTAAAATCATATGATAACTGTCTAATTTGCTTTTGCATATTACAAACAAATGGAGGTGTAACAAATGAATGAGTAGATCCAGGGTCAAATAACGCAACCGCCGGTCTATTATCAACATAAATTATACCTTCTACCACATTAGCTGCAGCTTCAGCTTGTTCCCTATTCACAGCATATACTTGTCCTGCAACTTGAGGCCTATTATGTTGTTGCTTTTGCCGTGGTTGCTGCTGTCTCTGTCGTTGTTGTGGAGTAGTAGGAATTACTGCCTGTCCCTGAGGAGGCTGTTGCTGAGGAGCTAGAGTATCTCTTCTAATTTTGGGACATTGAGCCATCTTATGCTCCATTGAACCATAAGCCAAACATGCTCCACTGTTTCTCCAACAAACCTCTGTCTTGTGAGCTTTTCCACACGTCTCACAAACTAGTTTAATTTCAACTCTAGCAACAAATTTCTGTTTCTTATTCTTGAATTTGCCTACTTTCTTAAACCAAGAACTACCACTCCTCTTAGGACCAGCACTTATCTTAATTTCTTCTCTATGAACTTTTTCAGTAATGTACGCCTTATCTACTACATAATGAAAATGTACAGGTTTTTGACCTGCCAGGACCATCTCCTTATAGGCTGGGTTCAAACCATTAATTAACCTCTTTATCTTCTTTTCTTCTGTATCTATTAATTCCTTGGCATACTTTGACAACTTTATAAATGTATGCACATATACTGTTACAGTCATCTTCTCTTGCTTTAAATTTAAGAACTCTAACTCTTTCTTTTGCCTAACATGCTCTGGAACAAAGTTTCTTTCAAATTGCTTTCTGAAACTCTCCCATATAGTGGCTACAGGTGTTTCAATTGCTGCACTTTTCACACCTTTCCACCAATCTTTCGCTACATCCCGTAGCATAGAAGAGGCAAGTAATACCTTTTGCTTTGGAATACACACAATAGTATCAAACACATCCTCAATGTGTTGTATCCATTCATCCGCTACCAATGCATCTTCCTTACTATGAAACTCAGTAGCTCCTCTCTTCCTAAACTGTTCATAAAGAACATTAGGATTCTTCTCTTTAGACTGTACTACCACGTAAGTACCAACACTAGGTGGTGGTTGAACTGGTGGCACTTGAGGAACTTGCATCTGAGCTTGCACTTTTAGCATAGCATTGATTTGAGCTTGCATATTTAATTGTGCCCCGTGGCTTTTAGCCATCTGCTCTAAGATAGCAGCGAATTTAGCATCATTATTTGGAGTAGGAGGTGTGGGTGTAGGACCTTCATTCCCACTAAGTGCATAGTCTGGGTTATCATTCCCATTTCCTCCGTATCCTAATCCAGATGCCATTATGAAAATAACACAGGAAGATAAGATATACATCTTTATGCTTCCATTACATACATGTCACATTTAGTGAAAGCAATAAATAACAAATTCAAAAGTAGGATTTGATTCATAATTCAACATGTCCTCACCATGTCCCTACATTTTCTAAGGATTTTTTTTAACTCTTTCACTTATCTCTGATACCATACAATAAGTATGACATGACCCGGGCCCGAGATTATGATTAATCCAAGTTAACCCCAAGTCGCGTCCCATACTTACTCCCGTGAACTTTAATAACATAAAATTCACAAGAGATATCGTTTACACATTATGCTGAATATAAACAAATATACATTGCTCCTGTATGAAACAAAACTCATTTACATATTTACAAAACAAATCACTTGCATATTTAATACAATGCAAGAATCAAAAGTATAATACATTTCCATAACAAAATTTTTCGTTTCAATATCATACTAATATGATATTGCTTCATTTCCACTCAACTAATCCTCCTGGAGGAACTGGATCAGTAATCTCTGCTGGCGCTGTGGCCTTTGAAGGACCAGCATGGGCAGTTGTGCCGATAATGCCATCAATAACACTATGAATTTGACAATTCAGCAATGTATAAACAATTACATGATTTAACATGCTAACAACACATTTAATTTGTCTAATCCAATGTTAGACTATTTATCGTTTAATTCAAATCAATAAGAGTCTTAATAATTGGCAAAATTACAATAGCATTTCATTTCAAATCACATCTTCCTAAAAAAGAAGGAATCACATCTTCCCTATGGAAGGAAGGATTCACATCTTCCATACGGAAGGAATCATATATTATGGGATTTATCAGTGCCAGGGTCAGGGACATCTGACATCACCACGGAGTTCCGAAACACTCCCAAATAATCTGCTGCAGCAGTAACAGCTCCAATTAGCTTAAAAAATCACTATGTAGTGCCAGACTCAAGAAACAATACAAATTCAAATTTATAATATCAACCAATTGGGTGTAATTCTCAAATATTTAATGTACGGCTTATTCTCGATGGACATTACAATTTATGTATATTTTGTACATTAACATCACCTTAATCAACACCCATAATGGTAAAGTAATGTTAACAGCATTGATTAAATCAATAGGCTTATTTATTCACAAATTTAAAAATTAAGTCTGAAAATTATTACTTTCGGTTAGCTGTTCGGTTACCTGTCGGTTAACCGAAACTCGGATGTCGGCTCGCCGAATTGCACTCGGCTACCTACGGTTAGCTTTCTAGAACCTAATTTCTTACTGTCAATTTCGTATTTGGTCACTAGTTCGGTCACCATCTCGGCTAACCGAAGTAAATTCGGTTACTTGCGGTCACAATTCCAGAAACTTACAGTTACTGTTCTATTTTCGGCTACCTATTCGGCTAACCGAATTTGGAATTTCGGCTAACCGACACACATCGGTTACCTCACAATCAGTTTTACAAAAGCTGACATTTTCGTGAACCTGAAACAGGTGAATTCGG
This sequence comes from Umbellularia californica, assembly GCA_028538565.1. Taxonomy (NCBI): domain Eukaryota; kingdom Viridiplantae; phylum Streptophyta; class Magnoliopsida; order Laurales; family Lauraceae; genus Umbellularia; species Umbellularia californica. Next base: position 78,598,789 of record JAPQWN010000002.1, read on the forward strand.
TCACCTGTAGGTTAGCTATTCGGCTAACCGAAAAACACCCAAAACTTTAGAATCTCTGAAGCAAAGTTCTGAATTTAAATTTTCCAAATTCATCAACACTTCTATGAACCCAATTCACTCACAACCTATATATAAAACAAATGGAACCTCCTGTTCCCACCTTAACATCACTTCAATTTCATTCAAATAACATCCAACCCTTCTTCTTCTCCAATCAATCAATCATATACATACAGATTAATCATATAAAGGGCTGAAATTTCACCACATAATCAAGAGCAAAACCATAGAAATTAGCATTTAATCATAATAATTGTTTATACTTATCTTAATTCAAGATTAACACAAAAGCCCCTCTCTTTTCCAAGCTTCACTTGATACAAAACCAACTAATTCAAACCCTAACATCATTAAATCATTCCAAAAATCAAATTTTCTACACAAGGTGTTGAACAAACAACAACCTTAACACCTAAACAAGTGAAAATCACTCAAAAGAATATGTTACGCTTATTTCTTGCTCTACAAAATGAAACCACAAGCTTTCTTGATTCCAACTCCAAGAAAAACCAAGCAAAGAGACGAAGAAGATGAAATCCTTTCTTTATTCTCACTAACACAACCTATAATTTTGCAAATTAGTGAAGGAAAAACGAAGAAGAAAGAAAAAGCACACACAAGTTTGAGTCGGTTGCTGTAACTTCTGCTAGAACACTTTAGTGAATTTAACTCTGGGTTCTTTTAGAACCTTATACAAAACAACTTTTACATATTAACCCTATACACTTAACTTATCTCTATTTTAAGTCAAACCAAAGCTCCTTCAATTCATTTCAAGCCAAATGCTAATAAGTATATTATAAAAGTTGTTGTACTCGTCGAAATACACCCATTGGTATCAAATTTTACCGTATCCGACGAAATATGTATAAATCCATATTTACGGAAAAGTCCTTAACTTCACTAATTTGAGTCTAAATTCAACTCTAGTAATTCAATCTCTTCCAAACTTGTTCATTATACTTAATTTAACTCTTCATGCATAAATTGATTCATTTTGATCAATAATCACATTTATTTTGATTAATCACCCTTAACACGCATTAATCTCAATTAATTAGAGTTAATCTTGATTAACTCAGAACAAGGTGTGATATTCTCCTAATATTTTAGAATCATTCGTTCCTCCGAATGTAACATAAATAAAAATAAACAGAATAAGTAAAAACTTACCTGAATAAATGGCTCTGGATATTTTCAAGCCATTTGTTCCTCTAATTCCCATGTGGCTTCACTGGGTTCATAATGAGCCCAGAGGACTTTAAACCATTTGATTGTTCTAGTACGTAGAACTTGTTCTTTGGTATCAATAATTTGAATTGGCTTCTCAACATATGTGGTGTTCGGTTGAGCCTGACACCTGAAATATTTCAAAATGCTACAACTAAAACCTGAAATATCAATGATAGTTTCATCCTTTTTTACTATATCTTTGTTTTCTCTCTTTCTTCGTCCTCCACTGCGATGGCCACTTGTATATCGGCAAAGCTTTCCATGATCGGCAGCTGGTGGCATCATCCTTTAAAGTAAATTCTACTTTATTTTTAATTAAAATAATCAAATATTTCCTGTGCTCGGCCACTCTATGAACATTGTTCAGGCGATGAAAAACACTACATATAATGAGTTTCAACACATACATACCCCGACCTTGTGTACCTTAATTTAGATATTGAAATCATGTAGGCAGGCTCTCGGAGATGTATTGATTCATTCATTTACAGGATGGATTTGGTGACATGAGATGTAACTCTTGAGACTCCGGAAATATATATGAAGTGTTGGACATGCACTTTAAATATAAGCACAGTAAACATGTAAGCTGTAAAAAAGATGGCAATATGTACAGAGATGAACCAATGGATTGAGTCCAGATCCTTGATGCCATCAGTAAATTCTATGATGATGCGCATCTATTAAGTAATGGTCTTAAAATTTGCGAACTATAAGAAATCCTTCTGTTGAGACCTTCCTGCCAACCTTCACTACTTCTCGTCACTCATGGGTTGAGTGATGATATCATCGCCCGTATTTCTTCTTTCACGTCTTTCCATCTTTCCTATTCCATTATTCACCAAATCTACCGAAAAGCACTACTATTCAATGTTGGGATTTTCTGGCCTTCCTTTGGTCGATCCAGAAAACCCCACAAACATGAATTGCTCAACTAAGGTAATGAAATCCGGAAAACCCCATAACCCCAAATGGAAGAAGATGAAGAAGAATGAGCTATATCTTTTTATTTTGAATTTATTTCTCTTTAAAGCTTGTAACATTGATGGTTAGTATAATACATTTAGTGGGGAGGAGTAACACTACATCAATCCATTTTTATCAATCTAGGGCCCATTTCACTAAATCTAAATCAATCATAACATATACTAATAATTGAATATAATTGACCAAATCCATGCATGACCCATTATTGGATAATTGAGAGTTTCAAAATACATGAGGCTTCACGTGCACGAGAGATGTACAGAAACCATTTGAGACAATCAAATAAAATATATTCTTTAGTATTTTTGTAAATAATGTTATACTCATTTTTGTTTAATGGATCCAAGGACAAAATTATTACTTTAAAATTAGAAAATCAACACAAACCTTTTGGTGGTACATGGAAGGTATTAAAATGAAAATGCATGGGGTATAAATAAATAATGAAAATATAGAGGCCTATTTATAAATTGTATAAATCATAGGGGTTTGTTTACAAATAGCTCAAGAAAAACATATGATACTCCCTCTCGTGTCTAAAGATATGATACCGCAACGAAGAAAACGTTCCCATTTGACTTGTGTAAGAGCAACTCCAACAGACACTTCAAATAGCCATGTCAGCCTCCAATAGCTTTAATTGACATATGAGATTGTCTCCAACAAATACTTCATATCCTACATGGCATTTGAAGTATGTGATGATATGCCAAATTTGTCATACCATAAAGCATACTTCAAAATTTTATTTTGAATGAAATAATGGTGAGGACCCACTTGCATTTGAATTTTTGGGTGCAAATCTTTATTTCGAATAAAATAATGATCATGGGCCCACTTGCATTTGCATTTGACATCTCTCTTGGAGTTGCCAAGTTACATATGCAAAATTACATATGTCACATCAGCCTTCATTTTTTAAAAGATATATCCAAATTTAAAGTATCTCATGGAGATGCTCTAAAGATTATTATCGTTTTATCAACAGAAAAGGCCAAAAAAGAAAAGACAGATAAAGCGTCCATTATTAATGATAAAGGCCAAAAAAAAAAAAAAAAAGGTGACTTTATGACAATAATGAGAAAACACCTTGATAACCGATTGGGCATCACGAGAAGGAAGTGGCGCTCTCAAAGTTCTAGTGCAACCACGTGTGGATGGGGCATACCAATCTATAAAATATTAAATCGAGTCTGTGGTTTTAAATTCCACACAAGGATATAATATTGCCATATTGGTTTGTACTGATGCTGGCTTATAGAACTTTAGATGGAAAATCTGATTTTTGTTTTGCTATTCGATATAATGGCACTTTTTTATATGTACGATCAACGGAATACCCAAATATTTTTTCCTCTAACGAAGTAGAGGAGAGGGAAGAGTAAAAAGCTTGTAGGATAGAGACTTCTCCAAAGCCCACATAATGTCGGATGCGCTTGAGGTGGAGCAAGCAATCAATGAAAATTTTGGTTGGTCTATTGATCCTATTTTGTGGGATATTAAACGTCTTTCTAATAGTTTAGACTCCACAGTCTTCTCTTATATATCTAAAGATTATAATGTACTAGCTCGTGAATATGTTAGGTTTGCTTCTCGTAGGAATGTGTTAAGTCTTAGGTTGGCAGGGTGCTATTTGGATAGGAATAGAGTCCTTGATTGGTGTGTGGGCTATTTCTACCGAAACCGATGTTACCCCATCCTCGGTACGGAACCGATTAGAAAAGGCCTTAACCCCCCATCTCTCCAGCACAGCAGCATCTCAGCCGTCGTTAAGGTGGGATTGATCCCGGTAGAAGTACCGACCACAACTTTCCGAGCTCAGTCTCGCGCTAGCATCCTTGTCCGATCTCAGGCATAGCTGACCTCGGTGCCTTCTCCAGTTCGGCCCCTCGGCCGAGGTGAACACTGGGCTTCCAGTCCTCATTATGAGATGGGACGGGTGCTTTATAGGGAGTTCCTGACAAGTAGGGTGGCCGCCGGCCATTGATAAGGGCTCGTTCCTATCAGCAGATCACATCCACATTTATGTGAGGGATTTGAGGGGAGATCTGACGGGACAAGTATCCTCACCTACCCCCACTAAGGATCCCAGGTGTGGGCTGATGGGACAAGTATCCTCACCTACCTCCACTATGGAACTTTCTACTCTCCTCTATATATGCATGCATGAAGAGCCATGAACAGGTACATGCAATATACATCCTGCATTGTTATTCTGCTAACATCTCATTCTCCACTTCATCCTAGTTCAGTGACTGCACTAACTCAGGCGTCGGAGTGCCTTTGGCTGACAGCAGCCTCGGGCCCTGACCGCTCTTCTTTCCCTTTTTCAGGATTCAGAGCATCGGTGACTTCTCCGATCAGATTAAAGAGATTTCCCTAATCCCCCTCATCATCTAAACTAAGTCCATAATTTTTAGGCACGCACAATTGGCGCCGTCTGTGGGAAACCGATCTGAAAATTCCACATTTTCATTCTAACAGCCATGCCTCCTAAGGCTCAGAAGGGAAAGAGCGTTGCTAGACCGTCCAGGTCCAAGCAGCCAGAGACATTCCTACCTCTCATGCCGCCTCCACTGGTGACAGACCAGGCAGGAGCGTTGGTGACGAACCAGCGAAGAGACACCAGGCAAGCGCCACCCAATCCTCCCCCAAGGAGGGTGGGGGAATCCGGTATCCGAAGTGTAGGTTCACCCGTCACGGTGACACACTCGTCGTCAAGAGATGCAGCAGCGTCTCCTCGGCGCAATCCTGTATTAGAACTGGCCCGGCCGACTACCTCTCAGGCGTAGCGTCCGCGTCTGGAGGTTGTTTTCACCGCGCCACCTCGTAAGGACGTTCCTCCTCAGGAGCGGCCCCAACGAAGTGGGGCTCCTGTGCAGTCTCCTCCTCGTCGGTCTCCTCACGGGGACCACATGGAAGAGGATCAAGTCCACCTCGGTGATGAAGGTGACGACGACATGGCCCTAGAGGACGATGTTGAGGCCCAAGCCGAAGCCATCAAGGCTCAAAACCTCATCATCGAAGAACAAAAAGAGCAGATCCTCCAGCTTCAGCGACAGCTTGAGACAAAGAGCCAAGTCCCGCCCGAAGCCTCTCACACGTCTCCACCTCGGCAACGAGCTCGCCTGGGTCCTCGGGGTCGACCAGACCTAAGGGATCAGCTGAATGAAAGGCGCGCCCGAGCTCGCGAAGAGGGCTCGAGTAACACTCACGCCAGCGCCGACCAGCAGCAGCGCCAGAAACAAAGGCGGGAGACCAGGGCCGACCCCGACATGGCTGACTATATCGTTCAGCAAATTAAGCTGGCCGTACAGCAGAGCCTGGAGCAGGCCAGCCTCGCTCGAGGTCGGTTGACTGCCAAACATGGTGACATCCACGGCACGTCTCCATTTTCTCGGGAAATCAGAGATCATCCCCTCCCTGATAAGTTCAGCGTCCCACGTTTCAATCTCTATGACGGGACGTCGGACCCCGAGGCTCATCTCCGGCACTTCACCCAGAAGATGACGGTTTTTAGCGGCGACGGTGACCTTAATTGCAAGGTTTTCTCCTCCAGCTTGGGCGACCTCCCGCTTCGGTGGTTCTATGCACTTCCCGAGGGATCGATTTTGAGCTGGCCACAGCTCCGAAACTCCTTCGTCGAGAAGTTCCAAGTGCACCGGGTCATCCCGAAAACTGACGCCGACCTGATCTCAATCAAGATGAGGCCGACCGAGAATATCACTCAGTTCGCCAAAAGATTCTGGACCATCTACAGCATGATTGAAAATTCCAACGACGACGTAGCCGTTACTGCCTTCCAACAAGCTTTGCTGCCGGGCAATGAGCTTCGGAAGAAATTGGTGCGTCGTCCCGCACCTTCGGTGAAGGCTCTGATGGCCCGGGTGAACCAGTACGTCGAGCAGGAAGAGGACGACGTCCGAGCTCGGGAGAGCCATAATTTTTTGCCAGAGAGCCGACCGGAGGGCCGTCCCACGAGAAAAGAGAGGAGGCTTGCTAAGAAAGAGGCGGATCGGAATAGAGAGCCATCCAGCTCGGCAGTACGTCCTGCTCCCACCTCGGGAGGCAGCACGAGGCCGAAACCAAGTGGCGCCTCTTATAGAGCCGTCAATACCATCTTCAAGGAGCCTATCTACAAGCTCCTCGGCAAAATCCAAGCCCAGCCCTTCTTCAAATGGCCCCAGCCTATGAAAGGGGACGCTGCCTCACGAGATCAGAGCAAGTTTTGTGCCTATCACAAAGATAGAGGACACAGAACCGAAGATTGCTATGCCTTCAAGGCGCACCTTGAAAAGCTCGTGAAAGATGGGCACCTCAGAGATCATATCAAAGAGGAGGGTAGAGTAAACCAAGCCCAGCAGCACAACCTCGACGACAGAGATAGCGATGGGCCTATAGGGACCATCGATGTCATTCACCTGGCCTCCGCTCCCAGAGGCAGTGATCAAGCGCGTGCCGAGGCCAGGAGGGCCCAGCAAGGCAAACATGTGATGAGGGCCGAGCTCGGTCCCTCCGCAAAGAAGGCACGTGTCGAGAGACCAAAAATTTGGTTCTCTGACAAAGATTTGGCCGGGGTCCAGCTACCCCACAATGATCCTCTTCTCCTGACTATGAGGTTACAGAACTTCAATGTCAAAAGGATCCTAGTGGACCCCGGGAGCTCCTCAGAAATCCTCTATTATGACTGCTTCAAAAGGATGGGCCTGAAAGAGGAGGACCTGCAGGAAGCTCGCACCCCGTTGGTGGGTTTCAGCTCCAAAACAGTATATCCAAAAGGGAAGATCTCCCTCAAGGTCGAGGTTGGAGGAGCCCCCATGACGGCAGACTTCCTGGTGGTGGATGCACGATCTCCATACAATGCCATCATGGGAAGGACCTGGCTTCATAACATGGAGGCTGTACCCTCGACCCATCACCAGAAGCTAAAGTTCCCGTTACAGAACAAGAACGGGAGCTTCGAAGTTGTCACAATCCGCGGCGACCAAGCTATGCCCAAGGAATGTCTCATGGCTGTGGTCCCCGGAGATACAGAGCCACAGCGAGTCCACATGACCGAACTCGAAACTGAGCTCGATGCTGTGGGCCGAACTCCCGAGCAGAAGAGCATTGAGGACCTCACCCAGGTCGGGATCGACCCCAGCGATCCAGAGAGGTTCTTCCTGCTCGGTAGTCAACTTGTTGACGAGGAAAGGGCCAGGATGCTCGACTTCCTATTGCAAAATAGAGAAGTCTTCGCTTGGACCCCATATGAAATGTCTGGCATCAGCCAGGAGGTCATAAGTCACAAGCTGAATGTAGATCCCCAGCATAAACCTGTTGCCCAAAAGATTCGAAGGTCGGGTACCCAACAGGCAGAGGCTGTGACCAAGGAGGTCCACAAATTATTGGAAGCTGGAGCTATCAGAGAAGTCCACTACCCTGTGTGGCTAGCCAACACGGTTGTGGTGAAAAAGAAGGATGGGAGCTGGAGGGTCTGCGTAGACTTCACCGACCTTAACAAAGCCTGTCCCAAAGACAGCTTTCCTCTACCAAAGATAGACCAGCTAATCGACGCCACTGCCGGGCATGAGAGAATGAGTTTCCTCGATGCCTACCGAAGTTACCACCAAATTCCAATGCATGGGCCTGACCAAGAAAAAACCGCGTTCATAACACCCAGGGGCACCTACTGTTACAAAGTAATGCCCTTCGGGTTAAAAAACGCGGGTGCTACTTACCAGAGGCTGGTGACCAAGATGTTTCAGGACCAGCTCGGCAGAACGGTCGAAGTATATATCGATGACATGGTCGTTAAGTCTAAACGGTCACAAGACCACTTGACTGACTTGCATCAAACCTTCTCCATCCTCAAACAGTACAAGCTCAAGCTGAACGCCTCCAAATGTGCATTTGGCGTCGGCTCGGGCAAGTTCCTGAGCAGCCTAGTTACTAGGTGCGGAATCGAGGAGAATCCCGATCAGATTTCGGCAATCAGAGCCCTCCAGAGTCCGACTTCAACAAAGCAGGTTCAGAGACTTACCGGGATGGCCGCAGCACTAAACCGCTTTATCAGCCGAGCTTCAGACAAATGCCATCCCTTCTTCCAGCTCTTGAAAAAGAGCTCCGGGTTCCATTGGACCCCGGAGTGCGAAAGTGCTCTCCAGGAGCTCAAAGTATACCTCTCCTCCCCTCCCCTGCTTTCCACGCCGGTACGGGGTGAGGTCCTATACCTCTATCTGGCAGTTTCGGATCATTCAGTAAGCTCTGTGCTCGTCAGAGAAGATGACAGGCAGCAAAGGCCCATCTATTACACAAGCAAGATCCTGCTGGATGCCGAGACAAGATATCTGCCACTGGAAAAGCTCGCATTTGCACTCGTTAGTGCTTCGCGCAAGCTCTCCCACTACTTCCTGACACATTCTATAATGGTTGTGACCGAACACCCACTCAAGTCCCTCTTCAGGAGAGCAGACTTCTCAGGAAGAGTGTCTAAATGGGCTGTCGAACTCGGGCAATACGATATCCAGTATCAGCCCAGAACGGCCATCAAAGCCCAAGTACTGGCCGACTTCATTGTGGAATTCACCTCTCCTAGTTCGGCACCGAGCCATCTCGACACCGAACTGGGGGGCAGGGAGGCAAGGACTTCGGCTGAGACCGAGCAGGACCGGTCCTAGAAACAGTTCCTCGACTCATCTTGGAAAGTCTTCGTCGATGGGTCCTCCACCTCCAAAAAAGCTGGCGCTGGCGTAGTCCTTCAATCTCCGGAGGGCCTCGTCATTGAGCAAGCCCTGACTCTCGACTTCAAAGCATCTAACAATGAAGCTGAGTATGAAGCACTAATTGCAGGGCTGGGCAGCGCAAAAATCCTGGGGGCACAACAACTGGTGATCTTCAGCGACTCACAGCTGGTCACAAGCCAACTCAATGGGGATTACCAGGCCCGTGATGACAGGATGGCAGCCTACCTGGCCCACACCAAGCAACTCCTATCTCAGTTCCAAAAGGCTGAAGTCAGGCAGATAGGCAGAGACTCCAACTTTTACGCCGATGTCCTTGCAAACCTGGCCTCTGCTGTCGAGGCAGGAAAAAAAAGAACTGTCGAAGTGGAAGCACTGGACAGACCTAGCATACAACTTCAGCCGCCTCGGCATATTATGTGCATTGACCTTGGTCCCAGCTGGATGGATGAACTTATCTCCTACCTCAAGAATGACCAGCTGCCCGAGGACAAGAACCAGGCCCACAAAATCAGGCTGAAGGCAACCCGATTCTGGCTCTCTCCAGATGGCAAACTCTACAAAAAGTCCTACAATGGCCCTTACCTCCAGTGTGTTCATCCAAGCAAAGTCGAAGACTTCCTTTATGAAATCCATGAAGGGATCTGCGGCAGCCACATCGGAGGTCGGTCACTCGCTTACCGAGCTATCAGCCAGGGGTACTGGTGGCCCTATATGCAGAAAGACGCACAGGTCTACGCCAGGAAATGTAAGAAGTGCCAGAAGTTCTCTCACTCTCTCCATCAGCCAGCATACGACCTGAGCCCTCTTTCCAGCCCCTGGCCCTTCGCCCAATGGGGACTGGACCTCGTAGGACCACTCCACCGAGCTCCAGGAAACAAAAGATGGTTGATCGTAGCAACTGACTACTTCACCAAATGGATAGAAGCTGAAGCCCTCTCCTCCATCACCGAAAAGGACACCAAAAACTTCGTGTGGAGGAACATTGTGACAAGATTTGGAGTACCTCGAGCCTTGGTCTCGGATAACGGGACTCAGTTCGACTCCAACTCCTTCAAGAGCTTCTGTCAAGACCTTGGGATCAGGAACTACTATTCCACTCCAGCTTACCCCCAAAGCAATGGACAGGCTGAAATCTCTAACAAGGTGGTGCTCGATGGACTCAAAAGGAGACTAGACCGAGCCAAAGGGAGATGGGTAGGAGAACTTCCGAATGTCCTTTGGGCATACAGGACTACCCCGAGGCGCTCAACCTCGGCAACTCCCTTCTCCCTAGCCTACGGGATGGAAGCAGTAATCCCACTTGAGGTCGGTCTCCCGACCCTCAGGTCGGTGCTGTTCGACCAAGGCCAAAATGATGCGAACCTCGCCACAGAACTCGACTTGGCTGAGGAACGAAGGGATGCCGCAGCCATCCGCCTCGCTTCCTACCTGCAACAGTTGGTTAGAGGGTACAATCAAAGGGTCAAGGAGCGAAAGTTCTCCCCTGGAGAATTGGTCTTGAAAAAGACTCTTCCAGCAGACAGAAGTCCCAGCGAAGGAAAGTTTGCACAGAACCGGCATGGGCCATTTAAGGTGACTTCGGTAGCTGGGCAGTCCGCATATAGACTTGAGGACATGGAGGGTAGAGAGCTGCCACGCCCGTGGAATGCCACCCACCTCAAGAAATTTTACTTTTGAGATGTAATCGGATTCTGGAAGTTAATAAACCAGTTCTTTTTATAGAATACATTTTTACTTTCCAACTTGTCTCCTATTCTCGAAGAAAATGGCCAAGTTATGGAACTCGGCATGTGCATACAGATCGGTCACGGAATCGGCTTGTATTCTTTGTTCGGTTACCATAGTTAGCTACTTCGGCCCGGTCAATGGACCAGTCGAATTTTGATTATGAAACCGGACTTAGCCTTGGTCATAGGACCAAGCGCCCTTAGTTTTACCGAGATCGATGCTTGTTATGGTTGCAAGATCAATACGGCACCTCGGGTTACAAAATTAACTACATTAAGCACGGTTTCGACCGAGCTCATTTACTTTGTCTCTTTTCTTGTTATTTATTCTGGTTGTCAAGCCAAACGCATAAAGAAAGGAAGAAAGAGAAAAGAAAAGAAAAATTCGCCACAGATGTTCAAAACTGGAAACAAGGCTAATTTCATTTCATGACGAAGAATGGTTACAATCTTTTCTAACAAAAAAGAAATACAGATTTCCCCCCAATGCAGAAAAATTAAAAACAAAGTTACATTACATCTTTTTTCAAACCTCGGCCCCCTCGGTGCCGTCAGCAGCAGCGTCTTCCACGACTCCGGCAATCACTTGTCCGGCGTCGGCTTCGGCGTCAAGTCTAGGGGCAGTGTCTTCGGTTTCCCTGACAGAGGCCTCAGGGGCTTGGCTCGGCGTGGGCCGAGGAGGAGGAAACTCGAGGATTTCTGTGTACACGGGGCTGTCCTCGGGGACCCCCGCTGCTCTCAACGAGCTCGTCCACCCCAGCCTCCAGGCCGTCAAGTTGACTCTCCGGACTTGGGCAATATACTGCTCGGTGGCCTCTGCCACCCCTTCGTCGAAAGCCTTGTCGACGTCAGCCCGCAGTTTGTCAGCATCGGCTCGGAGTTCAGCCTCTACCTCCTCCCACCTCTTCTCAAGCTCGGCCGTTGTGTTAACTTGGTTTTCCAATTCCGCTCTGGCCTTGTCAAGCTCGATTTTGAGGCCCGTGGCGTACGCTTCCTGCTCAGCTACCTTCTTTTTTATTTGGCCGAGCTCAGCCTCGAGTTCCACTTCCCTCTTCTCCGCCCTCTCTGCCCGAGCTGTGCTCTGTTGGGCTTTCTCCGCCGACACCAGAGCCCTCTGCAGGATCTGAGAAAACAAGTGTTGTACAGGGTCAATATCGGGGTTACAGAAATCAAAGAAGAAATGCAAAGCTCAGAAGAGGGAATTACCCGGAGGGCGTCGGCCATCTGGGCCACATCCAGCTCCACCTCGCCCAGCTTCATGTGTTCTGCCATGTCTGCAGGCAGAGCGCAGGCGTGCGCGAGGGCGCTGACAACAGAAGTGCCGTCAGTCAACCGTCCGACGACAACGACTGGCCATCCTCCAGCAGGAAACTAGGGTTCCAGAGCGGAGGGTAGAGCAGCGAAGAGCGCTGAGGAGCGGGGTTGGGCTCATCCTCGACTGGATCTACGATCCTAGGCCTTTTTCCCAACCGAACAGAGTCCCGACGAGATTTAGTGGGGCGCTCAGTCGTCGCGGAAGGCTGAGGGGACTGAGTCGGGAGAGAGGCGACTGTATCTTCCATGTTCGAAGGGGGAGCGGGTCTGGAGGGGCTGGGCGAGTCTCCGAAGACGACGTCCTCGAGGCTTACGATTGCCGCACGGCATCGCCCCATCTCAACCTCTTCTGACCCGGAAGACTCGAGATCTACAAGCTCCTCTCGCCGAGCCTCCTCGGATTCACCTTCTGACTGGCGTTCCTCTTCGGATTCGGTCTCTGAAGCAGCCTCTGCCCGTGAAGGCCCGGCTTCGGCAGAAGCTCGAGAGTGTATGATCTCGGAAGGCACTTGTGCAGACCCTTCAGCTCGGGCTGTTTGCTCTTCAGCCTCGGCAAGGGTCAGGATCTGCGCCCCCCTAAGGTTCTCGTGCCGTCTTCTTATAAAGGACCGGTACACGGGCTCGTAACCGAGAAGTACTGAGGCTGATCGAGTCCGGTGACCCTTGTAGCTGTAGATTCTTTTTAGCCAGGCAGCGTTTCATCGCCACCTGGAGTTCTTCTTCTGTTGCTTCCTCTCCTTATGACCTGTACGCCAAGAAATTGAGTGTCAGTTCGGCAAAACAGGAGAACAAAAAGAATAGAAATTAAGATATTTACTCGGTGGCACTCCGAGACGACGGGGTATGTGATCCACCCTGGGCTCTCCAGGGGCATACTCCCAGCTCCCTTTGACGTACAGACAGTCGTCCCCAGCATATTTCGTGTTGTCCTCAAGCTCGTTGATTATGGGATTCCCCTTCGACCGAACTCGAAGATAATATGCGTCGTCCTTTGGAGATCGACAGAGGTCGTAGACGTCCTCAATATCCTCGACGCCGAGGTCCGTGCCCAATATCCTATTGAGTTCGGCTATACCCATGATTATCTTAAAACCATTGGGCATTAGTTGGCAGGGGGTCAGGTTCCACCTCCTGAGGCAGGCCCTCAGGAGAGGATGGACTGGGAATCTCACCCCGCCTTCGATTATGGCCACTAGTGGGAAGGGCATCCACCCCTCTACCAGAACCCCAGGTCGGATTCGGTCACCAGGCTCATCCGCCCTAATCTGGACATTCTCTGGTATCTGATATTTTTTCCTAAGTTCTGCTAGGGCAAGCTCTGTGTCTATCCAATGTCTATATACCCCCATCTTCCCCAACATAAACCGGAGTACAGGTGACGACAACGGAGAAGAAGGACAGAAAGCACAAACCCCCAAAAAAGGAAAAGACCCCAGAGAGGCAAAAATGACAGAAGGGCAAAGAAGGACTCACTGGGACACAGGGCCGGAAGGGATGAGGGGACAACGGAGACTCGAAGCTTCACAGGCAGCGAATGGACTTCTCGGACGACGAGGCTTCAGGCAGATATCAGGCAGAAGCTCCAAAACGCAGTAACAGCAAAAGTAGTCCTCCTTCCAGGACGAGGGTCTTTATACAAAGACGAAAATCTATTCGTATCCCGAAAAGCGCGCGTGCAGACACCGCTTCGAGCACGCCACCCGTCTCCTCGATAAGACATCGCGGCCATTAGGGACGTGACACGTGGCGGCACCGCGTTGCCTTCATGATGATATGGATGGGCTACTAAATCGCCTCCAGACAGCCAGGCGCTATTAAATGCGCCTCGGAAAACAAAACGACGCTCCATGCTTTTTCATAAGCTACGGGACCGGTTCTGGGAAATCCTCTTCCTATCACTCCCAACCCCGTGGCGTCATCAAGACCCACGAAGTCAGGAGCAGGGGGCAATTGTGTGGGCTATTTCTACCGAAACCAATGTTACCCATCCTCGGTACGGAACCGATTAGAAAAGGCCTTAACCCCCCATCTCTCTAGCACGGCAGCATCTCAGCCGTCGTCAAGGTGGGATTGGTCTCGGTAGAAGTACCGACCACAACTTTCCGAGCTCAGTCTCGCGCTGGCATCCTTGTCCGATCTCAGGCATAGTTGACCTCGGTGCCTTCTCCAGTTCGGCCCCTCGGCCAAGGTGAACACTGGGCTTCCAGTCCCCATTATGAGATGGGACGGGTGCTTTATAGGGAGTTCCTGACAAGTACGGTGGCCGCCGGCCATTGATAAGGACTCGTTCCTATCAGCAGATCACATCCACATTTATGTGAGGGATTTGAGGGGAGATCTGACGGGACAAGTATCCTCACCTACCCCCACTAAGGATCCCAGGTGTGGGCTGATGGGACAAGTATCCTCACCTACCTCCACTATGGAACTTTCTACTCTCCTCTATATATGCCTGCATGAAGAGCCATGAACAGGTACATGCAATATACATCCTGCATTGTTATTCTGCTAACATCTCATTCTCCACTTCATCCTAGTTCAGTGACTGCACTAACTCAGGCGTCGGAGTGCCTTTGGCTGACAGCAGCCTCGGGCCCTGACCGCTCTTCTTTCCCTTTTTTAGGATTCAGAGCATCGGTGACTTCTCCGATCAGATTAAAGAGATTTCCCTAATCCCCCTCATCATCTAAACTAAGTCCGTAATTTTTAGGCACGCACAATTGGCCTTTTGTTCTTCGGTTTATTGTTGTTTCTTTTAATGATACTCTTAATCCAAAAAAATCAAAAAAAAAAAAAAAAAAAGAAGAAGAAAAACAGAGAGAAAAATGGCAGCGACGGAGTCTCAGAAGTTATACACGATGCAACCAAAAAAAAAAAAAAAAAAAAACCTACAATGCAATGGAAGGCATTAGACTCATTATTAAGTGGTGTTGGTACCTTTGCTTCAGAGGCGGGACTGCCATGCAGCGTTGCTGACCATTGTATGGTGCAACACATAAAAGTTTAGTTTTGCATATTTGTCTAAATCTACGGGGCCTTCGAGCTCATAGTTGGTTGGTCCCGAAATTTAAGATAATGATGAACTTCGATTGGATCTCAATGCACGATCAAATCACATTAGTTGTTCATGAACTCTCCAATCGTATTTAGAAAAGATTTTCTAAAGATTATTGTATACATCATATCGTTGAATAATGTAATATAAAGGTTTTTGGAAGAAAGTGAGATATTATAAGACACTTTCTAAGTTAAATACCTCCCTTTTAGGTAAATTGATTACATTCTAAACTAGTAGTTAATATAGCAAAGTCTCTTGAAATATCTCATTTCCAAACACCCCCTTTATTAGATATAATGACTCTAATTATCATATTATGATTGAATATATTTGGCGGCAGGTCCCTCAACACTACGTTTCATAACCTGTGGTCCAAGTCTTTTTCTCTAGAGACAGCAGTCCTCTTTTAAAATTAAATGAATTGAAAAGAAAAAAACGCCCCTTCTTTATATACTCTAAACGTCACCAAACACACACCACTTCCGTCATACCCTCCAAAATCTAAGCAAAATAAATATTCTAAAAGAGAAACTGAAGGAAACTACAAAAGAAGCAAAATCATCTTGACTTGAACTTAATTGAGTTTGACATAAGTTTATCTAAGTTTTGGTTTGAATTTATCTGAGCTTGATATGAAATTATTTGACTTTGACATGTATTTTTATCAACTTTATGTGAAGTTATCTTAGTCTGTGATCAATTAAATAGGACTTTAAATGAATTTATCAATGTATTACATGATTTTTCTGAGTTTAATTTCAATTTAACTACGATTGTTATCAATTAAACAAGCTTTCAAATGAATTTATGTGACTTTGAAACGATTTTCTCTGAGTTTTTACTGAGTTTATCTGAGTTTCTTATGAAATAATATGAGTTTTGGTATGAAATTAACTGGATTTCACATGGTTTTATTTGATTTTAAAATGTAGTAAAATAAAAAAGACAAAGTCAGAGATGAATTAATCTGAGTGTGATATGAATTAAGTGAATTTATCAGAGTTTAATGTGAATTTATTAAACTTTGATGGGAACTTATCTGACTTTGGCGTGAGTTTATATAAATTTATCTGTGTTTGAAATCATAACCAGTTTGAAAACAAGTTATGTCACTTCGATATGAGATTATCTAACTAGATTTGGTTTGGTTTGACTAGATTTAGTTTGAATTTATCTAGCTTTGATAAAATTTATCTGAATCTAATATGAAACTGTTCGTGTTTGAAGTGAATTTAAATAAATTTGTTATGATTTTATTTGACGTTGCTTTGGAGTGGGATGAGGTTGATTTCAATTTATCTGAGTTGTATATGTATGAGGACAACCAAAAGCACCCAAAGGAGGGAAGTAGACAAAAAAAAAAAAAAAAAAACAATCAGCTCCAAGCAAGCCACCCTGGGCAAAATTTCATCAATTGTCGTTCCCTCCAATTTAAAATTTAAAATTTGATCGAAAACTCATCTTACTACATTTAAATTGGAAAATAATCCGGGAAAGACAGTGAGTTGGAGCTAAAACCTAAATTGAAATTGCATGACACCCATTTAAATGGTTAGAAGGGCAAATGAGTCATTAAAAATCTGATGTTACATGCTTAGAGACCACCGCCTGAACTAATCCCATGCACGAGGGACTCTAGGCCTTAATAAGGGCACGTTTGGTAAAGGTCTTCAGGGAGGAATCCTCGGATATTTTCCATGCTTGCATGGAAAACCCACGTTTGGATGCAATTGGGACAGAGGAAAGAGGACCTCCATTTTCTACGGAATCACGGTTTTTGCCGGTCGGACCACCCCCATCAGACATCATAAATCAGCGATCTTAAAGGGGAGGTATTTATAACGATTTTCTGCGTGGAAGACGAGCCGACTCCTCTCTCCATTTCAAAGCCCTTGCCCTTGACCTCAAAACCTTTCGCTGTTGTTGGTGCGATGGAGGGCGCCCGGACAGGACTTGGCTGCTGTGACCGGAGGCCACAACCCTTTGTTGCTGCGACTGGAGAAGGTTGTTGCTCTGGCATTGCTGTGACAGGACTCTCTCTCTGCAACCACAAGGGAATAGTGGTCCTTCAACCACGTAGAGCTCTGTCATATCCAGCCCTCTTCCCACCATAGAACTCTACCGGAATCCACCTGAGAGCCCTCCCTCCGATCGATTTGTTCAAAACCAAAAGTCAGGTTAGGGTTTTCTATTTCCTTTTTTTCATTTTTGCCTCCATCTTTCCTCTTTTCTTTGTGGAATAGAAGATTTTGATTTTATACAAAAATAGATTCAGGCTTCAACAGGAATCTTGATTTTCTCTCTCTCTCTCTGTTTTTTTTTTTTTTTTTTTGTTAGAAAAGGGTGTCAAATATGAATACAAAGAAGAAGATTTGGTAAACAAGAGCTCTCTCCTGTTGAAATAGAAACCTATTCAAAAGAAAACCCCGATTTTGATTCACAACAAAAGACCCTCTGTGAGTCCCTCTTTCAATATATTTTTCTCTTTTTCAATGATGGCTTGTGAACAGAGTCATGGATAAGCATCATGGATGTAAGTATGGTTTTTTCTCACATAGAATTTTGAGATTCATGGATTCTGAGTACAGTGATTTAGTTTGTGTTAGTTTGTGTGATTCATGTTTTTCTATTTTCTTCTAATGTGTTGGTCTTATTTGAGATGCATTCTCCAGAAGAAGCTCTATATAGAAGACAAAAGTTATAAAAGGAAAGGAACACTTTAGACGCTGTTGGAGATACTATTTACTGAAAATCATGGAGATTTCATCGATAGCTCTGGTTTAGTGAGTTTCTAGTTATCTTAGGCAAGTTCTTATAGTTCTGCATTTTAGTGCGTATATGTGTATTTAACTAAGATTCATGACGTATTGCATAGAAGGTGTTTTAGGGAACTGGGTATTCCTTAATTCCCTTGTTCTTCCATTCTCTTGGGTTTGTAGAAGAAGCCAACATCTCCTGTTAGGCCATTTCTCCAATGCCCATTTAATGGAGATCTCTTATTAGATTGAGGCATTGGGAGTAGGAAGATTCACTGTTAATCCTTTTATCTTCTTGGGTTGTTGCATGAAAGCTCCAAGAAGTAAGAACATCCTGTAGTCTTGTGATATTGGAGTTTACAGGCCTAGATAATTGATTTGAATTTATGGAAATCTATTACCTTAATTAGGCAGTGAAATATCCAAAAAATGGAAATCCATAAGATATTGTACTAACTTTTCTATGACAATTTTGGCAAGATATTGAGAGTTGAACTAAATTCTGTTTAGTGCTAAATCTTTCATTAGAAGATATCAGATATGATCTTTAATGGATTCTCTAATGATTTTTATTGGGCTCTCTAATTATTTACGATAAGAGGGGTTGAATTGTGTTCGTGGATTTGAAGAGGTGGTAGGAGTTGTGAGAATTTGAGGTTTGAGAGATGTCTGAGGAGCATTTACAGGAATCAACAGATGAAAATCTAGTTCTGAAGAATCAGTTTGGATGCATGACTGCTATTTTACAGATGTTTGAAAGCCACCGTGTCCTCCCCGGCAAGCGGGTTCGATGTCACAATCATAAAAGGCTTCCCCAAGGTAATACATTAATTATCGATTCTGGTCTGGAATTTGGATTTATTACTGTTTTTCCAATGATTTTACCAAGTCCTAGTTTGGGTCCTTGGGACACACTTGCCCTGTAATTGATTCACCTGTAAATCCAATAATTTGAAACTCTGCTTTCAGTAATTGGTTATGATAAATAATAAGAGCAACTATTACGCAGGTGATTCAGTTTGTCCAATCGAATGAACCCCAGTTTACCCATTAAACCTGTGTGGGTTGTTTCCACCGAAACCGATGTTATCTCGGCCTCGGCAATGGTACCAATCAGCGAAGGCCTAAACCCCCACCTTTCTGGCACAGCAGCGTCTCAGCCGTTGTCAAGGTGGGACTGGTCCCGGTAGAGATACCGACCACATCTTTCCGAGCTCAGCCTCGCGCTGGCATCCTTGTCCGATCTCGGGAATAACTGACCTCCGTGCCTTCTCTAGTTCGGCCCCTCGGCCGAGGTGAACACTGGGCGTCCAACTCCCATTATGAGATGGGACGGGTGCTTTATAGGGAGTCCCTGACAAGTAGGGTGGCCACCGCCATTGATAAGAGCTCCTTCCTATCAACAGATCACATCCACATTTATGTGAGGGATTTGAGGGGAGACTGATGGGACAAGTATCCTCACCTACCCCCACTAAGGATCCTAGGTGTGGACTGATGGGACAAGCATCCTCACCTACCTCCACTATGGAATCTTCTACTCTCCCCTATATATGTCTGCATGAAGAGCCATGAACAGGTACATGCAATATACAGCTTGCACTGTTATTCTACTAAACACCTTCTTCTCCACTTCACCCTAGTTCAGTGACTGCACTAACTCAGGCGTCGGAGTGCCTTTGGCTGACAGCAGCCTCGGGCCCTGACTGTTCTTTCTTCCCTTTTTCAGGATTCAGGCCGTCGGTGACTTCTCCGATCAGCTGAAAAGGATTTTCCTAATCCCCTTCATCACTTAAACTAAGTCCGTAATATTTTAGGCACTTACAATTGGCGCCGTCTGTGGGGAACGTCTGAAAAATCCATATTCTCATCCTAATAGCCATGCCTCCTAAGGCTAAGAAGGGAAAAAGCGTTGTCGGACCGTCCAAGTCCAGGCAGTCGGAAACATTCCTGCCTCTCATGCCGCCTCCACTGGTGACGAACCAGGCCGGGGCATTAGCAACAAGCCAGCAAAGAGATACCAGGCAAACGCCACCCAACCCTCAGTCGAAAAGAGCGGAGGGAGATCCTGGTATTCGAAGTGTCGGGTCACCCATCACGGTGACACATTCATCGTCGAGAGGTGTACCGGCGTCTCCTCGGCACGGTCATATAGCAGAGCGAGTTCGGCCAACAATCTCTCAGGCAGAGCGTCCACGTCTGGAGGTTGTTTTCACTGAGCCACCTCGTAAGGATTTTCCTCCTCAGGAGCAGTCCCAACGAGGTAGGGCTCCTGTGCGGTCTCATCCTTATCAGTCTCAAAACGAGGACTATATGGAAGAGGACCACGTCCACCTCGGTGATGAGGGCGACGATGACATGGCCCTAGAGGAAGATGACGATGTTGAGGCCCAAGCTGAAGCCATCAAGGCTCAAAACCTCGTCATCAAAGAACAAAAGGAGCAGATCCTCCAGCTTCAGCGGCAGCTTGAGATAAAGGACGAAACCCTGCCTGAGGCCTCTCACACGCCTCCACCTCGGCAGCAGACTCGGCGGGGTCCCAAGAGTCAGCCAGATCTAGGGGAGCAACTAAACAAGAGGCGTGCCCGAGCACGCGAAGAAGGCTCGAGTAACACCCACGCCAGGGCTGATCTGCAGCAGCGCCAGAGACAAAGGCGGGAGCCCGGGGCCGACACCGACATGGCTGCCTATATCGATCAGCAAATTAAGCTGGCCGTGCAGCAGAGCCTAGAGCACGTCGGCCTCGCTCGAGGTCGGTTGGCTACTAGGCATAGTGACATCCACGGCGCATCTCCATTTACTTAGGAAATCAGAGATCATCCTCTTCCTGATAAATTCAACGTCCCACGCTTCAATCTCTATGACGGGACGTCGGATCCCGAAGCTCATCTCCGACACTTCACCCAGAAGATGTCGGTATTCAGCGGCGACGGCAACCTCAATTGCAAGGTTTTCTCCTCCAGCTTGGGCGACCTCCCGCTTCGATGGTTCTGTGCACTCTCCGAAGGATCGATTTCGAGCTGGCGACAGCTCCGAAACTCCTTCATCGAGAAGTTTCAAGCACACCGGGTCATCCCGAAGACTGACGCCGACCTAATCTCTATCAAGATGAGGCCGACCGAGAATATCACTCAATTCGCCAAAAGGTTCTGGACCATCTACAGCGTGATTGAAAATTCCAACGACGAGGTAGCCGTCACGGCCTTCCAGCAAGCTTTGCTACCAGGCAATGAGCTTCGGAAGAAATTGGTGCGCCGCCCCGCGGTTTCAGTAAAGGCACTCATGGCCCGGGTAAACCAGTACGTTGAGTAAGAAGAAGATGAGGTCCGGGCTCGGGAGAGCCATAACCTTTGGCCCCCACTCCCAGAGGGCCAACCTTCGGAGGGCCGACCTTCAAGGAGGGAGAAAAGGCTTGCTAAGAAAGGGGCGGATCGAAATAGAGAGCGATCCAGCTCGGCAGTACATCCTGCTCCCACCTCGGGAGGCAGCACGAGGCCGAAACCAAGTGGTGCTTCTTACAGAGCCGTCAATACCATCTTCAAGGAGCCTATCTACAAGCTCCTCGGCAAAATCCAAGCCCAGCCCTTCTTCAAATGGCCCCAGCCTATGAAAGGTGACTCTGCCTCCCGGGATCAGAGCAAGTTCTGTGTCTATCACAAAGATAGAGGACACAGAACCGAGGATTGCTACGCCTTCAAGGCGCATCTTGAAAAGCTCGTAAAAGATGGGCACCTCAGAGATCATATCAAAGAGGAGGGTAGAGTGAACCAAGCCCAGCAGCACCTCCCCGACGACAGAGATAGCAATGGCCCTATAGGGTTCATCGATGTCATTCACCTGGCCTCCGCTCCCAGAGGCAGTAATCAGGCGCGTGCCGAGGCCAGGAAGGCCCAGCACGGCAAACATGTGATGAGGGCCGAGCTCGGTCCCTCCGCAAAAAAGGCGCGTGTCGAGAGACCAAAAATTTGGTTCTCTGACAAAGATTTGGCCGCGGTCCAGCTACCCCACAATGATCCACTTCTTCTGACTATGAGGTTGCAAAACTTCAACGTCAAAAGGATCCTAGTGGACCCCGGGAGCTCCTCAAAAATCCTCTATTTTGACTGCTTCAAGAAGATGGGTCTTAAGGAGGAGGACCTACAGGAAGCTCGCACCCCATTGGTGGGTTTCAGCTCCAAGACAGTATATCCAAAAGGGAAGATCTCCCTCAAGATCTCCCTAGAGGCTGGTGACTAAGATGTTTCAGTACCAGCTCGGCAGGACGGTCGAAGTATATATCGATGACATGGTCGTTAAGTCTAAACGGTCACAGGACCACTTGACTGACTTACATCAAACCTTCTCTATCCTCAAACAGTAAAAGCTCAAGCTGAACGCCTCCAAATGTGCATTTGGCATCGGCTCGGGCAAGTTCCTGGGCAGCCTGGTTACTAGGCGAGGAATCGAGGCCAATCCCGATCAGATCTCGGCAATCAGAGCCCTATAGAGTCCGACCTCTACAAAACAGGTCCAGAGACTTACCGGGATGGCGGCAGCACTGAACCGCTTCATCAGTCGAGCCTCAGATAAATGCCATCCCTTCTTCCAGCTCTTGAAAAAGAGCTACGGGTTCCAATGGACCCCGGAATGCGAAAGTGCTCTCCAGGAACTCAAAGTATACCTTTCTTCCCCTCCCCTGCTTTCCACCCCGGTATGGGGTGAGGTCTTATATCTATATCTGGCAGTTTCGGACCATGCAGTAAGCTCTGTACTCGTGAGAGAGGATGACAGGCAGCAAAAGCCCATCTATTACACAAGCAAAATCCTGCTGGATGCCGAAACAAGATACCTGCCATTGGAGAAGCTCGCATTTGCACTCGTCAGTGCGTCTCGCAAGCTCTCCCACTACTTCCTGACATATTCCATAGTGGTTGTTACAGAACACCCGCTCAACTCCCTCTTTCGGAGAGTAGATTTCTCAGGCAGAGTGTCTAAATGGGCTGTCGAACTCGGGCAATATGATATCAACTATCAGCCCAGAACGGCCATTAAAGCCCAAGTACTGGCAGACTTCATTGTGGAATTCACCTCTCCTAGTTCGGCACCGAGCCATCTCGACACCGAACTGGGGGGCAAGGAGGCGAGGACTTCGGCCGAGACCGAACAGGTTCGGTCCTGGAAACAGTTCCTCGACTCATCTTGGAAAGTCTTCGTCGATGGGTCCTCCACCTCCAAAAGGGCTGGCGCTGGCGTAGTCCTTCAATCTCCGGAGGGCCTCGTCATTGAGCAAGCCCTGACTCTTAACTTCCAAGCATCTAACAATGAAGCTGAGTATGAAGCACTAATTGCAGGGCTGGGCAGCGCAAAAATCCTGGGGGCACAACAACTGGTGATCTTCAGCGACTCACAGCTGGTCACAAGCCAACTCAATGGGGATTACCAGGCCCGTGATGACAGGATGGCAGCCTACTTGGCCCACACCAAGCAACTCCTATCTCAGTTCCAAAAGGCTGAAGTCAGGCAGATAGGCAGAGACTCCAACTCTCACGCCGATGTCCTTGCAAACCTGGCCTCTGCTGTCGAGGCAGGAAGAAAAAGAAATGTCGAAGTGGAAGCACTGGACAGACCTAGCATACAAATTCAACCGCCTCGGCAGATTATGTGCATTGACCTTGGGCCGAGCTGGATGGATGAACTTATCTCCTACCTCAAGAATGACCAGCTGCCCGAGGACAAGAACCAGGCCCACAAAATTAGGCTGAAGGCAACCCGATTCTGGTTCTCTCCGGATGGCAAACTCTACAAAAAGTCCTACAATGGCCCTTACCTCCAGTGTGTTCATCCAAGCAAAGTCGAGGACTTCCTTTATGAAATCCATGAAGGGATCTGCGGCAGCCACATCGGAGGTCGGTCACTCGCTTACCGAGCTATCAGCCAGGGGTACTGGTGGCCCTATATGCAGAAGGACGCACAGGTCTACGCCAAGAAATGTGAGAAGTGCCAGAAGTTCTCTCACTCTCTCCATCAGCCAGCGCACGACCTGTGCCCTCTTTCCAGCCCCTGGCCCTTCGCCCAATGGGGAATGGACTTCGTGGGACCACTCCACCGAGCTCCAGGAAACAAAAGATGGTTGATCGTAGCAACTGACTACTTCACCAAGTGGATAGAAGCTGAAGCCCTCTCCTCCATCACCGAAAAGGACACCAAAAACTTCGTGTGGAGGAATATTGTGACAAGATTTGGAGTGCCTCGAGCCTTGGTCTCGGATAACGGGACTCAGTTCGACTCCAACTCCTTCAAGAGCTTATGTCAAGACCTTGGGATCAGGAACTACTATTCCACTCCAGCTTACCCCCAAAGCAATGGACAGGCTGAAATCTCTAACAAGGTGGTGCTCGATGGACTCAAAAGGAGACTAGACCGAGCCAAAGGGAGATGGGTAGGAGAACTTCCGAATGTCCTTTGAGCATACAGGACTACCCCGAGGCGCTCAACCTCGGCAACTCCCTTCTCCCTAGCGTACGGGATGGAAGCTGTAATCCCACTTGAGGTCGGTCTCCCGACCCTCAGGTCGGTGCTGTTCGACCAAGGCCAAAATGATGCGAACCTCGCTACAGAGCTCGACTTGGCTGAGGAACGAAGGGATGCCGCAGCCATCCGCCTCTCTTCCTACCAGCGACAGTTGGCTAGAGGGTACAATCAAAGGGTCAAGGAGCGAAAGTTCTCCCCTGGAGAATTGGTCTTGAAAAAGACTCTTCCAGCAGACAGAAGTCCCAGCGAAGGAAAGTTTGCACCGAACTGGCATGGGCCATTTAAGGTGACTTCGGTAGCTGGGCAGTCCGCATATAGACTTGAGGACATGGAAGGTAGAGAGCTGCCACGCCCGTGGAATGCCACCCACCTCAAGAAATTTTACTTTTGAGATATAATCGGATTCTAGAAGTTAATAAACCAGTTCTTTTTATAGAATACGTTTTACTTTCCAAGTTGTCTCCTATTCTCGAAGAAAATGGCCAAGTTATGGAACTCGGCAGGTGCATACAGCTCGGTCACGGAATCGGCTTGTATTCTTTGTTCGGTTACCATAGTTAGCTACTTCGGCCCGGTCAATGGACCAGTCGAATTCTGATTATAAAACCGGACTTAGCCTTGGTCGTAGGACCAAGCGCCCTTAGTTTTACCGAGATCGATGTTTGTTATGGTTGCAAGATCAATACGGCACCTCGGGTTACAAAATTAACTACATTAAGCACGGTTGCGACCAAGCTCATTTACTTTGTCTTTTTTCCTGTCATTTATTCTGGTTGTCAAGCCAAACGCATAAAGAAAGGAAGAAAGAGAAAAGAAAAGAAAAATTCGCCACAGATGTTCAAAATTGGAAACAAGGCCAATTTCATTTCATAATAGAGAATGGTTACAATCTTTCCCAACAAAAAAGAAATACAGATCTCCCCCCCCCCCCCCCCCAATGCAGAAAAATCAAAAACAAAGTTACATCACATCTTTTTTCAAACCCCGGCCCCCTCGGTTCCGTCAGCAGCAGCGTCTTCCACGACTTCGGCAATCACTTGTCCGGCGTCGGCGTCGGCGTCAAGTCCAGGGGCAGTGTCTTCGGTTTCCCTGACAGTGACCTCAGGAGCTTGGCTCGGTGTGGGCCGAGGAGGAGGAAACTCGGGGATCTCTGTGTACACGGGGCTGTCCTCGGGGACCCCCGCTGCTCTCAACGAGCTCGTCCAGCCCAGCCTCCAGGCCTTCAGGCTGACCTTCCGGACTTGGGCAATATACTGTTCGGTGGCCTCTGCCACCCCTTCATCGAAAGCCTTGTCGACGTCAGCCCGCAGTTTGTCAGCATCGGCGCGGAGTTCAGTCTCTACCTCCTCCGACCTCTTCTCAAGCTCGGCCGTTGTGTTAACTTGGTTTTCCAATTCCGCTCTGGCCTTATCAAGCTCGTTTTTTAGGCCCGTGGCGTACGTTTCCTGCTCGGCTGCCTTCTATTTTATTTGGCTGAGCTCAGCCTCGAGTTCCACCTCCCTCTTCCCCGCCCTTTCTGCCCGAGCAGTGCTCTGTTGGGCTTTCTCCGCCGACACCAGACCCCTTTGCAGGATCTGAGAAAACAAGTGTTGCACGGAGGTCAATATCAGGAGTACAGAAATCAAAGAAGAAATGCAAAGCTCAGGAGAGGGAATTACCCTGAGGGCGTCGGCCATCTGGGCCACATCCAGCTCCACCTCGCTCAGCTTCATGTGTTCCGCCATGTCTCCAGGTAGAGCGCAGGCGTGCGCGAGGGTGCTGACAACAGAAGTGCCGTCAGTCAACCGGCCGTCCGACGACAACGACTGGCCATCCTCCAGCAGGAAACTAGGGTTCCAGAGCGGAGGGCTGAGCAGCGGAGAGCGCCGAGGAGCGGGGTTGGGCTCATCCTCGACTGGATCTACGATCCTAGGCCTTTTTCCCGACCGAACCGAGCCCCGACGGGATTTGGTGGGACGCTCAGTCGCTGTGGAAGGCTGAAGAGGAGACTGAGTCGGGGGAGAGACGACTGTGTCCTCCAATTTCGGAGGGAGAGCGGTTCCCGAGGGGGTGGGAGAGTCTCCGAAGATAACATCCTCGAGGCTTAGAATTGCCGCACGGCGTCGCCCCATCTCGGCCTTTTCGTCTGATCCGGAGGATGGGAGAATCACAAGCTCCTCTTGCCGAACCTCCTCGGATTCCATCTCCGACTGGCTCTCCTCTTCGGAGTCGGTCTCTGCAGCAGTCTGGACGTGCGAAGGACCGGCTTCGATAGAAGCCCGAGAAGGTATGATCTCAGGGGGTACTTGTGCAGACCCTTCAGCTAGAGCTGTTTGCTCCTCGGCTTCGGCAAGAGTTAGGACTTGCTCCCCCCTGAGGTTCTCGTGCCGTCTTCTTATAAAAGATCGGTACACGGGCTCATATCCGAGAAGGGCTGAGGCTGATCGGGTCCGGTGACCCTTGTAACTGTAGATTCTTTTTAACTAGGCGACGTTTCGTCGCCACCTGGAGTTCTTCTTCTGCCGCTTTCTCTCCTTGTGACCTGCACGTCAAGCAATTGAGCATCAGTTCGGCAGAACGGAAGTGCATCAAAAGATTAGAAATTGAGATATTTACTCGGTGGCACTCCGAGACGACTGGGTACGTGATCCACCCTGGGCTCTCCGGGGGCATACTCCCAACTCCCGGTGACGTAAAGGCAGTCATTCCCGGCGTATTTCGTGTTGTCCTCGAGCTCGTTGATTATGGGAATCTCCTTCGACCGAACTCGGAGGTAGTATGCGTCGTCTTTTGGAGATCGACAGAGGTCATAGACATCCTCAATGTCCTCGACGCCAAGGTCGGTTCCCAATATCCTATTGAGTTCGGCCACACCCATGATTATCTTGTAACCATTGGGCATTAGCTGGCAGGGGGTAAGGTTCCACCTCCTGAGACAGGCCCTCAAGAGGGGATGGACTGGGAATCTCACCTCGCCTTCGATTATGGCCACTAGTGGGAAGGGCATCCACCCCTCTACCAGAATCCGAGGTCGGATTCGGTCACCAGGCCCATCCGCCTTAATCTGGACGTTCTCTAGTATCTGGTATTTTTTCCTAAGCTCTGCTAGGGCAAGCTTTGTGTCTATCCAGTGTCTATATACCCCCATCTTCCCCAGCACAGACCGGAATACAGGTGACGGCGACGGAGAAGAAGGACAGAGAGCACACACCCCCAAAAGAAAAAGACCCCAGAGAAGGAAAAATGGCAAAAAGGGCAGAGAGGAACTCACTAGGACACAGGGCCGGAAGGGATGTAGGGACAACGGAAACTCGAAGCTGCAAAAGGCAATAGATGGACTTCCCGGACGACGAGGCTTCAGGCAAACCTCAGGCAGAAGCTCCAAACACAGTGACAGCAAAAGTAGTCCTCCTTCCAGGACGAGGATCTTTATACAAAGACGAAGATCTCTTCGTATCCCGAAAGGCGCGCGCAGACACCGCCTCGAGCACGCCACCCGTCTCCTCGATAAGACGTCACGACCATCAGGGACGTGACACGTGGCGGCATCACATCGCCTTCATGATGATATGGTTGGGCTACTAAACCGCCTCCAGACAGCCAGGCGCTATTAAATGCGCCTCGGAAAACAAAACGACACCCCACGCTTTTTTATAAGCTACGGAATCGGTTTCGGGAAATACCCGTCCTATCACTCCTAACCCCGTGTTGTCCAGGCCCCTGAGGTCAGGAGTAGGGGGCAGTTGTGTGAGCTGTTTCCACCGAAACCGATGTTATCTCGGCCTCGGCAATGGTACCAATCAGCGAAGGCCTAAACCCCCACCTTTCTGGCACAGCAGCGTCTCAGCCGTTGTCAAGGTGGGACTGGTCCCGGTAGAGATACCGACCACATCTTTCCGAGCTCAGCCTCGCGCTGGCATCCTTGTCCGATCTCGGGAATAACTGACCTCGGTGCCTTCTCCAGTTCGGCCCCTCGGCCGAGGTGAACACTGGGCGTCCAACTCTCATTATGAGATGGGATGGGTGCTTTATAGGGAGTCCCTGACAAGTAGGGTGGCCACCGCCATTGATAAGGGCTCGTTCCTATCAACAGATCACATCCACATTTATGTGAGGGATTTGAGGGGAGACTGATGGGACAAGTATCCTCACCTACCCCCACTAAGGATCCCAAGTGTGGACTGATGGGACAAGCATCCTCACCTACCTCCACTATGGAATCTTCTACTCTCCCCTATATATGCCTGCATGAAGAGCCATGTACAGGTACATGCAATATACAGCCTGCACTGTTATTCTACTAAACACCTTCTTCTCCACTTCACCCTAGTTCAGTGACTGCACTAACTCAGGCGTCGGAGTGTCTTTGGCTGACAGCAGCCTCGGGCCCTGACTGTTCTTTCTTCCCTTTTTCAGGATTCAGGCCGTCGGTGACTTCTCCGATCAGCTGAACATGATTTTCCTAATCCCCTTCATCACTTAAACTAAGTCCGTAATATTTTAGGCACTTACAAAACCATTTACATATGGTTTATGAAGATCCAAAAGGGTGGTAGCGGTTCATATATTCAGTATTTAATTAAAACTTTTCACTAGTTCTTCTTTTACAAACACCTCATGTACATGGATATGCAATGATTGTTGCCCTCACGGATGCTAAAGAAGTAGTTTAAGGCTATTAGCGGCAAACCTGATTGGGCAATCAACCCAATTAGTGATGATATCAAGAAGTTAGTTTTGACTTTTGATTATATTGAATTTTGTTTTATTCCTAGATCTTTTAACTCGGCAACTCATTCGTCGGCTAAAGTGTCTCTCTCTAGTAATTAGGATATAAACAATGGATGGGATTTGTCATTCTTAGGGCATGTATCTGTTCTTGAGGGGTTTGTTTTGTAGGATTGTCCCCAAGTCAGGCTTTTGTCCCCAAACATACTATTTTGAAAAGCAAATGCAAATTACTGTCATTCAAAGGAAGAGTGTCGAGTTATATTTATGTCAAGATTTTGCAATTTTTTCCAAAGAAATTTCAATAACGTCAGCTACTGAGCTGCATAGCTTCAAATGGAAAGGGAAGAAAGCAACATGCTGCGACTTGAGAACGAAAACCTATGCTCGGGACTGGTTACTACGCGTCATGTCCCATCTATCAGCTTCTCCGCTGTACCCTTGGAATATCTGGTCAAATCCGATTGAAGTGGAAAAGATTATTTTACACAGTGCCTATCAAGGAAAAGGCCTGCATTA
Organism: Umbellularia californica; assembly: GCA_028538565.1. Lineage (NCBI taxonomy): Eukaryota > Viridiplantae > Streptophyta > Magnoliopsida > Laurales > Lauraceae > Umbellularia > Umbellularia californica. The sequence goes on from JAPQWN010000002.1 coordinate 78,628,385, forward strand.
TTACATATGGATATTATTTTATTTATTTATTTATTTTTGTTACGGAAGGTTTTCAATTTTTTGGGCTGAATTAATCCTTGTCGCTTTTGAAGAATGCTGGATAAATACCCCTGTGGCTCCAAGATGGTAGCACTAATAGACTCAACTTTCGATTTCTGAAGAGAGGGAATCGAGGGTCAATACCAAGACCTCTAGCTCTGGAAGAGGGAGGACCCGTGGTTCTGACCACTCGGCCAACCCCTTAGGGTTACAGATGTACATTCGTGATTTAGTTAGTAACATGCCGGGTTGGGATAGGGTTCACGGTGGACTCAGACCTGAACTGAAAAGAATTAATTCTATACAATTGGACACAAACCTGACTACGGACCTCATGCAAAATCAAAATAGAATATTCTGTAATCACCACCACCACCACCACCATCATCAAAACCTTGTCTCAATTAAATTAGGGTTAGTCACATGAATTTTATTTCTCCCTTCTAATTTATTCTGAGCGAGATTATCAAATAAATTTCACTTCTTCATCTATAATAGAACATCCATCCACGTTCTCTTTGGTCTATCTTTTTTCCTTGGTGAACCATCAATTTACATAGTCAAACCTTTACTTATTGGTGTCTTTGTCGGTCTGTGTTGGACATATCCAAACTATCTTAAACGAGTTTATCTAATTTTATCTCGTATTAGTATTGCGCTTAAATGCTCTCGATCAAAAGAGATCATTTCTGCTTTTATCCTCCATAGTTTTTACTAAACATTCACCTCAACATTATCATCTCTTCTGCATTCATTTTGTCCTTATGTTGCTTCTTGATGGGGAAACACTCTGTTTCATAGTCATCGTCGGTCCAAATGTAGTCTTGTAAAACTTCTCTTTCAATCTTGTTGGCATTCATAAGTGATTATAAAGCACTTAAAAAGTAAGTTTCCACTTCAACCATCTGGTTAATATTTTATGTATGACATCTTCATCAATCTCCCCATCCTTATTAAATATCGAGACAATGTAACTAAAAGATCTATTTGTAGTATCTCATGGGCTTCAAATCTCACAGTAGTTTCAGCTTTTTGTATATACGCACTAAAGTTACAATCAATATATATGTCTTTCTACGACTCATTTTAAAGCCTTTCGATTCTACGAGGTTGCAGAGAGTAATCTCGAAAACTAATGAGTGACACATCAAAATCAATGTTGGCACTTTTGAGAATAGGAGAACCATATCCTTGGTGATGACTCTCCAAAATTATAATTACATTTATTGGTAACGGGAGAGAGATCTAAAACCCTTACTAATCTAGGCATAAAAATGCGCAACAACCCATGTTTAACGACATAGGCTTCAAAGATGGGTTTGGAAATTCTAGATGGGCCAACTCTAGTTTTTGAAAACTCAATGATCCATTTGAGTGGCTCGAGCAGGCCAAACTACATTGTTAACCATAGCGGCTTATTCTTTCTTTCCTTCAACCCCATTTGGATTTGAAAATGTCGAAGGTTGGGGTTTTGCGAGGATATTGTAAGATCCCCGACCTTATTGGGTTAATAAGCCCATTAATAGGCCCGTTGACCCATTTATTTTGTAAATATTATAATTAATTGTATTGTTAGATATTTAGGTGGGTTTAAACCATGAATGAGTTTATTTTATTACTAGAGTAGTGTCTGCAAAGTTTTTTGCAATTCCGAGCGCGTTTGACTCTAGCAAGGGGTAATTTGCAATTTAGGAAAAAATGAGCATTTTTTCAGAAAACTCTGATCTCCATGATTTTGGATTTTTTGGAAAGGTCTCATTGCACTGATTATTTTTGACTTCTGGCTCGTCATGATCCGACGATCTAAAACCCTTCAAGTAGTCTATTCTTTCACTGGACCCACTTAAAGGGCAAATTAGTCTTTTTCCCTCCCTTTCTCTTTAAATAGAGATTAGCCATAATCTCTTAATGATTCTTTGCAACGAAGAACTACAGCAGCCTTTCTCCTTCTTCTTCATCTTCTCCAACTCTAGAACCCAGCCAAAAGGAACTATCTTCGATGATCCGAACCGCACATCTTCTTTCTCTCGATCTGTCGAACTCCTCTTTCCATTAATCTAAGTTGTTAACCTTTTTCCTATCTTCATCTTCCCTAATCATTTCCTTTTGTTTATATTTAGGTTTGTTCTTGATCCTCTTCTTCCTTTACTTCTCCTTTGTGTTCTAGGCCGAGTTTGAGTGGGGTAGATTAGTGGTTCCACGTGGAAGAGTCCTTCTCCTCGAATTTTCCTAATTTTCCCTTCATCTTCTTGACCAAGGCAAGTGATAAACAATGGATAATTGATGTGTGCACGTTTTTTTTCTGTGATTCCTTAATGATATTGATAGGTACCACAAACCTAAGCTTAATAAATTATGGGGTTTGGAATTTTATGTTAAGGTTAAATTGTTGTAATTAGACTTAATTATTGGTGAGGATTGGTTCCAATAAATTGATGATGGAAATGGGTTGTTGGGAGAGCAGGAGGCTCAATTTTGTGCTGTTATGGCCTTGTGAAGGTAATTGGAAGAAGAAACAGGAAAAACTTTGGATGTCTGAGAGGGTTCTGCTACCTGGCGTCCAGAGCCGGGGTTTTGGCATCCGGACGCCAACAGGGAGTATCCCAGGGCGCCCAGACTGGCTTTGGCGTCTGGATGCCAGCGGGCAGTATCCCAGGGTGCCTAGACTGGTGCCAGGCATCCGGGCGCCGGACGTAGGGAACCTGCGGGGACTTGTCAAAGGGATTACTTTGAACTGCCTAGAACTTTTGATCCATCCGTCGGAATTTTACGGGCCATATACTGTTGGAAAGCTCTTGAAACGTAGAATCTAATAACTCATATATCCTAATGATTGGAGGTTGAAAATGAAAGTAGATATTTAGACCAATGAACTTAGCCCATAACTTGTGCTACTCTTCATCTTTTAAAGAGTATGTTGACCTAGGTTTGGGCTAGAAGTGTTGGACACTTTGATCCTACCCTCACATGACCAATAATGGGAAATGAAATTGAGGCACATGGCTTGGTGTGTTTCAATGGTTGTCTATGTATTCGTATATCACGCATGGATTAATTGAATGCATGTGGAAGTTGATTTAAATGATGTCTAACATGATTGCTCACCAAGGATTCGTTCCTAGAAGCATAGCGCTCAATTTTCGACACATACTTCGTTAAGTCATGTACAGTATATGGATGACAACCTAGGCCTAGGATTGGATTGTACTTCTTTCTTAATTGGCAATCGTATCCATCGATCTTGCTTTCTTGTACACTCACTTGGCATAAATTACTTAGTTAATTATGAAACATAAATCCTTATAGGACTAGGACTTGGATTGGACTTAGAGTGTATTAGGGATTTTGTGTATTGAAATTTGATTGATGCATTATCATTTCAACATCATTCGAATTTTCACATATACATTGATTTAAAAAAAAAACTTGAAATCTTGTTCTTTCACATGCATTGTTTTAAAACTTTCAAACCTTATGTGTCATGCATGTTTTGTTTTTTAAACTTGGATGCATTAAATTTGAAAAGAAGAATTTTTTAATCAAGCTAGCCTTTGGACCTAGATTGGTAAATCATCTTAGGCATTTTAGGTTCATGTTTTGAAAACTACTTTAGATTATTTTAAACATGAATTTAGGCTTGATTCCATGGCCTAGGGTTCCCACAGGAGAAGACTTTTTCCCACTAGAAAATTATCTTTGAAAAACTTTTTTTTTTGGGAAAAAGTCCCTGTGACCTGATCGACCCGCACTGTGGCCGGTCGATAGGCCCAGGGGGTCGACCGGACACATGACCGTTGGTTCTCCAAATGGTTACATTTCTTACCATTTGAGCCCGGTCGACCGGGAAAGGTACCAGGTCGACCGGAGACTAGCCGTTGGCCATATTTTGGTATAAAAAGACGCTCATTCCAAGGCCAAAATTGAGGAACTAAGAGGCCCTATTGAGGTGTTTTGATGCCAAATAAAGGGGAATGAACTTAGGGTGGCTAGTTGGTCAAAAGGGAAGCTAAAGCTTCGAATCAAAAGTTAAATCATCTAAGTAAACTTGGTTTTTCTCATCATATGTTATCATGCTTTGCTTTAATTATTGGTAAATCTTTTCTAGCATGTTAAACTATGATTTGTTTGTTCTTAACATGTATATGTGTTGAATTGATTTATTGTTTTGGATGCATCACCTTGATCCAAACCAAGTAGCACTCAAATTGGTATATCTAAGTGAATCATGTTTTGGAATCATCTTTGAAATCATATGGAACATGATTCCTATACTTGGTTGAATCACAGGTGGTTGTTTTCCATAACAAGAAAATTATTTTCAATCTATCTCATGTTTTGGATTTAACAACACTCTCAAATCACATGTACTTTTGTTTTAAAGTTTCATAACTTGCTTAGCATTGATAGGTTTTTCATTTTCAAGTTGATCTTTAAATTACATGTGATTTGTCTCTTCACTTCAATCAAATCTATTTTTGTGTTTTACACTTTCAAATGCTTTAAGCATACATTCATTGATCTTCATTTTTAAATTGATCGATTGAAGACCTCATGCATCATATGTTTTGTTCTTAAAATTTCAGAACTTGCTTGGACTAGATAGGTATATCTTTTACAAGTTATTTTTAACATTTGATTAGTATTCTTACCTCAATCTTAAATGTTTTTATGAGCTTTCATTTTCAAATTGATTGAGGACATCATGCATACACATTGAGCATTCATCTTTGCATTCATATAGTGTATGTGTGAGTTAGATTTTCACTTTTATAATCCACCTATTTAGAGGCATTATATTGAGCTAAATTTGTATCTCCATCAGGTGTGCTCTAGACACTATTTAGAGAGAGAACCAACTTTTTGGTTGCTTAGGTTATTGCTTAGCGTTAGAAATGCATAAGTGTATGGTTAGGGGTGAACCATAAAACCCAAGAGGTTATTTGCTTAGCCTTGAAAAGCATAATGTAAAGGTTATTGCTTAGCCTATTGAAAAGCATACATATTGGAAATCCGGTGGGGTGTAGTAACACAAGCCGGTAGTGGATGTAGGCATTGAGGCCAAACCACTATAAATCATTCTGTTATGGTGGATAAGTTATGGCGATTATTGTTGTTAGCTTCCGCACTTTAGTTATTTATAATCACTAGTGGCTAATTAACTTAAAGAAGTTTAAAAATTGGCATTAATTATTGGTCACTATAGTCTAGCTCACCCGGTTCACCCCCCCTCTAAGGTTCAAATCCCGAACTTTCAGAGTGTACCTTTGTATTTTATACTTGATAAACATGATGGCTAGGATGCAATGGATTATCAATTGGTATAGACTTTTCTTGCAACTTGGCTTGAATGAGATAATCCCGTGATCTCAGTCGTTTATCTTGACTAGCCAAACCTGCTTGTCTTAGTTTCCTCGTGTTAACACCTTTTCACTCTTCATTATCCAACCACAGTAAGATCCACTGTGGGGAGGATTGCATATCATGACTAGTTGCAGTTTCAGGGTTGTTTAGATGGGCCGGTAACTCGGACATTGGGATGGGCAGTTGGCTTAGAAGGCGTCATGGCGTTGAATGACTGGGAGCAGGCTTGAACCGTGCCGCTATTTGTAGGATTGGGAACTTAGATCTCCCTGGAGCCGGACTTTGGTATTAATGATCTGGATAGGATTGCTACTGGTACCCTGGGAGGTGGCTTGGAGACCGTCGGAATCTTCTTCTTGATTCTTGCATCTTTCATGTGTGTGAATGGTGTTTATTGCTAGATGTTGCTAAGACTTTATCATTGTTGATTCCTGTTTTATACTTATGCTATATAACTCATTCTTTTACCTTGTGTTCACATGATTATACTTGTATATACTCTTATTTTGATACATGATATACATTGTTATTATTCATTGTTTAATCTTGCTCAACATGTCGTTAACTGTGTTTCCGTGGTGTACAGACACCACAGATGACTACTATGAGAAGCCGGCAGGTGAAGAGATCTCAGAGGATCTTCAACCGATAGAGGAGAGAGAGTAGCGTGCTGATGACATAGAGTAGCGTCATCTTATTCGGCACAAGAGAGACATATGGGACTTCTTCTAGATTGCTGATTTTATTTTTCATTGTGGATTGAACTTATAGTATCATTGATTCGTTTTGGTTTCCAAATGGTCTAGGACTTGGGATGACCATTTGATTAATAAATGACTGTCTTTATTAGTCTCATTACTTATTGTTTAAATTTTAATATTAATGAGAATTGATATTCTTTTGCTTTGATATTCAATATGACTTGAATTGTAATGAATTTTGTAGTTCTTATATGACTTGAGGTTTGAAATGTATTATCGTCACAGCAGACTTACGATTTTTGTGCAAAAAAGGGCTGAGTTTTTTAATTAGCCCTAAAATTTACTGCCCAGATGTCGTTTATTCTCTAATCGAGTTTGGGGGTGTGACATATATCTTAGTTTGACTTTAGCAGCCTAGTTTCTAGTGCCTTTGCCATGCTCCCTGGTTCAATAGGGGCTACTCAGGTGAATATTAATAATGCAAAAATGGAGATTGACAAGGGTTTCTGGTGCCTTTGTCACCTCCACAGAGGGATTTTTCAATACAGAGATTGGCGTTGGAATAAATCCCAGTGATTTGTCTCTATCAACCTCCAAAAAGTGCAATAATTTAGGATGGAAAGGTCATGTAGATTTTTTACTGCGCAAAGTTGCAGAGGGATTGTTGAAGATGAATTGAACCACAAAGGACTTCTACTCGAAAAATGACATATGTAAATTAAGATGCATCTTAGTCATCTAACAAGTTATGTGATCCTTCTAATAATTTATCTATTGTTGATAAAAAAATTGTTATTTTGTTAGTTCGCGCCCTACCATAGATCTGAGACAATTCTCAATTCCTAATTTTTCTGAAACCAGATATGATTTATGCAATACTATGGGTGAAGATTTTGGTGTCTTTGGAATCATAGGGGTGCCACAAAAACATTGACAGTTAAGAAAACCAAAACATCTATGTTCCATCCAATTCTCCTATTGCTGTCACAAACTAATTCAAACAATTCATATATAAGAGTTTTTCTAAGAAAATAAAAATCAATAAATAAGCTTTATGGTCTGCCAATGGTTCTACAAAAGGCTTAGCCATTTTTTCGAATGATGATTTTTATTTAAACATCAAAAAAATTGACAAATGGTTAATTTAATGTGTTATTGATAAAAAAAAAAAAAAAACTGGACTTGGTATGGTTTGTTACCTTTAGAGATGTCAAAAGGGTCAGGCCGGCCCATTTCAGCACGGCACGGCCCGCCAGTCAACGGCACGGCCCGTGGACTGAGGGTACCGGGCACGGCAGGCCCATTTGGCAAGGCAGGCATGTGGGCCGACCCCGCCAGGCACGGCTCGCCCGACCCGCCCAAAAATGGCTATTTTTTAAAAAAATTATCCATTTACCCACCAACAGCCATAAAATAGTCCTATAAGTGGTATTTTGCGTCCTTTTCAATTTTATAAAATCTATAAATACTCTAACCCTCTCATTTTTCTCAGTGGAGCAGGTCGAGTTTGACTGAACCACTTAAATATCTTTGTCACTCTCCATGCTTGTGTTCTAATTTTTAATTTTAAGATCGAAAAGGATAAAAAAATGAATTAAAAAAAAATTAAAAGAGGCACTCAAGCACGGCATGGCTTAGCCCGCTCCATTTGGGGGGTTGGGCCGGCATGGCCCATTTGTCTGGTGGGCCAGGTCAGCATGGCCCGTTTCATCTGGCGGGCTGGCACGACCCTACCCATGGCCCGTTCCAGCTTGGATTTGGGCGGCACAGCTCGTTTGACATGCCTAATTACCTTTATTCAAAGACTCTATTACCTATCACGGAAATAAATAAAATCTTTGGAATCAAATGCATGGGATAAGTGAGAACATCAATAGTGAAAGAATTGCTGGTCTCCAAATGGGTGTCATAATCGAACTCACCGAGAACCTTGTGTGTTCTGGTATAAGATAGATCCTGAAAACTTGCTGCGAATACTCTCAGATCTACTGACTGATCAAGCAAGGGCTCCCATCCTCCTGATATAGAGCAATCCATAGGAATCATGACTATGATGGACTCTACCCCTCTTGGAATCCCACATCTCCTAACTAGCGTGAGAATTTTGCCAAACTCTACCACGACGGGTTTGATCCTTATTGAACTCTACCAGAACAAGACTTGTTGAAGTGTACCGGGCCTGATCAAGCGTGGGCCCATGGCAGTCGGGCCACACAATTTTCCTAACAAATGGGCTTTGGATGATTGCAGGGGACTTTAACGAAATTGTTGATAAAAATGAAAAATGGAGAGGTAAAAAATCTAACCAAAAGAAGGCTAGGCATTATCTTAATTTCATGGAGACTTGGAGATTATTTGACTTAGCTAGGATATGTTAGCCCAACCTATACATGGTTCAACAAGAGGAAAGGTTTGGCACATATTAAGGAAAGGCTTTATGAACCTATTGGAAACATAGAGTCGTGAATGAGATTTCTGGAAGAATCCTACTCAACTCTGAGGCTTCAATCATTCCTCAATTCTTTTTATTAGAATACCAAGTAAAGAGACTCACTTGTCCGTTTAGCTAGATTACCCGGTATGTTGTTTAAGGACAAGGTATGTGAACATATTATTAAGAATAGATGGTGGAAAATGGAATAGAATGACACGGATAATCTAAGTAAGACCCTTAGTCTCTCATAAAAGGATCTGACTAGGTGGAACAAAGCCAGTTTTAAGAAAGTGGAGGTTCTATTGAAAAATTAAGATACATGTGTTCTAATGATGATACCATTAAAAAAGTTGTTAGTCTGAGTACATATAGATTTAGTTCAATATCCAGAATAATAGTTGGCAGAAAAGAAAACAGAACAACAAGAAATACAAAATATTAATCCTGAAAGTAAATCCACTTAAAGTATGTAGGCAGAAAATAAAGAATAGTTGATGATTGTGTAATATGGCATTCCCATGATACAATGATCACGACACAAATGATGTGAAGTGGGTAGCCCGGCTGTGTGTGTGGCCTAGGCACAGGCCCAAGCCCGGTTTAGCGCACGCGCGTGTGTGTGGTGGTGAGCCCATGTAAGGATTTTAGTTGGCTAATTCATAGAGTCCTAGACAAAATTGGGTTTCCCTAAATTGTAATTCTTTTAGGAATGGACTGCTAAAGATCTGTTTCCAAAAAGAGAAAGAGTTTCCAAGATCTTAAGGATTCTATAGGTCGCTCGAGCGAACCTATCACAGTTTAACCATTGCTCAACCCAACATGAAGATCGCTCGACCCATTGATGTTCTGCCTTGAACAATTGAAGACAGAGAGTTGATCGCTCGAGCGAACCAGATCGCTCGAGCGACCAGAAGACAAAAAGTTTCCTGCGCTGCTTGCTTACTACCAAAGAGCAGTTCGCTCGAGCGAACTTCCACAGTCGCTCGAGCGAACCATGGACTTTCTATTCTGATTGAACTACTGTTTCTATTTCGATCAAGATGTAACTTCCTATTCCTTGAGCCTTTCATACACGAATTGGAGACTATTTAAAGGCTTCCTCTCTCAACATATTAGACACACTGATTAAGATCAAATACTAGAGATAGAGAGTTTGACAGATCCATTCAATTCCCCCGCCCCAAAACTTCAAGTTGCTGCCATGCTGAAGATTCAGAGTTTTGGGTCAAGTTTCCATCCCCTTCTCGAAGGTGATTCTGCTCAAGCACGGTAAAGATTAGTGACGTGATGTCAGCAAGATCTGAGGCAGTCCTTAGGTTGAGTCAACAACTGGGAAAATGGTTGTAAGTGTCTTGTATTCTTCGGTTTTACATAGTGCTTGGTTGTCTGTTGGCCTAGACGATAAGGCCCGTGGTTTTTCTCCCTTTTAGGGTTTTCCACGTATAATTCTCGTGTCTCTCTCCCTTTTGTGGATTGATTATTTTGTTAACTTGGAATTAGAGTTAATTACTAGTTTAATCACATTAGTTTGATATCCAATCGAGATTTAGTAAGTGGGACCTATGCCTGTGTTAAGGTAGAAATTACTTTCATTTGGTATCAGAGCAGGTTACACTAAACTTTTGTGTGATCTTTTGACTGATCTCCAATGGATATCAACAGAGAAGGCACATCTATCAATAAGCCCCCTCTCTTGGATGGATCAAATTATTCATACTGGAAATCTAGGATGATTGCTTATATGAAGGCAATAGATGACCAAGTCTGGGATATTGTGGTGGAAGGATATACTGAACCCACAATGGTTATTGAAGGGCAAACAAAACCTAAACCCAAAGCCCAATGGACTCCTAATGAGAAGATTAGATCTAATTGCAACAACAAGGCCATTAATGCTATTTATAATGGAATTACTGCATCTGAGTTTCATAGAGTGTCTGCTTGCCTTACTGCAAAGGCCGCTTGGGATCTTCTTCAAACTGTTCATGAGGGAACATAAATTGTCAAGCAAACAAAACTCCAGAACTTGACAACTGCGTTTGAGACGACACGCATGAAAGATTCTGAATCCTTTGATGAATTTAATACAAAACTGTGCAAGATTGTAAATTCATGCTATAATCTGGGAGAACCCATCGTCAAAACAAAATTGTCAAGAAAACCATGAGGTCTCTCCCAGAACGATTTCGTCCAAAGGTAGTTGCCATTGAGGAGCATCATGATCTAAAATCCCTAACAGTTGAAGAACTTGTTGGAAATTTGCAAACCTTTGAGTCCAATCACTGTCAGTAGAAAAAGGGGAAGGATATTGCTCTAGTGTCTTCAAATTCAGTGGATGATCCTGAATTTAGTGAACCTGGCAGTGATACTGATGATGAGAAATTTGAGGCATATCTTGCAAGAAGACTAAAAAAGATTTGGAAAAATAGAAAGTCCTTTAACAAAAAGGAATCTTCAAACCCTAAAGCTCCTCCCAAAGGTAAGTTTGTACCCAAAACTGAGCAAAACCAATCTTCAAATCAATCAAAGGGTACAACCAAACCAGTTAAATGCTTTGAGTGTCAAGGATATGGACACATTGCTTCCAGGTGTGCTAATCGCAGAGATAAGAATAAAGGCAAGGCATTAAATGTAGCTTGGGATGATGAATCTGATGAGGGAATTTCTGAACCTGATTCACCTTCAAGTGAGTTTGGAAAATATGTTGCTTTTATGGCTCTCTCTAACATCTCCTCTGTGCAGGAATCCAAGTCTGAAGATGATTTAGACATTAACGAATTTTCTGATGAAGAACAGGAAGGAGATGAAGATTATCAAAAATTGCTTCATGAATCTATCAGAATGTCTAAAATCAGTGAGAAAAGAGCTTTGAAATTGAAGGCAGTGGAGGAGAAGAACACAACTTTACAAGCTACACTGCTAGACTCTCAATCTAAGGTAAAAAAGTTGGAAGATCAACAAGGAATATTATCTAACAAATTGATTCTTGCAGGTCAAGAGAATGATCCCCTGCAGCAACAATTTCAGAAGGCTGAATCTCAACTGTTGACCTTGCGAAACGAGCTGAATACTTGCAAATCTGAAAAAGAAAATCTTGTTGGTAAATTAAAGATGACACTTGTTGAACTAGAATCGGTGAAAGCTTCTATCAACCGAATGAATATTGGATCCATGAAGCTGAATGAAATCTTGGGGAGTCAACTATCTCTTTCTTCAAAATCTGGGCTTGGATATGTAGGTGCCTCTTCATCTAAGAACAATGGTAAAACTGTGTTTGTTCAAGGAACTACTATGAAACCCATGCCTCCTGTCTATCTAAATGCTACATATCCTCAGAGTTATTATCCAAATTATGTGTCTAAACCTAAATTCATTCCCATATGTCACTTTTGTGGGATTACAGGACACATACGACCACACTGTAATAAATTGAGAAATTACAACAGAAATCAGCGTAGAAGGCCAAAAACATCTTCGCATCAGGTTAGGACCAAACCAGTCTGGGTCTGAAAATTTGATCTATGCTGTAATGTGGTCCTTACAGCACTTAGTGCTACAAATTCTGATGTGTGGTACTTGGATAGTGGCTGCTCAAGTCACATAACAGGAAACAAAGCCTTGTTCACATCTCTAGAAGATTACAATGGTGGAAGTGTTCGTTTCGGAGATGGAGGTAAGGTAAAAGTTGTTGGAAAAGGTGTTGTGGCAATCCCAGGTATGTCTAAACTTAAAAATGTTTAGTTAGTTGATGGTCTCAAAACAAACCTCTTGAGCATAAGCTAGTTGTGTGATAATAAACACGAGGTTCATTTTTCTTCCAAAGAATGCATAATTGTGGACAAAAAGGGAAAAACAGTTCTTCATGGGATAAGAAATTCCGACAATTGCTATGTGGTTTCATCTGAGAAAGAAATGTCTTGTAATTCCGCATTATTTAGCGACATTGAGTTGTGGCATCAACGTTTGGGATATGTGAATTACAAAGATCTGAAAAAATTATCAAACCTTGAGCTTGTTCGTGGGCTTCCCAAACTCAAAAGAGCCCCGAATACTATGTGGGGTGATTCTAAACGCACCCCCTTGAAGTGCTGAACACACCCACCTTCCATTGTGAACAGTGATATTTAAATCACTGTTCAGAATGGAAGGTGGGTGTGTTCAGCAAAAATGGTGGGTGCATTTAGAATCACCCTACTATGTGTGGTCCTTGTCAAGTTGAAAAACAGATTAAAGCTCCTCATAAAACGGTTGATTCTCTTATGACTAAGAGACCTTTAGAGCTATTGCATATGGATCTTATGGGACCAACCAAATTTGAAAGCATTGGTGGTAAAAAATACATATTTTTGACTGTTGATGAATTTTCCAGATTAACATGGGTAAGATTTTTGCGTGATAAATCCGAAACCTTTGTTGTCTTTAATGACCCGTGGACTTTGTTTATTGTAGATAAAGGACAATAATTCAGAGGCGTTTCAAGGATTCGTTCCGATCATGGAATCGAATTTCAAAATTCTGATTTTTCCACTTTTTCCACCAAACATGGGATCAAGCATGAATATTCAGCCCCTAAAACACCACAACAGAATGGGGTAGTGGAAAGAAAGAATCGAGTGGTTCAAGATATATATGGCACGTGTGATGTTACATGGCAAAAACATACCTCAAAGGTTTTGGGCTGAAGCTGTTAATACAGCTGTCTACGTCATCAACCGTGTCTATCTTCGTCCGGGAACTAAAACCACCCATTTGAGATATGGACTGGAGTTAAGCCAAATATCAAATATTCTTGAACCTTTGGCAGCAAGTGTTACATCCTTCGTGATAAAGAACACTTGTCAAAATTTGACTCCAGGAGTGATGAGGGATTTTTTCTCGGTTACTCTTTGACCATCAAAGCTTATTGTGTATTCCATCTAAAAAATTCTGTTGTAATGGAATCCATCAATGTGGTAGTGGATGATGCAGGTACCTCTGACTATTTTTCTGATGATGATGATGAGGGACTGATTTTTTCTCCATCTTCTGCATAGGTTGAAAATCAAACGGAAAACTAAGCTAAACCTAATTTGGAATCAACAAAGGAAACGATAGCAGATGCTGATTCGGTTGAACCAATGGAACCTTCCTCTGAATCAAATGTTTCTGAAAGAATTCCACAATTTGAAGAGAAAAGTGCAAATCCAAAATCTGTTCATCCTCGATCTCAAAAGGGCTAAGTAATCAAAGATCATCATTTGGACAAAGTTACTGGTGAGATTTCTGCTCCCATGAAAACCAGGAAACAGGTACGTGAGGAGGTAAGTCATGTCTGTTATGTTTCCACTTTCGAACCAAAAAATGTTAAAGATGCTCTTGTAGATGATTCTTGGATAAATGCTATGCATGATGAACTTACCCAATTTGAAAGGAACTGTGTTTGGGAGCTTGTTCCTAGACCGTCAAATACAAATGTCATCGGAACCAAATGGATCTTTAAAATCAAAAACGGATGAGTCTGGTCAAGTTATTAGGAACAAAGTTCGCTTGGTAGCTCAGGGGTATACCCAAGTTGAGGGTATTGACTTTGATGAAACTTTTGCCCCTGTAGCTAGACTTGAATCTGTGCGCTTGTTACTTGCTATTGCTTGTTTTTTAAATATCAAATTGTTTCAAATGGATGTCAAAAGTGCATTTTTGAATGGGTTCTTGAATGAGGAAGTGTATGTGGAGCAACTGAAAGGATTTGAAGATCCTCATTATCCTGACCATGTTTACAAACTGTAAAAAGCTCTTTATGGCTTAAAGCAAGCTCCAAGAGCCTGGTATGAGAGACTGACAGTATTTTTGATAGAGCATGGGTTTACTAGAGGAAGTGTGGATAAGACGTTGTTCATCAAACAAGACAAAAACAACATTGTTATTGCCCAAGTCTATGTTGATGACATTATTTTTGAATCTACGTCTGATTTCTTGTCTGATAAATTTGCTGATAAAATGTCGAGTGAATTTGAGATGAGTATGGATGGTGAGCTGTCTTTCTTCCTGGGTTTACAGATTAAACAAACTTCTTCTGGCATTTTTATTTCTCAACCAAAATATGATAGAGAGTTGCTAAAAAAGTTTGGAATGCAATCTTCAAAACATGCTAGAACACCAATGAGCACCACTATCAAAATTAATCTTGATGCTGATGGATTGGATACTGATGAGAAAAACTACAGAAGTATGATAGGTAGTCTGCTCTACTTCACTGCTAGTCGTCCTAACATTGCCTATAGTGTCGGAGTTTGTGCGAGATATCAATCCAAACCTAAGATGTCACATGTTCAAGCTGTGAAAAGAATCTTAAAATATGTTTATGGCACTGTCGAATATGGGATTTGGATGTCTAAAGAAACCAGCATGATCATTGTTGGTTATTCTGATGCTGATTGGGCTGGATGTGTTGATGATCGAAAAAGTACCTCTGGTGGCTGCTTCTTTGTTGGAAATAATTTAGTTGCCTGGCAAAGTAAAGTAGACTTCGACTTCTCTGTCGACTTCTGAGGCTGAATACATTGCTGTAGGAAGTTGTTGCACACAGCTTCTTTGGATGAAACAGATGCTGCAGGATTATGGGATTGAGCAAGACACTATGACTGTCTTTTGTGATAATCAGAGTGCCATTGATATTTCCAAAAATCCAGTCCAACACTCTCTCACAAAGCATATAGACATTAGGAATCATTTCATTCATGACGTTGTCGAGGAGGGAAAAATTTCTTTACATCATATTCCCACGGAAGCTTAACTTGCGGATATTTTCACCAAACCGTTGGATGCAACGCGGTTTGAATCTCTGCGAAAATCTTTAGGGATTTCTCTTATTCCCCACACTCCATAAATTTTTGTTTATTTAGGTGCACACTCACTTGTACACATGTCCATTTTTTTTCTTTTCTCATCGCACGGGTCGATTTTCGATTCTCTCACTGCTATCTCCTTTCTTTATCCTTGAGAGATGTTGTGGTAATAAGGTTAACTTGGAGGAAGAGGGCTACCTACGATTGTGAGTGAAAGCTTTCAATTGATTGATAATTTTCTCTTGGAGAAGGCTACCACACTTTTTAGAGTGAAAGTCACCAATGATGGTTTAACCCGTCCTCAATTTATTAAAAAGAAAAAGAGAAAATTGTTGAGGACTCGAATGAGTTATCAAAAAAAAAAAAAAATGGAGGAAACTACTTTACTCAACTTTTTGTTGATGGGTGTGCTCCCCATGTGACATTTTGTTCATCTCAAAGAGGTTTAGGGGGAGTAGATCACACTGACTTCATTTTCCTTTTTTATTTTATTTTATTTTTATGGTCCTTATATTCACTTTTTGCACGCTGTGCTTAAATTTACTAAAATTTGAATAGTTTTACTGTTTACACTGTTCAATGAAGGGATTTGACCAAACCGTGACCGTTAGAGATTTTTCGCGCGCTGCACCCTAGGTTTTTAAACCCTGGACAGTTCGCTCGAGCGACCTGTAAAGTTCGCTCGAGTGAATGAGTCTCTTCATATTCCGCGCCTGGCATTCTTTTCTCTTCATTTCGTCTTCTCTCCTCTGCTCTCCACAGTGAATCTGAGCGCCCCTTTTCTCTCTTCCTGCCACTCCTCGTTGGATCACTCCTCTTAGGTATTTTCTTTCTTTTTCTCCTTCAAATCACTTTTTTTTCCATTCTATTTTGTTTACTTTGCATATAAGTCATGATTAGGGCTTCTTTTTTCACCCATTTCATTTTTTTACCTATTTTTGTAGTTTTTGGTCTTCTCTTCTCTATTTCTTTTACTTTTCCAATCTCATTCATTGATTGGCATGCATTTTCATTTCTCATCCTTTTTGCATTGTGCTTGGATTGGAATCCTTTTGATGGCACACTGTTGAATCATATGCTCTTTTTGAATATTGTGGATTGCTCATCTCCATTATCTTGGGCTTTTTCTTGGTAGAATATTAGTTTTCGATATCATGGTTGTTTGAGTTGGATAATGGTTGTGGAAAAAGGCTAGAGTATGGGTGTTTGGCATCAGTGGTGGAATGGTTATGCAATTTATGTTCGGTTTCTGGCGAATGGATGCCATTTTTTCTTGCAGGAATGGATTGGATGTGGAGTTTGTGTATTTTTTGGCAATTGGAGGCCAATTTTTTTTATAGGATTGGATTGTTGATTGGGTTATTTTTGTGTGGTTTTAGTCCCGGTATGGCTCCTAAAAAGAGGCTTCATGCTGAATCTTTTTCATCTTCATCATTTGATCATACTCGATTTCCATATTTGGGAAAGTCTACACAGTTCTTTGCTCAGTACGCAAATCGAAATGTTGAATCCGAACGTGAAGTGTCCGAGGAACTACACAATAAGCGATGTTTCAGAGTTTAGCATCCAGGAATTGGTTTTCTTTAGTGAAGTTTAAAATCATTTTATTCATGTCGATTGGGTCCCTGAATTTTATTGTAACATGGAGGTATTGGATGATGGGTCTCTCAAGACATTTGTCACAGGTTGCAATCTCAGTGACTGTTTTAGTTGACTACCTGGGGATTCCTGAAGTTCAGAATCCTGAGTACCCCATCCCATCTGAGCTCCCTGCGCCCATAGACTATGATTTTGTTGCCTTTACTATTTGTGGTGTTCCGACTCGTTGCCTGGAGGACTTTTATTGCATGGGAACTTGACTGATGAATATCGGTTTCTAAACTGATTTGTTTGTCACAACCTGGAGCCAAGAGGGCAGACTTCTGATGTTACTCAGCGGAATGGGTATCTTTTGTTCTGCATTGGGACTGGGAAAGCAGTGAATATTCCCCAAGTCATTCTCAATGTGTTCATCAAAACACTAACAGCCAAGAAGAATTCCCTACTTCCCTTTGGGGTCTTGATCACTGATTTCCTCACCTTCAAAGAGGTTGCTCCTCGGCCTAATGACTTGATTTTGAAGATAAAAAATCCGATCAATTCGAGGACTTTAGCACTGTCAACTTCTCATGTTCCAATGGGTCATCCAGCTGAAGAGGTTGAGGGGGAACAAGAGGATATCCCTATTCAGGGGGAAGCAGCAGAGACATGTGGATCGGATTGACCATCTTGCTGCCCAAGTTCAGCATTTGACTGCACGAGTGGATACAGTGAGTGGACAAGTTACTGCGGGCTTCGCTCAAGTGAATGCAGCCCTTGCTGACATACTGGCCCGTCTTGCTCCAAGGGATCAATGATCTCTCTTATTACTGAATGTTTTTAAACCCTTGACTATTCTATGTTGCTGTTGACTTTATGATTTTTTTGGGGTCTAGAATTTTTGTGGAACTTTATGTTACTTTCTATGCTTCATCTTGTTAATCTCTTTCCTTTATACCTATTTGTCAATTCTGTACAAAAAGGGGGAGAAAATTTGGAACTTAGAATGTATTGGAACTTAGATATTTATCATTTACTTTCTTTGACTTTATTTATCAGTTACTTCTATGATGTTGCACTTGATTTTTTTTGGAAGATATTGCAGGTACTCAGTCACATAAGCACTTAGTTTTTGAATCATTCAACTCTCTTTGTTTATCTTATAGTTGTGGTTGATCTTTAGGATAGATGGGTAGAAAATTTTCATGTAAATAGGAGTTTTGTCCATGAATTGCCAAAGGGGGAGATTGTAAGGATTTTAGTTGGCTAATTCGTAGAGTCCTGGGCAAAATTGGGTTTCCTTAAATTGTAATTCTTTTAGGAATGGACTGCTAAAGATCTGTTTCTAAAAAGAGAAAGAGTTTCCAAGATCTGAAGGATTCTATAGGTCGCTTGAGCGAACCTCCTTTCGCTCGAGCGAACCTATCATAGTTTAACCATCGCTCGACCCAACATGAAGATTGCTCGACCCATTGATGTTCTGTCTTGAACAATTAAAGACAGAGAGTTGATCGCTCGAGCGGACCAGATCGAGATCGCTCGAGCGACCAGAAGACAGAAAGTTTCCTGCGCTACTTGCTTACTTCCAGAGAGCAGTTCGATCGAGCGAACTTCCACAGTCGCTCGAGCGAACCATGGACTTTCTATTTTGATTGAACTACTGTTTCTATTTCGATCAAGATGCAACTTCCTATTCCTTAAGCCTTTCTTACACGAATTGGAGACTATTTAAATGCTTCCTCTTTCAACATATTAGACACACTGATTAAGATCAAATACTGGAGATAGAGAGTTTTGGAGATCCATTCAATTCCCCCCAAAACTTTAAGCTGCTGTTGTGCTGAAGATTTAGTGTTTTGGGTCAAGTTTCCATCCCCTTCTTGAAGGCGATTCTGCTCAAGCACGGTGAAGATTAGTGACGTGATGTCAGTAAGATCTGAGGCAGTCCTTAGGTTGAGTCAACAACTGGGAAAATGGTTGTAAGTGTCTTGTATTCTTCGGTTTTACATAGTGCTTGGTTGTCTGTTGGCCTAGACGATAAGGCCCGTGGTTTTTCTCCCTTTTAGGGTTTTCTACGTATAATTCTTGTGTCTCTCTCCCTTTTGTGGATTGATTATTTTGTCAACTTGGAATTAGGGTTAATTACTAGTTTAATCACATTAGTTTGATATCCAATCGAGATTTAGTAAGTGGGACCTCTGCCTGTGTTAAGGTAGAAATTACTTTCAGCCCACCTTGGTCTAAGTCCTCCCTCCTCCACAAAAGTGGAGTGACCTTTGGGGTCCAACCTTTACTACCAAGGTATTTATATTTATATCCAAAGAAAGTTCTGTTCCCAAGCAATATGGGATGCAAGTTTTCGACATGCTTTTATTACCAAGCACTACCATAAACAACTAGTGAAATTAGGAGTCAATTTATCATTCACTCCTCAATGGATTAGAGCAACCAAATACATGTTCTTAATTTACACTTAGAGTAGATCACATTCCCATGTAGTCCCACCTAAAATGATAAGTAGGGCTCAGTTTTATTTTCGCTCAAACTTAGACCAAAATAAGGTGCTCTTATCCATTTTTCCAACAAAAATAACTGGATGAATTCCCTTTGTAGAGAAGAAGACAAATAGAGACAGAAGTCTAGGTAGGTTTGGTTGAAGGAGGGAGACAAGAATACTAATTCTTTCATGCATGCTAGTACTATTAATAAAAGGAAACATAACACAATAGAAAACCTAGAAAGTAATGATGGTTCATGGTTGTAGAAAACGGGAGGGTGTAAGGAATGATTTATGCAATAATCTTAAGAAGATAATGACGTCTAGCAGAAGATATCTTTCTATTGTTAAAAGAAATCATTAACACCAGTCTAGATAACCTTGATAACGAAAATTTGATTTTTATCCTTTCTGATGTTAAAGTTAAAGAGGCCACTTTCCAACTAGGCTCTTTTAAGAGCCCTAGGCCTGTTTCAATGATATTGTATCAAAATAAGTGGGTCTCTATCAGACAAACATTATCCCTTGGATCCAAGGCTTATTTAGGGGTGTTCCTCTTGACAAAATTAATCAAAGTTCAATTGTTCTCATCCAAAAAAAAAAAAAGCCCTAAAAAACACAAACGATCTTAGACCAATAAGCTTATGCAATGTGAGTTACACGATCATCTCTAAAGTGATAGCAAAATAGGGTAAGAAATTTTTTTGGAAAATTAAAAGCCCCTTTAAGAGTACATTTGTAAAAGGAACGATAAATGTAGATAATTATATAATTGCTCATTATGTTTTACACTATTTTAAAAAGATGAAGAAAGTTTAAATATTAGGCCTAAATTGGATATGGACAAATCCTAAGATGGAATGGAATGAGATTTTTTTGAAGAAGTTTTGAAAGTTATGGGACTCCATCACAAGCTTACCAGTTCAATCAAAGAATGTGTCTTCTTATTTTATCTTATTAATTGTTTTACTTTTGGCGATTTTATTCCCTAAGAGGCTTAAGATAAGTTGACCCGGCCCTTAATTAAAGCGGAAGAGAAAGCTAGAATCTATTACTAAACATCGATCCTCTATCACCTAAATCGTGGATTGTATTTTGAGCAGAATATAGTGAGTGTATCAAAACTCAAGCCAGCCTAGCATATGCTTCAACATCAATCCTCAACACGCCTTAGGGCCTGCTTGTTTCCATGAGAGCAAGAAAGAAATGAAATTAGATCAAAAGAATAAGAAAAACTAATAGGATGGAAAAATCAAAATACGTTTCTATCTAGATATAATCCATAAGCCAAACATATCTTGAGGAAATACAGCCCAACACTGAAAAAAATTATTAATGAAAATCCATTTAGCCTATAATGTCCTAATTTCAAATGCCGAGTTTACCGTCAAGGTACCTAAAGTTGGCGCGCTACTTTCCGAAAAATTTGAGATCTTCCAAGATCATAGTCCGTAATGAGGTCCCATTTAAAACTTTTCAACAATATAATGATCAACAGTTAAGTACGGAAGCATATAGATTAGCGGATGCAAAATCACATAATAGCGGAAGCAAATATCAATGATAGCGGAAGCAATAAAAGGCATCACCAGTCATATAGCAAATGTAGTAGGGCTGAAGTCCAGCCTAAATATCAAATTATGAATATACTATACATATCAAACTATCTCCCCGCTCATAATAAATCATACTCAAACCCTAAAAATGAATGCACTTAATCCCCAAGTGCAGGCACTCTAATCTTTAACTTGACCTCCTGGTTGGGCAGTCCCCATCCATATTCATCCATAAGAGGTGCCTCAAAGATCACGTTTCCCTCGGGGTCGGGGTCAATGGCTAAGCACCAAATGATGGGTTAGATCCAAGGATATGACAAGGCACGGTATACAAGTAGCATAGGATGTATGCATCAAAAGAATAGAGACGATGATAATATCATAAGAATAGCAAATGTACAAATGCTAGGCAATTGAGCAAGATATAACAAATAGAATCAGTATGAAAAGTAAAGTGTCTAGTCTAACCAACAACAATGTGGCACATTCTCACGAGCTAGACACCGCAGCATATTATGCCGCAACTCTCTCGTACTGTAAACTAGTCGTGATGGGGAAAGTAAAGTAACCATTCAAGGGATGATGAGCACCACCAATAATAATAACAATATCAACACTCTCACACTCAATAGACCGGAACTGGAATCCCACCAGCCGTCTAACCATAGCTCATCATGATAACTCTAATATGCAACCAATATAGCTCTCACCAATGATAATCAATCCAATGGCTAATTTTATAACAATCGAGTGAATGTTAGTGTTGATTCAAGGAACAAGTAAATGTCCGTGTCTGTCTAGCCTTGCCTTGCGTGAGTAAAGTCCTATCATGTCCATAAAAGGTTCAAGGTACATGTCCAATCCATAAATACGGTCCAAGTCCAAGTCCAAGTCCACTATAAAGTCCATTACCAAAACCCTCCAATGTCACGGTCTTAGTCCAAAATAGTCTAAGTATAACATTCACGTTCGGTCCAATAGTATTAAGTCCATTCCTATTCCTAAATGGGTCATAAAATCACAATAACAGTCCTCTACACTCTAAGGTATCAAACCATCCATCCTTAGGCCATATGATGGCCCGCCTAGCCACAGACACGGGTCAATGATCACCAATCCATAACACCGGATTAATACTAGGTAATCTTAGATTGAAGTCATCCAATTTTCATTTAATTAACAAGTATTAACAACAGAAAGGATGCAAGAGTGATAGCAATGAAGAAAACATAATAAATCTCTGAAACCAATCCAATCAAAGGTCCATCGTAAGTAATGACCTTCTTTCTAGTCTAAGTCCATGTCAGTCAATTCCATTCCTAAAAGATGTTTCAGATGCCAAGGATAATGTTATTTTGGTGCTTTAGAAGTTACGGGTTTGACAACATTTAAAGATCAAATTGAATTCCATTTAGGGATCGAATCGAATTACTTTGGTGGTCTCCAAGGTCAAGGTTGAGCCAAACCATTGACTCATGATTAGCACATTAATATAAGTCCATTTGGATAGTCAATGAACCCCTTAACAAATCAAAATCTCGATAACTGCAAAACTAAAAATCTTCAGTCTACATTGTATCTGGTCGACATCCTTCAAGGGCAGTCGACCAGGTAAGCTCGGAAAGTCAGGCTTATGAATCCCAGGTTGACACCCTGAGTAGTGTGTCCGGTTGACATCGTGGCCTGGATGTCGACCATACACACATAGAGTTCTGCGCAAATCACCTGGCTGGAAGAGTTTTGATTTCTGAAATTTCATAGTGTGTCCAGTCGACATTATGGCCTGGATGTTGACCGGGTACACTCGATTTCCTATGACCGAGAGAGAATCCAGCTCCCAATTAATCCTCTAGATTTCCTTTGTATTCGATCGACATCACCCTCAGGGTGTCGACCATGTACACTACAAAATCAGATTTCCATATTTCTGGAACTTCTCCCACCCAACCCATTTTTCATAAAAACCAACCAAAACTCGTCCATCCATCATGGAATCATACACAAACATAAAAAAAAAAACACTTCAATTATAATCAAATCATCCTCAATTTGGCCATTGATCTTCCAAATGAGAGATCTCATCTGCCAATGGCCAAAAACCATGAAAACAAGCTCAAAATGGCAAATCTATGCAATCAAACATTCAGTTGAATTAAAATTGTAGAATCAAATGACAAGAGACATCCATTCTATGTTAAGTAAGTATATTGTACTTGCTTCTAATCGAAATACAATGAAATTGGTTAGAAATAGAGCAAACCAAGCTCCAATTTAGAAAACAAGCTCCTAAGGTCTCCAATCATTCAATCAACCCAAAACTCAGATCTGAATAGCTTTTTAACGCCTAATCCTAGTTCCACAAGAGAATTGCAATAAGGAAAGGAAATCTAGAGAGAGAAAGAAATAATTCTCGGGAAATTGAGTTAGAGAGAAAGAGAGAGTTACCTTTCTTTGTAGAGAAAGAATAGATCTAGGAGATGAGAGAGATCCTTAGGTGTATGATAAAAGATCAGTAGCTTGCTATAATTTTTCTTCTCAGTTGCTAGGAAGATTAGATTCGGGGTTTCTAGAGAGAGAAAGGGTGGGAATTCTTGGAGGAAAATGAGAGGATTAGAGGGAAAATGAGAGAGAAGAGAGAAAGTGAGAGAAATGAGAGATGAGAGGTGAAGCTCATTTGGGATGGGAGGGACTTATTTTATAGTTTTGTGGTGGAAAGGAGTCCAAAGTACCCCTCCTTGGTTAATTGCAAATTAAGATAAGTATATGGGCTATTTAGCCATTTTAGGTGAGATTGAAATATTCTCATGTGGAAACCCATTCTATTACTTTTAATTACTAATAAGGGCCTCTAACTAACTAACGAACTCTAATAAGTCTACTAAACACCATATAAAACTTATAAAAAACAAAAAAGGGACTAGCTAAATCTTAGAAAATAGACTAAAAGCCTAGGAAAATACTTATCTACCATTACTAATTCCTACTAAGTAGCATAATTAGATATAGAATAATATCATTAACACAATTAAAATAAAAGTGAAGGTCCACAAGGGGTGGGGCCTCACATAGCCCGTGGCCCTAGCACAACATTTGATCCTATTGAGGCCCAAATCATGATGGTGATCGTCAACTAATTCCTGACCCAAATGCATTTGATCAATTTTGAATTTTTTTAGGGCCCTAATCCATCCGTTTCAAAATATGCAGTTTAATGAAATTTGCACTTTATGCTAAGATGAGTTCTTCAATGACAACATGGAATTGAAAGAGTGAAGAAGTTTCAAGTCATAGAACACAAAGTCAATCTTCTAGAAAAACCCACAGGAAAAGGGCAGATTATTCATTTACAGCAACATAGTCACGTAAACACTAAGATATATCTCTTAAATAATATGCCACACACAAGCCAATGGTTTTACAGACTAATATTGCTCATCATTAGACATACAAGCCAAAGCTAAACAAGAGCATAGTTCCAAGTGATTTGGGAACCAAATCACTAGTTTTGAACCCATACTATATGATCCTGAGGGTTGAAATGGCATATGGGAACAGACCCTGGCTTCACCTTGAGCTTTTGGAATGCCATATGTTTCGGGTTCCATTGGGACGTGTCCTTGTGGCACACTGCCACGGCATCAACTTTCACCTTATCCTTCCCTACCAACGGGACCACGTAGGCAGTAGTGTCATACGTTTGGTGGCAGTAATACACTGCATGCACATAGGCTTCAATGTGGCACGCCACAGACTTTGGGCTAGCCATCTTGTGCACCCCTGGTGCAATGGTATACAGTTGCTTTGGTGCCTCTTTCTTTGTCTCTGTCGCGAGGGCTTTGATGTTTGTGCCTAGCTTGGATTTTGCAAAGTCAATCATTGACTCTAAAGATGTAGCACAATATTTGGTCTCTCCTTTGACTGCTGGCTCCTCACATTCTTTAATTGTTTTCATCATTGTTTTGGCGTCCTGTGAATTGGGCTCTATTGAGAAATGTTTTAGGGTTTCTGAAATCTTGGCTGAGGAGAATGGTATGGCATCAACTACATTGCGAGGGAGGAATTCGGGACCTGATTTGGAATTGGGGAAGAACATGTTGAACTTTGTACCTGTTAGAGATATTAGAAATATGTTAAGAGAGTAGGTTCACAAGACAAGCTTTTGTTTGAAATTTGAAATACATTGACATCTCTTCTCACTTACTCTTTCTATAAATTGAGGAGTTACTGTGAAAGAAGTTAGGATGAATTGGAAAGTTTTCAGTACCTTGGTGTAAGTCCTTCTCAAGGAAGAAGAGGGCGACATTGGGATCATCATGAAGCTGATCAGCGGAGGCAGCATATGTATACATGAATGGCTTACCACCCGGCTGCACATTCACAATCACTGGCTTCCCTTTGGTACCTGTGTTCACATTGACACCACCCTGACCAACGTTGACGCTAGTATTTCCTTGGCCAGTATTTACTCCAACACCTTTGCGCCCCACGCCTACTGTTGTGCCACTGTTAGGCTTACCCTTTCCTGTGTTGACATTGACACCTCCCTTGCCCACATTTACAGTGGTGCCGCCCGTGGGCTTTCCCTTTCCTGTGTTCACATTAACTCCTTCTTTTCCCACATCAACTGAAGCACCCGTTTTCTCGTCGATTACTTCTGCAATACAAACAACACGTAACCAGATTAGTAGTAATTGTGGTTCTCAGATCAATGGGTCAATAAGACTCGTCTAGTTACCCATCCCAGCTACAAATAGGCCATGCAGGTTGACTGAGTTTTAATGATGCTTGTCTAAGTGTAGTTCAATCTGTGAAAACGAAGACCTCTACGTACAACCAATATGATCTGAAGTGCAGTGGTTTTGGAGTGTTTAGATGTAAAACATAACAAGCTGAAATGAAAAGGTGGTTTAAATTAGCGGTGGAAAACTGGTCGGTTCAGGTCAAAATGGTTCGGGTTGAGCTAGGTTGTCTGTGGTTAAAGGTACAACGTGTATTCAACCCTTTTAAAGTCAGGTAACCATAATCTGCACGGCTGCACCAGATGTGGGTCAACCCAACCCAACCCACATAACTTGCATCCAACATGGATCAACCCATTTTACTCGATCCGATCAATCCAATTTGGAGAAGTTTGGTTCAAGCCCGATACATTTCAAGCATTTGGGTTACATTTGAGTTTGGCTGTAGGAAAAGAAATCCCAAGGCCACAACATGTAGACACCAAACCGTTTAATCTGTTTAATTTGGTTTTGAAATGCAGGTCGACCTTCACCTGACCCATGAATGAATAATCCGTTCGCGGGTCAAATTGCAGGTCAAATATATCGAACTCATGAACAACCTGTCACTACAAAAAAAAAAAAAAAAAAAAAAAAAAAAAAACACAGAGGGAGAGAGATCTAACTTATGAACAATCAACTGCAGCCTATTAAGACACTTTTGTGGCAGGTTTAGTGGCGGAAAAAAATCACCGCTAAAGGTGATTTTTTCCGTCACTAAAAGTCTCTTTTTTATAGTATGTATCGGGTGTGGGTTGGGTCATTTTGGTTAGATTTTGGTCAGATAATGATCAAGCTAGGTGGTCAATTCAGATTTTGCCACCCTAGTTTAAATGCTAAAGTCCTAAAACTAACTCCTATTGGATGATCATAACCATGGAATCATGGGTTCATAAATAAATAATTAGCGCAAAACATCTAATTTTGGCAGCCCCCAATAAGATGACCATGATCAATCAGAGTAGTTTAGGGGTCATGCAATCTGCCCTTGGCTCATCCTTTCTAGTCTTTCACCTTGGCTTTCAGTAAGACTCCGAATTGTGTTAGAAACATACACTAGCTAACTTAGAGCAATTAACTTCTTTAAGCCCCTGTTTAGGTTCTGAAGAATTTGCTTGTATTTTATTTGGAGACATCTTCAATAATCATTTTGTAACATTTAGATTTTGGTATATAAATGACCTCTTTTACACACCTTTTTCAAACTTCATTTATGTACCACTTGCATAAATAGTGCAAACAGACGTGATGATGTGCAATCACTATGCTTAAGAGTCATTTGAATTTAAATATTTAAATAACTCTGCATACAAATGACCAAAGGAGATATTTGATTCCCATTTATGGGTCTTCATCTTTTTTTAATTTTTAATAAATAAGGTTAAAAAGCAACTTTCGAGAAATAACCCCTGGAACTAATTATTATCCATCATTATAAGCAAATCATCAATGGGCATTATCTAGGTCTAAACCCTTCCTTTTATAGGCATAAAAAATCTTAGTGAAAATCAAACTCAAGTTTCCATGTTCGGCAAATAATTGTTCATGGACTCTTGATCATAGCCATCTAGTGGGCTAATAAGACGCAAAATGTTTTCCTTTTACTAATTCGCATGGATTAAAAAATCGGCATATACCGATTCGTATCGGCCGATATGAATCGGTATCGGCCGATACCAAGCCGATATCGGCCGATACCAAGCCGATATCTATCGAGATATCGGTATCGATAAAATATCCCCAAAATATCGCAATTTCTCGGCCGATATTCACTTCATCTCGGCCTAACCAATATCTCGGCCAACATTTTTAAAATATCGGCCGAGATGTGATAAGAAGGGTAAAAACCCTAATTTTTCAACTTTTTCCCCATCTTCATCTTCTTGTCCTCTCTTCTCATCTCCTTACTACCCATAGTAGCAGCCATACTCCCTCTTGCTTATTTTTGAAATCCCACATCTATTTTTTGAAGAAAATATTATCTAAGGTAAGAGAAAATCAACCTAAAGCATTTTATTATGTTTTTTTTTTTTTTTTTAATTTTTAGATGAAGCATAGAAATCATTGGAATTGTCATTTGTGTTGTGCTCTTCATTTAGAAGTTAGATCTACATACTTCATGCTAGATCTACTCATACACATGATTTTGGACTTTTTTTTCCATTTTTTTTTTATTTTCAGATTTTTTAATTTTGAATTATAATATATCATTTTTTGGGGATTTCATCATAAATTTGTTCTTTTAATAATTCATGATCATTGTATGGTGTATAAATGATTGATCTACATACTTTTATGCTAGATCTATATATTTAGGATTTTGAAAATGATTTTATTAAATTTTTTTTCCTAAAAATAATTGTGGTTACTTGTTAGCTAGAATATTTGTGATACCAAGGCTTATTTGATGATTGAGTTAGTATTAAATGATGATTGATATGTTATTTTTATTTTTTTTTATATTTTACACTAATAAATTGATCGTGAGCATCAATAATGGTTGCATTATATGAAATACTAAAGAAAACAGCGAACTGCGACACATACAAGACTCATAACTTAAGGTGACCGAGATTTTGATTTATCGTTGTTACTAATGGAAAAAAAATAATTTTTTTTCAGCATTTTCTAATATTCTGGATTTTTTTGATATTTTTGCTAATTTTTTTGGATTAAAAAAAATCAAACCGCGACTGACCGATATCTGCGACCGATATCGATTTCATATCGGTTTTTCGGCCCGGCCGATACCGCAACCGAGATTGAGATTTTAAACCATGCTAATTCGTGATTTAGTTTTTAAATCATCTTCGAGATGTTTCATAAAGTTTTATAATTTGCTATAAATCCTTTTGGGCACGTTTGGCAAACATCCACGCCAACGACTCCTTGGTGATTTTTCTCAAAAACGATGAAACCCGACATTTGGAAGCATCCACACCATATAAGAGGAATACTCCATATACAAAAAAGTCCTCAGAAGCACATATAACCCATGTCTAAAGTATTTGTAGACAAATAATACTTTGGGCGGTAATTTATGGGTTACCGGGTTTTGCTGTCGAACCCCCCGACTTATATATGGGTCCCACTATCAAGATCCAAACCGTTATCATATTTAAAGGGCTCAAAATGGCTGTGTAGTCAAATCTCGGATGTTGATTCTCATATATTCTGGGATATTTCTAAAAAGTCCAGACCATTGGATGATAATTTTTTTTTATTTCTCTTGGCCTCGGATGTAAAATTCGAACCATTTAGTCTATTCAGAAGTCTAAAAATACCTATTAGGTCAAATTTGGCGGCTAAATTCATCTTGGATCATGACAAAGTGGCAAAAAATGATGATCATTGATCATCCATGGTACAAAAACATCAAAACCTTGTGGATGAACAGTACCACGGGTGGTAACTTAGAGGTTACCGTTTTTTGCTTCGGATCCTAGCTATCTTATAAGTTGCATAATGACAGTCCAAACCATTAATCATGTTTAGAAGTCCAAAACAGCTAATGGGTCGATTTTCAGCTGTTGATTCCTCATATATTCTAAGATATTTATTTAAAAAAAGTCCATACCATAAAATTTATTATTTGATTTTTGTGGAACCAAAAGCAAAAATCCATACCATCCATCTGTAAAAGGAAAAAAATGGCTAGAGGTTTAAATTTAGGGCTTAATTCATTATGGATTTTGAAAATTTTGATAAAGACTTGTGACCATTGGATGTAGTATATATAAATTCACAACTCCGTGGATGTTTGCCAAACGTGGAATGCCTTGTGTATCTAAAAAACAAGGGACTCCACTGGATATTTGATTCCTCTCCTTAGTGTGGATGGTTGCCAAACATGCCCTTAGTAGGAACTGCTAAGAAATTCAAGCTACTAAGAGGCACTACAAACCTGAGTATCAACTCATTTTTATATATGATGTAGAAAAAGTGGCAAAACAATTTCTATTTGAAATAGAAGATAATAAGAAATCAAGTCAAAACACTTAGAATTTTCTGTCAATTTCAAATGACCATAACTTTTGATTTGGGTATCACCTGACGTGGCACAAGTACTTGTTTTGAAGCTATGGATGCGCTTTAAAACTTAAACGAATACTTAAGGCGATTGCTAATTTTGAGAGGTTAAATTAGGCTGTTTCGAAGGTCAAACACAATTTTAATTCAAAACTTAATATTTCATAATTAATTATTATAATTGTTACTTTAGGAGTTTTTTAGTCTGGGTTTTGTGAAAGCTCTTAAAAAGTAATTTAGAGCTAGCCGAGGGTTTTAAGCGATTTGGGTTTTTTTTTTTTACTGTTTTTAGTAACGTTTATTATTTTGAAGAAGTTAGGATTATGGATGCTATGTAAGTCATTGTGATATTTCTATTTAGGAGAATAATACGAAATTTCAGTTTCTCTTTATGGTTTTTTTTTTTTTTTTCTAGTTCTTTCTTTATTTTTGATGTAGTGATTGTTATCAAGTTCAAGACGATGATCTTCTTTCTTTATAATTTAATTACACTTTCTGCAACCCTAGTCCTACGCAATATCTAACTCCATCTATGTTCACCCCACCCTAAGACGATCACTTGTGATCAATCTAATAGTTGTCCCAACTATCCCATGACAAATATAAAGAAAGAAAATCATTTTGAACGGTTTGTATTTTAGATATGGGCCACGGCTATGAACATATATCATGGACTCGACGAATTATATCACTGAACTCGAACCCCGAATCATATAAGCCTGTCCATGAAGTTTTCAAACTAAGTTTAATATTAGTATATTACGAATTGTGAACTCAAAAGAGCTATGGAAGAAACACAAAAGACTGCTTGAGGATTTACCAGCGTGTAACTTCTCTAAAATAGAGTTTGGGATGGGCGTGTTTGGCAATACTTTTTTCCAGTATACTTCAGGTGATATTTCCGCATAACCAACTGCTACAACAGCGGCGATCTGCAGTCAAAAAGTTCCATGTAAATGTAAAAGTAGAGATACAAAAATGAGAAAAGTAGTAAAAGAGCCGAGGGCAGAGAAAATCAAAGAACTCTTACAACAAAGAGAGCAACAAAGGAGAAAGGTAGAAAGCTGCCCATGGATCAAGAGAGCAGCAAGAACAACAGGAGATGGATATGTTTGTGCTAGAAGAGGAGAAGCGGGATTTATAAGATTATGGCATGCATCACCTACTGATAAGATCCTATTAATGTTTATTCAACTGTTATCTCCATGCATTATTAAATATAGTTGGACTGGTGGACCTTTTGGGTGACTTCTTGAAATGAAACAATAGTCTTGGATCGACAATGATCTAAGAGTTAGATTTCGTTTGAACACGACCTCCTCGATGTGGCCAACTAGAAGGACAATTCAGCCAACTTCAGAAGACACGTGGGGCTATGGAGTGATGCATGTGGTATGCGGAACCCAGAGAGATTATGGGTGTGATACAAGAAAAAGATACGTGTGGGAGAGAAACAGGCAGGTATGTAACTAAAGAGCTTAGAAAAATCGGAATTGGTATTGATTGATTGTGCGTTGCAACCACTACCCAATTAAAATGTGGTTAGAGGGGTGAGAGATGCACATACTTGAATAATTATGCCTACAATTTAGTTTGCATGATAGTTCCAACGATTTGAATATCTCCTCGCGGCTATTTCACATTATCAATTCTAGACTTAAAATGATCACACTCATTGAGGTGAAATTTGATCAGGCACTACGTACATAGGATAAATCGGATTTTAGCTGCCATTAGCACCCTGTGTATCGCTACCATGTGAATTATTTCTCTCAACCATAGCCCGTTTGGTAACTCTACTAATTGAGTCAAGTGAAGTAAAGTTGATTTTGAAGAAAGAATAAAATATAAGTGGGTTATGATGGTATTTTGTTTTTAGTTGTTTGTTATTGAATCTTTTTGACTTTTTGTATGGAAAAGTGGAGTATTTTTGTCTTCTAGTGAGTAAAGATAGTTGCTTTTTGACTTTTTTGGAAAAAGATGGAGGGAATTTTGGTAAAAGGTGCATTTGATGGGATGTTTAATTTGACTAAACTTTACTTGACTTTATAAGCCAAATTACAAGAAAGTATTGTTGCCGCTATTGGGTCTTTTAATTTTTGAACTTCGTGTGTTTTGACAATTTCGTTGAGACACCATCCTCACCGTCTTTATACCCTATGTTATTTCTTTATTTATGTATGTAATTTATTTGCAGTTTTCTTGTTTCTAAGGGAACATTTGTGTACATATGCGAAAAATTACCTCCTTAGATGTTTTTCTCTACATGAAATATTCCCTTTCCACCCCAGTGAAAGGATTTGTCGCAGAATTACAAAAAATATAACTTATCTTTGCGCATTTTCTACACCAAATGTAAATTTTATTAAAAGAAATCGGATTTGGAATCCTTACCTTTGACGTGAAAGTTGGCCGTACAAACATTCTCTAATTATTTATGTGATAAAAAATATCCGAACAATCGGATTTGATGTTCGAACTCCTTGTCTTACGGCTTGTAATCTGTTATCCGTCCATATCGTTTTTTCTTGAAGCAAGGTGTTGGCATTTCTTGCTCCTTTGCTACACGTTTGCTTTAAAAAATAAATTATTGTTCTATGCTTGCTCATAAAAGTTGGGAGTTTTTTTTTAAAAAGTTATAAAACTTTTGGCTCATATTTTATAGAGTGCATGAATATTTAAATATTAAAAAAAAAAAAAGAAAAGTTTTCCACAATTATCTCAATCAGAAGTAGTCTTCATAAAAAAAAAATTATGAGAAATGCCAAAAATAACATTGAGTTGTTTTTCAAACATTCCCTTTAACAGATCATTAAAGACAAATGGTCAAGACCAACTCAAATACCCTAGTAGGGCTCACTTTAAGTACCTGTACACATGAATTATTAAGAAAAAAAAAAGGAATTTTAAATGATTTAAAAGATTGTTACATTAAATGGTCGTGATCATTAAAACCAAAATGGCCACTTTTGGAGAGGAAAGAGGTTGAGAATAAATAAAAATCTGCCATTAGAGAAGGGCATTTTTATCATTTTTGGAAGAAATTATGGAAAGAACTTGACTGAAAGAATCAACGAAAAATATTTTTACTTTTATGCATTATTCAAATTGTCATATGCTTTTTTGAAAATGAATAAAGAATTTTATACTTTTTCTTGAGCCATGTTCTACTTCCATTCGAGATCCATTGAGACGGAGCAATGCTAGGGACAGACGCCCCGGGACAAGCGGCGGACAGTCGTTAGAGGCATGCACGCTTTTCAAGACACACGCACGCTTTTCGAGATACCAAAATCACAGTGGTTGTCTCCAGCTTGTCCCAGGGCGTCTGTCCCTGGGATTTCTCATTGAGACGTGTTTCCCCAATCTGAAGTTACTTTGGACAATACTAGTCTACGTTCAGTGGTGGGGCCCACTTCCCATCCATCTAATCGGCTCACCTAAATGCAAGCCTCTGTAGCTTACTAGGTCTAGATTATCGGACTGATCTGACTACATTGATCGCCAGATGAAGCATCTACTAAAAAGGATTTTAGAAATTGAATTGAATCGAAATCTAATTAATTTTGTAATATACAAGCTTCATCCAACGGTGGGTACTACTTTGATCAAAGTGATATCACAGCATAAATAGATCATCTAGTCTAGGATTTAAGTGGCTCCGTCGGATGGCTGAGAGGTGGGCCCTCCCATCAAGAGTTGGAAGGTACTACTGCATGGACAGAGAGAATCGTGGGCATCAGTTTTAGGGACTGAGAGAATCATGGGTTCAATCTTGGGGTGATTTAATTAAACGGATTCTCAATGCAGGCAAGGTAGGTGGGTGTTAATGGATGAATTGATCTTGATTTGCCCCACCACAACATAATTATTTTTATTAATGTAGGTGTGATTTGTTCTGTGATTGTAACTTAATTAGACAGCCGTAGATGGCAATAAAATGAGTGAAAGGGGACACTTCACCTAATTGAGGACATACTTCTTTGCTTGTTCCTTGTCACAATTCCCATGATTACGTTCTTGTTGGACCTCAATGGTGCACAAATAATTGTTTGTGCCCTTCAGTCAAATTCATAACCATCAAAAATCTATTTTGGTCATTGGAACCAACCCGTTTGATAATTTTACTTGTCAAGTGAAGTCAAGTCAAGTAAAATTAAGCATCAAATCAAAAACACTTTAATTCAAAACTCTTTCCATCTTTTTCAAAAACACTCAAAAAACAACTAGTTTTATTCATAAAGGACAAGAAAACTCCATTTCTCTATACAAAAAGTAAAAAAATATTTTATCTCAAACAACTAAAAATAAAATACCATCATAACCCACTTATATTTTATTCACTCTTTTTATTTCACTTCACTCCACTTTATTTTTAAAGTAAAATGCCAAACGGGCCCAATATATGGGGTAGAAACTGCTTTTCTTTCTTTTCTTCTTGGTTTTTTTTGGACTCAGTATAGGGAATCCTAATTCTATGTTTCAGGGCATGGGCTCACTCCATTTTGACTTTAAATGAACCCTGATGGGTCAACTTAGTTGGAGAAGTTGGTGAGGGCTTTCTTGGGTCCCAGCCCCTTGGCTGGGGCACTGAAAAAGTAAAAGCAACACCACTAGACTCGAGTAAACTCAAGTGAGTTCCCTGAGTCTGCCCTAGTCACCCATCATAATCATTTATATTAATTCTTTCCACTTCTAGTTCTTAACTGCACGTACCACTCATGTGAAACTCGCGACACTGTGGACTAAGTCGGGTCAACATAATTAGACCCTCGTGAAAGTGCACATGAGAGATTTCTAGTTGCGTGCATTCATTTAATTACCACACAAAATTCAAATGAGAGAGAGAGAGAGAGCAATGACAGAATGACTGCTTGTGCAACACCCTCCCTTCATCTCTTTCGCATCACATGCGAGTTGGAACACTACAGTCTACAGTGTAGTCAAAGTGGTTGAATGGGCCTATCAATCATCTCTCTGCTGTTTAGCGTTTTGGAGTCTGGATCTTCGGAGTCATTAACCTAGAGAAATCCTGAGTCAAAAAGTAGTGGAATCAACAATGAGGCCCACGTAATACCTATGAAATGTGAAAATGCCCTCCAGGTATATGGGGAATCTTTTAAAGTTTACACGAATTGGAGTTTATTCTACCATTAGATTTGACTATTTGATAAAGAAAAACATGATGAACATAATCTTTTGAAATGTTCATTATCATGTATTTTATCAACGAGTCAATCCAACAATAGGACAAACCAGTACCCAAGTTAGGATTTTCTCTCACATGGGGCAAGAGATGGGACTCATTAACAAAAGTAAAGAAAATTTGATTATGGCCTCAAATCATATTCGAGGGAAATTTCTTTCCGCGGTCATTTCTTCGGTGGCTCACTATTGATTTTAAAGCCCTCTACACTTTAAAAAAACCTACATAAGAGTCTCACAAGAATCTTAAGAAGCCACTCGGTGGGGCCACTTGTAAAAAGTCTAAATAAGAAAAAAAACCTCCGCATGCAGTGTTTAGTCCTTCTTGGATTTTATTTAAATGGCCCACCATGACCAATAACTTTCAAAACACTCAAATAAAAAAAAATTTAAATATTGTATATACCTGAAAGTTGGAGTTAGATTTTTCATAAACGATGGTATTTTCCACTGGATTCTGATTTTCTCAAGTGTGGAGCTTTTTCTATTTTTTGAATTTTATGAGTTGATTTATATATTAATGATAAGCTCAACCTAAGGTTGGACCATCTCCTATTGGAGTAAACTTTAAAAAAATCCCACAAGAAGGGTATTCATTTTGAGGCCATTAGGATTTATATTAGGAGTGGGCCCACAATGGATTTGCAATTCCTTTAGATTTTTTTGTATATACCCTTAGGGTTTATAAAATTTGTAAATAAGCCCCTTTGGTCTCAGAATTTTGTATATACCCTTCCCGTTTTTTCATTTTAATACCTTTCATGTCCCCAAAACACTAGTCATAATGAGAATAGGCGACCACCAAAAGATTTGTGCTGAATTTTTATAAAAGTGAGAACTTCGCCCTTAAATTCATTAAACAAAGATAAGTATGTCATTATTTATAAGAACACCGTTACCTTATCCCAAGTCCCAATAGTCTCCCTCAAGCTATCCCCTGCATTTGAAGCCTAATCATGTATGAAACTCTCATTAATCTAATAGGGGGTTGTGCACGGATTGGGTCAATTATAACCATTTATAAATACAAGTGTTGATTATCAAATCCTCCCACTAAATATACTATAATAATTGTTGATGTTATAAGCTTTAGAGAAAAAATGAATCCAAGCTTTTGAGATTACGCATATATGGATAAAGATATGGGCAAAAGTATCATTTTACTCTAAAAACTTATGGTGGTTGTAAGGCTACTAATTTTGGGAGATTAAAAGTATAAATATGAAACAATAGGAGGGTATATACAAATATTGAAACCATAGGGGCTTATTTGTAAATCCTAGAAACCATATGGGGGTAAAAAAAATCCCAAAGTACAAAAGTATTAAGAAGAGGATGGACGGAACTCCCCCTGTGCCGCCGGCTCCCCCGGACTTTCGCCAAACCTCAGAACTTCCTCCTCCTACACCGCTTAATCCAGCGCCCAATACATCCCCTCTTCTCCACTCCCAAACCGCCCCCTTATCAATCCCTATCACTAAGCCCCCTGTTCCCATCTCAAGCCCTAAATCCCCCAACCCAAACCACTCAGCTACCACCGCCCCTATTTCAAACACTATCGCTTCAATTGCCTCCTTTGTAAGACCCCGACCCGAGTGACCTCGATTAGTACTAATTAAGTCCCGTGTTAGTGCTAAGCGTGATTAGTGCATTTTGGTTGAGTTGGGACTAGAATAACTCTTTTATAGTTTTGGGAGAGTTTTTAGTACTGTGTTTAGTGGGACCCCTTAGGGGTTCCCTTTCGAATAGTTTTACGCGTATTTGGGGGATTGTTCGTATTCCGGTGATTTGTATTTCTACTCCGTTTCATTTGTCCCGTTGATCCCTACAACTTTCATGTTGAGCCCGTGCCCGTTCGAAGCCCCGAAACCCGATTTTCCTAGCAATGAGAGCAAAACAATCTTTTTACACCAAATCTGTACCTAAAACTTGATATCCCCAAAACCCGCGTACTTTTTGAAAACTAGATATTTCGGTGATCACTTTTCTCTTCTTCGTCGAGTTCGTTCGAGGCTCCGATAATCATGATTTGAGCCTCCAAAGATTTCCTAGTGGTGGAGCCCATTCCGATGGCTTTAAATAGAGAACCCCTCTCTTCATTCCCCTTTTTCCGGCACAACACCTTGAAGGCTAGGGTTTTCCCTTCTTTTCCTTTTCTCTTTGCTTCTCCACCACCAAATCTCCACCAAGCTTGCACCTAGAATACTAATGGAAGTCATCATCTTCTTCCTCACCACTAGAGCTCTCCTTGGATACAATTTGTGAAGAGAAACCTCTATTCCAAGACCTTCTTTGAGCTAGCCTTGCCCATTTGAACAACTTCCAAGTAAGTTTTCCCTTCCAATCTCCTTGTTATGTATTCTCCTAGCTTTAGAGAAGCTCCATTTTCATTATTGAGAGTTCCCCCTTCTTGTTTCATAGTTTGACCCATTTTAGGGTTTTGTTTTGGGGTTTTTTGTGTAAATTGTGTTCTTAGCTTGGAAAGCTTATCTAGAGCTTGGATTTCTTATTTAGAGACATTGAGGCAAGTGGATTGAATGGATATTTTAGTTTTTAATGATCTCCATGACAAATATATTTGATTTGTATCTCATTAATGGCTTGTTCATTTGCATTCAATATGTTAAATGCTTTTGAAAAGGGTTGGTAAGCCTCTTTATTGTCTTGAAATATGATCTCTAGCTTTCGCTTCATTATTGTTTTGAAATGTTGGTTTGTAGCTTTTGGTTTACCTCTTGTGCAATACCTAAGTGAATCCTTGTGATGATGGATGTCTCCCTTCTCTTGGTGATTGTATGAATATGGAAATGAAGAGATTTGGGTGTATGTTCATGGAGGATTTGATGATTTTTGGGTAATGATTGAAGGGAGTTGAGAGCCTCCCATTATGTTGTAGAAAAGAGGCTCAAAATGGGGCATGTGAGAAGAGAAGAAGGGAAGAGCAGAACTGTCCCGAACCCAGAAGAGGGTTCGTCTCTTCTAGAGAGCTGTTCGCTCGAGCGAACCCTGGGTCCGCTCAAGCAAACTCTCCAGCGTTTTGTCCAGAAAGTTGTCAGCTCGAGTGCACTAAATGTTCTCTCGAGCCGCTTCAAACTGGGCAGGTTCGCTCGAGCGAACCTGGGTCCGCTCGAGCAAACCCTCCCAGAAACCATTCCAGAAATCATTCCGCTCGAGCAAACTATAGCGTCCGCTCGAGCGATGGGCACTGTTCATCTGGGGGTATGTTCTGAGCGAAAGAGAAATGTTTGTAGG
The DNA here is from genome assembly GCA_028538565.1 of Umbellularia californica. Lineage (NCBI taxonomy): Eukaryota > Viridiplantae > Streptophyta > Magnoliopsida > Laurales > Lauraceae > Umbellularia > Umbellularia californica. Next base: position 78,666,639 of record JAPQWN010000002.1, read on the forward strand.
ATTGACGAAGGTTGGTTGGAAGCCCTATCACAATGGAAAACGTACAGATGATATAAGATACCCATACGAGAAAGGACATACATCACAAGGATCCATTGAAGTTTTGGAAAATTGACAAGGTATATAAGGAGCCCGGAATGTCTCCAAATTCAAAGAGTACCAAGTTTTATTAAAAAGACATACGGGATCCCTATTCACCTTGAATTAGTTTTAAACCCGATACTTGTCTCGATATTTCGAAAGCTTGTTCCATCCACTTCATTCCCGAAATTATGAGTTGTGATTTATCAATCCCGGATGTACTGAATTGTATTTGTAGCCTTTGTGCTAATCCCGATGTGCATGACCCGATATTGAAATGATGTTTGTGCCTTGAGCACCCCGTTTTGCTTGTTTATACGATTTCATCGTAAGTGTTTTATACATGCCCGATTTCTTGCATATAACTTATGAGTCGGCACCACTAAGCTTAGACGACCTTGTTGGTTTGATCCACCGACTTGGAAACCCCCCTCCCGTCCCGCCAGCTGCAGTTTGGATCCCCATACCCGGTTTATTAACCGTGGTCCCGTCCCGATACCCGGCTCGCTCCCGTGGTTCCCGATCTCCGGTTCGCTACCGTGATTCCTGACACCCGGTTTGCTACCGCCGTCCCGTCCCGTATTATAGTATATGTATATGTAAATTTTGTTGCACCTCCTCACTCCGGTGACCGAGGTCAACGCCCAATACTCTCGTCACTACGGTGATAGAGGATTTAGCTTCTTGTGGATGTCATCTTGTTTGTTTCCCGATTTCCTTGGTTACCTTACATGTTTTATTACTGCATATGTGCTTTCAATTAAATGATACGTTTACTTCTTGAAAGTCATTGTTTAAACAGGTTTATATGTTTTCCAAGGTAAAGGTTTTTATTATCGAATGTTTATATCTTTTCACCCGCCTGCCAGACCGTCGTGTTTGACCTTTTGCTTTGGTACTCAGGTCCCGTTGTTGGTTACCCCGAGGAGGAGCCAGAGGAGGCGGTCGGAGAACAACAGTAGCTAGTTGAGTGGCGTGCCAATGATGTTATTTAAACATTCGGTTGCCTCGAGAGTTGCGTAACATTTTGGGGGTGTTATTAACTATACTTTTTGGTAGATATTGTTTTGTGTATATTGGCCTGTGTTGGCCTCTATGTTTGGGGAATTGTAATTAATTGATCTTTTGAGTAAACTGTAACGAAACTTTGGGTAAAGCTAACGATCATTGCTCACTCTGATTCCTGGTTTATCTAAGTTGTTATTAATCTCTTTGATGGGAATGAAATTATGAATGTGATTTTCTACATGCTTCCGTAATTATACAAAATATTCATGTTGTTGTGAAATCCTCTCCGCGGACACCTGTGGGAAATCACGTGCACGGGTAATGTGTGTTCTTTTATTAACCCGCGTACGTTTTAGCATTAAACACATCTATTGTCATCATTGGCCCGATCCCGGATTGGACCGTTGGGACCCGGTCCGGGGTCGCGACACCCTTGGTCCCCATAATCCCTTCCATTAACCTCTCTTCGACTACTAGACCTCCATTCAGGCTACCTGGGTCATCCGTTCCCCCTCTTCAGTCAGTATCTGGTCTATCTGTTCCCTCATCTCTTTTAGCTACAGATCCCTTGCAAGGGCTCCATCCTCAGTCATGGGATCCGGCTCAACTCTAGCTCCTGTAACAACACCTTGGCAGTATCTTGCAGGCGCAATCCCCCTCTCTGGACGATCATCTTCATCAGAAATCATATGCCAGTTTCCTCTCCCATCCAACAATCTCTGCTCCTCCCTCTATTGCCCCTCGAACCTGGATTGATGGCAAACTCACTCTCAGGATTCCCCAACACATGGTAGCTAATAGTAAGGAATCCTTCTCTTTCTCTGCAATCGGGAAATTTGTAGGTCGCCGCCCAACCTTAGAAGGAGTTGAACTCTGGGTTAAAAATTCTTGGAGGCTTTCCCGGCCTTGCCTTATCTCTTTCATGGATAAAGGATTCTTCATCTTCAGATTTAACACCAAGGAAGACAGAGACTGTTTGGTCAGCCAGAGTCCCCTGATTATGGATAAGAAAAAACTTATTCTTCAACATTGGTCCCCAGGATAGGACATCAGCTCTTGGCCAGCAATCACTCCGGTTTGGATTCGGCTGAAAGGTATTCCCTATCACTGCTGGAGTAGCGACATTCTTCTCTCCATTGCAGGATCTTTCGGCAAGCCTCTTCGACTTGATGAAATAACAGCGTCCCAGAAAATGCTATCCTATGCCAGAGTCTTAGTAAATCTGGATGTGGCAAAAACCACTGTGTCATCTATTATGGTGGACCTGGAAGGAGAAGGTCTGGTGGAGGTGGAAGTGTTCTATGAGAATATCCCTTGCTCTGAATGTCTCTCAGCAGGCCATCTCTCTTCCAAATGCCCTTTTTCCTATAAACTCCCTGCTTCCTACCCCAGTATCAACCTCCAAGCTATCATCTCAGTCTCTAGCTCAGTTCCCTGAAGAAGAAGGAACTCTCGGTGGCACAGAATTTTCAACTGATCACCCAGCGTCTGGGCAGGATCCTCTCCCCACTCCCCCTACCTCCATTAACTCCCCTGGCCCGATTTCTAATCAAGCGGAAGCTAATACTTTGCCTTTCACAACTATCTCCACTAAGGACAGAGCAGAGATAAACCCGACTCCACATATTGATTGTTCCAACCCTTTCTCAGTTCTAGAAAGCTCCTCCCTTCTAGACCACCCCATCCCATCATCCAATAATACAAACCTCTTAGCCACCATGGAATCCACTGTCTCTGTTAGTGCTTCTCCCCATTAACTAACAAAAGTCTCTCAGGCAGATAAGGATTTTTCATCAGCTCCCATCTATTCTAGAACATATCCCCCATCCCCCACAACCCACGACCAAGTTCCTCAGGCTGTAAATGAGGTCTCTCCCATCTCCTCTCTTGCGGTGGATCTATCCTCTTTTAAGGTCAAAGGAGAAAGAAATCAAAGTTCAAAGGCTCTACCTCTCAAGGCCCCAAAACTAGGAGTTCTACTGGCCCTCCCCCATCCACCTTTTCCAATGTATAAGGTCCTATTCTGGAACTGCATGGGAATTGGAAACTCCCCTACCCAATCAGTCCTGCTCCACCTCATTTCTTCCCATTCTCCTCGCATCCTCTTTCTTTCTGAACCTAAGATTCCTTTGGGTTCTCCCTTCTCCCAAGCAGTTCACTCTCTTGGCTTTACCCAATCTTTTATTTCTCCTAATAACTCTCTTTGGTGCTTCTGTAAACCCAACCCAAACCTTAGTTTTTCTCTTCTTGATCTTTCTCCCCAGCATATCTCCATCCAAGCTACAGATTTAACATCTTCTTCCTCCAGCTTGATCACAGGGGTTTATGGCTCTACTGACTACCGTCAAAGGAGGATCATATGGAATTATCTAACCAACGTTTCCACCACAATTCTTCCTTGGGCAATAATTGGAGATTAATGCCATCTTATTGGCTTCAGAGAAACTTAGTACTTCCCCCCTCTCCCAAACATCTGTCAAGGAGTTCTCAGATATGGTGCTTTCGGCAGGCGTCAAAGACCTCGGGTACAGAGGGAATAAATTTACTTGGGCAAACAATAGGCAAGGTCTTTCTTATGTTGCATCTAGGCACGATCGAGCTATGGCTAACAATGCTTGGCTGGATCAATTTGCCGATCCTCAAGTAACTCATCTTCCAAGGATCTCCTTTGACCACAGCCCTCTCCTGCTGTCCCACAATTCCAGTCCTCATCCAAAGAAGGCTCCCTTCAAATTTGAAGAGATGTGGCTCTCCCATGAATCTTTCCTCTCCTTGGTTAAAGACAGTTGGGCAATGCATTGCTATGGCACCCCCCGGTATATCCTGGCCCAAAAGCTCAAATTCCTCAAGAGTAAATTGAAGACTTGGAACCAAGAGGTTTTTGGTCAGCTAAGGAAGAATATGTCAAAGGCAAAGAATCAGGTGCTGGTAGCTCAATCCCATTATGACTCCAATCCCAATGAGCCTCTTTTGTTGGCTCTAAACTCTAGCAAAGCCACCCTTCACAACTGGCTTAAAGCTGAATCGATCCATTGGAAACAAAAACAAAAGGTCAAATGGCTAAAAGAAGGGGATAGAAATACAAAATTCTTCCACCTGTCTGCCAAATCCAGAAGTTCATTCAACAAGATAAACAAGATTTCCGTAGATGGTATCATCATTGAGGATGTTGAGCATATTAGAGCTGCAGCTAGCTCCTTTTTCTCCAATCTGATGCAGTCCTCCTCTTCGATCCCAGATGAAGCTCTATTTTTCCAATCCGAGTCCAGTTGTCTCAGAAGACTAGAATTCAGTTCTGGTGGTTGTCCCCTCCTCAACTGAAATCAAAGAGGCTGTTTTTAGCCTAAAAAGATCCAGCTCTCTTGGGCTGGATGGCTTCTCAGGGGTTTTCTTCACCCACTGTTGGGAGATTGTAGGTCCAGAAGTTATAGAGGCTGTCTCTCATTTTTTCACTATTGGCAGACTATTAAGAGCTATTAATGCATACTTCCTATCCCTCATTCCAAAAAAGCCTTCTCCCTCTAGCTTCTCTGATTTCAGACCAATTAGCATTCTTAATTTTTCCTAGAAAATTATCTCTAAAATCTTGGCTTCTAGGCTCTCAAAAATTCTTCCTCTTCTGATTTCCAATCACCAATCAGCTTTTGTCAGAGGCAGGACCATTCATCACCATGTAGCCCTTGCTCATGATCTTTTTCAAAACCTCAAGTCATCTACCAGAGGGGGTGCAGCCTGTTTGAAATTGGACATTTCCAAGGGTTCGACAAACTTCAATATAACTTTTTGTTTAGGGCTCTCCAATTTTTCAAGTTCTCTTCCAAGTGGATTAATCTGATGAAATAGCTTATCTGCACTTGCAGAGGATCAGTCTTGGTGAACAAATCTCCTACTGGTTTTTTCAACATCTCTTGTGGGCTTCGTCAAGGAGATCCTCTCTCCCCTTATCTCTTCATTCTGGCAGAAGAGATCCTCAGCAGGAAAATAAAAGAGCTTACACTGGAAGGCTCCATCCTCCCTATTTCTCAGGTAAGCTCTACCCCTTGTCACTTAATATATGCTGATGACATCCTGGTTTTTTTAAAAGGCAATATTAGAGGGCTCAGACGGCTTCAAGAGTTGCTTCATTTATATCAAGACTCTTCTGGCCAACGTTTCAACCTCCAGAAAAGCCATCTTTATCTAGGAAAGTGTAGCATCCGGAAAGCTGACAAGATTTCTAACCTCCTGCGGATCAGAATTGCGTATCTTCCAGCGAATTACCTGGGAGTCCCTCTTTTCTTTGGTAGTGCCTGGCACAGTCATTTCAACTAGTTGCTTGACTCCATTAGATCAAAGCTGGCAAGATGGAAAATGAGATGCCTATCCTTTGCAGGCAGGTTGATTCTCATCAGACATGTGTTAGCTTCCATCCCTCTCCACATCTCTCTTGTCCTTCCCATCCCCAGCAAAACTTGCCTTCAAATTGAGCGCTTGATGAGGAACTTTCTTTGGTCTGCTTCTCCGGACAATTTCAAAGTCAATTTGGTTAGATGGGACACTGTTTGTCTTCCAAAAGCAGAGGGAGGCCTGGGCCTTCGTCGAGTGAAGGAATTCAATGAAGCTTGCTTTAGGTACCTTGCTTGGACAGCCATCAGTTCAAACTCTTTGTGGGCTACCTGGTTTAGAGGAAGATATCTCAGGGATCCTCTGCTCTGGAATCTCAGGATCAATTGGGGTGGCTCATGCATATGGAAGAAAATCAAGTCCCATCTCCCTTATCTCCAAAAAGAGAGCAAGTGGTCAATTGGTAATGGTAGATCAATTAGCCTATGGTTTGATACCTGGATAGATTCTAATCCAATTGCCCAAAGGTTCCCCTTTGTTCTATTCTCTGTTAAAGACTTGGTGGCAGATATTATAGATGATAATTCTTGGAGAATTCCATCTCAGTTGCCTATGCAGATTCAGGAATTCCTTTCAAACTCCACTAATCTCACTCCCCCACCTTCTGTTAATGAAAACATCAATGATTCCCTCTACTGGGAAGGGAATACCTCGTGTGCCTTCTCCATCAAAGTCGCTTGGAACTCTTTAAGGTCCTCTGCAGCAGAAGTTCCTTGGCACAGGCTGATCTAGAATAATCTAATTAATCCACGTCTTGCCTGTATGAGCTAGCGCCTTCTTCATAGAAGAACTCTGTTGGACAGTTGGGCTAAATTAAAAGGTTGCTCTTTAGCTTCTAAATGTTACAACTGTTACATGGCAGAGAAAAATGATTTTCATTTGTTTTTCTCCTGCAAGTTGGTTGCAAACTTCTGGACCTAGCTGCTGTCCCTAAGAAGGGCCCTTCCTTCCCCCTTTCTATCTGTTTCTTCCATCTGGTCAGCCTTGGATCTTGGTGGAGATATCCAATGAAGAAAGTGTGCTGCAGCTATCTTCTTCCATGCTATCTCTGTCATTTGGAATATCCGTAATAATTCTAAGAATAACTCCAAGTCTCCTTCCCTTTAGAAAGCCAAAGTGATCTTCTTGGAAAATTTAAAAGGAATGGCGTCTTCTGGCATTGAGTTGTATCCCCACCCAATTTTGGTCGACCTAGGCATTCTGCTATAATCTTCTCTTCATTTTCGCTCAAAGCTGCTGTGGTTTTCCTCTGCCAGGCTGTGTTGTGTGGTTTTTTGATGTGCAGTAGTTCAGGTGAGTGCAGAGTTTTGCTGGCTCAGTTTCTCTGTGTCCTGTGCAGAGTTTCGCTGCTATGCATTGCTGGTTCAGTTTCTCAGGGCAGGCATCTGTAGTGCTAAGCGGTTGTGTTGGGGCTATCCTATGTTGTTACCCAGTGGAGAGTAGTCCAGAGAATCCCTACAGATGCTGTCTCTCTCTACAGAGCTTTCAGGAGGGTGCAGTCTGTGCTAGAGTTGCGGGCTTCTTTCTCCCTTTTTTGCTTGCAGTGTCTTTGTTGTAGCTGAGCTCTCCTCTCCCCTGAATGCAGCTCCCTCTATTTTTGGGAGCAGCTGTCCCTGGAAGCCCTCTTGTAGTAGTAGTTGCTCTGTTCCTGTTGTAGGAGTGCAGAGAGTGCAGGAGTTCAAAGCTCTGTTGGGTGAAGTAGCTTCCCTCTTTCTTTGTGGATCTGCTATGTACTGTTGTTGTGGAAGTGGAGCAGGTAGTTCTAGTAGTGTGCTATGTTGTAGTTCAGCAGTAGTGGCCCTGGAAGTGGCTTTGCTATGTGCTGTTCTGCTGCTTTGTGCAGTCAGCTTCTGTTCAGGATAGTGCATTGGAATTCCTCTATGCTTTTTGAAGTGTTTCTTCTCTCCCTCCGAGATCTGTAGCTGTGAAATGCAGCTACGTAGTTCAGCTGTGGGCTGAGATGTAGTTTGCCCAGCTGTTGAGTAGTCTGGTTGAGGCTTTGCTGAGAGTTGTTCTGTTACTTTGGTGCAATCAGTCTCTGTTCAGGGTTGTGCTATGGATTCCTCATTGCATTTGAAGTGTTTCTTCTATTCTCTCCGAGGTTCAGTTCCTTCTCAAGCTCCAGTTTGGTCCTTTGAAGGTGCTGCAGTTTGCTTCTGTAGTGTTGAGTCTTTGGTTGTTCTTTTGTTTTCTTTTTTCCCTCCTTCTCAGTGTTTTCTCTTTCGGTTTGTTTAGCTGCTGGGTTGGTTTTTTGTTTGCCTCCTATAGTGGCTCTCTCTCTTTGTATTTTGGGGGCCTTTGGCCTTTCCCTTCTCCTCAATTCAATTTGCCATTAAGCAAAATAAATATATATATATATATATATATATTCCTATGAGATGGATATCCGTAAAATTGGGACTTACTAAGAAGATAGACAGGTGACTCCACTCTTATCTTTCTGGATAAGAGTGATGCATAAAAATGGCCTCACTGCTTTTTCATCAGCTTTTAATATCCAAAATAATTGGGTTGATCACCCATCCGCTTGTCCATTGAAGGAATCAATCACCTCTTTAGCATCTAAAAAGGCACAATTCAAGAGAAACCCTTGCATGAAGCTTCTTTTAATGGATTAAGAATGACCCTCGCCTTTGCTACTTTACAGTGCAGGATTTTTTGCCCATATAGTGAGCACCTGTACATGCAAAAGAGTTATTCAGCATCATCAAATAACAAAAAGAAAGATTTTTCTATCTTCATATTTATAAGCTGCTTCTATGAAGATTAATAAGGTATTATTTGAGGGGCCTCTTAGCAGCCCCAAAAATTTGCAACTAGAAAGAGGTTGTTTTTTAAAGTCCCCCTTACTGTCATAATGGTACATGTTTTGGATTATGCCAATTGTTTTTCTACAATCAATGGCAATACCTTTAAAAATAAAATTACTTATGGATTTTCATAAAGCCCACCATATAGTTAGATCCATAGACGGGAGGTTGGGGTTTTCGATTCAATTTTATGAGATTATCCCACATTTTACACTACCTGCAATACTCCTCATTGAATGAGTTAAGAAGCTTAAATTAGAGCCAAACCATACTGTTCTAGCATGGCTACATAAAAAAGAGCACGTTCCACTTTTCCTCCTCAAATTCACAAATAAGGCACACCATAAATCCGGAGGAAGTTTTAGGACCTAGCCATTTCCTCACAAGAATTGCCTTACAAAGGCATTTCCGTCTTCTTAAGGCCCTTATCTTAGGGGTATATATTTCTTATAAGAATTTCCAATTTTGTAAATTTCTGATATTGATATGTTTGATGTCTCCTTAAAATTTTAAAAATGCTATGTTTCGTAGTTAGATTTCTAAATTCCAACTCCATCTGAAAAATCACAACTATCCTTTAGAATTCTCAGAATTCCAGTTCCTTTAAAACTTTTAAATGCTGTTTAGACCTCAAAGATTTTCGATTTCAATATGAGACACAACATTTCGAGAATTCTAAAATCTTCCAAACAAGAATTCTTAGAAATCTCACAAAACAACAACGTAACTATGTATGTAGAGTGAAGTGAGGTTAAGCCTCAAATGAAGAGAAAATAAAATATAAGGGGTCTCATCATAATGCATGTGATGGGTTTTTTTTTTCTTTTGTTTTTTTCTTTTTTTTTAGTGACTTGATAAGGAGTTGTTTTGACTTTTTGCGTAAAAATTTGATATTTTATGTCATTTATTGGCTTGAAAATGTTTCTTTTTGACCCTTTTCTTAAAAAGAAAGGGGAAGTTTTAAATTTTTATACTTTTGATATGACCCCTCATCTCTTCATATCTCTTAAATGGAGGCTTAAAAATAGTGAAGTTACCAAAAAGACCCTATGTGTTGGTCTTAATTAGATCAATATTTGGAGTAGCTTGACTAGATAGCCTCGTGACTGAACATTTGGTTATAAAACGCAACTGTGGATCTTGAATTTGCCACGCTACATAAATTTGTCCTATGGATCAATACTGTGTGGGACATTTCCTTAAAGCCGAGATTGTGTTAGCCTCGGTAAAAGTACCATTAGGTTTGTCTCGGTCTCGGTAAAAGTATCAGCAACTCGACAACAGTACAGCTCGGCTATAGCGCACCTCGGCAGTAGTGCCAAGATGCGTCTATGTTAAGCAACAACTACGTTGCAGAACGTGGTGACAGATAGGACAGACACTAGATAAAGATAAGGAGTTGCCTTTATCCGATGGTCACTTCAGCAATCCCTGAAAGAGCGGGATCCATATCCGGGTATGGTCCGATGGGACCTCCCCTCCAACTACCACCAAGGAGTCATGGTAAGGTCCGATGGGACCCCACCTCTAACTATGTACCTCCACTTAGGGAAGGTCTGATGTGACTCCCACCTATATATATGTAAACAACTGACTCTGAAGAGGTAGGTGAATACTCATATTCTAAGCTCTCTCTCTTCTCCTCCACTCACTCACCCTTTGCTTAGTTGTCGAACTAACTTGGGCATCGGAGTGCCTTCGGCTGACTGCAGCCAGGGTCTTTGACCTTTGTCTTTTCCTTCCCTCTCAGGTTCCAGGCATCCATTCAATCTTTTCGAAAAAGTTCTATATCCATCAAAACAAGTTTGTATCAAGTCCGTGTTAATTTAGGCACTTACAAAAATACATTCATTTGTTTTGACGCTCTCTTCATTTTGAATTGCATGTCACCCATGTAAATCTTCATTTTGAGTTGTTTCTCACATATTTTAAATATAAATAAAAAGTAATGGCGGCGAGAATTACATTCCAATGCTTTTTTCTTTTTTGGATTTGAGGTTTCCACCTGGCATGTTTGGATGTATGGTGAATTGAAGTAAAGTGCAGTGAAGTATCAATTCAAGAGAGAATAAAATATAGCGGGTTATAATGGACTTTTGTTTTTAATCGTTAGATATGGAATCTTTTTCACCTTTTGTGTAAATTGATGATTTTTTTTCTGTCATTTAGTGGAGAAAGGAGGTTGCTTTTTTACTTTGTTTTCTTTTTAAATAAGGAGGAAATTTTGAATTTGTGTACTTTTGATATGACCCCTTATCTTTTCTTGTTTGAATAATAGAGGCTTTACTTTACTTTAACTTTACTAGTAAATTGCCAAACACTCCCAGGAGTTGTAAAAGATTGCCATCGGTCATTGATATAAGACATAAGCTTTGAGCGATTTAAATAGGTTTGGACCAAGCTTTAAAATCATGCCTTTTAAAAACCGACATCTTCTATGCACTAAGATACGTATTAATATTAATGACAGAGAATAAAATGGATGAACCTAATGCACTTGCAAGATACAAGAGGACTTTAGAATCTGAACAACCACAAAAAAGAAAAAGAAAACTTTATTAGGCGTTTTGGATAGTCGACCCCAAAAAATTGTGTCACATATCCTGTTTCTCATTGTGCATTGTTGAGTTCATGAATTTGCATATTTACGTATCATTTTAGGATGAATTAGGGATTTAATTAGGTGAATTGCATCATTATTCATATAATTTCATCATTGCATGCATTTTCACCTAGGAACCTGAATTTTCAAACTTTTCATACATTTTCTGCATTAACTTAAAATTTTTTGCGAATTTTCTCCGAAAAGTCTCAGTTGGAGTAGAACTCTGTCCGGGTGGGTCCCGCCTCAATATGGGCTCTTCAGTATTTGATGTGTTGAATTAGAATATACAGAAAACGAGAAGTGCAGGCCTCTGTCACGTAACCCACTTTCAAGCACACATTGTTATCCTAAGCCATGTATTGCTGAATTGAAGTAAATTGAAGAACTCACCATGTGGACCCCACACGCAAGCCATATGCAAATTAATCAAAGGAGGGGTCCACTCATCATGTCAGTTGAAGAGTCCTAACTACAGTAGAAGACTTCTCATAGGGCCCACTGTTCAAACAGATGAAATGTCCCACATGGCAGGGTCCACAGTAGCTGCAAATTTGAAATTATTAATGAATAATTCAAAGAGTACAATTCTGATTGGAACAAAAGAAGAAGAGTTTGAATCATCCACATCTGATGTCCTTTCAAAAATGAAAGTTGTGCAGAGATAGAATCCATTGAAAATCAAATTTTAAAAGTTAATCTCGTTTTTATCAGGATAACTCATCTTCAAATTGCCATAACTTTCAATCTAACAGTCGAATCGATGAAATTTATCTACCGTTGGAATGCTTATTCAGAGTAGATATCCGTGGAGCCCATGAACGTGCAAATCAGAGCTATATTGACAAAGTTATGGGCCCGGAGATTTTTCATGTTTATTTTTAGACGGGATTGCAATTAGATCCACACCATTGATAATCAATTACTATACATCCCTTATGAGACCCCATCTGAAGATTAGCCAAGCCACCCAGAGATTTCCAGAAGCTTCCACCTCATTCAAATTCAAAAAAGATAAGAGACATACCTTATAATGAAGAAAAATCAAATCTGCAGAGAAGATGTCCAGATTCAATGTATCTGATAGATAACCAGAGAAATAAAAGTAACCAAAAAGTAGCATACGGGAGTCACTCCCTCCCCTTGGACGTCCCTAATTATTCTCTCTCACCTTTCTCTTCTTTCTCTAATTAATAGAATTTAAGAGTTATTTTTTTGGGTATTCTGGGACCCTGTTCCAGAACTAGGTTAGAAGAGTGTGAGAGAAAATTCTAATTGCTATGAAGTTCTTAATGAAAATCATATCTTTTGCAATGGAGGAGTAGATCCCTGAATCAGAGTGTCAGATGAAGTTAAGTATTTCTCATCATTAATTTATATGATATTTTTGTCTCTTGTGTATTGATTATAATAATAAATCTGCCTTCTGTCATTGACAACCTATGTTATTCAATTTTTTTATTTGAACAATACTTTAATCATGTATGTTTTCTTAATAGATTATTCTTATATTGAAAATTTTTGATAATCTATCTTTGATTAAAATGTGATATTTAGTTAAGTTCATAATTTCATTAGGTGAAGGAGATTTTTGCCCTAAATAAATTGTGAAAAATTGTGCACGTTGATAGACAAATTATCCAAATCAGAAACATTGATTTGTTTTATATATTGCATAGAATGATGGTAGGACTACTTAATGGATTCATGAAATTCTGATTTGCATTTTCTCATATTTTATTGTTGCACTTGAGATCTAGATTTTCTCTATCTTATTTTTTTTCTTTATCTCTCTTGTCATTATCATTGATAAAAAAAATCAGATTTTAAATTTTAACTTAGTAGTGCTCCCTGTGGGATTCGACCTGTACTTGCCACTGTCCCAAAAGAACAACTATGCACTTGCAGTAGTAAAAGATTGAATTTAAATTCATATCATGCGTGATCCCACAACGAACAAGGTTAGATACTCTTAAGGGCACATTTGTGTGCACACCCTTTCCGCGGAAAAAAGAAATTGCCACATTAACAAATTCCATAGAAATGAAAACCTCGGAAAAAATTTTGTGAGACTTAGAAATTCATGTTTGGTGCAATTTTTTTTCCTCGATGAATTGGTGCTAATGTTGTTCGGTGCGGCTGGGGATTCCTTATAAAAAATCAAATTTTCCTGTTTGGTGCAAAAATCTTCTAAAGAAAACTAACTTAACATGTATATATAATTTATTCAACATCAAATAATAATTTATTTAAATACATAAAAAAATGAAAGAGTATAGGGTTTTGGCTTGAAATGAAAAAGAGTAAGGAAATGAAATTACATAGGAGTGAGAAGTTTTCTAAGGAAATTCCGCCCCCCCCCCCCCCAAAAAAAAAAAAAAAAAAACCTTTCCAACATTAGCAAGGAAAACGCTAACAAGGCAAGAAAGTGTTTACATGGAATTGTTCGGCACCAAACACATAAAAATTGGGTTTTCCGTGGAAAATCGTCTGCTTTTCTGCAAAGAAGTGTTACACAAACATGCCCTTGGGCATTCACTTGGAGAATTTCTGAGTTGAAGGTGTAGAACACCATAGTAGAGCCACCTATTGAAAATCTGAGCCATTTAAACTAAATGGCCTCCTAGTTTTTATGGTATCGAACTTACCCCAATAGAAGTTGGTTGCATTGTAAGATTGATCATTTGATATAAAAAAAAAAAAAAAAAAAAAGGTAATTAACACGATCTTATACATTGTTCATGATCACCACTCTATTTTTTTTTCTTTATCAAATAGTCAATCTTGAGATGGGATAAAATTTAGGGATGCCACATACAATAGGAGAGCCTTTATTGCGAGCCACTTGGATTTTAGTAGGTGGGCCTCAACATGGAGTTCCACTCCTTTACCTTATGAATTTCTTATTAAGTCACAGCCTTTAGTGATGCGTATATAATGTACTCAGTAAGGGGTCGTTTGTCTACACCTATTTACATATGTAAATGATGACTATGTGTAAGATTTACACATTAGTAATGTTTGTCTACAAGTATTTTCGCATTTTATGTGTAAATTAGATATGTAAATGGTGTGGAAATGAGCCAATTTTCATACCAAAATTTGAACATCTGTTTAGGTGGGAAAAGAGAATACCAAAACACATGTGATTTCAAAGAATACCCATTGGAGGCGAACGGTTTGATTTTGGGGCAGTTTCCATCAAAGAGATTCTCGGTTTGAAACACCACCACCACGACCCCCGCCGCCCCCCCCCCCCCCCCCCCCCCCAACGCATTTAGAAAAGTAATAATAAAAGAGGTATTTCCATCAAAGAGGTTCTGGGTTCGAAACCACCTCCAATGCATTTACAAAATAATAATAAAAAATGCATAAAGGTTGATGAAATCTATGAATGAAAATCCTCCCTGCATCTCATCCCCTTTTATGAAGGTAACCCTTATAATTCTCTCATAGCCATGCTATAAAAATAAAATAAAAAGTAAAAAAAAAAACCTTTATAAAATCTATTTACTCTGTAGGTTTATTTCTTCAGAATTTAATTCTCTATCTTCTCTTCTCCTTTTTAGATTTTCTTCCAATATCTTAATCATTTTTCTAAAATTATTTATTATTGTATTATTTTAAAAATATTTAAATATGTATAAATGAATGTAAGAGAAAAGGATAGCATTATGGTATCATTAAAAAATAATGTATAAATGTAATTTTATCTAACCATAATAAATTTATGATAGTTTTAATATAATTGGACTTAGCAATAAAATACTCATTTTAAGAACTTTCTATAATTGATTAATATTGGCATAAAGCTAGTGAGATGCATAGGTTAAGTTTTATGCAAATTGAATAATGAATTAAGATAATATTGAACTAAATATTAATTATTAAAAATATTAATAATAATCTTATTTTTCTTAACCAGCAGACTCTAAACTCTTATTTTCTTAACCAAACATGTTGGAATGCATTTTTTTAAAGGTGATCATTTAGATATATCTATTTTTGAAAAGTATATTTCATGTTGAAAGACATGTTCTTTTTTAAGGATTTAAAATGCAAATGAAAACTTTGATATAAATCAGACATTTTTTGTCTCCTCTTCATATCATTATAGTAGAATATAACATAATGATTAATAAGTATCATTTACAAAAAGGTTTAAGACATATACACATATCATTAAAACAAACATAGAAAAATGAATCACGTGTAAATGATGCGAAATAGTGTTATTAGACAAACATTGTAAAAAGAAACACATATGAAAACGTTAAATATATAAAATTTGAATATTCATCTTTTACATGTGTAAATTGTATTTACATATCCTACGCATAAAAGACAAATGACTCCTAACTTGCAAGTCACAACAGTCTGGATGACCAAAAAACCCTTGAACTGCATCCAGCTCATGACGTGTGAGATGATCCATATATTCCATTTGATTGCTTAGTCTGTGGCGTCGATCACGGTTCTTAATTGTTTAAGAAAAGACGGCAATGCAAATTGATACAAACTTCGATCCGTCGTTTTTATCTTGAGCTTCGCTTGTATTAGGTTGCCCAAACGTGTTGATCACCATCTTTCTGAACATGTATTTAAACAAAAAAATAGTAATAAGTACAGATCTCTCTTTCAAGTGTTCGTCATGATTTTTGCATCTGTTATTTATGTGATATTCAAGTAAGGCCTTACTTAGATGGTTGGACCTTGTGAATCGCATGGATCCCCAATAACAAAACCATATTGGAGAATTCGGGGTTAGGGGTGTTCATGGCCGGGGATGTCAGAAGTTGTCCATGCCCGGATTTTTTTATTACCCAGCTTAGGAGGGCTCGGATTCCAGTCCTCTGGTGAGGGAAGTAGACCTCCGGTCCATGCCCAAATTATTTGTTTATAGAGCCTTAAAAGCAGACAGTGTCAAGCCTAGGGGCCTGATCTTCTGGCCCATCCTTCTTATTTGCAAATATTTACACCCTATAGTGTTAAGTATTTTGGGCTGGGCCCGCCCTTCAGCATATATAGGCCAATGGCTTGGCCATTAACAATGGGGAAAAAAGTTAGGCCCGAATACAGGCAGAGCCGCAGAGGCCTGAAACTGAACCTAAATCCTGCTCAATGTGGGCGAGCTTGGATTGGGATCAGTCTGGCCCGGCACATGAGCAAACCTATTTTTGTAGTCAGGTACTAATAGACATTAGACGAAAGTAGAGTGGGTACAAATATTGCCCAAACCCAAGTCCAAATCATATGTTATGCAGGTAAACTCATACCTAATCCTGGCCCAATAAAATCCAGACGAGCCCCACATTGACCAACAAAAATTATAAGAGTTCCATTAACAAATGCAATTTTGAGTTGAGTTGGTTAACGCGAACAGGTCGGGTTGACTTTGGCTCAATCAAATGACATGTTATATGCCATATGCAAGTAAACCCAAACTCATACCAACCAAGATTAAAATCTTAACATACCCAACTAAATTGTAAGCTCCCCACCTGACTACAACTCGGATCGACCCAGGTTGGCTAGGTAGAGTTGGATGCCCATATCTTTTGGTTTCATCTTCTGGGGCATATCTTTTGGTTTGGTTGGCTTTCTAATATAGAAAGTGTTGTCATCATGGTTGTCGCCAGCGGCGCCGTCATCATCATAGCCTTGTCCCAATTATGTTTGGGTCGGCTAAATGAATTTTGGTTCTCCATTTGGATCTATCATGAGTTAAACATTTGATAAGTTGTACGTCTTTAGATTTATTTTTATTACCTAGGCAAAAGTGTAAGCGCTACCTATAGCTTGCCAGCCCTCTTGGCCTGCCACACACATGTCCCTGTGTAGTAGTCTGCCAGTCCCGGTAGCCTGCCAGCCCTCTTGGCCTGCCCACATGAAAACCCGCCCACGGCAAGGGCCCACACTCAAACTAGTCAAGAGTCGGCACTGATACCATTTGTAACGCCCCACCCCACACGCATGCATGATATTGTCCGCTTTGACCCATGGACCTCACGGTTTTATCTTTAGGAGGCCTCAACTCACCAAAAAGCCTCATGCAAGGTAAGGATATAAGCTCTACATTTAATCCAATTCAGGTGTAAGTTCTACAGATAATCCAATTCACTTTCCTCTCTATAGTCGATGTAGGACTCTAGAGCGTCACATGCATAGCCAAACTTTTCCCTACTGACAACATTGTGGCATGTGCTAGACAAGTTCAAACCATTTCAAATGGGATTCTATAATTTTATCCGGTATTAATGCCTCTAGGATAGGTGAATCTAAAAATATAAGTACAACTCAACACACACACACTTAATCATCCAAAGATGAATGCTCAATGTGTATCTACGATGCCTTCAATCAAATTTGAAAATGTAGCTCATGTATGTATGCCTACCATGTAGCTTATGTATGCATTTGAAAGTTTAAACAATAAAAAGACTTGATTGAAGTTAAATACGAGTCACATGTATTTCAAATGAACAACTTGAAAAAAGTATGACTATCAAGATATATAAGTTTTGCAAAGTTTTAAAACCAATAAATGTGAAATGTGAACTTCTTGTTTTAAAAATTAAATTAGTTTAACTATGAGTTCAAAGTATGGAAAATAACAATCTATTATATAAAGTTTCAACCAAGTATTAGAGTCATGCTATAGGAGAAATCAAGGTTTTAAGCAAAGCATGAAACCATAAAGATACAAAACTTGAGACCAACTTGGTATGAACCAAAGTGAAGAATCCAAAAAAATAAATCAATTCAACAAGATGTTCACGTAATGGATTCAACAAATCATTATTATCATGATAAAATAGATTTATCAATAATTTAAATAAAGCATGAAACATATGATGTGGAAATCAAAGCTTACTTAGAAGATTTAACTAATGATTCTAAGCTTTACCTTTTCGAATGACCTTTTAGCCTTCCTTAACTCATTCCCCTTTCTTTAGCCTCGAAGCACTACAAAAGTTCCCTCAATGACTTCTCGTTTTTGCCTTGGAATGAGCTGATATATATACCAAAAAGTTGCCAACAGCTAGTTGTTAGTTAACCCCCTTTAATGTTCAGTTAACCGAAATCCCAACGGATAATTCCAACTGTCAAATATTTGAAAAGCAATTGAGTGTTGATTAACCGACTTCATAGTTCGGTCAACCGAACTTGAACCGAAGTGTTCACAAAACTCAGTTACTCAGGAAATTGAAAGTTCTGAGCATCCAGTAACTTGAACCGAAATGGATTTGGTGAAGGTTCGATTAATCAATTTGTGCCAGTTCGGTTAACCTAACATAGACCGAATGGTTCACCGAATACGGACACACTGTAAAATCAACAATTGAGTGTCCAGATATAGGTTCTAAGGTCCATGAAAATCATGCTTAGATTCATGATTAAATCAATTAAAATGTATTTTTCGATTTCGAAAAAATGGACCTATTATCCCTAAAATGATTTAACTATGAAATCATGGGCATGCATGATTATAATCAATTTATGCATCCAAGTTAAAATCCAAGTCATGCATGAAAAAATCAAGTTTCAAAAGTTATAAAACCATGAATGAGTACTCTCAAGACTTCAAAATTTTCAAAATCAATGCATGTGTGAAAATTCGAATGATGATAAAATGATCATGCATCTATCAAATTGCAACACACAAAATCCCTAACAGATATTTTTCATCAATTGCCTAAGTGAGAAGATAGTTTCCACAGTTGACCTCCCTAGCTTAAAATCAAATTGATTTTCAAATATCTTAGTACTCTATTAAAGTCTCTGCTCCATTACATTCTCGTCTAATCCCATAATAGTTGGTACATTTTTATATATCTCATTTGTTATTATATATATATATATATAGCTACTACAACACTTCTGCTCTATTCATCTAACATTTTCATTATCATTAATATCTTATTTAAGAGCCTACTTAACTAAATCCCCCCAACTTCTCCTAAGTATTTTCAAGCCTCTATCGGAGTTTCACTGGACCCATAGCCTTTTCTTTTTTAGTTTGTTTCAATGCTTTCCTAAGTTCCACCACCCTAATTGTATAGGAAAAAGTATATTCTATTAATGAAGTATCCATGGGAAAAAGTATATTCGGTTAACGAAGTATCCCCTCCTGTTCTTATGTCTCCTAGATAGTCGTCATTTACTCCGTTTTGCCCTCCGTCCCTGTCCAAGTTGCTGATCTGCAAAAATCATGCCTCCAGACCCCGACCCCGAATCCCTACCCTTCATTTCCTCCTCCAGCGCAGCCAGTGACCTCCGTCTAGGTTGCAGATCCATTCCCCCCCGCTGCAGATCCCTCTATTTTAAATCCTCGTGCCTCAACCCCACCTGCGTCGGATCCCCTGTCCCTCCCTCCTTCCTTTCCCCCTCCCATTCAGTCAGGATCCAACATCCCGGCAGCTGAGGTTCACACCATTCTTCTCTCAGATCAGATTTCGCCCAATTTATCCCAATCCCAAATCCAGCAGCTCTCAGCGCTTCTAAAGGCTTACCCTATAGGGGACAAAATCCATCCCTCTGCGAGCTCACCTGTCTCCCCAAACCCTAGGTCCTATGCCTCCCTTCTATCCCAACCTCCTACTTCTCTTCCTCCAACTTTGCCCCCAATATCCTGGTCTGAAGGAAAGCCCTCTGTCACCATCCCCAAAGATATGATCTCCATCAGCCAGGAGTCTTTCTCTTTCGCTGTGATTGGAGGATTTGAGGGGAAGCGTCCATCTCTAGAGTGGGTAAAGCAGTACACTAACAAAGCTTGGAATCTGCCAATCAGATGCCTGATCTCTCTCACGGATAAGGGTTATTTCATTTTCAGATTCCACTGCTCCCAGGTCAGAAACTCTTTTCTATCATCTTCCCCTCTCCCCCTTGGTCACAGAAAGCTTCACCTTCTTCCTTGGTCTCCTGGTATGGACTCTTTCTCTTGGCCCACCCTAGCCCCAACCTGGATTAGACTTAAAGGCCTTCCCATCCACTGCTGGAGCCAACACATTCTCTTCTCCATCGCCAACTCCATAAGTAACCCCATTTTGGTGGACGAAATCACAGCCTCACAAAAATTCCTCTCATATGCAAGAATCTATATTAATCTAATCTCCATAAACCTAAACCCTCCTCTATAGTAGTTAACCTGGCAGGGGATTCCACTGTGGAAGTTGAAGTCCTATATGAAACGGTCCCTTGCTCCCTCTGCCTTGGCTATGGCCATGGTGAAGGCCAGTGCCATCAAACCATTAAAACAGCTAATCCTAGAACTAAACCACCCCCCCTCGCTCTTCTGCCCCAGGCCTCCTAAAAACTCCCCTTGATTCTGAGCTGCACCCCCCCCCCCCCCCCCCCCCCCTCTCTGCTGTTGAGTCTTCTCCCACCTCCTCAGCAACAGATCCCCTCCTTCAATTACTTTCTACTCCTCTGTTATCTTCAGACCCTCTCCATGGGGAAAACACAGCCCCTGTAGATGATCCTCTTCCCCCTTTGGTTTCAACTGTTGAAGTCCATAACTCCTTCTCTATCCTGGATCAAGTTACGACGGCAGCTCCCACTATACCTCACTCACCTATTTCCTCAAATAACAATTTCCAGGCAGACATATCATATCACCTTTCAATAGACCTCTGTTACCAGGAAGAGCCCCCCTCCCCAACCAACCAGCAGCTTCCTAGCAATCCATCCAAAGGAACCCAACCAACCCTTATTTGGTCCCCCTCCTCAGCAGACCTTGCAGCAGCAGCTTAGCAGCCTAAGAAAAAAAAGAAAAACAAAAAGAACAAGGCAGCTAAGGCTACAGAGGAACCTCAGCCCCACTGCCCTCCTTTTGGCCTCAATCCTTCCACCCTCATAAATGTTTAAAATCCTCTATTGGAATTGCAGGGGAATTGCTAACTCCCCAACCACTAGGACCCTCATTTTCTTGATAAAATCTCAACATCCTGATATTCTTTTCCTCTCTGAGCCCAAAACCCCCAATGCTAATCCCCTGTCTCAAACTCTAGCCTGTCTTGGTTTCTCCTCCTTCTTTTCTAATTCAAACACCTCTACTGGCCCCTCAATCTGGTGTTTCATCAAACCTTCCCCTTCCTTTTCTTCAGCCTTGGTAGACTACTGCACCCAACACCTCACTATATCCCTCTCCCCCTCCTCCAACAATCCAACCACTTACATTTCTGGCATTTATGCTTCTACCTCTCCCATTCTCAGAAGAAACCTTTGGCAGTACCTGAGTTCCTGTCCCTTCTCCAATCCCAACCCCTGGGCTGTCTTAGGAGACCTCAATGCTGTCTCCTCAACCTCTGAAAAACTTAGTCTCCATCCAATAAACACCCCAGCTACCTCTGATTTCAACAACATGATCGTCTCCTCGGGGCTCCAGGACATTGGGTTCTCAGGTAACCCATTCACCTGGTCAAATAACAGAAAGGGTAGATCCTATGTGGCAGCCAAGTTAGACCGCTCCCTCATCAACCAACCCTGGTTACTCAATTTTCCAGATGCCCTCCTCCAGCACCTGGTCAGACAGAATTCAGATCACAGCCCCATCCTCCTTTCTAGTCGTCCTCCCATTAAGGCCAGTTTCATCCCTTTTAAATTTGAGGAAATGTGGATTGCCCACCCCTCCTTCCAAGACTTGGTTAAAGAAGTTTGGCTCTTTTCTTTTACTGGCAACCCCCAGTATATCCTTCACCAAAAGCTTAAGGCTCTCAAACTTAAGCTGAAAGTCTGGAACAAGGAAACTTTTTGCAACCTCAAGAATAATATCTTAGTGGTTGAATCCAATATCCTTCATCTGCAAGAGAGTATGGACTTCCACCTTGGCAGCTCTCAGTCTCACTAGAAGCTCGCTTCAAAACCTGCACAGGCCGAGGAAATTCATTGGAAGCAGAAATCTAGGATTAGCTGGCTTCAGGAAGGAGATAAAAATACTAAGTTTTTCCATCTTGCTACCAAAATCAGAGGGACAAAGAATCGCATAGATAAGGTGGAGTTCAATGGGAATATTCTTGAGAATCATTTTCAGATCAAATTAGCAGCAGTAGAATTCTTCTCCAACACTTACACTACCTCTCCTGCTCAGTTAAATCCCATGCTCTTCCAAGTGCAAAGTAAATCAGTAACTTCAAGGCAAAACTCTTTTCTGCTGGCCAGCCCCTCCAATGAAGAAATTAAGGCTTCTATTTTCAGTTTGAATAAAGCTAGGTCCCCTGGTCCGGATGGTTTCTCTGGATGCTTCTTCACTAGTTGCTGGGAAATAGTTGGCCCTACAGTGATAGCAGCGCTCAAGAATTTCTTCTCTTCCAAAAAGCTTCTGAAAGCTTCAAACTCTTTCTTTATCTCCCTCATCCCTAAAGTTGCTGCTCCCTCTACCTTTGGAGACTTCCGCCCGATTAGCCTTCTCAACTTCTCCTACAAGATTATATCCAAGATCCTTGCATCTAGAATGGCAAATGTTCTTCCTGACATTATCTCTCTCTTGGCCTTCCTCAAAGGTAGAAGAATTCAAGATCATATAGCTATGGCTCATGAGCTTACTCAATATCTCCATAAAAGTATCAAAGGCAAAGGAATATGTATGAAGCTGGATATCTCCAAAGCCTTTGACAAATTAAACTGGAATTTCTTACTCAAAGCCTTGGATTTCTTTGGGTTTAACAAGGATTGGTCTTCCCTCATCT
Organism: Umbellularia californica; assembly: GCA_028538565.1. NCBI lineage: Eukaryota > Viridiplantae > Streptophyta > Magnoliopsida > Laurales > Lauraceae > Umbellularia > Umbellularia californica. The sequence continues at coordinate 78,689,210 of JAPQWN010000002.1, forward strand.
TTGAGTGTATCAACTCTTCTAAAGGTTCCGTCCTCGTCAACAGAGAGCCCGCGGGTTACTTCGAAGTGAAAAGTGGTCTTAGGCAGGGGGATCCTCTATCCCCCTACCTCTTTATTTTAGCGGAAGAAATTCTTAGTCTAAACATAGCCAAGCTTGTTTCCGAAAGGCAAATTTCTCCGATATACAGAGTCCCAGTGTCTCCCTGTGTTTGTCACCTTCTCTTTGTGGATGACATTCTTCTTTTCGTCGAAGCTAATCCAAGGAGTATCAAAGCCATTCAAGGTGTTCTGGATACTTATCAAACAGTAGCTGGGCAGCAATTCAACCTCAGGAAAAGCAACGTTCTATTTGGTAACAGCAGGGAGTCTTTCAAGACAAGAATCTTGAGCTCTCTTGGCATTCCTCAAGCCTTCTTTCCAGCCAAATATCTTGGAGTCCATCTTTTCATTAGCAGCCCCAAGGCCCAGTACTTTGAAGGCCTCAAGGATTCCTTTCGTCACAGGCTCGCAGGATGGCATCGTAATATGTTATTCTTTGCTGGGAGAGTGATCCTAATTAAGAATGTTCTCCAAAGCCTCCCCATCCACATCCTCCTGGTCCTTCCAATTCCAACTTCGGTCTACAAATTCCTAGAGAGATGGATGAAAAACTTCCTATGGTCTGAGGGTCAAGAGCAATCAAAGAAAAGTCTTCTTAATTGGAAATTTGTTTGCCAGCCGAAGCCTGAAGGAGGTTTGGGTTTCCGTCGCATTAAGGACATGATAAAAGTCAATTATGATGATAAAAAATATCTTTTTCTACTTCTCTTGTTCCCAACCTGTTATATAGGTAATCATATGCTTTGAGCTTTATTTCACTTACTACTTTCTTTGCTTCTTTCTTTGTTTTCTTATACATCTCATAATTTTTCATATTTTAGTCCCCTGCAAAATTTTCTAACGTCTCTTCTTAAACAACTTCCAGAAGATTTATACTCCACCACCGGGTTTTTTTTTATTATAGTGTCTTTTCCATTTAGACTCTCAAAGAACCTCTTTTCCAACCTTCATAATACAGTTAGCCATTTTATTCCACATCGATGTGATTTCTCCCTCAAAATACAAATCTCCCTCCCTCCTCAATCACGTTATCGCTACATATTATTTTTCTTTCTCCTTTCAAATCCCTACACCTTGTTTTAGGGCACATTTTTTTCCTACACCTCTATTTCTACTTCTAATGTAAGTATCTAAAACTACGTACTAGTCTATGTTATGTGGCCAAGCTCTCTCTTAGAATAACCTTACAATCTTTACAAGCTAATCGGTCATGTTTTCTCTGAAAAAAGGTATAACTGGCTCCCGCTAGTTCCACTTTTATAGGTAATTAAATGCTCCTCTCTTTTTTAAAGCATATATTTAGTATTATAAGGTCGAAATCCAACATAGTGTCTCCAGACTCATTCTTTTTCTTATTTAACTAGTGCTTCATAGCCCACACCCAACGCGAGTTTTTAATTCATCGAAGGAAAACCCAATTTCAATTTTACTCATTGATGAAACACGTGGTTCTTTGTCATTGACTCTATCTTGTAATGCCGAACTCTCCTTACTTCCTATATGACGATTTATGGCACTTAACACAGTTGAGAAATGTCGGCGTGCAATTTGATGCATGACGATATCGTAGCTTCAAAATTCTTTGTTTTCAAGCAAGTTTGTAGGTATAATGCTGATTTTGGGACGACAAACATTGTTGATTAATAACAATTGGATTATGGACCTCACATTGCTATGTCGAGACTTGATGACTACGTTCATAGACTGAGGATAATAGTAAACAATAAATTAATAATTCTTTTTAAATAAAATGTAACTCTCTAATTAGATCCAATGAGTATATAGAAGATATATAAAATAAAAACATTTACTAAAACATAAGAAAACTTCTTAATTACATACAGAACATATAAATTACCGTATATTGTATTTTTTTTTTATGTTAGCTGAAGTCTCAATTGCAATTCTCCACTTGTTATTCTTGATAAGCAAACAACGATCTGAATCATTAAACATATGAAACTGCACATTTTGGAAAATTAATAAGAGGCAGCAAAATGATAAAATCTCAGGACAATTTTAAAAAATATAAATGATGAAAAAAATTTAAAAATGAAAACTTATGAAAAAATAAAAATGGAAAGAAATAAACTTCTCCTAATGATCCATTTAATTGATGAATTCATTTTTTTTTTATTTCTGCTAAACTAACCCAAAGACTATACAAAATTACTAATTTTATTACTATGACCCACCAACCTAACATGAACTTCCATGTTACGCTACTTTATTATTACAGCCCACCAACCTAACCTGAACTTCCATGCTGCTACATCGATAATAGTGTCTATATATTCAATCCTATTAATAAATGGGCAAGATTAGGTTAATAAAGTGATCTGGAATAACCAAAATTAAACCTAACATGGGTTGGAAACTATAAACCTAAACATACCTTCTAATATATGGGTGAGGCTTAGGTAGTAAAGAATAAACCTAAATCTAAGCATTAGACCTAACTTTCTATAGAATGCAGTAATTAAATAGAAATGAAAAGAATAATTTTCAAAATAATAAGGGGAACTTTCTAAAAAAGTATCAAAACTATACTTTATTTTCAAGAAAGTACAATCTATTGTAAAATGACAAAATTTCAAAACATATTAAACAAAATGTAACAGAAGAAAGCAAATTAAAAATGGAAAACAATTCATTTTAGTTTATTTTAAAAACTACTTGGACCACGATATCCTACATTTTCCTATATTCATTTCCATCATGTAATGATGGTTGTTTCTTCATAATTGTAGAGTCTAAAGAACATGTGCAATGATTATTATCTCTTTTTTTTTTTTTTTCTACTTTTCCAAAGAGAAGAAGATCACTCTAATGTCCAAAGATCCAACAATTCATTTTAGTTTATTTTAAAAACTACATGGACCACCATATCCTATATCTTCCTATATTCATATCCATCATGCAGGCAGCCTCTATGAATTTCTTATAATGATTTTGCTCTGAAGCTCCAACTATTTGGACTGATTTTGGTGGCTCCTATGGCATGGGAGGAAAGATGGTTGTTTAAGAAATTTCTCTTCTGGCTACTTTGTTGGTGAATGGTCCACATGATCAATCCAACCCAATCACTCACCTTTATGGCAATTTACATGTCACATTTTTCACTGCTACCAATACAATTAATTAGATATAAGCATCTCTTAAAATAAGATTTGAATAATTAGAAATGTTATTAAAAAATAAATCTAAAAGGAATATACAAAGTTTGAAATCCATTGAACAGCGGGGAAAAAAAAAATAAACCAGATATAGAAAAGTAATGTTATACCAACTACATTGATCAAGTGCAGTCGTTTGTACATTTGTACCTTAATCCATGGGGCCCACCTTAGCCCCTAGCACCAAAAACATGTAAACAAAATCCGAACCGGCGGAAAAAGTTTGAAATCCATTCAACAACATAAAAAAGAAAAAAAATTAGAAAAGTAATGTTATACCAACTACATTGATCAAGTACAGCCGTTTGTATGTTTATACCTTAATAAATGGGGCCCACCTCAGCCCCTAGCACCAAAAACATGCAAACGAAATCTGAACCAGTGAAAGTGAGGGCCCCATGCTAGATTTTTGAGATTTTGATATTAGAGCCCACCTTCCAAAAAAATAAAAAGTTACTTACAAAAAAAAACTAGTTGAGATTTGGATAGTGTTGGCTTTTGGAGATTCTTAAGATTTTATTTTATAGGAAAATTAGAGAATAGTGATTTGGTGAGATTAGATTAGAACGGCAATTTCGGAATTAGGCGGTGCAAAAAGCTTAAGGTTGCACCACATGTCGCTCCTCCGCGAACTCACCTGCTGTCTTTTATTATATAATAATAATTTCTAATATATTAAAGTTATTACAAATCTTGTTTGCCTACCCCAGAACCCACATCGGATTTAGCAACTGGCTAGGGTCAAGGAAAGTCTCCTGATTAAGTATTTCTGTGATCCTTGGAGAGTTTGGGTGGGAATCAGACTCATGCAAAGGTTCAGTTGTCATTAATGCCATTCCAACTCGCTGCTCACTTGCCTAGCCCCACCAACTTTGCAACCCTAACCATCCGTTAAAATATGATCTCTTCAAGCAATGAGTCCTTCTCATATGCAGTATTTAGTCATTTTGTAGAGAAACGACCATCCCTTGAATGAGTTAAAGAGAAAGGCAAACATTGGAGTTTATCAAAACCCTCCCTAGTCTCCCTCGCCGTCAAAGGCCTCTTCATCTTTCGATTCAACTCCCCTCAAGATAAATCATAGTTTTTTATATAAACTATGATTTGGACAGCCGAAACTTTGAATAATATTTTATCAAGTTAAAAGTAAGTGCAGCAACTCCTTATCAGATCTTGGCCCAAGCCCAGAATTTAACTTGTCCAGTATAGCCCAAAACCCTGTCTACCCAGAAATCTGTACTCGATAAGACTCCCAATATGTTCGGTTACAAGCCTTACGAGTTCCTACGTTTTCAATTCCATGCAACTGAACTTGTTCTTAGTATACAATTGCAAGTGTAATAAGTTCTTTTTTGTCTGTCCCACAATGGTTAAATTGGAGGAACAGTGTTTATATGTGACTTTTATTTGTTATACAATACTGGAGAGAGAATATTAAGAAGGTAGGATATATTAAGAACACAAGCCTTGTTAGGTTTGTAAAAATAAAACTGGTCAACAAAAACTTTGAATTACCAAAAACGATCTCCACGCCTTTAAACAGACATCTGCTCAAGCCCAGTATTCTTAGTTCCCAGGCTAGAAAGTAGAGCAACACGTACGTGTATCTGGCCAAAACAGCAAGTCCTCTGCCCTGCAGTACTTTCCTGCTCATGTTCAATCTAACATTTAGTTCAAAAAAATTCTGGTAGAATATATTTTGCAAGGATATGCATATCTAAGCCTGTGACTGGTGGTGTCAGATATGAGTCCCAACTTGACCCAATCTGAAAAACAAACCAAATTCAGGTGCAAGTCTAGATGTGATGGGTCTTGTCTTGCGCCAAGCCACAGACAAGCTAGGGGTTGGGGTGCCATTAGTTGAGCTTGCCTATTAGTTAGGTTGAGAATGTGTAACCCAAATTGGACGTAGGAAGGGTCAATCCGGAGCCAGCTAATTGAGTGACTAGGTTAGGTTGGTGGAAACTCCAACCTAGGCAATCCCCAAAACCTACTTTGATTCACTGCTGTTGTGACTAATTTGGCAATCAATCACCCTATACCAGTCTGATGGACCATTGACTCTTACTTCTAGTTACTATATTAAGACATTTGTTTCTTAAAGTAATCTCTAGCTTTCTGCAGGCACTTGAACAATTGAGAAACGCCCATGAATGGGAATGCAATAACTCGTCCAGCATGATCATCTGTGCAATCATAGGTTTTACAAATGGCAACTTTTTCATTAGAGAAACATTAATCACATGGATTCATGGGTTGTCCTACTACAATCCAAGTATTGTTGCATTGCCTGAGAACAAGAGAAAATGCAGATTTTGACAAAGGCTTCTTCTATGGCTTAACTAATTGAGCGATGGAAGCCTTGCTCAAGTTGTTGAACAACCATGGACCTGAAGAATGCATTTCTTTAATACTATATATCACTTGGGCAACCAATCAGACTCATTGATCTTACTTTTCATTTTTTTTATTGGGCTACAGGCTTCGATCTTACTATTTATCCAATAACACCAACCCCTTTCTTTTTGTTATCATGCATGGTTTGAAACCCAGGGTCTCTATGTAGTCTCGGACACTTTTTTTTTTTTGCTTGAATGGTAACAGTATCCTTTTTTAAAGTAAAAGAGAATACAAAGTGAAGCAGAGGGGAAAGAAAATACGAAAGGGTAAGAGCATTGAACCCCCACCCCCAAGAGAAACTACATAACAATCTATTTGCAAAATGATTTGACAAGTGAAAAGGAAAACTGAGTTTAATTTCGATTTTGTCTCTTAATCGCTATGTGCTAAAGATGAAGTTTATGAAAAGCTTTTGTATAGTTGATTTGTCACTAGCATAGGACGCATGAGAAGACAAATAAAAGGAAATCCATGCGGGCACAATTATTTACAAAAAACTAGCCCCATTCGATCATCCTATCAACTTCATCTGGGCCCACAAGTTTAATGGTGTACAATCCATTTCCATGGATGTGTAGTCATTCGATCCAACGGTGCATAGTCCATTTGCATGGGTCAAAGTTGGTGGGACCCTCGAACTATAAGGGGTGGGGGTCGTATGGATCGAAGATGGCCCCCTCACATGTGAGTAGTTGGATTCCCTCTCGTCTGCTGATGTGAATTTAAATTCAATCTTTTAATACTGCAAATGCACGGCTGTCTTTTTGAGACAGTGGCAAGTATAGGTCGATCCCACATGAAGCACTACTAAATTAAAATTTAAAATATAATTTTTTTTATCAATGATAATGACAAAAGAGATAATGAAAATAAAAAAAATAATAATAAGATTGAGAAAATTCAATATCTAAAGTGCAGAAATAAATATGAGAAAACGCAAATTAGAATATCATGAATCCATTAAGTAGTCCCACTATCATTCTATGCAATAAATAAAATAAATTTATCCCAAAAATCCTTCAAATCAATGTTTCTGATTCGGATAATTTGTCTATCAAGAGCACAGATTTTCACAATTTATTTAAAGCAAAAATCTACTTCACCTAATGAAATTATGAACTTAACTAAATATCACATATTAATCAAAGATAGATTATTTAAAGCATTGTTCAAAGAAAAAAATTGAATAATATAGGTTGTCAATGACATGAAGCATATTTGTTATTATAATCAATATGCAAAAGACAAAAATATCACATAGATTAACGATGAGAAACACTTAACTTCATCTAATACTCTGATCCAGGGATCTACTCCTCCATTGAAAAAGATGTAATTTTCATTGAGAACTTCACGGCAATTACAATTTTCTCTGACACTCTTCTGGAATAATGCTCTAGAATACCCAAAAATAACTCTTAAATTCTATTAATTAAAGAAAGAAGTAATAATGGACGTCCAAGGAGGGTGTCACTCACGTATGCTACCTTTTGGTTCCTTTTATAACTCCGGTTATCTTATAGGTACATTGAATTTAGACACCTTCTCTGCAGATTTGATTTATCTTCATTGATAATGTATATCTGTTATCCTCTTTTAATTTGAATGAGGTGGAAGCTTTTGGAAAGCTCTGGATGGCTTGGCTAATCTTCAGATGGGGTCCCACAAGGGATGTACAGCAATTGATTATCAACGGTACGGATTTAATTGCAATTTCATCTAAAAATGAACATGAAAATCTCTAGGCCCATCACTTTGTCAATATAGGTCTGATTTGCACATTCTTGGGCTCCACAATTATCCACTCTAAATAAGCTTTCCAACCGTAGGTAAATTTCATCGATCTGACGGTCGGATTGAAAGTTATGACTATTTTAAGATGAGTTATCCTGAGAAAAAGGGGATTAACTTTTGAAATTTGATTTGCAATGAATTCTATCTCTGCACAACTTTCATTTTCGAAAAGAGATCAGATGTGGATGATTCAAAACCTTCTTCTTTTGTTCCAATTAGAATTCTACTATTTGAATTATCCATTAATAATCTCATATCTGCAACTACTACAGACCCTGCCATGTAGGACATTTTATCTGCTTGAATAGTGGGCCCCATGAGAAGTCTTCTACTATAGTTAAGACTCTTCAATTGATATGATGAGTGGACCCCTCCTTTGGCGGATTTGCACTTGGCTTGTGTGTAGGGTCTACGTGGTGAATTTTTCAATTTACTTCTTTTCAAGCTTCAATTTAGCAATGCAAGGCCCAGGATGACTATACGTGCTTGAAAGTGTGTTCCACGACAGAAGCCTGCAATTCTCATTTTTAACACATTCTAATTCAATACGTCAAATACTGAAGAGCCTATTTGAAGCGGGACCCATCCGAATTGAGTTCTACTCCAACTGGGATTCTTCGGAGAAATTTGCAAAACATTCTAAGTTAATGCAGAAAATATATGAAAAGTATGAAAATTAAGGTTGTTAGGTGAAAATGTATGAAATAATGGAATTAGATAAATAATGATGCAATTCACCTAATTAAACCCTTAATTCATCCTAAAATGATGCGTAAATATACAAATTCATGAACTCAACATCTGCTTGAGCTGAGGTGAATATGTATAAAGGGTCATTTGTTTACACGCATTTACATAAGAAATTACTGAACATGGATAATGGTTACACAGCTGTCATGTTTGTATGCACTCATTTACGCATGTGGTACGTAAAAGAAGTGTGTAAATGATATGGAAATAAGCCATCAAATTTGAACACCCCACTCTCATGTTCAACCAATGCATATCAAAAAGGCGGACGGTGAATTAGCGTCACAAGTGACCATCCAAGCGTCACAAGTACTTTTTTTTATCTATAATTGTTTGAGTGTGGAGCATGCCCAATATGCAGACCTAACAGAGGCATTTGAGGTCTAGTGTTTATAAGTCTAAGATTGCCAAGAGAATGGGTTTGTAATTATTGGTGATTGTTCATGTAAATAAGTAACATTTGGGCTTGTTTGGATCTTTCCAAGCCAATGGTTTATATGCATATTTAGAGGATTCATGTGTTTGGATAACCAGAGTTACCAGCAAGTGAGAGATTTTTGTTATTTGACGTAACCAATTATAGGAAAAAGAAAGTTGCAAGTAATTAAATTAGTAAGTAAACTGATAGCCAAGCAACCAAGTTTGAGGCCCAAACAAGGCTTATGTAATAGAGGTAACTTTGACAGCCACGAACTGCAAGCAATCCATAGATGGTGAGCTTGAGCTTCATTCAATTTTATGTAAACATAATTTATAAAAATGAGTTTATTATATTTACATATGTCATTCAGACAAACGTGGCATAATAAAGAACATGCGTAAATTACGTAAAAATGATGATGGTAGACAAACGTTGTAAAAAGAAACACACGTGCGTAAAGCTTACATACTCAATTATTGCATATTCAACAACTACAAATGTAAATTGCATTTACACAGAACTTGCGTAATAGACAAACGACCCCTAAGTGTCACATCAACTAGAGCATAAAGGAAGAGAAGCAATGAAGTCAGTCTGGAGCACACTAATTGTTGTAGTTATTTGCGGTTGGAAGTATGTGGGCCTCGTGGATAGATTTTCAAAACTTTTGACCCACTTGACTCAGGGATCAAGTATCCATAAGGCCAAAAACCCAATTCAGGATGCAAACTCTCAATCTCACATATTAAGATCAGTAAAAACATCTATCTAGAAGATAGAATCAGCAACATAAAAGCTTCAAATAAATCTACAACATGCAAGGAAGTATATTATACCTTCGGAGCTCGGTTGTGCTCTAATGGAGAAGTTGCTACTTTCTTTGATGACAAACTCTTTCGCAAATCAAATCAAGATCTCCAATACCCAATAGTCTTCCACACTATGTCCCTTATCAAATATCTTTCCTTAAGGAGATGGGTGAGATCTCCTAAAGAAAACTACTAGAAAAACAACTAGAAGAGGAACTAGAAGAGATGTGCAACAACTTGCACAAGAGAGGAGAAGAGAACCTTGGGCATGTACACTAAAACCATAGGGGACATCCAAGGTGGGGTTGTTCCACTTTTATAGCCTCTTGCAACTCCTCTCTTACTAATTGACATAGAAGTCTCACTTCCATTAATTAGTAACATTCTCTTTCTAATTAGAATAGAAGTCCTACTTCCATTAATAACTTACTACTGTCACTATTAGAAATCTTACTTCAAATAGAAATAGTAATTACCAAATTCCTTTCCATTTAGAGCTCTACTAGAATTAGTATCTATCCAATACTTGGGCTAGTATGGGGACCACTAGGGATTCCATAGAAAGCTGGCTCCAACTGGGACACGCGACCCCACATCTCATGTGCAATCCAGGCCCACAGTTAATTGCAAATAACTCCACTATATAGATGCAATTGAACTCCAGTCTTAGGAATAAATTACAATGAAGACCCTAAAATTCCCGATTACCACAAGTAGGCCCCACTATCAATATCCATGGATCAATTGGAATAAATTTATCTCTTCCAATCTTAGTTCCACATCTTATTATCCTTGAGCCCCAATTAATCACTATGATCATCAGTACGATCCAATTAATTCTTAATCGAGATGGGTGCGCACTTACTAATGACAAATCTATTAATTGGCACAAGGGGATAATAGAGATAGATTCCATCTTGATCATTCAATGTTCCCACAGTCCTACTACCACATACCCAAGACACCGAGGTGTTGACCTATAGTTGGCCTCACTCATTAGTGACTCAAAGCAAATGAATAGATAGAAACTTGAGTTCATCAATGTCTCAGGATTGAGAGCCTATTGCTACAGAATTATGAGAGCATACCTTGTTATTGAGACGGAATTCCATAAGGTGCTTCTCATGGTCCTTCAATACATCCAATGTACCAGCACATTGATCCAAAATCTTCCATTCTGATGATCGAGACAAATCACACTATCTCATAGTGATCAAAGTGTTGCAACCTTATCAGATGAGATGCCCAGTCTCATCACTGGTTGTGAAGATATTTTAAGTATAAGATTTGTGACATATATCTCTCGTGTGTGGATCTCATCCATACACATATATCACATCTAATATACTAATGGGACCCGATTCAACTCATGAACCATTATGTCATATGTATTGGTCATGTGCATAAAGTAATAAAATAACATTCATCTCATGAAAATAAAGCATGATTTTATTGATAAATAGAGAAATTAATCAATTTATGACATCAACTGATGGATTGAGTCCATACAATCTAACATTTGCATCATAATCAGGAATCTTACACTTGGTATGAAAGATGGGCTCATGACATTGCCCTAGGTGGAAAAATATGAAATTGTAGGCTTTACAGTGTGTTTGGGAATAGGGGAAAATGGAGAGGAGGAAAAAAATGGGGGGAAAATGGAGGGAAATTTTTTTAAAGGGTGTTTGGGAAGGGGGGGAGGGAAATGGAGGGAAAATTTTGTCCTTTCCCCTCAAAAATTTCCCCCCCAAAAATGGGGGGAAAATGAGGGCAAAAGAGGGGAAGGCAAGGAAATTATTAAACTACCCTTTTTTGTCCAATTGAAATTTTTTCAAAAGCAAGGGTAAAATGGTCTTTGCCTCTCTACTTTTTCACTTTTCTTGCCCCACTTTTTGACTTCCCAAACAAGAGGAGGGAAAATTAATTTTCCTTCCCCTCCCCTTCATTTTCCTTCCCCCTCAAATTTTCCCTCCCCTCCCCTCCCCTCCCCTCCCCTCCTCCCTTCCCAAACGCAGCGTTAATGAGAATTAGAAATATTAGTCAAACTCATTTTACAAGTTATAATTTCATGCTGAAGCAATAAAAGATTTTATAATTTTAAAATGGTCAATTTTTTTAAGGTATCGTTTCATTTCAAAGGCATAGATTCGGGTCTATATGAACGTTGAAGGGCAAATCCAGGAGGAAAATGATTTCCAGACTTCTTCAACCTCAATCAAGTCTATGAATGGAAATTTGATGGTCACTTGGTCTGAACTCTCGGCGCTTCATGCCTTTGATCAAAGTTCTTATATATTCTTAGAAATCAATTGAAAAATATCAAATGATCCCTAAATGAAAGTATTTTTAAAATATTTATCATACATGTTTGTAATATATATGGCTAATTGATCGGAGTTGTTAAACCTGTATACATAATTTATATAATTAAGTAAATCAAGGAATGTCATTTGGGATGATTTGAGAAGATACAAATAATATTTGAAACAGGCCACTGCAACTATAGAGTTAAAATTACATGCAACTGAGAGAAGGGTGAGAGTAATAATGAGTTGAAATTAGTTACTTAGAAAGTAGAAAGAACATGACTTTGAATCTGAGATAAGTAGAGAAGGAGAACTCACAAACCCCCATTAGATTGATTATAGTGCAGAGTATGTGACAACAGAGTGACCTCGGTGATTTGTACTGTGATCATTGGCCAAGTATAGCTATAGTGAAACTAAGGCTAATACATACATGCAGGAATAATATTTGTGAGCAGTTTGAATATGAAAGCTGGGACCTCTCAACTTGAACCTAACTAAAGTACTAGTGTACCAAATTAGAGCAATGAAGTCATTAATAAAAGAGATAACATAAGCATTTCACAATAACATAATCATGTTTAATGAACTCTATTTTTTCTGCCTTGCTCTCTATTCTTCCAAATTATCGTTTTCATGCAGGCAACTATTATAATTGAGATCTTCACTGCAGAAGGAAATTATGTGTCAAGAAATTAATCTTTCTACAGCCCAATTAATCCCAACTATAGAAGGATCACTTAACAATTCTAATATCATGTCATTCAAACATTATGTGAAGTTTAAAATACGACTATTTATTTAAAATGCAAAAATTAACTTTATTGGGTCCCAGAACTGATTGGAATGAGGAACTCCAATGATCACATCACTTCCTCTTTTTACCTTTTTTAGAAGGCATATCTTGGTTCTGGCTCTTAATCCTACTAAACTATAAAAAATCACAATTGAAATGCATGAGACCCGCCGACAGGTACAGAAATGAATAATGTTTAATGAGGTAGATTTGTGCATATCTTAAGGGGAATCATTGCTCTCCATTCTCCAAGCACCACTAATTAAACTACATTAAACGAAAGGGCGATTTAGGCAGACCAATTGGAGCTCGCCACACCACTAATAGTTGATGTGTAAGCTTCCTTTTGACTCTTTTGTGCTATTATGACAGGTTCACTCAAAAACAGAGAGGGAGATCTCAATGGAGAGACCAAATCTCAGAAAAGGTTTGGCCATAGATGTGAGTCGTTATCGGGAATAGGTTTGTTTCAAGCAATTGTACTAGAGATGGCAATGAGTCGGTTTTCAACAAAATCCGCCCCAATCAACTCTTATTTGGGGCGGACTCATTGAGGAGCAAGCTTCAGAGTGGAGTATTGAAAAGTATTTATAATGCATCTATTACACTTTAGAAGTTTTGGTAAATATGGTTATACCTTAAACTTAATAGGGTTACGGGCGAGTTGCCTCACCATGCCCACATTTATAGTATATAGAGAAATTTGTTTTATTTGGTAAACAAGTAAACAACATATGTAAGATACATCTTTCGATGGTAAGTGGCAGTAGGCTAAGCTTGCAACCTCAAAGTAATTTCAACTCTTCCCTTCTACATTTTTATTTGGCAGATCTGGTATTCGGCAGGATATTTGTTAATCAAATCCCAAACCGACCCAACCTGCATTCCCGGCAGGTCCCAGGCAGGATATTTGTCAAATCAAATTTGTACCTGACTCAACCCGTTGTCATCCTTAAATTTGGGATGGCCTAACATACAACGCTTACATTGAAGCATGGCAGTGACTATTGATTAGAACAGGGAGTTAGAAGGGTCTACCTATCACCAGCCCACCTAATAGTTGGGAACACACTGGTCATTGAATATACTGTTGTGGAGGCCACAAAAAGTTATTAAAACTGTAGCAACAATCAATTCATTGGCCAACAAAAATCAGGTGATTAACAATTTTTTTTTTTTTTTTGGGTGAGTGAGTATTACAGATTCAGTGTAATCATAAGGTGGGCCTTGTCGGCCCAACAGGTAATGACACTCCATGCTTAAGGAGAAACGAGCCATTTCCCAAATATCTTGATTACTGTAACTAAAAAAAAAATCCTACTTGTTTGGTAGGAGTGGAAAGCAAATGTTAGGATCCTATGCCTTCGGCTGCCCACGTCATCTTGAGCCCCCAATGTTCCATTCATGTACAGGGCACTTTTCATATAGACAAGGTAGGCACAACTACGTGGGTGCGGCCACACTCGTTAAGTCACGGTGCATTTCAAAAAATCCATTACAATTATTGGTCCACCCTAAAAATCCACATGAAAAGCCTTCGATTTGTCCCTAAAACCAAACTACCTAATAAGGTTTGCACCCTTCATTTTAAAATCCCAGGTCCGCTACTTACTGGCATAATACCCATGCAAGGATAAATCCTATGCAAATTAAATAAACATCCAAACTGAGTATTGCTTAATTTCTACTATAGTGGAAATTTACAACAAAAAAAAAAAAAATTCTTTTTTTATTTTTTTAAATTTCATATAACTTTTAATATGCCAATTCTTAACCCCATCTTCTTCTTCCACTTTTTCTCTAAAAAATAAAGATAAACAATCTATTATTATATTTTCCTTTGTTTATATTTCAAACAACTTCGAGAATCACTCAAAAGCAGAGCAGCCCGCTCATACTTCAAAGGCATTGGACTCCCCAAGGCATAAGTCATACTTCTTTCAATCAAAGAGAATTTCTGGGGGCCACTTATCTTTGATGGGTCCAGCAAACCAACTATCAGGGGCCAGACTACGAACTGATTCTACCGACATGGTTGCCTTGGGAGTTACGATATCTGGAATACGACAGGCACAGGATCTGCAAATAAGGAAATATTGAACTTTTGGATGGGGAGAAAAGAAAAATAAAAAAAAAAGTGAAAAAAGGCATGGGAGTAGAATAAACAAAGGGAGAGCCACCCAATGCATGCCACGAGTACGAGCCACCCAATGGATGCCACGAGCACCTTTCGCTTTGCCTTGGCCTTTTCGACTTTGTCTTTGCACTCTCCGACATACATATAAAATCACTCCCTCTTAGTTGTTACATGTAAGAGGTGGGCAGATAGATGCTACAAGCAAATATGTTTGTCTTTTGTAAGAATCTTTCCTGGGTTTTGCTTAAATTTGGATAAGAAAAAAGTATGGTGGTGTAAATTCGTTTCTGGGTTTTGTTTGTAAGTGCTAAAGTCACTCACAGAGAGAGGAAGGTTTTTGTTTTTCCAATGGATTGGGATTTAGAGAGCTCTTAGATTCTTATCTTGATTAATTTTTAGGTTTTCTCATTCTGGGGTTGCCTTATTTTCACACACACACACACACAGAGAGAGAGAGAGAGAGAGAGAGAGAGAGCAAAAAAGAAGATGGTTTATGGGATGGAATCCAACAACCCAGTAGCTGCTCCATTTGTGTTGAAGACTTACCAGATGGTGAACGATCCCACAACAGACAGTCTCATCTTCTGGGGCCGAGACAACAACAGCTTCGTTGTGTCAGAACCTTTGGTTTTCTCTCAAAGGCTCCTCCCCACCTACTTCAAGCACAACAACTTCTCCAGCTTCGTCCGACAGCTTAACACCTATGTAAGTATCCATTCAAATCCACTCAATTCCTATCCATCCAAACAACACCCTCTCCTTCTCCATACCCCATCTTCCTAATCCCCCAGTACATAGTAACCCCTTCTCTGTGTTTAATATTTTCTATGATTAAATATAATTATTTTTCTTTTGAGCATCATCTAATTAAGAGGTTGCCCACTTTTTCCATTGCTTTTTTTTTTAATATTTTATTATTAAATAGAATTAATTTAATATTTAAATTAGAATGAAGAAATACAATTCATGCAACTGAGCCACTTATATAGTTGAGATAGGGCGTTATTTGTTAATGATAATGATGATGAGGACGCATTAGTTAATAATTTTTTATTTTTCACAATCGAACTTAAGAAGTGTGGGTGCTTTAGATGACTTATTTAACTCGTTACGTTTATTTTAAAAGCATTTTTAACCATTATTCACATGACAGTGTGGCATTTATTATTATTTTTAAACCATTAATGTATTGAAAAGGGCGTCACTTCTTATATTTTATGATTAGCTCTCTCTAGATTTTCAGTTTAGGAAGGTGCTTCATAGGTTGATTTTGAATCAAATTAATTTCTAACAATTTCACAGCTGAAACTATTGTATTGTTTTTGCCTTAATCGAGCATTCAATTGTAATCTATTCATAACATACAAGTTTGTACAACCATCCAAATAGGGGTAACTCAAAAATGATTTTGAGATCAAAACATTCTAATGTCTAAAGCATTTTAATTTTGATTTAGGGATTTAAATTTTTAACCTTTAAACAAGGTTCTTTTTTTCTGAACATTATGCTTTATATTAGTCTCATTGAGTATCTATCTATTTAGGACAGAGCAAAGGTAACACTGTCCTTGAAAAAAAATTACCTTTAACAATCACCACCTTTTCAGATAACGAATAATTTAAATGGGCTTTTAAATTATTTTGGGTTGAGACAGCCGGCCAACTGCTATCTCCATAGGCAAATTAGGATGAGTTCCAATTCAAGGAATAGAAATATAGATGGCAATTGAATCCATCAGCGGTTTAAATTAGGCTTTGGTTTGTTTGCATGAATTGAATCCTTAGAAATTTATCGTAAAATGGGTTATAAAGCGAGACATTAAAGTGATTTGGGCTAAAAGGTATAAGGTGGACAAGTAGATGAGAGCTGACGGGGAAGATTATTTGATCATTGCTTCATCGACATTTACCTTTATTTCTTTAATTTTAACCACTTTTATAGAATTATACTTATTAAAATTCCTTAAAATTCAATACCAGCAAAACGCTATAGTGAAAAATAACAGTTGTATTTTCAATTTTGCATTCATGGTAATTTAATTTACTCAACAATCTAAATTTTCAATCAGGGCTTCCGAAAGGTCGATCCCGACCGATGGGAATTCGCCCACGAATCCTTCCTCCGCGGCCAAAAACACCTCCTCAAGAACATCCTCCGCCGCAAATCCCACCGCCACGGCGACCCAACTCAACACCACCTTCTCCTCCCCAAGAGAGAAGACGACCTCTCCGCCGACGACCAGATTGAAAAGACCATCATCTCCGAGCTCACCCGATTGAAGCAGGAGCAGAAGGCCATAGAGGATGAGATGCAGGGCATCAGCAGACGCCTCCAGGCCACAGAGAAGAAACCACAGCAGATGATGGCCTTCCTCATGAAAGTAATAGAAGACCCCACACTTCTGTTCAGAATGACTGCAGGGAAAGACCCCACAAAACGACTTGCAGAGAAGAAGCAGAAGCGATTGACGACGATTCCTTCACCTGAACAAGAGATGGTTGGTTTCGTCCCGTCGTCAGGAGCAGCTGAGGACGACATGGTCAGCGTCGTCCCAGTGGTAAACACGGGCATGGTGGGCCCCACTGCAGGAGAGTACTTTCCTAATGCTTCTGCAACCGACACGAGTGTCCGTAACGGTGTCGGCTTCGGACTTGGAAATTCCGATACTGGATTTTCGTTTGGACCGGTCGCGTCGGAGTACAACTCCAACAGCAATGGCAACAACAGCAGCCAGATGGTTTTCTTTCCGGAGTGGGGAGGGGTTGAGGCTACACCGATACCGTACTCTATCTTCGAGGGATATTAATGGAAGTGGCATCACGTGAGCTGCACGTGAGGGGATGTAAGATGTGAATTTGTTGGGTTTTGTTTTTTTTTTTTTTCTTCTTCTTTGTAAATTAATTTAAATATGAATGTGTTTGACTTTGTATGGTCTCCAGAATAGAAATTCTATGCTCTATTTTACAATACTTAAAATTTTTTTTTTTGAAGGTCTGTGATGAGAAATAAAAGGATGACGGGGTCTGGTAGATAACAAGCTTGTGATATATACTTAATTTATACTTGTGTCAATGAGAAAAAAAAT
The DNA here is from genome assembly GCA_028538565.1 of Umbellularia californica. Lineage (NCBI taxonomy): Eukaryota > Viridiplantae > Streptophyta > Magnoliopsida > Laurales > Lauraceae > Umbellularia > Umbellularia californica. The sequence goes on from JAPQWN010000002.1 coordinate 78,706,985, forward strand.
GAGCTAATGATGTTTAAGACGAGTGAGAAGCACGTGAGTGTCTCATCTCACATAGCTGCCTATGGATTGATTCTAGAGTGGATGAGTCATCGCATGAGTATCGTACCATTAGCCTAATCTAGGTCCCGTAGATGATATACGTGTGATACTTAATTCATACTAATATCACTGAGAAAAGGTGAGCTGATGATGCTTAAGGCGGGCAAGAAGCACGTGAGTGTCTCATCTCAAATAGCTGCCTAAGGATCGATCCTGGAGTGGATGAATCATATGATCACGAGTACCGTACCACTGTCCTAATCTATACATACGACCCTCAACTGAAGTACACCAAGAAATCAAAGCATGACCTAAAAAATTATAATGCTTTCATAAATAATTAATATAAGTGTGATACTTAACTCATACTTATATCACTGAGAAAAGGTGAGTTGAAGATGCTTAAGATGGGCAAGAAGCATGTGAGTGTCTCGTCTCACTTAGTTGCCTAAGGATTGATCCTAGAGTGGATGAGTCATTTCACGAGTATCGTACCGCTGTCCTACTCTGTACATACAACCTACAACTAATGTACACCAAGAAATCAAAGCATGACCTTAAAAATTATAATGCTCTCATAAATAATTAACAAACGAGTGCTATTCAACTCATACTTATATCACTGAGAGAAGGTGAGCGGACGATGCTTAAAACTGGCAAGAAGCATGTGAGTGTCTCATCTCACATAGCTGCCTAAGAATTGATCATAGAGTGGATGAGTCATCTCACGAATACCGTACCACAGTCCTATGGTCCTAATCTATCACACACAACACACACACTTTTATATATATATATATATATATATATATATATATTACAAGTTATTCATTATCATGATTTTATTTATTTATTTATTCAATTGTCGATGAGGGTATTCCTGTTGTATTTGACCCCATCAGACTTTTTCCCTCAGAGACGTATGACCCACAATTGATGTGCGCCAAGTAAATATGGGGAGTGTCAAGCACACAATGTGGAGAGCAGACCCATGCATGTCTTTTATGCTAACGAAGCAACAAACATAAAGTAACAGCCCATATAATTGTGAAGAAAATAATATGGGCTGTTATGTAATTATGTTTTCGCTGATAATGATATTAAGCAAAAATAGATGTGTGCATATCAATTATATAGACAAATATCAATCGGCTTTTACCTGTTACATGTGAACTTTAATACCAACACACAAAATCATTTCAAATTCATCAATGGCCTGTGAATTCCACATTTTTTCATGATTCAGAATTAGTCAATTGCCATTGCCATATTGTCCACATATAAATAGACCCCAAAAGATTAGAAGGGCAGAGGAGAATGACGAGAGTCACGAAATAGCGGTGGATTCATTCAATTGGTGACCATTCACCTCCACGTGAAATTGAGAATCTCACACACGTACAGAATCAACTTTATAAAAGTACCTACTCACATTATGCTAGCAAGAAAGTTAGCCCGGGAAAAAAATTAAAGCAAATCTGAACTTGGGGTTTTGTTTATAATATATTACAAAGAAAAGTAATTTAAAATAAAAAATATATATATATATATTATTTCTTTTTTGTTATTATCTATACTCATAAGATATATTATGGTCAATTCTAATCTAAAGTGACAATTGAACCGTGAGAAATAACCTAACTTTTAATACAAGTTTTGAGATGTTGGCAAGAACTTTCATTACTTATAATTCAACAAACTTACTAATGTATCAACCACTTTGCATTACAGATTAAAAGAATCCAATAATGAGAAAAATTAAAACACTAAATATAATAAGGATCAAGATAAAAAGAAAAATGTGGCTGTAATTATAAAAGATAAAGGGTACTATATTAAGTTAAAAGATCACATTTTAGAAAGAATTATACTTTAAAAATAAAAAAGCCTTATTCGTGAATAAAAAATCTTCACTAAAAATAATAATTGTTGATTATTTTCTTTTTTAAATATCTTTATCAAACGCATTTGATTTAATATGCATGATTATCAAAGAAGAATTTCTTAGACATCTCAAATGATATGAATTGTCCCATGTAATTATAAGACCCTGTCGATTAAGACATGCATCATTCTTCTTGAATTCAGTTTTTGGTTAAATAAACTTAAAAAATAGAAAACTTTTACGTTTCACTAAAATTTATAATTTTTTTTCTTAATTTTAACTTTCTAAAGAAAAAAATTTGTTCGAAATTTCAAATGATAAGAATTATTCCATGTAGGTCCCTCCCAGTTAAGACATGCATTATTCTTTTTAAATTCAATTTTATGTTAAATAGACTTTAAAAATAAAAAACTTCATGTTTCACTAAAAATTAGATTTCTAGAGTGTTTATCCTTATTTTTAACTTTCTTTATCAAAGAGATTTTATTTCATTAATAAAAAGAATTATTAGAAATCTCAAATGGTAAGAATGTTCAAATCTAAGTTCCTACCAAATGATAAGAATTGTTCTATGCAGGCCCTTGCCCATTGATTAAAGAGAGATATTATAGCATTTATTAAGGAGAGTTGTGATCAGTGAGAGGAGAAACTTACCTTCTCATTTAATTTCATTTGAAAAGCTTCATCAAACTATGTAACTCAAAGGCCAAGGCAGTTTTGAGGCTGATTTCAATTGAATTCAATGTGGTCAACATTGGATGAAATGGTCAAAATCAATTGAGGCTGATTTCAATTGAAATAAGTCCCTCTCATATATAATAATGGCTTTGGATTTTGATTATGATTGCAAACGGGTTTGTTTGTAAGTCCTCCGAATTGAAATAATATGTATGCATTCGAAATTAGATTTGACTTTTTATCAGATGAGAAATCAAAATCAAGTTCTCAATCCTTTTATTTGATTCGCATCTAATACTGAATAGTCAGATAATTGGGTATTCATTTGCAACGCTAGATTTCATTTCGGCTTAGTGCATTGTGCAAGTAATATTTAGATTTTAATTGCTCAACTGTTTCATCATTTTAGGAGTTTGGTTTTTTTTTTCCTCTCTTTCTTTGAAATTTGAAAATTAAAAGCTTTAGTATCTCCAATGTTACTAAATAAATGCTAGAGAACGAATTTTCTCCACAGTTACTAAATAAATATATACATTGAATACATCATCTGTAACGATCTGAGCACGCTGTCTATATGATATTGTCCTCTTTGGCTCATGGGATTTCAACCCAATCTTGTCTCACGGTTTTAAAAAGCCTCATGCGGAATTAAGGCTAGGTCACACACATATATACCCAAGATCAGAACTAGCGTGTTTTCAATGTAGGACATATGCACCCCTTCAACTGTGGCTCACAAATTTAATGACTTTATATTAAAGAAAAAATACAACCAGCGATCTAGCAATCCAATCCATTCGGATAGGTGAAAACTCGATGGATCCAATATAATTTGGGGGTCCTATGTGTGGGATGGTTCGGAGGTATCACAAAGTTGGCTCTACTATGTTGTCCCTCGCCGTAATATGGTAAGGGATGGATGCGCATGAATATATATATATACATATATATATATATTCAATATAACTATGTAAGTGTCTTGCCAAACAGCTGTGTAGGTTTCTTAATAAGTGCTTAAACTTCAAAGGGGCTCCACCTTTGTGAATGGCCAAGATTAAAAGTCCCGCACTATTCTTGTGAATGACTGTTGTAGGTAAAGTCCACACATATTTAAGCACATTAGGGCCTGCTTGTGCATGTGATGTTTCAGCAGAAACGGGTGTCAACAAGGCACCGGAAGTCTTGTTTGGTGCAGCGAAGAGAAGACCGGATTTTCTACGATTTTACTACGTGTTTCTTCGTTAGAGGGGAGATGACTTTCCCATCTATCCCCATCGGAACGCAAAGCCATAGAAGAGGAATCCCACGGCTCTGCACAAACACACCCTTAATATTGTAGTTTATATTCTACTTGACATGTCCCTTCAATCAATTGCAAAATTAAATATAAAAATGCCTCCTCCTAATAAATCCATTTCATATTTGTCTCCTTTGTATTTTTGTTTAGCCTTAATCACTATATGACAATCAAATTATTATTGTTGTGTTATTTCTATTATAGATCCAAGATACCAACGACATTGCCCACCATGATCGATTCAATCACTTCGCGAGAACTTGGCCTCTTTCAATGGCACTGGTTCTAGTTTCACTAATTAATTATCTCTAGATATATATGACTCCCGAAGATTTTTTTACAATATTTTCATGATGCTTAGCCCTGGATTCTAGTTAGCCAATGACTCCAAGGTGAGAGGAGTATGGTGTACATTTTAAGAGAAGAATAAGGCCTTCTAATGGTGCCACGACATTATAGATGTACAACATTTGTATATGGTTATTATTGACTAGTCTTTTGAAATGAAAATGAGCATAGTCTTAGATTTAAAATAAGTCGTCTGGCTATGTTATCATTTAACCATAAACTTTCATTAAAATTTGATATTTCCTTGAAAATTGGGATTATTGTACTTCTCATATGTACTATATAAATAAACATCACCAATTATCTTCGGGTTCATTGCACAACTAATTAGGAACATGTATAGCATGCATGGATTCGTGAGTTTTAAGTCCCTTGTATTGGAGAAGGAAAATCACAAATTTAAATTTATGCAGATTTGACAACATTGATTGAGAATATATATTCAAATCATAACCACTTGATAACTATGATGGATCATAAGTATTACATTCATAGTAGTGTATCTCAGATCTTGTAGGTGAGAGCCACAGTTGGATTTAATGCAATGGGCTCAAAGCATCTACAATCTAAACAACTAGAAGTCACTGATAGATTGTTAAATCTAAAATCATCTTGAAATTACTTAGATCATGTGACTAGAAAATACAAGCTGGAAATCCTCTACAGAGAGAAGAGGGGTTATAAAAATCCTCAAATTTAATATTATTAGGAATATTCCACATGAGGCCCCAATGGTTACATTTGTTTCAATGGGCTAAAGAGTCATCAATCAAATTCTTGAAAGAGTGCTGCTGCTATCTGCACAATGGGAATTGCTCTCCACACACTGCATCTCTTTACACAGTGATCTTCAGTGAAGAATATTCCATCTTTTTCTCTCTACACTCTGCATTTTCCCTAAAACTCCCATTAATGGACTCGAAGAAATTTCTCCCTACACTTTGTCTTCTTCCCTCCCATTTTACTTTTGTATACCGACATTTCGCTGCACCCTCCACGTCGATTCCTATCTCGACGAGCTCCCCCACCCGGACGTTTCTGCCGCACCTCATCCTGTTCAGCCATCTCTCTGTGCTCTCCATGCCTTCTTCTTCAAAGTGCATTATTGTGAATCGTTAACTTTCCAATATCTGGTGGAAATGCTTGTAGTGTTCTTTTAAGATCAAGTATTTGGTTTATTCAGAGTTTTTTTTTCTTCGTTTTTGTATCAATTTCATGACACTGTTCGGCACTGTGGGTCCGAAAAAGAATAATCTTTTCGGCCTCGATGTACCGTAAAGGTCTTACCTTTTTGGCACTGTGGTTCGGAGTAAGAAGTTCCTTTACGGCATCATAAGTCCGAGCAGATTGTAATTTGACGACACTACATGACCGAAAGGGTCACATTTCCACGGTGAGGTAATGCCGAAACTATATTCTCCACACGGATACTGAGGGGCGAACAATGTTTTAATGCTGTGACTTAGTGCTGAACAATGAAACTGTTTAATTTCTTGTACTGATTTAGGACTAGTTTTCTTTTGTTTTTTTCAAATATAGATGTGCCCCGTACCTCTAGGATTCGACCCACAGCGTCGATCAAGTAACTCCATCAGAGGTTTGTTGCTGATGAGGCCGAGGATGATGAAGAAGTAGTTGAAGAACACCCCCAAAAGAAGTACGTCAACGAACTTCAACTGATTGCTCACGATAGGACTGGAGAAATGAGGGGCCTACAAGTTTGAACCCGCTACCCAGTTTCCGGACGCATATTGCTACAAGTATTTGGTAGCAGTAGGTTTGTGATTAATCTTGGTAAATGTGTTTTAAATATTTATTACCTTCACTAATTTGTTTTTATTCCGTTTTGAAGGAGAGACCTCCACTTAGATGCCTAAGCCATGCCCAAAAAACAGTGAATGGGCATGGAATTCAGAAGGAAGGCAGACTACTGTTTTTAGTGGACTCATCAGCCGTTCAAGGTTGGCTCCACTGGTGACGACATCTTATCGTTTCATCAACAAGAACATGGTGTCAGCCTTTGTGGAAAGATGGCAGCCTGAGACAAACACATTTCACATGCCTTTCGGTGAAATGACGATTACCCTTGATGATGTAGGCACCATTCTAAGGATTCCAGTGACGGGAAAATTTGTATCAGTAGAGCAACTGTCATTTGAGCGAGCAATGACACTTGTAGAGCATGGTCTTGGGGTCACATCCCTACAGGCACACGAAGAGTTAGCAGGTGTGCGGGGCCCATCGGTTAGATTGGAGTGGCTCAAGGACCTATTTGGAGCCATGACAGATGCACATTCAGAAGAGCATATTAGGCATGCCGCTAGAGCATACCTATTGTATATCTTGGATTGTACACTCTTCACAAACAAGAGTGACACTAGGGTCCAAGTGATTTATTTAAGGCTACTAATGAACTTCAATGTGGCACGCACATATGTTTGGGGAGCTGCTGCGCTTGTGTACCTATACCGACAGTTGGGGTTTGCTACCTGGACTGGAGTTGGCAGATTATGGGATATCTGGCTCTCTAGAGGCATGGAGCTCAATTGCAATTGAGCTTGCAATTGGGCTTGCGTTTCTAACAATGAGGCAATTTGGGCCTGCATGCCCATTTGAGCCTCATGGTTCTTTGCCATCTGCTCTCTGTGCTGAGCTTGCATAGCCACTTGTGCTTCATGGTTCTTTGCCATCTGCTCTCTGTGCTGAGCTTGCATGGCCACTTTTGCTTCATGGCTTTTTACTAACTGCTCCAGTATAGCAGTCATCCTAGAATCAGCATCCGATATTGGAGGAGGAGGTGTAGTACCATCATTAATGGTAACTTCTATAAAGCCATCACTCCCCGATCACGACGCCATGCTGTAAGCAATACGGAAGGTCAGATTACATCTTAACACTTCATTCGCATATATATATATCACATACAGTGAAAACAATATACACAAATCCAAAGTTGGATTTGTTCTAATCGTAACGTTCATCACTTCGTTCTTAGTGTTTCTAAGCATTTTAAAGTTGTCTTAACCTAGCTTCTTAACTAGGCGCTCTGATACCATATAATAAATATGTCACGAACTGGGCCCGAGGCCGGACTAATCGGGGCCTAATCCGGATCGCAAATCCATATACTTACTCCCGTAAATCTTGAATTAACCGAAGTTAAGACAAGACTCACAAGGGATCTATCATGTATACCTGCCAAATGTACATTTTTGCGGAAACATATATATACATCGACAATAATTGACTTTACATTAGAAGTAAAGTTCGCATATACAAAATTACAGTCCAATAAAGTCCACCACTGCATATTCAAAATAGAATGCAGGGGACATCCATTTACATTTCAAAATGATTTACAACAAAAATATCTATCAAAATAATGCCCAACGATCTCAAAATGTCCAATTCATTCGCCCTCTGATTATGTCCATTCTACTAGACCTCCTGGAGGTATCGGATGGGCCTCCTCCACATGCGGCGCGGCCTCTGCAAGGCTGGGAAGGGCAACTGGGCCTGTAATGCCATCAATAACACTATGAACACGACGGTTCAACAATGTATGACACATTTATGATAACTCATGCTAAACTTGTCCATTGTCATTATAACAACTCTAGACAATTAAATCTAGGTTAATGCAATATCCTGTACAGCGTAACCAATTGATAATCAACGACTAAATTACAAATACAATAGTACTACTATCATTCAGTTCAGTTCCTTCCCAAAGGAAGTGTTAGTCAATTCATTTTATTCATTTCGTATCATCCTGATTACATTGAACATTTATTAGATGGCTTATGGGACCCTTTAGTCCGATATCATGTTTCATTCAATACGTATTTAATTACATGGGTCATTTAATTACATGGGTCAGACATGGCTTTTCAGTGACTTTTCAGTCTATAGGTGGGATCTACCAGTGTCTTGATAAGAGATCACTGGCATCACCACGGAGCTCCGGAACACCCCAATCATTTGCTGCAGCAGGATTATTTATTAGTTCATTGTATTTATTCATTGTTCAATGGTTCTTCGTACTTAATCATTATAGTTCCAATTGAGTTAAAGAATCATTAGTCATTTATGGTCCTACTTGTCTCTATCTCAAATTTAGACAATTACTAGGTGTAATCATTGGCTACTAATTGCACGTGTTATTCTCGATAGGCATTACATTTATATATTTAATGTGTGCATTTAGTTTTCAAAATTACCACCCATAAACCCAAAATTCACTAGACTCAAACTGAGTCCCCTAATCGATCGGACCGATAGATCCGATCGATTGCCAAATTTTCACTTACAATAATTAATTTGGATGGCATTCAGGTTCGCTCGAGCGATATGCTAACAGAACGTTGGTCGCCCGAGCGACCAACCTGACTCTCTCTCGAGCGATGACAGGGCCATCAGACAGAACCTCCATCGCTCGAGCGACCACATGTTCGCTCGAGCGGACGTCTAAAAACTATAATTCGCATCAGACATAAACTAGTTCGCTCGAGCGGACCCATGGTTCGCTCGAGCGAATTGTTCAGAATTCCAATCCTGAATTCTGAACATTTACTCTTCTCTCCCATTCAACCACCATCTGCATACACATTTAAGGATCTCATGTCCTCTCCTCATTCATCATTTAAACACAAGCAACACTTCTATTCCATCATTAAGACATCATGAAATCCATAGAACTCAAACAAATCCATAAAATCTCATTTCTACAACAAAGAGGGTTTTGAGAACCCAACTCTTCTAACTCATAACTCAATAAAACTTGTAGACTAGCAATTTGAATCATAAATGAGCATTATACTTGCCTTTAAAGTCTGTTAGCAAGAAACCCCCTTTGATAGTTTGACTTGAGCAAAAAACCCCCAAATGAAAACCTTCTTCAAGCCTATTTCCATGGAAACATCCAAAAACGCAAACCATATGAGCTAAATGAGCTAGAAATCACTCCTAAGCACCTAGTAGAACTTGAAAATCCTATAAAACACTCAAAACACTTACTTGTAGTGTGGTTAGGGAATCATTGAGCTTTTCCTCCAAGCTTCAACACTCCAAAATGGAAGGCAGGATGAGGAAGAAGATGAAGGTGGAGATGGAGTTGCTCCAACTTCTACCCAAGCCACTAACAATCCTTGTCACTTGATGAGAAATGAGGAAGAAGAAGAGAAATGAGGTCTAGGGTTTCTCTTCAATGGAAATGGGGTGAGAAATGAACTCAAGGGAGCTCATTCTAAGTCTTATAAGAGACATTTTTGCATTTAAGTCCCCATTATCAAGACTATTCACATCTTGAGTCAAATGAAGGGCCATTTGACCAAATCCTCGTCAAACGACTTTGACCCTTTTTACGAAAGTTAATGTACTCGTCGAGATACACGTGTTGGTATCAAGAGTCTATGTATTCGACAAAATACGTATAAACCCGTATTTACGAAAAAGGCCTTGTTTCCTTAGTTTGAGTATAAACCCTCATTCAATCCATTCAATTTCCTTTATTATCATTTCATTAATTCCTAATCATTCCTTTGAGACTAATCTCACCCAATTTGATCATTAGCCATCATTAGTCTAGTTAAACATGATTAACTAGCATTATCTTCAATTAATTAGAGTTAATCTTGATTAACTCGGGGCGGGGTCTTACATGATCGCTCAAAGTATTATTCAGCCAATTCTAAGGAGAGGGCATAGTCTGAGTGTCCGAGATCCTGATGCCTTGTACACGGCCCTAAAGGATGTCAACAGGCTGCTAGATGGAGTTGATCCGAAAGATCTTATTCATAGATCGCATCGCAGAGAGACGCGCACTTATAGCCGCAGAGGGAGACATGGGGTCTAGGATGTGGATTTAGCAAATGTTCTGTACTTTTTAATTGTTTTGATTGAAGTACTGATTTTGAAAGAATGTAAACTGATATTATGCAATTTTTTGGGTACCAAGGATGGTACATGTACATTTTTTTATATACTTTGGCCTTTTTATGGATCTCTTTTTATTGTGCAATCTGTGGTATACTTTGGCATTTGAAAGTTGTATTTAGCTCATTCGCATGGCATCTAGATGAAATGGATGATTAAGCAAATAATGTACCACTGTTGGTCCAATCATTGAATATGTTTCGATGTCTCAGGGCCGACAGATTATTAATTGTTCAACGTCTCAGGACCGAACAAAATGCTTCCATCAGTCATGAAAGTCCGATCATTAAAAATTTGCTCGGCTATGCAGGGCCGCAATTAAGTTTGTCCGGAGTATCAGGACCGTGCAGTTTAACAAAATTAGCAAATTCAGCTTAAATGATGTGCCATGCATCATGAAAAGATTTGTAACTTTCTTTTATAACAACACAAGTGAAAAAGTTACAATAAGGCTTAATTTCATTGAGAAATAAAAAAATTTCTGTAGTGTACATCCTTCTAAAATAAAACAATCATTCCAACTCGATGGTTTCGCATGTGGGAAACTGATGGACTAATAATTTCTCTAAAATGCTGGATCCGGGATTGATAAGCTGTGACCCAACCTTCTATAAAAGGGTGATGGTGACGAAGCCAATTAGTAGCAATGGGTGGAATTGGATGACCTTGTAAGAGGAAAACCTACACAGGACAATTTGTTCAAGTGAGTCACATTGCCATTTCAGGCAAGATAAGATAGGCACATCTACGCATTTACTATTATCACCTGAACGAAGTGGTTTTGATTGACAAAACCGATTGCGATCTCCCGCCTAACAGCAGTAGGAATAGGCACCGATCGAAGAGGAAGAAAAGTCAGGCATTGTTCAACTGACAGGTGGTATAGGACAACATTATAATGCGATGCAATTTGATGTCCCATGTCCGGCATCGTCATCCAACGATCATAAGGAGGGCAATCCCCTTGGTACGATACGATGTGGAGAAAGTCTCAACCCTTGATACGATGTGGAGAAAGTCTCAACCCTTTGGTGTGATTCGTACAATTGTCTGTTTTTGCATGACTTACTAACTCTCTAGAAAGATTTTTTCGTACCTGTTGCCACGAGTCCTTACCAAGTCCCATCAACCCTGCAATAGCTCTAAATCCACAGTTGCTATCTACGGTAATATCTTTTACATGATGAATATAAGGCCTTAAGTCATCTGGGAGCGTGTTAATATAAGAAACTGGCTTCAAATTTCGGGTGCGACTGACCTTTTGCTTAAGCATCAACCTCTTCATGAGCACCAAGGAGGCGCCACTACTGACAATAGTATCTTCGATCTTCAAGACAGGGGAGTAACTGTCCTGAGCAGATTCGGCAAATTCAAAGGAAGAGGGTTCACGTTTAGTAGAATTATGTAATTTCAATTTTGGGCACCCCTAACTTTAGTTTTCACATCCGGCTCGATCAATGAGGTGGTCTCAGGCTTTGCAAGCTCCCTAAGCTTATTCAAGATTTGTAACTTCTTACTCGAATCATAGCTTCTAAACTGTTTGACAATTAAATCTATCTCTGGCATGCAATCCAAATAAAGACTATAGTCTTGGGCAGAAGCGATAGATAGCAAGTCAAGCTTACACCAATGCGTATGCGTGGAATCTAGAGGAATAGGGCGCCCAACACTTATATATTCCGCAATCTCATGAGCACATGGTAAACCATGTGTCTATCGAAGTACACAGCCACAAGCATCTCGATCAATACCAACTGACGAGGCTCATTTAGTCTCTGCTAAGATTTTCTCTAATGTACTAATAAAAATATTCCCACGAAGTTCCTTGAATTCGGAAGGCTTGAAATTATGTTGCGCAACTGTCTAACTTTTTTCAAATGATGCCTTTATATTTGTATGTTGCAGCTGGAGTAGGTTGTGAATCTTCGTCCAAGACTCTTCAAAAGTCCCTTGGCTTGATCCAAGCTGCTGCTTCAGTTGTGCATGTGAACTCTCCCCTATTTGTTGTAGTGTTCCCAAAGTGCATAACCTTGTCCGTCCAGACAACCACAAATCTGTCCTTATACGTGTCTAACCAAGACGCACTAACATACTGAATTGCTGCTGGATAGGTGATGAACTCCTTTAGAAATAAGTTGAATTGCATATTGTAATGTTCCACTGTGGACGAGGAGGCCAATATGTTCCAGCTCATTATAAACCGGTCCCACTTTTCCTTCGTCTCAACAACTTCTTGCATTTAGCCAAAATATTTCTGTTGATATTCCATCTGTATAAAAGATGTTTGGCACTGGGGAAAACATTAAATATAACGTTCATTAAAGCCATCTCTCTGTCAGTGACAATAACAATAGGAAAAACACCCTCGCCAATAACTTTGTGCAAAATACCCAATGCCCATGAGTAGCAATCTTCACGTTCATTCTGGAGATATACAATGCATACCGAAAAAGTCTTCTATGTGGATGTCACCCCAACAGTCTCTAATAAGGGCATTCGATACCGATTGGTCTTGTAAGTGCAGTTCATTATCAACACATGAGGAAATGCACGCAATAGGTCTAGGCTGGTAGGGTGTGTGAAGAACAAGTCAATGATAGTATCTGTTTCAAGATAATTCCTATGCTACTCGATGTACTTATGCTCAGCCAATAATTTCAACAGCTACTGCATCTGACTCCATCCAGCCCACTCCGCAACTTTATGCTTATGACGTGCATTGTAAATGGTCTTCATTGTGCTTACATTTAACTCATTTTTATGTTTCAATGTCACCAAGATATCCTTTGGCCAAACCATATTCTTAGACATGTCTACCTGCACTGATGTCTCCTCTTCTATTAATCTCCCTGCAAATGAGTGCTCTTCTAGGAAATCTGCAGCTGGACGATTATGCACACCACACACTACATGCAACATCCATTTCTCATTTGAGCCCACCACTTTGCCTTGTAATGTGAATGGACATCCACATTTTTTCGAACCAGTCATCTTCAATTTCTTCCCAACAGTCCTATCTTTAGTTATCCTCTTGTCTCTATAAGACCCACTCCTCCCACACCGAAGGGTCAACCTTGGTTTTTTATTTCTCATGTTGGGCGCTGCTGATGTCTTAATCACAACAATGAAACCATTTCTCCTCCCAACGTCATGAGCTCAATTAATTAGGGCTTCTCGGTTTGTGAATATCTACACATAACCAAACAAAATTATATTGAACTAAGTAACTACATCAATTTAACTATCGAATGATTCATCTACATTTATTACCTCTTGGGTGATAAACTCATTCCTATAGTTGACCACACATTTCGAGCCAACCTTACTACATTCAGTAGGCGCATGAAACTGCTATGGAATCAATTTTGTTAGAGTATGTAAATGATACAACTGCATGGCTCTGAATTTCCGAACAGAATTAAATTGTTCGGACAAAAATAGCCGCACAGATTGCTTATGTTCAGTTAATAATGTCCGAACATAATTCTTCTGTACGACTATGTAGTGCCATTCACTTCTGAATTGATCGGTAATGTATTACCGCTCTAAAGACATCCATTCGAATATGCAGGGCCAAATGGTTCTTCTCACACTAAAACACAAATCGCGATGAATATACTTACATCGACACTCTTAGAATGATCGGGAGCCATCGTCTGCTTGTCCTTTCGCTCGTCCATTGCTTAAGAGTGCTAGTTAAGTGGGTATTAACTTTGAATGAAATCAAGATTAATGAGATGAAGTCAACTATAGAATGAGGTGAAGATTTAAACTGGGAGAGATGATGAAAGAGAGGGGATAGCAATGGGAGTGAGAACAAGAGTGAAATGTATCTTCAGAAGCACTGATAATTCGTCTGAGGGAGAGGAGTCAATGTAGCAAGTAGAGAAGAGTGAATCAAGTAGAAACCCTTCTCATATGAAAAATGTGGGAGGGAAAAAGCAATGTGTAGAAAGATTCTGGGAGGAGTGAAATGCAGTCATTTTGGTAAATTTACAAGTGGGCATTTTAGTCTCCATATGATGCCGTGTGTGGAGAGCAATTCTCAGTGTGCAGATAGCAGCACTCTTCTTGAAAATCAATGGTGGATTATTAAACATTATAAGTTTATAAAATCACGTCTAACGCAGCTCTAAAACATAGCAGGCATGATTTCAAGATTCAAGACATTTGTTAGAAGTGGTTTTGTGCAGTTTTTATTTCACAGATGGATCCTGGATTTGGATTTATTGTAGTAGACTAAGAATTTCTTCAATCTTCATTTTTATAAATCTATCAGTGATGCCATCTCTAAACTCCAAAGCATTCGAAATTAAACCCATATGCACTGGGCCTAAGTTCAATTTTATAAACCAACTCTTGGGCTTTGGGATCTAAACTGCTCAAAAATCACAACTCTCATATATATTGGCCTATCAAAAAAAAAAAATCCTCATATTTGGTGTAGCTGCCAATGAATGTAAAATGCTCAAAACACAACCAACGTATTGGGGGAAAGATACATATCAGATTTTTATTTGAAGTTTTGAATTCTGGAGGTATATGAGGTATATCATTGCATAAATTATTTTCATTAATAAATTTTTGGCAGCAATTGGCACCAAAGGATGTTGAGTGTCAATTAAATTCCTTTTTCAAATCTCAAGTATCTATCACTGTTATTATTACGTACGGTATTTTCTAACTTCTTTTTTAAACTTATGCCATCAAATTCTACAAGTATCTGTGGATTTTTTAAATATATATTAGTACAGTTGAAATCTATAGTATCAATTTTATTTTGTGTTTAGTTCAGAACACACCAATTTCTATTCATAGTTTGGAGAACTTTATCCTTTTTTATTTCTTGCGAGCCAGTTTTTAAATTAATCTGCAATCTTTAGTAGCTCTAGACATTAGGAAAGTTGATGGGCTTTTATTACTACATTTTATAAGTTTTAAATGTACTTTCGTGCAAATATATGAAAACTGCTACTAAATTTGGTGTTGATGATAGTGCTGGATCTACTTCTTTTATTTAATTTCTCACTTTTAAGCACAGTTTTCTCATGTTAAGAATAATTGAATTCTGGCTAATTTTGAGTAAAAGCTTGTCCACCTATCCACATGTATGTGTCAGTAATGTAGGAAAATAAAGGTCAAAAAGAAAAAGAAAGGAAAAGGAAAGAAAAGAAAAGATGAATGGTCAGCCAGAATCCTTAGTTCTGGTTAGTTCTGGGTGGGTTTGTGGGCACGATTAGGAGTTGAGACCCTTACTTCCAAATTGTGTTTGCTCTGACTTGATTTTCTTATAATGATCATAAAGGTCTAAGTGATAATGATAATAGCAGTAGAAAGCATCTTGATGATGATGTTCTTGAAATGCTAAATAAAGTAGCTTTTAATAATAACCTTATAAGAACTTGGATGGAACCCCAACGTTAATTTTAGTTATAGAAAGCGACACATGAATTTCATTCAAAACATGTAAAAAAACAAAATAACAATGAAAAATAATATAAATATATTTTTATTTATTTATTTATTTTGCCTGAAAACCTTGTCTAAAAAAGTATGAGGAACATGGCCTTTTCCACTCAAAGAAAATTGAAAACAAGAAATCACTCTAATTCAAGACTCTCCTTAATTCTTTTCTCAATAGCTATTCAAATATTTTCTGTATTTTTATTTTATTTTATTTTATTTTGGTGAAGGAGAGGCTACAGAGAAAGCTACAGAAAAAGAAAGAAAAGCACAGGGACTATACAAAAGAATAGCCAGCAGTTGGGCCATGCCCAAAAATACCAAAATAGGATAGGGATGGAATGGAACCTTTACAGTAGTGAGGGATAAGATCATACCTCTTATTCGATCCTCCAAAATTACCTTTGTACACTCTAGAGTAGACTTCCGATTATTACGCTTGAAGTCATTACGAAGGAGCCAAAAGATAGAATTGGCATGGAAGAAGACAACATTAGCCAATTGTCTTCCAGAGACATCTCCTTGCCAAATTGCAGGCAGCGAAGGTACGTAGGGGTTGGGTGGAGAAACACACAAGGAGAAAGAAGCCAAGGCCATAGGGCGTTTGCCAATTTGTAGGAGAAGAAAATGTGGTAATCAAATTCTTCACTGAGATGGAAGTTGTGACATCTTGAAGCCATAATGCAGCCCCTGTTTTTTTCCAATTGAGTCAGTAGGAGTTTTTCGGTGAAGAAGACATGCGCCATGAAAAAACAGCCAGCCTTGGATTGAAAGAACAGTCTAAGGTAGGCAATTAGCTCTCGTTCTCAGAAGGTTCTGGGCAGCTTTGAGAGTGAGGATACCGGAGGAGGAATCCATCCAATAAAGAGAGTTTAGGGAAGAACTATCAGCCACCATGATGTCATTTGTTGAATGAAACAGAAAATCCTTAAGATCATCCAGCAGGTTTTGAGGAATACTCTAGGAATTATCGTGGATGATAACACTAACTCTATCCATGGGACAAAACTGAATGTAAGGAAATCTGGAAAAAACGTACAGATTGGTGGTCAATCCAGTGATCATTGTTGCGATCGTGTGTGCGGAAGCGTGCGATCAACAAGCAAACAAATCAAGCCACACAAAAGAAGCACAGATTTACGTGGTTCGGTGATTTCACACCTACGTCTACGGACAAAAGCTCGTCTCCTTCTTCTCCAGTAATCAGAGTTTTTTCCCCATAATAGGGTTACAACCAAGAGAGATAATATATATATTTAATAAGACCAAATTACCCTTCAACCCTAATACAAAAGAATGGGCCTACAAAACGAGCCAAAACCCATAAACCCAACAAATCTCCACCTTGGCGAGATTTGCAGGTCACAAACATTTTCCACCTTGGCATGCAATCACACGCCTCCAAATGCGCCTGTAGGCGCCATACACCCAAAGGTGACATACGCCCGAAGGTGCTCAAAATCGCAGAATGTTGATCAAGTCCAAGCAATGCTTAAACTTGACCCCAGTCATCACCTTAGTCAGCATATCTGCGTTTTCTGAATGCCTCTTTTCTTCTTTGTAGGTGGTAGGAACAAATTCTTCAACCATTGGAAGTGCATATGCCAACATGTCAGTGAACCGTTTAGGTTTTCGAATATTCCTTTTTGGTCTACTGACTGCAATAGAATCCGCATGCTCTTGTGGAGGCTCTAGGGCTGGAGTCTCCTCCTCGTCTATGTCATCACCCTCTAACTCAACTAGAATGACATCAAACTCCACCTGCTTCGATTTACCATTGGCCTTTCTCTCCTCTTGAGAGCAATTTTGCTTGTTCTGTTTCCACATGGCAGATTCATCAAAAGTCACATCCCTGCTCAGAACAAGTTTCTTTGAAGCTGGACACCATAGCCGGTATCCTTTCACACCACTACTGAAACCCAAGAATATAGCTTTCTTGGCCCTTGGATCCAACTTATTCTCTCTGACATGGAAATAAGTAGGACAACCAAATATATGCAATTTATCATAATCAGTAGCGGGTTTTCCAGACCATACCTCAATGGGTGTTTTTCCATCAATCGCAGCAGAAGGTAACATGTTGATGAAATGACATGCATAAGCAACTGCTTCACCCCAAAACGCTTTGCCTAATCCAGAGTTAGACAACATACACCGAACTTTCTCCAATATAGTGCGGTTCATGCGTTCTGCCACCCCATTCTATTGCGGTGTCCCACTAACTGTAAAATGCCTCACAATCCCTTCATCCTGACATACTTGCAAGAACGGATCAGACTTGTACTCACCCCCATTATCTGAACTGAGGCTTTTTATCTTTCTGCCAGTCTGTGTTTCAATCATTTTCTTCCACTTCAAGAACACATTCAATACTCCATCCCTGTACTTCATGGTGTATACCCATACTCTTCTGGAGAAGTCATCAACGAATGTAACAAAGTAGTGCATACCTCCCAAAGATGCCACTTTGGTAGGACCCCATACATCCGAATGAACATAGTCTAGTGTGCCTTGAGTGCGATGGATCGCAGTGCCAAACTTCACTTTTGTCTGCTTGCAAGAAATACAAGTGCCACTTTTGTCTACTTTTGCTGCTCCACCTGCAACTGTACTCCCTTGCAAGAAATACAAATTACCTCTTCGGACACCCTTTATCAACACAAGTGCACCATAAACAACTTTTTGAACTCCACCTTCCATCGTAATCTTGAAGTCTTTGGAGTCTAAAGCACTCAATGAAATGAGATTCTTTTTCAAATCCGGTACATACCGAACATCTGTCAAAACTCTAACTGCTCCATCATGCATTTTCAAACGGATTTTTCCTATCCCTTTTGTTTTGCAGGCACTATTATTGCCCATCAAAATTGTTCCACCATCCAACTCTTGAAAGCTGGAAAACCATTCCCTGTTGGGACACATATGATAGGTACAACCCGAGTCTAAAATCCACTCATCAGAATGGCATACCAATGAAGAAACAGTCAAATTAAATTCAGAATCATCATCCCCATTGTGTCCAATGTTTGCATCAGATTTATCTTTGTCCTTGTTTTTCAACTTTGGACAATCCTTTTTCCAATGCCCCTTTTTGTGACAAAAGGCACATTCATCTTTTACAGGTGGCTTTGATTTTCCTCTCGATTTAGAACGAGAGTTATTACCAGATGTCCTATCATCTGATCTGCCTCTTACTGTCAATGCATCAGATGATGAATCCCTATAAGCCTGTTTGTCCTTTTTTCGATATTAATTATTCATCAAAGCAGCAGACACAACATCATATTTAACCTCGGTCTTCCCGTTGATCAAAGTGTGAGTAAAGTGATCATAACTATCGGGAAGCGAATTCAGAAGAAGTAATGCCTTATCATCATTATCAACTTTCACATCAATGTTCATTAAATCAGCAATAATTTTATTAAAATCATCGAGATGTTCAGTCATAGAAATACCTTGACGATACTCGAAGCGGAAAAGTTTCTTCTTCAAATAGATCTGATTCTCCAAGCTTTTGGTCATATGCTTTTCCTCCAATTTCTGACACAACACTTTTGCAGAGGTTTCTCTCATCACTGAGTATTTTTGATCCTTTGCGAGACATAATCTGATGGTGCTACATGCCTGATGATTGATCTTTTGCCATTCCTTATCTTCCATATATGAGGGTTTATCTTCCAATGCAATTTTCAACTCTTGTTGGCTTAAAACATCTCTAACCTCACATTGCCACATACCAAAGTTATTGGTACCATCAAATTTCTCGACTGCAAATTTTGCACTTGAGATAGTTGTCTTTGTCGATGATGAGCTCGCCATTATTTTCTGTTTGGCAAACTATCAATCCACTTCGTTTAGATTGTAGATCTCGTCGATACGAATCCAACAAAAAAAAACGGAGCTCAATTCTGAGTCCGGATGGCTCCGGAAAAATTCTGGCCGTCCAATTGGTCAAATCGGTCTTGACCGTGTAGATGACGTCAGCGGCTGCTGTGGTTCTTTTTCTGCTGAACTGGGCTTCTTCGTTGTGGGTCGGGTTGAACCTAACCCAAAACTGAACTGCTTCTACTGGGCTTCTTCTGCAAACGGGTCTGGCTGACCTAGGCCCAACCCGGAAACAAACCCAACCCAAAAAAAAAAGTCTTCTCCTACCCAACTTCTGTTCCGATTCAGAACCAGAACCTGCAAGGAACAGAGGCGCACACAGTGTCTCCTCCGGCCACAGGACGACAACAGCACGTGCTCCGGCGACACGCAGCGGCAACGGCGGCGATGATTCCGGCGAAGATGTCACGGCGGGGAGGGGCCCAGCCGGAAAAACAAACAAAAAACCAAAAAAACTTGTTCCTGCTGTCTTCTTCCTTCTTTTTCGAATTTGTTCTGCACGGTTCCGGAGTCCGGCAGCGAACGGCGGGGACAGTGTTATGCAACTTTCCAAAATCGAAACAGAACTTCAAAATTTTTTTTTTTAATCTCTTCACTTGTCAAGTCAAAAGACCAAAAGTCAAAACAACTTTAATCTTCTTTACTTCTGTAAAGAGAAACAGTGGCCTTGCAACTTGTAGCCAAAAGTTTTCACCATTCCAAAGTCTCTGACGATCTGCAACGAGTACGAAACGAGTCCAAATGGAGAAACCTTGTTCTCCTCTGCGCAGCGACAGCCAAGCCACAATAATCTGCGTCCCACCTTGATCTTGTTGATCACATACCACAACTTGGCTCTGATACCAATTTGTTGTGATCGTGTGTGCGGAAGCGTGCGATCAACAAGCAAACAAATCAAGCCACATAAAAGAAGCACAGATTTACGTGGTTTGGTGATTTCACACCTACGTCCACGGACAAAAGCTCGTCTCCTTCTTCTCCACTAATCAGAGTTTTTTCCCAATAATAGGGTTACAACTAAGAGAGATAATATATAGATTTAATAAGACCAAATTACCTCTCAACCCTAATACAAAAGAATGGGCCTACAAAACGAGCAAAAACCCATAAACCCAACAACCATACCATAAATTAATAGAGAGCCCATTGCCCACTATCCATTTGATGCCTTGCTGTAGAAAAGGAGACAAGGAACTCAGTCTTCTCTAGATACAAGATCCACCAATAGGGTTACCTGGGAACTAAATAGAGGAGATCTTGAAATACCTTGCACGAAACCATACGGCCCAAATAGAGTTCGCAGTAGTTGTAGCCCAGCCCAACCCAGTTTAAGCAGACAAGCCTCTTTAAACTCTTTAATCCTTCGTAGAGCTAGCCACTGTCACGATCCGAGCCTGAGATCGGATTACTCAGGACTAACCCGAGGTCGCTAGTACATCAAACTTACTTCCATAAATCTTGAATTAACTGAAGTGAAGACGAGATCTACAAGAGATCAATCATACGTACCAATCAAATGTACATTTTGCGAAACATATATATATACACAAAAAAAAAAACTACTGAACAATTACTTTACATCATAAGTAAAGTCCAATATACACAATCCATTTCTATGAAAGTCAACAACTGCATATTCAAATACAATGCAGGTGACATCTATTTACTATTCAAAAATGAACATTTAAAAGTTCTCTCAAAACATTTTCAAAAGATTCTATCATTGGCACTCCGACTCAAGTCCATTCGATTAGACCTCTTGGAGCTATCGAATGGGCCTCCTCCGCTGGCGGCACAGCCTCTGCATGACCGGCACCGGCGACTGTGCCTGTAATGTCTTAATAACGTCGTGAACACGACGGTCCAACAATATATATATAGATCTATGATAGTACATGCTATATCTGTCAATTTATCAATCCAACAGTTTTAAACAATCAATTTATAACAATGTCCAATACAGTGGAATCAAGCAATAACAATTACTAAATTGGCAACCACCATAGCATTGGTTTCATTCATTTCTTCCTGACGGAAGCAATCATTCATTTCATGTTCATTCATTTCATATTCATTCATTGATTACATTGAGCACTTATTAGGTGGCTTATCAAGTGGGACTTTTCAGTCTATAACATGTGTCTTTTCATTAGATGACTTATCAATGAGAGACTTTTCAGTCCAATTTATTGGTGGCTTATCAATTTAGTGACTTTTTAGTCTATATTGTGTGGGATCTACCAGTGTCTTGATCAGAGATCACTGGCATCACCACGGAGCTCCGTCACACCCCATATCCATCTACTGTAGTATGATTGTTCATTAATTCACTGTTACATTTAGTAACTGTTCGTTATTCAGTGTTATATTTAGTAACTATTCATTATTCAATCATTAGTTCAGTACAGCTTTATGACAAGCTTCAAAAACTACTATGTAGTGTCAAACTCTTAAATCAAATCAAATCAGTCATTCTATTCAATTCTATTCTAATTCTAAACAATTATCTAAACCAAACAAATGAGTGAAACGCTCGTTATCAATGTATTTGTTACTGTAGATGACATTACCATAATTAAATTTGTACATTAAGATAACCTTAGTTAATACTTATGAAGGTTTAGATACCAATAACATTAGCCTTGGTAATTAGGCTTTCATTTCAGAAAAATTAGCCTTCAATCTGAAATTTTCCTCAAGTTTGGTCACCTTGGCGGTTACCTGTCGTTTAACCGAATTCTGGATGGCGGCTAACCGAATTACATTCGGTCAGCTTTCCAGAACCTTGCAGTTTCTGATGCATTTTCTCAATTCGGTCACCATGTTGGTCACCTACTCGGCTAAATGAATTCTCAAATTTGGCTAGCCGAATATATTTCGGCTACCCTGCGGTTAGCTTTTCAGAAGCTTTTCCTTTAATGGAAATTTCTGACCCAATTTCAGTCACCTCTCGGCTAGCCAAATTCACAAATTCGGCTAACCGAAATTTTTCAGTCAGCTCATGGTCAGCTTTCCAAAGACTGACATTTTCTGTGAAAATCAACCGAGGTGGGTCGGTCAGCTGACGGTCAACAATTCGGCTAGAACTACATTCTAGAGCTTCGGAATTTCTGAAGCAAAATTAGGAAACTAAACTCCTTGAGTTCTTACAAGTCCTATAGCATCTTAAATCACTATAATTGTAGATACTTACCTTAATTTAATATCAAATCGACAAAACCCCTTTCCTTTGCTTGGGTTTGAGATGGAAACTTCTCAACTTGAACCTTCTCTTCAACCTAAACCATACCAATTCAAAAATAGGTTTTCCTATGAGTTGTTTATGCTAGAAACCATGCCTAAGCACTTAATAGAACTTGGAAAGTCTACAAAGAGATCAATTACTTACTTATAGTCTTTGTGGAGAGAAATTTTGGAGTTTCTCTCAAGCTCTAACTTCAAAGAAATGGAAAGAGAAGATGGAGAAGATGAAGTGGATAAAGTCTTCTTCAAAACCACCCACAAAGCTCCACTCTTGACCCTTGATGAAGAAAAATGGAAGAAAGAGGGAAGAAGAAAGAGTCTAGGGTTTGGTTGTGCTGGAAATGAGTGAATGAACTCATCTAAGTTCATCTCAAGCCTTATAAGCCTATTTTTGCATTTAAGTCCACAATTCCTTCTCATTTACAATTCGAGTCAAATGAAGGGTCATTTCGTCGAACGACTTCGAGTCTTTTATGAAAGTTAATATACTCGTCGAGATACACGTGTTGATATCATGAGTTTCCGAATTCGACAAAATACATGGAATTCGTATTTACGGAAAAGTCATTGTTCTCTTCGTTTAAGTCTAAAATCCATTCAACTCACTCAATCTCCTTGATTACCATTTCATTAAGCCTAAATCATGCATTTTAGGCTAACTCAATTCCATTTGGCCATAAACCATCATTAGCTTAATTAAGCATAGTTAATTATCCTTAATTTCCAACTAACTAGAGTTAATCTCGATTAACTCGGGATGGGGTCTAACACCCACCCTCATCTTTTGATAAGCAAACTGTCTCCCACTTGACGAAGTTGCTCCTAGTTCTATCTGGAGAAGCCAACCATAGAAAGTTCCTCATCAATCTCTCAATAGAAAGGCAAGTTTTGTTGGGGATAGGGATAGCCATACAGATGTGGAGAGGGATAGAGGATGGAACATGTTTTTACCAAAGTAAGTCTGCCTGCAAGGGAGAGGCATTTGAGCTTCCAACCTGCTAGGCTGGAACAGACAGAGTCTAAGATCTTATTGAATAGACTATACTTGGGGCTGCCAAAGAATAGCGGGACACCAAGGTAAGCCGAAGGGATTGCCAATAAATCTGCAATCAAATTTGCTCTCCTCGCTGGGACCTTACCAACGAAGATTTGACTTTTTTGAAGGTTGAAAAACTGGCCAGAGGAGTCTTGGTAAAAGGTTGAGGAGGCTTTGAAGACTTCTTAGAGTTCTTTTGGAAGCCTTTAAAAAGACCAGAATAATATTTGCATATAAGAGGTGACAAGGAGATGATTGAACTAGAGAGATTGGAACAATTTTGCCCTCTTGTTTGAGGAGGTCTACATTCAGGCTAAGGATCCCTTCCGCTAGGATGAATAGATAAGGAAAAAGGGGGTCACCTTACCGCAAGCTACAAGAAGAGCCGAAGAAACCGTTGGGAATTCTATTTATCAGGATTGAGCCTCTACATGTATAGACCAGCTCTCTAATCAGGTTGAATCCACTCCAAGGATAAGTTGAAGATCTACAGGGCCTTGAAGAGAAAATTTCATGGAAGCTTGTCGAAAGCCTTGGGGATATCCAATTTCAAGCAAAGAACCACCACTGACTTTTGAATTCAGCTTCTGGCAAAGATCATGGGCAAGAGCATAGGAATTGAAGATTACATAGGGTGGTTAAAAATGAAGATCAAAAGTGAATTTTCAAAAATGAGCTTTCAATTCTCATTTTCTTTTTATTCAATTTTTCTAAAAGAAAATATTATTTGATTTTTATTTTTGAAAATTCACCTTCAATTTTTATTTTTAACCAGCTTATGTATTTAATTCCTATGTATTCTAATGCAAACAAGGAGACCGTAAAACTAGATTTCTCACTTATCAAAATAATTTTTCACGTGGCTAATTATGGTTGTATCCCAAATCAAGACGGATATTTATAGGGAAAATCTGAACACATTTGAGGATTTTATACTGATTAATGGGACCATGCTGATCAGACCATCACCCGTTCACACTACTTCTCCTACCGTCACAACTGAACCATTACGCACACAGAAGGCCAATACAAATTGCCTACACTTTTTACTGATGATTCTGACCTCTTTTACATCACAGTCACAATCATCTGCTGACATATATTTGTTATTTCTTAAATTTTATGCTAATTATCGAAAACACAAGGCAATGAGTTTGACACCACTGAACTTGCTTTTTCTCGTTCTGCTATGTGGCTTGGGAGAGATTTTTGTTTTGAGGTTGGGTTTGCCACTTCAAGAAGAGTACGTTTATTTTTCAACTGTTAACACTTTAACAAGGGCCTATTTGGAAGTTTAATTTATTTGAAGCCGAACTGATTCTATTAAATATATATGTTTACAATAGAGTTGTCTCAAGTAAATAAATAGGCCATTTAGTAAGACAGGTAACATTTTTCATTCAATTAAAATGAAAAACTCGTTTTACTATAATGCAGCAAAAGTAATATTTGATGTTGGAGTTGATAAGTCCACAAAATTGTAGTTCTCATTCATCATTTTTTGTTACTTTGTGGACTTAGCTAGGGTAATTTGCATTCAATTTCATAGAATTTCATAATCTCATGAATTTGAGCATTAAAGTTTAAATTTTATAGTCAAAACCATCAATCTTTCATGAGTTTTATGAAATCATTGGCTTACATCATCTTAGTGCCACACCAATTAGCTTTTTGATTCTGGCATCATCAATTAGTTCATGGAAAATCATCCAGTTTGGTGCAGGTCCCGTGCAATACATTTATGAATTTTATACATATTATGGCTGAATTATTCTTTTTATTCTTATAGGGAATCTTCAGTTAATTGGGACCCACCTTGAAAAGAAATTAAGAGAAGAAATTTACAGAGAATGTCCAAGCCATGCCACTTCAAGGTGTTTGCACTCCCCATGTGGTCCCACACCATGCCAAGCTTTGCTACAAATTCAATTTCAGATTGGTTTGAAGAACTTATCAAAGAAAGCGGGCCATAGCATGGGAAATTTTCAAGTAAGAGAAGAAGAAAGATCCACACGTCCAACTTGGAGTTTTTCTAAACATGCCAAGTAAGGTCAGTAGTGTTCCAAAGATTGAGAAAATCTGATTTTCTAGATTTAAGATCTTTTTGGGTCCATACACTCCCATGGACATCCATAGATGAAGATCCCTTTATGTCATAAAATCTGAATTTTTTTTTAAAGCTCTATCAGAAAGAGATTTTGGGGATATATTGGAGGAGTCCAACATGGAAACAATTGCCCACCGAGAAACCAACTTTGGAAAGGAATTTCTTCCAATTCAAATTTGTTGCTAACCATGGGCCATGGCTTGAAATAAAGATCTCGAAGTAAATAAGGAAACAAAATCAATTGGAAGAGAATTTTTAGGGAGGCTCAATAGTATAAAAAAGTCTACAAAGGGCCATGGATGTGTAACCCATTCTCCATAAAAATTTCTCACGTGGAACACTTTTCCTCTCTCTCTCTCAACCTTTTATGTCTCTAAAAAACAGAAAAAAAATCTATGGGTATTCTGGAGCCTTGTTCGAGAACTAGGTTAGAGGAGTGTGAGAGAAAATTGTAATGACTTTGAAATTCTCAATGAAGATCATATCTTTTGAATGGAGGAGTAGATTCTTTTGCATTGGAGCACAAACTGAAGTTAAGTGATTTTATTTTCGTTCTATGTCTTTAATTTAATTTTTATGTCTCTATGATGCATGTTTAATAGAATAATAGATCTGCCTTCGAGCCACAGGCAAACCTCCGCTTTATATTCTTAATATATTTCTTTTTGATCAGTTATTCTTCTTTTGATAAAATATACTTAGGTTTTTATGCCTTTTATATTTTATATTTAATTTGTTAACTGATGCTCACAGTAATTTATATTTTTATGAAGTGATGGAGATCTTGGGTTCTTCTGCTTAAGAATTGAATTTAAAAATATATATATCTTCTAGATCAGAAACATTGAGTTGTTTCTGATCTGAGTAATTTGCAAGACAAAAGACTAAATTAAAATATATGGATTGAGAATTGAAATTAATTAATGGACTTTTTGTTGCTCTGATCTACCTTTATCATTATAGTTATCCGTTCATCTTGTATAGTAGCTTTATCTCTCATTCAAATCTTGATTTATTTTTATTTTCATTATAATTTTTTTTTTCATATTTTAATAAGAAAATATTTTAGTAGTGCTCCCCGTGGGATTCGACCTGTACTTGCCACTGTCTTAAAAAGATAGCTGTGCACTTGAAGTATTAAAAGATTGGATTTAAATTCTCCATCCCAATCTTAAAAACGAAATTCTCAGAAAATTTATAATTCTTAGGATTATATGTATAAGTTATTTTTTATTTATAAATCTTTGGCAGCAATTGGTACGAATGGATGTTGAAAATTAATTAAATTCCTATTTCAAATTTCATGTACCTATCACTATTAGTACGATATTTTCTAATTTCTTTCTTAAACTTATGCCATCAAATTCTACAAGTATCTGTGGACTTTTTATATTAATATATTTTAGTACAGTCGAAATCGATAGTATCAGTTTTATTTTGTATTTAGTTCGGAACACACCTACTTCTATTCATAGTTTGTAGAACATTGACCTTTTTTTATTTCTTAGTAGACTTTTTTTTTTAATCTGTAATCTTTAGTGGCTCTAGACATTAGGAAAGGTGATGGATTTTTATTACTTTATATTATAAGTTTTAAGTATTTTTGTGCAAATATATGAATTGCTACTGAATTTGATGTTGATGATAGTTCTGGAACTACTTCATCTTCTTTTTTTTTCTCATATTAAGCACATTGTTCTTAATAAGTACCTAATTGTTAAGCAATTAGAGACTTAATTTCCTTTCAATCACCTTCATTCGTGTTTAATTCCTTTGATTTCATATAATTTTGCACGGGTATTGGTCTTTGGTCATTTGCAGGAAATTAGTGAAGAATGAAGCTTTTGGGATGATGAATAGATCAAGTGCAGATTGAAGGAGCAAGTGAATTTGAAGATTGGAGCAACAAAAAGCAAGAAATTGAACTTCAACACTCCAACCGGAAGATCTACCGGTAGAAATGTCCAAAAATTGGACAGAGAGCTGAAGAAATGGAGCTTCCACATATCTACCGGAAGTTCTACCGATAGAGATGGCTGAAATTCAAGCAGAGAGCTGAAGAAACAAGAAATCCTCAGTTCTACCGGAAGTTCTACCGGTAGAACTGCTTCAACTGCAAGTTCTACCGATAGAAAAGGCTGAAAAGATGGCAGAGAGTTGGAAAGGACATCTTCTCTGTTTTAAACCGGAATTTCTACCGGTAGAACTACTTCTACCGATAGTTCTACCGGTAGAACACTCGGATTTGGATGATTTTTGCTTTTTGGGGCACTTTTGTAATTAAAGTTGTGGGGACATATATAAAGCATTGAAACTCGACAATTAGGGTTATCGGGGAATTGTCTTCGTTTCCCAGCCCCCTTTTCTTTCCTTCTTTGATAGATGAGTGTATAGGGAGTTTTCAATTGAAGATCAATGTTCAATTTTGCTAAATTCTTGTATTAAGACAGAATCCTTCAATTTAATTCAAGTTTTCAATAGAGGTAATCTTTCGATTATGTTCTTGTTGTTCTCTTGCTTTCATTTAATCTGTATGAAGACTTCTCCATTAATGGAGGGGTAAAATCTCAGATGGTTTGACCTAAGGAGAATTCACCCTGGGTTTTGCATAGTTTCTTCTTCCTGATCATGCTTTACTGATGAAAGATAATTTCCATTGATGTTCAGTTTTCAGAAATCATGATTGAGATGTTAAGCCTTTGACTAATTGTGTTCATCTATGATGATACAATTAGTGCTTAAGTCGATGACTCTCAGGTTATTGAATAGAATGTCTTAGAATCTCTTTGGAAATTATTCAATTAGACTGATATTTGATTTCCACGAAGGAATTTCCCAGGTTAGAATTGGATTGCTCCAAATCTAACCTGTGTATTGGAAAGGAAGATGAAAACTATGAAAATCCAGGTGAATTGAACCCTAGGTTGAACCATCTCTTTAGTTTAACGATTTCAATTAGTTTTCTGCAGTGTTAATCAGTCATCAGATTAGAATTAATTCAACCCTTGGAACAAAAGTTGGTCACTCTCGACCAAAAGAAGTTCTCGATAGCCTGAAAACCCTAGCCCGTTCTCTGTGGATTCGACCTCTTCATAAGTGAAGTGCTACTCAACGATGAATTTGTCCTCCGCTTAGGACACACACCCAAATCTAGCTAAGCATTTTTGGCGCCGTTGCCGGGGAACGGCAATTGAGGTAAAAACAGCTTTGTGAGTATTTCTTCTTGTTCTTTTCTTTTTAGTTTTCCTTTAGAATTAGTTGATTATTTTGATAATTGGGGTTGTTGTTGTATATGTCCTCTCGTTACCGTATGGACATCCACAATAGATTGGTCAGAGTCGATCTCGCAGAAATTCCGATATTTGATTGGCCAGGGATCGACATTTTTGTTGATCTTCCCCTGCCTGATCCTACTTTTGAATCAATGGCGGATCCACGAAATAATAATGAACCCCATAATCAACATAATCAAGTTGTACCACCTAGGACAATGGATGATTACTTGACCCCTAGGTGGACTGATGCTCCATCTTGTATTGTAGATGAAGCTCAGGGTGCAAATGCATATCAGGTCAAACCAAATATATTGACTCATCTCCCTACTTTTCATGGAATGACATCTGAAATGCCTTATTTGCACTTTAAAGAGTTCAATGCCATAATTGAAACCATGTGTCCTGCAGCTCAAAGAGAATCAGCCAAACTTAGGCTGTTTCCCTTCTCTTTGAAGGGGAATGCCAAAAATTGGTTGAACAATCTGAGATCAGTACGAATCACCACATGGGATCAATTGCAAAGAGAGTTTTATAAAAAATACTTTCCTCACCAGAAAACAATTGCTTTGAAGAAAAATATCCAGAGTTTTGCTGAAAAAGGGGGAGAGTATTTTCATCAATGTTGGGATCGGTTTCATGAGACGTTGAACTTGGTCCCTCATCATGGTTTTACTATTCCTGAGTTGGTTACGATATTTTATGAGGGATTGAGTTCAACAAACAAATAGTTCATTGATATGATGTGCAATGGTACTTTCCGTGCCAAGGAACCTCATGAAGCTTATGCATATTTAGAAAGTTTGGCAGAGCAATATCAGGTTTGAGACACCACTAATCTCAATGATAGAACAACTCCAAATGTATTTCCTAGTGTTCCCAGTGCAGGAAAGTTTACTTTGAGTGAGAAGGAGGATTTGAGTACTAGGATAGCTTAACTTACCCATCAGATAGAAGGTTTAGAGCTGAAAAGAGTTAGTGAGATTACTCCTACATCAGTTGCCCAAGTGGATCAATTGTGTGCAATTTGTTCACAGAATGATCATGGTACAGACAATTGTCCTACCATTCCTTCCATTAAGGAGTTGCTCCATGGTAACCCTCCATCTGATGTCAATGTTGTGAATCCCCAGCAGAAATCTTATTTTCAATCTAACCAATATCAGAATTTCAATCCTAGGTACAATGATCATCCCAATTTTCAGTGGAGGGACAACCCACCCCAAGCCCACAATCAGAATTCTTCAAGTTTTCAGTCTCAGCCCTATCAGAATCAAGGGCAATTTCCTTAGTCTAATCAGGGTCAGGGCCAATTCTTCCAATCTACCCCACAGTATCAGCAGCAGAGATTTCCATCTCAGCAACAGTTTCCACCCTAGTCTTATCAGCAGTTTCAGCAACAAGGACCCCCTCAAGGTCATGCTCCATATCAGCCTCCCCATAAGAGAAGTCTAGAGGATACCTTTCAAGCCTTTTTGAGTAGTCAGACTTCCATCAATGAGCAGAACAACCGAACCCTAGAGAACATCAAATCTCAATTAACTACACTTACCAATGCGGTGAGTGCTAGTCAAACTAATAGGGGTGCCTTGCCTACCCAAGCTATTCCCAATGTTCAAGGCCAGCATTTTGTAGAAGATTCCGGTGGGTTGGATGCTCAAGTGGAACATCTTAAGGCTGTCACTATTTTGAGGAGTGGTAAGATCATTGATAAGACCATCCCTCCCACGCCATCTACACCTGATGTTTCTACTTCCATGGCACCTCCTACTTCGCATGAAGTGGAGGAGCCTAAGAATTCTGAGTCTAAAGATAACTCTTCCACTTCTACCATTCAAGATCCTTAAGTCCAAGCCTTCCAACCCCCAGCTCCTTTCCCTCGGAGGTTGAGAGGGAAGTCCAAACCAGATCTTGCAGAATCTCTTAGGGAGCTTTTCTCTCAAGTTAAGCTCAACATTCCTCTCTTGGATGCTATCCAACACATTCCTGTTTATGCGAAGTATCTTAAGGACTTGTGCACTTACAAGCGCAGGTTCTTGCATCAAAACAAGGTCCTCCTAGCAGCCAATGTCAGTACCACCATCTCTGGTTCTCTTCCTCCCAAATTCAAGGATCCTGGTTGTCCGTGCATTTTAGTAGAGATAGGGGGAAAGAAGATAGAGAGAGCTTTGTGTGATTTAGGGGCAAGTGTCAATCTTTTACCTTATTCGATCTACCTCCAACTCGGGTTGGAGGAACTTCAGCCCACCTCAGTTACACTTCAGCTAGCAGATAGGAGTGTTAGAGTCCCTAAGGGGATTTTGAAGGATGTGTTAGTTCAGATAGGGAGTTTCATGTATCCCACAGATTTCATTGTGTTAGACACATGTCCAAATCTAGAGGTTAGTGATCAAGCCCCTATCATTCTAGGTCGTCCTTTCCTAGCTACCATAGATTCAGTCATCAAGGTTAGGAATGGAAACATGTCTATCACCTTTGGAAACATGACCCTTGATCTGAACATCTACAATGTTGCCTCCCAATTGGGAGTGTTGACACCAAAAATGTCACTTTGCCACTTCAACATCAAGAGAGCTGCATGAAGTCGCAACCTGCCATAAATAGGCAATGCAATTTCTCCAAAAAATCAAATCTTGTCAGAATCAAACAAAAACTACAAGATCCTTCAAGATAGCCAAGAGAAGAGTACACATGAAGTTTCGGGCCATTTCGACAACATTTGGCCTAACTTCACTTCTCCGACAGCTAAACGGGAGCTCCCGGCGGCGACATCATCGGAGACGTCAAAACTTCGATCAAAGCCTACAGATGACTCCAGCATGTCTCAAAAGGGCTCTATGCCAAATGTCTCAAAAAGCCTACAGATGACTCCAGCATTGAACTTTACCAAGCACGCATGGCAGGATCTTTTGACAAAAGGGTCCGGCAACGTGCCTACAAAAAGGGTGACTTGGTTCTTGCGGTAAAAAGACCAATGGTCTTCGCACACAAATCCAAAGGCAAATTTGAACCAAAATGGGAGGGACCCTACGTCATCGACAAAGTCTTCTCCAACGGCGCATATGCCCTCCTAAACATGGAAGGCGACAGATGTATGCTGCCTATCAACGGCAAGTTCTTGAAGCGGTACTACCCTTGAAGACTTACCCAACTGGGTAAGAGCAATGCCTGTATGGCCAAAACCTGTTCTCAGGTACTCGCTCGTCAAACCCACTCTCTTTAGAATTTTCATATCAAATGTCAAAATTTCTAGAGATTCAAAAACAATGCTTACTTTCATTGTTTCATTGTTCAAAAACAAAAAAAAATCCAAGTTTAGGAGCCTCTCCCTGACTTGACCAAAACTTTCGATCCTTGAACCAAAATTCATGGTTTGAAACAAAAATCCGGATTCAGGGATTTCCACCCTAGTCCACCTTACCTTTTACCGCCAAATGGTTCTAGGTCAAAATTTACGACCCTCGTGTCTTTAAACAAAAAAAAATGGTTTTTCAAAAATCGTGGGGAAACGACATCAAAGTCAGTACCCGCAAAACAAAAATTTTGAAAAAAAAAAAGCAAGGATGCGACATTCCATCGATACTTGCACCCAAAATCGCAGGGAAGCGACATTTCGTCGATACTTGCAAAATCCAAAAACCGTGGAGAAGCAACAAACCAGTTGATATCCACAACCCAATTTCAAAAATCATGGAGATGCAACATACCAGTTGCTATCCACAACCCAAAATTACAAATGGTTCGAGAAAACCTCAAATTTCAAAAATCGCGGAGAAACGACATCAAGTCAGCACCCGCAAAACCAAAAGTCTTGGGAAAAGCAGGGAAGCGACGCTTAGTCGATATTTGCACCCCAATTCGCGAGGAAGCGACATTCCATCGATACTTGCAAAACCTAACCCGCGAGGAACTGACATTCCATCAATACTCGCAAAACCGAATGAGCAAGGAAGCGACATTCCATCGATACTTGCAAGACCATTCAGCGGGGAGGCGACATTTAGTCGATACCTGCATTTTGAAAACCAAAACTCGGCTATAAATGCCAAAATCCGGCTATAAATGCCAAAACAAAAATTTCCGGCTATAAACGCCAAAATCGGCTTTCATGCCAATAAAACAAAACTCGGTTTTCAAAAAAAACTCGGCTACAAATGCCACACAAAAAAAAAGACCTGACTCTCATGTCAAAACCGGCTATAAATGCCACAAATTGGCTATCAATGCCACAAAACCGGCTATAAATGCCACCAATTGGCTATCAATGCCACCAAACTGGCTGTAAATGCCACAAAAACACCGGCTCCCATGCCAACCCAAATTTTGGCTTTTACGCCATAAAATTTCGGCTTCCATGCCATCTCAAAAGCGGCTTTCACGCCACAACCAAATTCGTTTCCCCTACCAAAACAACCATTTGACAAAAGATTTTCACAAAATGACAAAGCTTTTGATCAAATCCCATTTAGCAATTGCTTTCATCACAAAAAGATTTGAGTGAGCGTAGGGAAAACAAAAAAAAAGGTACCAAAAAAATACATGTGGTACCAAAGCAAAAAAAAAAATAGAAAGTGTTCACAAGCACTACAAAAAAAAAAAAAAAGAAAAGTACCAAAAAAAATACATGTGGTACCAAAAAAAGAAAGTGTCCACAAGCACTACAAAAAAAAGAGTACCAAAAAATACATGTGGTACCAAAAAAAAAGAAGAATGGTTTCTGCTATAAAAAATCAGGAGCTCAGCCAAAAATGGTCTCCAGCCAAAGCTTCAGCTCCTCAAGCAAACTTTTGGCCTCAGCCGTCAGAGTTTCCAAGGCACGCTTCTTCAGGAACTTGCCATGAGATGCTGGCGAATGCCGTAACCCTTCTTTTACACCGGGAAGCTCTTCCCCAGCAGTTTGCCATCGTTCGTTTTCTAGAGTCCTCCTCTCGAGAACTTGACCGGCATCTGCAACCCTGCGAATCAGAGTACTCTCCCTGTCACGAGCCTCTGTTATAGCAGCCCACTTCGCATCGACTTGTGCCTTCAAATGCTCAAGACGTTTCCTGGCCTCCTCAACTTCCCTATCAAGGACGTTAAGGTCATGCCTCAATCCAATGATGGCTAGCTCTTCCTTGTTCTTCTCCCGAACTAGCTGCTTATTGCTTTGTGTAGCCTCATTCAGGTCAGACTTAGCCTTATCAGCAGGGTCCAAGAACATCTCCTTGAAGAATTGGTCGTCAGGGAAACCCATGGTCTCAAACCACTTGTCACCCAGTGCAATGATCCTATCAACGATCGCCCTGGCACCTGTGACATCCAGACCAACCTCTTCGGTGTCGGTCAGAATCTCCTGTACATGTGGGATCATGCCAAATCCTGCCTCCAAGTGTCCAGAAAGGAGAGTCTTGACCCAAGAACTCAAAACCCGAGCCAGCACCTTCTTCGTAAATTGAAGAGACGAACTGGATGAAGATTCACCCTTCTCCGCTGATCGGCTGCTCATGTCATGTCCCATTGGAAGAGTAACAAAAGAACTCTTTTCACTTGGAGCCACTGGAGAGGGAATCTCAACACGAGGCATCTCCTCAATCATGTCTGAACTGGTCTCTACCTCCGGATCGACCTCTGGCATCCCTTGCTCTGGTTCTGAAGGAGGCGATGGACTCTCTTCTGTCACTTCAAAACCTGCAAATGAAACACAAAAAGGTATGAATATGATCCTGTTAAAAAAAAATCATCAGGGTCATCACTACAAAGTACCTTCTTCGACGACTGGCGGAACACTCTCTTCCTCCATGAACTCATCGGAAGCATCATCAACATTTGCGTCCATTGATGGTTCAAAGTCATCGGAATCCTGTGGCAAGTCAGCTGACAAGAAAAATGTTAGCAAATCAAGTCGCAGGCAAAAAAAAAAAAAAAAAAGAAAGTGAAAGAAGTTATACCAATTGGAGATTCTGGAATCCTTCCAGAGTCCCTCGGTTCTTCTTCAGATGCCATAACCGGCTCCATCACCGCCTCATCGGTCGGAACCTCAGGCATCGGCAAGTCTTCATCCTCTGCTAAAAAAAAAAAAAAAAAGCAGCAGCAGGGTGAGAAAACAAATCAGAACATGGAAAGCCCCATGAAAGAAGCAGAAAAAGAAAAAGGAAGAATCATACCTTCACCGATGGTCTCTTCTTCCCGAATCCTCTTCTCCGGAGGTTCGTCAGCTTCCCTTGGCACCTCCTCATTGACAGTGAGAGGGACTTCCACATCAGGAGAGTCTTCGTCCCGCCCAGTGTGACGTTTCTCTCAACAAACTGGACCTTCTCCCAGGCTTGCTGAACGGCCACATTGGAAGATCTAGCAGATCGACGAGGTACGCTTGTAGCAGGCTCTTTACCCTTGTTCGCTCTGGAGGAACCACCTGCAAAGGTTGGAAAAGAAAAAGATCGTCATCAAAATGACAGGATTTCGCTAAAAAAAAAAAGGGGTCACTTTGTCCCACCAAAAATCTGGCGAAATTTTGGCATGACTCCGGGGCAATTCCAAAGAAAAAGGAAATACCCCGACGGAAATAGAAAGTTTGAAGATGTGCTCAACATTGCTGCGGGCTCCGAAACTCCAAACTTTCGAAACCTCAAAATCTCCGCAAAATCAAGAAGGGCTCAACATCGCTGCGAGCTCCAAATTCCCAAATTTGCAAAGATTTTCAGGTATGCTATCACATCATGCTACTCAATTCAATTTACAAAAAGTACATGCATGAACATCTAGATTTGCATAAAAACGCATTATCATGATGAGCAAAAAAAAAAAAAAAAAAAAAAAAAAAAAGAAACTTTCTCAAAAAAAAAAAGAGGGAGAAAGAAAGAAAAAAAAAGAAGCTTTCTCAAAAAAAAAAGGGGAGAAAGAAAAGAAAAAAAAAATAAAAAAAAAAAAGAAACTTTCTCAAAAAAAATAAAAAAATAAAAAAATAAAAAAAAAAAAATCAGGCCACGTGGCCGTACGGACCAGATCCGTACGGATCTGTCCGTACGGCCCACAAAAAAAAAAAGAAGAAAAAAAACGTGTGAAATAAAAAAAAAAAAAAAAAAAACAAAAGAAGAAATCACGTGGAAAAGAAAAAAAAAAGAAGAAAAAAAAAAGAAGAAGAATAGAAAGAAAAGAAAGAAAGAAAAAAAAGAAGAAAGAAAAAAAAAAGAAGAGAAACTTTTTTTAACCATCCTATTCTCTACATAAAGTTTTCTACAAAGAAAAAGAGAGAAAACTTACTTGAAGCCATTGATGGAGAAGAAGAAGGAAAAAGCTTGAAGATCCTTGAAGAAGAAAAACTCTTGGCCTTGGAGCTCTCTTGAGATTGTTGCAAAAGAAAGCAATAAGGGCAAGAGATCCTACCTTCCTTTGCCTTTATAGGAGAGAGCAAATCAAAGAAGGAAACAAAGAAGAAAGGTAAGGGTTACTAATTAGTAACCTTACCAAAAGAGAAGGAATTAGAAAGATTCTTTCCCAAAAAGAAAGATGTCTTTGAGAGATTTTCTCCCAAAATCAATCAATGAGAGATTCTCTCCAACAAAAAAGGATATTGGAGATTTCTTCCCAAAAAGAAAGATACCTTGAGATATTCTCTCCCAAATTAAGGGAATATGAGAGATTATCTCCCATAAAGATATTTTTAGATATTCTCTATCCAAATGAGATATCTTTAGATATTCTTTACAAAAATGGCCCCACATGAGATCTAAGCCATCCTAAAAAGCTTAAGGTCCCATGGGCTAGCCCATATGAGCCAGGTTTGACCACCTAGGCACTAAAAAAAAAAAAAATGGGCTTTTAGTCAGGAAAAAAAAATTCCTCTTACCCAAGAGCATACAAAAATGGTTCCATGCCTCTTTTGAGTTGATTGAACCATACAAAAAATTCCAAGCCCCGTGAGCTTCCAAAAATCAAACCATCCAGCCTCATATACCAAGTTGAGCCAAAATCTTGAAATTGACATTCCACAAAAATCCAAACCACTCCAATGGACCCACACAGTCCCAAAGAGTGACCAAAAACCAAATCCTGGTCCCCTAACTTGCCACATACAGCTTGTTAGGTCACAAGACCAAAACCAAAAACCAAATCATGATCCCCCAACTTGCCACATACAGCTTGTTGGGTCACAAGGTCAAAACCAAAACCCGATCCCCTAACCTGCCATATATAGCTGGTTAGGTCACAAGATCAAAAACAGAAACCCAAATCCACATCCCTGATGTCATCTTCAAAACTTTGCCTCGAGATGGTGTGTGATTCCTTTCACTACCATAAAATTCCCCTGGAAGCTCAAAGGCACCTCTACCAAAGGAAAGATTGCTCAAAGACTCCTGGTCAAGACACAAGCTCTCCTTCAAAAATCTGTTCGAGGCACATCGACTACAAAAGTCAAGCAACTCGTCGCTGTACCTCGAGGGGGCATTTGTTGACACCAAAAATGACACTTTGCCACTTCAACATCAAGAGAGCTGCATGAAGTCGCAACCTGCCATAAATAGGCAATGCAATTTCTCCAAAAAATCAAATCTTGTCAGAATCAAACAAAAACTGCAAGATCCTTCAAGATAGCCAAGAGAAGAGTACACATGAAGTTTCGGGCCATTTCGACAACATTTGGCCTAACTTCACTTCTCCGACAGCTAAACGGGAGCTCCCGGCGGCGACATCATCGGAGACGTCAAAACTTCGATCAAAGCCTACAGATGACTCCAGCATGTCTCAAAAGGGCTCTATGCCAAATTTCAAGTCAAACCGACAACGTTTGACCCTCCATCAATGCTCGAGCAGTAAAATCAAGCCTCCCGGCGGCGGGAACCACCGAAGCCTTCGCTCATCAAACCAAGTGCATGAGTGGCTTCAACATGCTTCCAAAAGGCTGCACGTCAAATTTCAGGTCATTCTGACAACGTTTGACCAGGTTTCGATGCTCCGAGAGAAAATTAAGCCTACCGGCGGCGGAGCAACCCGGGACATGACATCCAAAACGGAGCCCATGGAACGTCTCAAAATGACTCCAATAGGCTCCCCGTCAAATTTCAGGTCAATCGGACATCGTTTGACCACATATCAAAGCTCGGCATTTTCCCCGCAGCAAAATCAAGTGAAGCATCGACGGGACCCCAAACGGCTTCAAAACTCAAACAAAAGCCTATGGTTGGTCTTATTTATTGCTCAGGAGGCTTCACCTCAAATTTCAGGTCATTCCGACATCGTTTGACCAAGTTTCAGCTTCTGGCGGAAAATCAGCAGCTCTACGCGACAAAGTCTTCGGCTTTCCCGGAAAATTGGAAACTTTGCACTCTAAAAATGAAAGGATTCTCATTAAGTTTTCTACAGGGAAATCAAGCCAATAAATGAGAAGAAATGTCAAGAAAAAAACAGAAGAAAACGGCGACGAAAAAGACCTCAAAACGACCGCAAAACGGGCTCCGAAGGGGAAAAATCCCCCAGGGTCGCAGACCCCTGCGACCATGGTCCATGGTCGCAGGCCCCTGCGACCATGACCCATGGTCGCCGGTCCATGGTCGCCGGCGACCATGGAGGTCCGGGTCACCGGATTTTCCGCCGGTGACCCGTTTTTCCGTCTTTTTTCGCGTTTCGCGCACTTTGGCCCCTGTGGTTTCCTGAAAATGTGATTTTTAGTGCTCTAAATTGACTCATATCCGACGACATCTCGGATCCGCCGTCAAAAGCATAAAATCATCATTGATCGCTCCAAGATCGCCAACCGGTCGACCAAGAAAGTGCACTTTCTGTCTGACCGATCGTGAAATCGACAAGACAGATGTCACCGGCCCACTCTTAGCTATCAATGTCTGAAGTTACATGTTCATCCGATGTCGATCAGCATGTAGATCCATCGATGATCATCGCCAGAAGAATTCCAGAAGACACGGCATGGCCCGCGACTCTTCGACTGCTCGGCGACCAATTAATGTGGTTAATTGACTAGCTTTATTGCAGTCATTAATTCATTTCTTTGGACGGCCCAATCAGAAGCAAGCATTTGGGAGTTACAAGTCAATTGATTCATGGCATTTAAACCATGAAACTCCTCCCATTATGGTAATTAAGGTGATTAAAAGCCCTTAATCTCCATCGGCCAATCAGATTCAAGGAAAAAGGAGTTACAAAATCAAGAAATAAATCTTGTAACTCCTCCCATTAAAGCCATTAAGGCTCATAAACCCTCCTAAATGGCTACCAAAGGCCTATAAATAGGAGAGCATTCCATTGAAATTGAGATGGAAAGAAGATCAGAAAAAAGAGGAGAAAATCAGAGGATCAGAAAAAAAAGATCAGAAAGAGATCTGAGAGAAAGAAAAAGAGAGAAAAACTCTGCTGAAGTTCTGCGCCGGCCACCACTACAAGGTGACAAAAGTCCCTTGGGGGGCACCCCCCCCCAAGGTCCTTGCCTTCTCCTGCTGCCTCCAATGGCTTAGACGTGGCTTTTCAGCCCGTCTACTTAGCTTTTTATTGGACATAGGACCTTCTCTTGGTCTTTGTCCTCTAAAAACCTGAGGTTATAGCCAAGCCAAGCGAATGAAGAGCATCTTCTGTTCTCATCTGCATGGATGATGGCGAAGCCCACACATGGCTTGCGACCGTCAATCTGACCGAGTCCCCCACAATCTCCTGAAAAGTTAGATCTTCCTTTTCTTGCTTTTCATTGTAGTTTGTATTTTTCTAAAAGAGACAAAAATCACAACTCTTGTCTTTTTCATTATTGATGAGAATTGTAAATCGGCTATAAACGCCAAAATCGGCTATAAACGCCAAAATCGGCTATAAATGCCAAACAAAATCGCCTTTCACGGCAAACTAAGAAAATGTCTCTTTTCTTAAATATTTGTGCAATGGAAAACTTGAAAGAAGTTGATTTCCTTTTTACTTGCGAAGGTTGATCTCCGGATTACCACTTGCAATTCCAAGTAAAATAGAAAATCTGGCACACCCACATAAAAGAAATGTTGATGCACGCTTCAGGGCCCGCCAGGGCGCGAAAGGGCCGGACCCGACGGACTCCCACGTTCCGCCGACCCCGGTAGCCGCCCCACGGCGCCTCGGAGCGCGTTCCATCAGGGAGATGATGAGGAGATACATGAGGTGAGTTTGATAGAGAGTTTGGTTCAAGAACATGTGGACACACACTTATATTCAGATCCATTAGAGACATTCTTGACCTAAGAGGAGAGGGAGTTTCTTGAATCCCCTGAGGTAGAGTATCTGTATTCTCTATTAGATGAGGTTGAGGAGGTGAAGGGTTCTGCGTTTTGGGCACCAAAATTTGAAGAGCTTTCGAAGTCGGAAGCTAAGTCTATGCCTAG
This sequence comes from Umbellularia californica, assembly GCA_028538565.1. NCBI lineage: Eukaryota > Viridiplantae > Streptophyta > Magnoliopsida > Laurales > Lauraceae > Umbellularia > Umbellularia californica. The sequence goes on from JAPQWN010000002.1 coordinate 78,747,502, forward strand.
TAGTGAGGAGGCCCCTACGCTTGAGTTGAAGCCTTTACCTTCTTCGGTAAAATATGCTTTTCTTGGTGTCAATGAGTCATATCCTGTGGTGATTTCCTCTTCTCTTGAGGAACACCAAGAGACCCAGCTGTTAAAGGTCTTAGGTAGGCACAAGAGAACAATTGGGTGGACCTTAGCTGATATACAAGGGATTAGTCCCTTAATTTGCACCCATAAGATTCATTTAGAGGATGATGTCAAACCTTCCCGCCAACTCCAGCGTAGATTAAACCCTGTTCTGAAAGATGTGGTTAGGGAGGAGGTTCTGAAATTGCTAGATGCTGGGATTATATATCCTGTAGCTGATAGTAAATGGGTGAGCCCTATTCAGGTAGTGCCTAAGAAGGCAGGGGTAACTGTTGTGGCTAATGAAGAAGGAGAATTGATCCCTACTAGAGTTGCCACGGGGTGGAGAGTTTGTATTGATTACCGCAAGCTTAATGCCAGTACGAAGAAGGACCACTTCCCTCTTCCCTTCATTGATCAAGTCCTTGAGAGAGTGGCCAGTTATACTTTCTATTGCTTCTTGGATGGCTATTCAGGATATAATCAGATTGAGGTGTCTTTAGAAGATCAAGAGAAGACTGTGTTCACTTGTCCCTTTGGGACCTTCGCTTATAGGCGCATGCCCTTTGGGTTGTGCAATGCCCCTGTCACCTTTCAGAGGTGCATGATGGGTATTTTTGATGACATGGTCGGGGACTTCTTTGAGGTATTCATGGATGATTTTTCTGTTTTTGGAGATAGCTTCGCGGGGTGTTTAGAAAATTTAGAGAAAGTCCTAGAGAGGTGTGAGGAGAAGAAGTTAGTCCTGAATTGGGAGAAGTGTCACTTCATGGTGACACAAGGGATTGTATTAGGCCATATAGTTTCTCCTAGAGGTATTGAAGTGGACAAGGCTAAGGTGGAATTGATCTCCTAATTACCTTCACCCAAATGTGTCAAGGATATTCGATTCTTCTTAGGTCACTGTGGTTTCTGTAGGCGTTTCATTCGTGCTTTCAGCGCTATTGCACGCCCCTTGTGCAATCTTTTGACCAAAGATGCACCATTTGTTTGGACCGAGGCTTGAGAGAAAGCCTTCAGCGCTTTGAAAGCGTGCCTCACTTCTCCACCTATTATGCAAGCCCCGGATTTGAGTCTTCCGTTTGAGTTGATGTGCGACGCTAGTGACTATGCCATTGGTGCCGTTTTGGGTCAAAAAAGAGATAAATTCCCTTATGCCATTGCTTACGCCAGCAAAACCTTGAATGATGCTCAACTTAATTACACTACCACAGAGAAAGAGTTGCTTGTTGTGGTCTTTGCTCTTGATAAGTTTAGATCCTATATCATAGGTTCTCCTATTGTTGTTTTTACTGATCACGCAGCGCTCAAGTATCTGATGAGCAAACAAGACGCGAAAGCGCGTCTCATTCGGTGGGTCCTGTTGCTCCAAGAGTTTAATATCACTATCAAGGATAAGAAGGGGGTTGAGAATGTAGTTGCAGATCATCTTTCGAGACTTGAGTTTGAGGATAAGTCATCCCATCTTCCGGTCCTTGACTCTTTTCCCGATGAGCAGTTGTATTCAGTGTCGACGTGTCCGTGGTATGTGGATATCGTCAATTATCTCGTGACAGGGCAGTTTCCTACTGACTGGACTTCTCAAGTGAGAAGGAGGTTCTTAGTGGAGGTGAGAAAGTACGCTTTCGATGATCCTTATCTTTACAAGTATTGTGCTGATCAGATTATTAGGAGGTGTGTCCCGGAATCGGAGCAACAGAGAATCTTATCATTCTGCCACACTGAGGCGTGTGGGGGTCACTTCTCTTCTAGGAAGACCACTGCAAAGATTTTGCAGTGTGGTTTCTTCTGGCCCACTCTTTTCAGAGATGCCCATGAATTCTGTCGATCTTGTCCTCAATGTCAGCGATTAGGTGCTATTTCCAAGAGGAATGCCATGCCCCTTCAGCCCATGCTTATCATCGAGATCTTCGATTGTTGGGGTATAGATTTTATGGGTCCTTTCCCTAGTTCTTTTGGGTTCCTCTACATTCTTTTGGCTGTCGATTATGTGTCTAAGTGGGTAGAGGCTATTCCCACTAGGACCAATGACCACAAGGTTGTGGTCAAATTCATGAAAGAGAATATCTTGTCTCGGTTTGGGATGCCGAAGGCCATGATTAGTGATCAGGGCACTCACTTCTGCAATCGTCCATTCGCGGCCTTGATGGCCAAGTATGAGATCACCCATAAGGTGTCCACTGCCTATCATCCTCAAACCAATGGGCAAGTTGAGTTAGCCAATAGGGAAGTCAAGCACATCTTAGAGAAAACTGTGAATCCTAATAGGAATGATTGGTCAACTCGGTTGACTGATGCCTTATGGGCCTATCGAACGGCCTACAAGACAGTTTTAGGGATGTCTCCGTATAGGCTTGTGTATCGCAAGACTTGTCACCTTCCGGTCGAAGTAGAGCATAAAGCATTCTAGGCTCTCAAGACTTTAAATTTCTCCTTGCCCAAGGCAGGTGTCCTTAGGAAGTTCCAATTGAATGAGTTAGAAGAGATGAGGAGAGAGGCCTATGAGAACGCTAGCATCTACAAATCCAAGGTCAAGGCTTTCCATGATAAAAACATTGTGAGGAAATACTTTGAGGTGGGGCAAAAGGTCCTTTTATATAACTCAAAACTTCATCTCCACCCGGGAAAGTTGCAATCAAGATGGGCTGGACCTTACTTTGTGCACAAAATCTACCCTCATGGTGCTGTTGAGGTTTTTAATAAAAATGATGGTAAGATTATCAAAGTTAATTGGCAAAGGCTTAAGCCATTCCTTGAGAATTTTGCACAAGAGGAAATTGTGGAAGAGTTAGTGGATCCGGTTTATCCGGAACCCACTAGTGCTTAAACTTTCTTGACTTTGTTTGTGCCAACTTGCATGCATTCTGTTTTCCTCTGTTTTATGTCTATTTCTCATCTGTGTGCATGATTGGCCTAATTGCATCTTCAAATAAATAGCGGATGATACTACTCCGTATCACATCTTTCTTTGGTGTGATGTCTTGGAATCTGACTTTAAAAGACCAATGAAAAGTGGAAAATTTTTGGGGGTACACCATCTATGCTTACCCCATTTTTTGTTTCTAACCAATGGTTGGTGTCTTACCCCATTTTTTGTTTCTAACCAATGGTTGGTGTCTAAGTTTTAGCAGGTTATTCGTTCTACAACAACAACCTTGGTAAATTGGTAACTTCGTTCCTCTCCTTTCTCTTTGTTCTTAGTTCTTTTAATCATTGAGGACAATGGTTCGTTTAAGTTGAGGGGAGAGGCATGAAATTCATTCATGCATATAGTTAATTTTTCATACATGCATATAGTTCATTTTTCGCTATTTAGAATTTGTTAATCCAAGCCTTGCATTCATTTCATCGAAATTCTCATTTGGAGATTCAACTTTCGTGAAATACATGATTTATGCCTTCTTTGATTACTATGTGTCTTTGAATGATTGTGTGAGTTAATCATCACATTGATTTGAATTCGTACCATATCCCCTGTTTTTTAGAGTGCTTTGAGTGATAGAGTAGATTCCACACACTTACAAGTTAATACTTTTGTAGCCTTGAATTGCATTCATTTTACATCTTTTGGAAGTGGTGGCACAAATTGTTAATACAAGGAAATTTTGTTGTCTATGAAACCAAAAAAGAGTCACCCTTGTACCCTTGTTTGAGCCATGTTTTATATTCCCTTATTCGTGTGCTAAACCTTAGGGAACCGGTGTAAAGGAGGCAAGGAGGAATGGGGGTTTTGGGGTGATTTCTACAGGTGGAATATGGTTGGTTATTGAAAATTGGGTTTGGCTATAATGAGTATAAGGATAACTTTACAGTGGAGTTGAGCTCCTATGCCTTTGTAGTGGAGTTTTTGAGTGGCCGAAATGAAGGTATTTTAGGAAGATGGATTCATTGAGACTTCTTCTTTTTCAGTAGTCCGTTGCATAGTTTGTGAAATTCGTGAATGAGTCGCTTCGATGGACTATAAGTGAGGCTCACGACTACAGATATTCGTGGAATAAAATGGTTGAAAATCAGAGGAAGAAGGCATTGGCTTTGTAGTTATTCATTCAAAAAAAAATGATGAATGAATGGCATTACCGGTAGAAATACCGGTTCAAAAAGAGAAATTTGAGGCAGAGGTGAAGTTTCAGAAAAAGAAAGAAGAGCAGTTCTACCGGTAGTTCTACCGGTAGAAAAGGAAGAATGAAAGGCAGTACCGGTAGAAACACCGGTTTAAAGATGAAAAATTGAGGCAGAGAAGTGATGTTCAGGAAAATGAAGTTCTACCGGAAGTTCTACCGGTAGAACATAGTGAATGGATGGCAGTACCGGTAAAAACACCGGTTCAAAAACTGAAAATTGAGGCAGAGAGGTTGGACTTTTGGCTACTAAGCCAGAACCGGTAGTTCTACCGGTAGAACATTCTCTACCAGTAGTCTACCGGTAGAAAGTGCGGGCCCAGGCAGTCTGTTTATATTTTTTTTGCCCTCGTTTTGTTTTCATTTCACATCTTCCTTCTTTTCTCTCAAACAACCATTTCCCCTTTCTTTCGAGTCAATATCCTCTCATTCTCAAACCCTAACCCAAACTTCCAAAAACCTCCATTAATCCAACCAATCTTCTTCCAAAACACCCAAATATCTTCTCTTCGTCACCATTTCTCCATCACCCTTCGGATCAAACTTCCAAAAAGTCCAAGAAAACCGTACATTCCGAAATCCCTATCCTTCCCCCAAAAATTTGCTACTCACTTCCATACCTTTCCAAGACCATTTCATACCTTCTACACACAACCTTAAACCATGCCAAGAACAAAGAATCCGAATGTGGGGGGCGCACCAAAGAAATGAGCAGTTGCCAAAGGAAAAAAAATCCAAGGGAAGCACTTGAGGGGGAAGTGAGAGAAGAGCAAAAAAAAGACCAAGGGAGTCTTCTCCTCCTCCTCCTCAGAAAACTGTGGGTCAGATCAAATGGGAGAAGAAAGTAGACAAGAAGGCTTTTGTAATCGAACGTAGAGTTGATGTGGGAAAGCTTGGGAATGGAGAGTGCTTCGGAGCAGTAATTAACAGCAAGCTAGAGTATATGGACACTGCCTTCACGAGGTATATTCCTAACCTTGTTCGTCAATTTCACAAGTCTATGGAGCTTTTTATAGCAGGAGGTGAACAAATAGCTGCCATGGTGAATGGAACAAAAATAAGAGTGGACCAATATATCATTGCAAAAGCCTTAGGATACACCCCTGTGGCTAGGGAGAGGATCACATACCCTAAACCTCAAAATGTTTCCTTGGAAATTCCCTATGCCCAATTGGTGTTGAGAGAAGAGGCTGTGGTAGAAGGGACAACCATAGTTGGGAATTTGAATGGGGAAGCAGGGATGTTGAACAAAATTATGCATTACAACATTTTCCCTCGAGGTGATGAGAAGATCTAGGAAAGAAGGAGATGGAATTGCTATGGGTGATCTGGAGCCCAAATGAAGGGCTAAATGTAGCTCAATTCATATACAATCAGATGAGGAGATACCTTGAAGAGTCCAAAGCTAAGGCAGCCCTACCCTACCCTTGTCTCATCACTAAAATATGCTTGGATCAGAAAGTGGAGAAAGGTCCAGATGATTGGCTTTTGCCTAGTGATAGAAGGGCAATCACTATTAAAACTATGGCAAAGGCCCGATCACAAAAGAGGGACCCTCCAGCAGCAGCTCATCTTTCTTCTTCTCTTCCAAAGCAAGTGAATGGTTCATCATTTCAGACCTATATGAAGGATTTATTGAAGTGGATTGGCTGCAAAGTAGATGATTGCATTGAGGGGCAAAAAGTTATTAAAAAAGAACTGGAGAGGCAGAGATCCAGGCAAGAATACCTGATGAAATTTGCAGTGTCTCAAGGAGTTGATCCATACATGTCACCTCAGAGGGAAACAGAGGCATGCCCAAGAAAACCAGATGTGGGTGATGCTGCAGCTGAGGGAGAAGATAATGATGATGAGGATGATGATGATGATGAGGATGAGGATGATGATGGGGAAGATGAGATAGAAGATTTAGTCAGTGAATGAATTGTCCAGTTGGTAGCTGGTCTTAGTTTGTTAGTGGATGATGTTGTTTTTGTTCATTTTGATTAATGAATTTGTACATGGGCATGGCCATGGGGTAGTTGACCCAAACCATGTAAGGCCATGCCCCATTTTGTCTAAAAAAACTTTCATTGATAACCCTTTCAATGCAACCCTGAAATCCTTAATTAATCTTTCTGTGTCACTACTTCCATCAGCATGCATGTTTGAATTGTCTGCTACTTTAGTATTGTTTTGTATGTGTGTGATGTTAGGATTTAGACTAGTTTCCATGGGATATGTTCATTGAAATGAGTGACATCTGCTTTGAGTGATATAATTTTGTGAGTTTTGGAATCAAATTTTATGTGATGGCTAACTCATTTTAATCTGAACATCTTGATTGAATGTTTGACTCTATGAGATGTAGATATTGATGTTTTCATGGTCTTAGACATTTGCATCAATTTGGCATAAGTCATGTATTTCCATGTGGAAATGAGAATTATCTGTACAAGGTAGATATCTTCTTCTTAATTTGCTAGGGACTAGCAAAGTCCAAGTTGGGGGGTGTGATAAGTACCTAATTGTTAAGCAATTAGAGACTTAATTTCCTTTCAATCACCTTCATTTGTGTTTAATTCCTTTGATTTTAGATAATTTTGCACGAGTATTGGTCTTTGGTCATTTGCAGGAAATTAGTAAAGAATGAAGCTTTTGGGATGATGAATAGATCAAGTGCAGATTGAAGGAGCAAGTGAATTTGAAGATTGGAGCAACAAAAAGCAAAAAATTGAACTTCAACACTCCAACCGGAAGATCTACCGGTAGAAATGTCCAAAAATTGGACAGAGAGCTGAAGAAATGGATCTTCCATAGTTCTACCGGAAGTTCTACAGGTAGAACTGCTTCTACCGGTAGAACTGCTTCTACTGCAAGTTCTATCGGTAGAGATGGCTGAAATTCAAGCAGAGAGCTGAAGAAACAGGAAATCCTCAGTTCTACCGGAAGTGATACCGGTAGAACTGCTTCAACCGCAAGTTCTACCGGTAGAAAAGGCTGAAAAGATGGCAGAGAGTTGGAAAGGACATCTTCTCTGTTTCAAACTGGAATTTCTACCGGTAGAACTACTTCTACCGGTAGTTCTACTGGTAGAACACTCGGATTTGGATGATTTTTGCTTTTTGGGGCACTTTTGTAATTAAAGTTGTGGGGACCTATATAAAGCATTGAAACTAGACAATTAGGGTTATCGGGGAATTATCTTTGTTTCCCAGCCCCCTTTTCTTTCCTTCTTTGATAGATGAGTGTATAGGGAGTTTTCAATTGAAGATCAATGTTCAATTTTGCTAAATTCTTGTATTAAGACAGAATCCTTCAATTTAATTCAAGTTTTTAATAGAGGTAATCTTTCGATTATGTTCTTACTGTTCTCTTGCTTTTATTTAATCTGTATGAAGACTTCTCCATTAATGGAGGGGTAAAATCTCAGATGGTTTGACCTAAGGGGAATTCACCCTGGATTTTGCATAGTTTCTTCTTCCTGATCATGCTTTACTGATGAAAGATAATTTCCATTGATGTTCAGTTTTCAGAAATCATGATTGAGATGTTAAGCCTTTGACTAATTGTGTTCATCTATGATGATACAATTAGTGCTTACGTCGATGACTCTCAGGTTATTGAATAGAATGTCTTAGAATCTCTTTGGAAATTATTCAATTAGACTGATATTTGATTTCCACGAAGGAATTTCCCAGGTTAGAATTGGATTGCTCCAAATCTAACCTGTGTAATGGAAAGGAAGATGAAAACCATGAAAATCCAGGTGAATTGAACCCTAGGTTGAACCATCTCTTTAGTTTAACAATTTCAATTAGTTTTCTGCAGTGTTCATCAGTCATCAGATTAGAATTAATTCAACCCTTTGAACAAAAGTTGGTCACTCTCGACCAAAAGAAGTTCTCCATAGCCTGAAAACCCTATCCCGTTCTCTGTGGATTCGACCTCTTCATGAGTGAAGTGCTACTCAACGATGAATTTGTCCTCCGCTTAGGACACACACCCAAATCTAGCTAAGCAGTTCTCATGTTAAGAATAATTGAATTCTGGCTAATTTTGAGTAAAAGCTTGTCCACATATCCACATGTATGTGTCAGGAATATGTAGGTAAAAAAATTCAAAAAGAAAAGAAAATAAAAGATGAAGGGTCAACCTGAACCCTTGGTTATGGGTTGGTTTATTGGGAGGATTATGAATTGAAATCCTTAGTTCCACAAATTGGGCTTGTTCTAATTTGATTTTCTTATGATGATGAAGGTCTAATAGAAGATAAGAATTAATGATAATAGTAGTAAGAATGGTGATGATGATGTTCTTAAAATGCTAAATAAAGTAGCTTTTAATGATAACCTAAAGAACTTGGACGGAACCATAACGTTAATTTTAGTTATAGAAAGTGACACGTGATTTACATTCAAAACATATGAAAAACATAATGACAATGAAAAATAATATATTTTGTGATTTTGCCTGAAAAAGTTGTTTAAAAAGGGATGAGAAACCTGCCTTTTTCCACTCAAAAGCAAATTGAAAACAATAGTAAAACAATTTATAAACATGAGATGGCACTTTAATGCAAAACTTTCCTCAATTCATTTCTCAATAGCTATTCAAATATTTTCCGTATTTCATAGTCATTTTTAATTACACTTTGAAACATTTATTACTGGAATTACCATTTCAGAAAATCTTCTTAAGGCCTGTTTGTTTGCATTAAAATACATAGGAATTGAAGAATACATATGGTGGCTAAAAATGAAGATCAAAACTGAATTTTCAAAATGAGTTTACTAAAAAAGAAGTGAATTTTCAAAAATGAGCATCAAATATCATCTTTTTTTTATTCTATTTTTCTAAGAGAAAATATTATTTGATGTTCATTTTTGAAAACTCACCTTCAATCTTCATTTTTAACCAGCTTATGTATTTAATTCATGTGTTCAAATGCACAAAAACAGGCTCTAAAACTAGATTTCTCACTCCTCAAACTAGTTTTTCACCTTGGCAATTACGGTTATATCCCAAATCAAGTCGGATATTTATAGGAAAAATCTGAACACATTTGTGGAATTTAGACTGATTAATGGGACCAGATCAGAACAGACCATCTCCCCTGTAACAACTGAACCATTACACTCATAAGGCCAATATAAATTGCCAAACACTTTTTACTGATTCTAACCTCTTTTACATCACAATCATCTTCTGACGTATATATTTTTATTGGAGAATATTCAAGTGCATCCATCCCTCACCATTGTGGTGAGGGACACTCCTTTTTGGGAAGTTTCAAGTACAAAAGAGAAGTGTACTTTTCTTTTGTACCCCACTTTTGTACTTGGAACTTCTCAAAAAAGAGTGTCCCTCACCACAATGGTGAGAGATGGATGCACTTGAATATCCCCCATTTTTATTTATCAAATTTTATGCTAAGTATCCAAATTACGAGGCAATGAGTTTGACACTAATGAACTTGCTTTTTCTCATTTCGCTATGGAATCCCTCCTGCTTCAGTTTCATCCGACTCCGGAGCGCCACCGGTATAGAGTGTGATATCACTAAATGTACCCGCTTAATTGCGACCTCTCTATATAGGTGGTACTCCGTGAGTGTTAGTATTATCCTATTTCAACAAAACAGCCAGACTCTTCGCTATGTGGATTGGGAGAGATTTATATTTTGAGGTTGGATTTGCCGGTACAAGAAGACTACATATAATTTTTAACTGTTAACACTTTAATAAGGGCCTATTTGGAAGTTTAATTTATTTGAAGCCAAACTGATTCCTAGTCATTTGGAGTTGCAAGAATGAGGCTTATCTTTGACAACAAAACAACTTCAATAGAAAGAGTCAGGACTCAGGAGATGCCTGTCCGAAAATCTCTCCCGCCATCAAGTCTTTGCCGAGTAATGTTCAACAACCCTTCTACTTAGACAAACTTTTTTGCCAGAATTTGGGACAAACTCCCATGTGGCACAATCCTAGAGGTGCTTTTTCACCCTCTCTCAAAAGTTGCAAATCTAGGATTGTGCCACATGGGAGTTTGTCCCAAATTCTGGCCAAAAAGTTCGTCCATTTAGACTTTTTGAATGTTCAAAGACCATCTCAAGATATGCTCCTCTAGTTTTTGAGAGCTTTAGCTCCTCTAATGGATTGACATCTTGGTTTTCCTTTTACCTTCTTCGAGCTTTCATTTTGTGCCGACGTGAGCTTCCTTTTTTATCTCATATGAGCTTATATAGTAGCTGATTTATTCAGGCCTTTAAAGAGTTTTGAGAATCACTTTCTTTCCATAAATTTCACCGTGAGATTCAATATTGACAGAAAAGATACTTCCAATCTCAACATACTGATAATCTTCAATATCCTCAATCACATGGTACTTTCAAAGAAAATATCTGTGATTGTAAACATAAAAAATATGAACCCTCTAATCTCTAAAAAATATATGATAAAAGATTTCAATAAAAATGATCTTCATGTCTTCTTGGTGATCACTGTCGTTGCCTTTGGCCCACTGGATCAGATCTGTCGCGATTTCTTCCAGAAGCAAAAGATCGTGCAATGGTGAGCGGAGATGAATGGGTGAGTAGGAGAAGATGATCAATTCTCTATTGAAATAGAAAAATTGATGGTGATAATCATACCCGGCTGCACGATCATCACAGGACCCAAGGTATGATACCATAAAGAGTTTTGAGAATCACTTTCTTTCCATAAATTTCACTGTAAAATTTATTGGCAGAAAAAATTACATTTATAAGAAAATACTAACCAACTATATCCAAAGAATACGGATAAGATAACCTACTAATATCCCTAAAATCTTAATCTCAACGGACTGATAATCTTCCACAGCCTTGAGTCGGTTCTTTCTTTAAAATATATATATCACCTTTTAGAATAGAAAAAAAAAAAAAAAAATGCAATGCACGACAAAGTGAGGCAAAAGATCACTTGGGCCCCACTAATTGTGGTGCTTTATGTGAAAAGCCACTCATATAGGCATCTGCATATGTCCCTCGGCGCATGGCACTTGGCATTCGGGGAGGAGGAGGAGGAGGAGAGGAGCTAATTCTTTGGCGCTGTTAGAACCACCAACTGATTTCAAGGCTGTGGACTGAACCAGCACACGTGGCGTGTAATAGATTGGCTATTCCATATTCCATATCATGCAATAATTCCAGGGGATACCTTACTTCTCTCGTAAGAATAATTTTTTGCATTAGTTTTTGGATCAATAGCATAATATTTATGAAGTCCAAAGATACTTTTGAAAGATATTTATTATTTCCTTCAATAATGGTTAAGTAGTCCATAGTTTATATGTGTAACTTATGCCGGGCCATCTTTTTTGATACATTGAGTTTAAATAAATAAATAAATAAATAAAAAACCCTTAGATTTAGATTAGAAGCATGGGAAACAGGTCATAGACAAACAACTTATAGACCTCCAGACAGGGCGGAACCAGGATATATGCATTGGGGGGCCATTGTAAAAAAAAAAAATATCTTCGGGGGGTGGTGGGGTTAAAAATTGATTTAAATTTTAAAATATCTAAATGGCCTTTTCATAATTTAGGGGCCCTACTGGCCCCCCTCTAGTTCTGCCCCTCCTTCAGATGTTTTTTCATTTTTTCTTTTTAAATCATCTCTCCTAATGTTGATAGAAATGATAGAACTCAAAACAAGCACATAGTTTACGGGATCATTGATAATGGTTGGCATAATCGATTTTTATTTTTATTTTATTTTTTTACTAGTGTATTATGACTGCCCAAGATCCACCTAGTGCACATTGGTGTAAATCTTTTTCAGCGGATGAGGAATGGCTTTACATTATGAATTTTAATCGAATTCTTTTCTCATCATTTGGTTCATATAGTAAAACTGTGATAAAAATACCCTTTTCTTCATCAAATGGGTTCAGTCAGATTGACAAGGGGTATCTAAGTGCTCAACTCTAACGGTTTTTGACTCAATTTTTAAAACGAGTAAAGTAATTCAACTCCTACTTTTAAAGCAGGTCAAGCAATTCTACTAATATTTAAAATCGATCAAATAATTATAATCGACACCCAATGCAAGTCAACCTGACCAACCCGCATTCAATGCACGTGAGTGCCTTCAATGTAATCCAACCCATGAGTCCTAGTCCAAACCCAATTCATTTCAAATATTGAGGTTATATTTAAGTTGCAAGCCAGAAAAAAGGCTCAACAGGAGCCCGACTCATTCCTTATTAATCGTCTATTATAAGCACTAAAATATAAAGCAACCAAATTGGTTTAAACACCCAAGTCCACCCGAACGGAACCTTTTTTAATAGGTTAGACTGGTTAAGCGAGTTGAGTGTGTTGACCCTAGTCCAACCTGTTTAAAAGTGGTTTAGGTTTTCCTTACATGAAATCAGCCCGTATATGTTGCAAGTTGCATTACGGTAAGCAAAGGCCGGTTGAGTTCAGATCTGATTACAAAATAAAGTCAAATTCTGTAACTCATCCCTCACCACTCGCCATTTTAATAATCCTTGGATGGAAACCTTATACTATTCACCTTTTTGATAATCTTTGAATGGAACTCCATTTTTTCTGGTTGGAATTTAGATGGAGCTCATTTGACCATAAATTTAAATGTATTTAATGCAAATGAATAAGCTTATTAGATCTCATGCAAACATATTTCATAATTAAAGATTCATGCCCTATTTTTATTAATGTAACAAACATGAAACGTGACCCATATCATGTAATTGGATAAAAGGATCTTAAGCATTGGTGGAACGGAGGGGCATGGGGTGGCAATGGCCCCCCAAAATAAATAAAAAATAAAAAAAACCCTTATATTTTGAGTAAATCCTATAAAATTTTAATATCTCCTAAATTTTTTTATTTTACATAGTGGCCCCAAGTCCACTGTAACTGTAACTTACAGTCCAGAAAGGGCCCGAAAAGAAATCAAAGAGCGAAAGGTACAACTACAACAAACCAAATCCGGACTCTGTTCTACCCAAAAAAGAAAAAAAAAAATCTTGCCCCTGTTTACTACTAATGGAAAAGAAAAGGATATAATGCATATATTGTGACGACGAGACTAAAAGCTGACATTAAAAAAAATTTCAAACGTGGGTGCAATGTAGCCGTCACTACCACGTGTGTGGACCATACTCATTAGAAAGGTTGTATACAAAATTAAAGGGAGCTAGTGCCAGCCACGTATCTTGGACCACACTCATTAGAAAGGTTGCATACAAAATTAAAGGGAGCTAGTGCCACCCACGTATCTTGGACCACTTTGTCACACTTTTATGGCTATTTGTTGATTCTGTTCCGTCACTCTTAAGTCACCACCAAATCGAATACAGAAACAAGCCATCTTTTGTATGGTATCAAGGGAGCCAACAATCCTCTGATTTGTTTGCTTGTGATGTGGATGTAATGTACAAAATTGATTGATGCCAACTTAAATGAAATAGTTAAGTGGGCCAGGCAAAGGACCCAAGGGCCTTTAAAAAATTAAAATAAAATAAAAGGGCTGCTTTGAGAGCCTGGTCTACTAATAGGCCTAATTGAGCCAACCAAGTCCATTAGCAGACAAACCGTGTCTGTCCAGCAGCGCCCTAGCTAACTGGCCCAGATAGACTTTATCACAGAAGGGCCTGTGCCTGGACCACACATAGGGCATGTCCCCAGCTATGGGATCCATAATCCAGTGGGGCGCACAGTTAACCATTGTTCAACCTTGTGGAAGACTTGCACAAGTCTTTCCGTGAGTAGGTTTCTGCCAGATCCTTAAATTTAGTTTTTCCCTTTTTATTTTATTTATTTTTACTAAAGATACTGCTAAAGCTTCTTTTATATATATATATATATATATATATATATATATATATACTATATATATATATATATATATATACAGGCGCGCACACACACACACGGGAGACTCCAACACACGTTCTCTACTCACCCACTCATTATCTATCTATACGTCTAAGGGAATGTTTTTCCCTTCGTTTAACCACAGGGCTCCAAGCATCAATCCATCATTTTATAGCATACATGAAGACAGCTGTCAGTATCTCCTCTCTCTTCACTCTCCGCTCTCACTAACTGACTCCGCTCTCACTAACTGACCCGATAACTTCCTAAAAAAAGAAAAAACCAACTACGCTGAAAGAGAGAGAGAGAGAGAGAGAGAGAGAGAGGAGAAAACAGGCTAAGTGAACAAAGGGTGTCAGGGCTGAATCCCTAGACACAAGAATTACAAATGCTTAAAAAGTGAGCATTCCGAATGCCAAAAAGCACTTCGACATTTCTCGAATTCTGAATGTAGAAGATTTCAGGTGGATCTTCGTCGAATTCCGGACTTTGCAAGGGTCAGTTTCCATCTATACATTTAACCAAAAAAGAGAGGCAAATCCTACTTTTTCTCATCCTCTAGCTTCTACCTATACCATTTTCATGTTTATTTTCTCCATTTGCAATCCAATCTCCCTGCAACTCAATGTATTTTAACAATGGCAAAAAAGATCTCTTCATGAGCGGCCCTGACCAACAGACACTTGCATTTGGATTAAGTAAAAAAAATGAAAGAAAATACCAAATGAAGCATATTAGGTCTTCCATTTGGTTGAATCACAAAACATATCTGAAAGTAAAGGGAGGTTTTAAAACTCAACTGGAATTGATATGTAAGGTTTCAATAGTGATTGATATGGATACTTTTCTAATGAGTTTAGTACAAAGCCTCAACTATGCTGAAATACATCATATGCAGAGATCATCCAGAAAGGGAGGGCAAGGAAGAGGGCTGCTTAGGATTCTATCCCACCCAAGTTGTATTCAGGGTTTCGATTAATGAAAGCGAGGGAATGCTTGAAGGGGATAGAAGACTCATTCTCCGTGAGGGGTGCATGCATTGTTCCCCCTCCATCTACCCTCTCTACGCACAATCCACTGGGAAAAAAAAGGATCTCAATAAAAACAGATTGGGATCGTATCATCAGGAAAAAAAAAAAGAAAAAAAAAAGAGGATTTCCATATAAACAGATTATGATCGCGGGTTAGAGCCAGTAGGTTGAGCCATTCAGCGATGGAAAAATACTTGATATATAAAAATTAAATACTAAATGTCCTCGACAAAATAAACTAATACCCTTCACATCTTAAGAGAGTCTAGAATTGAACCGTGAGGGAGTGTATGTGATGTGGGACCCGTGAGACGATCGGATCACAAATCTGGTCTATCCATCGGCCCAGACATGGCGGTGTGACCATAGGAATGGCGGACCCGTGTTCAAGATCATATTAGAATTTTTTTTAGTAGCGATTAAGGTAATCCTAAATCTTAACTTAGTTCATATGAGATTGATCTGAAAATTCTAGAAAGTAGGAAGGGATTATGCATGATCTGAACCAATGGATTAATAGATCTAATGATTTATTCAGAGCCCTATTTTTATTTTTAAATTATTACTCCATTTTATATTCACCACCGCATCCTCTTCTTTTTTATTTTTTTTATATCGTCTGCATCATGGACACTTGATCCTCTGTTTGCAGTTTCCACCCTCAGATTTATTTCATGTATGCAAAGATCAAATATGATGGATTCAATGGATTATTTACCATTAACATAATGATTTATTAATTAATAACATAGTTTTTATATGCCTACAGGTCGACAGCGAAGCACTTGATAAATGGAGTTACAAGTATTCAGCATGAATATTTTGTTTGATATTTTCTGTGTTTTAATTTGTAAATATTTTGAATTTCTAGTGGTTAACGTAAACATTTCAAATGTTGAATTTAGTGTCTTTTTATTTGTATAATTTGTACGAATGTGTATATTGTGAACCACGTGTTATTCGTTTTACATTTACTTGCTTTATTCTGTTGTTTTATTGTGAATATGTCTTTCATTTAATTTTTTTAGACGTGCCTGAACTTCATCAGGCTCCATTTACACCTCACGTAAAGAATAAAACATCTGGAAAAACACATAAAAATCAAATTAGCAACAAAAGGAAGAACTCAAATATTTACTAATTAATAAACTTAATAAAAATTATTCGTATGAGTCTGTGCATTTGGTGGTTCCATGGTCCGTGCATAGTATGGGATTTTGCTAGTATTTATTATAGCAAAGGGAGAGGTGGGCCATGAGGGGTGCTACCTAAGCCCTAAAAAGAACAAGAAAGCCTTTAGAGTACTACCATATCATCTCCTCAAATCTCCTAAAATCCCTCAATCCCCTCCGATCATCCATATCATCTCACGACAATTCTTTTTCCTGCCCATCTTCTTCCAACAGGCATCTTCTTCCAACGCTCTTCTTCCAGCCCATCTTCTTCCGACACTCATCATTGCTTCAAGATATTTTTCGCCCAGATCTTTCTCTGCTTCAAGTCGTCATCGTGCCCATCTACTTCCAACACCCATCTTCTTCCAATGCCCATCTATGCTTCAAGATATTTTTCGTCAGGATCTTTTTCTACTTCAAGATTTTTCGTCAAGATCATCCAAAACCAGTCTCCGGATCTGGTTTCGTCAATTGCCAGATTGTCTTTTGCTGCCTCAACTTCTGCTGTTTCTGTTGACATCGTGCAACTTCATCAAAGGTAAGGGTGCCTCCCTGTCCTTTCCCTTTTCCCTGCAGTGCATCCCTCATCCCTGCACTGCCACCTGCTAACCATCTACCCTACACTTCTTTTTTTCTTTTCCTCTCTTTACTTCCTTCTCTTTCTTCTTCTTTCACATATAGATCTGCATCACCTCTTGCATTTTTCTTTCTCTCTCCAAAAACACAGGAGGATTTTGGTGCAATCAGTAACAAACTAATAATAGTTCAAGAAGCTTCCTCCATCACACACAAAAAAAAATAAAAAAAAATAAAAAAATAAAAAGACCTTATCAAAACAACAAATAACAGCGCTATAGTAGTTCTATCTTACAGAGAGGAGAGCCTTGCGTGAAGGAGACTCACCCGTGTGACTTCTGCAGACGCCACCCATATGAAAACAATCATGCTCTATATCTCCAACCCATTACAAACGAAAACCAGAAAGAAGAAGAGACCCCAAAAAGATCTCTCTCTCTCTCTCTCTCTCTCTCTCTCGGAGCCTCAATACCACCAACCCATTTTTACAAAGAACATGAAGTCCCATCTGAAACAGAAGGAAGATGGGTTTTCATCCACATCAATTCTAGAGACCCATTTTTCCAAAGAACATAAGCCCAATCTCATATACATGGAAAAAAAGATGGGTTTTGCAAGTGAGCCAGGCTGGACTAGACCGGCGTGATTTTCACTGTTTAGGCTGGGTTTGGGTTCATTCCTATTCCTTTGGGCTAAAAATTCTTGTACCTAGAAACTAAATGTTGTCAGGGGAATGCCCGATTGTAAAGCCCAGCTAGCTTGACACATCTAAGCCCATTGGGCCTATCTGTTGGCAGATGTTTAGGCTCTGAATTTACATTTGGCCCATTGACTACATCCTGGGCTAAATATTAGACCTGATAATTAAACAAATCACCAACCCATTTTTCCAAATAACATAAGCTTAATCTCAGATAAATGGAAAAAAAGATGGGTTTGCTGTCATATTTTAAAAAAGATGGGTTTGCATTATCTTCTACTAGGCCTATAGAATGTTCGCTGTCATATTTTAAAATTGTGAACTTGGTGGATGCTCATATGGTTGTGGAGGAAACTATAATTTTAGCCTTTCATTATTCCTCTTACACAAAATCATCCAATTTTAACAAAAAAAAAAGGTTAAAAAAAAAAAAAAAACTCAAGCATCTGATTGTACAGCCCAGCTGGCCTGACACATCTAAGCCCATTGAGCCTATCTGTTAGCAGATGTTTGGGCTTTGAATTTAAGTTTGGCCCATTGACTACATCCTGGGCTAAATATTAGACCAGATAATTAAACAATTTCAAGTTGGAAAGATTCAGTCTACCTGGCCTGGGCCTTTTGCAGTCATATGGTCAATATACTTGCAGTTAACTCATAATTATCAAATATGGTCCAAGGAGCAATAAATTGACTGTTTCAACATATCTAATAATTTCAATTGCATTTATAGTTTTACATCTAAATGCTTTAATGTGCGTTTTATTTGAATAATTAAAATATGGCTGAAAGGTAATTCAAACATGTGATGGGCCCGGAGTGGTCATAACTGCTTGGCATTTGATCCTGACTCTTCTTCCGTGCTACTCCTTTACTACTGATTTCATACATCACGGGTACGTAGAGAGAAATAGGAATTTGATGTTTTGAGTTTTGCAAAGCCGCACGAGAACAGCATTTCAGTCTAAGTTATATATGTAGGTAAGGGAGAGCTCACTTTCCAATGTAATTACCTATTTCTTTTTTTATCTTTTTTAGATTTTTTTTTTTGGGTTTGATGTTGAATTTATTTTTTGAGATGTTGTTATGGTTTAGTGAGTGATTACATAACTTAAACCAATAGTTATTTGATCTCTTTCTCTGTTTTTTTTTTTTTTAACTAAATTCAATAGATATTTTCTCTGTTAGCTTATTCTAATTTACATGCTCATTATGAATGCATTTATATATAATTTTATATTTATTTAAAAAAGTAACTTTGACCCAATATATATATAATAAATCTAAATAATTTATTCATTTCTGTAAAATCTATTCTTTTCCAATATCTTTAATAATTTCATTATATTTTATTTATTGAGCCTGCGAACCACACCTCTCCAAATCTCTTCCCTAAATCTCTTCATTTAAATTTTCTATAATGATGGAGAATTTGATTTTCTAATCTAATCTTTAATAGCTAATATTTATCATCTTAACTTTAAATTCAAATCACAGGCTCATATGATGGTTAGTACTCTCTCTCTCTCTCATCATCCTTTTTATAGATTATTATTATATCAAGATATATTTAGTACCATACCAAGAGAAGTAAAGGAAAATGTAGTGATATTATCTACAGAAACCCAAACGACCCTTTTTCCTTCCATACCATAACTAAAAATGATGATGATTGGGAAAATCCTTTCCACTAACTCAAGTGAGGCATGAAGTACAAGAGTGTATATGGCTTCAATGCAAGTAATTTGATCACGATAACAAATTAGGAAACTTATATTTTGGTATTGTATATTATGGAAATTCTAGATTTGTTTTTTTATATTTACATCATGATTTCAAAATTATTATATTATTTTTTTCCATAAATATTGTTTTTGGTTTATTGTCAAACGCCATAGGAACGTACTATTATATTTTTAATAAATTGAAACTCTATTTTTTCTTAGTTTTATACCTTTTCTATTAATTAGTTTTTCATTTTTTTTCTATTAATTAGCTTTTCAAGCACCAAAATATCTTTCAATTTGGATTTTAAGATTATGCTTTATAGGTCGTATTTTTCATCTAATGTACTTTCCTATCAAGTTTTGAAGAAAGTTAGAAAATTAAGGGTGTGATTAATTTAAAAATAAATTTAAGACTATGCCTTCTTAGCTGGATGTTTAATTTCATGTCCTTAATAAAGTTAGAAAATCAAAGGGTTGTTCCGGTAAATAATCTAAAACTATGTCTTTCAAAATGCATTGATATTGTTTTTATTGAGTTTTGTTATTTACAAAAGTGCTAGATATTTAAAGTAAATATAAAAAAATGCTATAAATTTTATAATGTATTCTAGATTTTAATTTAACTTTTAAATATAAGTTATATAGTGTTTTAGAAAAAATGAAGTATTCTAAATAAATTTTATTTGGGCTCAGGCTTAGCACGGGCGTATGTTGTTAGTTCCTATGATAAGAGAAACTAATTGATGAAGACTATTCCACCATAAATCCATGGTGGTTTCTCATGTAATTCATAAAGTATGCAGGCAAAGATTTACACGGTATTTACACATCATGTCAGGCTGTATACCAGTTGTACAGAATCAGTGAATGAGATATTATCTCCATGGAATTGTTGACCATTGGCTGGAATTGGATTTACCTGCTGGGTTTCCTTATTAGCACATATTCATACAGTTTCTATACTCCCCATGAAGAAACCGCACAATAAGTGACTTGTTAGCCACTTTCTCCCTCACAAAGTGAAAATCAATTTCTATATGTTTTGTCCATGCATGAAATACCGGATTCAGTTAGATATGTGGCACCAAGGTTGTCACACCTGAGGATAGGAGCAGAAGATGGACGAAGACCCAACTCATGAAGAAGAGACTAAATCCATATTAATTTTGCTGTAGCATTGGCTTAACCCACGGTATTCAGATTCTGTACTTGAATGATACACTGTATGTTGCTTTCGAGAACTCCACGAGATGAGATTAGGCCCTAGGTAGATGTAATATCCGCTGGTGGAGCGTCAATCATCAGGGCAGCCTGCTCAGTTAGCATTAGAGTAGGCATTGAGAGCAAAAGTGTGGGATGGCTGAATTTGAATTCCATCAGAAATGGTATACTTGAGATGTCTTAAGATCTGTTTAACTGCAGTCTGGTGATCATCAGTGGGGCTTTACATGAACTGACAGACTTTGTTGACTGTAAATGCAATATTTGGTCGTGTCGGTGTAAGGTATTGTAATGCCCCAATGATACTGCGATATAGAGTGGCATCCCCTCAAATTTAGACAGCTTACTGGTACTGCAAATAGGAGTCTTTTGTGCCTTTGCTCCATCCATGTTGGTACGCCTCAGTAGATCAACAATATACCTTCTTTGAGACAGAAAAAGTTGATGTAAATGCCAGTTCAGAGAGGTGGTGATACTAAGAACTGTACGAATTGAACATGATTTAACAACAGGACTAAATGTCTCTCCGTAATCAATACATTACTGTTGATTGAAACCTTTTGCAATTAAGTGAGCCTTATACCTGTCTATCTATCCTAGAAAACCATAGTAAGAACACAAATGTCTTTTTATCTACAGATTTAAGGCAAGGTCAAGGCAAAGTGTGTGGGAGGAGAAGGTTGGACACTCTATATCATTTGGATTCTTTCCATTTTACAGTTATGTATTTGAAAGGTAGACTCGATGTGACCTTTTCAT
Organism: Umbellularia californica; assembly: GCA_028538565.1. Lineage (NCBI taxonomy): Eukaryota > Viridiplantae > Streptophyta > Magnoliopsida > Laurales > Lauraceae > Umbellularia > Umbellularia californica. The sequence goes on from JAPQWN010000002.1 coordinate 78,768,780, forward strand.
TGCCCTAGTCCTAGTTAGGGTTGTAAACGGGTTAGTTCCAGTCCATGGACCCGGAACTGGAACCGTTAAGAAGAAGGTGGAACCGGTTTCTTGACTCCGGAACCGGAACTAAAACCATATATGGGACGGGTCTAGATCCAAGTCCGAGTCTAGGTAGAGAATGATATTTAAAAAAAACATGGTTTTTAAGAAAGATTTTCGAAAATTGAGGTAATATGTCTGGTCTCTATTCCACAGGTCCAAACCAAGGTGGAACCGGACTCGGACTCATTTACTTATCGGGGCCTAAATAAAGACCCAAACCCAGTTTTTAATGGGTCGGAACCTCTGGATAATCGGAGAATCGGGGATCCATTTACATCCCTAGTTCTAGTGGTGTAGTGGTATCTTTGTCTCATGGCTGTACTTTTCTACCAGCATCTTTTCTTTCCTGCAAGCTGTAGCCATGGATGGAAAGTGGATCTACTCCGTCTATCAAACATTTCCATTCAAACTAGGGATGTAAATGGGTCCTCGATTCTCCAATTATCCGGAGGTTCCGAATCGTTAAAAACAGGGTCTAGGTCCTTATTTAGGCCCCGATAAATAAATGGGTCCGGGTCCAATTCCCCCTTGGTTGGGATCTGTGGAACCGAGACCCGACATATTACCTCAATTTTTGAAACTCTCTCCTAAAAACCATATTTTTTTAATATCATTCCTTACCTAGACCTGGACCCGGATCCAGACCCGTTCCATATATGGTTTTGGTTCCGGTCCCAAAGCCAAGAAACCGGTTCCAAAATGGTTCCGGGTCCAGATCCAGTTCTACCTTCTCCTTAACGATTCCGGTTCCGGGTCCACCATGGACCCGAACAGGAGCTGACCCGTTTACAACCCTAATTCTAACATAGGGAGGAATTATATGGTCTTCCTTCCACATTTAGGGTCTTTTTTTTATCGAAATTTATGACTAGAATTTGGGAGTTTTGGGTTTTTTGGACATGACGTCACATGATGTGACAACTTATCTCCTGCCATTTGAAATGTTGTGTTACTTTCATTAGAGCTTCGAATTCCAACCACCCAAAAGACCTTTTGGAATCCTTGGAATTCCACTCTATATTTCATTCGTTAAAATTTCAAATCCTCCATCAAAAAGAGGAATTTGGGATTCCACCTAAGGGGACAACTTTTGGAGAATTTGAAATTCTACTAGACATAAATTCTTAAAATTTTGATAAAGAAACGTGCCCTTATATACGCTACCTTCAGGTCTCTTAACAGTTCATGCTTTGGCTTTTATGATTGGAACATGGTTCGGACAGATGGCAGCAAATAGAAGTTGTTGTCGTTGGGGTATCTTAATTTTGGGGTTTTTTTATTTTATTTTTGTGAGAATGTTGCTGTGTGGGGGTATTCCCCAAGGCGACCGACCTCAGGTCCCGGCCTCGGCAAAGCATGAATACCGACCTCAGCCCTCGGCCAGGCGCTCCATTTCGGTAACATGCCCCTTGGCTTCGGCCTCGGTACAAGCATGAGGCCAGGAGTTCAGCCTCGGCCATGCTCCATCTCGGTCTCAGTCAGACTGCTGATCGGGATGACCATGGACAGCTGTCATGCCACGGCAACAGGATGAGGGCACCGCCCAACATCCCTGACACAGCTGCACCGCCCATCCATCAGGGTATGGCCCGATGGGACAGAGTGGGCTACGATGGGACAGAGTGAGCTACGATGGGACAGCCTCTCAAGTGCTTACCCCAAAGTCCACTCTCCTTCTCTATAAATACAGAAGCCTTCAACAGGTAAACAGGGGGGCTATCCACATGCTGCTGGTACGCCGCCTCCTCCCACACTTCATCTCCTACCTCTGTTTAGTCCTGCACTTGCAACTAACAAAGGCATCGGAGAGCCCTGCGCTGCCCAAGCCAGGGTCCTTTGACCTTCTTCTTCTCTTTCCCATTTCAGGCTCGAGGCATCGGTTTTTCTATCATCTACAAGGAGCTGCAGTCTCCGTCCTCCTCTAGTGAGTCTCAAAATCACACCCCCCGGGTCAGTGAATTTTTGTGCACTTACAGTTGCTGAAAATAAATTCATCTTTAGATAATTAAAAATGTAATGAAAAGATTAAATGTAAATTAGTGCTATGAATATATTTTTATCAAATTTTTTTACCTAATCTCACTATTTTTATTCTATCGATATCGCATTATTCTCACTACACTTTCAGTTTTGTCGATATTTTGTAAATAGCATCAAGTGGGTCTCATCACATTGTCTAAAAAAAAAAAAAAAAAATCAAAAGGAGAACAGTTTAATTGGATTTTACTGCCAACTTGACCAATGCAAGTGGGCCTTATCACATTGCTTGGTGGATTGGTTACATGACCCACAGGTCTGTCATTATAATTTGTCTACTAATAACTTGGAAATCTTGGAGTTATATTGTTGTTGTCCTTGTTTTTGCTGGTGCTGCTGCCGGTGCTATCACTAAATTAGTATTCGGGTAAAAGACCTCGACCCAGATCTTGCTACTGTTTTTAGTATTGGGTTGATTTCATGCTCATACATATAGGTTTTCATGGTTATCCTGATGGATTGTCATCAGGCTTATACGGTGTCCAGAACCAATATTTCAACCCATGGACCCAACCCATTGGGATGTTCACATGTAATTCTCATATTGGGTTCAATTGGGCTCATAGATAAGTGTGGGAAATAAGATTCAGACCCATCACCAGCCCAAGTGTTTGTCATCTTGTATCTAACCTGGGAACATGGACCAATGTTTCTTAGCCCACTGGAATGTAATGGTTATCCTTCTATATGTTCTTTTTAAACCCTGTTCAAGCCCAAACCTGGCCTACACTGGGCTGGATTTAACTGCACTTTTAGTTCATGGGCTACGTCTGGACCTATTTTCTTTCCTTGAACTGTATGGGCTGGGTGTGAGCCTATTTATCTGTAGGCCATATACCCTGTCCACCCTTTAGAATTGACCTGGATGGATAATACTTTGAAGATTGTCTGGGTCTAGGCCAACTTTCAGGCCTATGAGATGGTATATGGGCTGCACTTCTACAGCTTCAACCCAGCCAGACCTGGCTATTAATAACATTTGGAGATCCAACAGATATGGATGTACACAAGCTATGCTCGAGTGCCAGCTTGATTTCCAAATTTGCAGCTCGCCATTGGCTTGAACTCAACTGGAGCCTGGGGAACCAATCTTAAGCTCAGATTGTCCTCGCTTGATCGAGCTCGAGTTTCAGCCTGGGGTCTGCTTCTCTTCTTGAGATGTACTTTTTTAGATATATTAACAAGTCAAGCTGGACCTGAACTTGGGCATTGGCCCATATACAGTGTGAACTTAAACGTGCCGAGCTTGAGCTTAAAATCCAGCCTAGCTCTTCTATATGAATCAAGCTAAATCTGACTCGAGCTGAACAGGTCCTAGCTTAAGCATGTGTCTTTAACCAATAGAGTCAATCTCGAGCTTGGCTCGATTAGCTCACGATTGTTTGTACCATGATCTCAAGGTCAACTCAAGCTCGGGCTCAGCTGAGCCGAGCTGATTCAGCTCAAAAGATGGACAAGGAAACTCGTTCATTGCATTGATAAGATGCAAAAACCTTCTCCATTACTATTGGAAACTCAATCATTGTGCCCTGCTAATCTGATCGTACAGTGAGGACACGAGCTGGGCAAATGTTTCATGATGTAAAAGATTGTCTGTTGGACTTGGGCATAACAAATTATGACACAAACATCAGCATACCATCTTAGATTCTGACCCAAAAGTATGAAGAACATGGGATATTTAGCCTGCCCAATTGGCCATGCAAGATTTTATAGACCAAGGTCACAAAGCAAAGTAGGAGAGTATGGGAGTTCGTTCTAGAACATCTAAGATGGACTAACAGCTTATTGAGCTTGGTCCCAATACCGAATAAACCACAGTTAAAATCTTGGTCTATGTTGCATTGACAACAGCTGCTACCTGATTATATGCAAGATAAGTTGTTAACATCTGTTAATGAGGCCCGCTGTCACATACAAAGGTGAACCAATGGGGTCCTTGACCCTATCCTATTAATCCTTTCTGCAATATCTTCGTTCTTATAGTGGCTGACAGTAGACAATAGTAGTTTGATCAATGTCTACAGATTCAAATGCAAAGTAGTTGTTGTGAAAGCCCGACAATAGACATTAATCAAACAAGCGCGATCAATCTAACCCCTTGCACTCACTAATTGTTATGAATTGGCATTCAATTAATCAGACACTTTTCTCAATCATAACCAATGATATGCAATGATTGGATTTCATAAGCATTGTAACTTAAGAAATCATTGAACATTGAAACCCTAAGGCTTTGATGTAGAACAAATCACAGAAGAATTTCTGTAATAGGAAGATCGCAAGAAGTCAAAGTCAGAAGGTTAAATCCATAGTGTCAACTTCAAACGGCCATAACTTTTAATGCGGATATCATCACGAGTCCCTTAACCATGCATTTTGAAGCTATCGACGAGCTCTACACCCTGGACAATAGCCAAAGGTGGTCGGAGTTGTTGGAGGCCAGATTACGCCGTTTCGAAGGTCAAAACAAGTTCTGTGCAAAACCTACTATTTATTGTAAGTTCTTATTTTGGGTATTTTAGGGGGTATTTTAGGCCGTTTGAGTTTGAGTCTTTGAAAGCTATTTAGGGATTATCAAGGGGCTTTAATTTTAATTTTTTTTGTTTTTTTTACTATTTTTAGTATGTCTTCTATTTCGGGTAATTTAGGGTTTCGGTACTCTATAAAAGTGATGTAATGCTTCTTTTTAAAGAATACTATGAATTGTAGCTTAGTTTAGGGCTTTCTTATCTCTTTCCTGTGGAGTCAAGGTATTAATATCGGTTGAAAACAGTGATCTTCTTCGTACTTTTGCAATGCATGATTCGATGGAGATGAACTTTTTTCCCCAAAACCTAATCCAAATTGAGACCTTTTCATCACATATTTGTCCCTCCGTGATTGGCATACATCCTATCTAGTCCCAGAAAGGGGCTTACACTTTTACCTCTCCTAACAATCATGAGAGGTACCTCTCGGGTGAAACTATCCCTATTTATTCAAATGAGAAGAGACTGTGCAATATATAGATAAGAGGATAACATTCGAACAATTCTTATATGCACAACCCACAACCCATTCACCTCCCCAACGCTCATCCAAAAGTCATACGCTCATCCAACCATTACTCACTATTGAATTAGAATTTAAAAAATTGATGCCTTCTATTAGCATTAAAGTTGAAGGTCATATATTAAGATCTCTTCACGCTTATGATCGGAATGGCACAATAGGCCCAAGATTCGCATAATCTGATTTAAACCTTGCTGCTTCCAGCGCCAAAGAAGAAAACATTTCATGTAACAAGTTAAATGGTGACCTTTTTCCTGATCAATGAGAAACTTAAATGATTATCAAGATATAAATTCTCCATGACTTCTAATGGTTGGGGTTAGATAAAACTTGCTCATGTCACAAAGTTTGATGAGTTATGATGGGCTAGACCCAAATGGCCCAATCCATACTGAAAACCCAGAGCTCAAATTTATAAAGACCCAGCAGGTCCAATAAGGTCCAGGCCCAATAAAATTCATCAGCTTGGCCACGTCATCGAGAGAGCATTCGGGATCCTCACCCTCACCGCCTTGGAAATAGTTAACCCTCACCTCATCTTTTACCGAGTCTCGTGGAGAGCACCTCAACCACCTCACCCGTTGAGAAGAATCCGTGAGCTCCATCTAAATAGTTACTTAGTTGCTGTAAAGTCGCCCCAACCTGTTAGGGGGCGACTATAAATTGTAAGCCCCACCAACACTTGGGGGGCATCAGACAGACACCTGAGCACAACTCCCCTCTCCCTCTCAAAGCTTGTACTCTCTGCTCTCCCTGCACACTTGAAATAATAAAGTACCCGGCGACCCTAGCCATTCAAAAGTGGACGTAGGTCACATTGACCGAACCACTATAATTCTCGCCTTCTCTCTCTACTTTAATTACTGCCTTTATTTCCAATTACTTGACAAGTGGTGTGCAAAGTCAATTTGTGCATCATCAGTTTGGCGCCATCTGTGGGAAGAACTAAATTCTCACCTCAAAACACTCTCTCTGTTGAGCTTATGGTGATCACCACCAGATCGATGAATCGACCCGAGGATAATCCATCACGAGAGGAGGGGGTGCTCCTCCACCTACCAATCCTGTCCCAAATGCTCCTGTTCCAAATCCTCAGTAAATGTTGGAGACCATGCAACAGCCGGTGGCTCAAAACCAGCAGATCCTGCAACTCATGCTCGCCGGACAAGGAGAAGCACAACTTGGAGGAGTACCGCCTGGAGGACCTTAAGGAGCTCCACGCCCGGGGCATCCAGGAGCCCCACACCTTGGTGCTCCCCATCTGGGCGCCCATGCAGGTCTAGGCGCCCTCGTCGGAGTCCCCCAGGGCGCCCCTCATGGGGGAGCCCATCATGAGGGACCCCCACCTCCTCCTTCTGCTTCCCATAGGGAGGACCCTCGTCTCCAAGAGGATGAGGGTGAAAACCAAAGCATGGAGAATGTGAGTCATTTCCATGATCATTCTAGAGGAGCCCCCAATCGCTGAGACGAGAACATTAAGGAAATGCAAAATCAGCTGGGTGACGTCTTCAACGCCATGAAGGAGCAGGGACCTGAGACAGTGGACTGTCTGGTAAGGCGAACAGACATGCCATTCAAACCCGACGTGGCGAACTACCCACTTCCTCAGAAGTTCAAAACGCCATCCGTGGAGACCTTTGACGGAATGAAGGATCCATTAGACCACCTCGAAACTTACAAAACTCTAATGCAGCTGCATAATGTCCCCGACGAGATTATGTGTAGGGCATTCCCAACCACATTGAAGTGTTCCGCAAGATAATGGTTTGCCAATCTCTCCCCAGCTTCCATTGCCTCCTTTGCTGAGCTGAGCAGGTCCTTCGTGTCGCACTTTATCGGAGGGCGCCGCCACCAGAAGCCTGCCACCCACCTGCTCAGTATAAAGCAGGACAGGACTGAGAGCCTGAGGAGCTACCTCACTCGTTTTAACGAGGAGGCACTTCAGGTCGAAGAACCCGATGACAAGGTAGCCATGACAGCCTTCTTAGGAGGCCTACGCTTGTCAAGCTTCCTCTTCTCAGTAATGAAGCGCCCACCAAAGAGCATGCCAGAGCTACTAGCAAAGGCCCAAAAGTATATGAATGTTGAGGACATCACAAGGGCCAGACGAGGTGAGTCCTCCAGAACAAGGGAAAAGGGGAAGGAAAGGGACAAGGACGACAAGAAGGAGACTAGCAACAAGCGAAGCAGGACAAAGAAGGTACCTGTCAAGGACTGGCTCGGTCCTGCTCCGCAGAGAGACCGACAAGTCTTCACTCCCCTCAATGCCACTGTCGGGCACATCTTATTCCAGATCCAGGATGACCCCGCCATAAAGTGGCCTGGGAAGATGAAGTCTCCTCCAAACCGCAGGAACCTGAACAAATACTGTCGCTTTCATCGTGATCATGGCCATGACACTGGCGATTGCTATGACCTCAAAAGGCAAATTGAGGACCTTATTCAACGTGGTCACCTACACCAGTATGTTACTGGTAGAGGACAGGCGCCACCACCACCTCGTAACCAGGAAGATCAACAGCCAATTGGGGAAATTCACACTATCTTGGGAGGATTAGCAGAGTCATTCTCTGCCATGAAGGCCCACGCTAGAAAGCCAAGGCACCCCGACGAAGTGCGCCCATCCAAGGCGCCCAGGCATGGCAGCGGCGAGGTCATATCCTTCTCAAATAAGGACTTAGAAGGAATCCAGTACCCCCATGACGACCCTCTGGTGCTCACCATGACCGTCGCTAATTTCCAAGTGCGCAGGATCCTGGTGGATAGTGGCAGCTCTGCGGATATCCTATTCGCAGAAGCGTATGACAAGCTCAACCTGGGCAGGGAGAGATTGCAGCCTATCAGATCACCCCTCATTGGGTTCTCAGGGGAGAAGGTGCATCCCCTAGGGGCCATCACCCTGCCAGTCACAGCCGGAGCAGCACCCCGAAGCTCCACAGTCACGGTCAACTTCTTAGTAATAGACTGCCCATCAGCCTACAATATCATACTAGGGCGACCTGCTCTCAACACATTAAGAGCTGTCCCCTCCACCTATCATCTCATCCTCCGCTTTCCAACCCCAAATGGAGTCGGGGAGGTCAAAGGGGACCAAGTAGCAGCAAGAGAGTGCTATGTCTCCTCAATGAAGACCATGAAGCCGCAGGAGGCGTTGCAAGTTGAGATCCTTGACCCAAGGGATGACGCCACCATAGAAAGAGGAGAACCAGTGGAGGAACTCACCTCTGTGGTCTTAGATGAGGAGCATCCAGGCAGAAGAGTATACATTGACTCTTCCCTTTCAGAGGATCTAATTCGCCAACTAATAAACTTTCTAACACATAGCATGGACGTTTTCGCATGGTCACATGCAGACCTTGAAGGAATTGACCCTAAGGTCGCCACCCACCACCTCAATGTCGACCCTCGCCAAAAAAATGTTTTCCAGAAGCTAAGGGGCGCCTCCATTGAAAGGGCCTAAGTGATGGACAAGGAGGTGGGGAAGCTAATAGAGAATGGGGCGGTCAGGGAAGTAGCATATCCTGAGTGGCTCTCAAATATGGTAATGGTAACAAAAACCAATAGGAAGTGGCGCCTCTGCGTCAACTTCACTGAGCTCAACAAGGCGTGCCCAAAACATAGTTATCCGCTACCACGAATTGACCTCTTCATCGATGCCATAGCAGGGCATGAACTACTCACCTTCCTGGATACAACCAGATCAGCATGCACCCCCCAAACCAGGAGAAGACATCATTCATCAGTCCGAAAGGGACCTACTGCTACAGGGTCATGCCCTTCGGGCTGAAGAACGCAGGTGCAACCTACCAATAGCTGGTGAACAAAATGTTCCAGTCGCAGATTGGGCGAACAATGGAGGTTTACGTGGACGACATGTTGGTAAAGAGCCTCGCCGCAGCAGATCACATTGACCACCTTCAAGAAACTTTCAATGTCCTTAGGTCCAATCGTATGAAGTTAATAAACCCTGAGAAGTGTGCCTTTGGCGTAGGATCAGTAAAAGTTCCTAGACTTCATGGTCAACCAGAGGGGATTTGAGGCAAACCCAGACAAAATCAAGGCTATCATCGACATAAAGTCGCCCTCCTCCACCAAGGAGATCCAGCGCCTCAATGCGCAGCACTTAACAGATTCGTCTCCAAATATGCAGACAAATGCTTGCCTTTCTTCAAGATCCTCCGAAAAGCTTTCGAGTGGGGACCTGAGGCAGAGGAGGCCCTCTAAAGACTCAAAGCCTACTTGGCTGCACCTCCCCTCCTTTCGCATGCTACATCAGGCGAGGTCTTATATTTGTATCTTTCTGCTTCCTCGTCAGCAGTCAACTCCATCCTCATAAAAAACCATGAAGGAGTGCAAAAGCCCATCTATTATGTGAGCAGAGCATACCGAGGAGTAGAAATCAGGTACTCGAGACTAGAGAAACTAGCGCTCGCCCTCATCTTGACGGCAAGGCGCCTACGACACTATTTTCAGAGCCATACCATCGTTGTGATTACGGACTAGCCTCTAAAGAGAGTTTTGGGAAAGCCAGATGTACCCGGGAGACTCCTTAAGTGGGCAGTGGAATTAGGTGAGTTCGATATCCAGTACCAACCAAGGATGGCCATCAAAGCACAAGCTTTGGAAGATTTTGTTGCTGAGTTTACGCAAGTAGAAGGGGAGGCAAATGAGCCTTCCACGTCCCAGACATCGAGCCCGGACACACAAAGCAATCTGACACCCGGCGAGGACATCCAGAAGGGCAGGCAGACACTCCCAGGCACACAGAGGTCCACTCCAGGCGCCCAGATCTCCATCCCAGGCGCCTAGGCATCTCCCCCAGGCGCCCAGACACTCCTAGACGCCCAGAGGTCCACTCCAGGCGCCCAGATCTCCATCCCAGGCGCCCAGGAATCTCCCCCAGGCGGCCAGACACTCCCAAGCGCCCAGAGGTCCACTCCAGGCGCCCAGATCTCCATCCCTGGAGCCCAAATTTTCACCTCAGGCGCCCAGACAATCCCAAGCTCCCACTGGGATCTTCGACTCTTCCTTTCTCCACTTTGGAAGCTCTATGTTGATGGCTCCGCGACTAGTGAGAGAGGTGGAGCAGGCCTAATTCTGATCAGCCCTGACGGTACTCCTCTCAAGTATGCAGTGTAGCTCCACTTTACTGCTTCAAACAATGAAACAGAGTATGAGGCCCTCCTCTCTGGCCTAAGATTTGCAGTCGAAATGGAAGCCCAGCACCTTGCCGCTTACAGTGATTCCCAACTGATAGTTAATCAAGTAAAGGGCGAGTTCAAAGCAAAAGGAACAATAATGCAGGAGTACCTCGGCATGGTTAAAAACTTGATCACGATGTTCCAATACTTCCAAATCTGTCATATCCCAAGAGAGGAAAACATGGCCGCAGATGCACTCGCCAGGCTCGCCTCATCCTTGGAAGCCCTACCAGGAGAACCAGCATTTATCGGTCACCAGTTTGAGCCTAGCAAGTTAGACGTGGACACCGCAAACATCAACTGCACTTTCGCCAAATCAAACTGGATGACCCCAAAAAGGGCATACCTCTAAGAAGGTACATTACCAGATGATCCCCTTGAGGCCAGGAAGCTTAGGGTGAGAGCTTCCAAATTCACTATCTTACAAGATATCCTCTACAAAAAAGGTACTCCTTGCCATTGCTGCGGTGCCTTTCACCCGAGGAAGCTAACTACGCCCTGCGGGAGATCCATGAAGGAGTTTGTGGGAATCACTCTGGAGGACACTCCCTCGCCCACAAAGCCCTCAGACAAGGTTACTTTTGGCCTAGCATGGTAAATGACGCCAAGGAATTTGCCAAAAAATGCGACAAGTGTCAACGCTTCGCCACTGTGCCTAGGCAACCACCGGAGGAGCTGACAACCATTTCGAGTCCGTGGCCTTTCTCCAAATGGGGCATCGACATCCTGGGCCCCCTTCCTTTGAGCAGAGGACAATGAAAATTCGTAGTGGTTGCCGTCGACTACTTCACAAAGTGGGCGGAGGCAGAACCCTTAGCAAAGATAACAGACTCCAAGGTTAAAGACTTTGTCTGGAAAAACCTGGTCTGTCGCTTCGGGATACCCCACGCCATTGTCAGTGACAATGCAAAGCAGTTCGACAATAAGCTCCTCAATTCTTTCTGCTTCGACCTTCAGATAAAGCAGCCTCATTCCAGCCCGGCACACCCGCAGGTAAACGGGCAAGCAGAAGTCATGGTGAGAACGATGCTACGCAACCTAAAGACAAGTCTCGAAAGAGCGAATGGTCTTTGGGTCGACGAGCTCCCAGGTGTATTGTGGGCCTATCGAACCACGCTAAGAACTCCTACTGGGGAAACCCCTTTCTCCCTCGCTTTTGGAACTGAGGCGGTCATCCCTGTCGAGATAGGGGTGCATTCTCTAAGGGTCCACCTCCACGACCCCATCACCAACGGGGAAGGACTCCGCATCAACCTCGACTTGGTGGAGGAGGCAAGGGAGATGGCTGTGGTCCGCAACGCGGAGTACAAACGACGCATGCAAAGGTACTACAACTCGAAGGTGAAGCCTCGTTCCTTCCAACCAGGAGACTTGGTCCTCAAGAAGGTGATCCTCGCCACAAAGGATTCACGCAAAGGAAAGCTGGTACCATATTGGGAAGGGCCATACCTCATAACAGAAGTGGTGAGGCCAGGCACTTACAAGATCCAAAATTCTGAGGGGAAGGTCTTACCCCATCCATGGAACGCGAAGCACTTGAAGAGGTACTACCAATGACACCTTGAGAGAGTCAAAGTAATAGAAGTTGGGGGGTTGATTTTATTTTCTACCTTTTTTGGGATTATTACCCAATATTGTTTGACAATAAGCAGTGGATGAATAAAATTTTCTATGTTTTACTCCAAAAAAAGATCCTTGCATTTTCATTCAATTTCAAAGGAGTATCAGTACAAAAGTTAGGCTACAAACCGCCGTTCCAAAAGCTAGGCTACAAACTGCTTTTCTAAAAAAAAAAAAAAAAATCAAAAGTCCCCAACACTCTAATCACTCTCATAGTCGTCCTCCTTCTCCTCCTCGTCATCCTCAGCATCATCAGAGCCTCCATTATCATCATCAGGCGCCTCGGTTAGCACGAAGCCTGAGATGGCGTCTGCAAGGCCATTCGCAAAGTCCCTTTCAGCTATGGTAGCCTTCTCCTCAGCCTGTGAAGCTCTCTCATGAGCCGCCTTCACCTCTACCTCCACGACAGCCTCTTTGAGCGTCGCCCTCTCACGGGTCTTTGCAAGTTCAACTTCACTGAGCGAAGCCCTCTCACGGGCCTTCACAAGCTCAGCCTCCCTGAGCGCGTCTCTCTCATGGTTCGCCAAAAGCTCAGACTCGAGCTTAGTTGCCCTCACACGGGCCTCCCCAAGCTCAGCCTCAAGCTTGGCCGCCCTCTCATGGGTCGCCGAAAGCTCAGTCTCAAGTCTGGTCGCCCTCTCACGGGTCGCCATGAGATTAGCCTAGGAAGCCCTGCCAGCAGCTTTAAGAGCAGTAATCCTTCCTTGAGCAGCAAAGAGCTCCTTTTGCATAACTTCATTGTTCTGTTTTAGCTGATCGTGAGATCGGGTCCTTGAAAGCAAGCAGACAGATGCAGTCGAAGCCTGAAAAGATAAAGGATAGAGGAAATGACAAAGCGCATAAGAAAAGTCTGGAGAAAGGGAGACAGCAGACCCTTACCTGAGCCAGACCTTCCAAAAAAGTGTTGATAATCCCCTTGGTGCCCAGAGTATTAATCTGAGTAAGTTCGGGCGGAAACATAAACCTCCCGAGCTTTTCCCTGATGACCTGCAGGTTACCCAGCATAGGACCAGCCCAAGTCGGTGCCCCTGTAAAAGTTCCCATACGTGGAGGACACAAACAAGGGGCAGAGGGTGTGGCCGGCAAAGAAGACTCTGGAGTAGCAGTCACAACTGAAGAGGTCGCTAGCTGAGGAGGCACCACCGGAGGGGTCACTTGATGGGAACACGCCCGAGGCTCCGCTGGAGGGGATGATAGAGGAGAGCTCACCTTGAGTGGCACTGGCGGAGAGGTCACCTGGGAGGCATTACCCATCCTCACCGCCTTGGAAAGAGGAGGGCTCCTACCAGAAAGGCGGGACCCAATCACTTTTCTGTCTATTTCTGCAAAAATAAAGTGTTACTTAGATGAAAAACACCAGGTAAACGGAAAAAGAAGTACTAGAGAAGTAACACACCCTTTCTTTTAAAAGAAGATCCCGGAGAGGGTCCACCAGCCCTACCACTCTCTTTGGGCAAGAGAACTCCCAAGTCTTTATCAGGATAAGCCATCACGGCCTGCAGCTTCCACTCCTGATCCATGGAGAGCACGGGTGGATCTGCAAAAGGATGATGGGTACACATTTATATATATATATATAAAAAGAGATGAGCAAGTGAAGGGCGTACCGAGTTTTTTGGCGACACCCCATCATGTTGGTACCAAAGCCCGATTTGACTCTGAGACCCACTCGCCGCCAACGAATAAGAAGCGAGATTTCCAGCTATGACAGTTGGAGCGTAATCCTGTAAGAAACTCGCCACCCCTCTTGGTAAAATAGTACCACCCCCTGTTAGGGGCATGACACTCGCTCAAGTTATAAGCTGCATGGAACTCCACAGGAGAAGCATCCTCGTGATGCACTTTCCTCCACAATGTAAGAAAGCCTAGCAAGACTGTCCAACCATTGGGCGCCAACCGCCCCGGGGTCAATGAAAAATAATGCAGAATGTGACAAATGGAAGAAGACATGGGGAACCTGAACCCAGCTTCAAGTATCTCCTCGTAGATGACAATGTCACTAGAGGAGTCATCGCAAGCAGGCTCATCCATCTCAGCCCGGCGGCACAACACAGTTGGAGGAATATGATAAGAAGAAATGATCCTCAGAATATCGTCATCAGTGTTGATCAAACTAAAAAGAGTACTTACTTTGAACCCGTCATCGTCAATAGCAGTTCTGCTTCAATACTTTTTATTGCGAAGGCGTAAAACTTTGCCTGAGCCACTGCCAGGAGGGATAAGAATCCGATTTTGTTCCACGCGAGTAGGCTGCTTGCCCAAGCTGCCCAGCTCGCACAAGCTGTCCAGGACAGCACCTTCGACGCCCAGGTGGTCCAGACCAACGCCTGTAGCGCTTAGGGTGCCTAGTGCAGCGCCCAGACTGGCACCTCGACCAGCGCCTGGGGCGCCCAGGGCAGCACCCAGACCAGCGCCAGCAGCGCCTGGGACGCCCAGGGCAGCGCCCAGACCGGCGCCCAGGACAGCACCTAGACCAGCAGCACCTGTAGCAGCACATGTAGCAACACCTGCATCAGCGTCTTTGGCGCCCAGACCGGCAGCGCCCAGGCCGGCAGCATCCAGACCGACAGCGCTTGTGGCTCCCACCATCTCCTTCGCGAGCTGCTCGACCACTGCACATGCAGCAGTGCCTACTGCACCTTGCTCACCCAGATACTCCATCATCCCGAAGACTTCAGGCCTTGCCTCCCTCCCTTCAACTATGGAATGGGAAAAGCTTGGGCTCTCAAGGCTTATAAGAATGGGTTTTCAATCTCTAGATGAAGGAAATGGGTGGAATAAAGAAGGAGGCTCCTATTTATAGCCTAGGGTTTTCAAAGAGGGAAAAGCCTAAATTGAAGGTCAAGGGCTCTCCTAAAAATCCAAATAGAAATGGAAAAGACTGGAGGTGTGCATCGAGACGAAATACATCAGGAATGGAGAAGGAGCCTTGGTATCTAAAATGCCCCCTTCTCAAAGTTTCATTAGACACGGGGCATTTGGGGGCAAATGATGGGCCAGACCCAAATGGCCTAATCCATACTGAAAACCCAGAGCTCAAATTTATAAAGACCCAGCAGGTCCAATAAGGTCCAGGTCCAATAAAATTCATTAGCTTGGCCACGTTATCGAGAGAGCATCCGGGAGCCTCACCCTCACCGCCTTGGAAATAGTCAACCCTCACCTCATCTTTTACTGAGTCTCGTGGAGAGCACCTCAACCACCTCATCCGATGAGAAGAATCCGTGAGCTCCATCGAAATAGTTACTTAGTTGCTGTAAAGTCGCCCCAACCTATTAGGGGGCGACTATAAATTGTTAGCCCCACCAACACTTGGGGGGCATCAGACAGACACCTAAGCACAACTCTCATCTCCCTCTCAAAGCTTGTTGATGTGATCAAAATCAATCATAAAATACCGCAAGTGCACGGGTGTCTAGATGAGACAGTGGCAAGAACGGGTCGAACCCACAGGGAGCTATTAAAGAAACTTTTAAATTAAGAAAACTAATTAACTAACAATTTAAGAAAAGTTTTGAGTTTATATTTAAAAATTAAGCAACTAATATAGAAATTCGAAATCTACCAATTAATGAAGATGATTAGAGTATAGGAATCCAATAAGCATCCACCAATTATTTATCAAGTAACCCTAACTTGTTCCAATTTTTACTTCAAATCAAAGACAAATCAATGTTTTTAATTTGGAAAATCTAACTTTAAAAATCCCTTTTTAATTATAAAAATTCAAAACTCAAGACTTCCTTTATCTCATAAAAGAATAAAAATAATTTAAGCACCACCCATCAAAAGTAAGCATAAACCATCAAAAGATCTAAATCCAAAGCATGGCCTATCAAACCTAAGCATGAGTAGTCAAAAACTAATTTTTATTTTAGAAATAAAAATAGAGATTTGCCTAGGGCACGAAGACAAGCCTATTAATCATTAAGCACATAATCATGGAACACAAATTAGAATTACTAAACAAATAAAAAGACAATTACTTACCTTCATCCATAACTCTAATGAAGAAAATTAGCCCGTCATTGCAAAGAATGCTTCTTGATTTATCGTTAAAAATTGCATCTTTACAACTTCTCCTTCACAAATTTTCTCCTTCAAAATAAACCCTTGGACATGGCCCAAGGCTACCAAAAATAAAAATAAACTAATGGAAAAGAAGAAAGGAAGAAGAAAAGAATAGGAGAGAGGGAGAGCTTTGGTCGTATTGAATATGTTATGGGTCTCCATCATGCCTCCTTTTATGCTTTTTGCAAACCCCTTTTAGTAAAGAAGTGCCCTCCTTTTAGGTCTCCTTTTTCCTTATTGGGTAAGGATTCTTTCTTGTTCTCCAAGTTAACTTCTTTCTTTGGAAAGACTTTTAAATTTGAGAGATCTCCTTGCCTTATTAGGTTTCTTGATGCATACACTTTCCTTGTATAATTCCAAGAATATCTCTAAAAATTACATGATGATGTAAAGGGAATAAACTTCCCAAATATTGAGATTTCTTGCAATTCCCGCCTACAACTGTAGCAGATAACTTCCCGATGTCATATCTCCCTCAATATAGCTCTGATTTAGGCAATCTTGGGCTCTACGGATATCTACTCGAAAAGAGCTTTCCAACGGTGACTAAATTGCGCCGATCTGACACTCGGTTTGAGAGTTATGGCCATTTTAAATTGCTACCCTTGAAAAATCCGGGAATAATTATGCAAAAATGGAAGCTTCTATGTTGGCATGCAATGGGGTGTGTGGGGCCCATTGTGGACTTCCAAGCATGCTTGGACTCTCTCTTTGCTTGCTTATTTGACTTCTCTCTTCTCAAATTTCATCAATGTAGGTCCCATGTTGATTTGTCCTACAAATTGAAAGAGGCAATTTTAACATTAATCATATATAAGAAAATAATTATGAACCATGTATGGGACCCTACATTCCTAGTGATGCACCAAAATGACCAACTTTCCAAAAATAGCACATGGTGCAAAAAAATAACAAGATATGCATTGATGAAACCAAAAGCCTAATTTTGGGGTGATAAATGAGATGAGAAAAACTTAATTTCAAAAAGTCATGCAATTCAATGAATTTTGATCAATTTTGACAATTTCTCCAAAAATATCCTCAAATGCATGTAATCATGAAATTAAATGCAATTCTATGCAGTTAAACCTAATTAAGTCCACAAATGCTAATGAAATGATGAGTTAATGACCTAGTTTTGTGGACTTATCACACTCCCCAACCAGCCTTTTGCTAGTCCCTTAGCAAAATAAGCGACAAGGAATAAAACACATAAACTAATCCTAAAGAAAACAAACTAATGTAGAAAACAGAAATGAAAAACACCACTTTCGCTGGTACTCTCGACTGCATTTAGCGTATGCAGTAAGCCCTTAAACCCCTAGGTTCCCCCTAGCAGACGAGTTGTGCCTCGTGAGGGTTTACACCCACAAAATTCCTTTTTTTTTTTTTTTTTTTTTTTGCAAAGAATGTTTAAAACCTATCAAAATCCAGGGAAACTTCTTCCAAGAGAAAATCTATAGACACTGACTATTCTTGATTCTCAAAATTTTCAAGGACAAATCTTAAATTCGGTTCACAAATTCCATCTTTTGGTCAGAAATTCTCGAAATCATGCTAATTGATCGTGCACAGTGAAGAGCATGTATACGAAATAAGCATCAAATGATCGACCAATAATTTTCGTAAAAATAATTAATTAATTTTTTTTAATTGAGTTCAGGGCCGCCTAAACGTATAAAAAAAACAGTCTTCCTCTGAAGGCGATAATGACGGCTTTCGCACTACTGTTTTTTCAAAGGGCGCATTTTTTTTTTTTTTTTTTTTTACACACACATGTGACTGTGCAATGCCAAAGTCCCTTAAGCTTTCTAATTAACCCATTTAACGAGCATTAGGCCAATGACTCCCAAACCAGATGGCTTTAGGGCACTAGGTATGAAAATACCCCTAAGGGCTACTACTAACTCGGGTTAAAAAGGCTACGAACCCAAACTAGTCACAAAAAAAAAAAATTTTCTCTTTTTTTTTTTTTTTTCAAGACTTTAACTAAACACTTTTTTTTTCTTTTTCTTTTTTTTTTTTTTTTTGCGGTCCCCAACAATAGGCAGCCCTTTTCATGTATCCACCCGTCGAACAATGAAGCTTTGTACACTAAGGGTCGATTTTCCAAATTTTTTTTTTTTTTTTATCAAAGAAAAACGAAAATCATAGCTTCACATTCAAAACCTTGAAAACGTATACAAGCTGTGTAAAAGTGACCCGTCGAACAATGAAGCTTTGTACACTAAGGGTCGATTTTCCAAATTTTTTTTTTTTTTTATCAAAGAAAAACGAAAATCATAGCTTCACAATCAAAACCTTGAAAACGTATACAAGCTGTGTAAAAGTGAGGGATCGAAATTCAGCACTTTTCCAAAAACTCTTTCTGTAAATAAAATAGTGAACCATTGTTTTCTTTTGCCCAAAATAAATATCTTCAGCCAATAAAAATTCTCTCGGACGTTTCCCTCTAATAATTTTTTTTTTGAACTAAGAAAAATGAAAAAGAAAATGTAAAATGAAAATTGAACAAACGATCACATGTCAAGTTCTAACTCACACCCCCAAACCTAAATCTAACATTGTCCTCAATGTTATGAATGCATGTGTAATGTGAAATTGAACAATAAGGAAATTTAGAACATCTTACCATGTGGGGTGATTGCAAAAGAATGTGATCAACCAGCTCAATTACCTTCCAAAATTGGGTTGCCTCCCAAACAGCGCTAAGTTTAATGTCGTCAGCCCGACATGACAAAAATGATTAGTCCTGGTAAATTGGGTCTTCCAGAAGGATATCCTCAATGTTTTTATCCTTCAATTCCAAAAACGGTTTCAACCGTTGACCATTCACTTTGAAAATATTCCCATTCTTGGGATTTTCAATTTCCACCGCACCATGAAAGTAAACAGTCCTGACAATGAATGGACCAGTCCATCGGGTTCGTAACTTCCCGGGAAACAGGTGTAACCGGGAATTATACAAAAGGACTTTCATACCTGATTCAAATGATTTCCTTAAAATTGACTTATCATGGTGCAACTTCATTCGTTCCTTATAGATCTTGGCATTCTCATAGGCATCATTTCGAAGTTCTTCCAACTCATTGAGTTGCAATTTGCGCAGATTACCCGCAGTGGGTAAGTCAAAATTAAACTTCTTAATGGCCCAATAAGCTCTGTGCTCCAATTCAACAGGCAAGTGGCATGCCTTACCATAAACCAACCTATATGGGGACATCCCAATAGGTGTCTTATAAGCGGTTCGATAGGCCCACAATGCGTCGATCAATCGCAAAGACCAGTCTTTCCGAGTGGGATTGACCGTCTTTTCCAGAATTTGTTTAATTTGCCTATTTGAAATTTCCACTTGGCCACTTGTTTGTGGGTGATAAGGTGTAGCAACCTTATGGGTGACAGAATATTTTTTTAACAAATGCTCAAAGGGACGGTTGCAAAAGTGAGTGCCTCCGTCACTAATAATCGCTCTAGGTGTACCAAAGCGAGAAAATATATGATCTCTCACGAACTTAATCACCACATGGTGGTCATTCTTCTTTGTTGGTATGGCTTCTACCCACTTGGAAACATAGTCTACTGCTAGTAAAATGTAAAGATTTCCAAAGGAATTTGGAAATGGCCCCATGAAGTCAATTCCTCATACATCAAAAATTTCCACTATAAGTATACGATTCAAGGGCATCATGTTCCTTCGATTGAGCTTGCCAAGCTTTTGACACCTTTCACAGTTCAAACAGAATGTGTGACAATCTTTAAAGATAGTGGGCCAGTAAAATCCACATTGTAAAACTTTTGCAGCTGTCTTTTTCGAACTAAAGTGGCCCCACAGGCATGATCATGGCAGAACGAAATGACCGAGTAATGGTCATGATCAGGAATGCATCTCCTGATGATCTGATCCGGGCAATACTTAAAAAGATACGGGTCATCCCAGAAAAAGTACTTGACCTCAGTTAGAAATTTTGATCGATCTTGTTTTGACAAATGGGTGGGCATCTCCCCTATAACAAGGTAATTGATTATATCTGCAAACCAGGGGATTTGAGAAATACTGAGCAATTGTTCATCAGGAAAATTTTCATTCAGTGGGACCTCATCTGAAGGCTCTAAAGGTATCCTCGAAAGATGGTCTGCTACAACATTCTCACATCCTTTTTTATCTCTTATTTCTAAATCAAAAGATTTTAGACACTTCTCATCAAATTCAAACGGGGCCTCTTTTGTCAGTAATTGGCATAAAGGTTTAGCAATGTTACTAAAATCCTTGATGAATCTACGATAAAAACCAGCATGGCCCAGGAAGGATCGAATCTGCTTAACTGATTTTGGTGGTGGCAGTTTCAAGATCAAATCAGTTTTTGCTTTGTCCACCTCAATTCCATTATCAGAAATAATGTGTCCCAGAACTATGCCCCTTTTTACCATAAAATGACATTTCTCCCAATTTAATACTAGATTCCGTTCTTTGCATCTTTCAAGCACAAGGGACAAATGATGTAAGCACTCCTCAAAAGAATTGCCAAAGACCGAAAAATCATCCATGAAAACCTCAATGAATCTTTCTACCATGTCAGAAAATATACTCAACATGCACCTTTGAAAGGTGGCCGGTGCATTGCATAACCCAAAGGGCATGCGTCTGTAAGCGAAAGTGCCAAACGGACAGGTGAAGGTGGTCTTTTCCTGGTCCTCGGGTGCAATTAGGATTTGATTATAACCAGAATAACCATCAAGAAAACAATAATATGCATGACCGACTAACCTTTCGAGCATCTGATCCATGAATGGGAGGGGAAAATGATCTTTTCGAGTGGCTGAGTTCAACTTCCTATAATCAATGCACACCCTCCATCCAGTCTGTATCCGAGTGGGTACCAATTCATTGCCCTCATTTTGAACCACTGTTATTCCAGATTTCTTTGGTACCACTTGAACCGGGCTCACCCATGCACTATCAGATATGGGGTAAAGCACTCCTGCATCGAGTAATTTTAAGACTTCCGACCTGACCACTTCCTTCATTGCAGGGTTTAGTCGCCTTTGTGGTTCACGAGAAGTTTTTACATTTTCTTCCAAATGGATTCTATGTTGGACCACAGATGGGCTAATTCCTTTAATATCTGCAATGGACCACCCTATAGCTTCCTTATGCTCTTCCAGAATTTTAACGAGTTTTTCCTCTTGGATAGGGTCCAAGTCTGAAGCTATAATCACTGGAAGGGTTTCTAGCGGACCTAAAAATACATATTTCAACGTATCAGGCAATTGCTTGAGTTCTAACTTAGGGGCCTCTACAATTGATGGGACAGGTGGGGAAGCAGATGGAGTCAGAATCTCATGCTTCGGTTGCCACCTGGAGAAATCCATGGATGGGGTTGAGTCTAATAGTACGTTGACTTCCTCAATATGTCCATCTACATCAAAATCACTTCCAAAGTGGGCCAGACAAGCCTCTAGTGGATCTTCAAGTTTCAAATGGGGTAAGTGATTTTCCACCAATTCATGAATGTAACTAACTTCAAAAACCCCATCATCCTCATCAGGAGGTTGCTTACTAACATTAAAAATGTTCACTTGGACTGTCATGGTCCCAAAAGAAATTTGCATTACTCCATTCCTACAATTGATCAAGGCATTTGAGGTGGCTAGGAATGGTCTCCCCAAGATAACTGGAATTTTGGGTTCAGCCCCCGATGTTTGTTTGGTATCCAAAACAATAAAATCGACTGGGAACACAAAGTCTCCAACTTTGATAAGAACGTCTTCGACTACCCCCTTAGGGTATCGAATTGATGCATCAGCCAACTGCAAGGTCACATGGGTCTTTTTCAATTCCCCCAAACCTAATTCTTCATAAACAGAGTATGGAAGAAGGTTCACACTTGCACCCAAGTCTAGCAAAGCTTTTTCTATGTGATGGTCCCCTATCTGGCAAGAAATGGTAGGACACCCTGGGTCCTTATATTTGATCGGGGTTGGACAGGAAATGATTGAGCTAACTTGTTGGGCTAGAAAAGCCTTCTTGGGCACATTGGTAGTCCGTTTGAAGGTGCAAAGGTCCTTCAGAAATTTCGCATAGGCCGGAATCTATTGGATAGCATCAAGTAGTGGGATATTAATCCTCACTTGTTTGAAGACTTCTAGCATTTTATCCAATTGAACAGTTGATTTTGCTGGGCCTAGCCTCTGTGGGTATGGTGCCTTGGGAACATAGGTCCTAAGAGTAGGCTCACTAGGTGATGGTTCAGCATTGACTGGGTTCTTTGGTTCTAATATAGGTTCAGCATTCACACTTGGTTCTCAAGTTTCTACTTTCTCACTTGATTCGTCCTCAAGTTCCTTGGGTAGTTTGACCTTGTTATCAACCTGTGTACCAGACCTAAGGGTGATTATGGATTTGACTTGTTCCGGCCCTTTTCCTGTAGGATCATGAACAACCTGACCCTTGGGATTAGGTTCGGGTTGACTAGGGAAGGTTCCCTTGTCTCTGACACTAATGGAGTTGGCCAATTGGCCCATCTGATATTCTAATTTTGCAAGGGTTTGAGTATGGCCATTCAAAAGTTGAGTAGTGGTCTGCTGGAATTGAGCAGTACTCTGGGTCAATTGGGCTGTGGTTTGAGACATGAGTTTCATGGCCTCTTCTAAAGAATCTACCCTCTGGGTCAATGGATTGGGATTGAAATTGGATTTTTGGAAACCGGGTGGGGCACTCACGTGAGATTGATTGAGCTGAAATTGAGTGGACTGAGATGGGCCACCTTGAGTTGGGCCTTTGGTCCAAGAAAAGCTCGGGTTGTCCCTCCAACCTGGATTGTAAGTGTTAGAGTACGGGTCATACCTCGGACGATTATCAAAACGAGAGTTTTGATATAGTGCATTCACCTCCTCAACAGACTCGGTCTGACCCAAAGTTGTTGGGTCAATCCCTCCATTCATGGCCTGATTATATCTTAATGACTCCAAAGTGTTTGGAGTGGGCTTTTGGTTCAGCTCTAAGGCCTCTATTCTCCTCACCAGAGTGACCAATTTGGCCTCTGCCTCAATTTTGGGTTCAATCTTGAACATCCCCCCTTTTTCAGGAATGGTGGGTTTGATGGGCTCCCTCTTAATTGGGGCCCACTGCAATGTGTTTTCAGCGGTATCTTCCAAAAATGTCCATGCTTCTTCTGCTGTTTTCTGTGTAAATTGCCCACTACAGAAAGATTCTACCATTTGTTTGGTTGGGTAATCCATGCCTTCATACACAATTTGGACTAATCAGATTTTTTCAAATCCATGGTGGGGACATTGGATTAAGAGATCCTTGAACCGTTCCAAATAACTGTAAAGTGTCTCCCCTTCCATTTGATGGAATTCATTGATGGCCTGCCTAATCGAAGCGGTTTTATGCTTGGAATAGAATTTTTTGTAAAATTCTTCGACTAACTTGGCCCATGTAGTGATGGACCCGGCCTGTAAGGCATAAAGCCATGCTTTAGCCTTTTCTTTTAGGGAGAAAGGAAATAATCTAAGTTTAAGGGCCTCTTCAGTCATGTGATTGATTCTCATGGTCCCACAGATGTCCTCAAATTCCCTAACATGTTGATATGGGTTTTCATGGTCTAGCCCAAGGAATACTGGGAGCATCTGGATCATGCCAGATTTCAGCTCAAATGTGGCATTGGTCTGAGGAAGGGTGATGCAGGACGGTTGAGTTGTCCTGGTGGGGTACATGTAGTCCTTTAAAGTCATGGGTGGGTCCATTTGATCGGCCATTCTAACAATTTCTTCAAAAATTGAAGACTTTCCGACAATGGTTAAGGCTAATTCGGGCTCTATCTTGACTAATCTTTTACCCTTGCGTACCCACAGTTTCTCTCTCTCAGGTCCAGAACGCATGCATTAGTTTCAACCTTAAAGAAATGCAAGCCTAATCTATATGCGGGGCCCTAATGATCTTACTAGATGATGCACAAGCAGTCAAGCAAAAAGATTGAGCACAAAAAATTATCCTAGGGTTAACCTAACTCACTAGACAGCTCTTAACTGGTTTGAAGAGTGCACTAAGGCCTCCAATCCGGTCTTATGAAGCCAAATCGACCAGGTAAGTCCCTAGGATGAGTGGTGGGGTCACAATGCACTTGGCAAGGGTCCCGCTTAAAAACCAAACTCCTAGAACAGAGACTGCCACCCTTTGGAGGGACAGGACTTACCTAGACATCAACTTGACCAAAGAGCGCAATTGGTGTAACCTTTTGTGGTCTTCGTCCTAATGAGCTCGAGTCCTATGGTCTCATTTCTACTTTATTTTAATTAATGTTTAGGTTACTATGTGAGAGGTGGTTAAACCTAATTGGGCAAGGATCTGGTGATGAAATCCAGTCCTTATCTTATTGGGGTCAATTGCCCTTAACTAAGTGTGTGTCCAATTAGATGGTGTGTCAATCAAGCATTCACACTTTGCAAAAATTAAATCATCCAAGCCCCACTTGCAAGTAAAAGATTCGTGGGGTAAAGTTTAGAAACTCTTACAGCGGGTCCACGCAAATCTTTAAACTGTGCAAGCTTAACCTATATTTTTTTAGCAACTTTGCAATTCTGAGAGCAACTTGTTTGCTTAAAAGCAATCCCCGCTATTTCCTTCCTTTTAGAGTCCTTCAAAAATCAGAATGTAACCTCAAAGAAAACAACTAAAATGTTAGATCTAAATAATCTACTAAATATAGATAACAATTGTCAATAAAACTCCTAAATTGAAAAATGAACCTAATATAAATTTCACAACCCTAAACTACTGCAATTTGAATGAAAGATGCACTTCTAAAACTCCTAATGCAGTCCCAAGTTAAATGGAGACCTTCATGTCAAGTGCTGAAAAAAATCTAAGTGTTGGGACCTGTTGCACAGGCCCAAGTTTACAGATCTGTACGACCCACTTGTATTAATCAAAAACTGATAGTAATGACTGGGATGTAATCTCCTAATATGCAAGAAACAAACAAAAAAAACAGAGACTAAAAAGGATAAAAGGCAAAGAAGTTATGCTATAATGAAGTTGGCTACTTGAATCAGTTTTTCTGTTGATTACAGAATCCGCCTGACTGATTGGCCCTATTCACAGCACTAAAAGTTGGACTTCCAAAACGTATTTTTTACTGAAATTTTGATGGTTCGAAGTCAATATACCAAAGTCCTATCCACCCAAATTTCAAGTCAAAAGGAGTCCGTTTGACTGGTTTTCAAAGTGCGAACTTTTGGAGAAAAACCAAGTCAAATCTGTCAAAAAATTAGTGCTGAAATTTGTATTCTATGTAACCACTTGAAATCAGTTCGAAAATTAATTAAAGAACAGCAACAAAAACTTGAAAAACAGCAACCAATATCATTAAGAAACACAAAAACTAAACTAAATGCAAGTTATGAATGCAACTAACTAAAAAGTATGCTATAATATGAACAAATAATGCTAGAAATCCTAACTAAAAGATTCTTTTCAAATTGGCTCCCCGGCAACGGCGCCAAAAACTTGATGTGATCAAAATCAATCATAAAATACCGCAAGTGCACGGGTGTCTAGATGAGACAGTGGCAAGAACGGGTCGAACCCATAGGGAGCTATTAAAGAAACTTTTAATTTAAGAAAACTAATTAACTAACAATTTAAGAAAAGTTTTGAGTTTATATTTAAAAATTAAGCAACTAATATAGAAATTCGAATTCTACCAATTAATGAAGATGATTAGAGTATAGGAATCCAATAAGCATCCACCAATTATTTATCAAGTAACCCTAACTTGTTCCAATTTTTACTTCAAATCAAAGACAAATCAATGTTTTTAATTTGGAAAATCTAACTTTAAAAATCCATTTTTAATTATAAAAATTCAAAACTCAAGACTTCCTTTATCTCATAAAAGAATAAAAATAATTTAAGCACCACCCATCAAAAGTAAGCATAAACCATCAAAAGATCTAAATCCAAATCATGGCCTATCAAACCTAAGCATGAGTAGTCAAAAACTAATTTTTATTTTAGAAATAAAAATAGAGATTTGCCTAGGGCACGAAGACAAGCCTATTAATCATTAAGCACATAATCATGGAACACAAATTAGAATTACTAAACAAAAAAGACAATTACTTACCTTCATCCATAACTCTAATCAAGAAAATTAGCCCGCCATTGCAAAGAATGCTTCTTGATTTATCGTTAAAAATTACATCTTTACAACTTCTCCTTCACAAATTTTCTCCTTCAAAATAAACCCTTGGACATGGCCCAAGGCTACCAAAAATAAAAATAAACTAATGGAAAAGAAGAAAGGAAGAAGAAAAGAATAGGAGAGAGGGAGAGCTTTGGTCGTATTGAATATGTTATGGGTCTCCATCATGCCTCCTTTTATGCTTTTTGCAAACCCCTTTTAGTAAAGAAGTGCCCTCCTTTTAGGTCTCCTTTTTCCTTATTGGGTAAGGATTCTTTCTTGTTCTCCAAGTTAACTTCTTTCTTTGGAAAGACTTTTAAATTTGAGAGATCTCCTTGCCTTATTAGGTTTCTTGATGCATACACTTTCCTTGTATAATTCCAAGAATATCTCTAAAAATTACATGATGATGTAAAGGGAATAAACTTCCCAAATATTGAGATTTCTTGCAATTCCCGCCTACAACTGTAGCAGATAACTTCCCGAGGTCATATCTCCCTCAATATAGCTCTGATTTAGGCAATCTTGGGCTCTACGGATATCTACTCGAAAAGAGCTTTCCAACGGTGACTAAATTGCGCCGATCTGACACTCGGTTTGAGAGTTATGGCCATTTTAAATTGCTGCCCTTGAAAAATCCGGGAATAATTATGCAAAAATGGAAGCTTCTATGTTGGCATGCAATGGGGTGTGTGGGGCCCATTGTGGACTTCCAAGCATGCTTGGACTCTCTCTTTGCTTGCTTATTTGACTTCTCTCTTCTCAAATTTCATCAATGTAGGTCCCATGTTGATTTGTCCTACAAATTGAAAGAGGCAATTTTAACATTAATCATATATAAGAAAATAATTATGAACCATGTATGGGACCCTACATTCCTAGTGATGCACCAAAATGACCAACTTTCCAAAAATAGCACATGGTGCAAAAAAATAACAAGATATGCATTGATGAAACCAAAAGCCTAATTTTGGGGTGATAAATGAGATGAGAAAAACTTAATTTCAAAAAGTCATGCAATTCAATGAATTTTGATCAATTTTGACAATTTCTCCAAAAATATCCTCAAATGCATGTAATCATGAAATTAAATGCAATTCTATGCAGTTAAACCTAATTAAGTCCACAAATGCTAATGAAATGATGAGTTAATGACCTGGTTTTGTGGACTTATCACTTGTTCTCTCTGCTCTCCCTGCACAGTTGAAATAATAAAGTACCCGGCGACCCTTGCCATTCAAAAGTACACGTAGGTCACATTGACCGAACCACTATAATTCTCGCATTCTCTCTCTACTTTAAGTACCGCCTTTATTTCCAATTACTTGACAGGTGGTGTGCAAAGTCAATTTGCGCATCATCAAGTTAGTTTCTACTAATTTCGTTTTGGGTAGAGGAGTTAGTTTCTTGTAGTTACCATCCATCTAGATTTATGCAATTCACCACCCTTTGGAAATGCCTCACATGTTATGGTATTGGTTTTCAAGAACCACAGGCTCTTCTTGTTTTATGATGAAGCTTTTTTTTTTTTTCCTGGTAAACCCTGTTTTGATAAGCTTAAGAAGGGACAGGCCTCCAGTCCTTTAACAATGGATGGAAAACAATGTTCTTTCTGTGGGTCCGATTAAGGACCATCATGAATTATGAAGGTTTGAATGAGGAATTATTATATAGATTAGGTTTAACTGAGAGATCAAGGTTGTTGGATGATGCTGGTTGTCAACATGAATGCCCTAAATTTTTAGTGGTGGAGAATTGGAGTGGTCTAATCTGATGGTCCATAGTAATCCAAATTGAGTACAGTGACAATAATATAGTGAAGTGGGGTACGTTACACTGTTTGGCTCATATACAGAATTGATTCATCTAAGGTTTCTTAGGTCAGAATATTTTAAAGGGTGGCAGTTGAAGGGTGTCTCTGCCCTTTATAAAATTGATATTCCAGATAGTCTGGTGCCGACGCTCACCAGAAATTCACGAGCCTTCTTCTGGCTCATATAACAGGAGATAAATGCCATCCTCTCATATGATTGCTCCCATAATCTCACAAAGGAACAAGAAATTAATGGTTTGCATAGAATATATAAGAATTGAATATATATATATATATATATATATAAGTGGTTAAAAATGAAAACCTCAGCCCTGGAATATACAAAAATGACCATTAAATGACCTTCGTTTTAATGGAAAGCGAATCAATAAGAGGTGAGAAGTGAAAACCCTACTATGACCCTACTCATTCAAGCTTTAGGAAAGTCAAGGTCCCATTTCATCCCTTGTGTACTTCATCCCTCCATTTCATATCATTGACACTTCACCTCTTTAATAATCCTTTGAGGTAGCTCACTAGACCAGGAATCCAAATGTATTCAATTCTTTTGCATTCTAATACTAACAAATATACCTCAGTGCAAGGGTGTATCATCTCACACAATTGCTTAGGGATCGAGTGTATACTTTACCAGCTGGGTATTGTACGCTCAACCCTATCTAGCAGAAAAAACTCTCAACCCTAGGAAAATGATTTTCTCTCTACCCCCTTCATTTTATCACTCTGTAAAATTACACCAAATGGGTCAGATTTAGATTTAGGATCCAAGACTGTAGAGACCCAACTTAATCTTAGCTAATTACAAAGAACTTAAACCTGGTTATTATAATAAGAGTATGTCATTCTAGTATATATGTGATCGTTGTGATAACGGTCGACCCCTTATGGTGCTGGACTGACCCGTTTACAGCTCTAATAGAAATACAGTATTAAAACTCACAAGCAAAACATCACCATTAAAACTCACAAGGAAAACATCAGCATCATCAATACTCTCTCTCTCTCTCTCTCTCTCTCTCTCTCTCTCTCTCTCCCCGCCCTAATAGAAATAGAATATTAGAATTCACAGGTCGGTTATGTGGATACTCCCATATAAAATATAACTAATTAAATATGTAAGATCACCATAATTTAGAACCAGTGGGTTTTCTCTTGGCAAAAACAAAATGGACAAGACATAGGATTCTTCCATATTCACTTAGAACTAGATTTTAATAACACAAAGGAACAGAATTTGCATTGGATTCCATGGCTTAATTACAGGCTTAAGAGCCCATATGAGTCTCATAACGTTTAGAATATGGCAACTCAAACACTTAAGCCATGGATCCAGACAGCCTAGTTGGTACACCATTTCTTTGATAAGGCAAGAGGCCCGCAATACTAAATCAAAATTATTAGAATTTATCTTTTGATGCCTTTTTTTAGGGGGAGCGGGAGGCTTCAGAATCCAAAGGCTTTACAATAAGTCGTACAAAGACAAAATATATGAATTATAACTTCAGTGGACACATAGAAAAAGTTGAAACTATTGTGAGAATTAAGGACCATGAGATACCACAAAGAGACTGTTTCCATTAGTTTGACTCTATAATTAGTAATGAAGAAGAGATTGATGAAGATGATGACCATAAAGTAAAAGCGGGATGGTTGAATTGGAAACTTAATTCTGAAGTACTTTGTGACCAACAAATGCCAATAAGATTAAAAAAAAGATTTTATACGACAACAATTACACCGGCTATGACCTATGGAGTAGAATATTGGCCAATCAAGAAGACCCATATGCACATGATGGATGTAGCAGAGATGAGAATGTTAAGGTGAATGTGCAGTAAAACTAAGAAGGATAAAATTAGAAATGAGCATTTTTTAGAGCATTTAAGGATAACAACAATCGGGGATAAAATTAGATAAATTTGTTTGAGATAGTTTGGACATGTCCAACATATGGCACCGATAATGAAAAGTTTGAAGAAGTGTAACTTATATGAGATCTTGGTTCAAGATATATAGATTGGAATAGAGAAACATAATCCATGTAGCCGACCCAATATAGTTGGGACAAGGCTTTGATGATGATGATGATGACGACCATGACCATTCATCTATAGGGGCCCCGCCCTCGGGTGAGGATAGTAGACCTCGAGTGAGGTGATGTAGCCCTTGGATTTGAATCCTAAACAACAAGATGGGAACTGATGCCTCTTGCCAACAGTGAGATAATAGTCCGTTCTCCCGACTCATTAGAAGTTTGTAACTACCAGACGGATGCATCTCACCCATTTTCGGGCAGGGAGAATCTAGAGAACTGATCCATACAAGATCAACAGATGAAATGGTTAGGAAGGGACCCATTGGGGTCAGATGGATCAACATGGCTAACCATTGGAACTGTTCACAGGTTGATATGAATCAGAAAATGGTACTCGACCCACATCAGGAATCAGATTCGAAGACATAGTTTGCGACAATTAAAAAGGAAAAAAAAGGAAGAGGACAGAAAAAGGGACCCATCGGCAATGAAAGGGCACCACAGTGGAGTTAAGTCCCTTTCCTCCCCCTGGATAACATTATAGTAAGCTCATAATGAGGACAACACAAAATTCAAAGCTCATGGGATGGGATGGAAGAAAAAGAAGATGAAACAAAAGACTTTGGTCTTTACTTTAATCGCCATTTTCAACCCATGGCTGCTGTCTTCCACTGGCGTCCAGGTAATGATTTGTTATAAGCCACTTTCATACCAAGAGATTTCACTTATTCAACAATAGTTGTTTTTCTGGAGTTCACAATGACATTAACTAGATAGGAAGGGGTCTGTTACATAGTGTTGAGTTTGCATCGTACACAGTGGCCTGGGGGTTGGTGGGGGGCAGTTTAGTAACTAGTGAAATCATCAATGATGTATCCATCTTATCTTAGCTTTTAATTGAGTGGGCCGGCTTCTCCACATCACATCTTATTAAATGGCATTGAAAGGCAATTCCCTTACGAGAGGGCTCCATCACTTTTTATTAAACCCTTTTTGAGAGTACGGATCCCTGTTTCGTAGAAATAGGGATATTCTGTTTTATCAAATCCACATTTGCCAACTGTATAAAAAATCTTTTGCTCGCTAATGCACCCTCTCAATTACTTTCTTAGAATAAGAAAAGATCTTTTTGTATATACCTCCTAAGGTTTGTAGGATTTGTAAATAGGCCCCTGCCTTTTCTTTTTAATACTTTTCATATCCCGAAAATCAATATTCCTAACAAGAATGTGCAGCCACCATTAGATTTGTCTTGAATCTTTATATAAATGATAGCTCTGGCCTTACACCCATTAAACAAAATGAGTATATTATTATTTATAAAAATACCATTATTTTATCTCAAGTCTCAATGATTTCTCTCAATAATTCTCTCTTGCACATGACCAGGGGTGGACCCAGGTACAAGGGTTTGGAAATTGAAGCCCCCTCCTCTCTCAGATTCTAAAAATTAATATATATTTTTAACATTTGCTCCTTCCCCAATATTTCTTTTACATGGAGCCAAACACCCCCTCCCTCGCAAACTCTAAAAATTAATTTTTTTTTTACATTTTCCCGTTTCCCCAATATTCATTTTACACACCAGTACACAGGAAGCAGAATCATGTATTTTAAAACTTTCATCAATTCAATGGTGGGTCATGTATGTATTGGATAGATCATAACCGAATATAAGTACAGGTATTGATTGTCATCATAATCAATTTGGACTTTAAGAAACGAGCCCTGAATTGATAAAAAAATAAATTAATTTTTGTAGGATTGTTTTCTCCCACTAAGTGCAATTGTTAATGTTACATGCTTTATTAAAAAAATTGAGTCCAAGTTTTTGAAATTGTGCATATTAGGATAAAAGATATGGACAAAAGTGTCATTTCACACTAAAAACCTACGGTGATTGGAAGACTATTGATTTTGGGGACACAGAAGGTATTAAAATAAAAAAGGAGGAGCCTATTTGCAAATACTAAAATCTTAGGGGTCTATTTACAAATCCTACAAACCTTAGGGGGGGTATATACAAAAAACTCATAAAAAATCAAAGAAGATATTTTACACAGTTGCCTAATGTGCATTGGATCAAACAGTATCTCCCTGTGAAACAGGGGATCCAGACTCCACTTCTGAAGCATTTGCATTGGCCAACTTAATTTATTATCCAAACATGCCCTTTGTATTAAACTTTCGCACCTCTTTTTTCAAAGTTTCCTTTTTTTCTCTACTTTCAACGTTTTTTATCACCAAAATATATCCATGCACACCCTCTAATTATGCAAGCGGTTCATACTAAGGATTTGCTCAGTATCTCTAGCACATTAAATTGAAGTGGGGCCACCTTCAAATCAGTCATCTACAACTGTGTGATTCACATCTGAATACTCGAATTCCATGTTAGATAGAAGGATAACACAGTTTAGTTTTTAGAATTCTTAATTACGTGGGATCCTTTTCTGTACCAACAAGCGTGACAATATATTGTGATTTAAGTTTCAAGCTGCCACTCAAAGTATAGATATTACACATTCATGATTAACATCTAGAATCTCAAAATATGTCTAAGAATCCAAGAAATTGAACATATGATTAGTGATGAGATTTAACCCCAACCCCGAGGGGTTGGCAGAGTAGTCAAGACCACAGATCCTCTCTTTCTTGAGATAGAGGTCTTGGTATCGGCTCCGGTTCCCCTTTTATTGGATTAGAAGGTTAAGTCCACTAGTGCTACTACCTTAAGGTGACAGGAATCCTATGATAGCAAATGTTAAAAAGAAAAGAAAATTAGTGATGAGACTAACACAATGTTTCTCATTTTTTTTTTATCATAAGCATTGACCTTAATTGGGGGACTTCTAACGTGTAGATGGACCGACAATGAAAGCCCAAATAAGTCCATAAAGGTCAACATAAATATATAGAATTTCAAATCTGATCAAGATTTAATCCTTGTCTTTTGCCTTCCACTATGACAGCTTTCACGGTTGGCTGCACCTTCGAGATGAGATGTAAGTTAGCCCAACTTTGAAGTGACCTCATCTGACCAGGACTTTGAAATATAGCTCGAACTTAGACGGTTCAGATTCATACCCAACTTGAGGTTGACCGTTGACCATATGTAGATACCAGAGGGATGATTTGACATCTCTAGGGTGATGTGTAATCATCACATGGCTCATCAATCAGGATCTTCCAAGTCTTTAAACTAGTGAAATCTTGAGTTAAAAGAATGGAACTCCATATTAATGGAAACCACAAATAAAATTTTGAATGGTTCAAAAAAAATGCCCTGGCATAGGCTTGTTTGGCAATTCAACTATGAGCCATGCTACTTGTCCCGGATTTCTTGTCCCGGGACAAGCCCGACTCCACATGGGGGGGTATTTTGGTCATTTTCAAATGACCAAAATACCCCCCCATGTGGAGTCGGGCTTGTCCCGGGACAAGAAATCCGGGACAAGTAGACTTTTTGTTCAACTATTAAAGTTAAGTAAGGTGAAGCCCCATTTCTCTAAAAAAAAAAAAAAAAAAAAAAAACCCTTACTAAAAGCACTTTAATTCAAATTTCCCATCGTATTTTCCAAGAAAAAGTCAAAAAATAACCTCATTTTTCCACTAAAAGACAAAAAACCTCTACTTTTCAATAAAAAAAGTCAAAAAGATTTCATCACAAACAACTAAAATAAAATACCATCATAACTCACTTTTATTTCATTATTTCTTCAAAATAACCTTTACTCTACTCAATTCCATGAGTAAAGCCCCCAAACAGACTTGTCTATAGTTTAGGGATGTCAAACGGGCCTGGCCGGGCTCCAGCCTCGGCCCGCCTTGCTAGCGGGCTGTGCCGGGCCGGCAGGCTAGGCGGGCCTGCTCTTTTTTTTCCCTTTTTTTTTAGTATTAAAAAAAAACACAAAAATATAGACTTTGTAAAATGGAAAATGACACAAAATACCCCTTATATGATCGTTTTATAGCTGTTGGGGGGGAGGGGGTAAAATGGGCTTTTTTTCTCAAAAAAAAGTGAAATGGACGTTGGGCAGGCCTGGCGGGCTGATCCCAGTGGGCCTGGCGGGTCGCAGCCCCCAACCCACGTGCCTGGCGGGCCCGGGCCAAACGGGCCAAGCCACCTCAGCCTAGCCCGGCCCATGTGACCGGCCGTGCCTTTGCGGGCAGTGCCGGGCCACGGGCCGTTGACTGGCGGGCTGGAGCGTACCAGGCCGGCCCGGCCCGGCCCATTTGACATCCCTACTATAGCTCTAACTTAGCCGTTTGGATTCAAACCCAACTTGAGGTTGACCCAGCATAGATAGAAGAGGCAGGATGTGACATCTCTAGGATGAGATGTTGTCAATAGATCACTACAACCATGAAACGTATCATCACGTGGGTTGATGAGGGTTCACTAGGATTTAAACTTGCTAGATTTTGAGTTAAAGGAGCTGAACTTTATTGTGGAGATCACATTTGAAAATCTCAACCGCTCAAAGTAAATACCCTTTAGTATAGGGTATTCCCGAATTATACATCAATCCAACTTTATTCTATCAAACAATTGATCAAACAGTGGAGCAACCTTAGATTGACATATGATTTAAGGATCATCTAGATGCGTGGAGGGAATTTATTGTGAATGGTTTGGATTTCAATAGTTGGGTGTCACTATGGAGTTTCACTCGTTTAACTCTAGAGAACCTAAAGAACGACCTTTTACCTTAGTGGTAAGAGACATCAGTTCTAACCTAGTTCCCTAGGGTTCAAAACCGGACAATCACCTGCTCTCACCTGAGGATTGTCCTACCCCACCCAAGGTCTTCTTCCCTCACCTTATCTGATGATGTAGAATAAGTTGTAGAAGAGTTTTTGAAATCAAAGGATTGCAAGAAATCAAACCGAAAGGTTAAATCCATAGTGTCGACTTCAAAGAACCATAACTTTTGCTCCGGGTATCGTCAAGGGGCCCATAACTATGTGTTTCAAAGCTATCGACAAGATCTAACTACCCCCCCACCCTTTATATGGTACACCCCTCTCTTCTTTAATAATTATTTGGTTGAATGTAATTCACCATAGTAGCAAATTAATGCATTGACGGTATAGTGGCATTGGCACTGTGTGTTGCAAAGGAACCCATGGTTCGACTCCTGGGCGTGTAGGTTTAATGAGCACTATCAGTTGTCCCACGTAGCAAAAGAAAAAAGGGCCCTAATAGTAGAAAATTTTAATATTATGTATTGAAGTGTTTTTCATGGTTAGTGAGTGTGAGTTGTATGGTTAATTATACACATTATTTCAGACACATCCAATTTTATTCAATATATGGTGGGCAATCACAATAATATTAGGATGAGTCACTTAAATGGACCAAGAGGACCACGGAGTCCTACCCAATCAATATCTACATATTATATTAACTTGATACCTTGACTTAAGTAGAGTAGATTAAAACTACTTCAGCCTATGCTAATGTTGGCATTTCTATGCTATATGAAAAGGTTTACTGTGGGTTTAGGTAGAAAAGGCATTCTCAAAATCCAAAGACTTGAGATGTAGACATGTTCCAACTCCATTGGACGACAGGTGTCAACAGCTGCTACCTTAGCCATTTTCTAAGGCTTTACGGTTCCAACTCACTCCCCATTTTGTGGGGCTTGGGCTTGGCTCAAAAGAGATGTGGGCCTCTATGAAAGCCATCTTGTAACTCTTGTGAGATGTATATACTCGTGCACTTTCATATACTACACTAAAATTTTCTTAATAAGCAATAGGGACATAGGGTTGGTCGAGAGAGCGAGAGGTCTACCTTCGAATCACTTCACTAGTGGATTGGAAAAAGGTCAATTATTTCATAATCACTTACCTAATAGAGAACGTAATTAGATTGGATGGCAGTTTTCCATGAATGAAAGCCCTATTGAAATTGTTAAAAATAGTTTTTCATATGACTATAAAACTAATAGAGAACGTAAAATAAGGTGTAGATGACTGTGCATGGTGTAAAACTAATTTACTACATGACTTTGAAAAGAATGTAAAATAAGGTACATTATTGAAAAATAAAAATAGCTATGCATAGGATTTTTTTTTTCCCTTAAATTACTTTTGCAATACATAGACTTAGTTAGGGGTCATTTGAAAAATCTAGTCTAATTAATAAGAGTTAATTAGATCAAGGTCTGAAATAAAATCTCTAACTTTGATTTGCTTATTTAGTAAAATTATAGCAAAAACTCTTATTTCATGAGGTAGTTTGGCGTCATTTTTAGGGATTGTCATAATTGAAGCCCACCTTTTAAAAGTAGAATTTTTTATCTTAAAATGCCCCAATATTTTTGAAATTTTTTTAATAAATTCACTATATTTTAAGTTTTAACTAAAACCTCGCTTCAATAATTGTGAAGTGCTAAGCCTAGAAAAAATAATGTATGTCATTCCACTCTTCCAACTTTATCTCTTTCATATATGGAAAATTTTAAAAATCGCCCCACTTTAAACCCCAACCCCCCCCCCCCCCCCCCCCCCCTATTTTTTTTGTCATGGGACATATGTTGAGTCAACCTAGTCTTTTCACACACACTATCCCACCATGAATAGTTACATGTCCAAGTTTGACACTCATTCAACTTTTCATCACCGTGATAAAATTATGCCTCTAAACCATTAGATTGTTTGGTCATGGATCAAAAGGTTATGATGATCTTATGGACTCAAGATTTTGCATATAGCTAGGCCTCATATGGATCTTACCATCCAATGGACTTCCATAATCATCATGCATCTTAATCGACACTAAGATGTGGAACACTTAACCGCAAGACTATGATGTCGTCAAGTAATAAAGGACTAAAGAGCCTAGATTATCGATCCCACAGAGAGATGATGGAACAAGCAATGAATCCAATTAAAGTAGAATTGAACTAAGATATGGCTAATATGGATAATTGAAGTGAACAATTAAGACTACTAAACTATGTGTGAAAAATAGAATTAAACTAATTGTAATGTGAAATAAAACTAAAATAACAACTAAACTATTTTACCAATCTAAAATATGAAATTAATAAAATCTAACAAACTACACTAAACTAGTGGATGAATGGTGGTAAAAATGGAAGATTTAATGTGAATATGTGGTGTGAAATGTGTAAGATTTTAAAACAAGTTATTTGAAATGTAGATTTAACAATTTAGAAGTGAAAATAACAAATCAAACAAGGATTTAAATTAACAATAAAAAAAGATTAGGCAATCCAAAATCCACGAAGTATGTAATTAATTCAAACAATGCATGTTCTAATTCAACTCTCCAATCTACAATTCAATTAGCAATCTCTTACCTAATTAGATTGGATATTATAACAATGAAGATCAAAGTAAAGAAAATAAAATGCCAAGATTCTAGATTATTATCTAGCTACCATAACAATAAATCATCAAAAGTAAGCTACAAAAGATCAAAGATAAGGGCTCTAGAGCATGCTTTGTAAGAGAACGTAATCCAATTACAAAGCATCAATTGAGATTATCCAAGCATCAAGTGTAGAGATAGAACATAAGAAATGAGAGAAATTAGCACAATTAGATCTAAAATCTACTAATCAATCAAGGCACAAGTAGGGAATTTAAACTAAAATATACATAGAATTGAACTAATCACATTACTTAGCTTCAAAAAGAGAGCCTAGTCCAAGAGCTTTAGCCACTAAATATCAAGAAAGAGCTCCAAATCTTCATTAATGGTATTCAATTACACACTCTCTCTATATTAGTTACAAAGAAGTTCTTAATTACAAGCTAAAAGTGTAGAGAAAGTAAAAATAAAACTGCAAAAAAAGATTGTCTTGCCAAAAATATTGACTCTCTCTACAAATACATTCCAATTTATAGAATCATGAATTTGTGTCATGACAAGCTTTGATTGGTGGAGAGGTTGTTGTTGGGGTTTAAACCCATAACCTGTATCATACCCACCCAAGCTCTAACCAATATACCAACCACTTCTTTTATGTTAGAAAATAACTTCTTTTATTCTTAAAGTCTTCTCCTCTTCTTTTAGAGTTCTTCAACTCTTCCTAAGATTTCTTCATGTAACTTCTTTTATTGGAATCTCTTCTTGACGCCTTGGGATACTAGCCGGAAGGTTGGGTTAGTTGCAGGGTCCACCTATACAAGAAAAATTACATTAAAATGCTCTATAAAAAATTATCGAATTTATGCATGAGAACTTTGTCACTTCATATCTTCCTCGTTCGAACTCATATTAATGCAAATGAGTAGCCAATTTCGCTCAGAATTCCACGTCCAATGCAATGATGCAAAGAAACGACGTCAATTTACGAGTTAAAATGAAGTTATAAGCAATGATAATCAGATAATCCATTAATGTAATAGTAAAATAAAATCTCCGTGTAAATCAAATGATATACATATGAGATGCTGATAAAACTCAGACTAATGAGGTGTAAAATATGTAATATTTAACACTCATCACATCCTAGTATGCTCAACTAGGATGAGCGTTTTCTCCTAAAAAATGCCTGCACACTGTGTAGCACTGCCCTTTATATATTTACCCCTTCCTTTTCGTAGAAAAGTAAAAAAGACATTTGCCCTTCCCAAGTTTGGGGCCCATTTCTCTGGAACTTGAGATATGAGCCAACCAACTTGACAAGTGACTGATTGATGATTTGAAGGAAATAATAACACATCTTTTTACTTTGAATGATCCTATTATTCACTATCATCTAAGTGTCCACCTTTGATCAATCCAATCCACTCATAAACATTGGTATCATTGATTGGGCCCGATTCCATTTCACACTATTTCGACATTATTCACCATTATATTTTGTACGTATTTTCATAATCCATATTTAGGGCTTTACCCTGGCCATGCCTTAGTCATCATCCATCCAAGTAGGCCCACTAAAAGTTAGCATTCTTTAAAAAAAAAAAAAAAATAGAAAGCAGAGAAAAAAAAAGTTGTATAAATAGAAACGCCATCACAAAATGCTTACTTTTTTCAACTTTTTTTTTTCTAGTATTTTGACATTATTCAACTTTTTTCTAGTTTTTCAATTTTCCTATTTCTTGAAGAGTGCCTACTTTTAGTGAGGCCCACTTGGATACACGATGACCAAAGGGAGGCTTAGTGATGAAAAAGGCTTACATGTGGATTAGAAAATCATGTATAGAATCAAATTATGAGTAATCTCAATAGTATAAAATGGAATCGATTCCAGCGAAGGTTCCCAGTGTCTATGAATGGTTATTTTTTTTTTTAGAAATACGCATTCATTAAAAAAAAAAAAAAAGATAACAAAGACAATATGACACCAACATAGACAACTTTCCCAGTTGTCAACCCACATGCATCCAACTATTTACACACCATTTGGGCATAATACCATCTCCCATGTCTCATTCAGAATCAAGGTTGTGATCTAATTGCCCATTCCGTCTTGACACTCCTTAATCTCTTGTGTGATTAGTTCTACATCTGTGTTAGCCTCTGAATTGATACAAGGAATAACTTTCGCAACTATTTCATTAACCATCTCTTGTGGATTTGATCCAGTCCCAGACTAATCATCATCCACTTCTTCTGATTCATTATTTCCTTGAAATGATTGACACATTATTTTCAAGTACCTAGGAATCTAGCATCACTTAAGGACTTAATCCAATCCCCGATTGATCAACCTCCTCACATTTAATTCATCTTCCCTAAATGCATATTATGCTTGATTTCTTAGCTCTAAGGGATTTGAAAACACCACATCATCAAAATAATAAACTATAGATGTTAGTGCATAATAAA
Organism: Umbellularia californica; assembly: GCA_028538565.1. NCBI lineage: Eukaryota > Viridiplantae > Streptophyta > Magnoliopsida > Laurales > Lauraceae > Umbellularia > Umbellularia californica. The sequence continues at coordinate 78,808,720 of JAPQWN010000002.1, forward strand.
GAATTGCAATGGCGATCACGAAATTCGCCTTTGGGTCCCAATTGTCCTATTCACTAGCGCCTCCTTACTCGCTGGCTTCCTCATACCTCGAGTCCTTCGTGGCTGAATTTTCCTTAATGACTATGATCTTCACTTTGCATTCTCACGCAATGTGTCCCAGTTCTCCACATTGGTACCACACATGGTTCTCTATGGGTTTCAACTTCTTGACAAACATGCATGCTTGCAAAAGTCTCCCTTCACATCCACTAAGTAGTCCCGCATGTCATCATCCATTGACATCTTGATCGCAAATGGAGCCCTCGCTGGGGTTGTACAGAAAATCCAGTATTACCGCTAAACTGGACCAAATTGATCGAATCAGGCAGTTCGATTCGGTTTTATAGTAAATCGATTCAATCTACCGTGTGAAAATCATAGAAGCCACTTAGATCGGTCAGTTATCAGTTTGAACCCTCGGTTCAGCGCCTAAACCAAACCGACCGGTATATTGTGCAATTTGAGTATTTAACTATTTAGATTTTAGGGTTTTATTTGGCCGTCATTCGACAACTCATGCGCCTCTTCTGCAGGTGTCATCAATTTGAAATTTCCAATTTCTGATTTTTAAAATAATAATAATAAATAAATAAATGGTTTAACAGACCGAACCAAACCGAATACATCAGTTCGGTCTAAGCCTTCTCCATCTGCCAGATCAGATTGGTTAATTAAAAAAAACTGATAAGTTTGATTTTGTGGTTGGTTTTAGTGCTAAACCGGTCCGATATAGCCCTCGCTCCTTTCGCAATGCACTTTTTCTTTGCGGATGCCTCTTCTAGTAATGTCCCCCTTGATTTCATTAAATAGGCTTTCCTTGGGGTGGGTGGGGGAGGGCATGTTTGTAGTTTTATTTTATTTTATTTTTTGGAAGAAGAGAATTTCTGTAGGGTGCGGAGCCAGTTTTTCATTCGGTGCGTTTGTAACTAATTTCTTACATTGGATCTTAGAGATCATGCACAGAAAAAGAGAGGTATTTGAATCCCTGATCGTCCCTCTGATTCGCACGCCCGGTGCCAAGATCCCAGATCATATTCGGTTAGTGGCCCACCTTTAGATTGATCAGATCTCTCTCCTCACAATCTGAGAAGACCGGACCTGTACCCTAAGCACAAAGCCCCCTTTCTTCTTGAACAAAATGAAGTCCGACCGATCAGGGATTCAAATCTCTCTCTTTTTTTGTGCATGATCTCTAAGATCCAACGTGAGAAATAAGTCACAGACGCAGTTAATGAAAAACTGGCTCTCCACTCTGCAGAAATTTTCTTCTTCCCATAAAAAAAATTACAAGCACCCCCTCCCCCACCCACTCCAAGGAAAGGCTATTCCGAGAGTCACAGAAAATTTAGCTTATTTTTTTATTTCTATGCATGGAAAACGGCCGCACCAAATGTAAATTTTATTATAATGACTAAAAGCTTTTCAACTTTCCTCGGTCCGCAAACTTTCCTCTCTCCCCAGAAAAGTGCATATACAAACTTGCCATGGCTTTTCAACAGTCAATGTGTTTTTGCTCTCATAATGAATTATTTTCCTCATGGGCGGTGCTACATTGATCACAGTGGAGTCAATTGACCCACTGAGATCTAAAAGAATATTTAAAAATAAAAAAAATTATGTCATGAATTGAATATATGGGAAGCTTTTGACCCCACTCAATTTAAGAGATTCATCCCACATTAGCTAACTTTACACATTTTCCTTGCTGCTATGGTGATAAACAAAAGTCATCATAAAATACCCACCGCCCAAGTTAATGGGCCAATTGTCTACCAAAAAAATAATAATAATAATGAGCCCACATTGCTGATATGCGCTCTAGCAACGAGTTTTTAGAACTTAAAGGAATTGGTGACATTGCTAGAAAACTAGTGAAGACAAAAGAAGGATATCGTATACCAATTGGTTTATTTGCTCGTAAAATTGGCGTTGATTTACCAGTAGCAATTGCGACGGTAGAAAAGGCCTTTTCAGCAATAAAGTACGTAAAGAACGGTTGCGTAACCAAATGGAAGATCAATGGATAAATGACTGTTTGGTCACATATATTGAAAATGATGTGTTTTCTAGTGTTGATAGTGAAGCTATTATGCAACGATTTCAACATATGAAAACTTGTTGAGGCCAGCTATAGTAGTTTATGTATTTGGATTTTATTTTTGGATTAAGAACTACTAGTAACAATGTATTACAATTTATGTTAATTTATTTTTTGAGAATTCAATATTATCTTTTTTGGATTATCAGAAATAGATTATTTGATAATTTTATATTATATTTGTCGAATTATCGAAAGTAGATGACAGATGTTGATAAAGGGAAAAATAAATTTATTCAATTTGCGGAAGATAAGTCTTTTGTTGACCATACTGACTCAAATTCCTGAAGCCGCCACTGATTTTTCTCATATCAAAATAAGAAAAAAATGCACTCCAATTGTCAGACTCTTCGATCAATGTACTATTGTTTAAATACGGTTAAGATTGGATGATCATTGCCCTTTGATTACTGCTCGTAAAATGTATTAAGATAGAAGTGATGATGTGTGATATATATACATATACATCAAGGAAAAAGCGGAGAGAAGTAATTGGTTGAACTAGAATCATCTTATTATTTGTGTGTAGAACAAGTGACCATATTTTTTATAGGTGGAAAAACAAACAGTGTACATAACTTCAGTTGAAATACAATTATAAGCCAGGACCTATACATATTTCATACTGTGTGAATAATGCAGTTTAAGATTTAGAAGATACACCCCGGTATAGGTCAAACAAGAACCCCCACATACTTCAATCTAAACCCTTCCAAATTGTGGGCAACATGTGATGGGTCAATAGCCTCCAATCAAATCTATTTCTTGTGTAACACTCATCCACAGTGGGTTCCGCAAAATCTGCGGTTCATATTGATTTAGAAAGTTGCCATTCATACACTCTCTATGCGTCCATGATCCGTCATAGTCTGCCAGAGTATATACTGTGATTTTCTATATGCAGACGGAAATGAGGGAGAGGACCACCCGCAGCTTCCAATTATATGAGGAGCGTTGGATGTGATTCACTGCCTGGGAGAATGAGATTTCTGTGGCTTCTTGTTTCTCTCACTTATAGCATGCATTGGGATTTTTACAGTTTAATTAATCCTTGAAGTAAGGTTCCACAAGACAAAGATAAAAGTCCCCAAAATGCTTGTAAAATGGCTTCATTTTCGTTTTTATTTTTTATTTTTTTATTTTCTTGGCAATTTGGTCTCAATTTCTGTGCTCTCTCTGGGCAACATTATGCTTGCAATTTACCCATCTCTGCTGTCAGTAGCAGACCTAAGATTTTCATTTCCTGCGTACCTTAATAGGCAGTTTTTCTTTCAAGGGCAAATAGAAGATTTCATGCGGATTTTGAGGGTGGATCCATAATTTTTATTTAATTTTTTAATACACACTGGTTTTCCTAGGTCCGCCCTCAGATGGCTTTTCCATTGTCACTCACAACTCTCAATCAATTGCCACCTAACCAATTTGACCCTCCTTAATTAGGACTACCTCTCACCACTGGCTCGCACTCATTTAGATTTATTTTAGTCATTGACACTGTCCAATTATAGCCGTTTCCAACCCCCTAATCTCCTATGAAGCCCAGACATGATGTCGCCTTGAATATTTAGGGCTATTATGTACTTGTACTATAAAATATATAGTGATTAAATTTGGGAGACCGAGCCAACCTATAAACTCCATGGATCTAAATTGACCCAAGTTTTATTTGAGGTCTTTAGAGTGGATCTGGATCTGAACCAGAAAGCATACACATGCCCCATTCTTTCAGCTTAGGCCCTTGGGTGTTAGGTGACCGGTCACTCATATTCATTCCTACTATAGATCTGTGGCGTGTGAATGTGTGTGAGAGAGAGACGTCCAATTGTCACCGGCTTCTAATGCGACTTCACCAACTCCATCTACCTTTGATAAAGTATAATAGAACAGTAACATTAACATTAAACAAAGGAAGAGCATTTTGGTCCACTGCAAATGCGCCGTTAAAAGAGAGTAAAACCCGAAGAGCCTGTAAATTGAGAGAGAGAGAGGGAGAGGGAGAGAGGAGGGAGGCTGAGCCTTATTAGACGCATCCTTTCCTTGCCTTTGTCTCAAGGAAAGGAAGCTTCAACGTCGCTATCCTCCCATCTCTACAAAGACAAACCACACATAGCTGTTCTTTGCAGAGAAAAATCTCATCCCACAACACCAAAACCAGTCACTCAAATAACCCCAAAAATGATACTCAGAGACTCCATCTCCAAGGCGAAGAAGCTCTTCCACAACACTATCCAAACCTTCAAAACCATGCTCTCTAATGGCTATGAAAGGCTCCCCAAAACCCCTCCCTTCAACCCCTTGTCCTGCGCTGCCAACTCCAAGCTCCACCAAAGCTTCCGAGACCTCAATAACTTCGCCAATGGAAGATATGGAGACGACCCAGATGAGAGAACTAAGAAGAAAAGCACAACGAAGAAGATTAAAACGCCTTGGGATGAAAATAAGCAAGACCCATTATACAATGGAAGCTTCATGAGGCTTGCGCCCGCCAATTTGGTAGTAGAAAGAGAAAAAGAGAAACATCATATAAGAAAAAAATCTGAAGATTACATAAAGGCAGGGGAGAGCAGAGGAGAATCTTCTTCCTCCTTCAGTCGCAGAGTGGAGACAAGTTGTGCGGTCACACAGAGATTGAAGGAGCTGGAGCTGATGGATATGAGCAATGTGGACCATCTCTTGGACATTGAGGAGGTTCTTCACTACTATTCTAAGATCACCTGCCCTTTCTATGTTGACATTGTCAACAAGTTCTTCATGGAAACGTATACCGAGTTCCTCCCTCAGACATCGCCACAGACTGGCGTCTCTCGCCACATTTCAAACTGGTAATGAATTATGTAAAACCCCATATCTCTCTCTCTCTCTCTCTCTCTCTCTCTCTCTCTCTCTCTCTCTCTCTCTCTCTCTCTCTCTCTCTCTCTCTCCTCCCTCTCTCTCTCTCTCTCTCTCTCTCTCTCTCTCTCTCTCTCTCTCTCTCTCTCTCTCTCTCTCTCTCTCTCTCTCTCCGGCCATGTTTCGATATTGTTTTCTTGTATTCTCTCTCTCGCCATGTTTCGATATTGTTTTCATGTATTCTTGATTCACGTTGAAAGGGCAATTGGATCTGATTTAAGAGCTAGTCCTGATTAGGAACAATGTCACAAAGCTCACAGAAGTTCTTGTAATGACCAACATCTTGGCTATCGGAAACATTACATTGAACGAGTACTGATAATGAGATAGAAAGAAACAGGTGAGTCATGTGGAAGGAGTTTTGAAATGTGTCCCTCTTAATCTATATAGGGTTGTTGAATTAGTGTCATGACAGGAAAGATTCTGTGGCAGTTGATGATGAATAGTTGTGATTCTTGCTTGCTTTTTGTTCTTCTTTTTCTCTTTTTTTTTTTTTTTTTGTTGATGTTGTGTCCTTCAACTTCCTCTCTTTTATGAGTTTATCTTTAAGCAGTCTGAAAATAGAAGTATGTAAATTGATGAGTTCATCATTTGATGGTTCGGTTCAATGGGGTCATTTGTAGATTGTTGTTGTTCATTATGTTCAGTTGGGATTGTAAGTGTAATGTTCTCTAGAAACTCTATTTATGGTGTAGTAAGAAATTGTTTGGTTTTGGATAACAAGAAAATGATCATGCTTTACCTTTGTGTGGAATGCCTTTAATTTTTAGCTACTTTTTGGGCTACTCATGTATGCTTGCATGACCCGTGACAATGGAGCGCATCTCCAAAGCCTAGATAATGCTTATGTGATTTGCCATATACCAACCACAACCCACAGTTCTACCAACAAAGAGAAAAAAACCCGCTAGAAATAATTCAGGCACAAGAAATAACTCAGGCCCAAGGCCATCCATGGCACCTTAGGGCTTATAATCTAGCATAGTATAATTATAGCAGCGAAAACATTTGATAGGTCTTGTAAGACCCCGAACCTAATTAATTATGGTTACTATATATTAATTAAATATGTTTAGATGGTAATTTAATAGCATTATATGTTATATTAGTGGTTGGGTAGTTTGGAGAGTTTTAGACCTTGTTTAGTGCCTTGGAGGACCCGTTTGTAATTTTCGGAAAAGTTGAGGAGTCATCTGTAATTTTGAAAATATATCACAATTGGGTTCATTAGATAAAAGGGAATTGTTTTGAGAAACGTTGGTGAAGGTTGCATACCCTATCCGTTTTGCCATTTCAAGCCTATTAAGAGAGGATTTTGTAAATACCTCAAACTCCCATTTAAGTACGCCATCCACCCCAAGCTCATTTCTTCTTCTTCTTCCTTCATTTCTCGTTCGTTGTTCTTCTCTTCATTTCTCTCATTACTCTCCAACAACCAAATATCTTTGGATTTGAGCTCCTCCAGTCGATCAACACCTCCACCACCACTCTCTCAATTTTCTCCCTCTCTCACGGTCCCATTACATTTGGCCAACCCCAATTGCCTATAAGTTATGTTCCTCTCTAAAAGTTTCGGGTATGAGATCTCTAGGTTGATCTACTCAATAAATCAACCCAATAGTGTGCAAAAAAATAATAATCTACTCGGCGGAAATAAAATCACAAGCACACCACCACAAGGACACCAGATTTAGAGTGAAAAACCCTAACTGGGTGAAAATCCACGGATCCAAGATGAATCAATAATCAAACACTATGAATCTCGCAATTACAAAAAACTCAAATTTCCTCTCCAGATATCCCCTACCTAAGGACTGAAGTCACCTTGTGTCGCTTCACGCTTCAATGACTTCACACCATTGAATGCAATAGACTCAATCCTGCGCTTAACTCCTCAAATCTTCTACACAAGAAGATGATCTTCTACAATGGATGTAGAAGAAACTGGCTCTCTAGAGAACTTATCATAACAACTCTTCAAAAAATCTCTAAAGAAAATTTCTCTCAATTAGATCTCTAATTCAGAACTTGAGAGATGATCCGTGTCTTTTTGGGTTGTGAGAAACACACAATATATATCCCCAAATCCGTGCAAGAGACTCCTAATAATAATACACTCACAATAGCAGTTTGTCTCAAATGTCTTCTTAGAGTCCGGATCAAACTAGGCTTTCTGCGACAATATTCTCACTATAGCGAGATGTGATTCTGCCATTTTTTGCTCTGACCTCCTTTTGGCCTTACACTCTCTATTGGTAAGCCTAGTTTTTTGTTTTCCTTCTTTTCATATGCATTAGCGAATGGGATTCTCAAATGCATGCTAAATAGTTCATTTTCTTTTGGGGATTTTCATTTGCATGTATGCTTTGTGAACTTTATAAAGAAATGTATTTCATACTCTCATACTTCGGAGAGAGTGATTGTATTATATATATATATATATATGGTTTTACAATATTAGAGGACATGAACCCATTTGCATTTACAGATCCTAGAAACTAGGAATGAATTTGAAAAAAAATCAAATGTTCATATTTGAATGTGTTCTCAATCTCTCAATCTTGGATCTTTTGAAAGCTTTGCATTCTTATCATATGATGTGGATACCTTATCTTCGGTGATGTTAACATGCCCCTTCAAGTTGATGGGGCATATGCGAACCATAAGCTTCTCTCTAAGGTAAATTGTGCAGTGGTTAACCCTTTTGTGAAGATATCTACCAGTTGTCAATGGTTGAGACAAAGCGCACAATAATGTCTTTACAAAGAACTTTTTCTCATATGTAATGATAGTCAGCGTCTATGTGCTTCATCCTAGCACGAAAGATTGGATTGGAGCCTAAAGAAATTTCACCAACATTATCACACCATATGATTGGAGTATGCACCATAGGAATATTAAGATCTTTGAGAATATAGAGTATCCATAACAACTCAGCTGCAGAATGTGCCAAGTATCCATACTCTAATTCTGTAATTGACTTGGTGACAGTATGTTGCTTTTTAGCACTCCATGTGAGATTGTTTCCAAGAAGAACACAGAGCCCTGAAGTAGAGTGTCTGTCATCCGGATTTCCCGCCCAATCAACATAGGAGAAACAAGTCAATGCCAAGCTCGAACATATGGTGAATACTAGCCCATGATTGATGGTCCCTTTAATATATCTAAGGATATGTTTGACTGATGTCCAATGGTTAGAAGTTCGTGTGTGCATAAATTAGGACATTTGATTAATCGCAAAGGCTATATCAGGTCTCGTCCAAGTGAGATACTAGAGAGCACCAACTGCATTGCTATATTTTGATGAATCAGGAAAAGGGTCCCCATCGAGGATACTCAATTTGCTGCCATTTATCACCGGTGAATTGCATGGCTTGGCTCCATCCATTATGTATCTTTTTAATAGATCAACAGCATACTTTGTTTGTGAAATAAATAATGAGCCATTGGATCTAGACACTTTGAGGCCCAACAAGTAATGCAATGTGCTAATGGCAAAGGCTAAGGATAACCGTTGAATCAGTGATTTTAAAGTGACATAGTTATTGCTCGTAAGAATAATATCATCACGTAGAGCAAGAAGATGATAAATGTGTTTCAATAATGCCAAACAAACAATGATAGGTCCGCCGAAGATGAATGAAAACCAATTGTGCTTAAATGGGTTGTGAACCTTTCAAACCAAGGCTGTGGAGCCTGTTTGGGCCCATACAAAGATTTATGCAACTTGCAGACATAATGAGGATGTTGGGTGCCACAAACCCTTGGGGTTGATGCATGTAGACCTCTTCTTTAAGCTCTCCATTGAGAAAAGCATTGTGGACATCTAATTGTCTAATGGGCCAATTAAATTGAATTTCCAGAGAAAGAACAATCCGAATTGTGGTTGAAAGAACAATCCGAATTGTGGTTGACTTTGTTATAGGGCTAAAGGTTTACGTAAAGTCAGTACCAGCCTGTAGATGAAACCCCTTGGCTACTAAGTGAGCTTCGTAAGGCTCAATTGACCCATCAGCCTTATGTTTTAACTTGTAGACACACTTGCAGCCTGTAAGGATGACAAACAGATGACAGATGGATGTCAAGCCAAACGGTAGAATGATGGCTCGCTATAGTGAGCGTGGCTCAGATGCCCAGTTTCGTCTGAACTCTATGATAGAGTTTGGAAATGAGTGTTGTTCTTATTGGAGTTTGATTAGAATACTCTTGGACGAACTTGGGGCTATATATTGGGTGTTTCTCTCAACCCAAAGAAAAAAGTCAAGAAGTGAGTTCTCTTTCTTGATTTGAAGTTAGAATACCCTAAGAGAGATTCCATTTTTTTTCTATAGCCATTGAGATATTGTTCTGAATGACTGCTCTAGAAAGTTTTTTTTCTTCTACTCTGTTAAAGAAGATAGTTCATCTTAGCTGAAAAGGTGTGAGGAGATCAAGTAAGGACAACGGTGCACGGTAGGAGTCGTGTCAGTGGAAGTTGTGCAAGAACAACTATAGTCCTTAGGTCGAGGTACAGACTGAGGTAAAAGAGCTGTGAGTATATCTTGTAACTGTTCGTGAATTCTTAATTTCTAGATCGTGGTTTTTTCTCCCTGGAAAAGGTTTTCATGTTAAATTTGTGTCTGCCTTCTTGTGGTGATTGCTTGATAGACTTATTTGCTAGTTCTATCTTGTTTAATTGGTTACATCCGCTGCATTAATTTGATTAATTACACTAGCATCCATTCTAGTGGGTCCTACAGAGCTTTCAATTGGTATCAAAGCAGGTTTCACTATTCTATTGTGTAGATCCTATTTTTGCTAGAATGAATATCCATCGCGAAGGCACTTCAACCAATAAGCCTCCTCTGTTGGATGGTAACAATTATGCTTATTGAAAAGTAAGGATGGTTGCCTTCTTGAAACTCATAGATCTGAAAATTTGAAAATCTGTAGTGAATGGCTATTCCTTGTCCACTATTACTGCTTATGGGATAACTGGTCCCAAACCTAAAGATAAGTGGACTAAGGAAGAAAAGTTGGTTGCCACTTGTAACTTTAGGGCTGTGAATGCTATTTGTAATAGAGTTACTATGTCTGAGTTTCGAAGAATTTCTACATACACCTCTGCAAAAGAAGCTTGGGATATCTTGCAGACTGTGTATGAAGGAACTAACATTGTTAAACAGTCGAAACTTCAGAAATTGTATACAACCTTTGAAACCATAAAGATGGAAGAAGATGAGTCTTTCAATGAATTTAATGGTAGGGTGAATGTAGTTGTCAATTATACATTTACCTTGGGAGAACCAATTCCAGAAAACAGAATTGTTAAAAAGATTTTGAGGTCACTCCTAGAAAGGTTTTATGGAAAGGTTGTGGCCATAGAGAAAAATAAAAATCTAAATACACTCAAAGTTGGTGAGTTAGTTGGCAACCTACAAACTTTTGAAGCAGACCTTAGGTCTAATGGGAAAACACAATCTAAAGGTATTACTATGAAAGCGTCTAAGGAATCATACAAGAAAGCTGCAATTGATTCAGATTCTGAGAAAATTAATTCCCAAGTTGTTGTACATTTCATGAAGCAATTCAAGCTTTTTATGAAGGGGAAGAAAACCAATGTGACAATCCCTAAAAATTCTGAAAAGAAGAAATCTTTTAAGAGGATTTAATGTTATGAGTGTCAAGGCTATGAACAAATTGCTAATGACTGAGGAAACAAAAAATCTAAAAAGAATGCTTTGAATACTACTTAGGAAGATGAAAGTTCTGATGAGAATGTTGAAAATCCTGAGTCTGACAAGCCTAACACTTGTAAGAGGAAGTTTATTGCTTTTATGGAAACTTCTAGTTCTGCTACTTCCCATGTTTCTTCTGAAGTTAAGACTGATCAAGATACTGTGTCAGAGGAAGAACCAAATTGGAAAGCTAAATATGAAATACTTTTCAAGAAAACCATGAAGATGGTTTAAAAAATGAAAAAGTTGCTATCGATTGGAAAGTGTCTGAAGAACAGAATACCTTCTTGAAAGCTGAACTTGCAGAAGCACTTGTTAAAATACAAAAAATGGAGGATGAAAATAACAAATTGAACAGAATCACAAAAGTATGACCTACTTGATTATAATATGAAGACTTTGAAACATAGGATCCTAATCTGAATGGAAGACTCAAGATAGTTCTATTTGAGTTAAATACTGCTAAAGCTTCATTGAATAGGATGAATACTAGTTTGAAAAAGTTAGATGACATCATGTGCAATCAAAAGGCACATACTGACAAGTATGGCATTTGCTACGCTGACGGAGCATCCACTTCAAATACCAAAGGTACAAACTATTTTGTTAAAATTTCAGTTGTTACTAATCCTGTTATTTTGTAAAGAAAGCTCCAAAGAAGCAGAATGTGTCACGTCCTAAACGAATTCCCACTTGTCTTCATTGTGGAATTAAGGGACATATTCAACCCCATTGCAATAAGCTGCGAAGTTTACCGAATCAAAAGCAATGGAAAACGCAGAAGGCTGAGCTGAAAAAGAACAATACCAAAGCTGTATGGGTCAAGAAAAAAGACCTACCTTCTTCATTGGTACACATTTTGCTGAAATATCTAAATTTGCAAGTATGTGTGCCTAAGTTTCAACACTCTTGATCTGTAAGATCATATTGAGGGGGAGTCAATATTGAGGGGGAACTATTGGATCCATATTGACAGAAGCTGCATAATGATATTTGTTTGTCAACTATGGACAAAGGGAAGAAGTATGGAGCTAGGGGGAGCTTTACAAGTCAAGGCAAGTCAAGATTTACATGTTCAAAGTAAAGGCAATGCAAGACCTACAGTGCTGAATTTTCTTGTTTTAAATTCAATGTATTTTGGGCGAGCCACATGCTCGTTATACCGAGCGTGGCGCAGATGCCCAGTTTCATCCAGACTCTATGATAGAGTTTGAAGATGAGTGTTGTTCTGATTGGAATTTGATTAGAATACTCTTGGATGAACTTGGGGCTATATATTGGATGTTTCTCTCAACCCAAAGAAAAATGACAAGAAGTTAATTTTCTCTCTTGATCTGAGGTTAGAATACTTTAAGAGAGATTTCATTGTTTCTCTAGAGCCATTGAGAGATTGTTCTGAAAGACTGCTCTATAAGATTTAGTTGCTTCTACTATTTTGTAGAAGATAGTTCATCTTGGCTAACAATGTGCGAGGAGATCAAGTAAGGAGAACGGTGCACGGTGGAAGTCGTGTCAGTGGAAGTTGTGCAAGAACAACTACAGTCCTTAGGTCGAGGTACAGACCAAGGTAAAGAAGCTGTGAGTATATCTTGTGACAGTTCGTGAATTCTTGATTTCTAGATCGTGGTTTTTCTCCCTGAAAAGGATTTACACGTTAAATTTATGTCTGCCTTCTTAGTAGATTTATTTGTCATTCTATCTTGTTTGATTTGTTACATCCGCTGTATTGATTTGATTAATTAGACTAGCATCCATTCTAATGGGTTCTGTAAAACTTTCACAGCCAACTATATTAATGTTTAGGCGTGGGGAAACTAATGACCAGGTCCCATTTTATTGAAGAGCATCAAATTCTAATGCCATGGCAGCCCACCATTCTGGGCTTTTTACAGCAAGTAGGTTCAATAGTAGATTTTATGGTACTCATAGCATGGATCGGATGACGTGTGGTAGAAAACAACTTTGGCCTGCTTGTTCCATCCTCGGTGCGTGTCACCATTGGGCGTAGAGATTTAGGTGCAATGGCAGCACCTCCTTTAGCAGCAACTGGGCCACTAACAAGGATATGTAACTCGTAGAAGGTCTGGTCCAGCAATGTCCACTTGGACAATGTGTTCATTGAGTGTAGGCAATTGTGGCTGTATTGCAGGCAAGAGTGAAGCCAACTCAGGTAGTGTGGAAGCTGCCAATTGGGTTTGTTCTGTAGCTTGTTGGTGCTGAATGCCACCTGGTTGAGCGTCGCTTACTTACAGGTGGTCCACAGGGCCGGTCAAGCCAGGTAACTGTGCTGCATCAGATTGTGACATAGAAGATGGCACGATTGCAGTGGTGCTGGTAGGTGCAGGGTTATGCACTGATTCATGTGGGATGCAAGTGGGTTGTGTGTTCAAAGAGTTGGTTTGGCCTGTAGATGTTGTGGCTTGAATTTTGGATGTATTTGGAACAAAACCATTTGTCATGGTAAATGACTCCACTGGATTTTGTCGCAAGAGTAGCACTGGGTCGCTGCTATCCGAGGTAGAGGTGTCCATCGAAGTATAAAATGGAGAAATATTTTCATTGAAGACAACATGCCGAGATAGGAAAACCCAACCTATTTCTTTGTCAAGACACTGATAGCCTTGGTGATTTATGTTGTACCCAAGGAAAATACAAGGCCTAGAGCGGAACTCTAATTTATTTTTATTATAAGGTCGTAGCCATGGGAAACAAAGGCATCCAAAAGTGCAAAGAAAGCGATAGTCAAGAACTCGACGAAATAGACATTCCCAAGGAGATTTATCTTTTAGAATTTTAGTTGGCAGACGATTTATCAAGAAAACAGCAGTATTAAAAGCTTCAACCGAATATTGAAGAGCCATCTTGGCTGTTGCCAACAATGTAATACCCATTTCTGCAATATGGCGGTGCTTTCATTCGGTGACTTCATTCTATTCAGGGGTGTGAAGGCATAAAACACGATGCGTAATTCCATTGGATTCCAAAAGAAAATTGAAAATGTGTGCTCATGAACTCACCGCTTCCATCATATTGGAGAGCTTTACTCGTAGAAGGCGTCATATTTTCAACATAGGCTTTAAATTTGAGAAAAATAACAAAAGTTTGAGATTCGATTGTTAAAGGATAAATACAAGCATACTTTGTGCAGTCATCAATGAAAGAGACATAATAGCTATACCCACTTATTAATAATTCGGGTGAGGAACCCACAAATCACACTGTATCAAATCTAATGGTTGGGAAGAAATAGAGGAAGACAAAGAAAACAATGGTTTTTTATTTTTACTAACCTAACATTGAGTACAGACAGATGAAAAAGGTTTGGAGAGCCATCAATTGGTAAATGAAATGAAGATGCAAAATGTTGAAAAACAATAGGCACCGAATGTCCGAGCCGAGAATGCCAGATGGACGTAGGTACGCGCTCACCAACATAAGTAATGGGACCAACTTTATTAGACTTAGTGGGTAGCCGACTAATTGGAAATGGATAGAGGTCGTTCTTACTCTGCCCTTGGAAAAGCATCCTCCCCGTAGCTTTGTCCTTAATTCAAAAGCCAGAGGAATCACAAATAAACATGCAATTATTATCATTTACAAAACGATGCACATAAATGAGATTGTTAGAAATATGTGGTACATAGAGATGTCATTCAGATGAAAACGATCAGAAGTAGTAATGGAATTTGACCCAATATGAGATATGCGCGGACTTGCACCATTGCCAACAGATACTTTTTCAAACCCATGATAATCTGAGTGATGAGTTCACAAAAGATACACTTTCATAGTATTATTTTATGATTTTTCAAAGATAAAATAACTCAATTTGTTTGAAAATACTCTCAATTATGTTAATTTCTCTTTGTAAGTGTTAATTGAAGATTAATTTCAAGATTAAAGTTGAGATTCAAGAGCTAAAGAGAGTAAGGATAAGTTTGGAAGACAATTGAATGAACAAATGACAAAGTTGGGCAATTTCTAACATGGGAATCACATTCATGTGTTCATATTTTCATTCTTGTGAAGTCCCACATTGGAAAGAAACCAAACTAGAGAAAGGTAAATGTTTATATATAAAGAAGGGAGCTCTAAGCATTACACACACAAGCAAGGAGAGCCTCCTCCTCTTTACTTAAGCTATTCATGTAATTGAGAGCAATTGTACAGAGAAAGTGAGGAAAGCTTTGTAAAATTTGAAGATTTGTAATGAAAGCTTTGTCTTCTCCAATGGGTGGCTAATCACTTTAATTATAACTTTTAGATGAAGTTAATACTATTTATTTTGTTTATGCTCTTAATTCCCTTTGTTTATGTGCTTAACATGTTAGAATAGATTTTTCTTCATTGCAATGTGCTACCTTCCATGCTTATTTTCTGTCTTAGCATTATTTTTACTATCTATGCTTAAGTTTGATAAATCATGCTTAGGAGTTAATATCTTTTGATGGTTTATGCTTACTTTTGATAGATAGTCATTATAAATCTTTTCTTTTATGAAGGGAATAAAGTCTTCGCTATTAGATTGTTAATTTCTATCTTAGAGCTTCAAAGTTATATTTTTCAAATCTAAGCATTGATTTGTCATTTGATTTGAGTATTTATTTGGAAAAATAGAAGAGAATTAGTGTTGGATTAGTGTCACTTAGTGGATTCTAAATGATTTAATCTATCCATTAGTATTGCTTGTTGCTTATTTTACTTACTTTAGCTTAATTGTATTCACATTCCCACACATTTATTCACTTGTTTTAATTCTCACACTCCATTTCTCTATCTACACCATCATATCCATTAGCTTATTTGTTCTTACCTTCTATATGTTTTTTTTATTTCCCTTTTGATTTTACGCTATTTTAGCACACTTATTTTCATCTCCATCCATCCATTCCCTATCTTACTTACTAGTTATTAGCTCATTTCCATGGAGTTTCTATCTTCTTTTTATTTTGATCTTTCACTTGTTGTTTTCACACACTTCCTCATCTGATCTATCTAACATTGTTCATTTGTTCTTATTATTAACCTTTTTAATTTTCTTTTGTCATTAACTTTGTTACTAACTTGTTACTAACATTGTTCTCACTTGAGTTCTTCTATTTCTACTTACATCTCTTTGTTATCTAGTTTCTTGTTTTCTTTTAGTTTGCAATTTTTATTTCTCTTGTTATTATCTTGTTTCTTGTTTTTATTGTTTTTGTTACCACATTTGTTATCTATATTTGAGTTGATACTCCTTTTCACTTATCATTGTTATTTTCCTTGTAACGATCCTCGTGGAAACGATATTCGGACTTCCATAGTCTATATTACTTGAGACAACCGAATATTTGCAAGAATCGGCAAACAAGTTTTTGGCGCCATTGCCGGGGATCGGCATACATAGAAATACTTGATCTTAAGGATTTTCAAATTTTTATATAGCTTAGTTGCATTTTTATTCTTTCTTTTAGTCTTCATTGCGGATTCTATACATTTTCTTTGTTTGTATTTTCAGATATTCCGCGATTGGAGCAAGAAAAAAAGAAAAGAGCAACCAAAGAACTCTAACTTAGGAATTTAAATTGCTTTCTTAGAAAATCTTGTATTAGGATTCATTTCAAGTTTGTAATATTTTTTTAAGTTCATTTAAGTTTTCAAAGCATTGTAATAATTAAGGAAGGAGGACGGTCAGACGATACCGTCACAGGCCCCCAAGTTCGTATAACAAAATTGGTGTCGCTGGCTTAGGTCGACTTCAAACGATCTTGCCTCAACTTAGTTTGGGAGGTGCGTATTTCGATACACCCACGCATACCCCATTAGTGGGTTAATTTTGTTAGTTGTTTGATTGTTTGATTGTTTAATTGCTTTGTAGTGCTTAATCATTTTAAAATACACAAAGTAATTTGGAAAGCACACACTTAGTAAGGGCAATCATACCCCCAACAAGATAAGGATTGGATTTCATCACCATTTCCTTTTCCATAGGAACTCATTTTCCTCACTACTAATTAGGAATCATTAGCCTTGAATAAAATTTAAGTGGAATCGGGATCATAGGACAAGAGCTCATTAGGAGAAGACAATCAAAGGTTGTACCATTTGCGCTCCTTGACGGAAATTGGTGCCTAAAATAGCCTTGTCCCTTAAGGGAGACAGTTCATCTGTTCTAGGAGTTTGGTATTTAAGTGGAATCTTTGCCAAGCGCATCGTGATCCCACCAATCCCCTGGAGGCTTGCCTAGCCGACTACGTTTCATAGGACCGGATTGGAAGCCTAGGTGTACTATCCACAGTTAGGAGCTGTCTAGCTTAATCTTAGGTAGCCTTAGTTAAGCATAGTTTGGCTTGTTTTTCAAGATCATTTTGTTTTGCTTGTCTATGTTTAAGCATTAATCCTCATTCATCATCACTTGAGCGAACCATCACTTTCAAAGTTGAGATGTAATTTATGTACAATTGGTTACATGTGCATGGTCATTTAGAGAGCTTCGATTTATTTGATATCCATGTTGAGAATTTTGCGGACTCCATTGCCAATGAGGAAATGGATGACGGAAACCCACCAACCTAACCCATGACTCCTAGGGAGTACATGTACCAAACTCGATCTACCCAGCCCTCATGCATCATCACACCCGCCACAAATGTCTCATTTGAGTTGAAATCCGGCTTAATCCAGATGTCACGTCCCCCGAACCCGATTAGAGAAATAACCGGATCCGGGGAGTGAAATTTAGGACTAATTAAAAATTTTGTCCTTTAGGCCCAAAGATCGTAGGTCCGCTGTGAGGATCTAATATGTCAAGCCTCAAGTATAATAAATTTGCGGAATTCATAAGATCTTAGGCACATGGAATATCAATAATGGATAATAGATTTCATTTAAGTTTAAAGTTGTTAGAAGGAATAAATAAAACTACACAAAGTATAAAATTATTACAATGGCCAACCCGAGAAATCATGGCCATTTAAAACAATAGAAAGAAGTCAATAATATGAATTGGTCCAACGAGAATTGAGAAAGAATGAATAAAGTATAATTAATGACCCCATGAATCTCTCCGTGCCGGAATCGATGACGCTACTCTACGTCATCGGCACGCCACACCAGTTCCTCCTTAGCTAATTGGAGATCCTCTGGGATCTCCTCACCAGCCTGCTCCTAGTAGTCACCTGGGGTGTCTGCACACCAAAGAACAGAGTAAACGACATATTGAGCAATAGATAAGCAAAGTATAATCAGGCATGGCATGCATCAAGTATAGAATAGATACAAGTGTAATATCATGTGAATACAAGAAAAATAGAGCTAGGCATAAAGCATGAATAATAATAGTGTGAAACAATGACAGAAACCCTAACATCATCTATCAATAACCACTATCCAAACAATGCAATGCAATAAACAAGAGGGAGACTCCGAGGATGTCCAAGCCACCTCCCGGGGTATCAGTAACAATCTAAACCAAACTACTGATACCAAAGTTTGGCTCCAGTGGGATCCTAGCTCCCGGTCTTGGGAATAGCAGCACGGTCCTAGCCCGCTCCCAGCTATTCAACGCCATGGATGCCGTCCAAAGCCAACTGCCCACCCCGATGTCCGAGTAACCGGCCCATCAATAAACCCCAATCTGCAGATGGCCATGATATGTAATAAAACACTAGTGGTGTTGACACGAGAATAGACCAAGACAAGCAAGTCTGGCTAGCTCAATGCACAAGACATGATCATAAGGATTATCTCATTCAAAGAAATACAAGACAAGTCAAACACCTGATAATCCATTCCATACTAGTCAGTCCTGTTTATCAATACATAACACAGGGTTCCTACGATGCACTATAAGTCAGGTCCATATCCTAGTTCTACAAGAATTTATGTTTCATACTTTGTTAAGTGTTATATGCCAAGAGAGTATACAAGGAATAATATCAACGGATAGAATTCACAAGTCAATGAGGAATTACAATCCAAACCTAGGCAAGTGGTGGCATTCCTGTATCCCACATGTTCTAGCGGAGTACGTGTGGAAATTGGATCAACGATGCTTCTAGTGAAATTCCTTCGTATACAATCATGTTAAGCAACTAATGGAACAATTCCATACGCATTCGGTTAAACCATGTGTAATACATGAATACCTAAACAACCACCAAGCCACGTGCTACGATTTTAACCCCATTAGTGGTCAAGTGAGAGTAGGTTCATGGTTTCCAACATCTAAGGTCCAAACTTAAGTTATTAGTCTCATTTCCAATAAAACATGAGATGAAACAATAATCTGAGTATTTACATCACTTCTTGACCTCCGACCATGATGAATCTAGAACTATTAGATTCTACATTTCGAGAGCTTTCCAACGGTATATTACATGTAGAAATCCAACGGACGGATTAAAAGTTATGCGTCTCCGAAGTTTCCCTGTGCTGTCAGAAAAATGCAGTCTGATCGGAGGTCGGACTGTAGGTCGGAGATCGGACAAAGGTCCGATCGATCTGACTGTAACCAGTCACAGTTAACAACAATACCGATCTATCGGTCTGTAGGTCCGATCGATCGGCACTGCAACCTGAACCCCGAAAATGGCCGAAAAATGGATTTTCTTACCCTTTTTCCTCCTGCAAATCCATGGCTAACCTACATAAAATGAGCCACCATGCTCCCCAGTCATCACATTCATCATTTCCATCATCTCCAACAAATTAAAGACAACCTATAATTACCAATTACAATCTTTTATTTAATCCAAAACCCCCAAAAACCCAATCAAGCCTATAATCACAATCAATAACAAAAGGCTTGGAATTAAGGTAACCTAACAAGAGAACATAGCCAATCAATAAGGAAAAATACATACATGATCCATTATACAATGCAAATCTACTTGCCTCAACCAAGAAGAAAGATTGAAAATTGGGGAAAACTCAAGGAGGAACCTTCTACCGCGAAAATCACCGATCTAACCCCCTCAAAAGCAATTTAACACGCAAAGAAGAAGGAAGGGAAGGAAAAAGATCAGGAACAACCTAATCTAACCAAAAGAGAAGGTGATTGAAAAGATGAGGTTAAGAGAAACCTTACCAAACTAAGATTAATGGAAAGAGGAGATCGAGAGGATGAAAGTGAGCGGTCCGGATCTTTGAGATAATCTCTTCCTGAGGAAGTTCTGGTCTTGAGAAGATGAAGAGGAAGAAAAAGGGCTGCTGGAGCTTGTTCGTTGCAGAGATGAATAAAGAACTAGGGTTAATCCCTGCTTAAGAAGAGAGGAAGGGGAAAAAAGACTGATTTGCCCTTAAGTGGGTCCGGTGAAGAAATGGACCACTTGAAGGGTTTGCAATCGTCGGATCGCGATGAGCCAAGAGACAAAAACGATCAGCGCGACGAGACCTTTCCAACGAACCCAAAAGTCACGGCAATCGAAATTTTCGGAAAAACACCAAATTTTCCCTAAATGGCAAACTACCCCCTTGCTAAGGTCAAACGCACTCGGAATCGCACGAAACTTTGCAGAAGATAGTCTAACATTAAAATAAACCCGCTCATGATCTAAACCCACTTAAATATCTAAAATACAAGTAATTATAATAATAGCTAAATAATGGGTCAATGGGCCTACTATTGGGCCCAACCAACCCAATAAGGTCGCAGACCTTACAACTCTTACCTCTAAAAAGAACATTTGGTCCCCCAAATGCCTAAACATACCTCATCAAGAAAGAGATAAGGATACGCCTTCTGCATCTGGTCCTTCAGCTCCCACGTAACTTCCTCCGCACTGTGATGCTCCCACTGTACCTTAACCCACTGGATGGTCTTGGTACGCAGTACTATCTCCTTGGTGTCAATGATCTGTACCGGCCGTTCCACATAGGTTACATCTGCCTGTAGCTAAAGTGGCTCATGCTGCAACACGTGAGTGGGATCTGGAATATACTTCCAAAGCATTGAGACATGGAAAACGTCGTACACACCGGCTAACTCTGGTGGTAATACTAAACGATAGGCCATGTCTCTAATCCTGCTCTTGACCTCAAATGACCCTACAAACCTCTTGGCAAGCTTCCCTTTCTACCCGAATCGAACAACACCTCGCATTGGAGAGACTTTCAAAAACACCATATCCCCCACTTGGAATTCTAAAGGTCTCCGCCTCTTGTCTACATAACTCTTCTAACGATCTCGAGATCCTTCATTCTCATCTGAATAACCCTGACTTTCTCACTGAAATTAGCAATCTCTGAGGGGCCATGAAAACTCCGAACTCCAACTTCCTCCCAACATGCCGGAGTTCTGCATCTCCGTCCATACAATGCCTCAAATGGTGCCATACCAATACTTGAATGATAGCTGTTATTGTAGGCAAACTCACACAGAGGCAAACTTTCATCCCAACTCTCCTTAAAATCCAACACACACGCTCTGAGAAGATCTTCCAAAGTCTGAATGGTACGCTCCGACTGTCCATCTGTCTGAGGGTGGTAAGTTGTACTAAACTTCAACTGAGTACCCATAGATGACTGAAAAGTAGACCAAAACCGGGAGACAAACTTATTGTCTCGATCGGATACTATGGACTTAGGCACTCCATGCAACTTGACTATATTGTCATTGTACATCTTAGTCATCTTATCCATAAACTGAGCAGTCATAAATGGTAGGAAATGTGCTGACTTAGTCAATCTATCCACAATCACCCAAATAGCATCATTGCCCTTCCTGGTGTTGGGCAACCCTGACACAAAATCCATGGTGATATGCTCCTATTTCCATTGTGGAATCTCCAACGGGTGAAGCAAACCAAGAGGCTTCTTGTGCTCTGCTTTGATCTGTTGGCAAGTCATACACCTAGAAACGAACTCTGCAATTTCTTTCTTCATTTTCACCCACCAATAGTGATTCTTCAAATTCTGATACATCTTGGTGCTCCCCGGGTGAATGGAGTATCTGGTGTGGTGAGCATCAGTCATCAACTCTGACTTGATATCTTGAACATCTGGCACACACAACTTATCCTTGTAGTATAGTACTCCATCAATCAATCTGAACTCTGGGTTGTCATTAACATGCTCAATGATTCTCTGCAACTCTGGATCGTCCTTTTGGGCTACTTTGATCTTGTTAACTATCTCTGGCTCCCAAATTCCCATAGTAGCAACTAGGATTTTCTCATTGACTGGCCATACTTCCACATCCATATCTCTGAACTGCTCTATCCATCTCCATTCAGGCATTACACATCCACTGAATGCTACCTTCCTACTAAGAGCATCTGCTACCACATTCACCTTCCCAGGATGGTACTTGATCGGGAAATCATAGTCCTTTATGTACTCCATCCATCTCCGATGGCTATAATTCAAATCACCCTGTGTAAACAGGTATTGCAGGCTCTTGTGATCTGTATGCACCTCAAATCTCTCTCCATACAAATAATGCCTCCACAATTTCAATGCAAAAACCACTGCTGCTAGCTCCAAGTCATGCGTGGCATAATTCTTCTCATGATCCTTCAATTGTCTCGATCCATAGGCTATCACCTTGTCATTCTGCATGAGAACACAACCCAAACCAATCTCTGAAGCATCTGTGTAAACCACAAATCCTTCACTTCCTAAGGATAAAGCAAGTATGCATACTGTAGTCAACCGGGTCTTCAACTCTTGGAAACTCTTCTCACATTCCTCCGTCCAAACAAACGGAATGTCCTTTCTTGTCAACTTAGTGAGTGGAGATGCTATGGTAGAAAACCCTTTCACAAACCTCCTGTAGTAACCTGCAAGTCCAAGAAAACTGCGAACTCCCGCTACATTCCGTGGAATACCCCAATTAACAACTGCTACTATCTTCTTGGGATCCACTGTTAGTCCATCCTTATAAATAATGTGGCCTAAAAATGACACTTGCTCTAACTAAAACTCACATTTGCTCAACTTAGCATACAATTGGTTATCCTTCAAAAGCTGTAAAGATGTTCTCAAGTGATTTGCGTGCTCCTCTTTAGTCTTCGAATATACCAACACATCATCGATGAAGACGACCACAAACTGATCCAAGAAAGGGGCAAACACCTTATTCATCAATGCCATAAAAACTGCTGGTGCATTCGTCAACCCGAAAGGCATCACAAGAAACTCAAAATGGCCATATCTCGTCCGGACTGCAGTCTTAGGAACATCCTCCTTCTTGACTCGTAACTGGAACGCAGATCTATCTTCGAAAAGAATTGAGCTCCCTGCAATTGATCAAATAGCTCATCAATCCTCGGTAACGGGTACTTATTCTTAACAGTCACCTGATTCAACTGTCTGTAATCTATGCACATCCTCATCGTCCCGCCCTTCTTTTTCACAAATATCACTGAAGCTTCCACGGTGAAACACTAGGTCTAATGAAACCTTTATCCAACAGATCTTCTATCTGAGTCTTCAACTCCTTCAATTCTGCTAAAGCCATCCTATACGGGGCCTTCGAAATCGGTGCTGTACCTAGCTGCAATTCTATCGTGAAATCCAACTTACGAACAGGTGGCAAACCAGGAATCTCATCCGGAAACAAATCCGGGAACTCTCGCACCACTGGAATCTCATCAACAGTCTTGGACTCTTTGTCTTCCACGATAAACGCGATAAAGCCTTCACAATCGCTCCTCATCAACCGTTCTACCTTCAATGATGAAATTAACCGAGTGGAGATGAATTTCTCAACGCCAACAAACTCAACACTATGGTCTGCACTCTGCAACTTCCCAGTTTTATTAAAACAATCTAACACCACTCGGTTCTCTGCTAACCAATTCATACCAAGTATCACATCAAACTCTGACATTGGTAAGATGATCAAACTGGCGATCAGCTGAACTTCTCCAATTTGAACACTACATCTAGGATAGATAACATTACAAGGAACTGATCTACCTATAGGGGTGGTTACTATCAAATCATATGGTAGTGTCTCCTTATTCTCCCCTAAGTGAAGTGCAAAAGCTGGTGCAACAAATGAGTGTGTGGATCCAGGATCAAATAGAACTTTAGCATTAAATCTACAAACTGAAAGTGTACCTTCTATAACATTGCCCGCAGCCTTTGCTTCCTCATGCATCAGAGCATAAGCTCTCCCTACTTGCTGGGGGCGCTGCTGGTGATATTGCTGCTGTGGCCTAGGACCACGAGTTTGGAATCTAGGGGTGTTGGAGGCCTTTGCTAAAATCGTTGTTGTGGTACAGGAGGACGCTGATATGATGGTTGGGGTGGTCTGACTATCATTTGTTGTTGCTGGGGTCTAGCCTGTGCAGGTGACATCTGTCTCAACGGCTGTGCAGGATGTGGTGGCCTGGGTGCCGGAGCTGGAAATGTTGGTGGTGCCACTCCTGTCTTCCTTGGACAATTGCGAACCTTGTGCCCTGGGTGCCCATAATGAAAACATGCTCCAGACTGCTTCCTGCAATCGCGGGCATAATGACTTCCCCCAAAATAGGTGCAAGTGATCCGCTGCGGCAACTGTCTCAGCACTGGTTCGAACCGCAGTTTCTTCGGTGCTGGTTGCTGAAAGTGATGGGATGATGAACTCTGTGACTTGGGTTAAGGCATCAACGCCAAAATCCTCTGCTACTCCAATGCAATCACATCCTTCAGAGACTCCTCTGCCCAGTATGCTTCCTAGACCACATCATCGTAATTGGTCAACCTGTTGCGCTGAACTTCCATCTTAATGTCTGCTCGTAATCCTTTGATAAACCTCCGAACTCTCTCAGATTTGGGTTGAATCAGAGCCTCTGCAAATCTAGATAGATGGGTGAAGGAAATCTCATAGTCCTGCACCGACAAATTACCCTGGACTAATCGCTCAAACTCCTCCATCTTCTGATCCCTATAATGCTCGGGGATAAACTTCTTCTGGAACTGCTCGGTGAAGGTCTTCCAGGCTACATCCTCAGCAACTGTCTTGTAAGGGTTCTTGACGGTTTTCCACCATCCTTTTGCTGCCCCACGGAACATGTGGGTCGCTAACTGCACCTGTTGAACCCCCGTACACTGGAATACCTCAAAAATCTTCTCCATCTGAACAACCCACTCATCAACATCAGCGAGGTCCTCTATGCCATGGAACTCGGGTGGAAACCTTTTCCTAAACTTCTCAACCAAATCGTTGAGGTCATATTCCTTAGGTTGTGGCTAGCCCACTTTCTGTACTACCTCCAGCATCTGAGCTTGGAACACAGCCTGATCCTCATTCTGTTTATTACTCCATTCAGCAAGGTCTTTCTGGGACTGAATGAAAGCTGCCATGAATTGGTGGAATTGATTATCGGAGTCATTCTAGGATGAACTACCCTCCGGTGGTGGCACACTACCGGATCGAGTGGATCTACCGGCCATTGCCCTGTAAAATATTCAAGGTTAGTTCTATTATGCCTCAATCAAACAATACAATGCTAGAAATATAACTAAAAGACCAACCTACTAACTAACGGAGTCCTCACACGCGTCCTATGGTTTCTACAATTTTTACCCTGACAAACCAACCATCGCTCCGATACCATCATGTCACGTCCCCCAAACCTGATTAGAGAAATAACCGGATCCGGGGAGTGATATTTAGGACTAATTAAAAATTTTATCCTTTAGGCCCAAGGATCGTAGGTCCGCTGTGAGGATCTAATATGTCAGGCCTCAAGTATAACAAATTTGCGGAATTCATAAGATCTTAGGCACATGGAATATCAACAATGGATAATAGATTTCATTTAAATTTAAAGTTGTTAGAAGGAATAAATAAAACTACACAAAGTATAAAATTATTACAATGGCTAACCCGAAAAATCATGGCCATTTAAAACAATAGAAAGAAGTCAATAATATGAATTGGTCCAACGAGAACTGAGAAAGAATGAATAAAGTATAATTAATGTCCCCATGAATCTCTCTCGTGCCGGAATCGATGACGCTACTCTACGTCATCGGCACGCCACTCCCGTTCCTCCTCAGCTGGTTGGAGATCCTCTGCGATCTCCTCACCTGCCTGCTCCTCATAGTAGTCACTTGGGGTGTCTGCACACCAAGGAACAAAGTCAACGACATGTTGAGCAATAGATAAACAAAGTATAATCAGGCATGGAATGCATCAAGTATAGAATAGAGACAAGTATAATATCATGTGAATACAAGGAAAATTGAGCTAGGCATAAAGCATGAATAATAATAGTGTGAAACAATGACAGAAACCCTAACATCATCTAGCAATAACCACTATCCAAACAATGCAATACAAGAAACAAGAGGGAGACTCCGAGGATGTCCAAGCCACCTCCCGGGGTAACAGTAACAATCTAGACCACACTACTGATACCAAAGTCTGGCTACAGTGGGATCTTAGCTTCCGGTCCTGGGAATAGCAGCACGGTCCAAGCCCGCTCCCAGCTATTCAACGCCATTCACGCCGTCCAAAACCGACTGCCCACCCCGATGTCCAAGTAACCGGCCCATCAATAAACCCCAATCTGCAGATGGCCATGATATGCAATAAAACAAAGTGGTGTTGACATGAGAATAGACCAAGACAAGCAAGTCTGGCTATCTCAATGCACACGACATTATCATAGGGATTATCTCATTCAAAGACAATACAAGACAAGTCAAACACCTGATAATCCCTTCTATACTAACCAGTCATGTTTATCAATACATAACACATGATTCCTACGATACACTCTAAGTCAGGTCCATATCCTAGTTCTACAAGAATTTATGTTTCATACTTTGTTAAGTTTTATATGCCAAGAGAGTATATAAGGAATAATATCAACGGATAGAATTCACAAGTCAAGGAGGAATTATAATCCAAACATAGGCAAGTGGTGTCATCCCTGTATCCCATATGTTCTAGCGGAGTACGTGTGGAAATTGGATCAACGATGCTTCTAGTGAAATTCCTTCGTGTACAATCATGTTAAGCATCTAATGGAACAATTCCATACGCATTCGGTTAAACCATGTGTAATACACGAATACCTAGACAACCACCAAGCCACGTGCTACAATTTTAACCCCATTAGTGGTCAAGTGGGAGTAGGTTCATGGTTTCCAACATCTAATGCCCAAACCTAAGTCATTTGTCTCATTTCCAATAAAACATGAGCTGAAATAATAATCTGAGTATTTACATTACTTCTTGACCTCCGATCGTGATGAAACTAAAACCAATGGATTCTACATCTTGAGAGCTTTCCAACGGTATATTACATGTAGAAATCCAACGGATGGATTAAAAGTTATGTGTTTCCGAAGTTTCCATGTGCTGTCAGAAAAATGCAGTCCGATCGATCGTACAAAGGTCCGATCGATTGGACTGTAACCAGTCACAGTTAACAACAGTACTGATCGATCAATCTGTAGGTCCGATCAATCGGCACTGCAACCTGAACCCCGAAAATAGCCGAAAAATAGATTTTCTTACCCTTTTTCCTCCTGCAAATCCATGGCTAACCTACATAAAATGAGCCACCATGCTCCCCAATCATCACATTCATCATTTCCATCATCTCCAACAAATTAAAGAAAACCTATAATTACCAATTACAATCTTTTATTTAACCCAAAACCCCCAAAAACGCAATCGAGCCTATAATCCCAATCAATAACAAAAGGCTTGGAATTAAGGTAACCTAACAAGAGAACATAGCCAATCAATAAGGAAAATACACACATGATCCATTATACAATGCAAATCTACTTGCCTCAACCAAGAAGAAGATTGGAAATTGGGGAAAACTCGAGGAGGAACCTTCTACCGCGAAAACCACCGATCTAACCCACTCAAAAGCAATCTAACACGCAAAGAAGAAGGAAGGGAAGGAAAAAGATCAGGAACAACCTAATCTAACCAAAAGAGAAGGTGATTAAAAAGATGAGGTTAAGAGAAACCTTACCAAACTAAGATTAATGGAAAGAGGAGATCAAGAGGATGAAAGTGAGCGGTCCGGATCTTTGAGATAATCTCTTCGTGAGGAAGTTCTGGGCTTGAGAAGATGAAGAGGAAGAAAAAGGGCTGCTGTAGCTTATTCGTTGCAGAGATGAATAAAGAACTAGGGTTAATTTCTGTTTATAAAGAGAGAGAGAGGGGAAAAAAGACTGATTTGCCCTTAAGTGGGTCCAGTGAAGAAATGGACCACTTGAAGGGTTTGCAATCATCGGATCGTGGTGAGCCAAGAGACAAAAACGATCAGCGCGATGAGACCTTTCCAACGAACCCAAAAGTCACAGCGATTGAAATTTTCGGAAAAACACCCAATTTTCCCTAAATGGCAAACTACCCCCTTGCTAGGGTCAAACGCACTCAGAATCCACGAAACTTCACAGAAGCTAGTCTAAAATTAAAAGAAACTCGCTCATGATCTAAACCCACTTAAATATCTAAAATACAAGTAATTATAATAATAGCTAAATAATGGGTCAATGGGCCTACTATTGGGCCCAACTGACCCAATAAGGTCGTAGACCTTACACCGGATGTTACGAATTTTTCGAGGGGTGGAAAATGAGAACCCATATCAGTATGTGAGAGAGATTGAGGAAATTTGTGAAACCATGAAGTATAACCATATGTCTGAAGGGGCCCTTAAGCTTAGGTTGTTCCAGTTCTCGCTGAAGGAGAATGCATAGGCATGGTTTTACACCCTACAGGCTAATTCCATAAACACATGGGAGGGACTAATCGAGGCCTTATATAAAAAGCTTTATTCAAAATAGAAAACGGCCCTCATTAAAGATACCCTGAACAGCTTCCACCAACTGGAGGGAGAAACCATGATGAGTACATGGAAAGGTTCAAAGACTTATTGTTGCAATGCCCACATCATGGATTCGAAAAGATCCGGCTAGTCCAAATCCTTTATGAATAACTAGATTATCCCACTAAGACCATGGTGGAGTCTTTCTACAACGGAGTATTCACTCAAAAGACAGCTGACCAACTTGGACATACCTTGAGGAGTTCTCTGAGAACACACTCCAATGGGAACCTATCAGAGAGGATCCCAAAAGACCCATTGTTGCAAAAAGAAGGGGCATGCATAGAGTGGAACCCAAATTCGAGGCCGAGGCCAAGTTGGCGACGTTGATAAGGAGATTAAAAGCCCTTGAAATGGACCAAACATATCAGCAGACCACCCTAAAGACCCTGGAATTATTAAAGATGAGCCAAGCAGTTAGTGACCCTACTGCCCCATCCTGCACCAATTGTGGAGATTTTGCCCATCTTGGATCCTAATGTAGAGCATTGTTTGGTCAAAGTCAAAGTGAGAGTATGGAAGAGGTGAGTGCACTTTACCAGAATACTAGATATGAGCAGCTGAGGTATGATCCGTATTCTAATACATACAATCCTTGTTGGAAATATAATCCTAATTTTTTACGGACCAAAGGACAACACCAAGGAAACCCTTCTCAGCCAATTGCCCAGCACATGCCACCTTCGGGATACCAAACGGCTCAAGTACCCCAAGTGTCATAGGGACCACCCATGGTCCAAGGTTATCAGAATCTTAATTCTCAGAATCAGCAGATAAGTTCTCTAGAGGACACAATAAAAATGTTGGCCCAAAATACCCTCCAATTCCAGCAAAGCACTACTCAGAATTTGAATGCCTATACCCAGTCCACTGCCAAGCTAGAATACACGGACAACCAGTTAGCCAGGTCAATAGCTCAAAGAGACAAGGGTACCTTTCCAAGTCAGCCCGAAGCCAACCCCAAAGGCCAAACTTCAACGGGCCAATTTGTTGTCCATGATGACAAGGGAAAAGTTCATGAGCAAGTCAATATAGTGCATGCAGTTACCACCCGTAAAATGGCTGCAAAGGAGGTTGACAAACTAGAAGAGGACCCTAGGCAATCTGAACGAACCCGAGTGAGGAGGGAGCATGTAGTTTTCGAGAAAGAACCCGAGGAACCAAAGAAGGATCCAGAGCCTACTAAGGAACCTGAGAAACCAATAGGAGCTGCCTCACCGAGTGAGAGTGAGTCCCCTCCTAAAACCTTTGTTCCCAAGGCCCCATACCCTCAGAGGCTAGGTCAAATGAAAAATGATGTCCAGTTGGATAAAATCCTTAAAGTGTTCAAGCAAGTGAGAATTAACATTTCACTGTTAGAAGCTATCCAACAGATCCTGATTTATGCCAAAGTCCTCAAAGATTTATGCACATTCAAGAGAACAATCAATGTACCCAAAAAGACCTTTTTAGCCCAGCAATGCAATTCCATCATTACCAATTCGACCCCAGTCAAATACAAGGACCCTGGGTGTCCTACAATTTCCTGTCAAATAAGGGATCATCACATAGAACAGGCTTTCCTAGACTTGGGTGCGAGTGTCAATCTGCTCTCATAATTGATATACGAGGATTTAGGTTTGGGGGTGTGGTACTGCATTGCACACATGTATATTTTAAAAAAATTAATTTTTTTCAGAAAAAAATAAAAAACAAAAACAAAAAAAACAAAAACAAAACAAACACAAAATTTTCCGTGGGATTTTAGCCTGTTAATAATTTTCGAAATCTTAGTTTACCATACTATAAAAATCCTAAAAAGAATGTCACAAAATCAACTCTTGGAAAAATTCTTACACATTTAGCCACATGAGTGTGGTCCAAGTGAAGAGTGGGCACATCTGAGTGACCCTGACAAATCACTAGTGGAGACTAAACCAATTGAGTGTAAAACCTTTCTATTCCTCCAAGGTAAAGACTCTTCTGCGCTAATTCTGAGTAGAATGAAGAGTTACTCAAACTCATAGTTTTTGGCACAGTTTTTTTGTCTCATTAGTGCCTATTTCTTTCTGACCATTGAGGGTGTCATCAAAATTGTGAACTAACCTTGACTTGTAGCTTGTGAGCACCTTTCTAGACCTGGTAAAGTGATGATAGGCAATCTAAAATTAAAACCCCATGGCCATTAAAAACCTACCCATAAAAGCATTTCCATAGTAACCCTTTTTGAGCCATTATCCTTTATACATTTTTCCTTAAAAATTCCCAAAGCCTCTCCACCCAAATAAAAAGCCTTCAACCCATTGTTTTTGAGAAATGTAAGGAAGTGTGCATTGTTAATACTTCACATGATCTATCCAAGGAAAAAGTATTCTTACAAAAAATAAAAGAAAACAAAAAAACAAAAAAAAGAAGAAACAAAAAAAAAGAGAAAAGTTGAAAAAAAAAGAAGAAAAAAAAAAGAAAAAATGAAGTCGAATCAAAGAAAAATCATTCAAAGAAAACTCAAGAACTTACCTGCTCAGAAACCCTAAAACCTCGTTTTCCATATTTTACCAAACCCTTTCCCCTGACCCCATTACAACCAATAAAAGACCTATCGGATTTCAGAAAAAGTTAGGATGTTAAACAAGTGAGAAATTGAGTGATCTTTTTCACCCTCAATTAAATGGTTGTTCTTTCCAAGAGATAAATTCTCCAAAAATTCCTCATTCTCAAAAGATATGTAAGTCTTTTTGCCTTGCCAATACTCACATATAGAGTGATAAGTCAAAAAATATTTCCGATTTTATTTCTAAGAGTATGATTGTGAGGCTGAAGTCAAAACGAATGGATTTAGAAGGTGACCAAAGTTGTGTTTTCTCATAACCCAAAACCACATAAGTGTTGGCTAAACTCACTCAAATACACTCCGGGACTTGAGCATCATTGAAAGATTTTTAGCAATAGGATAGTGTTCTAAACTTGCTCTCATTTTTATTAGCTTGCTAAAAACCCGAGAATATAAATAAAAAGAATTTTGTGGGGTTTATTCGCTGAAAACTCTCACGAGACAAAACTCGTCCACTAGGGGAAACTTAGGGGTTTAAATGGCTTCTTGCATGAGCTAAGTGCAACCGTGATTCCTGCGAAAGTGAGTTAGGATTTTTTTTATCGTTTTTTGTATATAGTTAGTTTTCTTTTATTTTGCTCGGGACTAGCAAAATGTAGGTTTGGGGGTGTGATGAGTTCACAAAAGATGCACTTTCATAACATTATTTTATGATTTTTCAAAGATAAAAGAACTCAATATGTTCGAAAATAGTCTCAATTATGTTAATTTCTCTTTGTAGGTGTTAATTGATGATTAATTTGAATATTAAAGTTGAGATTCAAGAGCTAAAGAGAGTAAGGATAAGTTTGGAAGATAATTGGATGAAGAAATAACAAAGTTAGGCAATTTCTAACATGGGAATCACATTCATATGTTCATATTTTCATTCTTATGAAGTCCCACATTGGAAAGAAACCAAACTAGAGAAAGGCAAATGTTTATATATAAGGAAGGGAGCTCTAAGCATTACACACACAAGCAAGGAGAGCCTCCTCCTCTTTACTTAAGCTATTCATGTAATTGAGAGCAATTATAGAGAGAAAGTGAGGAAAGCTTTGTAAAATTTGAAGATTTGTAATGAAAGCTTTGTCTTCTCTAATGGGTGGCTAATCACTTTGTTTATAACTTTTAGATGAAGTTAATACTATTTATTTTGTTTATGCTCTTAATTCCCTTTGTTTATGTGCTTAACATGTTAGAATAGATTTTTCTTCATTGCAATGTGCTACCTTCCATGCTTATTTTATATCTTAGCATTATTTTTACTATCTATGCTTAGGTTTGATAAATCATGCTTAAGAGTTAATATCTTTTGATGGTTTATGCTTA
The DNA here is from genome assembly GCA_028538565.1 of Umbellularia californica. Taxonomy (NCBI): domain Eukaryota; kingdom Viridiplantae; phylum Streptophyta; class Magnoliopsida; order Laurales; family Lauraceae; genus Umbellularia; species Umbellularia californica. The sequence goes on from JAPQWN010000002.1 coordinate 78,841,135, forward strand.
CTTTTGATAGATAGTCATTAGGAATTTTTTCTTTTATGAAAGGAAGAAAGTCTTAGCTATTAGATTGTTAATTTCTATCTTAGAGCTTCAAAGTTATATTTTTCAAATCTAAGCATTGATTTGTCATTAGATTTGAGTATTTGTTTGGGAAAATAGAAGAGCATTAGTGTTGAATTAGTATCACTTAGTGGATTCTAGATGATTCAATCTATCCATTAATATTGCTTGTTGTTATTTTACTTACTTTAGCTTAATTGTATTCACATTCCCACACATTTATTCACTTGTTTTAATTTTCACACTCCATTTCTCTATCTACACCATCATATCCATTAGCTTATTTGTTCTTACCTTCTATATGTTTTTTTCTCCTTTCGATTTTACACTATTTTAGCACACTTATTTTCATCTCCATCCATCCGTTCCCTATCTTACTTACTAGTTATTAGCTCATTTCCATGGATGTTTCTATCTTCTTTTTATTTTGATCTTTCACTTGTTGTTTTCACACACCTGCTCATTTAATCCATCTAACATTGTTCATTTGTTCTTCTTGTTAACCTTGTTAGTTTTCTTTTGTCATTAACTTTGTTACTAACTTGTTACTAACATTGTTCTCACTTGAGTTCTTCTATTTCTACTTACGTCTCTTTGTTATCTAGTTTCTTGTTTTCTTTTAGTTCGCATTTTTATTTCCCTTGTTATTATCTTTTTTTTTTTTTTTATTGTTTTTGTTATCTCCATTTACATTTGTTAGCTATATTTGAGTTGATACTCCTTTTCACTTATCATTGTTATTTTCCTTGTAACGATCCTCGTGGGAACAATATTCGGACTTCCATAGTCTATATTACTTGAGACAACCGTATACTTGCGGGAATTGGCAAACACCGAACGGAGAAATAGGTTGCCAACATCAGAGGTTATATTATCAATAGCACCAGTGTCAATGTACCACATTTGCTCTCCTGAAAATTGGTTTGATGCAGCCATAGCAGCAAGCTTGGTTGGAGGATGATGCCCTTGATAGGCATAGTGCAGTGGTAACAATCCAAGGCAAAGTTGCCTACTTTGCTGCAGATCTGACATGGTGGGCGCGGAGGTGCACGGTTATTGGTACTTGGACCAGTATTGTACTTATTCGATCCTGGAGATTGATTGAAAGGGGTGTAAGCACAACCCCCATTTTGACCACGTCCTCTACCACACCCCTGTCGTCCCCCACCACGATTAGAATTTTGAGATTGTCCATTTTTTGCTATGAAAAGCGTTGTGGTGGTTTGGTCATAGGATGAGTGAGAGGAGGACCGATGACGCGCAATCCACATCTCCATATTTAGAAGAAGCCCATGAACAAAGGCAACAGATCGATGAACTAATTTGTGTCGGCCGCATTCATTCCAACAAGATCATACTCTTTAGGAAGTCCATCCAAAATGTGAGTCACTTGATCAGACTCATCAACAAGAGTGACCCACTGCAGAGAGCTCATAAATGATATTTTTTTCTTTCAGGAGAAAATCAGTAATAAAAAGATTAACTTTCTAAAGACTTTGAAGTTGACGCTTCAACTCAATTGTGTGTGCCCGAGAAAGAGAAGCAAAACGCTGCTCAATGGCAGTCCAAACAGCACGAGATGTGCAGAGACCAACCAACTGAGATAAGACGTACTCGAAAAGTGTCGCACGAATCCGACTCAACAGATTTTGGTCATTCTGATTCCACTGAAGGAAGGCAGAGGAAACCGTGGAGGTAAGTTTGTGTTTACCGTCTCAAGCAAATTTCTCTGGACATACATTTGTCCCATCAACGAACCCCATTAGATCGTGACTAAAAACAAGGGGCTCAAATTGAGACCTCCATAGTAAATAGGTATGACGATCAAGTTTAATGGAGACCGAGTTAGAAATGTTGGAGAGAATAAATAATGGTGCAAAAATAGAACTAGCAGAAGCAGAACTCGCCATAATGAATTTAAGAATACCAGGTGGCAGTATAATGCAAACCACTCTATAGCAGAGATGAAACCAGATGGCAATATAATGCAAGTAGAACCGAAAGTAGCAGAGACAAAGGCCTGGCGTAAAGCCGAAAGCAATCAGAAGAGTAGGACATTCACAAAACCCAGGAGCATGTGAGTAATGCTAGAAATGATCAATTTTGGTGTGACGCGAGTCAAAACGCTCTGATACCATTTGAACTTTATAAAGACGTGAACTTTATAAAGAAATGTATTTCATACTCTCCTACTTCAAAGAGAATGATTGTATTACAATAGAGGAGATGAACCCATTTGCATTCACAGAGATCCTAGAAACCAGGAATGAATTTGAGAAAATCAAATGTTCATATTTAAATGTGTTCTCAATCTCTTGGATCTTTTGAAAGCTTTGCACTCTTATCATATGACATGGATACCTTATCTTCGGTGATGGTAACATGCTTTTGGGTTGGGATTAACTATAGCCATGCGTTTTGGTGGGGATTTGGTTGGATATTGAGAGATTAGTTGCTTTTACAATCCAAGGCAAGTAAACAAGATGAATTGTTTTGCATACATGTAATGTCCCCATCCCGAGATACACATAATCACACATGGTTGCCAAGGCGCTACATCGCATGGGGATTCGTGTCAACCAACTAATGTATATTTGTTCCGCAAGCAACAGCTCCCGCAAGATTCACATGTGAGGCATCATGTTAAACCATCACAACTAGATTTTTTTTCTTTGCGGAAACCTATGTAAGTCATTACACCTATACACCACACAATAATTTGTGGTATCTGTAAAACATCCATCATCCTTAGTATAATAAAGGAGGAATCATAGCATAAATATGTCCATAGATCATAATTAAGTTCAAGTGAATGTTAAGAAGAAGTAAACAAGTAGCTGAAGTAAGTAAATGTCGGCTGAAGATTTTTGAAAGCGGTGTTTCGTAATAACACAACCTCAAATTCAACATACATAAAAACACAAGAATGAACTGCACTTGATCATCGGCCCCAAGTGCAAGGCCGCGATATAATAATAACTCAGTGAAGTTCGAGGTCGATCCACAGGAAGTAATTAATTACGAAAAACCTATCCTATTGAAAACTAGTACTGACCTAATAAAATCTATACAAATAAATCTCTACGAAACTGAAATTAAAATCTAATTACAAATCCAAATTAAAAATTATAGTCCCAAATAAAAATCGTAATCTAAGAATCCTAATCTAAAGACTGCAAAAACATAAAAGACATCAAACCACCAATTGCATAAAAGCAAATAAATCATGCATTAAAATAAGAATTCATTAATAATATCATTTAGAAATAAGGATAAAAAGAATTCTAGATATTCTTATTATAGGAAATCACAGCATTATATTGGCAAAATTAATAAAAGACTACAAAAACACCACACCAAGTGCGTACTGTCACTACCTACAAACATGCGATGCCGATCCAAGGCGGGACACCTTGACCTCACTAAGTGCGTCTTTTAAATTAAGATGAACCAATAAACTAGTAATTCCCCAACATTAATCAATACTAGAAAAAGTAATCTTTCCTTACCCTAGATCGAATACATCAAGAAAATAGGGCTTACGCATAATCCCATATTCAAGTCTTCAATCCTTCACCTAGGGAGAAGTAGATGGCTGGTTGATGATAGAGCGATAGCAGCAACGGTGGCGGTGCGGCGGCGTAAAAATCCAAGTGGTGGTAGCCTTAAGGAAGGCCTTGGATGAAGTAGTGATGGAAGTAGGGAGAGATGGAGGAAAATAATGAAAAGGAGGGATTTTTTATGTTGCTGATCGTCCAAGGTGTGGGGGGATGTTATGCGTGTTTAGCTCCTTTTTGGGATCTTTTATATATTTTTTTATAGGGTTTGTTGCAATGGGTTTGGATTTGGAAGAGTTTGAAGTGTGGGGTCCAAAGTTGGGATGGGACTTAGAGGGCTGAGATTGAACAATCTTGGGATCTTCTTGTTGATTGGCTTGCCACCAAAAGTCTTTCTCAATTTAAATTTCCCTTTGTAGCTTGCTTCTCTTAAAAAGGGTCCTACTTACTTGGCTAAGAAACCATTCAAATCTGAAATTTCAAATTTGAAACAAATATTGGATGCACATGGTCTCCACCCATCTTGGACATATGATTGCTTGCATAGCCTAGTGTTGGACTTATGAAACTTAGGATGGAGAGGCTTGAACGTGTGATGCTTCTTTGGATAAATGTTGGGTTGCAAACTTCAAATCTTGAAGCCTATCTTTTTGGAGCTAAATTTAACAACTTAGTGCTAAAATCTTGGACTCTTTGAATCTGATCTTCCATTTTTTTTAGAAATCTTCATGGCTGGAAAAATCTCCTTAGATGGGTCCCAACTTGTTTGCAACAAAGCTTTAAAATTCAGATTTTGCTAGGATGGTGGGACCAATTGGGCGTGTGATACATGGATTGGGGATGCTTGGATGTCCTCCACCTTCTAATGCAATATGTCTTCTTTTTATTCTTGCTTCTTTGCTTTATCTTCGTTTCCTCGTTTGAATTATTTGGGGTAAATTAGCGATACATCCCTGATTACTGGGCTATAAAGTCTCCAGTACAGAGCACAATTGTTTAATGCCTAAGGTCCCCTGCGCATGGGATTAATTTGGGCGGTGGTCCCTTGCGTGACACGTCATACTTTGTTATGACTGATCTGCCCTTATAGCTATTTGTATAGTTGTCATACAATCTTCTCCTTGTTTATAGCTCCAGCTCATCGTCGTCTTCTTCTTCTTCCTCTTCTTCTTGTTCTGACGTTGCTACAAAGTACAGATAAACACAAAAAGACAGATAAATTCATATAAATATAGAGATAACTTTATTTTAAAGTCAGATAACTTCATGCCAAAATTAGATAACATATACAAAAACTCAGATAAAATGACAGCAAACTCAGAAAAACAGCAAATTTATCTGAGTTTTCTGAAACTTATCTTAACCTCTCAGAAAACTCAGATAAATTTATCTGAGTTTTGAACAACCTTTCTGAGTTGTAAACAAATTTATCTGAGTCTAGACCAAAGCAAATTTGTCCAGTCAGATAAATTAACAGCAAACTCAGAGAAAGATCAAATTTATCTGAGTTTTCTGAAAACTTATCTTAACCTCTTGCAAAACTCAGATAAATTTATCTGAGTTTTGAAGAACTTCTTTGAGTTGCGAATAAATTTATCTGAGTCTGGACGAACACAAATTTGACTAAGCAGATAAAATAACAGCAAACTCAGAATTTATCTGAGTTTTCTGAAACTTATCTTAACCTCTCAGAAAACTCAGACAAATTTATCTGAGTTTTGAACAACCTTTCTGAGTTGTAAACAAATTTATCTGAGTCTAGACCAAAGCAAATTTGTCCGGTCAGATAAATTAACAGCAAACTCAGAGAAAGATCAAATTTATCTGAGTCTAGACCAAAGCAAATTTGTCCGGTCAGATAAATTAACAGCAAACTCAGAGAAAGATCAAATTTATCTGAGTTTTCTGAAAACTTATCTTAACCTCTTGCAAAACTCAGATAAATTTATCTGAGTTTTGAAGAACTTCTTTGAGTTGCGAATAAATTTATCTGAGTTTGGACGAACACAAATTTGACTGAGCAGATAAAATAACAGCAAACTCAGAATTTATCTGAGTTTTCTGAAACTTATCTTAACCTCTCAGAAAACTCAGACAAATTTATCTGAATTTTGAAGAACCTCTCTTTGTTGCGAACAAATTTATCTGAGTCTGGACCAAAGCAATTTTATCCAGGCAGATAAATTAACAGCAAACTTAGAGAAATATCAAATTTATCTGAGTTTTCTGAAAACTTATCTTAACATCTTGCAAAGCTTAGATAAATTTATCTGAGTTTTGAAGAACTTCTTTGAGTTGTAAAACAAATTTATCTGAGTCTGGACCGAGTTTGAAAGAAGTAAACTAATTTGAAGTCCTTTCTTATTTGATAGATTTGAAAGTGAGATAAAATGATTTAAAACTGAGAAAACCCTATCTGTTTCTTGATTGACCTTGTTATTACTTTGGTTGTATTGTCGATTGCTTTTTTCCTTTGGCTTGAGGTAAGTGAGGACTTTGTTCTAGCCATTGTCTACATAGATTTGAACATAAAGAATAGATAAAATCAGATAAGGACGAAAAGAAATTGGGCTTTTAGTTTTGTTCAGAAGAAGTTGTATTGTACATCTTCTTTTTAGGAATGGAAGAAGAAGAAGATGAGCGTTTTTGCCAACGTGTACAGGGGCCGACGTGCACAGGGGCATTTTTGTCTTTGTTGCTGCGTCATTTTCATGGGAGGACTGCCACCGTTACGGAAAGATGTCATGGACCTTAGCCTTTAAAACCAAATGACGAGGGACCTACGGCCAAAATCCCCAATTATTTGCTCTCTTAGCTATTAGGACTCCTTAATCCTCTTGCCTTCTTTTTTACCTTTTGAATTTCCAAGAATCTTCTCTCAAACAGGTAAGGATGATTTCTGAAATTCTGCAATAATGTGGGCTCCACCTTGGCTAAATAATTCCAAATCTGAAACTCAGATTTGTATTTGCAATTGGAACATATGATGGGCCCCACTTGTGTGTGCAATGCCTGAATTCCCATGTCTTGGACGTCCTCCACCTTGGCTGGATTTTTTTGCATTTTTTTCTTCTTTGTTTGGGTTGTTTTGAATCTTATCCATCCACCATGAAATGTAAGCAATATTTGTTGGAGAGTAGATAAGACACCTCATCAGATGGCCCACAAATCTAGAACTTTTCTTCAAAAGATTAAATCTGAATTTTTGCATATGAAAGCGGACCCAACCATAGCCGCCCCTACCTTGGAATTCATGCCAAAAGTAGATGGATCCCATGGTGCATTTGCTTTATCAATTCTCTTTCGCTGGCTCCAATTTCTGAAATTCCCCTACAAGAATACAAATAATATAATCAATGATCAAAGAATTATCTATTTATGTAGGAAAAGAACATTACAAGATGCTGACCCCAATTCACACTAAATAGATGCATAAAATGTCACCATTTTATCAAGTTTTCCTTAATTAAATCAATGGTGCAAAGACAATTCATCATTTCACGTGTGAATAAAAAGTTATGAGAAATTTGTGACTTTCAATGTCAAGAAATAGGGAAATTCATGATTTTATGTGAAAATGCGATTTTTCAATAAATTTTGACTCGAATTCGAACTTTAATGCCCACAAACATAGATTCGTGATTTTTTTTTTACTAAAATGGTGCATGATTTGATGATTAAGTCTTTAATTAATTCTAAAATGATGAGGAAATTATGCATTTTTAAGGACTTATCAATTGCACATGGATAGTTTTTTTTTGCTATAAGGTAAATTAAATTGAAAGAAAGAAAAGGGCAAAGCCCAGGGACAAGAGAAGAAAGAAAACAGCCAAAGGGAAGCTAAACAAAAAAAATACCTGCCTCAAAACAGGGAGGGCAAGAAACCGAGAAAGAAAGAAGAAAAAACACCAAGAGGCTCAGAAAAGGAAAAACCAGGCTGCAGCTGCAGCTCAAGCAACACTACAACGAAAAAGAAGCAAGGCAAAACAGCAACCAAACCCAGACAAACGGCACCCAGGCACTACACAGCACTCCTCCAAACCAACCAAACCCAAACAAACAAACACCCTAGAAGAGGGCACAGCACGGCAGCAACCAAACACCTAGGCCGAGCAGCAGAAGCCATTGCTTTCCAGAAGACAAGAAGGGAAGGAAGCTACACTCCTCCAAAACAAACCAGCACAAACAAGCTACCAGCAGCAGGAAGCAGGCACAAGAAGAAAAGACACCAGTGCTCAACGCCAAAGGGAAGGCTAAGCAAGCACCCTGCTTAGCTGCACTTCAAAGGGAAAGAGAACAGCAAATCAAACGACAGCAAAACAAACAACATAGACGTCAAACCGCCCGACAGACGAGGAAGCTGGAAACAAAGCCAAAGGAAACAAGGAGCTGCAACTTCATCCTAACAAGCTAGCTTCATGAAGCAGATGGAGAGAAGCCTGATCCCATCCTAAAGCTGTTAGGATTGAGTGAGCTTGGTGGTCTGATCCAGAAAAGGGACTAAACATACCACTGCTACAATCTTTGAACAACTTTTGAGCTTTCAACAAAGAACGCTTCAAACCACGGTGCTTGGCTTCATTTCTTAAGAACCAAAAGGTATTGATTGCTTGGAAGAAAATGGCAGCAGCAGTCTTTCTTCCATTTGCATCAGCATCCTTGCTTATGATTTTCCAAATCGCAGAGGGAGATAGAGGATGCGGGAGATAAGAGTTCGCAAGACCAAGAAGCCATGACCAAAGCTGCTGGGCTGATTGACAGAAGAAGAAGACAAGCAGATCTGATTCACTATTCGTAAGGCAAGAATAACACCTAGAAGCCATGGAAATCCCATAGAGCATTGCCCAAGAATCCGTTGGGGTTTTCCTGTGGAGAAGGCGCCCACTGAAACAGGATAATCTCGGATTAATGAGCTTATTCCAAACCAAACCATGCCACTGAACAACTTCTCTTTTAGTTCTCAACGAATCCCAAGCGAGTTTGATAGTAGAGCCCCAGAAACAGAACCTTTCCAAAGGAGTTTATCCAGGGAAGGGGAGCTGGAGAACTCTATTAGACTCGTATGCTGAAGGAGAAAGCTTTTAACCTCTTCTGGAATTGAAGCAGGGATGGTTAAAAGTGCATTGTTATTTTATGTTTATGTGGGTTCTACATTTCTCACCTCCTGAGTGCAAGTCATTTACAACAGTATTTTTTTTTTTTTTTTTTTTTTTTTAACTCCCTCAATTGGCTTAGGGGATCAAACACAAAAGAATATACAAAATAATACAAAATCGAAATAAAAATGAGGCTGCTGTACACTGCCTACAGGCCTCTAATTTGACTGTTAGAGAGTAGGCGGCCATTCAAGAGAGAATTTCCGTCACCGTAGTTCTTCTAAGGATTTGTTCCCTAACCAATCTTTGTAATCTATCACTCATTTTATAGGATGTAAAATACAGAATCCCGAGGGAGTTTGTCAAATTTAAGCAATTGACAAAGGAACGATCCAGGGTAATGTCATTCTGAGGCCTTTATATGGTAAGTCAAAATGAAGAGCACTACACAATTACTAATTGGATTCACCTTTCTCCTAAGTAGAAAAGACAAAAAGGCAAGGGAGACTTGTGAGGTTATTACAACACCATAAAGTCTTCGTACATGCTCTCTGCTATCTCACCAGCGGGTCATTACCTTGTAAAAAAGGTGAAGAAGAGTTGCTGCTTTGAGTACTGTAGAATCTCTTGGCTTCCTACAAACTGTCCTTGGTGCTGAATGATGCTTGGAGACCTCTTTTTATGGGCTTCATGGTGGAAGAAACTGCTAGAGAACTTGGGGAAGTGGAGGCAGTTACAGAAGGTTAGAAGTGTAACTGGATCCCCTTCAAAAGTGGTTTGAAAAGGTTGTTTTCTTCTATAATTAACTCAGATCTTAAAGTTAAAGATCTATCAAATGCAAATGAAAATTGGGATACTAACGCTCTAAAAAGAATATTTCAACAGCCCTATTGACATCGAGGTTATTAGTAAGATTTATATCTCTAGATTCTTTACAAATGATGAAAGAGTTTGGCCCACATAAAAAAAAGGTCATCTTACTACTAAATCAACTTATATATTAATATGAACTAGAAATGATGCTAACTTCATTTCAATGGTAAATTGGAAAGATTTATGAAGACTTCCTACTCCTCAAAGGATACTAATATTTGGTTGGAAATGTCTCGGGACTGTTGTTCCGATAAGAGCCATCATTAAATCAAAGATTTATTCTTTAGATGACAAATGTCCTATATGTGAAAAAGAGGATGACTCGATTGGGCATGCTCTTAAGCAGTGTGATTTTGTTAGAGAGAGTTGTCACAGCTCGCAGTGGGATTTTTTATCTGATTCTATGCACCCTTTAATTTGGACCTAATGGAGTGGTGGAATAACTCATTTGAGCAGGGCCATCTAACCCCTCCTCTTGGGGATGTTCACTAAAAAATGTGGATCCTTTCTATGTGGTGGACTATATGCAAAGGTCGGAATGACTTCATTCATAGGGTCAATCATTAGTTCCCTCTAAAATCATTGGATTAGTCCATAAGAGTATGCTTAAGGATCCCACATGCCACTATAAGGACATTCCATTAAAAAAAGATGGAAGACTTTCCATAGGTCCTACAAGGATCTCTAACAAAGAAGACATTATAATCTTCTCGGGTGCTGCCTTTAAAGCTAAAGAAGGATACGCTTCCTTTGGTATTGGTATGATGTTAAATGATGTCATTGTGGATGCAGGTGCTATCCAAGGGCCCAAAGTCGTCTCTTCAAAGGAGGCTGAAGCGAGGTCGGTCTTAGGTATTGGAAAAGGCTCGGAAGAGTGGTTTTGGAAGGCTTCATGTTTTGTTGGATTCTCAAGAAGTGGTCCATGCATTGAAGGGACGCTTTGATTGGTCCATTATCCTAGACATCACCACTTTGGCTTCCCTGTTTCTTTCTGTAGACCTTGAATTTATTCCTAGGGCACTAGCAAGCTCATAGGCTTGCTAAGTTTTGATTCTCGATCAGACAAGATGTAGATTGGAAATGGGCCTCAAGTATCCTTTTGATTGGTGGCTAAGTTTTTATTTTCCTCTTGTTGTTCATGTGCTGTCTTTAATGAAGTATCCTTTTTGCCAAAAAAGTAAAAAAATAGTCCTCCTTTCCATCAATGTTTATGGTCTAGTTGGCCCAGTTAATGTACATTTTTTGTACTGTGTCATCGAACTTTACAGGAATAAAATGTGTCCAGATTTTCCTGATTACAAACTTCAGTCTATCAATTTAGAAGAATAGAAAGAAAAATAATCCCACATTCTGATCAAATAAAATGACATGATACAAATCATTCTAACCCAGTTAATTGTTCCTATACACAATCGTTTGTATTGAACACAATGAACCCACTGAAGGATTTCTGGTTCAGATGGACACTTCCAACCCAATTAATAAAGTAAAGTTGGGCTCCAATTAGTTCCATATATTGTATTTAATCTGACTCAAAGTGTGCTACTGTACTTCAGCCGGCCAAGCTGACTTAGTCCAGACCAAACAATCAGGATTCTTGTTGGGATTTTACATCTTGATTAATAAAAGGCTAGAGAGGCTGGAGTGGCCCCATTCTCATTACCTTACAGCTCAACGTCTACTAGAAATTATATTATTGGCGCAGGAGTGGAGTGGCTAGAGAGGCTGGAGTGGCCCCATTCTCATTACCTTACAGCTCAACGTCTACTAGAAATTATATTATTGGCGCAGGAGTGGAGTGGCTAGAGAGGCTGGAGTGGAGATCTGATATAGCAGAGCTGGAGGCTCGTCTATCACAGAGTCACGGCCCGATCACATCAGACCCGCCACCCACTACTCAGGTTAGTAAGAAAAAATTTTGTATGTTTAAATTGTTAATTATGTCATTGATGTGTCAATATTTATGTTTTTTTAATTATTTTTTGCTGCATAATAAATAATTACAAGCACCAGACGCTTGCAGCGGCCACAGGGCGAGACATGACTCGGCTGGAGAGGGCAGTCATGATCCAGCATCCTCGACTGATCCTGATCAGGTATAATTATTTTTTTAATTCCAGATTTCAACTTGTATAGAAATCTTTTAAGTTATTTTAGAAACTTATAGATTTTGAAAGTTAAAAAGCTGGAAACTTATAAATGTAGAAACTTAGAAAGTACTTGAGGAAACTGACGGCTCGGGAAACGTAGGTTTAAGTTAAAACGTTAAGTTAAAACTTAGTACATTGGCCTCCGAGCGCCCAAACCGGGCAAACAGGCTCCGGTGCCGGTGAAATTGGACGGGCACGGGGCATAGTCATTCATGACCTGCTGAACTGACGGCTCGGGATTCCGACTCCCGGATTGCCCGTAGTGTCGAAATGTAGGTTTAAGTTAAAACGTTAAGTTAAAACTTAGTAAATTAGCTTCCAAGCACCCAAACCGGGCAAACGGGCTCCGCTGCCCGTGAAACTGGACGGGCACGGGCCCATAGTCATTCACGACCTGCTGGAACTGACGGCTCGGGATTTTGACTCCCGGATTGCCCGTAGTGTCGAAATGTAGGTTTAAGTTAAAACGTTAAGTTAAAACTTAGTAAATTGGCCTCCGAGCGCCCAAAACGGGCAAACGGGCTCCGGCGCCCGTGAAACTGGACGGGCACAGGTCCATAGTCATCCATGACCTGCTGGAACTGACGGTTCGGGATTCCGACTCCCGGATTGCCCGTAGTGTCAAAACGTAGGTTTAAGTTAAAACTTAGTAAATTGGCCTCCGAGCGCCCAAAATGGGCAAACGGGCTCCGATGCCCGTGAAATTGGACAGGCAGGGGTCCATAGTCATTCATGACCTGCTGGAACTAACGGCTCGGGCTTTCGACTCCCGGATTGCCCGTAGTGTCGAAATGTAGGTTTAAGTTAAAACTTAGTAAATTAGCTTCCAAGCGCCCAAACCGGGCAAACGGGCTCCGGTGCCCATGAAACTGGACGGGCACGGGCCCATAGTCATTCACGACCTGCAGGAACTGACGGCTTGGGATTTTGACTACCGGATTGCCCGTAGTGTCGAAATGTAGGTTTAAGTTAAAACTTAGTAAATTGGCCTCCGAGCTCCCAAAATGGGCAAACGGGCTCCGGTGCCCGTGAAACTGGACGGGCACAGGTCCATAGTCATCCATGACCTGCTGGAACTGACGGTTCGGGATTCCGACTCCCGGATTGCCCGTAGTGTCGAAACGTAGGTTTAAGTTAAAACTTAGTAAATTGGCCTCCGAGTGCCCAAAATGGGCAAACGGGCTCCGGTGCCCGTAAAATTGGACGGGCAGGCGTCCATAGTCATTCATGACCTGCTGGAACTGACGGCTCAGGATTTCGACTTCCGGATTACCCGTAGTGTCGAAATGTAGGTTTAAGTTAAAACGTTAAGTTAAAACTTAGTAAATTGGCCTCCGAGCGCCCAAAACGGGCAAACGAGCTCCGGTGCCCATGAAACTGGACGGGCACAGGTCCATAGTCATCCATGACCTGCTGGAACTGACGGTTCGGGATTCTGACTCCCGGATTGCCCGTAGTGTCGAAACGTAGGTTTAAGTTAAAACTTAGTAAATTGGCCTCCGAGTGCCCAAAATGGGCAAACGGGCTCCGGTGCCCTTGAAATTGGATGGGCAGGGGCCCATAGTCATTCATGACCTGCTGGAACTGACGGCTCGGGATTTCGACTCCCGGATTGCCCGTAGTGTCGAAATGTAGGTTTAAGTTAAAACGTTAAATTAAAACTTAGTAAATTGGCCTCCGAGCGTCCAAACCGGGCAAACGGGCTCCGGTGCCCGTGAAACTTGACGGGCACGGGCCCATAGTCATTCATGACCTGCTGGAACTGACGGCTTGGGATTCCGACTCCCGGATTGCCCGTACTGTCAAAACGTATGTTTAAGTTCAAACGTTAAGTTAAAACTTAGTAAATTTGCCTCCGAGCGTCCAAAATAGGCAAACGGGCTCCGGTGCCCGTGAAACTGGACGGGCACAGGTCCATAGTCATCCATGACCTGCTGGAACTGACGGCTCGGGGTTCCGACTCCCGGATTGCCCGTAGTGTCGAAACGTAGTTTTAAGTTAAAACTTAGTAAATTGGCCTCCGAGCGCCCAAAATGGGCAAACGGGCTCCGGTGCCCGTGAAACTGGATGGGCACGGGTCCATAGTCATTCATGACCTGCTGGAACTGACGGCTCGGGATTCCGACTCTCGAATTGCCCGTACTGTCAAAACGTAGGTTTAAGTTAAAACGTTAAGTTAAAACTTAGTAAATTGGCCTCCGAACGCCCAAAATAGGTAAACGGGCTCCGGTGCCCGTGAAACTGGATTGACACAGGTCCATAGTCATCCATGACCTGCTGGAACTGACGGCTCGGGATTCCGACTCCCGGATTGCCCGTAGTGTCGAAACGTAGGTTTAAGTTAAAACTTAATAAATTGGCCTCCAAGGGCCCAAAATGGGTAAACGGGCTCCGGTGCCAGTGAAACTGGACGGACAGGGGCCCATAGTCATTCATGACCTACTGGAACTGACGGCTCGGGATTTCGACTCCTGGATTGCCCGTAGTGTCGAAACTTAAGTTTAAGTTAAAACTTAGTAAATTGGCCTCCGAGCGCCCAAACCGGGTAAACGGGCTCCGGTGCCCGTGAAACTGGACTGGCACGGGCCCATAGTCGTTCATGACCTGTTGGAACTGACGGCTTGGGATTCCGACTCCCGGATTGCCCGTACTGTCAAAACGTAGGTTTAAGTTGAAACGTTAAGTTAAAACTTAGTAAATTGGCCTCCGAGCGCCCAAAACAAGTAAACGGGCTCCGGTGCCCATGAAACTGGACGGGCACAGGTCCATAGTCATCCATGACCTGCTGGAACTGATGGCTTGGGATTCCGACTCCCGGATTGCCCGTAGTGTCGAAACGTAGGTTTAAGTTAAAACTTAGTAAATTGGCCTCCGAGCGTCCAAAATGGGTAAACGGGCTCCGGTACCAGTGAAACTGGACGGGCACGGGTCCATAGTCATTCATGACCTGCTGGAACTGACGGCTCGGGATTCCGACTCCCGGATTACCCGTAGTGTCGAAACGTAGGTTTAAGTTAAAACGTTAAGTTAAAACTTAGTAAATTGGCCTCCGAGCGCCCAAACCGGGCAAACGGGCTCCGGTGCCCGTGAAACTGGACGGGCACGGGCCCATAGTCATTCATGACCTGCTGGAACTGACGGCTCGGGATTCCGACTCCCGGATTGCTCGTAGTGTCGAAACGTAGGTTTAAGTTAAAACGTTAAGTTAAAACTTAGTAAATTGGCCTCTGAGCGCCCAATACGGGCAAACGAGCTCCGGTGCCTGTGAAACGGGACGGGCACAGGTCCATAGTCATCCATGACCTGCTGAAACTGACAGCTCGGGATTCCGACTCCTGGATTGCCCGTACTGTCGAAACGTATGTTTAAGTTAAAACTTAGTAAATTGGCCTTCGAGCACCCAAACTGGGCAAACGGGCTTCGGTGCCCATGAAACTGGACGGGCACGGGCCCATAGTCATTCATGACCTGCTGGAACTGACGGTTCAGGATTCCGACTCCCAGATTGCCCATAGTGTCGAAACGTATGTTTTAAGTTAAAACGTTAAGTTAAAACTTAGTAAATTGACCTCCGAGCGCCCAAAACGGGTAAACGGGCTCCGGTGCCAGTAAAACTGGACAGGCACGGGCCTATAGTCATTCATGACTTGCTGGAACTGACGGCTTGAGATTCCGACTCCCGGATTGCCCGTAGACTTGAAACGTAGGTTTAACTTTCAAAATTTTAATTTTATTTTTTCATTTTTTTCGTTTTTACTTTATATTGCCAATTTTTATAATTGCCAATTAATATTTATTTTCCTTTTTCTCTTCAGGTTTGAGAGCATCGGATCGATCTCGTCCGCCTCCTCAGACAATTTGTTTATTTTTGTAATGAATATAATTTGTGGAAACTTTTGTAATATTTGGACCTTTTGTAATGTTTTGAATATCATTAATATAAGACTTTGTTTTGGTATTAGTATTTTTAATTGATTTTCGTGGTTTGATATAATATATTCATATACAGGTATACATTCATGTACAGGTATAAAAAGCAGGAAAAATTAGCAAAAAAAAATAAAAAAAATATTTACAAAAAATATTTTTAAAAAAAATACTATGGCGGTCGCTAATGGTCAATTTTTAAAAACAATAAAATTATTATTGGCGGTCGCTAATGTGGATTTAGCGACCGCTAATCCACTATTAGCGACCGCTAATGGCGGTCGCTAATACATTTAAAAAATTAAAAAAATTTAAAAAAAAAAAATTTTGACTGTCGTCGCTGGCGGTCGCTAATACTATTAGCGACGAAGTTTCCGCGGCCCCTCCTTCGCGGTCGCTAGGCGGTCGCTAAAGACTATTAGCGACCGCCAGTGGACTTTTAGCGACGGCGTTTGGCGGCCGCTAAAAGTCTTTTTTCTAGTAGTGAACCTAACCCAACCTGACCCACCATATATGCATAACTAGATTAATCTCGTATTAGGCCAGTATAGATCACTAAGCCCACATATTCACATTCATCTAGGTTTGCAGCTGGGCCAATATGGCCAATGGGTTGAGCACAGGATTGATGATGACAGTTAACAGGATGGGGCAGGATCAGGAAAATTTCCACCTGAAAACACAAAATTTAAAAATGACTCTTTTCTTCTGCACAAGGATGGGCATTTGACGCTCAAGTTCAGCACGGACCCGTACCTAAATATTATCACAAGGGGTAGCTCAGTTGGCCTAGGACCACGGTTTGCACCCGGAGGTTGTAGGTTCGAAACTGCACTACCACACTGGGGCTACAGGGTAGTTTACCTGGCTTCCCTCTGAGCCTGGATGGATTAGTCAAACCCAAAGGGTTGGGAAGCCTCCAATAGCAGAAAAATAAATAAATAAATAAAAACTAAATATTAGGGTAGTTCATTAGACATTAATCGTAGTTTTAAAATTCAATCTGACTTGCCGAGCCCAGGGAGTCACCTGACTCAGCTGACTCAGAGAACTCAACCAACCCATTTTCAGAATAGAAATATTATCGACGTGGGTATGATGCCAAAGGCCACTTTAGTGCCTGCTGTTTCTCACATAAATAGAAATGAATGGCTGGCTTTAGAAGTGGATTTATGGTAAACAGATAGGCACTGCACCTAAGCTGAAAAGGGCGATAAGAAATCTGGAGAAAAGAGCTTCATTCCCACATAAAAGCCTTTTCCATGTGAACAACAAGAGGGAAAAAAACCAAAGGTTCTAATTGTAAGTAGAAAGTTGTCCAAATCCAATGGGTCGTTGGGTGCATGTAGGAAATTTTCCTCGAACGGGCCTCTTATGTAAAAAGAGAAAATTACACACAAAGAATTTACGTGATTCGGCAAACTCGCCTACGTCCACGGGAAAAATACGCGACTTTCCTTTGGGTTCCACTCTCGGATGATTCGCATAGATTACACATTACACATGTATAATGCTCTCTTTCTTATCTCCCAAGAAACCATATTTCAGTCAATAAGAAAATCCTAATATAATTACCAAAATACCTATGACCCTGAATCCACTTGGTCTTGACCCACTAGGCCAACACATTATACACATTCCATTGCATCTTGACCATACTTTTTTTTTTCTCATCACACCAACTACAAGAAAATTTTGGAAAGCAATTGTTTAATCGTGGACCTTGGACTTTGAACAGTATCCCTCCAGCTTCAGTCTGTAAAGTTGGCACCACAGACAATTGACACCATGGCTTCACTTTGGTAGACAGTTCTAAAAATAACACAAATCAGAAGGTCTTAGCCATCTGATAAGTGGCCTTTTTAAACTGAAGAGTGGAGAGTAGCTATGTTCCACGTTTAACATTAATTTGGAGACCGTCAATTAAAGGGTCAGGATCCATCCCAAAAGGAAGCTTTTATATATGGTCCAACCACCATGTACCCTCCAAGTCTACGATCTGTAATGATCATATTCAAACCCAAGGCTTGATGATTCTATCCTAAACATAATGGCCTGTTTGTTTGGAAGATACTTGAGATATCAGAGTTCTCAAAGAAAATTGTCCACTAGTTGGATTTACAAAATGCTCAAATACTATCAGATTTTGGAGCTAAAATTTGAAGAAGTTCTAAAGCCAAAAGTAATAATTCACAAGGCTGACTTTTTAATATCTCATTGATCAAATAAAAGATTTCAAATGTTAAAGGTGACATACTGTTAGAAATTCCCAACATATCAAGTATGAAGCCATCATATATTCCTCCAAAGGAAGGACCCCTACGTCAAAGATCACATACAATTCCACACAAAATAAATAGCGAACAATACCGACTAAAGCATGAGAAAAGGCATTTATTGTGACCAAGTTCAATACAGAAGCGACACATAAAAATAACAAAATAAACAGCTAACTCACATTAGATAGAGAGCATCTAACCATTTAAATTAATGACTTGACCCCATGGGTTCACAGTGAATGTAGAGCAACAGCATGTCAGTCCGATCCAAACAGTAGCAGTCAGACGCAAGTGTCTTCTTTTGGGAATTAATAAAGAGCAAAGGCCCCTTAGATTCTAATGTCGGATTATCCACATCATAGCAGATTAAGACCCCTAGTCCCACTTTGACCATGCAAGATTATTAATGTCAATTGGGAGATTAGCAGCATTAACAAGCCACAAGTCTAACGCTGAAAACACTATCACTTCCAGCTAGGAAACAAAGTTTCCAAGATCCCTGAAAACACCTCAACTATAACTTGATGGTGATGGGGAGAATTCAGCAGCATGAAGCAGTAAAGAAGCTGCTCAAGATCCCCTGTTGTGTACATCTGCTTCTCAACTATCATCTCTACCATTGAGCTCATGAAATCGCCGTAAGGATCATTTGATAGCTTTACCATCGCAATGCTTCTCTGAGTTTTTCCTTTCACAGTCTTAGGAATCGAGGCAAAATCAATGAAACCCGAATAAGGATTTTGCCTCTTCGCCTTTCTACAGTGCAATTTTTGTGTCTTCTTCTTTGCATGGTGGTAGAACTCGCAAAAATCAGAAGAGGAACACTTGGAAAACAACATGGCCTCAGTCTCTTTCACCCTTTCATGGTCGCTCGAGAAGAATCTATGGCTGGTTGCCGCAGACGAATTGCTTGAAACCATTATATTGCGGGTTTTATTAGTTTGGATCTGCTTCTTCTTGGTGTAATGCTTCTTCCTCTCACTTCTTCTCTCCACGTACTTGATTTCTTGGGTTTCAAGGGATGGATGAGGGCATCTTGTTTCCACTGTATCCCTGCTTTTGGGTGTGATTCTTTTATTGGAAATGTCATTGAAAGCAATGAATTGAGATGTTTTGGAAGGGAGGATGAAAGAAGTGGGAGAAGAGTCAAACAAATGGAAATCTCTGTGGATAAGAAGGGGTTCATTGGCATTGGATGAAAGTTTTTTTGATTGGCAAGATCGAAGGTAAGCATGGAAGAAGCAAGAGATTCCGAACCTCCTGTGCTTCTTCTCCATTTGGGTCTCTTTTTTTTCTCAAATAAGAAAAATATTGGCGCTCTTCTTGCATTGTGTTTAATGTTCTGCCATATATATACAAGTGAAGGGGCACTAAGCACATGTGCTTATGTGGGTTCCACTTTATGTGTTAACCATTAGAAAATGTTAGTTTATTAAGGAGATTTAAAATGCATGTATTCACCAAGTGAAAAAAGTAAATATGACTTCTATTTTTCCAAATGCAAGAGTGGACCCTATAGGGGAGACAAATGCATGTACACACAAGGGAGAGGACCGAAAGATTCTGGATAGTTAAGTGAGAATAGGACTCCTAGCCACTATGATTCCCTCTTTATTTTATGACTATAACTTTCTTAAGGTACACAAAATATATCATTTAAACCATTTTAGGTCATCATTTAGTGCATGCGAGACAGTGAGAGTGAGAGTTTTAAGTCCTCCATGTAACAAAATAAATAAATAAAATAAATATCATTGTGGTTTGTGCAGTGTGAGATTTTCAATCCCCATGCACAAAGCACTCCCAAGTGTTGGAGTTGCCAAATCTTCATCTTTTTTTTTTCTTTTGGCAAAATCTTGTTATTTCCTTTTTCTTTTTCTTTTTTATTTTTATTTTTGATAGAATCCAAATCTTAATCGTTAGATGAAGCTGAATTCTCCAACTTGTATAACTAAATGGCCTACACAAGATAGATCAGCATCCAATTTAAGTTAATGTGATAGACGATCCTACGAGTGGGCAAAATGGTTGTTGCCTTGAAGAACGCCAATAAAAGTTTATACATCATGAATACATGTACATTGTTATTATTATTATTATTATTTTATAACCCAGCCAAGGAGAAAAGCGAGCACACACAAAAAGAGGTAGCGTATGTAAGTTCGAATCCTCCGCAGCCAGGTGAGATCTACCACTCTTTACCACTAAGGAGCTGTTCTCTATTATTATTATTATTGTTGTTGTTACTACTGTTGTTGTTGTTGTTACATGTTTCTACAACAAATGCAGATGCACATGGAGAGTACGCAATTTTTATTTTATCTCCATGCACGTAGCGGTAGCTAAATGCTAATACGTACAAATCAGATTCAAATCCATGTGGATGTGACAATTACACGGAAGATATGATTGGAGGACTCAATCAACTTGAATTGACAGATCATTTTTAATCTTTGGGTTGGGGTTTGGGGGGACTCAAGACTATATAATATCATCAGCATTAATCTACTGTGGGACCCACATTTAAGAACTAGACCCTCGAGATCACTATCACACCTTATTCCATCATCAAGCCAAATCTCACTCAAGAGTAATACCCACCATTAGATCAAACATGGCTTAAATAGGTGATTTTACTCTTATTTTGATCATGTCTTTATTGAGGGAAATCTTCTTTATATAGAAGGTGGGACATTGATCTCAAGTGATGTAAATGTAATGTGTGGGCCACGGTGTTACAAATAAAGTGACGGACTCGAATATATAGGGGGCAGTGGGTATAGTTGTGTGCAGGTTAATGTTAGAAATAATACAAAATTATTAAAGTCTTGTCCCAACTATATTGGATCAGCTACATGAATTCCATTTAGCAATTCCAATTTATCTTGGGCAAATCATCAAATAGATCGCATTTATTTAAATCTATGCTTACCACTTTCATGTCTTGTGTGGCTTGCGGCCTAGCTCTTTTCTATGAAGATCATCAACACACATATAGAACCTTTTCCTCGCCAGCATCATTGTTGGTATGTGTTGAATATGTCTAAACTTGTCTCAAACAACAATGTCAGAAAAAAAATTACCTTAATTTGGCATTTAATAGTATTCTTAAAGCCAACCCTAATTGATCATGCAAGGCTAGATGACGACGTTGTAGGTGATCACAATTTTGATTTAGGTGGACCTCACAGTCCATATCCAAAATCAAGGAACATTTAATTATATTGGCTTTTCAAAAGGCATGGATCCCCCACATCGATTGCTCACTAGATCAACGATTTTGACCACCCTAGCTCCTGGAATTTTGTACCCTGGAGAAGTGAAAAATGGAAAGGCCACCAACTCTCACTTGTAATTTGAAAACACTAGTTTTGTTATGATATAGCCGTTACTTTTGTCACCTTCCTCTCATTTCTATTGGCTCGGTCCTCATGGCACGTGGCACTATCCCCTTGTCCTGATCGATGGCCCACCTCACAAAAGCCAACATGGGCTGGTAATCAGTGACCATCTCTCAGTTCTCTCTCACAAAGATTCTCTTAATTGGCTCCAACCCAAAAAGAGAGAGTCACTGCATATCTTTGACCTCCGTGTTATCTCTCACAAAGATTCTCTTAATTGGCTCCAACCCAAAAAGAAAAGTCACTGCATATCTTTGACTTTGGAAAGCCAAGGTACTGATCTCTTCTCCCTCTCTTACTTCATGAAAAGCATCTAAAAACTTCCAAGAGCTCACCAACACATTACTCAGAGACCCATTTTGAGGAGGCTAACAAAGGGAAGAAGACGGAGTTGGGTAGAGGGGTGCAGCCTTTCAAGCTTTTTGGGACAAGAAGAACATGTAAAGAGATGCAGCTCTTACCCCACTTTTTGATTGTTTGATTTGGTGATGTAAAGGGATTCTAGGTAAAAAGAAAAAACCACATGACTTACTTTGGGTTTCGGATCATGGATATTCCTATTGCTAGTAGACAAGGAGAGCCCTTGAAAAAGATACTGCTCTGTCTCCTACTTTTAAATTCACCGAATGACCCTTACTCGGTTTTAGGTAGGTAGATCCTGATATACATATGGCCTGATGGCTCGGGCCCATATCCATGCATTCTTAGAATACATTTGGGGGGGGGGGGGGGGCGGGGTGGGGGTGATTCTAATTAACCCTAATCCTTAGTTCCTAGATAAGTTTGAATGGCATCAACTAAGATCGCAAACGGGTATCTGATTATTCAAGTATCCGAGTTTTTTGGATCCAATTAAATAAAGCATATATGGAATTTATTTTCTGACCCGGGAGAAATCTGGGTCTACATATCCATGCATATAGATCAGGGACATTTAGATCTGGATTTGAATCTTTGTATGTTCTGGCCATAGTATCTAGACAATTACATCGACATCCAAAAAATATATACATGTTTTAAGGGCCTACATAGCCTGAGTCATATTGATATTTGTAGATCCACTTGTATTTTTGGGAGAAAAATAATGCTCTTTTATCCAATTACAGTAATGCACTCCACATTATTTTGAATGTGAGTTCGAAACTGGATCGGTTTTCTGAGTTGAAATTGAAACCAGGGAAAACATATAGGTTCTATGTCAGTTTTGGATCTGAATCTAATATAAGAAGACGGATCTAGATCTAATCTATGAAGACGGATCCAGGTCTTGATCTACCATTGTCCCACCTGGATTCAACCCATTTGCATCTTTATAAAGGGGGTTTTGTTCCCTTTTCTTTTTCTTGTTAAATATTACTTAGCAGTCGTTTGGACTCGTTTATATATATAAATGAAGCACATGCACCATGATCACGCATGGCATATGGTTTGAAAATGGTGTGTGAGTGAGGCTATTTGCAAATGAAATTTTATACACTTGAATAAGTGTGAAATGATTATACACCTCTTGGTTAGAAGAGGTAGTAATACAAGATTTACTCCACATCGGTCATGGTTACAAAACCCATTACTGACTCACTTTTTTTCCAACTTCCAGGGAATCCGAATTTTTGTTCCAAGCCGGTCAAATTATTTATTGACAACACAATGAACCCCAAAATGTTTGTTTTCATATTTTAGATATTCTTAGGTTTTATGATGTATGAAGAGATAAATCCTTCAATGTTTACTCATGTAAAAATAGTGCTTCCAAGCAAACATAGTATTGCGTTTCACATGTATAAATTTACATGCGCAATATTGTCATGTGTAAATCTTACATATACAAATAGCATTTTCACATCAGATGTGTAAAAGGAAAACGACCCCTTATGAATTCAATTTTGTGCCTAAAGCAACATTTACACATACAACATAAAAATATAATGCAACCTTAATATGATTTCAGCAACATTGCGTTAGGGCACATTAGGAGGAAAGAAAAAGGGAGAGAGAATTAAAAAAAGATTCACAAAAATTCGTTACTTTTTTAGTGTTTTTTCTCATACAAAAGTGCTTCATGCCACATGATTAAAAAGGTTTTCCACACAAAAATCATCTTTCTTTTCCTTTTCGTCTCTGTGTAAACGAAGTGACGAGGACACATTTCTGCAATGAGACCATTCCATAATAACGAGAAAATTTGATCTGGTTTTCCATGCTGCCCTCTCTTTTATTGTTTGGTACAACAATTTCTTCCGGAAAGGAAAAATCAATTTTCCTCACAATAGAGGGTTTTGATTTCCTATGAAAGGGTGCAAGATGCCATGTACCAATCCAAATGCTTAAGCCCTGTCCTACTCAGGACTTGGGCGATGTGGGACTTTCAACACTCCCTTTCAAGTGTAGGTCCAACAGATTTTATGGGCTGGCCCACCACATGCAATTCACAAGAACGGAAGGCATGGAATCCCCTAATTGCGTGAGCTTCCACTTTTCTGCCGCTTAAGATTTTTCCTATCCCCTAATCGAAAATACTTTTATGTTGAATCGTTAAAAATTGCATTGCTTCTTATGCTTTTTCTCGTAAAAAAGCATTCACTCCACATAATAAAAAAATCAATAGAAAAATATGTCATTTTTCCATGCCGTCTATGCGGGAAAGCAATTACACAAACATGCTGAAGGACAGTAAGAATCAATTCTCTTATTCAAGGAAAACGTGGACATGTAACCTTTTACTTCTATTTATGAAATTTCGGAACCATATCTGAAGTCCGGTATAAGATCCAAAAGTTTATTATTCTGACCCAAATCAATCTGGTTTGATCTGAGAATCATTCCAAACCCAGCAAAATAGCCCATTATTAATATTCTGCATAGCCTGGATCATATTGCCATTTGAGAGTCCACGAGAATTGAATCATAATTACCACTTCGAGAGCCCCACTTGTATACTCAACAGATCGATTTGGAGGCACATTTATCAAACTCATTTTCTTGAGATTCAAGCAAATGGTGAGTGAATGTCCAGTGAGTGTAAAATTACAACCGATGCCAGATCATGGGATGAAAAAGAGTATCAAAGCAGCTGCATCGCTGAAAGGTGGACCCAAATGAGCCCAACAGTGCTGGACTGCATCTGCAGTTGCTAGTAAGAGAACATTTTGCCTGTTGTCAGTTGGCACTATGACTAGAAACAGCTTATATTATTCACAGGTCACATAGTATTTTTAAACTTACAATGGTTATCACTCCTAGTCTCATAGCAATCATTAGTGTCATTTTTTTTTTTTTTTGCTATAGTGGGGATTCGAACTCATGTACTCTACTCACACACCCATGTCCCTAACAAGCTGTCTTATGTGCACTGATTCTCATAGAAACAAACCTTGTATACTTTAGTTTTTTAACTCAAGGGCTCTAATGAGTCTCACTTGCTGTCAAAGCTTCCACACACGAGAGAGAGAGAGAGAGAGAGAGAGAGAGAGAGATGGCAGAACACATTAAGCTAACTCAATTTAATAAATAAGGGTAAGATGATGATGATTCATTAGAGAGAGAGATGGCAGAACACATTAAGCTAACTCAATTTAATAAATCAGGGCAAGATGATGATGATTCATTACAAGGTCAAGATCATTCTTTGCATTAAATGTTAGAACATATTAAGCATACTCAATTTAATGAATAAGGGCAAGATGATGATGATGCACTACAAGATCGGGACCATTCTTCGTGTGTTCAATCAGGAGAAAAATTCTACTAATCAAACATCTTAACCATCCAACCAGTGGTCAAGAAAGAAGGACAAAAGAATATTGAAAACAGTCCGTATTAAATGGGACTATCCAGGGTTATGCTAAATGTTCCAGTTCTGTGCAGCCCAGCAGATGGCAGACAAGAAAATTGGATCACTGAGCATAGGTTTGAAATCTACAGTAAAAATAAAATCATCATCATCAGTATTACAATTACTGTTACTATCATCCAAACAAGCACAGTAATTAAGAACAAATATACACTGATAACATGGACGAGAGGGCAAATACAGATGCTCTAATAGTGAATATAGGATTGACCCAACTCGCCAAACTGCATAATGCAAACAAACATGGTGGCACAAAAAGAAAACCTTATGCGGGGACCCATATTTCTCTGGTTAACAATGACTTACAGCTAAGATGGAAAGCTGTTCAATGGAGAAATATATGTTGTGCGACTCAAATCCTCAGGATCAGTTGCACCACATTTTACGCAATTTCCCCTTCCAAAATATTGCAATGTGAGACCTCCATATGGATATTTTAATCTTATACCCTCAGTTTTCCCAACATATTCACAAAAAGCTTTGATTCTTTTTTGTCATAGTATGATTGTAACTTCTTCAGTCTGGCAAGCTGTAGGTTCACTTCCCTGCAAATGAAGAAAACATTTGAACAACATTATAAGTGCCTAAGCATACAAAGGAAACAGAAAACATTTCAACATACAGGCATCTTCCATTTTTAAATCAAGCGGAATCAAGTTTCTGTAAAGACTAGATAGTTCAAGATAGACAGTTTGGGATATTTACTTTCAAGACACGTTTGTGTAACACCGAAATAAAGAAAAGCTATGGAAAAAGATTACTTCTCCGTGCTTCCCACGCTTCTGCAGTTTGGTGAGGCACTTTTTCCACGAGGGAAAAGGGTAAAAGTAAACTATTTTTTCTCTCAAAACACAAAAACCATTTCCTTGGGGAAGACGGGGTAGGAGTGGGGTGGGGTTTGGAAATACTTTCCCTGGCATTACACAAACTTGCCCTGAAGATAAGAGGATTGGAAGTTGGAATGGGAGAAGAATATGATACATGCATGTGCCTGAGTGTGTGTTCACACAAAGAAACAAAGCAACGTGCATTTCAACATCAGATTGAATCATGATTTCTTCATCAATGAAAAAAGGTTAAGTCAAAGAAAAGGACCCTTGATCACGTTCCAAGTAGTTTAGCTGAATCCATTCACCAAGATATTACCATTTTCATAGGCCTTGGAAGTAACTTCCAGAAGTAAAAGCCAGCAACTACAAAACAGAAAACTGACCCATTATCAGGCTCCATCTCAAGCGCCTTCTTCAAGTCCAATTCTGCTAGGTCCAGATCATTGGTCTCTATGTAGGCCTGAGCTCTCCGGAAGAGTGCTTTGACATTGCGAGACTCTAACTTCAGTACCTAAAATGGGAGTGAGTTTAGGGTAAAGATGGGCAAATGATGCTAGAAGAAAAACAGCCAAAGCATGTTACTGGGAAGCAGCCAGGTTCAATGCCACAAAATATGTGATGCTTAGGAAGCCAGAGCATTAGCAGAACCTTGGAGTAAGCTGTTTATTCATAAAGCTACAAGGCCTAACCCTACATCTCAATAACGTTATCAATGGTTGCCCTGCCCGGGTAGACCAACCAGGTCAGAGCTCATCTATCATTATCTTCTAATCATAAATTATAAGCAAAAAAAAAAAGCTAACCGTCATATTCTTCTTCATTATAGAAATTGTAAGCAAATGGTTCTTCAGACAAAAAGAAAAAATGAAAAAAGGTTATTTTTCTTGTTTTCTAAATAGGCTTGATGAGTTTAAAAATAAAGGAAAAAAGGAAAACAAGCATGCCTTCACTATAAACCAGATATAATCACATCATTGTCGTCTAAGCCTTTTCCAATCAATCAGGGGTCAGGTATAATTGTACTATTAAAATCTAAAAGAAAATGTCCGAAATTCCTATCTATTGTGTGTACACTGAGTGCACAAAATAATCAAGAAAACGCGGTTTGATTTCACTAGAAATCAAAATAAACCTAGTTCTCAGACCTAGATAACCGAGTGACTGATTTGAGCTTTTAGGTTGATGAAGTTTGCGGAAGCACTGGATAAAAAGAAAACTTCTGCTATGGATACAAGGACTAATGCTTGCATCGGATGAGTGCAAAGATGAAACTAAGGTCCGAAAGATGCCTACACGAGATCAACCCACTTGATTCACTCCATATCACTCGAGGGCAATGGATAAATATCCTAAGCATAGACACTGGCAATAGAGAAGCCTGATCGAAAAATTGTTTTCTTTATCTAGGATACAGTTCCTCTCATTATATAGGGAAGAAGTCAATAGGTGTGCAAAGGACGGGGCTGCACATCCACACTCTTCCCCTAGTATAATTTGTTTCCAACAGAATAGTTCCCCAACAAGGAGAAGATAAAAGCTCCATTCCACACTTGGAAACTTAACAGTATATAAAGTTCTTTACTAGGAAACAAGTATCCCACATGGGAGATATCCTAAGAGGAAAAAAGCGAAGGATGTCATCAGTGGCCATGGACTCACTGCCAACATGGCATGTGGGGCAACTAGGTTCTTTACTTGGGAATCAAGTATCACACATGGGAGAAATCCCTAGGAAAAGAAGTGAAGGATGTCATCATTGGCCATGGACTCACTGCCAACATGGCATGTGGGCCCACTAAGTCCAACAGGGATAGCACAAGAAGCTTGGGGAGTTCACAGTCAACCATTTGGATTTGGATTTTCATACTATTGCTTTGGTGAAATCAAGTATTAAATATTTTGGAGACAAAACTGCTGCATGTACGTCTTCCCTCTGTGCTAGGTTCAGCGAATTTTCCTTGGTTTCATCTGATCAAAGCAATTAGCTGATTTTTTTTTGCTATATGGCAAACTGAATTGAGAAGGAGGAAAAGAATAGGGCAGAGAGCCCACCCAAACAGAAGGCCACAAAGGAAAAGCCTAGGCTGAACTAGGCAAAGAAAAAAAAATGCAGAAAAGAAAAAAAAAAAAGCCAGACAGAGAAGAAAACAAGGAGAAACCAGAGAAAAAACCAAAATTACATCATCTGCCCCATTGAAAGGAGAATTGGATGAGAATCCGGAAAGGAGCTCGACTGACCTCTCAGCCGATACATACAGAGGAACTTGGCTCTGGCTAGGGAAGGCTGCAAATTACGGTGCTTTGAGTCATTCCTGAGAGACCAGAGAGTGTAGATTACTTGGAAGAAGATGACTGCAGCAGCTTTCCTTCCAAGAGCATCTTGGCCATGGGCTAGGGAGGACCAGATAACTGGCGCAGACAAAGGAATGGAAGGGAAATTAATTCCAAGACCCAAGATCCACGTCCACATCTGACGGGCCAACGGGCAGAAAAAAAAAAGGTGGAGATCGTCTTCTTCATGGCAGAGACGGATGCAGCACCTGGAAGCCATTGCCCAACCTCTCTGCTTTGTCCTGCAATCTGTAGGAGTTTTTCTAAGAAGGAGGCGCCAGCTGAAGTAGGCCAACCTGGGGTTCATCAACTTGTTCCAGACCAGACTAGACCAGGGCACCTCTGCTTGACATTGCCTAAGTAAATTCCAGGCTTCTTTGAGAGAGAGGCCCCCTGAAAAATTCCCATTCCAAAGGAGAGAATCAGAGACCACAGACCCCCCTAAAGGGATATGACTTGTAGAAAGAAGAAGAAAGTCGTAGATCTCAGGAGGAAGATGAGAAGGAATTCTCCAAGAGTTGTTATGGATGATGTCTGCTAGCAAATCCGAGTCTGAGAAATGAAAATGGGGAAATCTGGAAGCTATGGATTCCATTCCCAACCAATTATCAAACCAAATACCGATGGAGAGGCCATTTCCTCTTTTCCACTTGCTGCCACTCCGAAGATGAAAAGCCAGAAGCCTGATCCTTTTCCAGATGCAGGAACCTCCTCTAGAGGTGCGAGAGGACCAAATTGAGAAGCGCCTCAGGTAACTAGATCTAAAGAAAGTAGCCCATAGAGAGTCTGAATAAGCAGCAGACCAGCCAAGCTTCAACATACAGGCCTCATCGAAATCCTTAACTCTACACAGACCAAGGCCTCCTTCAGATTTCGGCAAACAGACTTGGCCCTAGTTCACCTGGCTACTGGACTTATCAGGACTGGCTAACCAGAGGAAGTTCCACATCAAACACTCCATCTAAAGACAGGATTTGCTAGGAATAGGGACTGCAAGGGAGATATGAAGGGGGATTGCAGAGAGCACATGCTTGACCAGAATTAATCTGCCTGCAAAAGAAAGGCATTTGGATTTCCAGCCGGCCCACCTCACTCTGATGGAGTCCAAAATCTGATTGAAATGGGAGTGCCTTGATGTACCCAGGAAAATGGGAACTCCCAAGTAGGTAGAGGGAAGAGCAACCTGAGGGATGCAAAGAAACTTAGAAGCCATGAGAGCTCTCCTGGAAGGACGTTTACCAACAAACAGTTGACTCTTCTGGAGGTTGAAAAGCTGGCCTGAAGATTCTTGGTAAAAGACGAAGAGGTCTTTGACACTTCTCAGACCACGCTTATAGGCTTTGATAAAGAGCAGGATATCATCAGCATAAAGATGGCAGGGGGTGGAAGGAACAGAAGAAATTGGCTCTATAGCTCCTGCCTTCTTAAGAGCTTCAATCTGTAAACTTAGGATCTCCTTAACTAAGATGAACAAGTAGGGGGACAATGGATCTCCCGGCTCAGGCCACAAGAGGAACTAAAGAAGCCACAAGGACTGCCATTGATAAGGACAGAACCTTTGGTGGAGCTAATGAGGTCTTTCACCAAGGCTATCCAAGCTGGAGAGAAATTGAAGAACTTTAAGGCCCTGAACAGGAAGCTCCACTGTAGCTTATCAAAGGCTTTGGTGATATCCATCTTCAAGCAAAGAGAACCTCCTCTAGATTTTGAATTGAGCTTTTGGATTAGCTCAAGGGCTAGCGCCACTTGATGATGAATAGACCTCCTTTTCACAAATGCAGCTTGATGCTTGGAGATGAGAAGGGGAAGGATAGAGAGGAGTCTTGAAGCCAGTATCTTAGAGATAATTTTGTAGACAAAGTTTAGAAGACTAATGGGCCGAAAATCTAAGAAGGTTTCTGGGGAGGATTTCTTGGGAATTAGGGATAGGAAAACAGCAATTAGCTGATTTTATCAAAGGAAATTTACTAAAAAGAGGATGCATCCTCGGAATGAATCAAGTACTTGGAAACAGGCCCCTTTGGGACTAAAATTAAGGCCCATGCCTCAACAGTTTTGTTTTCAAGTCAAATGGAAACCCAGGCCTGGGTATGGACTGCAGCAACACATCAACATGACATGTTGTAAAACTATGGCATCAGGGCTCAGCCTCTTCCTTTAGCAAGCTTGTTAAGCACCAAACAACCAATAGCCTTAAAGTGGAGCAAACCCGGTTGTAGCATCCAGGGGCCCAAAGTCCAACAGACAAGAATGGCCTTTGACAGCCCCAATTCCTAGTGTATCGAGTGTAGTATAATATTTGATACGCAAGTAAAGAAAATAATGAGGTCAAATAAAATCAATTGTAACATGTAAAGTTTGTAATCCAAATGTAAAGCTTCTAGTGCAGAGATTTTAATGAAAAAGTTCACTTTTACTATGGCTTCTTGGGTCTTGATTCTCCCCTAGTTTCATGGCATTCATAATTGGAGGGAGGTGGCCGTGATGTGATTGAGTTTTTTGTTTTTGTTTTGGGGCTTTGTGGCCCTTTTGCTTGTTTCTTTTTTTTTTTTTTCCTTTTCTTTCGGGCTCTTCGGTATAGTCCTCATGTACTGCCTACTCCTGCTAATGAAATTACCATTTCAGGAAAGAAAAAAAAAGAAGAGAAAAGAAAAACCTCTGAACATAGCTTAGCAGCTTCTCTAAATTCCTTCAACTTAAGCTTGCATACAGCATTGTTAAGATTGCAAGTAACTTCGAAAAATCTCCCAAGCCTCTTCTGCTCCTCGGTGAAAATGTTGTCAAATTCCACATACTTAGCAGCCTGCAAGAACAAGCAAGTAGAAAATGAATGCAAGTTTAAACTGATATACCAGAAGTCAAATTAATAGAAAGAGCAGAAGCTTTTGAAAATTGCAATAACTCAAGATACAGGGGAAACATTTTTTGGGTAATTCCAAAAAAGTATTTTTTTTATTTTGATATGTAACAAAGAAATATATTAATGGAGATTACACACCATAAAAACAACAACCATGACCATTTGAAAAAAAAAAACCGCAAACTAGGACAAGACATAGATTAAGAGAATTATACTGTTCACCAAACAACAAGACTACCCCAATCAAAGCACTAAATGAGGCATCCCTATCCACCCCTTGCTTGGCCGAAAAATCCATCATTCCAAAAAAAAAAAAATTTCTTTATTAAGGAAATGTTTTTAATTAGTTGAAGCATTTTTAATCAACTATTACTATGTATCATATGGTATGAACTACAAGAGAAAACATAGGGTAATGATCAAGGATGAAAATAGCGGTGGCGGCTGGCGTCAAACCGCTATGAAGCGGGCGCTACATAGCGTAATGGGGCTACATAGCGGCGTAGCGGTGCAATTTGAAAAAATCGCCCAAAAAATCTGAAAAAAAATCCAAAAAATCCATAAAATTGTAAAATGAAAGAAAATGTGTTTCTTTTGCAAAAGTAAGAAAAGGGGGCGTAGCGGTGCCCTCAATATATGAAGTCCTGTATCGCTATATAAATATAAAATAATAGTAATGATTAGTTTTTATTTACATGTATCGTGCAGATTCTATATTTCTAGTTAGAGTGAAATTTGATTGAGCCCTATTTACCTATTTCTAATTAGAGTGAAATTTGGCTAGGCCTGTTCCCGATTATAATGAAAATGGCCTATTTTCTATTAGAATGAAATTTGGCTAGGCCTATTCCCGATTAAAATGAGAAGGGCCTAATTTCTATTAGAGTGAAAGTTGGCTAGGCTCAATTTTCTATTACAATGAAATTGGCTAGGGTCAATTTTCTATTAGAGTAAAATTTTGGTAGGCCTATTCCCGATTAAAATTTTGGGAGTACCAAGGTAGCACACAGGTACTCCCCTCCGCCCTTCTCCTCCTCCTTCGTCGTCTTCTTCTTATTTTCTTTTTCTTTTTTTCACTTGAAATCAAACAGCAAGGGATTAGGGTTTTTTTTTCAAAATTGGGATTTTACTGTTCATTGTATCCTCCTAACTTGTGTAGCGGCCAATACATATATTTGTCGGCGTCATGGCGGCCGCTACAAGGCGACAATTTCCAAATAGCGTAGCCGGCAGTGTCGCTACTCTCGATTTATCGTACTGGCTGCTTTTTTATCCTTGGTAACGATGCATCAAGGAACATACTGTGTACTTACGCATCAAATTTCATACAAGTGGAATCCTAACACAAGTCCACATATGGAGGAAAATACATGAAGTAGAGCTTATAGGTTTTTTGGCTAAAATGTTCTCACTTCTAGACTCCTTTGCCTATAATTTGTAACCCAATAATTATCACATGATAACTGTTAATAACCAGTTAGTGAACGGTATAACAATTTATACAACCAACACCACCCCCCCCAAAAGACATTCAAATTTGAATCCCCCACCCCCAGGAAGACATTCAACTTTGAATCCTGGCCTCCCAACCCCCAAGAGTTTTGAAATCGTAACCTATGGCACTCATACCATGTTAATAACCAATAACACCAAAAGCTCGAGCTGTTAGTGAACAGCATAACAGTTTATATCAATAATAATGTCCATAACCTAGCCAAAAAAGTACACATCTGCAATAGATGACTTTAAATGGATTTTACCTTTTTACAGAGACGGAGAGAAGGGGAGGGGGGAGTCTAGGGCCAACAAACTCCAAGGCTAACATCAATAAAACATTAAAGATGACTTAAAGTGCGTCACCTCATCAAGGCAAAAGAAAGAGTGAAGCTTGTGGCATCAATATTAGCCCAACTCTACTAAAGCTTACCATTTCATATCTCAATGAGGCTCGCTGATACTTTCCGTCCTTGAAATAGGCATTCCCTTCATGTTTACGTTTGGCAGCATATTCAATCTTTTCTTCAGGCTCCATATCCCAAGACTCTTTTACCTGTACCATGTCATACCATTGAAGGAAACTGAACAAAAAAGTAGACAATCCAGATGGCCAGAAAGTAGTAAAAAAATAAAATTATAATAGACCTTTGGGAGATTTCAGAACTAACAAACTTGCCCAAACAAGTTCCATTGGTATGAGTCACAAAAATGAATAAATAATAATGAAAGTCAATGTGAATATAAAAATTGGAGTTTAAATTTTAAGCTGTAGAATATAAAGTGACAACAAAAATGACTGTAATGCACTATTTTAACTTCAAGAAAGATTTGGCATTGGCAACTCCAAATGACATGAAAGAAGTATAAATAAATTTAGCTTTGACCTGCGGAAGCCTTCAGAAGTCAGAACTAACAAGAAATTTGATTGCCCAGAGAAGCTCCCTTTTATATGAATCAAAATAATGAAATAATTTTTCCATAATTTTCATGCATGTCCATGCGCTTGACGTGAAAAGTTAGGGTATATATATTAACCTCTAAAATATGATGTGACAACAAGAAAACTACAAGAAACTGTTTTAAGCGTATGGCAGAATTAGACTTGGCAATTACCGAGTTCGCAGCAGAGCTATCATAATTCAAGAAACTATTAATGGTGCAAACCACATCAAACGAACTTGACAAATGTCATCCACCCAACTGACTTCCAGACAGTAATAATATGTAGCAAACTGGAAAAAAAAATGCATCCCACCTAGTGTGCCTTACGAATTATACTCCCCAAATACATAACATAATATGCCAAGGGAGGAGGAAAGGGGGAGCATAAAAACATATCCTGCCTACTGTGGTTTTCAATCTGCAAACTAACCCAAACAAATTATGCAATGAACCAAAAAGGGCAAAAGATTCAAATCCCTTGGCAACTTGGGTGAACCCAAAGGAAACCTGAATGACAAAAATGAAAGATGAGATTGAAAGGGCCAAAGTAAAAGGCAGGCTGAGTTGACTGTACATTAGAAGACATACACAGTCTAAGCTTCTATAAATAAATGGCTTTAAGAAACAATGGCCAGCAAGGTACTACCCCTACCTGTGACCATTATCCAGTTTAGATTAACTGTCTCTTAATTCTGCCAGCAATACGAGAATATAGAAACTGTGAATACATAGTGCAAACTGAAGCAACAAGTCTTGAAATCAAAATATTAAATATTGTTGAACCATTCTTACCTTTGTGAATGCTACCAACTCAACTTCATAGTACAAAGTTGAAAGTGGAGGAACCACAGCCAAATCTGTCACAGTTTTCGTCTTCCCAAATCCATACTCATGATTAATTATGATCTGAGCAACCTCTCCTTGTTTCATGGTGGCAACTGCCAGGTCAAGGCCATTGATTACTTGCTCTGCAGAAAAAAAGGCATTTCTTCAGCACATATCTTCATATAGGCAGACAGTGGTTCTAAACAAACTGACCTACCTTCATCAACTTTGAACTCGAAAGGTTCCTCTCCATCATATCCTTTTCTGTCAAAGATTGTCCCATCTACAAGTTTAGCAACATACCGAACTGCAATCCAAAAACCAAAATCACTTTAGCAACCAGCAGAAGAGTGTAAAAAGAATTAATTATGATAATAAACAGTATGCATATATATATATATAAATAGAGAGAGAGATAGGGAGAATATATACATATATAGATAGAGAAAGAGGGTATAGAACAAAAAATAATATGTTTCAGAGTGCTGGTATAATTTAGCAGTGAAAAATAAGTGTTAGATAAGAGTATTTATAATTTTATATATAGGAGGTTTTCTCTTTCTTTCTTTTTAACTTCTGAATAGTTACAATGCACTATTAATATTTTTCAATATTTTAATATCTTTCATGGATGACCAGCTTAGTGGCTTCCTTAACATCACCTAACAAACTATTTCTGATGTGTAAACATATTTACGCCCAAGTTGCATGGGTAACATATGGATGGCATGACTCGTACAGTGCAAGGATTCACTTA
The DNA here is from genome assembly GCA_028538565.1 of Umbellularia californica. Classification (NCBI taxonomy): domain Eukaryota; kingdom Viridiplantae; phylum Streptophyta; class Magnoliopsida; order Laurales; family Lauraceae; genus Umbellularia; species Umbellularia californica. The sequence goes on from JAPQWN010000002.1 coordinate 78,876,367, forward strand.
CTTTGAGCAACTGTTCCACTATTTGGCTTCTCAAAGGTTTCCATGGGATTGGTGATTTTCTTGACAACCCTCATATCTTCTGTAATATATTCAATAAGTTTGAATGCAGCCAATTCCAGGGAGATAATGACGACAGCGTTGGGTGGAACTGACGAAAAAACATCTCGAGCGGATCTACCTTGATTGCCAAATGCATCTGCAATTCAGGATATGAAGACATGAGAGTCAAATATTGTTGAGAATCAGAAATTCAAGTCACATATGTCCTAATGAAATCCCTAACCCACCATGTCAGTGTTCAGAGGAGTAAAAAAACTCATTGCTTGACTCTGTTTAGTAGAACTAAGTAGTGAGTCCAAACTCTAAACTCCAAAGTTCTTAAGATTGATAAGATCACAACATATACTTTTGAGTCATAGCCAAAGATCTTGCCAATATCATGTAAGAAAAACCACTAAAGTTCCACAAATGCCATGCCAAGGAGGTAACTTGATGGGACATGGCAAAAGAACCCTTCAACGAAAAAAACGACTCAAAACAGTGCATGAATGCAACTCAACGACTAAGCTGGTAACAAATATTTTGAATTGTTAAGTCATTAATTCAGTTTTAAGGCTACAGTTACAGTATAGAGTCACATTATTGACATGATCGAAAATCGCAACTGCAGTTGAAACATGAAATGAGATGAGAATGTGATATGCATCACCGTGCCTCCACACACACAGAATTGTTGGTTGAGGTATACGGTATACCTCCCATAGGGAGGACCAGATTTCAAGACGCAGTGCTCACCCAATGAATTCTTATCTAGGACACTGAGATTTCATGTGTATGCTTAGTATACCAGCACTGTATAGTGGCAATGCCAATAAGGAGATACTTCATAAACAATTTAAACAGTATCCTGTCATACTAGATCCATTATCTTAAATCTCCTAGTGACTTTATAATCATATCAACAAACCCTATGAGGTAATCGTGTTCATATCCATGTACTTGATTTTCAGGATAGGTAGGGTTGTCTCCCACTTTCACACCCACACCATATCTAGTAAAAAGTGATGATAGCACATGATCACAGATCTTTGAATGGAATAGCCGAGAAGATTCCTCATCATCACCAAAGCCTTGTTTAACTACTATAATTTGGTAATATAGAGAAATGAGAATTGCGTGTGCATACACTTGGGTTCTACTCGAACAATAGCCTTTTCCCCTTTCCTCATGGTTACTACTGTCTTCGCAATGGCAGGACACAGGTGACCTGATGAAACATTGAAGTATTAAAGTTATAAGGAATCGTTCCAGCGTATCAGAAATTTACGAAAAAAGGATACATAGACCAAATATTTCATTGCCTTACTAATTAATTCTATCATTGAATTGAATTACCTTCATTTACAAGGAACTCAACCCCATCTTCAGTTGTTCTTGCCACAAGGGTACCATCCTCAAGTTTCACTTCATATTTCACTGAAATGGAGCATCATGAGAATCGGGATTCTCTCCAAGGGAAAAAAAAAAAGCCCAAAGTATGAAAGCAGAGATACTGTACCACATGATACTAGATTGAGAAAATAAATAAAAAAATAAAACAGCATTCAAAATATTAACATACCCAAGTGCCCAACCCAAGAATATGCATAGCATTGTTCAAAGATGGAAGCCCATGCTTCAGTAATCCAGGATGTTGACTAGATGGGCCCACCTTGGATGCATGCCCCAAAGATCACCATAATGGAGGATCACAGACATCTGATGTGTGAAGGTATATAATAACTCTGGACCACGTTGCATTTCATGTTTGATTGTGTATTTGTGGACCACCATACCGGTTAAGATTTTTCCACATGAGAGACTCCAGGCAAATGTATCCACAATCAAGTCTATCTGATAATTACCGTGTTAACCAAACCATGGGTTTGCTTCTGTCTCGGGGCCCAAGAAATAAGTACGCATTAAATAACCTTAGATAGTGGACCATATCATTCCATCTTTGTTCAACCAAAAAACAGCACAGATGATACCAGCCTTCAAATTGCTTAAGCCTTTGATCTGGGCTTTCCATCATGAATGGACAATCCACCAATAACTTTGCTATTAGAGGATCTCATCCATCCAGCGGAAGAAGAATAATTACAACCAACAGTTAAAATTTAATGTAGCCATTCAGATGGTTGGATCACCCAAGCTGTGAAGGAATCATTTTTATAGTATCTCATATCCACTATAGGGCCTACCATTTTAAAACTCTGGATTAGAAATGGCAGACCCTATATGTCAATATTAGCAGAGCACATGTTCAACCAAAGTACTAACCATTGTAGATTTTAACTTGAATCTCATTGCTGATTAAATACATTAAACTAAATCAACAAAATTAATACTGCTTATGAATACCTGTCACTTCATCTTTCTTCTGCGCTCGCTCTAATATCTCACTTGTGGATAGAATTTTCTTCATGATGCCTCCATCTCCACAAACATCAACAACTTTCAACCATGAGATCAACTCAACTTCGAACTGCAGATTTGAACCGAAAGGAATGCTCGGAAATATATCATAAACGCCATGAGCAATTTTAGGAGGCACAGTGAATATGGCAATTTCTCCCTTCCTCATGGTAAGAAGGCCCTCCTCACATCCTTTAAGTATGCTATCTGCAAAAATAATTTTTTGTTATATAAGCAATTTAAATATCATCAAGCATTGAAATTATTCTACTCCATGAATCAGGAACAAGCAGAATCATGGAGTCTTAAAACCAGATTTGGATGGTAGCTGTTGGGAACCAAGCCCTTTCTGATTCTTGGGGTGTCAGAAATTCAACTTGGTAAAATTCGCACTATTAAGTTTGCAGTCTCCTCAATTGCGAAGGAACCAAAATTGCTTTATGAATTCACCTTGTTGCATGGGAGTTTGGATACAACTTTGTTTAATCACATTGCAATAAGAATTTTTTTTTTTTTTCCAGAACTTGATGCATCTATTAGCTAAAGTAATAGGAACAGACATGGCAGTTTGTCAATAAACAAAAGGTATTCTATCAAGTAGATTAAAACATCACAATGTACAAAGATATTTTATCTGGCTTTAGTGATCCTACATAACAGGCTTTGCTGTGTGTGCCCTACTTTTCAAGAATGTCAGCATATTTATTACCATAACAATTGACTCATTAAAAGGAGACCTCAATGGATGAAGCCAATCAATTTATGTATTTCATGATGGATCAAAACTCCAATAGGGTTTGCTTTCTCATATGCAACATTTAAAATCGTCATTGTGATAAGAAGGCACGAGTACTGCACTTTAAAATGTCTCTCATCCCCCTACATGGAAAAAATTCCCATCCGAGTACAATGATGCCCAGATACAGCATAAACCTGACAGGGATGCCGGATGCAATATGTAAAATAGCAAGGATATGTGCTTACACATAAAAATGAAGTATCCAATAACAAGATGATATGGATGTATTGCTGATTTATAACTACCATAGAAAAAGACCAAATTTTCAATGCAGATGTAAAACTAAGAAAGAAGAGTCAACTGTTGGCTGCTTTTTTTTTTTTTTTTTTTTGGCCTCCCAGCACCTAGCGCAAAAATCTAGAAGCACAAATTTCTTCCTCTAAGACGGTCTAAGGTGACTATTATCCTTCCCGTCTTCCAACAATAGACTTGACTCTAAATTGATCTAAGGAGATCTACTTAGGAAAACAGGTGAGGAGCTCCAAAAAAGATGTATGGGAGATCCAGCCGGATGCATGCCCAATTGAGCTTCTCTTGAAAGAGACCCCAAAGATTCAATTTCAAGATCCATTATAAGTTACTAAGCTTGTTCACCAGTTTACGAGGGTCCAGTTTTGAGTACACCAGCCACTTTATGTATGCTTTCCCACAGGACTCAGGGTCTATGAACGCTTTCAAAAAGACTTGTATTAATGTAAGGTTAAAAATTAACACAATGGATCGTAAGATCCTCACAAAACATCATAATGAATCCAACAGTACATGTCAAGTACAACTCCTGTTGATGAGAATTATCAAGTTCAAAAACTTACCCTGTCCGATCACCATGACCAACGGCTCACCCTTGTCCTTGCTGGAGGTGAATTGCACCCCACCCAATACAGAAACTCTATAGTGCACTGCAGGCAGAAATCCAGTGTCAAGCAATCAAAAACACAGCATGAAAATAAAGGAAAAGTACATATAGATGCATAGAGAAAGATGGGGAAGTGCAACCAACCAATGCCGGTATATAGAAAAAGGAAAAAAACAAGTGAAAACAGATAAAAGACAAAACTGATAGACCAATACTGAACTCAAAAGAAAAATCCACATAAGAATGTACACTAATGGGAGTAGGGGATATAACTACCAACTGACCTCTGTACATGAGAGAGAGAGAGAGAGAGAGAGCAAAGATCAGTACTAAATATTGACAGTGTCTATAAATCATTCAAACCCAACAGAAAGGATGGAACAAAAAGTGTGGGAAATGGGAAAAGAGGTCTGGCAATGATTTTTTTTTTTTTTTTATGCAGACAAACGAACAATGATAAAATTATAACATAGGTCCTAATCAGTCAACACTATTAATGAACCACAGACAAAAACAAAAAGAGAGACCTAAAAGGGAAGAAAACCAAACAGACACAGCGGAACTGATATATCAGGTACTAACCAGCTTAAATCTACCATGTAAGTAGCACAATTGGATGCATTTTCTGGCAGAAGATGCAGAGTGGAGGAATATCGGTTCCCTAAAGCATCTAGGACAGAATGGAAACCGGAACCTGTCTCTAACGTACCACCTTTTCCATCTAAAATTAGTATCGAATGCATTTCAACTAGGGCATCAAAAAGCACACACACAAAAAAATAAATAAATAAATAAAAGGCATCATAAATCAGTTAATGGCTCAACTAGATAACTGAGAAACAGCCAGGATACAAATATTATGACGGAACAAAATAGTACATTTTTGGAGAGAGACAGAAGGCCAGAACCATGGTACAAGTTATATATTTTTATTCCCTTCCTCCAATTTTTCCTGGCTTTACTGCCCCAAAACTCATAACCATTATGTCATGGATCCTTCCTCAATTGCAATGGGCATTAATTTGTTGGCAAAAGACAAACTCAGCCGGCCGGTTTTGTAGGAACACCTCAGAAGCACCCAAAAAAAAAAAAAAAAAAACTTACAAGCATCTGCACTCATGGATCTGCATGTGTCTGTGCACAAAGGCCTTATTTGACTCAGAAGATTAATAATACAGCACTAGCACAACAACCCATGCTTAGCACGAGCATGTTCACCAATAGATTAAGAAAAACTCAGACTACGCAAAATCAATCCTCAAATACCCGTGACAATGATTTGGTGAGTGACAATGATTTGGTGATTATGATAGGGATAGAAATGAAGCTCTTGCAGAAAAGTGAAAAGTGGGAACAAGAGGTGGTTAAATGAAGTGGAGGAGATGAGTGGTTACATATTGGAAGTGAGAGTTAGAGCTCCCAGTCAAAATCATAAGTAATGGTCAAAATTATCTTCAAAACCCATGTTATAATGGGCCTCATACCATACTTTAGTTCCCCCATAAATGAATCAGAAGATCAATAATACAATATCAAAATATTATATAACTTTCAAGAAACTAAACATGCAAGTAAATATAGAAACAAGAGCAGAGATACCCTACAAATTTAATTCTAGGCAGAGAAAAAGCAAGAGTCTTTACCCAAAACAAAGAAATTAAGACATGGGTCTCATACTAAAACTCAATTCTCCCAACAAATGAATCAGAAGACTGACAGTGCAAGTGAAAAATACATCTTAAAAGAAGTTAATTGGATATGCACGCATATAAAGAAGCACGAACAGCCAATTTTTAAGAAGAAGAAAAATGAAAAGTAGACCAAACGAAGAAATTAAGAAATGGGTCCATTCCCAAAAATCAATTCTCCTTACAAATGAACCAGAAGATGAACAACAAAAGAACATATCTTGAAAGAAGTTGGATCTGCATGTGAAAAGAGAAACACAAAGAGAAATACACAAACACCCACCAAGCAATACACAAAATCATATCTGAAGAGAGAAACTGAAAAGACCCAGAAAGAAGAATTGAGGAAAGAAATGGGTGATCAATAGAAATACCAGTGATTTCATCTCCAGGTTCAGGAACCAGCCATCCCTCTCCGAGTCTCAAAAGCTTCTTCTTTAGTCCCTGCTGCGTGAGAAATCCTTCGTCCTCGGCCTTCTCTGGATAGTAAGGACGAAATAATTCTTCTTCTTCGGGCATTGGCGGAGCTGTTGCTTCGTCTATGTCGTCCATCCCTCTCTCTTTCTCGATTGATCGATAGACTCAGAAGCTGTGAGAGTATTGAACCTGGCCGCCTGGTACATGGAACTATGAGGTGGAGTGAACAGAAGTAAGAGAAATATGAATCTTAATACCACGTGATGCACGCTGGCGGGAAGAGAAAAGGCTTGAGAGTTCCATGGCAATACGTTGTGTTTGTCCTTTTATGCATTTGCGCACAGCGGACTAAATAGGTGGTGGAAGCTGGAGCTGTGACGTCATATTGCATCTTATTGGGCCCCATCATGAAGATGGGTGTAGTGAAAGAATCTTGCATGGGTATAGTGAAAGTAGGGATGTCAAATGGGCCGGGCCTGGCCGAACGCTAGTCAACCGGCCGTGGCCCTGTATGGCCAGGTCAATGGCACGGCCCGTGGGCGTGGGCTGGTGCCTCCAGCCTGCCAAGCCCACCAGGATAGACCCGCCAGGCATGGCCTGGCCAGCCCGCTAGGCCTGGCCCGCCTGGCCCACCCAAAAATGACTATTTTAAAAAAAATTCTTCATTTTAACCCCCCCAACAATCATAAAAAGGTCATATAAAGGGTATTTTGTGTCATTTTTCAATTTTACAAAGTCTATAAATACTCTAACCCTTCCATTCTTTTTCTTTTAATCAATATATATACAAAGGATGTCAATCATTATATAACAGGTGGCCCATTGTGACAAAATCACTAGGGAAATTGGGCCCAAATAGAACACAAACTTCTTATGTGCATTTTTTATTTTGGCATCTACCAAACATCACTAGATGGCTTGGTTTAGCCAGGTAAGCTTGGAAAATAGGTTGGGAACATGGGTCTAATTGAAACCAAACCTAAACTTATTGACCCAAATTACATCCATTTCTAATATTCTTCATTAACCCGGTTAATAGTTATAAACTTATAATAGTAATCCAAAAATATATATATAATGTTACTTTTACTTTTATTATGAATATATTATCCCATTAAAACATAATCAGCTCTAAGTATAGTTTGGTCTCTTCACTTGTGGCTCAAACCATGGATCTCGTCTTGGACTCACGGGTATCTCTTTGGAAAGTGTCCAATTAGATATTAAGTCTCAACCAACCCATATATATATATATATATATATATAGCCCTAGCCATAATAAATATAAATTTAGGTGAGAGAATAAGGTTTTTTAAAAGGATTTTTTGTTGAATTAATATTAATTATTTGAACATGAGTTGGTCGAGTTAGTTGCACATGATAATACATGGAAATTCATGGTCAAATGAGCTCCATGAAGTATTATTAAAGAGGTGAAGGGTGATGGATATCAGGTGCGGGGTCGAGGATAGAAGATGAAGTGTAGATAAGACCTTGGCTTTTATGAGACTTGAATTATAGTTATTCATTTCCCATCTTTCCTTACTATATTTTCATTGAAGAAAAGGTTGTTTGATGGTCATTTTTAGATATTCACATTTGATTTGTCGCATCTAAGAAATACAATGTCTTAGGACTTTCCTAGGAATTCAATTGCATCAAACAAATCAACCCAAAGCATATTTAACAAGCATACAACTATACAAGTAGAGCTCTTATAATGGGAGTATGATCTCAACTTTGCATTCTTAGTAGATGGCTATAGAAGTTTTCTAATTTGGATCATTAGTCTAAGACACGCCAAATAGCCCCTTCATTTGTAATTTTTTGCTAATGCTGCTATCAGGGTTGTTTATAGCAAATGAATGAATGGTCTTGATTTCATCAACTTCATCATCATGTAGGCTTGTCTGATTAACTGAGATCAGCTTTAAGAGTTATATTATTAGACCATAAGATATATTATTAGTCATGAATCATAAGTCATCAAAATGGAATCCCTCGTGGTTTATATAATGCATGTGTATAACATATTTTATTTAAATTAATATAATACTCATTACATAAAATGTCTGTTATTATACTGGGTGCTTGGTCTTCCATTTACTAGATTAAAGAGATGCCATTAATGGGGAGCTATAACCGTAGTTGTTCTTTGGCAGATGTCACTATAAATCATTTGAGATAGGGAAAAACCAAAAAAAAAAAAAAAGAGATGTTACTATAAAGTAACAGTTTGCTACTGGTAATGATGTATGAATCTTAGTTATCAATCAGATTTAAAAAAAAAAAAAAAAAAATGGATGTATGGCGGGCCGTGCCGTGCCAAGGTATTTCCCTGGCGGGCTATGCCGGCCCAGCCCATGGCACGAGAGGGCCGAGGTTGAAGCGGGACATCCCTAAGTGAAAGAAGCATGTCATGTTACTCTCTTTTATATAAAGGTATATATATTATATTATATTATATAAGGGTGTATAGATATATATAATGGTATAGATATAAATATAGATAATACCAGAAACAGATAAGAAGCTCTTTAGCCATTTGCTATCTCAAGAACTCAATAATATAATCCAACTACAGTACGATGTTGCCATAAGATTATTAAAAGGAGGACTTTGTGATTAGTCTCCAATAAAGCTTGTCTCTATAGCAATTTGATGGATTGAGTGAAATACATTTCTAGAGCTACTACTGTAAGATGGGTGGACCTAAGTGTCAGTACGGGGTGCAGGCGCATCCGTGTGATTTAAGAAACTCCTTATATATGACCTCTATTTTATTATTTTAACATCTTCACTTGATTATTGTCCGTGCAACCAAATAAAAATCTTGGGTGCGCCATTGATTGTAAGATCGAGACACAATCTGGTCTTAGACTAGGGATTGGGTTTGGGAAAGAAAGGAGGAAGGAAGAAGGTGAGGAGTATATGACTACTCAGAGTCGAGAGTGACCCTCACTTATTATAGTGAGGGCCGCCGTTGACCCTCGACACAGAAAATGAAGGTGGATAGCGACCACAGAAAAATAGTAAAAAAAAAAAAAATGTTGTTTTCTCGTACAGATTTCCTGTTAGGTGTATGTTTGCCTAATGTTCCATGTTCGGTCTAGTGCCCACCTAAAGTATTTTGTCCGGTAAAAACCCCATGAAAATATGATATTACCCCCACCAGAAAACTCCAAAATAGTACTTCACATGGAATTCTAAAACACAACAATCTCTACCCACACAAATTTGTGAATGACGAAACCCTCCAATGGCTCCTCCAATAATATCCAATAGCGAGTTGTGGATGACATCCAGCAACCGTTCACAAGGTCATGTGATGGCTTGTGCATGTACATTATACAATGCTGTTGCAATGCATGCTTAAGAAGATTGAAAACCTGTGAGAATAATATCTGTATTACAACCGTAGATTAACCCACCAAAATCTTACAACTATTCAAAAACTACATTTCAATAGGCAATTATGTTTTTAGGTTTGAAACGCTTTGAATCCGTATTATTTGGTGTGTATGGTTACTTCTTCAAATCCATCCATTATCAATCACCGATACCTCTATGCACGGTTTATCCTAATTCCCTAAAACACGTCCTGCAGTGAAAAAGATTTAAATTGGTTATCTTTCCTAAGTTGTAGATCTTTTAAACTCGTCGAAGATCCAATGGTGACTAATTTCCTATTTTTTTAGCTTAACTAAATTATGTTCCTATGGAAGATCCACCATCTTCTTATTACTTACGCTCGATTTTAGGGACTTAAAGTTTAAAGAGTTTGATAATGACAAGGTTTTAGGAGATTTTAGGGGATGGTACTTGGGAGATAATATAGAAAACTGTGTGTACGCAATCAGGAACTAATAAGAGGATGGACGTAATAATGACAAGATTTTAGGGGTTGGTAATTGGTCCCTATTGAGAAATGATGTGGCTTTAAAAAATATTTTTTCAAAAAATAAGGTGCTCATGTGGCATTGCGAGGACGCATCATGCCTATGTGGCAATACAAATCCTATTGATTTAATATATATTATTGTGTGGTATTTTGTGAATGATGTGATATCTTAAGTATTTAAGACATTGCACGAACACCTTTGCAAGGATTTTTGGAACTTCAGTAGCTTACGAGCAAATGTTAAGCACATTTTATGAATGGTGTGATATCTTATTCTTATGTCTTTAAGACATTGCACGAGCACCTTTTGTGAGGATTTTTTGAACTTCAATAGCCAACAAGCATATGTTAAGTCTTAGGGTAGCTGTATGGTCAAAATTTCATAATTTAAATCATATAAGAATAAATGTCGTCACGTTATCTTCCCAAAATTTGTTTTAATATTACTTGTAACTGAAACATTACTTACAAGGAAATTCCGCAACAGACCCAGAAGATTCAATTGGCATGCTATAGGCCTGTGGAACATTGTCATTTCTATTCAAAACTAACAAACAATGCATGTGCTAAGCACGTACGAGCAAGAAACTAATGATATTTGTAACACAAAAACTGTTAGTATAGAAATGATGTAGATATATTTTCTTATTATATACACATACCAAAATGCAACCGATCCCCGTAGACATTGGTACCTTTAAAATTGGTTCATTCACTTGTGTTTAAATTATTAGAGATATTTTGCAATATAGTTCACTCGGTGACATAATAAATTAGAAGATATGCATATATGGAAGAAGTAGTTATCTATCTATAGTTCAACCCTTTAAACAAGGAAATGAATGATAACATCAGAAGTAGACAATCGCTTAGGTTTCAAGTAGGATTTGATGTTAAAATCAAAAAGGGATTGGTCAAGCTTTAGAGACACCTTTGTCATCCTATTCTCGTAATTTTCACTATAGGAAAATGAGGTTTCTACTATAGAAAGATGAGTTTTCGTGGATGAAAATAATAAAAAGAAGAAGAAACTTAAAACCCAATTCAATAACTTGAGCGCGCAGGAATCATCTCTCACTTTCAACACTAGGGTTTGTACGCATGAGTAAAGGTGTTTTAGAAAAAAGGGGGGCATCATTGTACGCCCTCTATTAACATATGAGTTATTTTAAGGTCAACTTCCATGGATTCAGAATATAAAGGCTTTTTTATAAATGTCCCCAAAACTTATATAGGTGCGAGTTTCACATGTAAGTTTCATATTCATACCGCATGCATAAACAAACGCCCCTTAAACCCTAATAATATCTGAAATTAATTTCATTGGAATGGTTTTTCTAACAATCCATTGAGTCCTTAATTTCTTTAAGGGAAATTTTCAAAAGGACACATTTGGCAAATGTTTGGCGCCAGGGACTCCTTGCATTTTTCCGGCTTTTGTGGATTTTCCATGTTTGGTTGGGCATTGATTTTGAAAGGAATGATAGTGGTAATCTGTAGATGCAAATATTTCTCCCGTCAAACCTCCCCCAATCGAAAGTTGGAAATCGTAGGAAGAGGAGAAAAGCGAAGCTACAGTGAAAATGACCTTAACTTATAGGTAATATAGGTTTTTACTTTGGAAACCTACCTTTTGAGTCCAATAATCAAGATCCGAACTGTAATCATGTTTTAAAAACCCCAAAACAACTATATGATAAAATCTCAATTGTTGATTCCTCATAGATTGAGATATTTGCAAAAACGTTCAAACCGTTGGATCACAAATTCTGAAATTTGTGGGCCCCATTTGAAAATCCCAAACCATTCAATCTCTTCAAAAGGCCTAAAATGGCCATGTTAAAATTTGACAACCTAATTCATCATGGATCATGAGAAATTAGCAAAAAACTCATAACCGTTGATTTCACATAGTATATAAAACGGGATGGAAAAAATAATCCCTTTTTTCAATTTTAAGGTTCCTGTGGGCCCCAAAATCATGATTTGAACTATGAATTATTTTTGGAAGGTCAAACATGGCCAATTAATGAAATTTTAGCCATTGATCCTTTTTATATTTTGAGATAATTACAAAATGTCCAAATTCAAAAGAAAAAAATTCATGTGGGCCCCTTTGCATGATCTAAACTGTTCAAATTCTCTAGATGGCCAAGAACAACTTTGAGGTGCAAGTTAGGGACTTGATTTTTCATGGATTTTGAGAAATTGTCAAAAAGCTCACATCCATTGGATCATACATCCTACAAATTGTAAGAATCCTTTCTCACTACCAAACTTAGAATTCTCATTGGAAATTCTATCCAAGGATGTGTTGGTTCTAGGAGACGGAGACTATTTAAAGGAATAAATTTTTTGCCTCATCTTAAAAAAAGTACATGAAGATTTGAATATTTCAAAAGAGTATAAAAGTTTTCCATATTTCTTTCAATCAAGTACTCACAAGAACAAATTTTGAAAAATGATAAAAATACCCACATGTCATTTTTCAAAATTTTCCTATAATAAATCATTTAAGAAATGATGAAGTCCAACCCAAATAACCTAGTGGGGGCCCAATATATTAAATCAAGAGGATTTTACAAAAAAAAAAAAAAAAAAAAAAAACAACAGATTAGGTGACCAGTGGGCCTAAAAGATCATTTTAACCGATCTTGCACCAGATCAGTCATTTTGCCCTAAAAGGTGTTTTTTTTTTAGCACTTTATACTAGCGTCTCTAGCGAGCTTAGTTTTATAACATTAAGGGTCCCTAAGGATCCTGCAGTGTATACAAAGTAGAACAAAATAGGGCTTAGTTTCGTTGTCATATACTTATTTTTTTCTTCAACATAGTCATCTACGCCCAGCCAACGATAGTCCCCTCCAACATCCTCTTCGTCTGTGACTCCTCGCCCTCTTACCAACTGTGGTCCCCTCTCACATCCTCTTTGTCGAAGGTATATGCTTTTGGATGCTCTCCTTTGGCCTTTTCTGAGTCATCTGTGACATTATTGTTGTCTAAGTTATGCCCTTATGGCGTCTCCTTCTAACTTTACTTGCTTCCCCTCGATAGGTCATTCCCACCTCTTGAAGACCATTAAAGCCACATGTCTTTATTTGGTGGAGAACATTAAAGTGCATATGATACTCCGTTTGGGGCAGAGCAATGGAAATGTGAGTTTGTACTTTACCCTAAAACATGATTTTCTACTTTTGATAAGCCCTTTTTATAATTCCTAGTTGCATGTGACCATTTCTGCATGCATATCATTGTCTTCTTCCCCACAGCATCCTATCATAAAAAAAAAAAAAGAAATATAGAGAATTGAAATCAAAGTGCTTGTGTTTTCCTTTTCCTTCCCAATATAAATACTTTTGTTATGATAAGAAGATGAAATGTTGTATTTTTATCATGGCCAAGATAGAGATTGTGTGCAAACATCTTTGATAGGAATTTTTATGTTTTTATTTTTCACTAACATTGATGTGAGAACAATATGGACCAAAAGAAATATTAGCATACATTGGAATTTTGGGTTTTAGAGAAACTGGTAGATAACATAAAGAAAATGATTTGAAATGAGTTATGTGATTAGAAAGAACGTAGAGAATCATATATGATAAAAATGTTTTTCCTTTGATAACCACTTGGGTTTGTTGTAAACTTAGCAAGATTAATCGAATCAATGTTATTAGAAATAATTGTACCACTGGCACCAAATACCCCTACTTACCAGTCAACTTGCAAATGGACTTGTGGTATTGAACAAATGTTCCTCTTGCAAATTGGATATGTTCATTAAAGCATGTTTGTTATTACTGATTTAACCAACTAATATGAAATGTTTTAACGTTAAAGTATTCCTTTGGATGGTGATGTCCTAACAATATTATATTATGATGGTGATTTATAATCTGATCTCAAACGTCCTCAATCTATTGGCGGAAGACAGAAGATGATGCATCTCCAGAAAACCATAACATATATCGAGCTTGTGAACGTTGTACTCGCAGCATCAAACTGGGAAGCAAGTGTGGAAGCCTTATGTATAAAGCACCTTTTTCACAACGGAAATTTTTTTCATTGATAGACATTGATGATGACAATGATGTAATTAAGGGAATGTTCAGAGCTTCGGGGACTGATCCAAGAAACAATATATTGGTGTTCGTTGCAAGAAAGGATGGAGACGCATATGCTACCAAAGAAACCCCACAAACCAGGTTCGTAAGTAGTGACATTTATTTTTAATCCATAATTGTGTTTATATAAATCCAAAGTTAATTGATCCATATGTTTTTTATGAAGGAACCATAAGAGGCAAAGAAATGAACATCAACGGGAAGCCTTGATCAATGAAATTAGGTTAACCAAAGCAAAAGAGTTGGTGATCGGGGCACACACAAAAGAATTTCCCACTATCGACTTGGATGAGGATTGCAATTTCAATTTTCCATCAGCGCCTAATAGTATGATAGGAGAGGAGGAACCAATCATTCAGGCTTTGGACAATAATGCAAGTATGGCTCGTTCTGAGGATGTTCATTACTTTGCGATTATACCCTTCATTTCAAGACACATGGAAGAACATAGTTCAAAAAAGGAGCAACACTCTCATGGTCCGGACGAGTGGATTACTAGAGGGTTGAACGATGCAACTACCAAGCAGAACTTCACAACAGTGGACACGATGGTACCCGATGCAATTATATCCGAGGAAGGAGTTGATTCAGCAAGGGAGATGTGGTTGGGTCGTGAGTTTAACGATCGTGAAGCTTTCAGAAGATGCATTACAAAGTCTGCAATTTACAGTAACTTCACGTTGGAGCACATGCGCACTAACATGACACAAATAATTGTGCCCTGCAAATATTCAAATTGTCATTAGGGAATACATGTGTCCATGGTTGAATCGAGACCGCATTTCAATGTGCGGAAGTATATAGCAATTCATTCTTGCTCAAAGCCTATGATGGGGACAGCTCATCCACAGGCATCTGCAAGGCTTATAGTAGATTTCTTTGAAGAGATGGTACACTGCAATAATGATATAAGAGTAAAAGAGATAATCAGTGAATATCAAATGGAGTTTGGCACCCGAATCAGCTACAGGAAGGCACACATGGCTAAAGAAGTTGCTCTGCGCAAGGTTCGAGGGTTGTACCAAGAGTCGTTTTAGATTCTACCACTGTATTGTAATGAGTTTAGAAAGACAAACTTGGGCACAATGACCAACATCGACATCACATCTGATGACCGTTTTAGATGTTTCTTTTGGGCCTTTGGTCCTTACATTCGAGCTTCTCAGAACTCTCTTCGACCATTAATAGCAGCATACGGGTCACATCTTCGTGGCAAATATCCCGGAGTTCTACTAGTAGCTTTGACACATGATGCAAATCATCAGCTATTTCCAATTGCTTTCGCCTTTGCCAAATCAAAGCGTCGTGACAGCTATTTCCAGCTGCAAACATCCCGGAGCTCATCTAGCAGCTTGCCTTCTTTCAGGAACATGGGGACCATCAGGACAATGGTCTGTAAGTAGAGGAGCTGGTACCAAGATATGGTACAAAAGTCTCCATTATTTATCAACAGAAATAGACAATTTCTTTTCAAGGGGCAAGTAATTTTACCACTCAGGAGATGAAAGGTTTGTGTCTAGACATGGGAAGGCAATAAAATGCATATGCTTAACCATCAATTAATGGTGTCAGATTAAGGAAAAAAAAAAGCACTGCTACAATTCCCTTCCTTATGCCAAATTTCCAGCTAAGATAAGTATTTTACTAATATCTGATGATGAACTTTTTTAGTATTTTTTGACTACTTAATGAAAAACAAAGAGATGAGTAGATTTATATCATTTTAAAAGCCTACATTTATGCTGGTTTCTAATAATTTATGGAAATTTTTTTTTCATTCTTCAATGGATCTTGTCCTTATTTGTATTGAATTCATAGGAATTCTAGGTAAATGTCCTGTAAAATGAACTAGAATGAAGTAGAGGTGAAGATCTAAAATGACCATCAAATAATATCCCCCTTAAACGCTAATGAAAAAAAGGCAAGGGGAAAAGATTTATGGTGTAGATGTGGATTGGAACCTCTCTTCCCTGGAATATGAAATTCTAGTATTCAATTCCTTAATTTACCATGAAATTCTAGGAATTCAATACCAAGCAACCAATCCTTAATGCTAGAGTGGTCATTGTCTTCCATAGCAGCATAACAACTGTGTAATTAAAGCAATGTGATGGTATTTTTCTTGCCACACCATGAATAGCATGTCAAAAGAAAGGCTACCAAAAATACACTTCAGGAACATCCGGGGATTTGATATCATACTGTAACTGGTAGATATTATTTTATCTTATATGCATTGCAATTAAAGCAATGGGAATAATGCATAACAACTACACATGTGATTCCGAATTTACATATGCATTTGTCTTTGGTAAATAGATCATGCATTTGTCTTTGACAAGCGATTCAGAACCGGAAACAATAGAATCCACATCTAGGGTTCTCTACCAATGTCTTCCAGAAAGGGCTAAAGCCATTTTTAGAGCATTTTTCTTGCTATAAGGGATAATGCTACACAAGGGAGACAAAGAAACCCTTTTAGAGAGGCGATTCTCAAGTGAAGAGTAGATGTCTACCATGAGGAAACATTAACCAAAGCAAAAGGCATGGAGACGCAATAAGGGCATAACCTAGACGGCAATAACATCACAGATGACTCAGAAAAGGCCAAAGGAGAGCATCAAAAAGTACATACCTTCGACAAAGAGGATGTGGGAGGGGACCACAGTTGGTAGAAGGGAGAGGAGTGTAGACGAAGATGATGTTGGAGGGGACCACCGTTGGCTGGGCGCAGACGACCGTGTTGAAGAATAAAATAAGCTGTTGACAACGAAATTAAGTCCTATTTTGTTCTACTTTGTATATACTGCATGGTCCCTAGAGACCTTTAACGTTATAAAACTAAGGTTGCTAGAGAAATAAGTAGAAAGTGTTAAAAAAAAATCACCTTTTTGGGCAAAATGACTGATATAGTGTAAAGTCGGTTAAAATGATCTTTTAGGCCATTAGTCACCTAATCTGTTTTTATTTATTTATTTAAATCAAAATGGTTGATTTTGGGTGAGGAAAAACACTAATAAAAGACAAAAACCTAGGAGTGTAACGGTTCGGTTAACCGGTTAATTTGGGAAAACCGTTAACCGCACCGTAACCGCGGTTAATAACCTTTTAAAACCGTAACCGTAACCGTATATAGAAAAACCGTGGAAACCGTAACCGCGGTTAACCGTATTAAACGGTTCGGTTACGGTTAATAATCGTGGAAAATAAGGGGATAAATGTGAATGATTGAAGGTAAAGTGACACATAAGAAGCAATTAGATAAAAATCACATTGATTAGAAATCTTTATTATACGGTTAACCGTACGTATACGGTTTCTTATTTTTTTCTTTTATTTGTAAACGGTACGGTTAACCGCATACGGTTAACCGAACCGTATGATACGGTTCGGTTCGGTTAATAACCGTGAATTATTATGGAAAACCGTAACCGAACCGAACCATGCGGTTTTTGGATTTCATTAACCGTAACCGTAACCGAACCGTGAAATACGGTTATTAACCGCGGTTCGGTTCGGTTCGGTTCGGTTAGACGGTTTTCCGGTTTTTTTTTACACCCCTACAAAAACCTACATAAGAGATGGGCAATTTTTTTTTATCATTTTTTAAAACTTTTATTTGGAGAGGATTTAATTGAAAGAATCTTAGAATACTTTTATATATTTTCAGAAATTTTCAAATCATCACGTAATCTTTTAAAAGAAGCCAAAATTTTTCTTATGAGTCAAGAATCAAGATCTTTCCCCCGGTTCAACTCATACTTCCCTCTGCCCCTGCAGGTTTCAAGTTTCAACGACGGTCCCACTCAAACTCGGCCGAACCCAGTCCGAGTCCACTGGTCCTTCACAATGCGAGTCAAACACCGAGCACTGCTAAAGTGCGCATAGATGGATGCGCAGGATAACTAGTTTCCCAAACATAAAACCCTAGAACCCTAATCCATTTCCATTCATTCAAAAAGCCATACATATAAATACTTCGTTTCAGCTAAACCCCAAAACCCTCAGGCGCTAGGGTTTCTGCATCTGCAAAAATGGTAAAAGTCTCTCCTCTCTTTCATCCATTTTCGAACACCAAAACCCTAGATTTCTCCTTTCTGTTTCTGTAAGATCTGCCAAAAGCCCTAGATTTCTTTGAATCGAGCAGGGAAAGGAATGAAAAAACCTAGATTTGTTTCTCTCATTTGCCTCTCTTTGAGATTTGCTCAAAATCCCTAGATTTTTTCTGGTATGAGCAGGAAATGAACGGGAAAACCCCGAGATTTCTCCTTCCTATGTGTTCTAAAACCCTAGATTTATTGAATCGTGCTGGGAAATGAACGGAAAAACCCTAGATCTCTCTATGAGTAAAAACCCTAGATTTGTTATTACTGTCCGTCTGAGTTCTGAAACCCTAGATTTCTTTGATGCGAGGAGGGGAAATGAATGGAAAAACCCTAGATTTCTGCTCCTTTTCTCTCTATCTCTGAGATGATCTGCTAAAAAACCCGAACCCTGGATTTTTTTTTTTATACGAGCAGGGTAAAGGAACGGGGAGCTTTGGGAAGAGGAGGAACAAGACCCACACCCTCTGCATCAGGTGCGGACGCCGTAGCTTCCATCTGCAGAAGAGCAGATGCGCCGCTTGCGGTTACCCTGCTGCCAGGATCCGCAAATGTAAGCCTTTTGATCCATTTCTTTGGTTTCGATTGTTGAGGTTTTCTTTCTCTGTATCTTTCTTTGTATTTTTTCTTTGATTTTGTTCTTCTTTGATTGGGTTTCTAGATAACTGGAGTGAGAAGGCAATTCGAAGGAAGACGACCGGAACTGGAAGGATGAGGTACCTTCGCCACCTGCCGCGCAGGTTCAAGAGCAATTTCAGAGAAGGTAACTGCATTTTACCTCTGGAAGTATGTTTTGTTCAGATATTCATTCTTTCGTTTGATATGTATTGAATGGATTTCTGCTTTTATTTGTGTGCGTGTGGAATTTAGGTACTGAAGCTGCTCCAAGGAAGAAGGCAGCTGCTGCTGCTTCATTTTAAATGTGTAAGAGAGACATTTAGGACATTATTTGCTACTCTGTTTACTTAAATTCTGTTGGGGTTTAGAAGTGACTTGGAGTTTTGGACTTGTTGATGAATTTGATTTTTTGGAAAATCAAATTTGTTATATGGGATTTTTAATTGTTTTAGCTGTATTGGATTTTCAGTTGCCTGAGTTTCTTTGTGTTCTTAAACGTATAAGAGTTTTCATTTTTGTGGTGATTCGGGGGGTTTATGGATAGGATATGACCACGCCATTTACTTGGCCATTTAATGTTGTTTGAGGTAAGAATGGCTTGAAGAATTGAGGTAGGTAATAAAAAAGCCCAGTGTTACACTCTTAAGATGTCTGTTCGTTTGTCGGGTTCCAAGTTTTAGCTGTTGTCATGTGATATGGGTATGTTTGCTAGAAACATGTTTGATAATGTTGCTCTTATCGTATGTGGATTTGTAATTTACTGCATGTTGAACTGGCAAATTTAGTCTATGTTGATCTGTAAGAAAAAATCATATTTGTTATCTTGGTTTTGAGTATTTCTGGTAGCCAGTAGGAGTAGGTAGACTCTTCACTCAAGCTTAACCCAACTCTCCATGGAGGACCATGATCACGTGACTACCACCTTGTACATTTACAAGACTACCAACTTATATAGTAGGAGATTTTCTTGCGGTTATGTTCCCTTGAACTATACCTGTCTGCAGGGAAGATGAGCTATTAAAAGTTGAATATAATTTAGTGTCTTTCTGTGATTGAATTTTTATATATGAGAGTAACTATTGAACCGCCTTTTAAAGGATACTCCACTGAGCAGAAAATGCTGCATTGGAAGGAGCTGGCATTTTCTTTTGGAGGGCCAAAGTAGTTTTGTTATAGGAGCATTTTCTTGTTTCTTTTCTGGTTTCCTATTTTAGCTTGTCAGTATACATCTCTTGTACTGCTTGCTTTTGTTAATGAAAGTAACTATTAAAAAAAAGAGAATAACTATTGAACAAAATAATGGGATGAAATAAGAAATATTATCTGGTGCTGGTGGGCAAAGTAGAGACAAGTCAGTGGATCTTTATGTGAGCATTGAGTTTTACTTCAGTTTGTAAGGATTTTTTTTCTTTCAAGATGACTGTTAGACCTACTATTTAGTATGGAACTGTATGTTGCGTAATGAAAACTAGAAGAAAAAGTAAATGTTGTGGAGAGGTGCATTTTAAATGATGTAATTAAGAATGATTGCATTCAAGGAAACTTATGCATACCTCCAACTGAAGGGAATCAGGGGATGTATGAAATGGTTTGAGCATGGGCCTAGTAGGATAGAAACAGCCCATGTACGGGGATTGAAAGGTTACATATTCTAGGAACTAGAACAAGGAGACTGGTGAAGATCCTTAGGGGCCAGTTTGGCAACTCTACTAATAGAGTCAAGTGAAGTAAAGTTGATTTTGAAGAAAGAATAAAATGTAAGTGGGTTATGATGGTATTTTATTTTTAGCTGTTTGTTAAGGAACCTTTTTGACTTTTTGTATGAAAAAGTGGAGTTTTTGTGTATTTTAGTGGATAAAGGTGGTTGCTTTTGACTTTTTTTGAAAAAGATGAGGGATTTTTTAATTAAAGTGTTTTTGATATGGCATCGTGTCTGAAAAATGGAGGCTTTACTTGACTTTTACTATGTTAGTAAAGTGCCAAACTAGCCTCATAGTTTGGCACTTTACTGTCAGACAAGATGTTACATCAAAAGCACTTTAATTTAAAACTCCCTCCATCTTTTTCAAAAAAAAAGTAAAAAAGCAACCACCTTTATCCACTAAAATAAAAAAAAAAAACTTCACTTTCCCATACAAAAAGTTAAAAAGAATTCCATAACAAGCAACTAAATATAAAATACCATCATAACCCACTTATATTTTATTTTTTCTTCAAAATCAACTTTACTTCACTTAACTTTATTAGTAGAGTTGCCAAACTGATGAAGTTGCGAGGAAGGATATGGTGGATTGTGGAGTAAAACATGGCTGTAAATAGGGTTGAGTGGAAAAGGATCTTGTTGAAATCCTGGGATTTGGGATACAAATTATACAATATCATGATTTGTTTTGATGTGAGGAAAAACTGTTCATATCCATACAACTATCCCTGGTAATCTTAAGATTCAAGTGTGAACCACAAGGTTTGGTACTTGTTTCATCGAAACTTACCATTCTGCATCAAATCTTATGATTCAGGGGATTCCTCCTAGTGGGAATAGCAACAGTCGAAGGCTATATTTAATTTAATTTGTTTCAGTTTTTTATTTTCCTTTCTGGTGTTATTGGAGGTTATCTACTGAATAAGGAATTTGTCGGATTTGGAGAAGTATCAGAGAAACATAAAAGGAGGCATGTGGAGGAATGACTTTCATCACATTTGGTTTTAGCTGCTTCCTTTTTCCCCTTATGAACCACTTCAAGTTCAACCGATACTCCTGTCATGTGACATTTGGTGATTTGGAAGGAAAAAAAAGAGCAAAATAAAAAACTGCAGCTAGTGTATTTTGTCTAAAGACAATATTTTGTACATGTTCATCCATTCGCACATCGTATATGATATATTGGTAACAATATGTCAATGATGTTCTTCATATCATTTTATCAGTCTTATTTATCATAGAATTAATGCTTATGAATAGGTGGATTGAAAATATTTGTTGTTTTATTTTTTAGATTTTTTATTGTTTATCATTATTTGCTGTGTGATTCTGGTTTAGAGAACAATTGTGATGATCATAACCTATGAACCATAAGCATGAAAAATGTATGAGCTCTCACACCTTCCGTTGGGATGAAATCCAACATTAGTTTGTACAATCTGTTTATTGATTCCATCATGCAAAAACCACAGAAAGTATTATAAAAAGGGAGAGAGAAAACAAACACCTCGGACTTTATAGTTCAAGATGGCTGCTTCTGTAAACCAAGTTTGGGTAAGCATTCTGCTGCATGCCTGATCTCTGTTTCTCTCATTTCATCTGTCACCATCTCTCATCTACCTCTTGCTTGATAAATTTTGTTCATTGTTGAATTTGTATGGATATATTGACAATGATCCTACCTAAAGACCCTTTCTATGTGTTCCATGCAAGGAAACTTACCATGCATGAAACTCCACATAACCTCATCCCCGTTAAATACATGACAACCGTGCAACATTTTACTTTTTGGGCTACATGGGGGGATTCAAACTGACTCACATAACTCATGTTTTTAACAATCATACAACAATTCTACCAAAAAACAATCATACGACAATTGGTTGCACAAATCTCTCTCATTCCTCTGGTTACGTGATGTTTTTGTTTGGTTGATGGATAGACTGGATCTTTAGTTTGATCAATAATCCCAATCAGATATAAGATGGGCCATTCCATTTTTTTACCAGCTTTATGCATGAAAATAGTACATATTTCCAGTATTGCGTGTAAATTTCTTCTTACATTACCAATTTGAAGGCATTGTGCTCCATTGAGAGAGGTCAAGACTTCCCTGAAAATTGTTTTGACTTGTGAATGTGTTCCTGTTAGCCGTTGTGTTTGGGTGGGCTGTTTCATTTGGAGGCCCATCTCTCTGTGGACCCCACTCCAACGGGGTAAAGAAAAGAAAAAGACAACTGTAGTTACCATGGCTAGATGTAGGAGTTAGCAATCAAAAGAAAAGAGAGGGTCGCGCCTTGGGTGGACCGCTCTCGGTGATTGTACTCTTGAGTGCGATAGAGGATCATGACTCTGCACTCGTCTAAACTTTAATTATTGCTTCATCTTCTTATAGGTCCCTTACTCTTATAGTGGGGTTGATGGCACCTGTACTCATCTGAGTTGGCTTGAAGTGACCAATTGACTTTATTTATGATAACCTTGAGGTGGTTCGTCCGAGGCTGCATTTATCACAGTATTTTGACCTTACCACGAAACTTAGGTGAGTCAGGTTTTATCCTCTCATTTCAAGGAACCAACTGACAGGGTGCATTGGTTGGCATGAGATTTTATACAACTAACAAATGTTGATGAGATTTTATACAACTAACAAATGTTGATAGGATGAAATAGTATATCTTTGTTTCAACAAAACTCGCCCTTCTCTGAAGTGGGGCTAAACCACATTTCTGAAATGCAAGAATCTCTGTTTTTGGTTTTCCCTAATAGCTTTTTTCCACTTGTTTCATACAACAGCAGCCACAAATGATATATTTTGGGTTTTATTTATTTAAAAACTTAGTATGAAATACCATTATGAAACAAAGGTTTTATTTATACTGCTGACAAAAACAGGATATGCGGTTCAGCCCCATTTCAGAAAGGGCGAGTCCGGATCCCCTGTTTTGTCGTATCAACATTAGCCGGCTTTATAAAATCTCAATTGATTCTTTGGAATGAAGAAAGAAGTTCACGATAAAACAGTATCTCCATGTTTCAACAAAATAAAGATCTGAACTCCTTCAAGGCTGCCTAATTACTTCTCAGAGATGGTTACTTGGTTCTTTAATCAGAGAAGTGTAATTAGCTTTCTAGAAGTGCACCCCAGTTTGCCTGCCTTGTCTGATTGCATCCCAATCTCAGATTTGGGTGAATCTGTGGCTTGCAGCTGGCAACAGATGTTTTCCAATGCTGGGATGATTTTGATCCCTATGTGTTGATGAAAGTTAATATTTTCTGGTTTCAGCATTTTGGATGTGATTTCTCAAAAACAAGTCAGCAGTTTTTATCACGTGCTGCTAATCTAATCAAATCAAACAATGAATGACCTCTTGACGGACAAACCGATGGCTAATAATAAAGAGCGATTATGAAACCCAACGCAACAGGGTGTGTGGTTCGAAGGACAGTACCAGTCCTGTTTGTTGAGAATCTCATATTCAGAACCATGAATCCATCACTGGATGGGCACCACCCACCAATTATCTCTGATTAAGGAGAATTATTAACTCCACATGAGAAAGGCTTCAAGAAGTTATGCAACCAAAATCTTCTTATTAATCACTTGATGACGTTTCATTAAAGAAACAGGGGAGATTCCATAATCGAATTGAAAATGAATATATCTGTAAATGGAAGGGTGGAAGTAGGGACAAAACTTTACGGATTCAGGAACCCAACATGGATCCATGTAGTATATACTGTTTATTATAATTAAAAGACACAGACCAAAACTGAAGGCCTTGGGCCAAATTGAGACTCGAGCCATATTAAGCTAAAAATCATGTTTACCAGATAAGATCAGATTTGAAGTTAAATGAATCATTTAGAAGAAGCCACCACTAAATTAGTGATGAAATTCGCAGCAACTTCCAACCAGAGGTGTAAATGAGCCAAGATGAGCTGAGCTTAGAAAAGCCCAACATGATAATAGCCTGAACAATAAACAAACCAACGCGTGCTCAGTGTGACAGCACCACATCTTGAGCTAAAGCTTGATTTAGAGAGAAAAAATCTAGATTGGACAAGTGCGCTATCTATTAAAAAGAAGGTTAAGGTCTACTGATACTGGACCAACACCAAATGCTTGAGATACTTAAAACTAAACTCCTTAGAAAGAATATTCCCATTCAAAAACTCAAGTGAAGAATCATTCACCATCCAAAGGCAGCTTATTTGATGGCCACTCATAGGTTTTCTTCACCTCCAATCCTTCAGACCAAGTCAGATTCATGTTGAGTTAGATTTGGGATGTATTCGATGATGATTGTGGGCCCACTCTGAAAGAGATCAATTCATCTCAACCCCGACCTAACCCTCTAATAGAAAGGGTCAACCCAAACCCTAAATTAGCTGGTCAAGGTTAGACTAGCCATCCAGGTGGACCCCCATTTTGCTGGTCAAATTGTGGCAAGCTATGAAGCATAACCATGTGATGTGACATTCCTATTGATCGACATCAAATGAAGAACCAACTTCATATTGGATTTTATACGAAGTGCTTTTCTGGTCATGGGAGTTTTGACTGCGGGCGTTAATTAAGTCCTGAAGAACATTCAAATGCCTTGGCTGAAGTTAAGAACGTGCCCTAGATTCTCCGTCTTTGCCAATTGCTGTCAATTTGACCATGGCCAAGGCTCAGGTTGTGCCATTTGATTATCCGTCTGCTGCTGTAAATGTGACATTGTTCAAAAGCTCAGGCAGTGCTGTTGCTTCACCATTTTTGTCTGCTGCTGTTTATGCTAATGGTCAGTTCTGCAAATCTTCACTCACAATAACTTTTTTTTTTTTCTGAAAAACTTCACTCACAGTAACTTCTTTTTTTTTCCTGAAAAACGTCACTCACAGTAACTTTTTTTTTTTTTCCTTCCACTACTATACATTTTTCAAGCAAATTTTGTAACAGTATGTAGCACATTAAAATGCCAAATCAAATGGGAATTACAGCATTTGACAATCACTTGGTAGGCCTACCAAGGGAAACAAATGACAACAAATAACAAATTGAATGAGCTTCGAAAATGCGACCGACTGTATAGGAAAAACCAGTACCTGACATGGTAGCAGAATAGGATGGCTTGATGCATCAAATGAAACTGCCAACACATTGAGGCCCACTATAGACTGACCAATACACTCCACTCATGACACAGCCATCACGCACGACACACTTGGCCGGGCCTTAATTACAGCCCAATGTTGAAGAACCTCTAGTTTGTTTCAAATTTTCCAAAACGGTCCATTTCGTCATGGCATTGTTTGACAACATCATCAAGTTCAGGGAATGCTGACAAAAGGAGCAACTCTAGAAGGTCGAACGCCAGTTGCTTCAAGCAAACAGGGGACTGTAAGGTGGAAAAGAAAGCGCTTACCAAAAAGAACATTGATGAATCATCAAGAGTTTCAGACAATAAACAGAAGGTGTTACCAACATAGTGTTTGAGGGGAAAAAAAAAAAACACCCACATCTAGAGAAACTAATAATGGATGGTAACCAAACGAATGTTTTGACAACAAAATACTTGTCAGTTCCTCAAGTCACACGAGTCAATATTCTTTACATGATAGTTTTCATAATACAGAAATATAAACTAGATACTTGAGATAGGGGTGTTCACGCGCTGGGCTAAGCAAGATCTAGGCCCGGCCCGGATTAAACAACAGGCCCCACCCCAGGCCAAGCCCGACTTGGGCCATAAGAACGTGGCCTGAGCCCAGCCAACCTAGAAAATGGGAGATGTTAGCCAACCCAACTTGTAGCTCACCTAGTTACGATGTTTGTTTGTGTGCGAGAGAATGTGTGTTCAACTCCTCCCTTACACGAAAAAAGAACTACTTTTTTCTTAAATAGTGCCTCTCACTCGGACCGGGCTTTCTACCACTTAATCTGAACCCGGACCATATAATAAACAGGGACAGAGTTTATATCCAGGCCCAGCCCAGTACTAAAAGCTAAGACTCAAGCCAGCCAAAGCCGGGCTGGCCCGATCCATGAACACCCCTAACTTGAGATGCAATCAAACCATATCAACTAAGCACACTTCTTATTAATGAAGATGCAAAGCTATAACAATAATGCGAAGATTAGGAAGAGAGAGACTACTAAAGGCCCGTTTGCCGAATTCATACTGAACTGTCGGAAATCATAGGCAGAGAGCATATTGAAGAGGTGACCATCGAAGGCTTTGGATTAATTATGTTGGGAATCATGTGGTCCTCCAGAACACCATACCCTGATGAAGCACCATAAGTTGCTGGGGTAATACTTTGATGTCAATATGTCATTCCTGACTACTACGTAGGGATGTAAATGGGTCCCCGATTCTCTAATTACCCGGAGGTTCCGACCCGTTAGAAACTGGGTTTGGGTCCTTATTTAAGCCCCAATAAGTAAATGGGTCCGGGTCCGGTTCCACCTTGGTTTGGAACCGTGGACCCGAGACCAGACATATTACCTAAATTTTCGAAAATATCTCCTAAAAATCATATTTTTTTAATATCATTCTCTACCTAGATCCGAACCTAGATCCGGACCCGTCCCATTTATGGTTTTGGTTCCGGTTCCGGAGCCAAGAAACCGGTTCCGAAACGGTTCGAGTTCCGGGTCCAGTTCCACCTTTTTCCTAACGGTGTGGACCCAGAACCGGAACCGACCCGTTTACAACCCTACTACTACGTAAATAAAATTATATTTTGAATATGATTGGCTTATCATATGATTTAATTCTAATCCAAAAAGATTATGTAAACATGAAAACAAACTGATATAGAGAGGTGAATGTGATTGGCTTATCATATGATTTAATTCTAATCCAAAAAGATTATGTAAACATGAAAACAAACTGATATAGAGAGGTCTCCCTCAACAGTCAACCATCTCATTGTCCCTCTAGTACTCCTGTTTCCCTCCTCTTTCCCATAATCAACAGATTACCAAGTATGAAGGGCTATACTACAAATTACCTAGTGTGAAGGGTATCTAAACAAAACAAATGTAATGACATCTAAATGCAATCAACAAATTACCAAGAGTCACAGGGTGGGGTGGTATCACAAATCAAAAACCTGTCATGGGACAGGCGTGAGTCGGGGTGGGTTCAGTAGCACGGACAGTTGCCATCCCTAAACTGGGTGATATTCAAAATTATGACCATTCAAAGGATGTTGATAAACACTTTCCCTTTTGTAAGATACGCTCTAATGCACTAGAATCAAGTTCCTCAGTATGGAATTTTTCCTATCTTAGCAAAGTATATGATCGAGTGGATGTTTCTTTTAACTTTTGAGTATTGTAGGCTTTCAACAAGAGGACTCATAAGAACATTGAGAGAGAGAGAGAGAGAGAGAGAGAGAGAGAGAGAGAGAGAGAGAGAGAGAGACAGAGAGAGAAAATCACATTTTAAAAGAAAAAAATCACCTGAAGAAAAAAGTAAATGTCCTTGGCACTCCTTTCATACTCCTTACGACCAACAAGTCCTACTAGAGCAGCCGGAGCATTGTCTGCAAGCACAAGCAGAAAAGAAATGAAGATTAAAAAAAACATGATATGCAAATAGGAGAAGCACTTTTTCTCTAAAACTGGTGACAAGCATAAGCACAAAATGTCAACTGGCAAGTAAAAATTAAGGACACAAACATATAGAAAAGTGATGATTAAAATATCAACAGAAAATGAAGCACGGGAAAATTAATTAGTGACACGTAAATTTTTAGCTTTTGGTATGAAGGATTTCCCCTACATACATAAGATATTCCAAGTTAAATTCAAGGCTGTGGGAATCATGCAGGTCAACCCAGATCATATTCGACAAAAACAGTATAGCTGGACACCAAGTACACACACCATAAGATAGCCTGTTAAGTTTGGATACAAAAAGACCATTTCCTGAGTCAGGGCCACGTGATTAAACATACTTGATGAATATGCTGAAACTGGAGCAGAAATCTATGCTGAATGTGATACCCACACAAGAAATCAGGTCAGATTTGTTACTAGACAAGGCATGATAATATAAACAATGCTTCATTTTCCACTTATTTGAGAGGGAAACTATGACATTGTTAAACTGTTATCTGCATTTTTTCAGTGACAAGAACAATAGCCACTCTTTGAAATAGAGAAAACTTGGAATGTTCAAAGTATTCAATATCTAACTTTACGAAGGGAATTGGGCCTTCAGAGGTAATAAGAAAAATGCACTCCATAGAGAATGAACACGAAAACGGCACTCAAAATGAAAATTTGAACATACCAATCATTAGTTCACGAACAAAATTAGCACGTCGAATAGCCTCTTGTTCTTGTTCATTGGTCAACAAGTTGTCCACCTTTTCGCTGCGTCTCTCAACTTCCATCTTAGATGAAGCCAGCTGGCTGCCCGGTGAATTTTGAGACTGGCTTCTATATGGGGGTGGGCGCTGACGCTTTGGATGTTTGGTTATGAAGATTCCATCAGGCCAAAGGATCTGTCCAATTATGCATACAACATAAACATATCCAAACGTCAACCTTATTGGAGAAAGGTAGATTTTATGTGTGTGTGTGTGGTTGGCAGGAGGAGGAGGAGGAGGGGGGGGGGGGGGGGGGGGGGGGGGGGGCGGCGGCGGTGGATGGGGGATGTGTTGTGTGATATGATCTAAGGAAGAAACCTACAATTTAATTTGTGTTGGTAAAGAAATTAAAAAAATGGGTTTCAAAATCCTTCCCTTCATATTCCAAAATGAGAATTTTCAAAGAAAAATGGAAAGAATGAATGAATGAACAAGGAACATAATTACAAGAAGAAAGAAAAAGAGTGACGAAAAGGATGAAAAACCGGTACCTATGCATTCCAGTGTCTACAGAGAGTGCATCTCTCGGTATGTCTCTCTCTATTGCTAATCCCATTACATGGTCCTAAAATTTCGTTCTCCAAACGTAGCATATATGTTCTCTGTAGATGATACATCTAAATCAATTGTTTTAGTTTCTAAAGACCACTTACTCAGACTCGTTTTCACTTGCAGATCAACTCAATTTGATGGGTCGTCCAGTCAGGTGAGTTAATGAGTCCACCTGCTCAGATTAGTTATTGAACAGGATAACCTTTCAATGGTCCACATCAAGATAAGTGTGTTATTTGATTGGATATTTCCACTATTCTACTCTGAAAATTTTTGAGTTTTCAAACGCTGTTATGCCCATTAGCGTCAAAGACACCACAGTTCTATTTTAAGGAAATCAGCACCTCCGGGACCGTACAAGATTGAATGATACTATACTCCGTACGCGAAGGATAACCAAGGACTTAGGACTAGATAATAATGACTCCTTGACTTGTGATTACTCTATAAGTTGGTGTATACGTTCCTCAAGGTATTATTTACCTGGCCTGGGAATGTTTCCTTTTTTCTTTTATTTATTTATTTTTTAATGGTAACTTGAATTAAAAAAGGCTTAACAGTACAACAGAATTATACCGTAAAGCAAGGGCCAAGACCCCAAAAAACAAGACCACTCAATAAGTAAAAGCCAAAAAACGAAACAGCTTTACAAAACAACAGCTAAAAAAGACCAAAATCACTAATATGAAGGGGGAAAGAAATTGCAACTGCTGCTTATTGACACCGTCCTTAGCTAGCATATCTGCCGCATCATTCGCTTGCCTCTTTACATGAGAGAAGGAAGCAGAGGTAATATTGGCAAGATCCCAAATCTCCCCTACGATGTCTGCAAACCTCTATGGTGGGCTAGAGCTCCTCGAAGCCCACCCAACACAAGAGGAATCCCCTTCCACTAGTAGATTATCTATGTGCAAGCGTTGCACTTCCTGGAGGCCCGTCCTTAAAGCTAAAAGCTCAGCTTTATTAACTGAGCAATTACCAATAGAATGACGTAGCCAAAATCCACGATCGAACAACAGATCAATCTCCCTAAGGATTGATCGAATCCAAAGATGGATTCCAGCCACTAGGGCAACCTCACAAGAGGAGAAAACACCATAATTGAAGAGAAAACTCTCATAACTCAAAAGATTAATTGATAATAAGCATGCCTATAACAATAAGGCCTAATATCCTTTTATAAAGGAGTTGGCTTGATCCCTAAGCAACTATATTTCCTAATATATGAATCATATCTAAAATAAAAAGGAAACTAAGTAATATTAATCATAAACAAACCAAACTACTAAATAATATTTCCTACCCCTTGGGCCTATGGACTGGACCCAATGGGTTGGCCGACCTATTGTCTGGCGTGCATCAATTCCCCCACTGCTTGAAAAAAAAATCGACTCCAGCCAGTTGATAGTCTAATAAAAAAGGAGAGAATTCGACCACAAATTCTGAAAAAATGCCCGCCTGGGTCGAAAATCAATCGCACAAACATATGTTTCTTCTTTTGATTTGCATTCTCATGACATGGCTTGGAACACAAACATCTGTTTCTTCTTTTGATTTGCATTCTCACGACATGGCTTGAAAGCTTAATGCGGTCTTTTACTCCATTGAGGGGTAGATGGGAGGTTTTGCTTCTGTTGATGTCTATATTGAGTTTGGATGCGTGATCTGACCATTAGAAGCATCAGTCGTTGCCTTTGTACCGACGGAGAATGAACATTAACTATCCATCGGTGATTGCCAAAAATGAAGTCAATGTGAAGAACTTCGATCACTTGATCTGCTTGCAAAACTACTGGAACAATGGACTTGATTTCTGATGGCCCAATTGGGTTTTCTGGAAATGGTTTGACAATTGGAACCACCAGATGTCCAATCTTCTCACTAACTTGATCAGAGTATTCAATGTTTGATTGTCTTAGCTCTTTCTCAGCCTTTTGAGGTTTTTACCTCACATTACTTTGCTCAATATTGTCTGTACTGACGAAATCATCTTTGCCAAGAACTTTCTCTTCGATGCCATCATTGATGTCTTCTGTCTTCACTTTTAGTGCAATCATGGCTTCTTTTTCAACTTTTTGCACTTTCTGTGGCTCTTCACTTGAAGGTGATTATGTAGACAAAGATGGGGCTGTTGAGTTCATTGGAACGAGAGTCCTTTTTCCATTCCACAAAATGGTATATGTATTCGCCTTTTTATCATGGTACGCTTTTCAATCAAAAAGCCATGGACGTCCAAAAATAATATGAGCAATATTCATATGAATCACATCACACCAAATTTTGTCTTCATAATGGCCCATTTTGAATCATACCAAACATCTATGAGTGATGGGGATGACATGACCTTTAGCCTATGTGATTTGGTAGGGCTTAGAAAGCTTCTTAGTTGGCCAATGAAGTTTGTCAATGACCTCTTGTGCGAGAAAATTTATTGCACTACCATTGTCAATAATCAAATTAGCAGATTTATCTTCGACTCTTATCCGTGTGTGGTATTTCTGAGCGAGTCTCCATTCTTCTTCTTCCTTTCATTTGTATTGGAAGTCTGCGAATGACAATAGTGGGATTGTCTTCTCCTGCAAAAAGTCTTTCCACAATATGAGCTCTTTGTCGACATTGTTGCCTGTGAGACTTTCTAAGAATGCGCTCTACACGGATGGCTTCTAAGTATGCCTCTTGACTGGTTTTGCAATAATTTATATATTTCAAGATGTCGGATCTCAAGCCTTGGACATAACAAGCTAAATCATGTATCTCGTCTTCCTCCAATTGGCATATCTCATGCAACTCTCAAAATTGGCAAGTGTATTCATCAACTGTCAAGTCTTCTTGCTTCAAATTAAGAAATTGCTCAAAGTAGAACTCATTCTCAAAATACTAATCTCCATATGTAAATTCATACCAAATCCTTTGAAGTGCAATTGAGCTCCCAAAAATCTTCATATTGACTTGAATCAAGAGGAAACACAGAGATAATATTTTTCTTTGAATGGACTAACCTGATTTTGGAGATCGCAGGTATGAGCGGGTCGCTGTTTGGAATCCGGATGATTTAAATATTGTTGCTTGATAGGCTGGGCTAATGATACTCTGAATGAGTCAGATTGGAATTGGGCCCACATGACTCAGGCCACAAATTTCTGCACTTTCTTTTTTTTTTTTTAATTCTGCTGCTAGTGGGCTGGTTTAGGTCGGACTCAAATCAGGCCCAGATTACAGGTCAGGCTCAAACTGGAAAATGCAAATTCAGTATGCTGCAAGTGGGCTGGATTTGGGCTCGGGTTCAGGTTGGACCTGAATTGCAGGTTAGGCCCAGACTTCTGGTTAGCACAGATTGCAAACATGAGGGAGTCCCTTTGCTTCTCTTCAAGTAACGTGCAAAGAATGAGAATAAGAGACAACTCCGCTTACTGTTTGGGCAAAACGAAGGAGAGTGGGCTTGTGCGCTACTGTTCTTCGATGATGGTGCTGCGATGTTGTGCAGCGAGGCTGATGGTGTGGTGCGCTGGCTGCTGGTTGTGCCTGGAAATAGCACAGGTGAAGACTTTCTGCCTAGGGTCTTGTGCAGGAAGAGAAATAAAAAAAGGGTGTTGTTTTGTTGCTGAGATGGAAACAGAAGGGGAAGAGGTGCTGGTGCTAGACGACGAGGTAAGAATGCTGCTGTTGAAGTCAACGACAGACGATGCTGGGTGCTGCGACGCTGAAGATGGAGTTGCAGGCTGGCTGTTGCTGCGATGAAGATGGAGTTGCAGACTGGCTGTTGCTGCGATGAAGATTGATGGTGCTGCTGGAGTGCTTGTCGTCGGTGCCAGGTATTCTCAAAACTCAGTGCCCTCTTCTTCTTTCTTCTGCTGCTCCACTCTTTCTTCTTCTTTTTCTTTCTTTCTTCTCTCTGTTTCTTCTCCTTTCTGCTTATCGCTTTTTCTTTTCTGCTGCTTTCTTTCTTTCTGCTACTACTGTTTTTTTTCTCTGCTGGTTTCTCTCTTTTCTTCTGCTCTTTGTTTTTTTTTTTTTTTTTTTTTTTTTTTTTTTTTTTTTTCTCCCCTAGTTCTCTGCTGGTCTTTTCTTCTCTTTCTGTTCTGTTTTCTTTTTTTTTTTCCTTCTACTGCGGCTGCTTCTGCTCCTTCTCTCTCTATTTCTGTTCTCTGTTTTTTTTTTATTCTACTCTCTGTGTTCTTTCTTTTCTTTTCTTTCTTTTTTTTTTTTTTTTTTCTTTCTTGGGTATGGGAATTGGAAGTGGTTGCTGGGTGTGTGAAGGCAGAGGGTGGGGCAGTATGGGTTTGGGACGGGAGAGGGGAGATGGGGGAGGGGTTAGGGTTTTCGAAAGTTTGGAAAAGGGATGGGCTTGATCTGGTCGGGGTTCTGTCAGGGACGGTGGGCGGCTGTTGATTGTAGGGAAGTTAGGTTCTGTCAGGTTTGGGGATTTGGGCCTCAGTTCGATAGGTGGATTAGGGATGGGGCTTGGGTTCTGCCGTTGGGTGTTTTAACAAAGTGTGGGGGCTGGGAACAGGGAGTTGGGTTCTGGGAGTGGTTCGGTAGTTGGGTAGGGGCTGCAGAGGTCTCTGGTTGGCGTGGGATTTGGTTACATGAAGTTGGTGATGGGAATAGGGATGGTGGGTTCGGTGGACAGGATGATGATGGATTTGTGTGTGTGGGTGTGGGGTTTTGGGGGGGGCACTAGGACAACCTTACAAGAGGAGAAAACACTATAATTGAAGAGAAAACTCTCATAACTCAAAAGATTAATTGATAATAAGCATGCATATTACAATGAGGCCTAACATCCTTTTATAAAGGAGTTTGATTGATCCATAAGCAACTATATTTTCTAATATATGAATCATATCTAAAATAAAAAGGAAACTAACTAATATTAATCATAAACAAACCAAACTACTAAATAATATTTCCTAACTAAATAGATGTCCCCTTGGGCCTATGGACTGGACCTAATGGGTTGGCCGCCCTATTGTCTGGCCTGCACCATAGAACCTGAATAAGAAGAGATGATCTTTGCATCACAGTTACCCCACCAATACCTGCTCTTCCTAGATTTCCAGTGACACTGCTGTCAAAGTCTAGCTTAAACATTCCAGCCAGAGGTGGGGACCGCCTAATAGATAAAATGGGTCTACTGGTGAAAGAGAAAGCAACCTCTTCCAAATTTCTCATAATCACCAAGATGGAGAAATCACTAAAAGGGGGAAACGGGTAGGATTGAAACCCACGAAGCCACGAGGAACTTTACCTTCTCTTTCAAATGATCAATAGAAGAGTCAGAGTTTTCAAAGCATCTTGCATTATGCTCTCTCCAAATAACCCAAATGATGGCTAAGAAAGAGACTTTCGACATGATTCTGCCCATTGGCGACCCTACTGCCAATTTCCATGACTCAAAGTGCTAAAGGAGAGATTCTGAGAGAACCCAATCACAACCAAACCATCCGAGCACCGCAATCCAATAAAGAGTTGGCCGTCATACAGTTTAGAAGCAAGTGATTGCCAGATTCCTAGTCATTGAGGCACAGCGGGCATGCGCTAGAAAGAACTATCCCGCAACGCTTAAGATTGTCTATGGTTAAGATTTTCCCGAGAAGAGCATTCCTAGCAAAAGCCAAGACCCTTGGAGGGGACTTAAGACTCCACAAGCTAGTCACCGAAGGTCCCTCTACTAGACTCTTAAAGAAAGAAGACACAGAAGGAGCCATCTGTTCACACTGTCCGCACCCTTTTATCCTTCCCTAAAAATGAAATATACGTTTCTTCAAGCTCAGTAAGCATGCCAAGCAACTGAAGTTCCTCTTCTTCTGAAGGACTTCTCCTGACTATTGGAGCCCAAACAACAGAGTTGCTAACTCTAGAAAAATAATTTCTCACATTAGCATTTTAGCGAACTGTGCGAACTACCGAGGGATTAAATTGATGAGCCATACGATGAAATTATGGGAGAGAGTTATTGAGAGAAGACTAAGAAGAACAACAAACATTTCAGATAATCAATTTGGTTTCATGCCTGGGAGATCAACCATGGAGGCTATCTTTCTCTTGAGGAGGTTAATGGAACAGTATAGAGAAGGCCAGAGAGATTTACATATGGTGTTCATTGACTTGGAGAAGGCCTATGACCGGGTTCCTAGGGAGATTCTATGGGGAGTACTAGAAAAGAAAAGAGTGTGTGTCGCATATATTGAGGCGATAAAGGATATGTATGATAGAGCCGTGACATCTATAAGGACGACTGGCGGAGAGACTAAGGAGTTTCCTATCACGATTGGTCTACACCAAGGCTCAGCGTTAAGCCCGTACTTGTTTGCCCTAGTTATCGATGAGATTACAAGACATATTCAGGATGAGGTGCCGTGGTGTATGCTATTTGCAGATGACATTGTTTTAGTAGATGAGACGAGAGAAGGAGTGAATGCTAAGCTAGAAGTATGGCGGAAAACGTTAGAGACAAAAGGGTTTAGGCTAAGTCGATGCAAGACGGAATATATGGAGTGCAAGTTTAGCCAAAGTAGGACACTTGGTAACATAGAAGTAAGTTTAGGCACACAAAAGATTGTAGAGAAAGAAAACTTTAGGTACCTTGGATCGATGGTGCAACAGGATGGAGGGATTGATACTGATGTAAGTCACAGGATTCAGGCAGGGTGGACCAAATGGAGGAGTGCTTCGGGGGTCTTGTGTGATCGGAAAGTCCCCCTCAGGGTTAAAGGAAAGTATTATAAGGTGGCGGTAAGACCAGCATTGTTATATGGATCAGAGTGTTGGGCAGTAAAGCATAATCATGTTAAGAAGATGGAAGTTGCGGAGATGAGAATGCTAAGATGGATGTGCGGGATCACAAGGAGAGATAGGATTAGGAATGAGGAGAATAGGGGCAAAGTAGGAATAGCACCGATTGGAGATAAAATGAGAGAAAATCGACTAAGATGGTTTGGCCATGTTAGAAGGCGGCCAATGGAAGCACCTGTTAAAAGGTGTGAAGGCATAGAGATTGCCAGGAGTAGGAGAGGGAGAGGGAGACCCAAGAGAAGTTGGAAAGAAACTATTAAACACGACCTTGCCTACATGGATCTAACGGAGGACATGGCCCTAAACAGATTTGATTGGCGTCGTCAAATCCATATAGCCGACCCCACCTAGTGGGAAAAGGCTTGGTTTGGTTTGGTTTAGCATTTTTGTCTACAGCGCAGGAGAAGAGCCTGGGATACTTGTTTGCAAGAGAGGAGTTTCCAACCCATAAATCAAACCAGAACTGGATCTTCTGCCCACAACCTACCGAAATCTGATGTTCGAAAGAAAATCAGTTTTAGTTGATAAAATTCCTTTCCATAAGCCTGAACATGTCCGATTGGTGTTTGGGACAACCCACCCCTCTCACACAACACCATATTAGGCTAAGACTACCCTTTTTTCACAAACCATCTTGGTTATCCCCCAGACTCTAAAGTCATTTACCGAGGAGAGCAAGGTTCATCTCCTTTATGGGTCTGATACCCAACCCAGTCTCCTTTTTGGAGTTACAGACAGCCTTCGATAACACTAGATGAAATTTGTGCTTCACCTCCCGACCTTGCCAAAGAAAACCACGTTGAAGTTTTTCGATCCAGTAACTTCACTCGGGCACTTAAATAAATACGAGAAGTAAATGAGGAGGTTGGAGAGTGCTGACTTGTTGAGAGTGATGCTTCCATGAAGACAACTTCCTCTCCATTCTTTCCAATAGAGAGTTCCATAGAGCTTTCGTGGCCCTTCCAAGGCAAAGAGGAAGGCCGAGATAGGTGATCAGACGACTAATAGCTTTGCACCCAAGATCTCTACTAAATCTTCAAGCTGGTCGGACTCTACATCTACCCCAATAAGTTTGCTTTTAAAGAAATTGACCTTGAGCCCGGAAACACAGCTTCATAGCATAACAAGGTAGCCTTCACATTTTTCACTTAGTCTACATCCACTTCACAAAAGATAAGAATATCGTCTGCATACTGTAAACGGTTAATAGGGGCAATCCTCTAGCTGGAGTAAAACCTGTGATTAAGCCAACCCTTCCTGCTACTGCAAGCATTCTGCTTAAAGCTTCGCCAACAAGAACAAAGAGGGAAGGGGAGAGGGGTCACCCAAATGCAAACCCCTCTTAACAGGGAAGAAACCTTTTGGGGAACCATTGATGAGAATTGAAAGGTGAGCTGACAAGAGACATTCCTTAATCCAACCTCTCCACTTTGCACCAAAATCCATTCTTCTCATCATATACTGAAGGAAGTCCCAATCAACCTGTCATAGGCCTTTTCAAGGTCAAGCTTGCACAACAGATGCGGTCTTACTCTTATGCCTTGAGTGCAGATATTCATTAGCAATAAGGACACCATCCAAGATTTGTCAACCATGAATAAAAGCTCCTTGAGCTTCCGAAGTAATGTGAGGGAGAACTCTATGAATCCTAGAAGCCAGCACCTTTGCTAACATTTTATATATACTTCCAATGAGACTAATAGGGCAAAAGTCTCTTACGCTCCTGCTCCTGATTTTTTAGGGATGAGTAGTTTGAAGGAAGCCCCAATGTGTTTAGATAATCTCCCTCTATAGTGGAATTCAAACATAAATGCCATCATCTCCTCCCTAATATCTTCCCAAAACTGTTGAAAGAAAGCAATCGGGAATCCGTCTGCCCCTGGAGCTTTGTCTCCTACTAAGTCAAAAATGGCGTCCTTAACCTCACCTTCTTTGAACTCTCTTTCAAACCAATGGGATTTGTGCTACCCTAAGCTATCAACCTCTAAGTTGTCCAAAGAGGGTCTGATCCAATCTTCTTTCAAGTATAGATTATTTTAGAACTGCAATATATGTCCAACAATAGAGTCCTGATCTTCGAAACTGATGTCTCCATCTTGAATGGCTACAATTCTATTGGTGTGATTTCTGGTTGAAGCCAAACCATGGAAGAACTTTATATTTTTGTCACCTTCCTTCAACCAATCACTACGCGATCTTTGCTTCTATTCGATTTCCTCTTCTTTGGTTTTTCTTTGAAAAAGTTCCTTTATCTCACATCTTTTTTGTGAGTCTTCAGCTAAAAGCTTGCCCAATTCCTCCTTAGAATCTAAACTCTGGATCTCTAGAAGTAGACCCGCTTTAACCATTTCAACTAGCACAAAAACCCGTGCTAATCACGGATATTGTGAGGTTTTGTGTATCTTAGCAGTTGTAGAAACCGAAAATAACTTCCGGTCAAAATTAGAAAATATGGTCAAAATTAGATCCAAAACCTTCCAACTTAATATATTATAATGGTTCCAAATTCTGCCCTAGCCCATTCTTTGATTTTCAGTTTCATTTGTTCAGTTTTCCAGCCAAACTAAAACCAGCACAACCCTCAATCCTTGTGGATTTCCGCCAATCATGAATCAGGTCCGGGAACTTGATCTCTTCCAACCACATTAATTCAAACCGAAATGGGGCAGGACCCCACCTCTCCAAGTTTGAATCAAGAATAATTGGGCAATGATCAGAAATCAGTTTTGGCAGAACCAACTGACAGGCACGAGGGAACATGTCCAACCAATCCACAGAAACGAGAAATCTATCGAGTCTCGACATGGATGTGTTGGATTGGTGGTTAGACCAAGTGAAGGAGGCTTCAGTTGCGAATCTACTAGGACATGTGAATTAATCCAATCTGAAAATGCCCTCATATCAGCTGAAAAATTACAACCCCCCAAATTTTCCTCTGGGAATCTAATAATATTCAAGTCCCCTCCAATGCACCAAGCACCAGCACATCGTTCTCTGATGGAATCTAACTCATTCCAAAATTAACCTCGACCACGATGGTCGGTTCGGCCATAGACCGGAGAAAACCCACTACTTGTTTGACTGTAAAGATTTCAGAGCTACTGAAACAGAGAAAGCACCAGTTCAGAAGTCTTCGAGGGAGTGGTGTCTATAATCCCGGATTAAGATAATACCCCCTGAGGCACCCTTTGCATCCAGGCAAATCCATTTGCAAAACTTGCCCCTCCCCCACACCTCTTTGACCAAACTGTCCTCCATTGATTTGCATTTAGTCTCCTGAATCATAACAATATCAACCTTACTCCTGTGAAATGTCTCCTTCACCACTGCTCTCTTCACTCGGCTTCCCAGGCCTCTAACATTCCAAGACAATACCTTCATTTGCAACATTGGTCGACCCCCTTAGAGCTCTTGGCTCCAGTACTCGATCTAATCTCCCTTGGCTGACATTCTTTCTTTTTTTCGTAAGTAATAGAGCACACCAGAGACTGTAATTCTCGGGACCCCTTTTTTCTCAACTTCTCTGCAGCACAGGATTTGTGATTTTGTTTCTCTGGCAAATGCAAAATCTATGAGATCTTTCCAACCTTCCCCACCATTAGGTACTGAAATGCCTGTAGCCTCCCCCACAAATTGCATTTTTTGGGACAGCCATTCGTTGCACCGATCTTCATTTTCCTCCTCTTTCTTTCTCCTTTGGGTCCAACTTGACCATCTGTGTCACGATGACCTCTGCTAATATAGTTATACTGTTCTGGACTAGGCAAGGACCCCCTTTCCCCAACAGAAGTGTCGTCAGTGGGGGTTGACGTAATCTGCTTGCATATGGGATTACTCTTCTTAGCCTCCCTGCCTTTGAAATCCCTGCTAATTAATGAAGAAGGGGAATAACCCACATGCAGAGGCTGAAATATTTGAACACTGCCATTCCCGGTACGGCAAGTGAAACCCGTGCTCAAGCGACGCTTGGTGCTGCTTCCTGGAGAGTACCTTGAAGATCGTGCAGGG
This sequence comes from Umbellularia californica, assembly GCA_028538565.1. NCBI lineage: Eukaryota > Viridiplantae > Streptophyta > Magnoliopsida > Laurales > Lauraceae > Umbellularia > Umbellularia californica. Next base: position 78,916,757 of record JAPQWN010000002.1, read on the forward strand.
GGATGGACCACTAGTTCGCAAGAGGCAAGATCCTCTTGCGACGAAGCATCCTCAGCTGATTGACAAACCCTAAGGAGATACTCCCTTCGTTGCTGCTTTGTTCCAAGGTGGAAGAGGTTATCTCTTCGTCTAGCAAGGAAGTCTCAGGCAAGGAGCTGTACACAGGCCACAGATGTTCCAGAGCTCCTGCTCTAGAAACCGAAGCTGAGCTCGTCTCGGAGAAAGAAGGTAGGCTGTTAGAGACATGATTGGGGTCGGAGTTGGAAGAAAAATATGCTCTGCTTCAGTCGGCAGGACGGACTCCTCACCCCACTCTCTCCCATCTTCTCCTCGAGACCCTTTAGGGCCCGTTTGGCACTTTACTAGATTAGTAAAAGTCATGTAAAGCCTTCATTTTTCAGACAAGGGGTCACATCAATAGTACTTTAATTTAAAATTTCCTCCATGTTTTTCAAAAATAAAAAATAAAAAAGCAACCTCTTTCTCCACTAAAAGACAAAAAAGCTTCACTTTTCTATACAAAAAGTCAAAAAGATTTTATACCAAACAACTAAAAAAAAATACCATCATAACCCCATTATATTTTATTCTCTCTTGATTTGATGCTTTACTACACTCTATTTTACCGGTAAAATTACCAAACGGGCCCTTAGGGGCAGAAGTGAGAAGACCTAAACTCATCGAGATTATATTTTGTTTTCTTGAAAGGCATATATGGGTCTTTAGCGGGCTACCAACAGCCTCCGCATACGAACTGGGTCCACTGACTAAGTTGGCCTCCTGGCCATGGGCAGGGCCTGTAGAGCATAGATCCACATTGCAGGCCCAGGATTTCTCTTGGCTTAATTTAGGAAAAGCCCACTCATATCCATCTGGACGGAATTTAAACTTTAAAAGATCTCTGCTGACGTCATTGTCTCCAACCTTCAGATCTGAGGATTTGGAACCACAACTGTTACCAATTGTTTCTACCTCCACTTCTACATAGTAGAGCAAATCATCTATCCATAGAGGAATGAAGGACGGCAGGTTTTGGGACTCGTCTAAAAGAACCTTGACTCTTCCATGGGATAAGACTTCCAGAGCAGAAGTCTTTCGATCAACTTCCATAGTGCAGCCCAAACAATCACCAATAAGACGGAAGACTTCACTCCACACTTGTAAAGGGATTCTCATCACCTTTAACCAACAAGGACTGGGCAGTCTCCCAATGATCTCCATCCACCTGTCTAGAGCATAGAAAGGGGTCAACTGAAGAATCTGAGCACAGTTTAAGACCTCTACAACCTCCTGATCTGTTTAAAACTGCATTAGGATAACATCCCTATCTAGCAGTTTTGTTCGCATTGGTTTCTTTCCACAATGAAACTCAAGAAAGAAGAGATGAGACTCTCCCAACTTGAGGATCTTTAAAGAAACCTACCAGGCTGTACCGAAAAGCATTCTTACCTTTCTCTACCACCCAAGGGGCAACCCTAATCCCTTTTTTGGATCCTTCTTGGATGATCCAACCTTCTACAAGTGAATGTGATGCAGCAGCAATAATATGTCCTGGCAACAAGAATCGTGGGCCACATGTGGGACCCATGAAATTCTGATTTTTAATTGTTATTAGTTTTATTTTTAGCAAAGAGTGTAATTAGAATTAGGTTTCTAATTTAGGTAAGATTATTATTTGGTTTCCTAGTTTGATTAGGAAAGCTTTCTTAGAGCTTTAGTTTCTTTTCTTATAAATATAACATGGTAGAGATTGGTAATGTCAGAGATTTTTGGAGTTAATAAAATATCCCTGCATGGGTTTATAGTGGAGATTGTCTTCATCGTGATTGTTCAAAGTGGAAACCCTAATTGTGCCCTGGCACTTGCATCCTAACCCTAGGATCGCATCAATTGGTATCAGAGCCGAACGATCCCTTGATCGTCGGCGTGTTACCCTTATCCCCATCCCTACCCATCATCGGCCCACTTTGTCCATTCCGTGCTCCCATCCCCGACAACTCACCACCTTCCATTGCTGTCGTCCCATCTCCAATCCTTTTTCTCCACTCCAGCAACCCACCCACCCACCCACCCACCCCCGATCCTCTACCTTCCTCTCAGCCTTCCACTGTTTTCTGAGCATAACCCATCACCATCCCGTCCACTACCCACCAAAACCCCACCAGAATACACCTTCTCTTCACACTGCCGCAATCCCAAATCCCTATTTCCCGAACTCAACACCAACACCACACATCCCTCGCCTCGAACTCCACTTTTTGAAAACAGCAACACCACTATCTTTTTTTTGAAAATCCCAACCCACCACTCCGTGCCAAACCACCCCACAGATACCACTTATGTCCCTCTTCTATCGAAAAATTTTCCCCAGACTTCTGCACCATCGAAAAAAACCAACCCCATCGTTCGCCTTCCTTCCGCCAACCGAACCCCTACCGACACCTCCCACCCACCACAAATTCCTCCCAGCCACAACCGAATCCAATCAAAACCCTTAACTGAACCCTTCGCAACAGCATACGGGCCTTCCGCCGAACTCAGCCCTTCATCCCTTCTGTCATCCAAAACCGACCTGCACCCATTCTCCATTCCCCTCTGCCCAGAGCCCTCGCCTACACCTCTGCCGAATCCGAACCCATTCTTCCGTCAAACCCACTCATCCAGAAACCAATCATAACCCTCTCCATCATCCTCTTGATCTCCCGAAAACCCTAGCCCTAACTTTCCCAAACACTACCCGCACCATCAATCCCAACTGCTGTTACAGACGACTTTGCCATCAACCCAGCAAACCAAAAAAAAAAAAAAAAGGAGAGAGAGAGAAGAAGAGCATAGGAGAAAGTTTTCACCAAGCCCGACGGTCAAAATAGACTCACGTGCTTTAATTGTAAACAACAAGGGCATCGTGCAGCAGAATGTCCAAAATGTATCCATCTCATTGAGACTGAAAGTGATGTGAAAGATGTTCCATATGATCCTCAAGAGAATGAAACAGTGGAAATTGTGGATATTCAGCCTGAGGAGGGTCTTGAGTCTCTTTTGGTCATCCAAGAAGCTACATCCACTACCGCGACCGCGACAAATTGGTTGCGAGAAAATATTTTCCGCTCCAAAGGAACAGTCAATGGTAAAGAATACATAGTCGTCATTGATGGAGGCAGTTGTCAGAATATCATATCCCAAGCTTTTGTGAATCGCTTACAGCTAAAAGTTCGGAAGCATCATCGTCCTTATTTTGCTAGATGGTTAATTACAGGTGATGAAGTGCAAGTCCGATATACATGTCCAGTTACCTTTTCCATTGGTGCAGATTATACAGATACAGTTTGGTGTAATGTGATACCCATGGATAGTTGTGATATCTTGTTGAGTCGTCCATGGATGAATGATAAGAATGGAACTAATGGCATGCGTGACAACACATACACTTTCATGCATGGAGAAAAGCAATTCACACTCCGTCTTTTGAAGCCGACGCCACCAAAGAAAGGGTCACGTTCTCGTCTTACCAAGGAAGCGCTTCATGTGCACACTATCTACAAAAATAATATCCCGAAGAAGAGCCGAGTTCGAGGTCGAACTCTTTTCCAACCCGGGGCGAATGATGCAACAGCAATAATGTCCTGGCAACAAAAATCGTGGGCCACATGTGAGGCCCATGAAATTCTTATTTTTAATTGGTATTAGTTTTATTTTTAGCAGAGTGTAATTAGAATTAGATTTCTAATTTAGGTAGGATTATTATTTGGTTTCCTAGTTTGATTAGGAAAGCTTTCTTAGAGCTTTAGTTTCTTTTCTTATAAATATAACATTGTAGAGATCGGTAATCTCAAAGATTTTTGGAATTAATAAAATTTCTCTGCATGGGTTTATCGTGGAGATTGTCTTCATCGTGATTGTTCCAAGTGGGAACCCTAATTGTGCCCTGGCAGTTGCATCCTAACACTAGGATTGCATCAGAATGAGATGATGGACGATCTTGGATATTCTCTTTAGTAATAGCAGCTTAGACTAGGAGTTCTCTTTTTTCTGACGCTTTTTGAGGGGATTTCTGCTCTTACAATTCGATACTTGTTTCGTCGAATCTTACGATTCAAGTGATTCGGGTTGAGCGAGAATAGCTACAACCACAAAATTAATATTAACAATCTTTTACACTTTTTCTTTCTTTTAGCGTTTTTACTTTTAAAAGTTATTTAGTAGTTAATAAAACCTCTTAAGAATATTCACAGCTTTGGGGAGGTTTTAGAGATAAATAAACAACATGAATTTAATTAAAGCGTTTGACTATACATATGGTGTACATATGGTGCTTGTTTATATCTTCTTTTTTTAAATCTTTTTTTTTTTTTTTTTTCTTCATAAACACTTTCTTAACTTAAAGAGATATCCTACAACAAAAGATCGATGGTTTACATTTAATTTGTACATTTATATTTTGATTTAAAGATAATATATATATTGATACCTTAAACTTATCAAACTATTTACAAATATCATTTATTATGTATTAATATATTTCATGATTTTCTTCATATGATTCTATGACAGAATTATTTGTCACTGTATTTCTACTGCTAATCTACCATATATGGAAAAGTGGATGGTTATGAATAACTACTTTTTTCTTTTTTAAAATTGTAATTATTTTTCAATTTTATTAGAAAAATAAAATATCCTACAATTCGCGATATGATTCACGATTCAATTCGTATCATGGGTGTGAATGATTTGCGATACGATTCTAATTTTCAAAATTGTTTATAAAGCACTTACTAAGTATCCATTTTTGCAAGATACAATGACAAGAAACAAAACCAATTGACACAATCAGTTCCAATTGAAAGTTCTTGATTCGTCATCATTTGAGTCATGTTGAGGTCCTCCACTTTACTAAAACATATTGAAACAATTACACTACGCTTGGATCCCTCAAGACGAACCCCATGCGACATTGCATGGTCAAAGATTCACCTATGTCTTTAAAGAGGAAACAAAACCAAACATGATCACATGTAATATCACCTGATCATATATACTGTTTCGAGCCAATGATAGCAAATTAAATCAATCCATATTCATAGGTTAAAGAAAACAGCACCATTGCCATGTTAAGCAAACTTGCCTAAGGTTTTCAATGTGTTAATGACTTAAATGACATTAATGAGGATCAGTTGTCACCTGCTCAACCCTCTTGATGATGGAAGCAATTACCGATCCCTTCCTCAGCAGTTGAATTTTCTCAATTAGCCAGTCATCAAAAGCATCACCCATCCCCAGTTGCAATACCTGTTTGGCTATCCAAAATGCCTGGCGTCTACCAAGTAAAATATAAACACAATCAAGAATATAAAAGAAAGAGGGAAAAAAAGTGTAAGAGCCTTAATCCTGGTAATTGCTCATTATACCTGATCCAACCTCCATCTTGAAGCTGGAAAATGACATCCACCAAATCCAACAAAGGAACGCTCAGATTTGGAGGCACCCACTGGATATAAGAAAGTATTATCAAATTCATGAACATGTAGGATAGAGAAGTCTCAAACCATCGATGAAGCAGTCACAACTCCCTAACACAAATATAGTAATGATCCATGACACAAGCATTTCTGTTTCTAAGATAATATCTACCAAAATAATGATAATCATAATGATGGTAGTGATGATGACAATGGTGATTATTAAGGAGAAACTTAGCCAGAAAATGGAAGTTATTACCTCGTGCGGAAGTGTTGGGTCAGCAGCAGCATCAGGAAGTAACCGTGATGCATCTTCTGTACCATCAGGCCCCCCTTCAGCAACTTTTAGAGGTTTCGCAGATTTAATGAAAGAAGAGGCATTCATTTTCTGCCTGCCATCGGAGTCACTCCCTGAATGATCCTCAACAAGATTGTCACTTTCTTTTCCAACATTTTTCTTTGCAAAATGCTTAGTACCTTGCTTTGTCGAATTCAAATCATCTAATACACAGTTCTGCTTCATTTGCAAAGCAGTTTCCTTGCTTTTGATGCCAAAATGTTCACCCTGAGAGAATGACTGTTCATTTATAGCCATCATTGAACTTTGAATCTTTGGACTCCTTTCATATGGCTTATCATCTAGATTCACTTCAAAAAAGCACATAAAAATAAGGATATCATTTATTATAATAAGTGGACATAAGAAGTAAAGCAACCAAAAGTAATCCTAAACCGTCAAATCACCTGATAATGTTTCAATGATAGATAGAGAATTTGAAAACACGTACGTCTGCACCATACAGAAAGAATTAACAACTCCAACACAAAAGTAATAGGTAAAGGGACTAGAAAAAATAACATTATCAAACCTGGGAATCTACGCTAAGGAAATCCCAAACTTCTATGGATCCTGATACAGTTGGAATCTGAAGTAGCTTCTGAAAAGCAATAAAGTGATGATTATTCAATTATAAAAAGCACATCACAAGACTGTAACACATCAAGAGCCAAAGCTACTATAATGTGATGTCACCTCAAAAAAAAATTGTGGATGTTATTTAGTCAGTAAAAAAAGAAAGAAATGGACGTGTTACTTTGAGCAGTTACGCTAGGTTAGGATGTTGTAAATTGTGATGTGTGGTTAGCTCACAGCAGCACAAAGTTGTTCTGTCGTTTAATGCTATAATATCCAACTAAACAACATGAAATTTTCTTTGGTCAACTCCATTCTATCAAGTTGCATTCAATGTAATTGGATAGGACATGGACATAGGGAAATTTTTGAATTGTATTCAACTAGGGATAAAAATGGGCAGGGTCCAGATAAATTTTGAACTAGCACAATACCACAGGCATGACCCATGTGGCTAGGGTTCCGGCTCCATCTAATTAAATTGAACATTTTTTTTTATAAACAATTACATATAAGTATTGTGTGGTCTAGTGGTTAGCTTAGTTGTTTAAAAAGATAATAGGTCCTGAGTTCAAATCTGATATTATCCTTTTACCAAGGGTTGACTAAAAAAGGTCAAAATTGAAAGGAATCTGGTAAAAATTGAATCTAAATCCCTCGCATTTAATATATTATAACTGTATTCAACTTGGGATAAGAATGGGTCAAGTCCAGCGTGTATCTGGACCTGAAACAAAATTACTAAAAAGGACCTTAAACCCGAACTCAAATTAGGTCATCGGTACAGGACCTATACCTGTGCCCAAATTTAAGCAAAACACCCAAGCCCAAACCCAGACCTGAATAAAGGGCCTGGATGCAGACCCAAATTGAGCCCAAACATGTATTTACTTGTGCAATTCAGTTAATATACCTAATACATGTATATGAATGGAATGATATATGGTGGCTGCATTGGGCATTTGAGTCCTTTAGTATGAAACCCATATACCCAACCCAGACACCCAAGCTAAAATTGCATCAAAAAATTGGATCCATGCATGAATTTTATTGGTTTGTTGATGCACATGGACCTCAGGTGGATTGGGGTTCTGGATGTTGGGAAATATGGTGGATTTGGCTTTCGATGTAAGGCATTGGAGAGGGAGTGGGATGAAGGGGCTGGGTCCGGGATTGGTAGTTAGGTGGGATTTGGGTTTTTCGGAAGAGGGTTGGGTTCAACGGGATGAGGGATTTAGGGTTCTGAGGGGTTCGATTAGGGTTGGATTGAAACTGGGAATGGGATGTATGGGGGTTCCTAGGGGGCAGGAGATGGGATTTGACATTGGGTCTCGATTGGGTTTCTGGAAGAGATGGGGTTTTAGGGTTTTTGGTTTTTGGAAGTGGGTTGGTTGGGAAGAGGATGGTGTGTGGCTCTCAGTAGAGACGGAAAGCAAAGGGCTTTGTGGGGGTTTCGGGGTTGCCGGCTGGGTTTTCAGCAGTGGGATGGTGGTGGGATTGTTTGGGTGTGGTGGGATTCCAGTGGTGGGTTGGGTGATGGTCATAGGGATCGATGGCGGGAATGATGGGATGAAATGGGATGGGATGGAATGGGGATGAATTAGGGATAGATGGTAATCACGCCGATCGATCACGAGGGTCGTTCGGCTCTGATACCAATGGATGCAGTCCCGGGGTTAGGGCTTGCATGGAAGTGCCAAAGCACAATCTAGTGCCAAGCATGTGTTTGAAGACACCTGAACAAGTCTCCGCAAAGACAATAACAAGGACGCACCTCAATGGGAAAACCCAAATTCAATTAATCAACTCTGATAATCATCTTCTACAATGCCATATAAATAGGAAAACATAACTTAGGGCCTAAGAAACCTAATTAAATTAAACTATGAAACTAAATAATATTGAAAAATCAATCCAAATTACAATAAAATTAGAAACTAATGACATATAATTAGTGAATTAAAAATGCTAAATCTACGTCGGCTGAGGTCCATCTGCATCATTTGATCCTTTGGGAATTTCGATACTCTACGGCGCCATTTTCATACGTACATTTGATTTCCCATTGGTCATTGTTGCAATGATATGCATTCTTTGGGGGGAAAACACTTGAACATAATTATTCAACCAGAAGAATTTTAATAAAAAAAAAAATAATTGTGAGTTTAGATCCAATCCATCTTAGGTAGCTTTTAGCACTTGATAAAATGATTGAAGCACTTTTTCCAACTATCAACATGCAGAATAAGGATTAAGTGCAGTACCTTCAAGTACGTGTCAAGCAGTTTACACCTTTCTTGAACAACAGAGACATCTAAACCTGATGACAGAAAATGTTTGGGTGGCAAACTGAGATTGTACTGTGGAAACTCTTTAAGACGCCGATGTAGCTCCTCAAAATGACGGAACCTAATAAGAACATCTACAGAAATGAGTCTGCAGAAGACTATTCTAAGATAAAATATTATTGACCAGCAATGACATGACAAAACAATTATCATCTGATGACTCTTAAGCACTAATTTAACACAAAGTAACAAAAGATAAAGTCAATGAAGGGTTAAAGGGAAAGTTATCTGTAGTTTATGTAGCACCTTCTTTTGATTGACCAGCTATTGTTATTTGCATCTGTCACAGAGATGGAATACACAGCAAATGTTCTTGAGCCGCTTTTGACAACATTCGCACCCAATACCTGAAATAAAACACGTGCTTACAACTTTCATCTTATCAGTATATCATCTGGGAACAAAGTCACAACCATAATCAAATGAAAGATGTTGGAGATTTAGAAACTACCTCACATCTCAACTCTAGGAATGAATCAGCCAACACATTATTCCCATAAGACTTTATAGATGAATTACAAGAATCAGACAGAGAAATAGATGGTGCAGATGAAGAAGCGGCTGCTCCACTATGAACTCTACCCCATGTTTCCAAGTCAAAATCATCACTAGACTCCTCATCTTTTGTGTCACATTTTGAGGCCTTTAGTATATCTTGGCCATCTCCTGACAAGAATGTTGTTCTTTCGACCTCTTGCCAAACATGCGCCTTTTGACGGTTTGGCCTAGATCTTTTCCTTCCAGACTGGGTTTTAGATAACCTTTGATAGCGAATAGGACCTTTTCCACTCTTTCTCGTTAGATTGCCCTCAGAGTTTTCTAGAGGATGCCGAATATGTGAAACGGCAGCATTTCTGTTATTTTTACTATCCCAAACTTTGGTTCCTGGAGAATCAAGGCCTGTGACATTGCTATTTTCATCATCTTCGCTTTCATAAGAGCTCTCACTCTGTACTGATTCATCCTCCTCCAAATGCATCAGATCATGATCGGCTTTTTCTTGATATGATGTTCCTGGATTATGACCTGAGATGTTCCCATCAATATAGGAATGTGAATTTCCCACCACAAGTGGATCCCGATGCTGAGGATAAACAGTGCTCCTGGCAGAAACATCAGCTTTGACTGTTCCATCTATGATGTTGTGCTTCGATGACACCTTCAAGTGAGCCATTGTCTGAGAACTCCCTACCTGTGAATTCTGAACAACTTGCTTGACTGACTCATTTGCACCTTCCTTCTTTTTGTAGTTTCTCCCTTTTGTCCACATATTTTCAAAATGTTCTGGAGCAAGAGCTTGTGTCTTTCTGTGTGAAATAAAATCTAACATCTGCCCCCATTCTCCAACCGGCCGTGGTGCTACAACATTTTTGCCATCGTCAATTTGAGAATCTGAGGGTAAAGAACCCCTGGAATGAAGTGATTGAGAATCACTAGGTAGAGGGTTCATTTTGGTTGGATGTAGTTTGTGATTCACAGAGCCCACTTTTGGTTGATGGCTGCTCTCCAATATAGTGGAAGCAGAGCCATTTGAAATGTTTTTTGTGGGTTCACCTGACCTAATTTCAGAATGATCATGCTTTAACTGTACAAGTTCGACACCTTTATTAGAAGGGTCCCTGAATGCAGAAAAACTATCAGATGAAGTCCTTTTAGGCTGCTTAATTTGAGATGCATCTGGTGCTGAGGGTGAAATTCCTTTATCTGTCTTCTTTGTAACAGAAAGGACGAATGATTCAATCCTTTCATTAATAAACCTACCATATAAATTTATAATTATGTCAAATAATTCCAAAGAAAGTAACAGAAAAGTGAGGCAGCAAATAAATTCACAAAAAATATTAAATAAAAACCTTGGGTTAGCTAAGTTCAAAACAGGTCGCATCACCGCACAAGCAAGAAGCTCCCTAACGGTAAAACGAAAAAAAGAACACTGCAGGTCTTGAGGCTTGAAAGTGAAAGAAACGAGCCCACCCATCAAATGCTGCAAAACCTGGGAAATTATCAAAATGCAAAGCATCATTAGTGTGACAATAGAGAGGGTTGCCTTCACAAACTCCCTTCATATCAGTACAAATAAACAATGCTTGAATACTTAATTCTAAAGAACACTTAAGCGTCAAACCATGTGCTCGGCTGCAGCGGAAAAGAGAGCTGGATGCAACTTTTTCTCAGATGCCAGAACTGTCTTTAATTGAGCATCGTGGTAACCAGCAGGGAGCTTTCCTGGCTCATAATTACCAATCTTTGCTCGACATGAGCGATAAAGCTCTAAGTTACTGCAAATGACATTGACAATATCCCTGCAGGAACTCATGTTAATGAGTAACTGAAGCAAAGTATTTTTGAAGCGAATCAACTACTGAATCATATAAACAAACAAACAACAAACTTTAAAACAAAAAACCTGGTAAGAAGATCAATGAGGTTTATATCTCGCACACGATATGAAATTTCTCCGAGAACGCCATTAATGATCTGCACCAATTCCTCTGGACCATCCATATCTGGCGTTAATCGGGAGTACCAGAGATCAGACATCCACTCAGAAACTAGATGTCTAGTGAACTGATCAATTGCCGTCTCAACGACAGGTGAATCCACCTTCATTCTCCAGTTCAAGTTTTCTTGGTCAATGTTAGGGCCATCCAAAGACTTCTTCTGAGAAAGATTATTGGCTGAGGCCGGTTTGTTGTATGCTGCACCTCTTCTTCGCGTATCAAGGTCAATTGAGACATAGCGAAGAAGGATAATTAAGAAGGCAGCGGCAGGCAAATTGACCCAAACTGAGGAGCTTGTTACTGAGGAAAAGATGGCAACAGTTAGTTGCGATTAACAAATAAAAGTTAAACACTCATTTCACAGATGAGGATAAGCATCTCATGATAAGAATTTTCATAGACATCATAATGTGAAGTCATGAACAACGGAGATGCATCTATTTCAATTCTTAAATGTAAGAACAAGAAGCATAAGATTTCCAGCATACTTTAGAAATCTAGTTTCAAAACCTTAAATCTTTCATCTGAATAAATATCCCAATCTTTCTCTAGTCAAATCCAACCACAGAAAAGTAAAAGAGAAAGGAAAAAGGCACTTGATTCCTGAGCAATAATTTTCAAGTATAAACCATGTAGCAGCATGAGGGAAATTAGGAAAAACCAAAATCAAATAAACTCAATGCCAATATCCATTTATCCATGTATGATCTGATACACTCACACATATGAACGCAATACCTTATACAAGACTCATTGGGAATGATATTTAATCACCAACAGTAACAAATTGTATAACATGAGTTCACTTGATCTCATGACTCATTGTCAAAAGGAATCAAATTTAAAAAAGTCTACTCACACTCTAAATCTCTACTGTTGGTTTGCTGCCCAATCACAGTAGAAACAAAAACCTTAATGTAACTGCTTAAACAAAAACAAGCTTAAAGGTGTGTGAGTGTCGGCAACTAGGTGTCCCTGCATCATGGGGGAAATAAATACGATCTACCCCAATCTCAACATGGAGAACTTCGATTCATCCTGATGGTAATTTTGGAAGTGGAAGTGTGCTCTTCTTGGGATGTAAATCCAATAAAAGAGATCTCATCTGCCATCCCTAAAGAATAGCGCTTCGAATAGTTACCAAATCACCATAAAAACATGGATATCAATCAAATCCCATCACAACTCATGTCAATACCAATGTACAACCAACCGCAACCAAAACCCCATTTTTCACTGGAAATTCAACTAAACAATGCCATTAAGTCATTTATGTTTGTTTCACTGATATTGGCATTCAAATGCAGCTAAAAAACCCAAATCAAACACATGCAAAAAGCAATGAAATTTCCAATCAACACCCAGAAACTCAAATTCCCCAAAAAAGCACCACTTACATGACATGAGATAAGACAGTCCAAAAACGCACACCAACAGCAACACGATCCGCTTCTTCGCTTCTTCAACAAGATCCTTCACACTACTCATCTCCAAAACCCTCCCTACAACCCCCCCAATCCTATCACCACATCATCCACAAAATCAAGCCTGAAACAGCAACAAAACCCACAACATCAAAACTCCGTCTAGAACACGATCGCAGCGAGAACTGAATCGATCCCACACTAAAAACCAGCAAAATGGAACGGAATCGGAACGGAAAGACAGCTGATGAAAACGAAGCGATCGTGTGTGTGTAGGAGTCTCGCGTGGAATTTGAGGGGTTGAATTTGAAGAAAATAGAAGGGGTTTTTTGGGGTTTTCGCAAATGCTGACGAGCGGTTGGGGGGTTTTGGGGTCGGTTGTTTTTGGTCTGGTATATTGGATGGCAAGCGATAAAACAGACAGAAGATGGAAAACTGATATTAGTTTTGAAATTGATATGAGATGGTTTTAAAGTAGCCCTAATTAGAATTTACTTGGTTTTACTACCTACTATCTATTTGTTACCTACCGTTCTTAGGGGTTTCGATTCGTACTCGACTTCGCTTGCACGCTATGCGCATTGCGCACTTCTGTTTCGTAACGGTACAAGTAGAGTCGGATCATTCTAGTCTAGTGTTGGTGTTGGGTTTAAAATACTGGGAGAAATATTCTTCTTGAAGGAGGAAGAATAACACTTTTGAATTGGGCCAATTAAAAGAAAAAGACTCAAATATTTGAAAAGACGAAAAAAAGTCCACCAAATTATAAGGCCCGCTTCTTTTCTGGAATTCAAGGAATTCCACTAAAATAGTAGAATTGTATACAGAAATTCTACCAAAATGTAAAGAGAGTGGAATTTCAAAACTTCCAAAAGTTATTTGGGACCTTTTGTATACTGGAATTTTTTTCTTAAATAGTGACTATATATTACTCAAAAAAGCTATACAATATAAGAGAACTATATTGATCACAAAGAGCCCCCAACAAAAAACACACAGGGAAGCATCTAAATAAAGAAGGAGTCAGAGCCCTAAGGGGTAAAACAAACAAAAAAAGACATAATAGCTTAAGGAGGGATAGAAATTATCAAAAAATGCTTAATAACTCCCTCTTTGGCAAATAGGTCCGCCTCCGCATTGGCTGATCTCATAATGTGATGGAAGGACGCATTCAAATTTCCCAACAACTGAAACACCTCTCCTATAATGTGTGCAAGATACCAAGGTAGCGAAGAAGACTGAATCGCCCATTGGATAACACAAGGAGATGCTGTGGAAGTAGACAGGACGTTTCCCACAAACCTATGTTCAATGCTCGGAGTTCCGCTTTGTTGATTGAACAAACACCTAATGGGTCAGAGTAAGACAGAATAATGTTCTCATCTTCGTCGCGGATAAGACCACCAACACCTGCCATGATCCCATCAAAATTAAGCTTCAAAGTTCCATGTGGAGGTGGGTGCCATCTTGGATTGATGCGCCTCAAAATAGGGCAAGAAAGAGCCACTACATCCCAATTGAGAAGAATGGTATTTGTCGAAATACCTTTAAATAGTGCCAGATGAGAGATCCAAAAGGCCACTAGACGTTTCACATTATCTGCAATCTTGTTCACACAGGAGGATTTTCCTTCAAAGCACTTGGAGTTTCTCTTTCCATTAGGACCAAATGGCGGCTAAGAATGAGAGTTTCATATGGCTAGAATTCCTGGATGATGGGTAATAAACATGAGATTTGCAAATGCTCCCCAACATCTAGATCAAGAATTCTAGTAAAGAAACAGGCCTTTAAACCCCGAAAAAGTTCTTTACGACCTCTTTGGTAGCTAGAATTCAAGGAATTTATGTCTCGAAAATTTTTGAATACCAAACATGAATTCCTGATGCTCTTTTGTACTGGAGCATCCAAAAATTCCACTAGAAAGGTAAAGGAGCTGGAATTTTTTAACTCCAAAGGTTATGTGGCTGGAATTCTGAAATAGAGCTTCTGCAAGAGAATGAGAGTTTGTAGGAAGGTTGAGTTTGTTATAGTTGTACTATTGTGTGTCTTGCAAATGATCCCAAGGCATCCTTTTATAGATTTCAAGTGACTTGAAGAGGCAAAGAGGAGGCCAAGAGTGGGGTTGGATATCTACTTCTTCTCTATTCATTGTTTTTTGAATGCATTCAATTTCCAAGTTGTGTCCATGTCCATTGTAACTCATAGTCTCTTTAGAAAACCATTGAATGAGATTTGGTAGTGGGTAATAATTGTGATAAAAGCCGTCAACACATGTTGAATGTCCAAGAGACATTTTCTTAGAAAATATATACACCCATGGGAATTCATCTATCAAAACAGAATGTTTTATCACCTAGAAGCCGAAACATAATCAAATGATATTGAAATGACTTTGCAACTTGAGCGAATCTTTTTAATGGTAAATTAGATCTATTCATGGATTGATTGACCAAAATATAGAGGATATGGAACCCAAAGAACCTAGATAAGCAGAAATCTACCAATAAGTAAAAATGCATGAAATTATGTCGAAATGACTCAAAACCAAAGGTGAACTTTCTCTATGGTCAAACTAGGAGATAAACGAGCTAAGTGAGCCGTTTTGAGGGATCTTTTATCCAAAAGACACGTGTTACCAAGAAGAATCGACGAAGATTATGAAACGGCATTGACTTGAAATCGAAGGAAAAGCCTCTAATAGGTCAAAATAAGATTTTTGTAGGTTATATTGGTTGTCTTGAGAGATTTTGGCTCTATAATAATTGATGCCAAGCTTGTGACGCTAAAGAATCAAGAATCATGAATTGAAATCAAAATTACAAAAAATCAAGGAGAGACCCTCAAGTATGCCTAGATAGGGTGATCGTAAGCTAAGTAGGTCATTTTAGAAGTTTTTGAGATTATTTTAGCCATTTTCGGTCTTCTAGTATGAGAATTATTTTAGCCATTTTTGGTCTTCTAGTATGAGAAAAACCAAAATGCCATACTTCCATTAAAAACCTTGGAAATCAGAGAGAATACCTTTAATATTCTTTAAAAGATGATCAGTGGGCTGAAGGCACCTTGCTTGTTAAATTTGGAGATCATTTGGCTACTTTTCTGTCCTAAATTATTTATCGCAAGGCTTCAAGACCATTAGTGAATCAAGGTGCTCTTCTTTGTAAGTTGAATGTATATATACTTCATAGATGTTGAAATGCAACTTCAGATAGCTTGGTGTATAATTTCAAATGGTTTTGTGAGAGTGGAATCTTCTTGAGACAAAAATAATATTTTGAATTTCTTAATTATGTTTCTATGAGGATAAAATAAACCCTATGTTACAAAGTAATGCTGCAATGAGAATTGAATACATGCAGTTTCAGTATCATATCAACAATAGTTGCTACCTAATATTACTTATTCAAAATCAATCTTTAGTTTTGATCGAATCCATTTGTATAATATGTCGTCCATTTAAAGGAGTCAGTATAAATTTCACTCAAATCAGGATGATTAAATCGCTAAATTTATATGAGTAGAATATGGCAAGTAGTTCTAGATATTTGCAATAGAAGTAGAATGAGAGGGGTAGTAAATAAAATGTGCCCTAAAACAAGGTGGATGGATTTGAAAGGATAAAGAGCAATAATATTTAAGGATAAAGTTATTTAAGGAGGGATAATGGAATTATGAGGGAAAACTACAACAATGTGGAATAAAATGGATAATTGTATTAGTAAGGTTGCTAAAAAGGTAATTGCAAAGTCGAAAGGGAAAAGAAACCATAATAAAGAAACCTGATGGTGGAATGTAGAGGTTTAGGAAGTTGTTAAAGAGAAAAGACGTTGTTACAAAGTTTAGCACGTTCTAAGAATAAGTATCTCCTTTCCTTTTTCACGGCGATGGTCACTACACAAATGGCTCCCAAGAAATCTAAAAATCAATTTTGGTTTATACCAAGGAGGTCAACTATGAAATCTACATTCTCACTTAGCTAATTAATGAAAAAATATCAAGTGAAGAGAAAAAATCTGTGTATGGTATTTATCGATCTAGAAAAAGGTTATGACATGGAATTTAGAAATTTAATTTGGTGGGTTTTAAATAATAGAAATATTCTAAGAGGCTAAGAACTACCTGTGGAGAGACACGTGAATTTCCAATAACTATATGTTTGCATAAGGGGTCAACCTAAGCTATTATCTCTTTGCATTGATTATGGATGAGTTAACTACTCATATTTAAGAGGAGGCACGTTGTTGTATGCATTTTACAAATGATATAGTGTTGGTGGATGAATCAAGAGATAGTGTGAATGCAAAACCCGAAAGATGCCCGGAAGCTTTAGAATCCAAAGGTTTTAAAATAAGTGATATAAAAGCAGAATATATGGATTACAACTTTAGTGTGCATTTATAAAGAGTTGAAAGTACGGTGAGAATTAAAGCCTGAGAGATAAAACAAAGAAATTATTTCTGTTATCTTGGCTTGATAATCAACGAGGATGGGGAGATTGATAAAAATGTCGAACATATGATAAATGCGGGATGATTGAAATGTAGACTTACTTCTGCAGTGCTTTATGGCCAACAAATGCCAATGAGATTGAAGGAAATCTTTTTTACAGACTAGTGACTAGGCCAACTATATGTTTAATAGAGCAAAATGTTAGCCAATAATAAAAGTATCATATGCACAAAATGGAGGTACCAGAGATGAGAATGTTGAGGTGGACTTGTGATAAAAGTAAAAAGGATAAAATTAAAAATGAGCAATTTTGAGAGCATTTAGGGGTAGTATCATTCGGGGGATAAAATTAGAGAAATCTATTTGAGATGGTTTGGGCACATCTAACACAAGTCGGCAATGGCACTGGTAAGAAAAAGTTTGAGTATGCAAGTTGATAACCCACCAAGAGGAAGCGGTAGGCCGAAGAGGACGTGGTGGAGGTAGTAAAAATAGATTTGAAAAAGTGCAACTTATCTGAAAAATTGGCTCATAATAGATCTGAATGGAGAAATATAATTCATGTAGTCAACCCCAACATAGTAAGGATAAGGCTTTGACAATGATGAAGATTATTTTAAAGTACGATAAATCCAAATTATATACCACTCTTGTTGGGGTGAAATGAACTAGCTTCCATGGCACAAAGAAGGGCCTCATGCAAGTTACTTTCCTGTCGTCTTTTCAACTCAAGCCCAAACTTGAATCATATGTAGCTAACTTCAAACTTGAACTTGACCAAAAAGAATTCCAAACCAAACTATAAATATAAACTCCCTATGCAAGCGATTTGGGTTGTACTTGAGCTGAATTAGGTACCCAGATCTTGAGTTTAGTTTATTTCAAATGATATAAAATTTAGAAACTGTATATATATACCTCATAAGAGCACGATCCAAATCATGTGTGGAACTGGGTTTATCCCAACCCAAATTGCACTTCTAGCATAAAACCTTTGGTAGAGCATAGGGGTAGCTCAGTTGGCCTAGGACCACGGTTTACACCCGGAGGTTGTAGGTTCGAAACTGCACTACCACACTGGAGTTACATGGGAGTTTACCTTGAGCCAGGAGGGATTAGCCCAGCCCAAAGGATTTGGAACCCTTCGATAGCAAAAAAAAAAAAAAAAAGAAAACGTATCTAGAGTAATATCAAACAAAGCCAAGGCAACTCATCACAAGCCTGGTGACTTAAATGGGCCCGGGGCATTTAATAAAAACCCCACAACCTTCTCATGCGCGAAACATTAAGGTCGTCAGTTATGACAAATAGACAATGTATACATAACTTGTTTAAATAATCATAAGTTGGTATTACAGTGTTAGAAGAAAATTAAAATGTCGTGCGTCATGTGAAGACTTTAAAAAAATCAACACATATTTTGCATGATCATGACTTTTCATCGATGTTGCTTTCCTTTGCATGAATTCTTCATGTAACCCTTTCATGTGCATCCATCCATCCATCCATCTATCTATCATCAAAGCCTCGTACGAGTCAGCTACATACATGAATTTTGTTTCTCCATTTTAATCTATCTTGAGCTAAATCCTTGGATAAGTTGCGAAAATACGTATCTATATCTATGTATATATTATATGACACATTATTGAAATAACCCACTTGTTTTAATACTATTTACTTAGTGCCTTCATGTAATCTTGGTATATTATATCAGTTTGTCTATATGGACAAACTCATGGACAGAATTTGGGACAAACTGTCCACGTGGCGCAACGTGATTGGGACAATGCATTTCAACTTTTGAGAGAACCCAATCACGTAGCGCCACGTGGATAGTTTGTCCCAAATTCTGTCCATAGAGTTTGTCCAAATAGACTTTTTGATATTATATTGAGAAGTTATTCACATAACTTACTTTTTATTTTTCAAGGACTTAAAATTGAAGCTAGGATTATTTAATCACTTTATATCTCTCTCCATTGAAACCTTTCTATTATTGTATCTTTCTTAATTGTCACACATCCAAATGGATCTCATTAAAAGTGGTTTATTTCCAAAACATTGCATTCAATGCCATCTCTAAATATGTGTATATTGCAAACATAACATTACACAGAGAGAGAGAGAGAGAGAGAGAGAGAGAGAGAGAGAGAGGTGCCCACGGCAAAGGGCTCACCTAATACATGACAATTAGGAGTGGCACGAAAACGGAAAGGTTTGGAGTTTGGGGGATGATTAGGCTAATCAATGATCATAGTCTATAGATTTAAATCCTCAAAAGTTTAACTATGATAAACTACTAAATTTATTGTCAAAGATACAACTGTTAACAATGTTTTGTAACACTATGAAATTGGGATATTCATTTTCAATTTTACACACCAACACATATGACTTGCATGGTCTTAATGTGTGAGATAGTATGCGGAGCCCACCTTATGATGGTCCTAATGTGTGAGATAGTATGCGGAGCCCACCTTATGATGGGATCATCTAAAACCCCCATGTGTCATAGATCCCATGGGGTTTATACTGATTTGAATGGAGTGGACGGTCAGACTGAGTTTGAATTTTTCTATTTAAGACAGTTAAATATCATGTGGAGCACAGATGAAGGGGTATATATACATGATTGGATTGACTTGAAATTTCAAGTATAGGTGGGCCCACTTGAAGCTTCCTATCCTCACCTCCCCTATAATATGAGCAGTTGTCTCACACAATGCTCCTCTGCAAAATTGGCTGAAGCCTCTCATTTTTCTCAATGAAATCGATATAAAGTATGGGCATGAATTCCAATTCACACATATCTCATACAATAAATACATATTTTATTTTATCTTGAATATAATAGGTGCATATCTTATTTCAATTAAAATCACTCTTGTTTACCATCTATACTACCCATAGGTATAAGATTTTCACCCTACTAATATAGACGTTTGTTTATCTACATTTGTAAATACTTTTTTTTTCTTCTTACTTGTAAGAGGAAACTACCAAAAAAAGGACCCTAGATGGCCCCTAACAACAAAAAAAAGGCTACTAGTCACTTTGGCACGGAAGTGGTTCCCTGTGACCACTTCTGTGTTTTTTTTTTTATTAAATATTTAAATGTGTGATGACGTCGTCGCATGCAAACTCATACAAATTGCCTTAAACCCCATTAAACGTGTGATGACATCATCGCATGCAAACCCATATAAATCGCCTGAAACCCCATTTCCCCCATTTTTCCCTTCTTCTTCCTATCGTTTTCCCCCATAAACCCCATTTACCAAAACTCTACTCCATACTTCTTCAAAACGCCAACAAAGTCATAGACCTTGTGCGGGTTTGGAAGGACCTTGGAGACACTCTCCTTCTCCATGCATTTCTTCACCCAAACAATTAGCTTAGGGCACTCATTCTCTATGTTGAAATTGCCATCAGTTTCATATGTGTAGAACCATCATGCGAATGGAACAAGCACCACATCCACATACCTCAAGCTCTTGCCATCGTAAAATGGCTTGTCTTCGAGTTCTCCTTCCAACAGTTTCAAGAAGCCGATAGACTCTTTCTTAGCTGCCTCTTGTGCCTCTCCCTTGCTCTTCCATATCCGTGACCCACACTCATATATCTATGTATAAAAAATAGTAACATAGAGTTCTGGTTCATTTTGGTAAAGAAAATCAGCAATAGCAGGTGATGAAAGTCGGAGAAGATGTAGATTTGGCGAATTAGCGATGACGTTGTTGCTAACTCTCTATATTTATTGAAAAAATGCAAAAAAATGAATATTTTGGCGGGAATACCGATTATGTTGCATAAAAACTATGGGTACCTCTTTTGGTTAGTAGCCATTTAGGATTCTTTTTTTGGTAGTTTTCTCTAATTGTAAACATTATATTAAAAATGGGAAAAGAAAGCCTCCAAATGTTCGAAACAATTGAGATTTGAGGGGACATCGTACAAAACCGCCCACCAGTGACCAAAAAATTACAAGAGAGGGAATTATTGGCCTAGGGAGCAGAGGGGTGTAAAGAGAGAGCGAGAGACTCATGGCACGTTTCTGTATAATCCATGGAAAATCGGTTTGGACCTCCTCCCTTTGAAAAGCTTTTCCAAGGATTACATAAGATTTAGCTTAATTTTCAGTTTTAACTCATGTAAAAGTAGCCACACCAAATGTGAGAGATTTCGGTTGTAGGAAAACAACCAGATTTCCCCCCCCCCCCCCCCCCCCCAGGAATGTGCCCTGAAGACTTAAGGCCAAAGAATGCCTGTCTAAGTTCTGCAATATAGATCTATATCCAGGGTGGGCTTGAAGTTGTCAAAACAAAGTAGTTTCTGAATGATCGATGATCAATCGCAAGGGGGTCGGCAGATTTCTCGTCATAAAAAAATAAAAAATTATTATGTGGGGCACAAATGAAGGGGCAAACTGAAGAGAGAGCGAGAGACTAATAGCACGTTTCTGTATAATCTGTGGAAAATCGGTTTTGACCCCCTCCCTCTGAAAAGCTTTTCCAAGGATTACGTAAGATTTAGCTTAATTTTGAGTTTTAACTCATGCAAAAGTAGCCACACCAAATGTGAGAGATTTTTGTTGTAGAAAAACAACCAGATTTTCCCACGGAAATGTGCCCTGAAGTCTTAAGGCCAAAGAATGCCTGTCTAAGTTTTGCAATATAGATCTATATCCAGGGTGGGCTTGAAACAAAATAGTTTCTGAATGATCGATGATCAACCGCAAGGGGGTCGACAGATTTCTCGTCATAAAAAAATAAAAAAATTAGTTTCTGAATAGGCAATTAGTGTATGAGGTGATGTTCCACGGCTACAATATAGCCAATATATTTAAAATCCCATATTACACATCCACTTTTAAAGGAAATAATACAAAAACTAAGTTATAAAAAGTATAATTGAGAACGAAACTGGAACATATAATTTCACAATATTTACCTAAAATCTCTTTATGCTATTTAGCATTTTAATAGATTTTTTAAAAATTAGCTTATTTTTCCCACAATTTTAAAAATCTCCTCATAACAGTGCCCAAGAATTTGTACAATTTCCTGAGCAATTGATGCATTACATGTTGGTGGAACAATATCACAAATATTGATGATATTTTGTGAATATAAAAATGAAAATACCGTATATGTAGGTGAAATAACATCTTGTGATAATATCTTGCTATTTCGAAAACATAATTCACAATTAAACAGTCCTAAGAAAATTACAACAAAATCAGAAAAATGTGAAAAATAGTAGAAAGTTTGTAAAGTTATTTTAACAGCATTTTTTTTATTTTTAATCTTTTTAGTTATTAAAGATTAATTTATTTTCTGCAAAAAAGTTTCCAATAGTATCTGTGGAAAAATCCCAAAATTGAATAACAATAAAATGCCAATTGCCCAATTAGATAATGATATTTCTGAGATTGGGCGTGACCCATGTGGACCCATATTTAGCACAGGCTGGACTCCTTAAACTCTAATTCGGATATATATTAATTTAGTTTGACATACTTTCAACGGTTGGATTGAAACCAATCAATCGCAGACTCGCTCGAATTCAATAATGTCATGAACCATATTCCCTCAATCCAACGGTACAGGCCCTTCCAATCAGAAAATAACGTTACTCATAGGGAATGATGTGATCAGGCGGAAAAGTGTAAGCAACAGTGGGCCTTTCAAGGGAGACTTCTAGAGTGGTAAGGTCATGGTGCAGCTGGACACACTTATGGCTCCTCCAAAAGGAGAAACAGATGGGCCCTTATTTAAAACCAAAAAAAAAAAAAGTTTTTTGAGTTGAAATTATTTATAAGGATAAAAATGGGTCCCTCAATAATTTAGACACAAATATTCAGGTCTGATTCATGCCCTCTATTTAGATTTTGGGTCAAGTACCCTTGACTCATATGGGTCCCATTTGGGTTCCTGGACCTGACCCATTTTCATCTCTAACTTTGTGTTGAAAAGGTTTGTTGGGTTCCATTCTCCATATAGAGAAATGATCTGGTGCAAACAAGAATGTTTACATTTACCATAAAATTCATTTAAAGTTAAAAAAATATTATGAATAAGGAGAAATTTTGGGCAGTAGGGCCCACCTTGTACGGCGAAGGGTCCCTTGCAGAATGCTTATAAACTTTCATAATGGGTAGTTCAAACAAAGTGGATAATCGACGTATGGTAAATCCAATCTACTCATACAACATGCGCAGCAACAATCCCCACCTTATCTAGTCCTCTTGGCCACCAGCTGAACCAGACAGCCTGAGACATAAAAACATAATTTATTCTAAGAAAGTATAAATACAATTTATTTTTAATAATTAATTATGTATTTTAAATGTGATCAATCAAATAACACCTCTCTCGCTCTGATTTGCGTAAGTATTGTAGTGTGCCTATATATCTGTGATTGTCTGATATGAACAATTGAACTAGCTAATAATAAAAACAATTGAATTATATGGATAGTGACCCTAATAAAATGATTTTCAATATGTGGAACATTCTTCACTTAATTTTTTTCTTTATTACCAAGAAAGTGAGAAGAATTTAAATTAATTATATTTTATATCAGGGTGGATGGATCCACCGCAGGTGGTAAAATCCAACCTGACTCGCTTATCCAAATTGTATCCGGTCCACCTAATAACCAAGTCATATCTTATATGGGCCGAATGTGCATTAGGCAATCTTGAATGTAGAAAAATGGTTTAGTCACGTGTTAAGTAATCCTTAATGCAGAAAAATGGGTCAGCCAAGTCTTAGGTAATCTTGATGCAGTAAAATGGATCCTGATTGTAGTAAAACTGGTTGGGTTATAAATCCAAGCTCCTTTAACTTACCCTCTTTCCAAGTGCTACAAACTATAATGAAAACCCAGCAACTAGGAATAAATTTTTTTTTGGTGGGGAACAACAAATTCACATCTTGATCTAGATTTACTGGGATAGACATAGAGATGTATAGAAAGAGAGAGGAATCCAACAGTTTGCAATTGAGGATCTTGTTGTAAAAATAGATTTTAGGGAGCGGTTGTAGTCGCCCTTGCAAAGTAAAATAAAAGAGGGAAATGGAAACCACTTCCTATGAATATAGGATTCCAATTGGTCATATTCCCTTTTGGCATGAATCCCCAATCAACTCCTCCCCCTCCTCTTCTTCGAGTCAGTTGGGTCAGGTTGTGGGTTGATCTACATTGGGTGTGCATCGAGGGTGCCTGATCCATTATTTTAAAAATTGGTTGAGCTTCAACCTATTGTTTTAAATTTCAGTCGGCATCAAACTCAATTTGACTTCGAAAGAAAGTCAAATTGAGTTTGCGTCAATCTTGTTTGGCAGTCCCCTCATTATTGATCTCACCATTCTCAAGGATTAAATGGCCTGGCTGAGGTTATATGAGGCTCAATTGAAACCGGAAGCATGAAGCATGTGTATCATGAAAGGTTAGGAGTTTGAGAAGGACTCTTTATTAAGACTTTCCTATGCGAAAAACAGAAAAAAAAAAAAAAAAAAAAAAAAAAAAAAAAAAACCCATAAGATTTTGAGGACCAAGCTGGATCTTAGACAACAAAGTTGGATATGAGGGGTAAGGGATTAGTTGGTAGAGGTGGAAGGAATTGGAGGAGGAGGAAAAGGATGAAGAAGAAGAAAAACGAGTGGGGATATCCATGCTTGTATATGCGAGTGAGCAGGGATATCGCCACTTAACTGGGAAGAAAAAGAAAAAACGAGCAGGGATATCCCCGCTCAGCGAAAAAAAAAAAATGAATCGTAAAGGGCCCCTGGGACTACTACGGTCATTTCATATCTTTTAAGTTATTTTTGGTCTACAGTGAATCTAATTTTTTTTTTTTTAAATCCTGTAATATTTACAAATAAAATGAACACTGACTATAATAAACATACAATACGAGCTTAGAATTAAAAAAATCCTAAAGCATAAGACAATAGAACCTTATTTAGTGATTTATCATTTTTGGCCACAAAGATTGTAGATGTGGATGAGTTTCGAGTTTGATGCAACTTTTTCAATATGACAAAAAAAAGAGATTATATTTGAGTTAGTGATCAATTATGATTACAATTAACATATATTATCAAAAATATATTATATAAAACACTCATAGATACTATTAAAAAAGGATAAAACCAGATAAGTAAATCCTTAAAGAAGATTACTTTAGAAATTAATAAAAAAAAGTAATTACAGAGAAAAACAATCTATGAGAGAGATATAGAGGGTAGGAGAGTTAAGAGTACCTGAGATGAAAAAATGTTGATAGAGATTCGACTTTTGCTACTAACATTTTAATATGCTAGAGAAACGTATGGTTAGAGAGGTGGCTAGGAGGTAGGTTAAGATTTGTTGGGATTTGAAAAGACAATGTGCAGAGAAGGATGACAGTTGTATTAATGCTTTTTTGGAATGTGAGAAGATGGCTTTAGGGAGATGTGATACTAATTACTATTATGGAGCCTTATTTTTTGGAGAGAAAAAACAAGGATGGTAGTTGCTTTGATGCTTTTTTAGGATGTGAAAAGACAACTTTAATAGGTTGTGATAATATGGGCCTTAGTTTTTGAGGGCCTAAAGCAAGGGCTTTTCTTGCCTAATGGTTGAGCCGCGCCTAATATTACACACATAAAATGTGCAATGTGCTATAGCCTATGTGAGTTCGAGTCTCATGACTTTCCTTTTACCACAAGAATTTTTTTTTTCATTTTAAAAAGTTTTTACATATTGGACCTTTTATATTTACATTTTCTAAAAAAGGCTGCTGTATTTTGTGTTTTTATTAAAATCTCCCTGGACTCATAATCACATAGAACGAAAATTAATGAGACCCTCAAATTTTTTTTATTTTGTTCCTTAAACTTTGAGCATAAAAAATCGTAGGCCTTTAAATTGATATGCGAACTTAGTCTTTAATACACCTAGGTGGGGACCTCATTAGAAGCAACTTGAGTTAGTGAACTTTATAAACTTTAAAAAAAGTGATTTATGTGATTCATCCATTAAAACGGTAAAAGTTATATGCTTAAACCCAACCACCTTTAAGAAAATGACTTCTCTATTAAGTTAATAAGATAAAAAAGAGATAATTTTTCTTCTTAAAAATTAGTCGTTTTATGTTACACTATCCGCGACTCAATGCTCACCAACACTATAAAGCCTTGTTTGGATCGTCTTATTTTTTTGACATCTTATTATTTGTCTGAAAAAGATCTATGAGTTTAAGATCTTATTAGAGCTGCGAGTTTAAGATCTGATTAGCTGTTTTGTAATAAGATCGTTTGGCAACACCTGAACGCTATGAGATCTGAATTGAATAAGACTGTTTGGTAATGTATCTTATCCATGTCTTAAGTTAAGGGTAATTTCTGTCATTTTAAAAAAAATGGTTTTAAGCCTGAAAAACATCTGTGACAATCCAAATTTTTTTCTTTTTAAACTCGGACAATGCCCAGTACACTCTATACTCATTTTTTAAGACTTAAAAAAAAATTCATGTTTTAGCTATCACAATGCATGTTCCACGTCATAATCACCAACATTATTACATAAACTTTACTAATAGTTTGCTTAAGTGATTATTTATATTAAAAATTATATATTAGCTCTATGTAATCATCCCATCGTTCGTTATCCATTGTTACAGTGGTTGTCTCTTCATTGATCCCAACGCCAGTCTGGCTGCATAATTCAATATACACAGTGTATGACTTTTTTATTTGGTCCAAGCCATTCCTTAGTTGCTTTTGGTTATAAGCAAGCCCCGTCTTAGCTGTAAATTTCTTTAGTATTTCATTCCAAACTGAATTTCAAAAATTAGTTCATGGTTTGCCACTGAGATCCACCTGCTCAACACATAAGTCCACAAGCACCTTTTCATGGTATCAGACCATATAGCTCTAGGAGCCTTTTCTCTCTTTTGATCCTTAGTCCTCGCTTTTTCTGACATTCAAAAACAACATTCAAAAACAACATTCAATAACAATAAAATTTATTTGCTCAAATCTTAAGCTCGCAATGCATCAATCCTTGATGCTGTAGTCATCAATCTAAATTCTTTGTGAACAAAACAGTAAAGCCTAATTATGACTGCTCATTGCCATGGACAAGTGTATCATAGAATTATTATATTGACTGTAATTATAGTTCATATCACCTATGGAAATTCCTGTTTTTATTTAAAACAAGCCATCCAAGCACTGATCGTTCTAATTTTAATTTAGTTCTCTCTGCCTACTAGCTCACTTTCAGTGATGCATATCTATTAATGTTATGAATGTATTATTTCTATCAATAAAACCAATTTCAATCCGAAACTTCACTCTCCTCCCTAAAAGAGTCTTCCTTCTCTTTTCAAAATAATAATAATAATAATAATAATAATAATAAAGTAGAGCACAAATGCACAATTCAACTAGTCAGAGAGAGAGAACTGATTAATCCAAAAAAAAAAAAAAAAAAACCTAACCATCAGCTCACACCTTTTAGTTGTAGGCTTTAATAATGTAATTCTACTACTGGTTGTAGGACTAGGTAATATTGATTTCCTAAAATCCAATTCATTTTACTTGTACAGATTCCACTCGCCAAAATCAGACTTGAATGAAAATCCAATTTTCACAATATATCAGCTACCCATTTAAATTAGAAACAAAAGTGAACATCTACTGAGTTTTTGGAATTTTCTGTTTTCAAAGATCAGATCAAGTTGTCTGCCACATCAAATATGCAAGCAACTCAATATCAGATTGCTTGAAAGACCAGAGATTTTCAAATCAAAATAATTAAATCTAATGTAACTTTATCACAAGAACACATTTCAATTCATTTTTATTGCTTCAATAAACTAACCCAGGAAAGAAGGCTTATTTTTTTTCTTTTACATTAATTTGAATATAAATTATATGAACTCTTTAGAGTCCTTTTGCCAAAATCAGTTTATTAGATTACCAACAAAACAAAAAAAAAAAAAAAAAAAAAAAAAGACAAGTGCAATATCTCCCCGAATACACAGATTGTTTCATATGTCTCCTCTAATTGAAAAGAGGCAAACGCATGTCAATTCACAAAGACCCAAAAGCAATTGAATCATCAAAAGTTATTTTTAACCACTTTTTCAGAAGAATCATCACAATAATTTCTATATGAAACAGAGTTCCCAACGCTCGATTTTCGACGATTAGATAAACCTATTAACCAAACCAAACATGGAATCCAATGCAAAATCTCTTCAAAACAATAGAATTTGGACAAACCCAAAAATTACAACGAATTAAATCAAACTTCAATAAAATCCAAATATCCAATCTTCCATAGCAAATGAAAAAAAAAAAAAAAAAAAAAAACCAAGAAAAGAGAGGGGATGAGAAGGGAAGGAAGATGAAGGAAGAGTTTACCTTTGACTTTGGATCCAAGACAAGGAGAAGGAGATCGATGTTGCTTGGTGTCGCACAGGAAAGAGCTTTGTTTTAGACGCAGGAGCAACGAAAGAGATAGAGAGATTAGGGCTCGAATCATTGATATTGGTGAGGGTATGGGAATTTTAAAATTATTTTAAATCCCTGAACTGTCTTACCGCTTAAGATGTTGGGGTCTTAATTCCAAAAGCTGGATTTCGAGCTCTCAGAACTAAGATAAATCTCGTCTTAAATAACAAGTCGTCTCAGCGCTTAAGACATGTTGTTATTGCGTACCAAACAATCTTATTTAGTTTTTTTGTCTTAGCGCTTAAGGGCCCGTTTGGATGTTTACAGAATAAAATATTTACAGATTTAAATATTGCAAGAATAAGATAGTATAGAATAGAATAATGTAATATTATAATATTACAATATTTTTGCTGTTTGGCAATTTTGAAGAATTTCACAGATTTTAAATTGAGTTGTTTGGAAGGTACTGTGATTAAATTAAATTAGATTATTAGAATAATTTTTTATTAAATATTTTAATTTCTATATAATTTACCAAATCTGGATAAAAAAAGTAGTGTGGTAAAGTAAAGTTCAACTGCAATATTTTTACCTTAAGTTACTTTTCTTTTATCACATAAAACCATGGTAAAGTATAGTAAAATCAAGTCAATACACAAAACAACTACTTTACAACTCTCTCTCCCACTTTGCTTTACCACATACTTCATCTCACCTTACTTTGCCTCACATTTACTATGATATGATATCAATCTTTATTTTACTTTACCACACCTATAAATAAATCACTTCTTATTTACCATATAAAACTATGATAAAATGTGATAAAGTCAAGTCAAATAGAAAGAAACTACTTTACCATTCCTTCCTACTTTACTTTACCAAATATTTTATCCCACCTTTACTTTACCCCACTTTACCGTGCCGTGTCATTTACTTTTAGTTTACTTTACCATATATGTAAATAAACACATCATGATGGATTTGGTGAACTAAAGTCATTACTTTACTCTACTACTTTTTAATCGTCATTTTGAAAGATTCTTGTCTTGTAGAATGTTTTCTTCAAGGGGGAGCTGTAGGAGAAAATATTGAGCTTTTTGAAAGAAAATATTCTTTTCTTTAAATTTTTCTTGGATTACCAAACGCACAAGATTCTCTTCTTTAGAAAATGAAAGATTATATTCTATAAAATATTATTTTCTTGTATTTTCTTGTGCATCCAAACAGGCCCTAAGACACAAGACATTAAGACCCAAACTTAAGACGATCCAAAAATTACCTAAACATCATCATATTTAGAATGAATACGTGTTAAATATTTTAATTTTTATAGTTTTGCTAGTTTTATTTTATTTTAAAGAAATTTTTTCACCTTTTCAGACCAGGATGGCTGTACGGGTTTGGCATGGGTGGCACGGACTTACACGGTCAACATAGGCTCATCCTAGTCCCAAATGACATGGCACCGAAATTTAAAATCATATTCAACCTCGACACTATTTGGATAATTTATTTGAATAGTGTAGTGAAGTGAAGTGAGATGTCACTTTAAGGGAAAAATCGTGGGATCAAACTAAAAATTACTAAATTTTCAAAACATCGCCTCTTATCTTTTTAAAATGTCAAAAAATACATTCTTATGATCTGAAATGATAAAAAAAACCCTCTTCATTTTTAATAAAAAAAATTCAAAGGATACCTTCTCATGCCACTGAATGAAAAAAATCATTACATGATGCAATAGTTGATTTTCTTTTTTTTTTTTTTGCCTATTCCTTAAACCCTATATGCTCCCAAAACCTGTTGCTCTCTCCAACTTTCCAAAACCCTAATTTGGGCTTGTTTGGATGTATGGTGAATTAAAGTATGGTGAGGTGAAGCATTAAATCAAGAGAGAATAAAATATAAGGTGTTATGATGATGTTATATTTTTAGTTGTTTGCTATAGAATCTTTTTTATTTTTTGTATAGAAAAGTGGAGGATTTTTTTTTTTTGGAAAAAGGAGGACGTTACTTTTTTGACTTTTTTTTGAAAAAATCAGAAGGAATTTGAAATTGTATACTTTTGATATGACCCCTTGTCATTTCTTGTCTGGATTCACTTTACTTTAACTGGTTAATTGCTAAACACGCCCTAACCTTTTAGAAACCAATCTCCGACTTGTCTCCCTCTTCAACCTCTCCTCTCCTCCCACTCAGTAGAATGCACAAGGATTCCTTTGTCTTTCGTAGCTCGATTTCTTATCCTTGTTCAAGATCTCCATCCCTTAGAATCTCTTCTGCATTCGTTACTCAGAGATCTCTAGCCTCTCTTTCTCTCTCTCTCTCTCTCTCTATATATATATATATATATACACTTTAGGGCTTTGATTGTACCTTATTGAAGGAACCAATTTAAGGAACCAATTTAATGCATGGGTTTTTCAACAATGATCCCACTCTCTCTCTCTCTCTCTCTCTCTCTCTCTCTCTCTCTCTCTCTCTATATATATATATATATATATATATATATCTTTCTCTCTCCAAGAACTTCTCAAAGCTTCCAAGTATTTTTATTTAAGTTTCAGATTTTAATTAATATATACATATTAATATTATAATAAGTAACTCTCATCTTTCCCCCTTTCTTATATAAAATATCACAACAAATAATTTAAATATTTACATAAAATTAACTTTACAGTTTTTTATAATAAATTTAGTTTTTGAAAAATGGCTGGACCTATGGTATCCCGATAATTGTATAAGCTCAACGTATCCATACGATACCATACTTCTAGGGAACAAATTTAACATATCATACTTATAAAGTCCTTTATTTCATATAATTATTTTAATAGTTTTACTTCTCCCTATAAAAAAAATGCTAGAAAGGGACAAAAACAATGATAATTTTATTGATTCAAAAATGATCTGAAAGGGAAAATTAGGATACCTGTATTTGTATCCCTGTCTTAGATTTTCAAAAGAGAGGAGTCTTGTCCACGATCCCTATATAAGTGTCCATATCCGTATCTGGGAATCATAGGACTGGCCCGCTGGGCATCATAGGGCTAGACCATCAATATACTTTGACTTTGGCCTTGACGCTTCAAATGCAAATTTGGAAGAGCTAGATAGAGGTAGAAAGCCAACTGGAATCTGCTGCCAAACCTCAACTCAAAAAAAAAAAAAAAAAAAAATGAAGAAAGAAAGAAAGAAGAAAATTAACTTCCGATGTTCAGAAATATTTCATGAAAACTGATGTTAAAGATGCCGCTGGAAACATTGTGAAAAAGGCACAATGCAATTATTGAAAAAAAAAAAAAACCTATACAGGTGCAAGTCCACAGGTGGCATTGGCCACATGAACACATGTTTATCCAAACATATTGGGGTGGATCCGACCGGAGGGGGCACACAAACTCATCTTTCTGAAAGATCTTTTGATAGTTTAGGAGTTTTTAATTTTAATCCCATATATATATATATCAATTTGTAAAATTTATAGTAATTAATCAATTACCATTTCTCTTTGTTGAGAATGAGTCATTTGAAGAATTTGTGAAACTTACAAAAGTTTCTGGAATAACTGCCATAAATGATGCAGTAAAACTGTTATGAAAAGAAAGAGAGAATCTAAAAATTGTTTTTCAAAACATATCTGGAAAAACAGGGGTAACTTCGGATTTAATTTCATTTTTTTAGATGAGGTTTGGCCTTGGGCAGGGGATCCTTGATGGCTGGTCTACCTCAATATTGTTCTCTTCTAAATTTATACGAGTTGAGCATCAAGGCCAAAGTCAGAATATTTTGATGGTCCAACCATTTTTATTCTATGAAAAACTAAATTCATAAAAAGATAAAAAAAGAAGATAAAAGAAAATTTATATGATCAACTCATCAAGTTCGAGGCTTTTTTTTCAAGGTATTGTTTATTTAAATTTCATTTTTATTTAGTAGAGAGAGAGAACATTGATGACTTGATTTAATCTTGGGGTTGTGGGGGGAGCGAGAGAAATGAGGGGGTATTTGGGTATTTATAGGCCCTCAAATGTTAAAAAGACAAAAAATGCCCCAAAATATAGTAGTTTTATGATATACATATTTTTTTGCGGGGAATGGGGAGTTTTGTGGTTAAAACAGTGAAAAAAAAGGCAAATCTGGCCTTTTTTAACCATTGGGGCCCCAGACAACCTGGGCCATGCACGAGCCAAACCGTGCCCAGTGACAGGCCGGGCCACGGTTCCCTGGCCTAGCACAGCCCATGTTGGGCTGGGCGATAGCACACGAAGCTTTGCTGGGCTTGAGCAGCCCGGGCCACTCTTCATCTCTAATTATATCGCGTGCTCTATCTTTTAAGGAGTTTTTTTGGTTGTCTTATCTTTAAAGATGTCATTATGAGTGCTGCGGCATCAATAAATGATGCCTTGGATGTGTATCATTTTTCATTATTTATGGTTTTTTTTTTCTTGTTAGTCTTTTTGAGTGCCTAAATATTACGGACTTGGTTAGAGGGAAATGAAACTCTTAATATCGCTTGTTTAGCTTCTTTTGGGGAAGATTCGATGCCTAAAGACTTGAAAAGGAAGGGAGGAAACAAAGGTCAGAGGCCCTGGCTGCAGCCAATCGAAGGTACTCCGATGCCTAAGTTAGTGCTATCACTAAGCAAAGGAAGAGCGAATGGAGAAGAGAAGGGAACAATGGGAAATGGTTTATGCGTGTGCGTATATGTACCTTACCATGGGTCTCACCCATGCATATATATAGGAGGAAGTCCCATCAGACTGTACCCTTAGTGGAGGTAGGTGAAAAGAGAAGTCCTGTTAGCCCATACCTGGTATCCTTAGTGAGAGTAGGTGGAGATGAAAGTCTTATCAGCCCATTCTTCTTGCATGGCTGCGGATGTAGCTGTCAGATAAGGTTAACCTCTTATCAGACGCATACCCTATCTGTCAGTTTGCTCTGCAACGCCGCTGCATTATCATAGTAGTATATTTATGGCTGATTGACACCCAGTACTGATACCGAAATCAGTCATAGGCATGTCCTGGCACTATCGCCGAGATGCGCAGGCCGAAACGAGCTCAGCTGGTACCCTTACCGAGACTGGCTCGAGTTCGGTACAAGCTGGCACCACTGCTGTGTGGAGTGCTTACGAAATACCGAGGTAATCTCCTGCCTCGGCACTGGAATACCAATTAGGGGATACTCCGGCCTGATTTATTCCAGTTCGGCAAAAGTGCCATCTGTCACCAAGTTGGAGTTGGATTCGGTCTGCTTGCCGGCCTCGTTCATTACGGGCTCTGCCCCGAGCGCCTCGGTACCAATGCCCGACCTCCTGCATCCCCTGATCTCGGTACTTCCCATCTCGGTCTACTTGACTGAGATGGACGTTGTCCGTCTTGATCTCCATTATGAGAGGGGACGGCCACGTGGCAGAGCCTCCCTGACAGAGGGCTGCCACCAAGTACTGATAAGGGACCTTCCCTATCACTTCCACATTTATGTGAGGGGTTTGAGGGGACGTCCGATGGGACAAGTATCCTCACCTACCATCCTAGGAGTGGGCTGATAGGACAAGTATCCTCACCTACCTCCACTATGGAACCTTCTATTCTCTCCTACATATACCTGCATGGGAGCCCCATAAGAGGTAAGCAATATACAGTCTACATCCTGTTTATTTCACCCTTATCTTCTTCCTCACTTCACCCTAGTTCAGTGACTGCACTAACTCAGGCGTTGGAGTGCCTTTGGCTGACAGCAGCCTCGGGCCCTGACTGTTCTTTCTTCCCCTTTTTCAGGATTCAGGTCATCGGTGACTTCTCCGATCAACCGAACAGGATTTTCCTAATCCCCTTCATCATTTAAACTAAGTCCGTAATAATTTAGGCACTTACAATTGGCGCCGTCTGTGGGAACCATCTGAAAATTCCATACTTTCAATCCTAACAACCATGCCTCCTAAGGCCAAGAAGGGAAAGAGCGTTGTTGGACCGTCCAGGTCCAGCCAGCCGGAGATATTCTTGCCTCTCATGCCGCCTCCACTGGTGACGAACCAGGTAGGGGCATTAGTGACAAGCCAGCAAAGAGATGCCAGACAAACACCACCCAACCCTCAGTCGAAAAGAGCGGAAGGGGATCTTGGTGTTCGAAGCGTAGGGTCACCCGTCACGGTGACACACTCATCGTCAAGAGGTGTACCAGCGTCTCCTCGGAGCGATCCCGTAGCAATACGGGCCCGGGCAACGTCCTCCCAGGCGGAGCGTCCACGTCTGGAGGTTGTTTTCACCCAAGCACCCCGCAAGGACGTTCCTCCTCAGGAACAGTCCCAGCGAGGTAGAACTCCTGAGCAGTCTCAACCTCTTCGGTCTCATCACGAAGACCACATGGAAGAAGACCATATCCACCTCGATGACGAAAGTGACGACGACATGGCCCTAGAGGAAGATATTGAAGCCCAAGCTGAAGCAATCAAGGCTCAGAATCTCGTCATTGAGGAACAGAAGGCGCAGATCCTCCAGCTCCAGCGACAGCTGGAGGTAAATGATATAACCTTGCCCGAAGCCTCTCACACGCCTCCACCTCAGCGGAAAGCTCGGCAGGGCCCTGGGGGTCAGCCAGACTTAAGGGAGCAACTAAATGAGAGACGTGCCCGAGCTCGAGAAGAGGGCTCGAGTAACACTCACGCCAGCGCCGACCAGCGTCAGCGCCAGAGGCAAAAGCGGGAGACCGGGGCCGACCCCGACATGGCCGCTTATATTGATCAGCAGATTAAGCTGGCCGTGCAGCAGAATCTGGAGCATGCCGGCCTCGCTCGAGGTCGGTTGGCTACCAGATATGGCGACATCCACGATACCTCCCCATTTACTCGGGAAATCACAGACCATCCTCTCCCCGATAAATTCAGCGTCCCGCGTTTCAATCTTTATGACGGAACGTCAGACCCCGAAGCTCATCTCCGACACTTCACCCAGAAAATGTCGGTATTCAGCGGTGACGGCAACCTCGATTGCAAGGTTTTCTCCTCCAGCTTAGGTGACCTCCCGCTTCGGTGGTTCTGTGCACTCTCCGAGGGATAGATTTCGAGCTGGCGACAGCTCCGAAACTCCTTCGTCGAAAAGTTTCAAGCACATCGAGTCATCCCAAAGACTGACGCCGACCTAATCTCTATCAAGATGAGGCCGACCGAGAATATCACTCGATTCGCCAAAAGGTTCTGGACCATCTACAGCGTAATCGAGAATTCCAATGACGAGGTAGCCGTCACGGCCTTTCAACAAGCTTTGCTACCAGGAAATGAGCTTCGGAAGAAATTGGTGCGTCGCCCAGCGGATTCAGTGAAGGCACTCATGGCCCGGGTGAACCAGTATGTTGAGCAAGAAGAAGATGAGCTCCGAGCTCGGGAGAGCCATAATCTTTGGCCCCCACTCCCAGAGGGCCAACCTTCCGAGGGCCGACCTTCGGAGGGCCGACCTTCAAGGAGGGAAAAGAGGCTTGCTAAGAGGGAAGCAGACCAAAGTAAAAAACCATCCGGCTCGGCAGCGCGTTCTGCTCCCACTTCGGAAGGCAGCGCAAAGCCGAAGCCAAGTGGTGC
Source organism: Umbellularia californica (assembly GCA_028538565.1). NCBI lineage: Eukaryota > Viridiplantae > Streptophyta > Magnoliopsida > Laurales > Lauraceae > Umbellularia > Umbellularia californica. The sequence continues at coordinate 78,952,889 of JAPQWN010000002.1, forward strand.
CCCTCACAAAGCCGTAAACACCATCTTCAAGGAGCCCATTTACAAACTCCTCGGCAAGATCCAAGCCCAGCCTTTCTTCAAATGGCCCCAGCCTATGAAAGGTGACGCTGCCTCACGAGATCAGAGCAAGTTCTGTGCCTATCACAAAGATAGAGGACACAGAACCGAGGATTGCTACGCCTTCAAGAATCACCTTGAAAGGCTTGTAAAAGATGGGCACCTCAGAGATCATATCAAAGAGGAGGGTAGAGTAAACCAAGCCCAGCAGCATCACCTCGACGACAGGGATAGCGATGGACCTATAGGGACCATCGATGTCATTCACCTGGTCCCCGCTCCCAGAGGCAGTGATCAAGCGCGTGCTGAGGCCAGGAGGGCCCAGCACGGCAAACATGTAATGGCGGCCGAGCTCGGTTCCTCTGAAAAGAAGGCCCGCATAGAAAGACCAAAGATTTGGTTCTCAGACAAAGATTTGGCCGGGGTTCAGCTACCCCACAATGATCCTCTTCTTTTGACTATGAGGTTACAAAACTTCAACGTCAAAAGGATCCTAGTGGACCCCGGGAGCTCCTCAGAAATCCTCTATTTCGACTGCTTCAAACGAATGGGTCTGAAGGAAGAGGATCTGCTGGAAGCTCGCACCCCTTTAGTGGGATTCAGCTCCACGACGGTATATCCCAAAGGGAAGATGTCCCTCAAGGTCGAGGTCGGAGGAGCCCCCATGACGGCAGACTTCCTGGTGGTGGATGCACAATCTCCATACAATGCCATCATGGGGAGAACCTGGCTTCATAACATGGAGGCTGTACCCTCGACCCATCACCAGAAGTTCAAGTTCCCGTTACAGAACGAGGACGGGAGCTTCGAAGTTATCACAGTCTGCGGCGACCAAGATATGGCCAAGGAATGTCTCCTGGCCGTGGTCCCCGGAGATACAGAGCCACAGCGGGTCCACATGACCGAGCTCGAGGCTGAGCTCGACGCTGTGGGCCGAACTCCCGAGCAGAAGAGCGTTGAGGACCTCACCCAGGTCGGGATCGACCCCAGTGATCCAGAAAGGTTCTTCCTACTCGGTAGCGAACTTGCCGACAAGGAAAGGGCCAGGATGCTCGACTTCCTATTGCAAAATAGAGAGGTCTTCGCTTGGACCCCATATGAAATGTCTGGCATCAGCCCGGAGGTCATAAGCCACAAACTAAATGTAGATCCCCAACATAAGCCTGTTGCCTAAAAGATTCGAAGGTCGGGTACCCAACAGGCAGAGGCTGTGACCAAGGAGGTCAACAAATTATTGGAAGCTGGAGCTATCAGAGAAGTCCACTACCCTGTGTGGCTAGCCAACACGGTTGTGGTGAAAAAGAAGGATGGGAGCTGGAGGGTCTGTGTAGACTTCACCGACCTTAACAAAGCCTGTCCCAAAGACAGTTTTCCTTTACCAAAGATAGACCAGCTGATCGACGCCACTGCCGGGCATGAGAGAATGAGTTTCCTCGATGCCTACCGAGGTTACCATCAAATTCCAATGCATGAGCCTGATCAAGAAAAAACCGCGTTCATAACACCCAGGGGCACCTACTGTTACAAAGTAATGCCCTTCGGGTTAAAAAACGCAGGTGCTACTTACCAGAGGCTGGTGACCAAGATGTTTCGGGACCAGCTCGGCAGGACGGTTGAGGTATACATCGATGACATGGTCGTTAAGTCAAAACAGTCACAGGACCACTTGACTGACTTACATGAAACCTTCTCCATCCTCAAATAGTACAAGCTCAAGCTAAACGCCTCCAAATGTGCATTTGGCGTCGGCTCGGGCAAGTTCCTGGGCAGCCTGGTTACTAGGCGAGGAATCGAGGCCAATCCAGATCAGATCTCGGCGATCAGAGCCCTACAGAGTCCGACCTCGACAAAACAGGTCCAGAGACTTACCGGGATGGCGGCAGCACTGAACCGCTTCATAGTCGAGCCTAAGATAAATGCCATCCCTTCTTCCAGCTCTTGAAAAAGAGCTCCGGGTTCCAATGGACCCCGGAATGTGAAAGTGCTCTCCAGAAGCTCAAAGTATACCTTTCTTCCCCTCCCCTGCTTTCCACCCCGGTGCGGGGTGAGGTCTTATATCTATACTTGGCCGTATCGGACCATGCAGTAAGCTCTGTACTCGTAAGAGAAGATGACAGGCAGCAAAAGCCCATCTATTACACAAGCAAAATCCTACTGGATGCCGAAACGCGATACCTGCCATTGGAGAAGCTTGCATTTGCACTTGTCAGTGCATCCCGCAAGCTCTCCCACTACTTCCTGACATATTCCATAGTGGTTGTTACAGAACACCCGCTCAAGTCCCTCTTTAGGAGAGCAGACTTCTCAGGCAGAGTGTCTAAATGGGTTGTCGAACTCGGGCAATATGATATCAAGTATCAGCCCAGGACGGCCATTAAAGCCCAAGTACTGGCAAACTTCATTGTGGAATTCACCTCTCCTAGTTCGGCACCGAACCATCTCGACACCAAACTGGGGGGCAAGGAGGCGAGGACTTCAGCTAAGACCGAACAGGAGCGGTTCTGGGAACAGTTCCTCGACTCATCTTGGAAAGTCTTCGTCGATGGGTCCTCCACCTCCAAAAGGGCTGGCGCTGGCGTAGTCCTTCAATCTCCGGAGGGCCTTGTCATTGAGCAAGCCCTGACTCTTGACTTCAAAGCGTTTAACAATGAAGCTGAGTATGAAGCACTAATTGCAGGGCTGGGCAGCGTAAAAATCCTGGGGGCACAAAAACTGGTGATCTTCAGCGACTCACAGCTTGTCACGAGCCAACTGAATGGGGATTACCATGCCCGTGATGACAGGATGGCGGCCTACCTAGCCCACACCAAGCAACTCCTATCTCAGTTCCAAAAGGCTGAAGTTAGGCAGATAGGCAGAGACTCCAACTCTCATGCCGATGCCCTTGCAAGCCTGGCCTCTGCTGTCGAGGCAGGAAGAAAAAGAACTGTCGAAGTGGAAGCACTAGACAGACCAAGTATACAACTTCAACCGCCTCGGCAGCTCATGTGTATTGATCTCGGCCCAAGCTGGATGGACGAACTAATCTCCTATCTCAAGAGTGACCAGCTGCCCGAGGACAAGAACCAGGCCCACAAAATCAGGCTAAAGGCAGCCCGATTTTGGCTCTCTCCGGATGGCAAGCTCTACAAAAAGTCTTACAGTGGCCCTTACCTCCAATGCGTACACCCGAGCAAAGTCGAGGACTTCCTTTATGAAATCCACGAAGGGATCTGCGGCAGCCACATCGGAGGTCGGTCACTGGCTTACCGAGCTATCAGTCAGGGGTACTGGTGGCCCTATATGCAGAAAGACGCACAGGTCTATGCCAGGAAATGTGAAAAGTGCCAGAAGTTCTCCCACTCTCTCCATCAGCCAGCACATGACCTAAGTCCTCTTTCCAGCCCCTGGCCCTTTGCCCAGTGGGGACTGGACCTCGTGGGACCACTCCACCGAGCTCCAGGAAACAAAAGATGGTTGTTGGTAGCTACTGATTATTTTACCAAATGGATAGAAGCTGAAGCGTTGTCCTCCATCACTGAGAAGGATACCAAAAACTTCGTGTGGAGAAACATCGTAACCAGATTCGGAGTGCCTCGAGCCTTGATCACGGATAACGGGACCCAGTTCGACTCCAACTTCTTCAAAAGCTTCTGTCAAGACCTTGGCATCAGGAACTACTATTCTACCCCAGCATACCCCCAGAGCAATGGGCAGGCTGAAATTTCAAACAAAGTGGTGCTTGACGGACTCAAAAAGAGACTAGATCGAGCCAAAGATTGATGGGTAGAGGAACTTCCAAGTGTCCTCTGGGTGTACAGGACTACCCCGAGGCGCTCGACCTCGGTAACTCCCTTCTCCCTAGCCTACGGGATGGAAGCTGTGATTCCACTTGAGGTCGGTCTCTCCACCCTCAGGTCGGAACTGTTCGACCAAGGCCAAAATGATGCAAACCTCGCCATAGAGCTCGACTTGGCTGAGGAACGAAGGGATGCCGTAGCCATCCGCCTCTCTTCCTACCAACGACAGTTGGCTAGAGGGTACAATCAAAGAGTCAGAGAGCGAAAGTTCTCCCCTGGAGAATTGGTCTTGAAAAAGACACTTCCAGCAGATAAAAGCCCTAGCGAAGGAAAGCTTGCACCGAACTGGCATGGGCCATTCAAGGTGACTTCGGTAGCTGGGCGGTCTGCATACAGGCTTGAGGACATGGACGGCAGAGAGCTGCCACGTCCATGGAATGCTATGCACCTCAAGAAATTTTACTTTTAAGATGTAATCTGGTTATGGAAGTCAATAAACTGGTTCTTTTTGTAAGATATGTTTTTACTTCCTGATACCATCTCCCATTTGAAAATAGCCAAGTTATGGAACTCGGCACTGGCCCGCAGCTCGGTTACTGAACCAGCTTGCAATTTGGGCACCAAGGTCAGCTGCTTCGGCCCGGTCTATGGATCAACCGAATTCTGACTACAAAGCCGGACTCCGCTTCGGTAGTAGAACCGAGCAGCTTTAAATTGCGATTACAGTCTAGACTACAAACTTTAAGCGTCAAGTCCGGAAGAAGGGCCGAGCTCATTTACCGGTCTTACTCTCGCGTCCTATTATTTACTTTGATTACGGAGACAACTGCATAAACAGAGCAGAAAAAGGGGAGAGGGAACATTCATCACATTGAATAGAGATTGTAGCATAATCGGAATTCCATTCACAGAAATGTCATTTACAAACGAGGATTTAATTATCATCAAAAGAATTACAGCAATCTCCCCAAACGGGCACAAGAAAAGAAAGAAATATCAAGGCAGCTGAACCATGTCGATGATGGACACATCTTCGACTTCACCATCAGTCGGAGCGAGAGGGGCTTCGGTGACAACAGGCCTGATATCGGCAGTGGTAGTCTCGGTGGCTGGAGCTTGGAGAGTTTCTGAGGCCTGTGGCTCATCAGCTAGGTGGTCTGGAGGGGCCTCGGAGAACGAAGGGGCTGGCGACTCGGGCTCGGCATGAGGGAGCTTGGGCAGGTCTTGACGGATGGGGTCATCCTCAGGGACCCCCATCTGTTTCAACACGGCCAAACATCCCATCTCGAAAAGCTCCTCTCCCAGTGGAACGAGTTGCTCTTCATAAATCCTTGTCGCCTGTGCCACCCCCTTCTGGAAGGAGGCCTCGAGCTCTGCTTTCCGAGAAGCCTCGAGGTCAGCCCTCAGTTTGGCTGAGGCTTCCTGCTCGGCATTCAGCAGAGCTTCGGTCTTGGCTTTCTCCTTCTTCAGGGCCTCCATTTCGCTCTCCGCCTGTTTGGCCCTCTTCTCCATCTCATATACGGCTGCCTGGAGCTCATAATTTTCGGCGCTTTTCCTGGTAATCGCTTCCATGGTAGCCTCGTTTTCCGTATTCAATTTGGCACGGTTCTCCTCAGACTTCTTCAACTCCTCCGAACTCCTCTCCAGAGCTGCAGCGAGCTTCTCTCTGTCAGCCTGCAGAGATTGAATCTCGGCGCGGCTCTGCCGGCACTTTTCCAGAGCCACTACAGACCTCTGCACAACCTGGACAGCAAAAACAGAAGTTAGCAACACAGCACGTCTCCGAATCTATATATATAAAAGGTAAATACTCACCATCAGGGCCGATGAAAGGTTGGCCTGATGCAGCGTAGCCTCCTCCATCCTCCTGAAGCGTTCGACATCCAAGGGAAGCGCACACGCCCCAGCCAGCACGGCCGCCACTGCCGGACAACCTTGTAAACGGTGTCCCGAGGTCAGCGGCGTCCCTGGCGCCAGAAGGAAGGATGGCTTCCAAGGCTCATCCAAGGGGGCGCGAGGCGCCGAGGGCTGGACAGGGTCTTGCCGGGATGAGCCCTCTCCTCCGCGCATCACCGGCATCCTCTCCTCCTGCCTCCCTCGGCGGACCAGAGGTTGTTCCTCCGCTCGCGGCTCTTCCTCCACCTCTTCCGTCGAATTTTTCCGACTAGCCCTCTCCTTCTGAGGCTTGGTTTGGCGCGGCTCCTCGCCCTTTGCCCTCTTCGTCTGCCTCTCCTCCCTCGCTGCAGTTGAATCATTTTGGGAGGGGCCGGATGGGGGAGCCGGATGGGCGTCCCTGGAAGAAGAATCAGCAGACCTCGACGACGAAGAATGCCGCTTTCCCAGGAGCTTCTCCCGGAGGTTGGTGATTGGAGGATCTTGACCACTCCCCATCTCGGTGCCGGGATGATTCTCCTCAAACACTTCCTCCGGGTTGGTAAGGGGTGAGATCGGCCGCTCTTGCCCAACCGCCTCTGGCGCGTAGCTGGGCCCGACCTCAAGGAGCTCTGACCCCTGCCTTTTGTTGTAATGTCTGTATCTCGGCAGGTAGCCTATGAGACACCAGGCGGCCCTGCCTTTATGCCCCTGGTAGCGCTGGACCTTGTCGAACCAACCCCCGTTCTTTTTCCAGCCGTCACGGATAGCCGCTTGTTTTCTCTCAGCAAGGCCTGCACAAAGAACAGATCAGCGTGTGTCAGTTCGGCAGGAAGATAAATAGGATTAAGTCAAGCTATTTGAGCTCGGTGCTTTACTTGGGAGGCGCCCAGAGTGACGAGGCACCCGGTACCTCTTCTCTGCCTTGGTTTCGTTCGCACCGATCTCCCAGTTGCCGCTAACGAACAACCTATCAGTCCCGGCATGGCGCATTGAATCCTCCAGGGCAGTGACGAACGAGACCATCTTCGGCTTACTCCGGAGGTAATACCGGTCATCGATCTCCTCGGTGGACTTGCTAATGTCATATGCTTCCTCGATGTCGTGGACACCGAGCTGGATGCCTAGAATCCTATTCAATGCTACCGTCCCCATTATGATCTTGTAGCTGTTCGGCATTAATTGGCAGGGGGCAAGATGCCACGCTGCCAGGCATCGCCTCAGCAATGGGTGGACGGGGAACCTCACTCCCCCTTCCACTACCGAGACCAATGGGAAGGGCATCGCCCCCTCTCGGTAGACGTCACTGTCCCAGAGGTCCTTTGGATCGTCCAACCTAATCCGGACGTCGTCCGGAATGTCATAGGTCTCCCTAAACCTAAATAAGGCCTCAGGGGTATCGGCTAGACAACGGTAAACCCCTATTCCCATGTTTTGAAAACTAAGATGGGTGACGAAAGAAAAGCCCTAACTGAAGAAAGAAACTGGAAGAGAGGTGCTCAAAGGGAAAGATCAGGGAGAAGATGACTTACAGGAAACTAGACGCAGGACAGAAAGGTGGGGAAGATACAGAGATGGCCTGAGAATCACGCAAGCAGAGTTTCCCCCAGATTCAGAGTAGAAAGGTGGACGAAGGAAGAAGGAATGCTGCTTTTATAGGGCAGCAAGACGACTCCTCGAAAACCTAAGGCACGCCCTCATTACACCGCCTCAAAAGGCGCACACGTCGCTTCGGTGTACGGTGCTATAAACCAGATAGCGTCACGTGTCAAGATCAGGGCGGCTTCCGCAGTAAACGCCGTCAGAATAATTAATTGTCTCGGGCAGGCGCAGCGATTTTGGCGCTTCCCAGCAGACAAGCTAGCGACGGATTGATGGAACTCTTAAATGAATTCATAATGAAGACCGTGACATCCGCAGCCGGTTATAAAAGGTGTGCTAGCTCGGTATTCATATAAGCTTCCACGTCTCCAGCTCCCGACCTCGTTCCAGCTCCGAGCTGACGAGTTCGACAGCTGGGGGGCAATTGTGTGGAGTGCTTACGAAATACCGAGGTAATCTCCTGCCTCGGCGCTGGAATACCAATTAGGGGATACTCCGGCCTGATTTATTTCAGTTCGGCAAAAGTGTCATCTGTCACCAAGTTGGAGTTGGATTCGGTCTGCTTGCCGGCCTCGTTCATTACGGGCTCTGCCCCGAGCGCCTCGGTACCAATGCCCGACCTCCTGCATCCCTTGATCTCGGTACTTCCCATCTCGGTCTACTTGACCGAGATGGACGTTGTCCGTCTTGATCTCCATTATGAGAGGGGACGGCCACGTGGCAGAGCCTCCCTGACAGAGGGCGGCCACCAAGTACTGATAAGGGACCTTCCCTATCACTTCCACATTTATGTGAGGGGTTTGAGGGGACGTCCGATGGGACAAGTATCCTCACCTACCATCCTAGGAGTGGGCTGATAGGACAAGTATCCTCACCTACCTCCACTATGGAACCTTCTATTTTCTCCTACATATACCTGCATGGGAGCCCCATAAGAGGTAAGCAATATACAGTCTACATCCTGTTTATTTCACCCTTATCTTCTTCCTCACTTCACCCTAGTTCAGTGACTGCACTAACTCAGGCGTCGGAGTGCCTTTGACTGACAGCAGCCTCGGGCCCTGACTGATCTTTCTTCCCCTTTTTCAGGATTCAGGTCATCGGTGACTTCTCCGATCAACCGAACAGGATTTTCCTAATCCCCTTCATCATTTAAACTAAGTCCGTAATAATTTAGGCACTTACAACTGCCGAGCTGCATGAAGCCGAGGTCAAAGCAAGCCTGGCTGGTACTTCTACCTAAACTAGGGCTTATCATAGTATTATGGAGAATCTCCCCCACTGTCTTAAATAAAATTTAAGTGCCATTTAAAGAAAGAAGAAAAGGGATTTTAAAATTTTTGGGGAATAACATGGCAAAATGGGGCAAAGCCTGTAGAAACTCTTTGAAGAGTTTTTCTTCAAAGTCATTAGGAACTTGAGAATTGATTTGCATGATTTTGAATGATTAAAGTTTATGTTTGGATAATGAATGTAGGAGTGCTAAATCCAATCCTGGTTTTTCCATACGTAACTTAGAATACCCATGAAAAAGACCTTAAGTATTATGATCTCCTTAAATGATTGACTCATCTATTAGTTTTCGTGCATCAGATCTTCATGCTTAGGTCAGGCTTCAATTACAACCTCTTGGGTTTGATAATCACCTCTTGATTTGTTTGTACATAGGAGTGACTGTTGAAGCTTTTGCAAAAGTAACTGCTGGAAAGTCAATTGCAAAACTAATAAAAAATAAAATCACTGCTGAAATATGAAGAATGAAAGACGCAACTGGTGTAGTTCCAGGGCTGGCAGTCATTTCAGTTGGTGCAAGGAAGGATTCTCAAACCTATGTAAGCAATAAGAAAAAGGCTTGTGAGGCTGTTGGCATAACATCTCATGAAGTTCATTTACCTGAAGACTGCAGTGAAGTAGTACTTAATTCTATTGCAGGCTTTAATAATGATCCTTCAGTTCATGGTATCCTTGTCCAGCTGCCACTACCCCGTGTATGCCTTTTTCATTCTAGAGTTCTATTTCTCACTGTATCTATTTTTGTGAAATCATGTTCCATTGAATGCTATTGTCACTCCTTGTGGTGGTTGTTATCATCTTAGTCTTATTCCATCCATCTAGAGTTAGCTGTGTTAAAATGTCAGATATCTATCTATTATACTAAGAGAATGTGGACTCCTTTAGTATATCGACACATGTGTGCCTACATGCAAATGCAAAGACACGTCAACCCCACTCTACAGTCAGCTGCACGTCATCCCCACTCCCCACTCTTCCTAACAGAACCAAACTGTTGCAAGCAAAACCGGCGTTTCCCTGCGGGAGACTACTACTTCCTATCTCTTCTCTACCATTTCATCGAAAGAACAGAAGCGCTGAAACATCAATGGCTGCCTCCTAATGCACGCATAGACGACTCGGAATGGCTTGCATCTGCGATTCATTTCAAACAAAAACCTGTCTCTCATGAAAGAGATTTCAATCAATACCAGCAAAAAACTTTCATCGGCTTCTCTGTCATAGGTAGGCTTTTCTATATATCAAATTAGATTGTTTGTCTCTTTCTGTGTTTTGCTTAATCATTTGCGTTGAATTCTTCTCTCTACAGACCTAAGCTATCCAAACTTACTGGTGCACAAGTGTGGTGCACGTTAAAGCAGTGGGCTGGGCTCTGGAGGAGGAGATGGGTGCGCAGCGAGGGAGGAAGAGAAAGGAGAGGGAATGCGGGCTGAGAGAGAGAGAGAGAGAGAGAGAGAGAGAGAGAGAGAGAGAGAGAGAGAGAGAGAGTATAACAGGGAGAGAGGAGGGAGTCAAGCATAGAGATAGACAGAGAGTCGGGAGGTGTGAGGAGAGCGAGTGTGAGAGAAAGAGGCAGAGAGAGAGAGAGAGAGTGGTAGGGAGAGGGAAAGAGGAAGTGGGTCGGAGTGAGGGCGATAGCAACAGTGGAGGAGATGGGTGGGAATGATGCAGGGAGGCGGGGAAATGGAGACGGGTGCGCAGGGAGTGGGAGATGAAGAGCGGGCTAAGAGAGAAAGAAAGAGAGAAATAGAGAGAACCAGCAGGAAAGAGATAGAGAGAGACGGTTATCTGGGACCGGGTAGAGGAGTTGGGTGCGCATGGAGAGAGAGAGAGAGAGAGAGAGAGAGAGAGAGAGAGGAGGGAATGCTGGCTGAGAGAGAGGAGGGGCAGATAGAGAGAGAATGGCAGAGAGAGATGAGGGAGTCTGGGAATGAGAGAGGGAGAGAGTGGGGCGGAGTGAGGAGAGGGAGTGATAGAGATAAGGGCAGAAAGAGTGGCAGGGAGAGAAGAAAGAGATAAAGAGAAAGAAATGGGTTCATGGGGGGGGGGGGGGGGGGGGGGGGGGGGCTGTGATGGTGGAATGCAGCGGTGATGGAGGAGGGAGATAGAAGCTGAGAAAGAAAGAAGAGAAGGAAGAAGAGAAGAAAGAAGATGGTCGCTCGGTGTGTGGTGTGGTGAGAAGGTGGTTCGTTACTGGATCCGTGTGTTATGGGCTACGAATGCATGAGTTAAATTGGGCTTCGATAGGTGGAATGGGCTTAGCTAGGAATATGGGTGCAGTGGGTGTGCGGTGAATTATGGGTACATTATGGACATAACTAATATTTATACCAAAATTGGGGACCTGATTTATCACAGAGGCTAGGCCAGGCTGTGTTTCTAAGGCCCAATTTTAATATGGGCTTCGATTGACAGATCTGATCCACCGGGCCCAACCCAAGCCTAATTAGCGACAGCCCTTTTCTTTTAATCTTACACATATGAAAGCAACCATAATCATTAGTTTGGATAACCAGCAGTGGGCCACAGATCAAACAAATTGATGGCTCATGTGCTCAACACCCTACAATTCCTCAAATGGAGCGGCCAACCCATATTGCTAAAAAATGATCCTATCTGTATATCCGTGACCACATGATTATTAGCTTTCACTGTTACACATGTGGAAACCAAGATTATCAATATTATCAATGACTGATTATGGGTCAATTGTGGATGTAACTAATAATAGGTACTGATTACTATAAGTTATACCATAATTGGGGACCTGATTAATTACAAGGACCGGGCCTGACTGTGTCTCTAAGGCCCAATCTTAATATGGGCTGGATAATTAATTGTGCAGAGTTCTTCACCTTATAAACTTGAATTACTGGCTGGGAAATTAATTGTGTCTATAATACCCATAGAAGAACTCAAATACTAAGGTGACCTTAATTTAACTTGCTCATCTTAATTTGATGAACTTAAAAAAGTTATGCACTTAACAACTCAGATTTATTAATTGTTAACATATTATTTTAATGTATTTAATTGTGAGTCACAACTTATCAACGTTATCATGGGTAATTGTGTCAAGTTGATACCATTAATCAAGTTATGTTAACTTGAATATAAAACTAAGTTTTTAAATAATTAAAAATTTCAAAATTTTAATAGACAGGATAGAGTGGGTTAGTAATTGATCTTTCCATTACTAAAAAAATAGAATAGAGAGAGTTGTAGACATATATATGACTTTCCTGCGAACATGAAAATGGATCCGGACTTAATGCTAAAATTTTGTTAAACTTACTGAAAAAAAAAGACACATTAAAGAGATGTGCAAAATTGATATGAACATTTTGTGATGTGTTCATATCCTCAAAGAGCATGTCAAGATTAGGAATTTATTTTCTAATCGATCATGGAGTAATAAATACTTGCAAATCCCCAATTGATGTCTTACACCTTAAATAGCAGTTATACTGTAACTTAGTTAGAAAGTTAGTTTTTAAGAGAACTTAGCTTCTACAGTAATATTAAATAATTTACTTCTACAGTGAAATACTACTAAATTAGAATATTATTTATAACATTAAATAATTTAATATTAGACTAGATATTAAAATAATTTAATTTTAATATTTAATTAGTAAACTGTCCGAGACTTCGTAGAAAACTGTTTAGACATCTTATATTTAGTGATGACAAAATGCGGTCCAATTCAAAAGAGATCGTGAAGCTCCGTGGATTAAACAAATCACTTAATTTTCACATGTAACACATCTCCGGTTCTCTTTTACCCCTTTTTTTATAATAGATTTGATCCAGTTAATAAGAGAGTCTGATGGGGCAGGCAAATTAAGGCCCATACCCATTACGAACTGGATTGAGCACATCTCCACAGGTCAAGCATCTGACACAAATATAAATCCTTTGAGTGGCACTTTGCGTGGTGATCGAGACTGCCGCATCACCGCGGGTACAGTTTGTATTAAAGCTTATACACAAACGTTCTTAAATTCCCAAGCTTTTTATTTAATTTTAGAAATGAGTTGGCCACGGGATTTGTCCCTTACGCTAACCATGATTATACCTCTTCAATGCTCTTGCAGACCACTGAAGTCCGGTCCCGCCGCATAAACTACAACTGTCTACAAGCTCTAAACTTCCATCAAACGAAGAAAGGGCACAATCGTTATTTTAAAAATCTTAGGGTACTCCTGACAACTTGCTGCGTCTATGTTTTATTACTGAAATTTCTTTAAATTTTCATTCCATGCTTACGTTTAAGAAATAGACAAATTTATTTTGTGAAATCCAACCTCAAAGAAATCAATTATTGCCGGTGGAAAAAGAATATCATGTTAGTATCTTTCTCTCTTTTTGTTTTGCATGAATTCTATCATGTTAGTATCTCTCTCTCAAAACTTCATCTTTGTTTCATTGATCCCGAATCTATTTCATAATCTGCTAATTTATATTATGAAATTCTTGGATTTAATGCCTTTACAAATAATTTGGTACTTGGCGTAACTGCAAGCTTATGATTAATTACAAACTTAACCATGATATTAGGCACACTATTTTATGTTTTGAAATTCTTGGATTTATTGTCGTTAAAAATTCATACAAATTAATGAATTGGGTATTGGGTGTAACTACAAGCCGTGATTTTTTTATAGACCCAACCATGACATTAGGCCCACTAATAATGATATAAAGCTTATGTTTAAATTTTTTTATATTTCTTAGAGTGAATTATTTAAAATCCATTCCAAGCTTAAGTTTATGAAATATAAAATTTGATTTTATGGACTCTAAAAAATTAGCTCACGATCTCATCCCAATTCGAAGTTTAGGTTGCTAAATGTTTACTGTTGATAGACCAAAATTGATATAGGATTTAGTGCCTTTCCAGATTAAACAACTCAAGGGATTGGGTAGTGGGTCTAGTTATAAGCCTATGATTAATTAGATACCCGGGCATGATATTAGGCCCCGTAATTTAAATTTAGAGATTCTTAGATTTAGTGCCATTTCAAATAAAACAGCTTAAGGAATTCGGTACTGGGTCTAAATGCAGGCCTGTGATTAATTAGAGACACAGGCATTATATTACGACAGCTCATTTAATTATGGGTTTTAATAAGAATTTATGATGAATACAATGTAGTAATAGTATTAAATTATGAATGCTAAAATATCTTAGATCGAGACATGGCTCTGAACAGGATATTGATTATATCCTTTGAATTATATTGATTATATCTTAAATTGATAATGATGAATACTGTTTCTAAGCATATGCAATTTGATATCAACGTTAATTTAAAAATAAATTCAAACCTCTGCAAATTGAACTCATAACAAATTCAATGGTCCGTGCATCGCACGGGGTTTTGCTGGTACTTCTCTCATCAAAAGTCATCCCAACTCCAAAATAAAGTTTTTACAACTGCCCTCTATGATTCTTCATGTTTTGAAAGAGTCATATGATCGTCTCATCATCAATGCCATTGAATATGTCCTTTTTGATATATGCAAGCAAACAATCATTTATCCACTCATCTTCCATTCGATTGCGCAGTCGATTCTTAACGATTTTCATAGCAGAAAATACCCTCTCAACAGTAGCAGTGGCAACTAGTAGGGTTAGTGCTAATTCAAGAGCAAATAAACTAAAGGATATGCAATGCCCATTTCTATTTCAACCATATTTTGAGAAGGGCCGCTAATTTCTTTCACTCCGAAAAACTTACTATTGGCGCTCATATTAACGAGATAGGTAGCAAGTTGAATATCAAGCCTCGCTCAATCTGAGTACGAAAAATCATTTGGATTTAACTGAGAAAGGCGGATCAATTTTTCCTTGTCGAAAGCAGAGAATGAATCACTTGGATCTAAGCATGCCACCACAAAGAAGCAACTCGGTGTTCACCACATTAAAGCGGCGATTGAACTCTTGAAGTTGCAAATCAATAGTAACATAGAATATGTCGACTTGAAAATGATGGAGATTTGTCAATTCAGCTTTACGTCGTGATCGCTTTCGTTCAACAAACATATCATTCATATTGGAAATGATGATTTCATATTTATCACAAAATGAATGTACTTCAAATAGGAGAGGATCCCACCCATCATCTCTCATCATTTGCAGTCGTTGCTTCGACACCCTCACGAGTTCTATGGTAGTGATAATATTTTGATCTTTTCGCTGCAATAACTTTGATAATTCATTGGTGATCCCCAATATATCTATCATCCAATGCATTTTAAATGCAAAATCAAATTCACCCAATACACACAATAAATAAGTGGCAAAGCCCTTGTGTTCGCTCATATTATCATCTGAGATAATTTCAAGCACATCAACCATAGAGGAGAACATGAGTTTTAAGTTAATCAATGTATCAAAATGCGAGCCCCAACGTCTATTTCACAGCCTCTTGAGGCTAGTGTTCCGATTCAAACCTTGTCCACTTTCAAGTTCACCAGAATTGAGAGTATCCACGACTTTAGCAGCTTGTATATTTTGGAGCATGTCATCGCGTTTGCAAGAGCCTCCAACAACATTCAACACCATAGAAATCGAGTCGAAGAAAGCAGCGATTGGTTTGTTATCTTTTGTAACAGCAACGAGTGTCAACTGAAGCTGATGTACAAAACAATGAACATAGAATGCAGTTGAATTCTCATTCTGAACGAGCCTTTGGAGGCTGTTAAATTCACCCTTCATATTAGCAGCCCCATCATAACCTTGCCTACACAAACTTGAGATGCTCAATCTATGCCTAGAAAATATCGCTTCGATGGCCATTTTAAGTGATTGAACTTTAGTGTTTGTAACATGTTCTATGGCTAAAAACCCCTCAATCACACATCCCCGTTTATCCACAAAGCGTATAACAACAGCCATTTGTTTTTTAATAGAAATACCCCTAGATTCATCCACCAAAAGGGCAAATGGTGCATCTCCAAGCTCGTAAATGATAGCTTGAGTAGTTTCTGTGGCAACCGCATTCACAATGACTTTTTCAAATCTTAGGGGAGGTCAATTTTAGATTCTCATGAGCTTTTTCCAATACGACTCTTTTAATAGCTCCATTCTGATTGGCAAGTACTTGCAAAAGCTCAAGAAAGTTACCCATATTGCTTGAATCTTCAGATTTATCATGACCACGAAAAGGCAATCCTTGGCGTAGAAGAAATCGAATAGAAACAAGTGTTGCCTTCAAGCGGATTCGATAATCTGTTCGAGCTTGACTTGACTGCTTGACAATAATCATCTTAATGTGTTGCTCCTGATTCAATAAGTTCTGACACTTTCATATGCTTGATTATGAACACTATTCAGTCCTCCCACATGATTTTCAATTCTTTCTTTTTTTTCTCCAACTTTTAAATCTGTGAGTTATAAAAGCATCATAATACGTTTCCTCTCCAAAAAGATAACAACAAAGGCAAAATGCAGCATCTTTTTCTATGTTGCACTCCAACCAACTACCGTAATCCTTAAACCAAACAGGATTAAATCGCCTCTTATCTTGTCCACACCCCGTATAAGGAAACTTATGGTCACAAGGTGTCACACCCCCGGACCGAGGCCCTGTTAATCAAGTCCTTAATTCGGGGGATGCGGCACGACGGGTCAGAAAATTTCGCCCGCACACGCTAATTATTTTTCCATAGGATTCCATGGTGAGGATTCCAAACGATCCGTCACAACCAAATAGTTAATTTCACAATGAATAATTGTATGCGAAAACGTGTAGCAAAATTAAAAATCAAATATAACATAAGATAATGCACAAGTTAGTACCAAAAGAGAAATATATGCATAAGAGCGTAGCCCAAAGTTAAGATTAAAGTTGTGAGGATCAGAAAGTAGATTAAGTTTTACAACCCAACAAGGCCAACAGAGGCCATAAACAAAGTTCCCAAAATAAAATAAAGTCACTCCCCAAAAGATGTTATCGAAACTCTAAATCCAACATGACGTCTACATGACATCATTTGGTTGCCACTCATGCTCCGCCGGAGGCCCTACTGCCTCAACCGCACGCTCCTCCTCAAAGGTTGCGGGTCAGACATCTGACACCAAACAGAAAGTATCAGACACGACGGTCTGGCAGGTGAATAATACAGATGATATACAAGTTTTATAAATGTTATGTTTAAAATCATAAAAATGCAGTTGAAATGAAACATATAAAAAGAGTAAATCAATTGAACCATTTCTGTATAAATAAAAGAATTGCATATTTAAAATATTTCAAACTGACTGATAGATAATCAAAATGTTGGCAAGCCGCATTTAGCTATATTCTCCTAATACCGAAGTAACAAGAGCACACAGACAAATAACCATCGCCATATAACATGTCCGGAACAGATAATCGTTGCTTTACGAGATGGCCAGAACAGACAGAAACCGTTGCCACTACTCATGGGACCGGAAAACAGAACCGTTGCCATGGCCGGAGCAAACAGAATCAGAACTGCAGTTGACAGATAATTTAAAGATCCCAAGCCGGGTGATCAGCTCGACAAGTTGACCTAAGCTTAGTGGTGCCTTTCAAAACCAAAATCTGAATTAATACAAATCAAATTATAATAATGCATTTCAAAATCGATAAGAAGAACTACTCTAAACAAATACAAACGGACAGAATTGAACGAATCAAATGAGTAGTCTTACTGATAATTTCAAATGTGGCGAACCACTCAATCCATTTCAAATCAATTTATAAAAGAAAAACAAATAAACATTATAACTTGGAATTAATTAGTGAATAATGGTTCAATGGCTTACCATGGGTCGTCTCGATATACACTTAGGCTCCTAATGTCGATAATAAATGAGGAGTTGGTGCCACTGAAGATCTCCGACAATTAAGGATATAAAGTGTATATTGAGACTTTAATACGTTCTCGGGTAATTCTAACATCAAACAATTCCATCGCCTTTTCCATTTAAATTCACGATTCAAAATTATTCAATTTAATGTATTTATTCCGGACTTCCATGCGTCAATAAGGCCTAAATGGGCTTCAAACAATAGAGGAAATGGGCTGGAAAAAGGGCCTGAAAATGAGCTGGAAACAGGCCTGAAATGGGCTGGAAAATGGGCTGGAAACAGGCCTCAAATGGGCCTGAAAATGAGCTGGAAACAGGCCTGAAACAGGCCGGAAACAGCCCAGGAAATGAGTTGAAAACAGCCCAGAAAATGGCCTAGAAAACAGGCCTGGGTTGCTGCCCAGTGGGCCCAGCTGCTGCTGTCCGGTTTCTGCAACCCATCAGTGCAGAATTTCTGCATCACTTCTCCTTTTTCAAACATCTCTTCCTTTCATATTCTTCATTCAGACTTCAATCTCCTCCCCTTATCTCCATTAAACTACTACATCACATTCATTCCAACCCTTCTATTAAAACTGTAAAACACAATAGACTACAGGACAGGGAAGAAAGAAACAGGGAATTCAGATTTCAAATCATGTGGACTCAAGGATTTTCAAATGAGCATTCCAGCCTTTGAGTCAATGCAGAAAGACTAAGATTTCATATACTTAAATACATTACCTGTAATGAAATGAATCATCAAAACCAGTCCAACTTCACAGCCAACACCCATTTCAAAATTTCAAAGTTTCAAGCCAAGATTTCAAGAAAAAATAAGTTTTTCTAACATGCATACACAAAATCTAATTATTCACTTGCCTCAACTGAAATTGGGTCTCAAGATCACTCCAAAAACTCCTACACAACCAGCTGCAAACCTATACCAAAACCCATGGGAAAAACCCATTCAAAAACTCAATGTTTGAAAAGAGAAGGAGCTCTCAAAGAGCATCCTTGCATGCATGAAGAAGAGCTTCCAAAGGGTGTGAAAAAACCCATATCTAAAAGGGGAAACGAAACTTTACCTGTAGGTATGAAAACCAGCAACAAAAGCTTGAAAGAAGATGGTTGACCAGCTGGAATCTCTCCAAAAATAGTATTAATAGCAAGCCTGGAAGATGAGGAAGAGATTTGTGAAATTTGTACTTCAATTTGGGTGAGTTTGCTATACATGCAAGAGGAGAGAAGTTGAGGAGAAAACAAGAACTCCTTGAGTTCAGTTGCAGGAAAAATGAAATGAAGAAGAAGAGGGAGTGAACTGACGTTGGGATTTGTTTAAATGGGTTTAAGTTGTGGGCCCCAATGGCCATAAAACTTCACATAGTTGGATCTATCATTTGCGGGTCCCGAATGAGGTCGACGAAGAAGGCAAAGTTGATCGTCGAAAAATCTAATTTTCAAAAAGTATATTTTCCTCATGATTTTCAAATTTCGAAATTTATGCACAGATTTGGGTGTGAAAAGGCTGTTTTGCCTTTTTTTCTTAAAAAACGCGATTTTTGGGTTTCAAATGCAAACGGAATAAATAAGAAAGTTGCTGGGATCAAAATAAAAAACTCAAAAATATTGAAATCCATATTTTTTAAAAATCAAATAAATCAAATAAATCAAATTCCTACACTAACACGCGTCACACAGGCCACCCCGGGCCCGATCAAACCAGACTCAACGCGCTCAAAATTTCCCAAAGCTATTCAAAATTCTAATCAAACTAAAAACCCAAAACCGTCCTCGAATCCCGCTTAGAGATTAATCACAGTTAGAATAATAATAAAATATAGTAGACCTGGGTCGGGGCCTGACACAAGGCTGACAAGGGCCCTTTTGTAGATACGCTCTTTGGACTTGGTCCCTATCCGTAGGATGATAGCTTGAAATTGGATTCCGTAACCCAGGATCCGCGAGAAGATTTGTCAAGTTAACTTCTACACGCCCTTTCTTCGATGATGCATTTCTTCATTCTTATCATTCTCTAGAGTCGGAGATGGTGGATTAGTAGTTGATTGCTTTTTGTAATGTTTTTCCATATCTGATTCAAAGATAAGCTCAATTACATCAAAATCCTCACCAACCACTAATAGTAACCATTTATAGCTGGGTTAAAGACATGATTTTAAATAATTTTTTATTTTTATAAGGAACCCTACTACTAATACCTCATTTGTGAATAAACTTTTAAAATATGACACTCAAAACACGAATCCTCAAGAAATTAGCACATCAATTGACAAGCAAACTGCAACAATAATAAAGAACTCTAAAGAAGTAATACACATTAATTATCATGTAAAAATTAGTACCTTTTTATTCTTTTCTTAAGCTCCAAACAATTCCTTTAACATATGAATCCAAATGAGAGCAAGTAGGCATCATAATACATCCAACAATGGGCAGCTAGCTGCACACCCCAAGAAGGCAGAAGATCAAGACACAGAATTAACTTGGGCAGAAAATAGCAACAATATTGGATTAAGTTAAATAGAGTTCAAGTTCAGTCCAACAGTTGAAAGGGGGAAATTTTCCATTTCCAGCAATGAAGAAATAATCAATACATGATCAATCAAGCTCACTCATAGTTAGGATGAATAAATTAGTCAATCAAAGAGTTTAGATCAAAATACAAGTAGATCGAACAGTCCAAATGGAGAAACACCAATTGCCCAACACTGCAATTGACAAAAGATGTTGCAACGAGAGGCTTAAATTAGGCAATTAATGAATGCTTTCTTTCAAATCCTCCACATTGGTTTATGGTTCATCATCGGTTTACCATAGTACACCAGGTATTTCATCCATGCAGATAAGATATGCTACAATCATCATCAAACTCAAAGATGGATTTTCTCAAACCTGGATGCATTTGATGGCCAACAAAACATATACCAAGCGAAAAAGAAGAATAATGTCTATGTCTTAACATGCTTCTATAGTTCTACATATGTAACATAGGTAGCCAATGGCTCAGGGTTGAACCAACCAACTCTTGATCGAATTAAAATTTGAAAAAAAAAACCATAATAAATTTATTTTGGGGGACTCATATTAGTGTACCAAATAATGTAACAAAGAATATCATAAATAAAAGCCCTAAATCAAAACAACCCTAAAATCAAGTAATGTAACAAAGAATATCACAAATAGAAAGCCTTAAATTAAAAAAACCCAAACCCTAACCATGAAACAGAAATCAAACAAATAGAACTAAGATCCCTAATCTCTTTGTGCAGCACCTAAAATATTGACTGAAGTGCCTAAAATAATGAATGAAATCAAAGAAATGGGGGGGGGGGGGGGGGGGGGTGGGTTTTTGACAATGACATAGAAATTAAAAACAGAGAAGGAGAGTGAGGTCGAGAGAGGTGACATAGAGAGAGAGAGGGAGAGAGATTTACCGGAAGGTGAAATACTCATAGCTGTAGACGTCCGACGAGGAGTGCGATTATTGTCAAACGAAGACGCCCGCCAAGAAGGAAGGGGCTGTCCGGCTAAGGCTGAGGTCAAAACAAGAAGAATGATGGAAACAAGAGTTGGAACTTGGGTGGGTTTTTTTTTGTTTCTACCCTTTGACATGGGGCACTTCTATTAGGCATGTGGGGCATGGGCCATGGGCCCAATGCTATTTTAAAGGAAAACCCAAAATCCACCTGGGGCGGCCGCCCCAGATGAGAACCATGTCGATCCACCTTTGGTTCCAACAAATTATTATTAAAGAGGTGAAGGGTGAATGATTAAAGGTGGAGATGTAGATGGGGGGCAGGCTCCGGTTCAACGACGCTGTATGATAACACCCTGCATCTTCCTGCTCATCATACCAGCACATGCCACGTGGAATTTTTGTGTTGCAATTCATAACGAGTTTCTAATAGGGGTGTACATGGATCGGATTAGGCCAAATCCGTTACCGATCCGTTACCTACGGATTGACGGATTTGGAATCCGTCACCGATCCGTAGCTATTAAAATCCGATCCGATCCGATCCGTGGATGACCGGATCGGATCGGATTAATCCGTTCAATCCATCCCTGTACATTACAAGGAAAAAAAAGGGGTAATTCAATCTGTTCAATCCGTTAATCCGTCCTTGTACATTATTTCTTTCATCAGATTTACCAGACTCTGGTTTGACACTAGGTGATAATTCAAGTCTCTCTTTAGAAGCAGGTTGAGACTTTGGACTGAAAAAATAAGCGTATTGTTTTTGATTTGGTATCATAGCAAGAATTTACATCATTCTGCTCATGTGTTTGGCGATGAAGTGTCTCAAAAGCAGCCTTCCTTGTTCTTTCAATCAATGGCTTGCTGGATGACTTGAACTGTTGGGTGGAGAGGAATAATTACATTTGAGCCGCTGTAATTTTTCTTTTTTTTTTTTATATATTTAAACATCTTAATTTATATCTAGACCCCCTTTTTATATATATATATATATTTAATGTCAACGGATCGGATCGGATTGAATCCGCAGATTGAGGATGGAATCTGCCACCGATCCGTTACTAACGGATTATAAGATTTTCAATCCATCATCAATCCGTTTACCTTCGGATCGGATTAAAATCCGCGGATCGGATCAGATTGGATCGGATTGATGGATTTTTTGTACACCCCTAGTTTCTAGAGCATTTATAGCTTCGTTGGACAGTAAGTTATTTCCCAACTTACCCCTTAGAAATTTAATGGCTTGCCAGCAGAGTTCAATTGATGACGACAAATAGGGGCCATTACTATATAATACCATTATAATGGGCCCATTTTTCCGAAGCTATGCCCTGAAATTTTATATTTGCTGGCTATCCTATTTCAATTGGAGCCCACTGAATTAGGTCATGATGCGAATGCATAGATGCATAGCTTGGCATAACGATTTATGATCATAAGTTTTAAGTTTTGGAAATATAATGGGCCCCACTAGTTTATTTTTTTAAATGTTCTCATAGAGTAGTGGAGCCTATTATTTTTCCAAAACTTCAAGAATTATTATCGGATCCAATGACCCATGCCATACATCTATTTTAAACCACATCATGGATCCAACCCAGTGGGCCAATATTGAAATAAAATGTGTTGGGTTTGGAAAGAAGATAAACCATCCAATTTGGTTGTATCTACTACAGGGCATTGTATATCTTAAATTCCAAATCAAATTAATTATCTTATAATACTAAGCAAACTAAATATTCTAATAAGTGAGTACAAATGTGATATTATCGGTCTCAAACGAGCACTTAATTTTTTTTTTATTTTATGACTAATTTTGGGCTTGACCTATATTTCTTCATTAACAATATATTTATTGAGTTACTATTATTATTATTTACTAAAAATAATTCATAAAAATTAAAATGATTTTTTTGTACATTGGAAAAATATTTAAACAATTAATCTATAAAATCATTTTTTTGTCATTTTTATCAACTTTCATAATTAGGTGCATTGTTAGATCAATAATTAAGAAATAAGAGATTAAATGCAACAATTTGATTGATTCTGAAAATCAATTTGATTTGATGCAACTTGATTTTCAAAATAGCATATTTGTGATGCAGACCCATAAAAATGATTTGAAAATCAGATTGATTTTGTTCAAAATCAGATTGTACATAATGGCTTTTATTTTTCTATGTAAGGTCCGCATTAGAATGATTTTTAAAGTTGGACGGAACCACATTAGATTATCTTGAAAATCAAATTGCATAATGATGGCTTCTCCTTTTCTAACCTGAGCTCATATATTAGAATGATTTTGGAAATTAGATTATTATTATAATTTGATTTTCAAAAGAGCACATCTATGAGGTAGACCACACATCGTTTGATTTTGGAAATAAGGTTGATTTTGTGCAATTTGATTTTCAAAATAGCATATTTGTGAGGCTGCACACATAGGCTTAATTTTTAAATCGGATTGCTCAATGAAGGTTTCTCTATTATTTAGGCAGGCCCACGTCTAAAATTACTCTTTTTCCTATTAGTTTTCATAACTTAGTATATAATTAGAAAAAATAACTATAAACTAAAGGGGGTCCGCGGGTTCCTCGTCGTAAAGAAAAATGGGAGAGAAGTGATGAGATATACATGAGAGAGGAAAGGGCAGGATTTTAGTCAAAAAATTTTTGGGAGAGAGGTGACGAGAGATGCGTGAGAGAGGAAAGGGTAAAATTGGAATGACGTGAAAAATGTGTTGGGTTGAGTTTCGAGAATGTAACCTTATTGCATCCTCGCTTCAGTAGTCCACGCGACGAATTCTAATTGGAAGGGCAGGGCGCTGCACCATAATAAAATGCAGCGCCGCTGCACTGTAGCCCAGCCCTGTAGATGGGTCCTTGACTTTTACTAATATCTGATTTACTAATGTGATACCTGTGTGTGTATTTGTTTTCCATATCCCCTTAACTCGTTTTCCATTAAAGGGGGGATCATTTGATGACTATTTATGATTCTTCCCCTTTGTTACTTCAATTTTAGCCACTTTTAGGAATACATTTGTTAGAATCACATGGAATTGAATTCCATGCAAACACGTTGGCCCTTAGGAGTTGTTTGTTTGCACTCATATACATACGTAAATGATGCACATGCGCAATGTTTATGTATGATCATGTTTGTTTGCGCTTATTCATGCATGTGATTCATAAATGAGCGTGCTTGAAAATAGTGTTTAAATGAGGCCATTTTTAGCCTCTCATTTACATACCTGAGGAGGTGGTAAAATGTTTACATGTCATTAAAGCTAGGCAGTGCTATAGGTTTCATTGCTCAAACAGGTTACAAGTTCAAACGACATCAGCCACATTATCATTATTTTTTCATTTTTGTTGGCTGCAAATTTATGATCCGTGCCGTTCATCTTCTTTATTGGGCTAAGAAATACTAATATGTTTATTTTTGAATCTTAAATCTGTATATATTTAATAAATTTGTGAAAAACATGGAAAAAGTCCTAATATAATCTGATTTTCTGCACATTTGTGGGACCCCAATTAATGATTTGAATCGCTCAATATTCTCATATTAATGATAACCATCAAGACGTTTAATTTCGTATTTTTAACCCTCATAGATTTTGAGAAATTTCGTGAAAAACATTCAAAAAGTCCAAACACATCTGAAACCATTGGACCATGGATGTGCTAATTTACTCGTGAAAATGGTAATTTTGACTAACATGGCAATGTATTTCACCTATGTAATATTTGCATATGTAACATAGCGTGGTGTTCTCCTAAGCAGACTGCATACTTCTCATATGCAGTCATGTAGTCTATCTTGTGGAGCCCCCCCTTGGATGCCTACTAATAGTGGAGGTGGGTACATGGAAAGGTCTCTTCATGGATAAAGGGTCAAGAAAAAAAATCAGCCCCGGCAGACCCTCATAGCCCTTAATTTAATAGCCATAAGGTTTAGTGGCTTGGGCCTGCACTGATCAAGGTGGGCCCAAGGGGGCCCCCACAAAACTGGACAGCATATAAGGTTGCTCTAAGAGAACATTTCTCTGTAGCATATCCATATGTAAAACCCACTTTTCCAATTCCAAGCATGAAAGACAAACAGCCCTAAAGAACGCCAGAAATTAGGATTGTTAGAATCCTCAACTTTATGTCATTTTTTTTAGGCATGCTCTTTAAATGAAGTCGTTGGAATTGATCACTGTACCATGGGCTTTCATGTGCACAACTACCTCAAGACTAAGGGCCCGTTTCTTTATGAGAATTCTTTGAATTCATGTATGTTGGAATTTACAAAATTCGAGGTGTTAGAATTCTAAAATGCTGCTGAATCATGATATTCCTAAATTCCCTGTTTCTTTCATACCGGAATTCTTGTCTAAGAATTTCATCCAATCTGAATTCCATAAATTCCCTGTTTCATAACTATTTGAATTTCTAAGTGGATTTCTAAATATTTATACATTACATTAAATGTATGCTTATCTAAGGCTAAAATATTCATGAATATAACAACCATTATAAATCTCAACCAATATGAGCCAAAGTAACATCCACCATAATGCCAACGAAATAACAACCACCATTATAAATCAAATAACCCAACAAAAGTCCAATCAAATCCAAATTTGAACTTCAAATCTACCTCATAATCAACTACATCCACAACATTAGCAAACGACAAAAGTATGAAATAAGTACCTAGTAATTCTAACATAGCAATTTCATAGTTTTAAAGCATAGTAAGTCCAAAGTAAAAGGTTTTTCAACAGTCATTCCTCATCACTAAGCGTTGTTTAAACATTTAACAAAATCATAATCAAAATACCACTCATCCATTGATGAACTACGTTTTAAATTCATTGAGCACCACTAAGCATCTTCTCATCATCATTGAAGCTTAGAAATGTTTCCACCTTTCTATCAATGATATGCATTTTCATATTAGATGGTATAAAAGAAAGCGAACGAAAGACTCACGTGATCTTTGGGATTAATATGCTATGTTATGGGTTGTTCATGTGCTCTGCGAGCTCATGGACAACATTTGCAACATCTTTCAATGTTTCTTTCACTTCATCGCTTGTTGTCGACTTACGTTTCTTCTTCGTTCGGCCACTACTACTTTGATGTGCTGGACCTGGTCCATTCTCTGGTGAGTTCACATTATTATGAGGCAAGTGAGGCTTGTCAATGTTATCCAATCCAGCTGTTTGGTTGTCAAAAGTGCTGGGGATGATGAATTCTTCTTCTATCATGATTGAGTCCACATTTACTTGGCTTCGTTCAGATCCAGTCATGGCTATATCATCTTCAGTTGTATCGTCGGCAATAAGATCATGTAGTTCATCGTAAAACTTGATGGTAATGTTCTTATATTTAGCCAATTTGTTCTTAGCCTGCATCAAGTTAATCAACTAGAACATTAATTATTTACCCAAAAATGCAATTAAGTAATGAGTTAAATAAAAGTAAAGCTAATTTACCTGCTCCAAAGCTCCCCAAACATCTTCTGGAGCAGTAACCATCTTTGTTGTATTCTCCCATCCAAAACCAGACATAGTAAGAAGTTGTTTTACTTCTGTATATCATTGATGCCAATTTTTGAACTTATTTTTTGCATTATTTACAATTGGTTCCAACCCGGTCTTTTCCTTCACTTTGGCTATACTTGTGCTCAACAAGCAATGTTGAAGTTTTTTTCAACCTTTCTTCCTGCCAGCTTCATTTCTAGGAGTGTACCCATTAGAGCCCTTTCTGCTGTTGGGATCCGTTTGTAATTTTCTTTCCTTTGGGGTCCTAATGAAATGTCAATGAAAATTATTTACTAAAAATGGACTGAAAAAATGAGAATGAACTACAAAATAGACATGAAAGACATCAAGAATTTTCATTAAGACAATAAAAAGGATAACCATAACATCATGTCAATTATTCTCCAATAAGACCAAACATGGTGCCAAAAAACATCATGTCAAAAAAGTGATAACAAAAACCTCATGTCAAGTATTCTTCATCATGTCAAACATGGTAGCAAGAAACATCATTTCAAATTTTCTCCTTGTTACTGTTGATTTCTTTGTTGTTGTTGCTCATAATCTATCTACATTTGCTCTGCTATGGAATCTTGAAATGCAGGCCAAGTATCTCTATTCCACCTTGGGATAGTTGTTGTATTTCTGGCCCTTGTTAATGAAGGATCGATCCTGGATGCATTTGTCCTGGAAATAGTTTCGAGCATTGGGTCTCCAACACATGCAGAACTATATGGTTGTGTAAAACACAAGAAGCAATTACAATGTCCCATTGGGTGGTCAATGAATACCCATGTGGCATTCTTAGAATTGAAAAGCAATTTTGAACCACTCCGAACACCCTTTCTATGGTGGTACGCAATGAGGAGTGTCGCAAATTAAAAAGCTCCTGAGAATTCGTTGGCGGATGTTCTTCAAACTCTTTGAGATGGTAGCATACCCCTCTATATGGTTTTAGGAACCCAAGTGCATTACCATAACCGGCATCGACCTAGATAAAATTTACCTACATTTGAAAAGTAAAGTAGTGGTAACTATAAATTAGATTGTAATAAGTAAAAATGTACAATTAAACTAGGCACTTCACATTTGAATGGTCCTATTACCATCCGGAATCGCTAATATATCGCCTCTGTTCAACGCAGAGAAAAGAACAGTAGCATCAGTTGCAGACCCCTCCCATCCTGCAAGCACATATTGGAACTTCATATCAAATCCACTTACCATGAGACAATTTTGAGATTGTTGGCTGTGCCTATTTCGATATTTTGCCTGCTTTGAAAATGGTACATGAGCGGGTATATGTGTACCATCCATTGACCTTATGCAATCCTATTGAGTGAAAGAGCAAGTTGAGGATTACATCAACATATCACTTAATATAATAACTATATTAGAAATAAAAACTATATAACACACCAACCTTAAAATATGGGTAGAATCTAGTATTTGTTCTAATCTGTCGTAAAGTAGGTGCATTTTCTAGAATTTGAACATAGTGTGGATAAACTATGCAAATCGCACTAACACTGTATGAAAATACCGACTAACAGTGGCACCTGGATGGTTGAACCGATTTGCCATGACTCTGTTAGTGACATTATGGGCCAAAATGTGTAAAAGCATGGCTAGCAGCTTATCCACGGACATAATTCTTGTATGTTGAAGCAGTCCTCATTGTTGAAGTGTATCACGCAGTCTCATAAAACAATCAAGGGTCATACGAAGGTTTTCATGACACTGTGGCCCCTCACTTGACAAAATTTCTTTCACCCATGTCTTGCTCGACAATGATGAGACACATCGTTTTTTCCTAGACTGCTCCTCTTCTAAAGTTAGCCATAGTGTAGCCAACCCGCAACATGCGGCCACAACAGAAACACTAGCGGATATGATTTGATTGTTTGATTCTGTTGTTATGTAATTAAACATTTTGTTATATACAAGCATTTTAAAGTAAAGGAAGTAAAATCATATGCAAAGAGCTCAAATCGTTCCATAACAGATTCCATAACAACATCATATTAAATTAAATAAACAATTAAGGAAGACTAAATAACTTCCATTGAGAAATAATCCTTCAGATTTAAAATATTGTTGACCTTCTACAGCAAATGAGCACCGACCAATAGTCGTAGAATTCCTTCTTTACTCCCCTATAATGATATAAAAAAAAAATGAAACTCTAAAAATGGTGTAAATCTATATGAAAACTTGCTCACATGGAATTAACATGATAGAATAGTCCTCTGTTCAACATGGAATTTTCACTCACCTGTTGGCTACCAACCCATATTTTATGTTGTGGGTGTAGTAGCCCTTTAAAGGTGTGTAAGTTTTGGTTGCATGTTATACATGTGCCTTCTCAGATTCACATGATGATCCTTCATTTGTGTTGGACATGGCAAGTGGTGTGAGAGACACACTTTCATGAATATGATCATCAAAGAGCGATGTATTATCATTCAAAGTAATGTTTGAAGGCGGAAGGAGATTTGACCCATTCACATGCACAATTGTGGGCTGAGATGAATCTATTTCAACGGCTTGAGATGATTCTATTTCAGTGGGCTGCGATTGTTCTAGCTCAGGAACAGTTGTTGGTACTGTAGTAAAATCAAAAGTATGGATGGAATTTTAATCATCAACCACTTGAGGAAGAGGGGTGATGATGGGTGCTGTAGTGTTACCTATCACCACCTGTTTTTTCTTCACAATTTCTTATAATAGGAAAAAAAACTAGTACAGGTTGTAATAGCAGCAGATCCAGTGAGAGTTTAATTAAGTAAAGAAATCTTTTATAATAGTTAAAGGCAATGGGAAGAATTAAAATTACTGCAGGGAGAATCTTTGATAGATTATGCAATGCAATGTGTGTAACAAAGGCCTGGATGGATGGATGTATACTCTGCTATGGGTTGATCTTGATGCATCATTTCGATGGGTTCTAATTAGATGATGCTTGGATTGTATGTAGCCCAATCAAAATGGATTGACGAGATAGTTGAAACTATAAATATAGGGGACTGAATCTCCTAATGAGATCGATCGAAGTTGATCACGATTTTTTCTCAGATTTCTAGTATTCTCTCACTGTTTTCTATTTTAGTTTTGTTTATCAAAACCTGTATCACAAACCTATGAAATGCCCTCCTAGGAATCGTTACAACTTTGGATCCCTTTCCACTGGAAGAAACACCTCTAAAAACCATTTTCTTCCCTTTCCATCAAAACACTTTAGGAAAAAAAAGCATACAACAAGATGAAAGAAAAATAGAAAAATAAATCAGGTGGGGAAGAGGAGTTAAGAGGAAAAAGATTACCGGATCTGATTTTTGTGCAGTTGCATAGAATAGAAGATGACAATCAACCGTTGAAAGAATTGGAGTTCTATCGGAATGCCTAGAGTTGCAAATCAAGTATCCTGGAATCGCTGGATTTCTAAATGCTAGAGTAAAGGCTAGCATTTCGGAATTCCACTTTTTTGAAATTTTAAAATGCCACTTACCTCAAATGCTGGGAATTCCTATAAATGAACATGGAATTTCTGATTGGAATTCAGGAATTCCCAGACAGCCTGAATTCCTGTTAGAAATTCTTATAAAGAAACAGGCCCTAAGACTTGAAGACATTATGTATATTCTTGGGTCAAGGGTCAACAATTATAGAACCCATCTGGTTTGGTACAGACATATTTGGAAGGCTGAAATGATGGGCATCCAAGATATGTGAGTCATGAACCTTATACTTGCTACATCTTACTTTTGAGGTAGTTGACTGTTTGGAGGGGCATCCGATGTTTTGAAGGGACCAAACTTAGTCATTTTATGGTGGTATCATCAAGATAATTCTAAAACCTGAATTTTATTTGAAAGCCTTATGATAATGGCTGATATCATGCATTGCAATTTCCACAACTGTTATTTCAACATGGCTACATGTGCTGTGGCAAATGTGTGGATTCCAAGTGAGAAGCATTAGTTGGGGTTCTCAAAGTAGATTACACATTTGAGAACTAAGCCATTATTCATCATGCGGGCCTCACATCTGCATGTGAGCCTTTGGTTAGTTTTACCGAATGTTATTTTGTTGTGCACAGTGGCCCACCTGATGATAAATTTATAGCACAATTTTGGGTTGGGCATCTTTGGATTGGGAGGTGTTTGTTATGATCTTGCACATCCAGCCAACTGAAAAGATAAAGCAGTGCAGAAAGCAAAATGGTTCCCACAGCACAAGCAAAATTAACGACCTCTTAATAGTATTATTATTATTATTATTATTATTGCTAATAAAACATCTTATTATTATTTCTTATCCTGAAAACTACTATAAAAAATCTATGGTAATTCTATAGATCAAGATACGTTATGGTTTCTGTTTCCTTCCCTCCTGCTTTGCATTTAACAGAATTAGAAGGCAACAACTACAAATTGTGCGGCAGTTTTAGAACCATTTGAATCTTAATGCTTTAATTGTACATCAGTCTCCCGGAATTCTGAGTGGTGATTATGATCGTGACAGGATTCTGAAAGTCCTAGAGGCTATCACTTGGTAGGTGATGTACTTATGAAGAGGCTTGTAAGGTAGATTTTTCCATCACCCCAGTTCCTGGTGGAGTTGGGCCAATGACCATAGTCATGCTTTTATCAAATACCTTTAGCTCAGCAAAGAGGATACAAAACTTCAAATGAGGTGTCAGTTTCACTGTTCAAATTAGGAACCTGAGAATAAATTGGAGGTGAGCTTGATGTTTTTTGCATCCTTCTCTTTTCATATATCTTAGTGCATCTATTCTGAATTATTAGATTTGAAAGTATCGGCTACCTCTGTGGAACTAATTATGTCAATGGTCCGGGTTACTGAATTATGCCCCACATTTATGAACTCACAGCCTGACAATACTGTAAACATTCCTCGATAGAAGATTATTGTTTCTCTTAAGTTAGGGGAAAACTACAGTGCATACGAGTAAAAAACAAATCACAAATTTTGTTTCTCCATTCCGATCTATATTAAGTTAAATCTTTAGATATATTGTACTTCTTCAGATCTATTTTCACTACCTCCATCCACGTCCTCTTTGACCTATCCCTCCCCTTTAGTGAGCTATCAATCTTCATAGCCAAACTTTTTCATACAGGCACCATTGCTAGCCTTCGTTAGACATGCCCAAACCATCTCATATAGGTTTCTCTAATTTTATCCCCTATTGATGCTTACCCTAAATGCTTTCAAAAACTCTCATTTATAATTTTATCCTTCCTAGTTTTACCACACATCCACCTTAACATCCCCATCTTTGCTACATTCATTTTGTGTATATGTTGCTTCTTGATTGGCCAACATTATGCACTTTATGTCATATATGGTCTAGTCGTTGTCCTTTAAAACTTTCCATTCAATCTTGTTGGCATTCGCTAGTCACAAAGCATGCCGGAAGCAACTCTCCATTTTAACCATCTCACTTTCATCAATCTTCCGGTCCTTAATAATTATAGAGTCAAGGTAATGGAAAGAATCTCTTTGTGGTATCTCATGTTCTTCAATTCTTACAGTAGTTTTAGCTTTTTCTATATGTTTACTGAATATATTCTATCTTTGTACGACTTATTTTAAAGCCTTTGGATTTAAAACCTTCTGCCATCTCTCCAGTTTTGCATTCACACTATCTCTAGATTCATATACCAACACTATTTCATTCGCAAATAATATACACCAAGGTACACTTTCTTAAATATGAGCAATTAACTCATTTATAACCAAAGAGATAAGGGCTTAGGGCTGACTCTTGATGCAAATCTATGGTCACTGGGAACGCACATGACTCTCCAAAAGTAGTTTTCACGCTCGTTACTGCTCCTTTATACATGTCTTTAATAATCTCAATATAACCTATTGGAACATTCCTTTAATTTAAAACCCACCAAATTAAATTTCTAGGTACTCTGTCACAGGTTGTTCTTTTTCTAAATCGATGAAGACTATATGTAGATTTTTCCTTTTCACTCGATATTTTTTCATTAATTGCCTAAATGAGAAGATGGCTTCCATCGTTGACCTCCTTGGCTTAAAAGTTAAAACCAAATTGATTTGAAATACATATAACACCCAAATTTTCCTTGGGCCTTTTTTTTTTCCTTATTTGTATAGAATTGTGAGGAAATCTAAGCAATGTCTTCCTATTATAGGGTTCTAGAAGTTGGAGTGAAAATGAAGATAAAAAAGGGTCATCAAATAATCTCTTCTTTGGTACAAAATGATTATCCAGGTCATCCTAGTAAATCAAAGCCTAGAAAAGTGAGGCCCATCTACATCTCCAACTTCCATACTCAATAGCTCTTTAATACTCCCTCTGTTAGAATCCACTTTACAACGAATTCTTAGTATTTAGTTACCAAGTAGGCAAAAGGGCCCTCGTGTCATTTTCACTTGAAAAGAAATAGGAGTGATATAGAAATTAAAGGATACTTGGAACTTGGAAGCACTTGTGTTGCGATTTCTGCAGTGCGGTTTTTAGATTACTTGGACATGCTTGTATTCATTAAATATGGTAGTGCAAGTCCTTTGTTACTTTCGCTTTTAGGTGAGTTATGTAGTGTATCAATGTATGATATAGATTCAAATGTTAACTCAATTTTAGGTGCAGGTGGTTGAGGAATGACACAATGATATAAAAGCTGCACGACTCATGTGAGCACTCCACAGAGTGTGGTTGTGGAACCAATGAGCTTTACTAATCCGGATGGGGGTAGTTTTTTTATATTTTCGTGATATTTGTATTAGTTTCTTTCATCTTTACAAATAATTATACATGGAAGAAGAAATTTGCATTATTGTACATCATGAGCTACACAGGTCGTCGGTTCAATTTATAACTAAGAGCTTTTACATCATGTACTAAAGAAACTGACGCACCAAATATGTGAGCACCAATAATACCCTAGAAATGTCCTCCCTATGTACACATGGGATTTCTCATGATGGATGAGTACCATCTATCTGGAGTGCCATGTCATGGATTAGCATTTTTTATCCTTTAAACGGTAACATTATTTGAAGTTGCAACCACATGGTTGCAACAATGAGCATTTTCCACCAATGCTATGAGAATTTGTGTTATGGAACAATATTTGTTAGAAAACCATGAATCCTAGCCTCATTTACCAACCTTAAGTCATACATCATATAACAGAAGTAATTTGTCTACACTGGGAAAATGGTAAAAACATAAATAAAGAGATGGGTATGACTGTTCAATGCCAGTGTTTTTGGATCACTTACAATCCATGCAACGCTGCACTTTGACCTGCGTCCAACCTCATTTTTCATCTTGCACAGCATTTTCAATTCCCATCTTGTCTTGCCAATACAGAGTGCATAGGTGGGTATTAAATTTTCTCCTTTGCGCAACAGGACGTGGGGTTCAACCCTGCATGAGGACTGCGTTGCTTGTAGTTGTCGGAGAACATCTTCCCCAATGCTAAAGATGTATAGGTGTTCAGAAACTTTAGAATTTGGGCTGGATCATTGTCGTGATCTATGTCCTACGAGAAGAGATCAAGCACGCACAAGAGAACACAGAGATTTACGTGGCTCGGCTTTTGACTTACATCCACGGGGAAGATGGGAGAATTCACTATGCAATCAGAAGAGGTGTACATCCTAGAGACTCTTAGTCTCTATTTATAATATCAGCCCCAAAACTGTAGGACACCCAAACACTACTTCTTAATCACAGTAGACCTACTATAATAGACATACTTCTAATCACAGTAGAACATGAAAATGCAGGGGCCCGGTTTACCAGATTCATTACTTCTATTGAGCCATACAACCTAACAAATCTCCACCTTGGTGAACATTGAAGCTGGTCCTCATGTACGTCACACATCTCATCGTCTCCATCTACCCCTGAGGGCACTCAGGTACTGAGCACGCCGATCAAGTCCAAGCAATACTTGAACTTGACTGCTGGAATAGTCTTGGTCATCATGTCTGTAGGATTCTCCGCCGTAGCAATCTTAATAATTGCAATAGCACTCTCGGCGATGACATCTCGAATGAAGTGTGCTCTAACATCAATGTGTTTGGTCTTTTAATGATACTTAGGATTGTGTGTCAGATCGATCGTACTCTGATTGTCATAGAAAACAGTAGTCAGCTTTTGTTCCAATCACAGATCTCCAACCAAGCCTGTCAGCCAAATAGCTTCCTTCACTGTCTCTGTAGTTGCCATATATTCTGCTTCAGTGGTAGACAAAACAACTTTGGATTGCAATGCTGCATTCCAACTAATGGCACCGCTAGCAAAAGTGAAGACATAACCTATTAAGGACCTTCTTCTGTCTAAATCTCTAGTAAAATCTGAACCAACATATCCAATAACACTTCCAGAAGTGTTGTTACTTCTGTCATACACTATTCCAACATCAGTAGTACCTTTCAAGTAACGAGGTATCCATTTCACTGCCTGCCAATGGGCCTTTCCGGGGTTATCCATGTATCTGCTAATTACACTAACCGCGTGAGAAATATCTGGCCTCATGCAAACCATGACATACATGATACTCCCAACTGCACTAGCATAAAAAACATGAGACATGTGCTCCAACTCTTCCTCAGTTTGTGGTGACAAAGCAGCGGAAAGTTTGAAATGGGCTGCCAATGGAGTGTTTACAAGTCTCGAATGTTGCATACCAAAGCGCCCCAGAACCTTCTCAAGGTACGCCTTTTGTGACAAAAACAATTTGCCCGCTTTCCGGTCCCTTCAAATCTCCATTCCAAGAATTTTCTTCGCAGCACCTAAGTCCTTTATCTCAAATTCACCATTTAACTGAGCATTTAACCTGTTGATCTCAGACATATCCTTTGCAGCAATCAACATGTCATCAACATATAACATCAAATAGACATACGAGCCATTTGAGTGCTTCTTGTGATAGACACAACTTTGTATGCATTCCTGCAATAACTGTTTCCAACCATAAAGGTATCGAAACGTTTGTACCACTGCCTAGGAGACTGTTTCAAGCCATACAATGATTTCTTCAGCAAACATACGTGGTCTTCCTTTCCATAAATTTCAAACCCCTCTGGTTGACACATATAAATTTGTTCACCTAGCTCGTCATGTAAAAACGATGTCTTGACATCAAGCTGCTCCAGCTCTAAATTCAATTTAGTAGCCATAGCAAGTAGCACCCGGATAGAACTATGCTTTTCCACAGGAGATGACACTTTATTGAAGTCAACACCCTCCCTTTGAGTATAGCCTTTTGCAACTAGTCATGCTTTGAACCTAGCATCTTCCACCCCTAGAGTTCTTTCTTTTTTCTTGAAGACCTATTTGCAACCAACAATCTTCTTGCCTTTGGGAGGTTTCACCAGCTCCCAAGTTTGATTCTTGTGAAGAGATTCAATCTCCTCACCCATGGCTACAGCCCATCTTGATGATTCCTTGCTAGTGACGGCATCCCGATATGTAACCGACTCTAACTCAATACTCTCAGCAGTATTAAGAGTGTAGGCAACAATATCTTCATACCCGTATCTCTGAGGTTGCTTAATCTGCCTCCTCCCTCTGTCCCTGGTAAGCATGTAATCATTTGGAATTGTAGTTTCCTTGTTTGAGCTTTGCATCTTATTACATCCTGTCGAACTGGGACATCTGCTTGTACCTTATCTTGCAACTTTTCAGAAGCTTCTTTCTCAAGCTCCACCTGTTTACTGACACCGTTTTTATCCTCCACCTTTTTACTGACATCATTTTCGTTTCCAGCATCATGACACTCTTTCAGTTTGAACATAGCAGACTCATCAAATATCACATCTCTGCTTATAATGTATTTGAGAGATTTTCCATCTAGGCACAACAGCTTATATCCTTTCACACCATCTGCATATCCTAGAAATATGCACTTTCTTGCCCTTGGTTCAAGCAATCCATCATTCACATGAGCATAGGCATGACAAAAAAATATCCGCAAGTTGGTGTAATCAGCAGGAGATCCAGACCATACCTCTATAAGAGTTTTACATTCTATAGCTGTTGATGGAGATCGGTTAATCAAATAACAAGCTATGTTAGCAGCTTCCGCCCAGAACTTCCTAGGTAACCCTGCATTGGAGAGAATGCACCGGGTCTTTTCTAGAATAGTCATGCTCATCCGTTCTGCTACTCCATTCTATTGCGGTGTATTTCTGACTGTGCGATGTCTCACAATCCCTTCATTCTTGCAGAACTCATTAAAAGCACTATTACAGAATTCCAAGCCATTGTCAGTTCTCAAGCGCTTGATTTGTTTACCTGTTTGCTTTTCAATCATAGCCTTCCATTGCTTGACCTGTGCAAAAGCTTCATGTTTGTGTTTTAAGATATACATTCCATTGCTTGACCTGTGCAAAAGCTTCATGTTTGTGTTTTAAGATATACACCGAGAGCTTCCGAGAATAGTCATCAATAAAGGTCAATATGTATAAACCACCACCAAGAGACGGAACACGAGAGGGACCCCAAAGATCCTAGTAGATGTAATCCAAAGTACCTTTGGTCTAATAAACAAATGTCTTGAACTTGACCCTACACTGCTTTCCGAAGACACAATGCTCACAAAAGTCTAGTTTTCCTGTTTTTTGACCACACAACAAATTCTGTTTAGTCAACTCATCCATACCCCTCTCACTCATATGCCCAAGTCGCATATGCCATATTTGGTAGTTTCTGAATCTGAATCTGAAGACGACACAGCTGCAACACTTGTAATTATACTACCTTGAAGAAAGTAAAGGTCATTCTGTTTCAGTTCCTTCATCACTATAAGAGCACCCTTTGAGATTCTCATAACTCCACCCCTAGCTTTGTAGGTACAACCGTTGGAGTCAAGCGTACTGAAGGAAATCAGATTTTTTTCAACTCTGGAACATGCCTAACAATCATGAACCGTTCCGATGGGGCACTGTTGATTCTATCCAAACCCATTTAAACAGTGGACTATTAAGTTCTCCTCATGGGATGAATGTAATTCACTTCAAGGCCTATGGTTGCTATTAGCTAGCATTAGGTTCCTGCTAGATCCTCCTCCTCCTATGCAACCTCTTATCAGAAGTGCTAGGGTTGGACTCAGTGCATTAATTCGGCATCGTCTATGGCACTACTTTTCCAATCACGATGCTGTGAATTGGCCACAAATTAGGTTATGTCCTATAAGAATGTTGTGGATCTACACAACCTGTTTTTCTTGGCCTGGCTAATGATTTGGTGATGCACTGCCTACCAATTTGCACTGCAGTGTGTTGGAGGTTGTATTTACAGATTGGAAAATTATACTTTGAGACCTTTCCATCAATGGACCTAGACATTGCCAGGGAAAGATAAAAGAAATGTCACATCTTGGACTCGAGAATCCCCTGTTAGGGTGATTCCCAAGGTGTGACACGCGTACTTCCGTAAACTCGCATCTGTTCTGGACTAAGTCCAAATTCACGATTCACGAAAGAATAAATTCCACATTTCACATGTGAGGATTACTTACTGACACCTGTCAAAGAATATTTATTTGCGGAAGCATGTATATCATCAATAACAAAGCCATGAGTAGTCTATTAATCAATCCATTATTACAATTGTCTTTAACAAGCTAATAATTTAAACCTTTAATGCATACTTAAATTAAGTACAAGATTAACTATTTAGTTTTAAGTCACAATAACTACACTTGTACGTACTCTTGCGGTCAACGCTAACCATTAACCCTACCAATCAAGTCTCTTTAATCTGAAGGGTTATTAGCTATCATCTTTGGTAAACTGGATCCCTATGATACCAAGTGTAGCACCATGAATACAACGATTCAACAATGTCTGAGCAATTAAGATAAGCACATGTTACTTCAAATTTGAATTATTAACAGAAGATTAAAAGATGTCAAATAATCGGAAACTAGGATCATTGTGCATTTTAAGAATAAATTATGCTTTATCAAATCACAAATCAAATATTGACATTCTAGTTGGCTACTATCTTTACTCAATCCTCCCTTAATAGAGAGCACGCATTTTGGGATGTCACTAGTGACCCGGCCAAAGAATCTCCTGGCTACCCGGGTTCTGGTGTTCCTGTGCTCCAGATTGTATACTGCACAACGACATCAATTCTTCACCAAGATTCAATCCCATCGAGTATCATCCGGTCGAAGCTAAGTAGTGCCGACTCATTCGATTCAATCAAGTACATCCACTTCCGCCTCACCTCCTCGGGGTAGGATCTTGACTTGGGGTCTCACCTCCTCTAGGTAGGATCTTGACATCGGTTGGTCATTCACTTCCACTCCGTCTCACCTTCTCAAGGTAGGATCTTGACCTTCAGTCTCACCTACTCTAGGTTTGATCTTGAGCTCGTGGGACGTTACAATTTATCAAGTCCATGCATGATACAATTGTAAAATAATAGCAATACTATAAGAGAATAACACGAATAGGGTATGATCTTGAGTTCGTGGAACGTTACAGTTTATCAAGTCCATGCACGATACAATTGTAAAATAATAGCAATACTAGAAGAGAATAACACGAATACTATATAAAATAATCATTGAGATATTTGAGGGCAATAACGATTTAATCCCAACATGTTGCAAATAAATTAATGGAATCAAGAATATTTACTAGCAAATCCTAATCTAATTACCCGTAGTCTCTAACCATCCATTTCGATGTAGTTTTAGATAATTTGATGCAAGTGCTACATTTTCTTGATGTCATGTTGTGTGTGTGACGTGCATGGAATTCCTCTAAATAACACCCATGGCGAAGTTCTAGACGAAAAGGATAAGTACGTGAGATAATCTCAGCCCAAGATTCTCATGTGTTATACTTTCCACCGGACTATGTTAATCAGTTAGGATTTCATTTCTAAGGACCTACAAAGTCAGCCTTTTTTTGCTTAAGAACCTTATTGGTTTAGTGTTTGCGTCACAATCATCCTCAGGGATTGATTATGAAAGGTCGAATTCATGGGTTCCAATCTAAGGGTCCAAACTATGTTTAAGTCCCTTTTTCCCAAAAGAGATAGGGTCTGGTTTAATTGTCCCCATATCAACTTCATCGCCCAATCTTTGATCATTAGGACGTGTATACTATTGGTTTCTACATTCTAAGGGCTTTCTAACGATATATGGAATTCCAAAATTGGACATATGGATCAAAAGTTATGGCTATTCAAAGTTGGCACTATTGGGCCCAATGGGCAGACCCGCTCGAGCGGGCCCAATCCGGCTGGCTGAATTCTGGGCAATTTCTGAGTTCGAAAATGTCAAGTTTTAGCCATTCTTCTCCCATTTCAATTACCAATCATCCTTAGACCATGTTAGACACAGTTTGAGCCCCCAAAGCTCCATGTACATGCTATTTTATCAACCCACATCCCTTCCATTATCCATTAACACTCGTATATACATAACCTATTTCACAAGATGAATTCCATTCAAAAGAAGAGGCTAAAATAACATTTAAAAGCATAACCATGTTCAGTCAATGAATTATTCACAAACAATATTCAAAATTTCTCAATACTTGCCTCTTTTTGGTGCTTGTCACTCTAATTCTTTCTTTAAACTCAATTTGAGTCAAAACCCCAATTTTATAAGTTCACCTTCAATCCCTACAATTGTAAATGTAATGAATGGAAATGAATTAACATGCATGCAATTTAAATGAATCCAAAGAGTCCATACTAAGCTTAGAAGATCATTTTGAAGATGGGTTCTTACCAATAGAGAAGAATGTTGGATGTGAAATGGAGAGAAATAAGCTTGAAGAAGGTGTTGTTGATGATGGGAAAGCTTGAAGAAGGATAAGTACGTGAGATAATCTCAGCTCAAGATTCTTATAAGAATTCTCCTAAGCTAATTGGTGAAGGTAGATGAAGAGGTGGAGGGAAGAAGGAGGGCAGAATGAGGAGAAGGAGAGAACCTCTATCAGCTGAAATGCATAGGAGGAATGAAGATCGATGGTGACTGAGTTTATGAAGAGAATTTCTCTCTTTTGCATGTAAGTCCAAAGGTTTAAAGTTAATTTAGGGAAAAGGGCTTTTATGTTGAGATGGGCTTGGATAAGGGCTGAGTTGGGCTCAAATGGGTTGGGCCAAAACATAGAGATTATTGCTCATGACATGCTTAATGAAATGCATATGAAGACCTATAAAATTTATACACAAAAGCACTATCCAAAACTATTCAAAAGGTCATAGTTCTATTTAACTTGGTCAAAACCCTCACTAATCTACCTAATCCATCGTAAAATCAATCAAAACAAGTATTTATACCTAATCAAGATTAATTAGATATTAATTGCCTTTAAGTGGGGTTGGGGTCTTACAAGAAACCTCCACTGATGTATATTTTCTAGCCTTGTTACAGGAAGGAAATCAATAATAATCATCAATGCCAGGGCAAAAAGAGGACAGCAGCCCATGTTTAGTTGCCGGGAAGACCTTAACCATTGTGCTAGTTGTGTGGGGAGATTTTTTCTGCTATGGAAGTCCTGCATTGTGATTTTATGCTTTGTCAATCCTATGGAATATGATCGACAAACCATAAAACTCAAACACCCAGAAAGAAATTACACAAGGGATTTTTGTGATTCGATGATGTGCTTAGACAATGGAGAAAGAGAGCTTTCAATCTCTCTCTCCGTTTTTTTTTTTGGGTAAGCCCTACACGATTGAGTCTAATGCCATGAGCATTCAGTCTCTTTACACCGTACATTTTGGGTCTGGGGTTTTTAGACAACTTCCTTCCCATTATGTAGAGTATTAGAGTGGGTTTTAGCTTCCTCCTAGCAACAATCAACTCAATTAGTGAGTTGGTTGTGCAAGTGGGATCCACAATTGGGTGTGTGGTCACTGGGCCACACTTGAGCCCATTAAATCTAACCATATATATATCCTCTCTCCATTTTTAGCCATATAAAGAAAATGAATGGCTTGGATTATGAATATGCGGCACACAAAAGTCCAAAAAATTAGATCTAACTGCTAGTTTATTATTATTATTATTTTTATTATTTATTTAGAGATTACTCAAAATTTATTATGAATTAAGATGTAAAATTTGATATCCCAGTCAATTTAAGCCATGTGATGAATTGTTTGGATCATAAATTAAGGGTATACAGGAATACAAATAAAATTAGAGAATTTATCGGAAAAATCATCTTAGATGGCTACTAACCAAAAAAGGCCCCTATAGTGTTTATGAAACAGAACCAGTCTTCCTACCAAAATTTTATATTTTTGTTTTTGTTTTTGTTTTTTTTTTTCTTTTTTCAACGAGCGTCAACGTCGTCGCTCATTTTAATGGGACCAAGCATTTGAAGATTCTGCGGAGCGACGGCGTCGCCACCCATTCTAATCTTCATCAAGACCTCATAATCTGTTGGGCGACGACGTCGATGCTAATTTAAACTGTAAGTTTGCCAGTATACTCTGCTTGGCGATGATGTCGACGCTGATCTTAGTTTAAAAAAAAATTCATTAGATTAACTATGATGTGCATACGCACTATATGATCCAAAGAAACCAACACACACCATCTGCATGCTTCATTGCAACCACAATCACAAAACCTGGTATACAAATTCAAAACCTTCATGTTCAAACAACTTCCCTACCACCACCATGCGCCAATCAATCCCTAACGAGTTTCCACCTTTTACAAAAACTTTTGGCTGGTTTGACCAATTTTCATACTTAAGCCATTAAGTCCTTTTATCAAACGGTTGCCATGTACCCAAAGGACACCTCTTCCCACACCCACGGCTAGCAGAACCAAGGCTCTTATTCCATGTTTATAACATCTCTTTTGGAACAGCCCCTTCGTGTCTCCCAACCACTTCAAGACAGCATACAATAAGACAACCAAATCCACTTAGCAGAAAACCAAAAGAACAGACCTTTGTTGGCAGTTTGCCACCAAATTAGATAGATCAAATGTCCAATGCAAGCTCTGTGACAAGAAGTACTCAGGTGGGATAAATAAAAAATAAGATTGAAATCCCACTTGGCCAGTTTAGCTAGAAATAACATCGCCGTATGCCTGAATTCTCATTGTTGAAGCTCATTTGAGACAACAGGGAGGCAGTCAAAAGGAAGCTAAGTAGGGTTGAAACTCGGCAAAAATAGTGACAGCTAATGCAAGAAACATGAGGTAAATGACATTTGGATGAAAGCCGAGAGAACACAATGGTAGACCCATCAATGATAGTGCAGAACACTAGGTTTCAGGCCGGTAAAGAAGTGCATACATTGTACCCCAAATACCTTCAAGAAGAATACCTCCACGCCAATTCAAAGGAGGTTGGAAACCGACCTCTTGGACCACATTGCAAGTTGTTGAGGAAGAAGGAGACAAAATCGCCAAATAGGGAAAAACGATGGAGAGGAAGAAGGGAAAAATAGGGTCTCGGGGGTTTTATAGTATTTATATATGTGACGATGTCGTCGCTCATTGAAAACTTTAATAAAAAAAAAATGAAAGTGGTCCCAAGGGACCACTTCCATATCATATGAACTGCTAGGGCCGCTTTTGGTCAGTGAACATCTAAGGTGATTTTTTGAATAAATTTCTCGTAACATTAAGTTTTTGATGGGCCTAATACCAAGCAAAATGTGATTTTATTATAGCGAAAGTGCACCAGCGCCTCTTGCTTCGGTGGTGGTGAAAATCTGTTTGAAACTTATAATGGCCTCATCTTTACACCTAATCTACACGCTACATGCATAAGCTTTGGCAAACAAGTAAGACACATGAAAAAAAAAGGAGCCCAGACAAACGACATGAAATTTGTCATAATGGTAGTCAAGGGGTATGATTTGATTTAATCCTTCCAATCCTACATTTATTTGATCAAAACCAACAACATCAAATGCATCCGTCCCATTGCAA
The DNA here is from genome assembly GCA_028538565.1 of Umbellularia californica. Classification (NCBI taxonomy): domain Eukaryota; kingdom Viridiplantae; phylum Streptophyta; class Magnoliopsida; order Laurales; family Lauraceae; genus Umbellularia; species Umbellularia californica. The sequence goes on from JAPQWN010000002.1 coordinate 78,996,303, forward strand.
ATTGATTTTATATTTCATTCGTATTAAAATGTGTAAAGTATAAAGTTTTGTCATTTCTGGGGTGAAATTTGACGCATTGCGAGTTGGATAAAGAGTCTGATCCCCTGTTTCAACTATTACACATGCAACCGCATAACACAGTTTTTCAGGGACTCCATTATGGGGTTTATATAGAGATCATCTGAACTGTTGAAGATGAATCCCATCCACTCTAACCACATATTCTAATAAAAAAAGTGGGTACCATTATATGATTGAGTACCATGATGAAAATGTGATTAATACCATGTCAACCGTCTAAGTAGGTTTATCTAATGATGCTAAAATCGTACGGTGTGACCCACTCCATTTGAACTCAAACATAAGCGATATATCATTAGAAATAGAAGGGATGCTCACTCGCTGTGGGCATTGGGATGTAAATGGGTTCCCAATTCTCCGATTACCTGGAGGTTTCGACCTGTTAAAAATGGGGTCTTACTCCTTATTTAGGCCCCGATAGGTAATTGGTCCATATCCGGTTCCACCTTGGTTCGGACCCGAGACTCGACATATTACTTCAATTTTCGAAAATCTCTCCTAAAAATAATATTTATTTAATATCATCCTCTACCAAGAGTTCAAGCCCCCAGACCCGAATCCAGACTCATCTCGTATATGGTTCTGGTTCCGAAGGCAAAAAAGGGGGTCCAGATCCAATTCTACCTTCGCCTTTTAACGGTTCTAGTTTCGGATTCTTTATACATATTATTAGGCCCATTCTTTAACTATTAGGGCATTAGAGGTAAAGACTGTAGAGTATACCGCACTTTCTAGTTCTCTTTCACCTTCACAGACTCGCCGACTCAGAACATAAGCTCCTCCTCACCAATCAGCATCGTGTGATTCACTCAAAGTGTGCATCAGCGCATGTGCCTTATCCTCCCCCAAATGATTGTGTGGAACAATTGTGATAAATAAAGATTTCTTTGTTTTATTGCTTGAAACTATTACATTATATTTATCTAATATAAAAAAATAAAAAATAAAAAATTGAGGGGTACTTAATCGTGCCTCCGGTAGTCCGGTGAGTTTGAATCCGTAGTCAGCCACTGTTTACAGCCCTGCGTATGACAGCGCTCAACAGCACCTCCTCTTCCAACTATACCTACTCTACAAAGAAGGCCACAGTCAATAAACCAGCACTCGAACTCGGCGCACGATGGTTTTGAGGTCGAACGTCTTTCGTCGAGCGCTCTCATCGACTCGTGCTCTTTGTCAGAGATTTCCACAAACAGGTACAAGGCATAGGCATTTGACCGTTTCTTGTTTCCTTCACATGTTCTACTTTTGGTTAGGGCTTCATTTGTTCCTAATCCATGGATTTAGGTCTGTTAAACTCAAAACAAGAAGAGAGGATGAAATGAATCCTGGTCAGAGCTATATTTCTGCTGAGGATAGAATTGGATGGTTTTCCTTGTTTCATTTTCTTCGCCACCACTTAATTCATTGAGAGAGAGAGAGAGAGAGAGAGAGAGAGAGAGAGAGAGAGATTATTATTTGGTGGCCATTTATGGATCTTCACTTTTGTTTCTTCAATTTTGACCTTTTTTAAAGGTATACAAATAGTTTCAATTTGTTCGCTATAATAGCATATAGATTCAAGGTCTAGAAGTAGAAACTTGTGTAGAATGGGCGATATCGATATCGGTATTGGTGATTAGGATCTGTGTGTGTATCTGCTGTATCTGTGGTGATTTTATTTTCAACTAGTAAAATTAAATCATAGCCCATATTGGCTGGTATTGAGTATTGACCTTACTGGAGATATGCATCAGCTTGTATGTATTGCTGACACAAGTGTCAACTGGGTATCAAGTTGAAACTATGTAGCAGTTTCTTGAAAAATCAGAATGCATGTGACTATTTTTAATGCCATTCAAAATGGTGGAAGTTTGATTGATAAATTTGAATGGTGAACGAATGTCTGCCAGAAGAGAACGGAAATATTGGGAAGACACAATGATGCTCTGTAAGAGAGAATTTGTGCTTGTTCGAGCACTCGGTAAGAGAGAATTTATGGTTGACCTACTCAGATTCAAATATTTTGATAACAACATTGTGCTGGTGTATGTCATTGTATATTCATAATTAAGGTCGTAATTGTCCCCAGCTGCTGTCAGCCAGGGGGCCTCCCCAGGTTTCGATCCCGTGATCACTCCCTTAAGAGGATTTTAGGGAGAAACCCAGTACCACTTGGGCTAGCCCAAGTGGTACTGGGTTTCTCCCTAAAATCCTCTTAAGGGAGTGATCACGGGATCGAAACCTGGGGAGGCCCCCTGGCTGACAGCAGCTGGGGACAAATGCATGAATAGGGCTAGGGGCTACTCCCTGACGCCTGAAGTGTATACAATAGGCCCGGGGCTCTGGGCCCCGCCTATCTCCCTGTGGGGGGTGTTCACCCCTTACAGTAACCATGGGTCTTTCTAGACTCAATTGAATCTACTTGGGTCTGGGCATGGATTTTAAGATTGGGAACTGGGTGTAGTCGCGCTTAACATATAGTTCCATGACTGACTGTGCTTTGCAGGATTAGGACCCAAACCTGGCCCTGATTATGTAATCAAGTCTGGGTCAGCAACCTGAACTAGCCTCTTTACAGCCCTAGGTTGAGTCCCCTATTAAACTAGTCCTCCCATTCTGATGAATTATACTCAATTTAAGCAGGTGACGTGACTAAAACTTCTTATGTTAAATAAATGATTATATTTTCAACCTCCTCCCATGAATTTGCACCGGCCCAAGTTTCACCCTAGTTGTAGCGATATGCATCCCTTGGATTGATCACATGTAAAAGGCGTGACTATACATAATCCAATCTTGGGGAGTTAATATCGCGATGGCAAACATCATTTCTGTTGGAGTAAGATTAGAGGCTCTGCCAATACATGGGACAGGTTGGTGTGAGCGGTTTGGATCCATGTACAATGGGCCCCCTTACTCCCATCTTCTGTAGGCAGTAGTGAAACCTCTCTCTCTCTCTCTCTCTCTCTCTCTCTCTCTCAATTTGTTCTCTTTGTCTTTATTGAAATTTAAGTTCTTAATTTATTTGGCTTGTTTGGAATTATGTAGAAAATGAAATTGTACAAATGTTCCAAGTCCCAAGTCTCAAAGAGGACCTAACAGACTTACCCACATATCCAAAATCATCAAGAAATCATCGTTCAATTCGTACATTGGATGAAAGGTTTATTAGAATCTTGAAAATATTCAAGTGGGGTCCAGATGCAGAGAAAGCCTTAGAAGTTCTAATGTTGAAGGTAGACCATCGACTTGTCCGTGAAGTTATGAAAGTCGATGTTGAAATTAACGTGAAAATCCAGTTTTTTAAGTGGGCTGGAAAAAGGAAGAATTTTGAGCATGATTCAACCACGTACATGGCCTTTATTCGTTGCCTGGAGGAAGCTGGGCTGGTCGGTGAGATGTGGAAGACTATCCAAGACATGGTCCGAAGCCCTTGCATCATTGGATCCACTGAATTGTCTGAGATTGTCCGGATTTTAGGAAAAGCAAAGATGGTGAACAAGGCCTGTTCTATCTTTTACCAGATAAAGGCTAGAAAATGCAAGCCTTCTTCAAATGCTTACAATAGCATGATAATGATGTTGATGCAAGAGGGCCATTATGATAAGGTCCATGAGCTGTACAATGAAATGTGCAATGAGGGTATCTGCTTCCCTGACACCATAACCTACTGTGCACTTATTGTGGCATTTGGCAAACTAGGTCGTGAAGATTCTGCGGTGAGGCTATTCGATGAGATGAAGGAAAACGGGTTACAACCCACAGCAAAGATTTATACCACATTGATTGGTATATTTTTCAAGTCAGGCAAGTTTGAGAAAGCATTGAGTGTTTTTTGTGAAATGAAGGAAAAGCGTTGCACCCCCAATGTTTTTACTTACACTGAGATGATTAAAGGGCTCGGTGAAGCTGGAAGAGTAGAAGAGGCTTATGGACTTTTTCTTGATATGCAAAGAGAATCTTGTATGCCCGATGTTGTGCTTGTCAACAATTTAATCAATGTTCTAGGCAAGGCTGGCCGCTTGGATGATGTCATCAAGCTGTTCAATGACATGGGATCTTTGCATATCACTCCAAATGTGGTGACATATAACAGTGTAATTAAAGTTCTTTTTCAATCGAAGTCTCATGCTTCTGATGCTGCTCGTTGGTTTGAGAAAATGAAGGAAAGCGGGATCGTTCCAAGTCCTTATACATATGCAATTCTCATTGATGGTTTTTGCAAGACCAATAGAGTGGAGAAAGCATTGTTGTTACTTGAGGAGATGGATGAGAAAGGTTTTCCACCTTGTCCAGCTGCCTACTGTAGCCTAATTGATGCCCTTGGAAAAGCAAGACGATATGAAGCTGCATATGAACTATTCCTAGAACTAAAAGAAAATTGTGGATCTTCAAGTTCTCGGGTGTACGCTGTGATGATTAAGCATTTCGGAAAATGTGGGCGTCTTAATGATGCTATAGACCTTTTTGACGAAATGAAGAAACTAGGTTGCAGTCCAGATGTCTATGCTTATAATGCACTCATGTCTGGGATGGTAAGAGTCAGCATGATAAATGAAGCTCTTTCCTTGCTTAGAACAATGCAAGAACAGGGTTGTTCTCCAGACATAAATTCCTATAATATCATCTTGAATGGGTTGGCAAGGGTGAATGGTCCAAATCGGGCAATGGAGATGTTTGCAAGAATGAAGAACTCAAATGTCAAACCGGATGCTGTCTCTTATAACACAGTTCTTGGTGCTCTTAGTCGTGCTGGCATGTTTGAGGAAGCTGCTAAGCTGATGAAAGAGATGAAACTAAAAGGATTTGAATATGATCTCATTACCTACTCCTCGATACTTGAGGCTGTTGGAAAAATTGATGAAGAGCAGATGCAGTTGGTACAGTAAGGGGAATGGGTATGTTTCTAAAGCTCCATCTACTATATTCTTGTTTCTGCTAATTTTACGTTTACTTAATGTACTTTAGCTGTATTAACCCGTGCGTTGGTTGTAAGCCATGTACCAAAAACTGTTTGTATCCTAGTAGTACGGTTTTAGTTGCTTTCATGGACTGGATTGTTGCATACAAGTTCACACGTCCATTAAGGGGTCATCTTGGTTAATCATTTCTCTTTATATTCTACCATTTATATACGTTCTTTATTTATTTATTTATTTTTGGATCACTAACTGCTTAATTTGATTAAGATAACAAATAGACATACTATACACCTTCATATTTCAATTAGTGCATTTCTATTTATCTAGGTTTTGTGAAACTCAATTCTCGTCTTCACCAAAAAATAAAAAAATAAAAAAATAAAAAATAAATAAAAACACTCTTATCTTCTTGTGTTCTGAGTGCCATAGGGTAAGCCTACAAAGTCTTGATCGAGTTCTAGATGCCCACTTCGGACACTAATACTATTGCCATGCATGTAGATATTAAAATGTTTGAGGCTATTTAGGATTTCCATGTCTGATAGCTTCTGTGCATCTATGACCTTTTGTTACTTGGATACACTAAATATTGCATGAGTATGGTTGTGTTTGTCGGACAGTCATGGATTCGGCATAATATTTAAATAATCTTTTTAATATATAATGTTTTTATCATTCAAAAAAATTATATAATTTTTAAACAAAGATATAATCATCTTTACCCTATTGAGTAAAGAGATCTGCCATTTAACTAGAAAAAGCTATGTTATCTAAGTAAAGAGATCTGCCATTTAACTAGCATAAGCTATGTTATCTATGTTTTTAGAAATGATATCAATAAAATTAATGTAAAAATCGTCACCTCTTCAGAAAATGACATCAACCATTGTGTCAACTTATGCCAATCAAGGCCTTCATATTGAATGTATATTTTAAAATCCAACTACTTGAAAAACTTGATCAAATATATAAAAGTAAAGCTCTAGAAAACCAAAATATTTGAGCATAAAATATTCAGCTGAGCATTCATTGAGTATCACCAACTTTTCAAGTTTTTGAAATTTAAATCTTCATATTTTCTTTTTGATTGTTCATTCTTATCTGACACTTTACCTTTTATCCTTTTTTTTAAACTGATATGAATAGATACATCCCCTTCCTGGATGGTCAGAGAGATACCTGTCAAACATTCTGTTGATCTGAACTCTGAATCTTTTTAAATTTCAATGCAGCCTAATTTGACTTCCTAGTCACAGAAATATCTACTTCTCTTAGTTCTAAGTGGTCTTGCTGTTACATCTTTATGATCTCATTGTGTAGTGCACTCTTCTCAGCCTGGCTATTTTATAATGCAACTGCTGCTGCTTTCACTTTTGTAATTCGTTTTTTTTTTTTTACTCATAGGTTGGGTCTTTGATCTGCTTAAATGGATGATGCCTTCTACTTTCACCTTTGAAAGCATGCGGTCTATTAACTGCTTGTTAAAGAATGATTTTGCTTCTCAAAAACAGGTACAGGAGGGTTTCTGCAATCCCTAATGAGCTCTTCAATATGAGGTTTCTTGCATGTGGTGCCTCAGGCCCTCAAGCATTGGTCAAGATCACATACTCGTGGCATTTGGGCTATGGCAGGAGGTTTCTGAGATTTTCAGGTCCAGTGGTGTTTGGGGTTCAGACTGCCTTCACCAAAGTTCACTGTAGTAGTGTTGCTGTGGTACTCCATGAGCTTTGACCCTCTGTGTTTTTCTTCCATAGACAGAGTCATTAAAATGTTTAAGTTATTGAGGGCCAGCTGCTACTTCTAGTAATTGGTGATTCAAGGGTGGTGATATGGAGGGGCTCAAAATCATTGTCTCATCTTAATAGACTGGTGGTTGATTTTAGGAAAGCCATCACATTGGTGAAGTGCACAGGAAAGGAGCCTTGACATTTTTCTTTATTTTAAACAAGATCAAGTGCTAGAAAAAAATCAGCAAATTCATAATGTCACCATATACTCAGGGAAGATAGTGGAGAACCATGCATATTGGTGATCGAGAGTGTTACTCAGGAGAATATCGTGATTGCTATTGGCTTTAGTATCATGCGACATTACATTCTTCTGTAGCTTCATTTATACACCTGATGGGGTTGCGATATTTACTCTCTAATTATATAAATGTTCAGTTAGTTCCTTACCAAGATTTAGATTTTGTAAGCATGCATAAGTGGAATTTGGGTTCAAGGGGGTTGATGAACATTTCACTTCACTTTGTAGAGACTTGAGAGGTTGCTGTGGCAATGTGGAACAAAATGTGAGAAACTCATGCTGCCTTTACTGAAAAGTGGAACCAAATGGGTTATTCTTGAACTTTGGTGGATGTTGTTTTCACAGCCACAGGTGTGCTTGTTTGTTCAGAGAAATGGATTGAAAACGTAGTGTAATTTGAAAATAAGGTGAGTTTGAGAGTTTGCAGTATGTAGCTGCCAAGGATGATCACTCATTTGTTGTATGCTGAGCCGACTAGTACTGCATTTGAATATTTTACTCTTATCGTGATCATCTCATCAATTTGAAAGAAGGAAAGCTACCATTGAATTTTTGCTACTTGAAAAGTTCAGGTTGGGAGCAGCACCTGTAAGTGGATATCATTGTTGATTTGCTCACTAAACAGTTCAAATAGAATGAAAAGAGAATAGTTAAAATAGAATGATTTAGGCTTCATTTGGAACGTAGTAGGCAAACGTTTTAAGAACACGAGACTAGTATATTTCAGATGTTTAATTGTCGGATCGCACCTTGAAGATGCCTACCGTTAGTAAAATAAAGAAACAACGACCATAATTATCAGAATCCTACGATTCATATCTCAAATCTTAAGAAATACGATTCGTATCTATGTGATGAATCTCATTTACAAATGAATCTTAGGATTCAAATGTGAATCCTACGATTCGATACTCGTTTAATCGAATCTTACAATTCAAGCGATTCGGCTAAGTGAGAATGACTACAGTCAATAAGTTAACGTTAATAATTTTTTATCTTTTATCCTTTTTTATTCTCTCTTTCTTTAATTGCTTGTATTTTTAAAAGGTTATTTTGTAGTTAATGAAGCCTCTTGTAAGAATTTTTTATGGCTTTGATAAGTTTTTAAAGATAAATAAAGAACATTTAATTGAGGCATTCGACTATGTATGGTGCTTGTCTATATCTTCTTCTTTTTTAATCTATTTTGGTTTTTTTACTTCATGAACAATTTCTTAACTTTAAGATATATCCTATTGTGTAAAATTGATGGTTTGGATTTTATTTTATTTTTATATTTTGATTTAAAGATAATAAAAAAATATATTGATACTTTAAACTTATTTAACTATTTACACATATTTTATTTCATATATATATATATATATAAATATATGTCATGATGTTCTTGATATGATTGTATGATAGACTTATTTGTTATTATATTTATACTATAAATGGGAAAATGGATGCTTATGAATAATTACTTTTTCCCTTTTCTTTTAATTTTTAATTATTTTTATTTTTATTAGAAAAATAAAAAAATCCTACGATTTGCGATTCAATTCGATTCATGTATTTGAACGATTTGCGATATGATTCCGATTTTGAAAACTATGACAACGACCACCATTGCAGTGTGGGGCACCGTCATAGCTCAAAGGTTAGCTCCTGCCACAAGGTATACATGGAAGTTCAATGCAGCATGCATATACTGTTTTTTTTCTTCTGATGGTCATATGCTGTTTTGTTTTAAAGTTTATTTACATTGCATGATTAAACATCCAGTTTCTGCAAACAGAATTCTACATATCTTGGGAATTTCTTTCAGCGAGAAAGGGAACAGAATCGGTGGCAACTCTTTGCTTTTTATGTTTTCATTTCATAATCTTGATGTCTTGTCATCTTTTCTTCTAGTTGCATCCTTTGGGCTGTTGTTAAATGTCCAGTCGGGGTCAGAGTACTCTGATATCAGGTGTTCTCAGTTCAGTGTTTGGGGGTCTAGGATAGACACCACTTATGATCGCATGATGTCCTGATATGGCATGGATATGACAGGCCACGCTATGGACATGGGAAAGACAAAGATTTTACATATGAAAAGTGACGTATCAGATGTGATATGACATGATACGTCTCCAATTTTTAATTAACCGTGCATCATAGCTTATGAGTTATGACCCTTGCAAAGTGATGATGTGGTGATTCTGGCCATCCAATAGTGTCTTAACTAGCAGTCATGCGATTTGCGAAAAACCAATGAAATTTCATCCTATTTGCTGGATGTTTTCACGTTTTGGAATCCGGTGCAAGAGTTGGATTGGGCTCGGGTTAAGTGCAGTGGGTCAAAACTACAATTGTGTTTAGCTTATGCATTTTGATGGTTTGAGAAGTTCCCTTGTCGTGGATAGTAAGAAAGAACACAACACTTCTGTAATAGTTTATTATTTTCTCAATTACTTACTGAATGCAAAAATTACAATGTATATTGATTAGACGGTCAGGATAGACTTGTCTGTGTCTTAGGATGAGCAATCATAGCATCATTTGAATGAACCAGCAACTGCATCTTTGATACTTTGACAGTTGGTTTGTTAAGGAAGTTTGAATGGATAAAGTTTGAATGGGTCCATTAATTGCATACAGTTGTATCTCAACATCACAAAATCTTAACCATTGTTACTCCCCTTCAAACTGGACGGTCGGAGCCAGAGTCCAAGTTTGGTCCTCAAAGCACTAAATGGAGCCCGCGGGAGCGGTTTTGTGAAAATATCAACAATTTGTTGATCAGAATTGATGAACTTGGTGACAAGTGATCCAAGGGCCACCTTCTCGCGAACAAAGTGGTAATCAATCTCAATGTGCTTGGTTTGTACACGAAAGACATGACTGATTGTCATGTAGAGAGCACTCACATTGTCGCAAAATAATGTAGGAGGCTTATAAACAGTTATACCTATGTCACGAAGAATGTACCAAAGCCATGTTAGCTCAGCAGCAGTAGAGGCCATGGCTCGATACTCAGCCTTAGCACTAGAGCGAGTTACTGTGGGTTGCTTTTTAGCACTCCATGACAAACAATTTCCCCCCAAGAATGTACATAATCTAGTCGTGGACCGACGTGTATTGGGACACCCTGTCCAATCCGCATCAGAGAATGCATAGAGATCTATTGGACTATTTGCAAGGATTCGTATCCCATAGTCTATAGTACTGTGGATATATCGGAGAATCCGTTTGACTGCTTAATAATGATGCACCTTAGGCTTGTCCATGAATTGACACAGTATTGACCGCAAAAGCAATGTCTGGACGGGTCATAGTGAGGTACTGTAGACCACCAACAATACTTTTATAAAGTGTGGGATCAGGAAATGGATCATCTGTAGAGGAGAGAAGTTGAATTTTTGTTGCCATTGGTGTACTAATAGATTTGCAATTCTTCATCTGAGCACGAGCAATCAAATCATTTGCATATTTTTTGCTGAGATAGGAATAAACCCCCAGAAAATGATGTAGCTTCAATCCCTAAGAAATAGTGAAGTAGATCGAGGTCCTTCATGGCAAACACAGTGCTTAAGGTAGAGATGAGGGATTGAAGAATAATATGATCATCGCCTGTTAACACTATATCATCAACATACAGTAGGATAATAATGATGCTTTGAGCACTACGTTTGACAAAGAGAAAGGAGTCTGCCACAATACAAAAAAAAAAAAAAAAAAAAACCAAGCGTCAACAGAAAGGAGTTGAATCAATCAAACCATACCCTGGGACATGTTTAAGACCATAGAGAGCGGGATGCAAATAGCACACATGATTTGGATGACTCGGGTCTGCAAATCCTGGTGGTTGATCCATGTAAACTGGATCATTAAGTTTACCATATAAAAATGCATTCTTTACGTCTAGTTGCCGTATAGGCCATCTATTGATACTAGCAATAGTGAGAATGGTCCGAATGCTGCCCAGCTTGACAACAGGGTTGAAAGTTCCAGAGAAGTCAATGCCCTCCTTTTGATTATAGCCCTTGGCAACTAAACGTGATTTAAGTCTCTCTAATGACCCATCAGCCTTCAACTTGGTTTAAAAAACCCATTTGCATCCTACCGTATTCATGGATGGATCTCGTGGTACCAATGTCCATGTATTATTATTTTTTAAGGCCTATATTTTTCCTCCTCCATGCCTGCACGCCAACCAGGGTGTCTAAGAGCTATTTTGTAGCCTTTGGGTTCAGTCGGTACACATGAAAGATGTGGAGGTATGAAGGGCGTAGTCAGATGATGAATACTTGGGATTCGGTTTGAGAATCCCATGTTGCCCACGAGTAACCATGAGAGATGAAGCCAGCACACCATGTGTATCATGGACAGTTGTTGTAGAGCTTAAAGAATCATTGTGCCAAGTGTCAATTGCAGTGGTTGATGTTTGGGCGGCGGCCATAGGTGTGTCATTAGCAACCATGGATGGACCCTCGTCGAGTTCCGAAGACGGAATGTTATTAGCAACAGGCGGTGCACTATCAGTAGATGGGCCAATGTGTTGGAGCTCATCATCATGGTTTTCAGGGGAGAACCTAGGACCATCAAATGAGTGATCAACATTTGGAGATTTATCCTCAAGAGGATTAAGCCATTCATTAAATGTGGTAATGACGAGCTCTTCTTGTCGCTGTGAGCAAAAAAGTGTACTGGGACATGCATTTGGAAATAATTCTTCATCGAACACAATATGCTATGAGATGTACATTTTTCATGTCGGTGGATGGAAGCAACGGTACCCCTTTTTGCTTGTCACTATAGCCCAAAAAAACACATGGAAGAGACCGAGATGAAAAATTGTTAGCTGTATAATGTGGCAAATATGGAAAGCAATGACATCCAAAAATCCTTAAACAAGAATAATCCGGGACCTTTTAATATATCAAATTCCAAGGACTTTTCATTTCTAATTTAGCTGGGCAGCCTGTTGATTAGAAAAACAGCTGTAGAAAAAGCCTCTACCCAATAATGTCTTGGTATGGAAGGCTTTGAACATCATGGCCAATCCAAGCTCCACAATATGGCGATGTTTTCTTTCAGCCACACTGTTTTGTTCAGGGGTTCCAACACTAGAAATTTGATGTTTAATGCCATCATTTTCCAAATGATTTTTGAATGCTCTACTGGAGAATTCTCCCCCTCCATTCGACTGAAATATTTGAATTTTCTTTTCCATTTGCCTTTCAATAAATTTTTTAAAAATCTTAAAGCGGTCATAAAAATCAGATTTATGTCTCAATGGAAACCACCAAACATAGCGTGAAAAATTATCCACATAAATAGTATAGAAGCGATAACCCTGAGTGGAGCGAGTGGGAGCGGGTCCCCACAAATCACAATGTATCTTATGCAATGGTGCAGGTGAAATATTTGAAGAAGGATAAAATGGTATCTTGCAACTCTTACTCATTTGACACCCATCACAAACATAAAAGGATCTATTCCAATTATTGACATGGAGAAACTTTTTATTATTCAAAAATCTAATTGTTTGAGGATGTGGATGGCCCAATCGCTGATGCCACATGTCCTCAGAAGTGGTTTTGAAATGAGTTGAGAACAGAGCCTCCTCCGGTTTACTGTCACTCAGAGTATAGAGTCCTCCTTGCTTAATTCTTGATGCCAGTATCTGTTTTGTTCTCTGATCCTTGATCACAAATCCACAATTAGTAAATTTGAAAACACAAGGAAACTCAGTTTTAAGTTGTGAGACAGATAATAGATTTCTCTTCATTTGTGGAACAAACAAATCCTTATTTAATGGAATGGTGCCATTTGCAGTAGTAATAGCAGAGTCACCCACGTGTGATTTTTAACTTGTTACCATTGCCAACCACAACACAATTAGAACCAGAATAAGGTACCAAGTTTCTGACCTTACCTATATCTTCTGTCATATGGGCTGTAGCCCCTGTATCTGGAAGCCATTCTTCCAACTCTTGTGACACATTCATTGCAGCCAATGCTTTGGGTATGTCTTCTGGCATAAAATTCTGGTTAAATCTATTCTAGCACCTTATAGCCGAGTGTCCGGGTTTTATGCAGATTTGGCATTGAACATGCCCACCTCCTCTCTTTTGTTGCCGCCCACCAGGAGCCATCTTTTGCTTTTCTTCAGTATTTTAAGCATTATATTGTCTACTAGTTTGCACAAAACCACGCCCCCTTGACGTAAATTGATGACTTCCTTTATTCCTCCTTTTGTTATCAAACTTTTGACCAAAAATAGCCATGGAACAATTGGTGTAGTCATTGGCATAACTGTGAGATCGTATCTCATGACTTCGCAGAAGAGGCACGATTTCCTTGTATGAAGGGACTGGCGGTTTTAACATAGCAAAGGTGAAAGATTCATACTGTGGACCAAGTCCACGAAGTAGACAAAACACTTTGGTTCAATCATTGATCGGTTTTTCGATAGCACTTAAATTATCAATGACGGATTTAAAATGACGAAGATAATCTTCCATAGAGAGTTGTTGCCTTTTTTGAGCAATTGGAGCTGCTGTAGGAGATCAAATTCTCTAGACTCCGAGACTCCGAGTCCCGGGCAAAGGCATCAACCATCGCTTGCCACACATCTGAGGGATTTAACACAATCTACTACTAAGGCAAGCACCTCTTCAGTTAAGATGGCAGTTATCGAACCTTTTACCATTCAATTAGTCCAAATCCAAGACGCATGGTCTGGATTCATGCTTCTCTCTCCTCTTGAGGATTCAATTTCATGATTCGACATTCGTTCCGCACCATTTATAAAGCCAAGCAACTCGTGGCATTCAATCAATGCAAGGATTTGCGTTTTTCCATAGCAGAAAATTTGTTTGTGACAACTTAATTAGATGGATTGTGACAACTTAATTGAAACGTAGTTTGCAATATTAAAATTAGATGGATATGGATACCTATTAGCAGAGGAAGACAATCAGGACGTTGCCATGATTGACTTCGACACAGGATTGAATACCACACACTAGTTTGTGGTAAGCTATGATACCATAAGAAAGAACACAACACTTTTGTAACATTTTATTATTTTCTCAATTACTTACTGACTGCAACAATTACAATATATATAGATTACACAGTTGGTTAGGATAGACTTGCCATGTGTCTTAGGATGAGCAATCATATCATCATTTGAATGAATCAGCAACTGCATCTTGGATACTTTGACAGATGGTTTGTTAAGGGGTTTGAATGGATAAAGTTCAAATGGGTCTAGTAACTGCATACAGTTGTATCTCAACATCACAAAATCTTAACCATTGTTAGATAGTGGGCCTTGAAATCAGCTTAGAGCCATGACTTGGGGCTGAGCTTCATGGCTGTAGGATTTTGTAGAATTTTTTGTGTCGTGTTGTGTTGTGGGGGCAGGGGCGGCCAGTAGTCATTGGGCTAGGCCTACCCGCCCGGTTTCAACTCTAATTTAATTAATGGTTCTAGTATATTGTTCAATTTTCAACAATCGCAGGCCCTCGTAGATGCGTTGCACAGTTGTGTGGTGGTCCATGTAGAACAGTCAGCAGGCCAAGCCTGTAGCTGAACTGGTTGAGATGGACCATTAGCAGCTCTTTTTTTTCTTTTTTCAGCATGGAGCACATTCAGAGTCCAGATATCTAAACTCAAGTTTTCGCTTATGTCCCACGCAAATTGAAAAGAGTCGCAAGTGACTAATAAGACATCTGACAAGAAAAAAAAAACTATGATTTGCTAGTGTGGGGCTCATCAGAGGGACAGCCCAGATTGACAAACCATACCCATGAGGGGGACAGTCCTGATTCACAAACCATACGAGCATGTTTACCATCACCAATCAGGGAAGATCCACTTTTCTATGGATCTGGTGTCTGAACCACCAGTCCCACCATACACCATACTAGCAGCTGGTGGTCTGCTTATGATTTGTTTACAGGATGTAGAATGAAAGCAACCCATCCGATAATTCCATGTGGCAGAATGTTGTCTTCTTTTCTCACTTGAGTTGGCCATGTGGATCCTTGGCCCTTTCATTCTTAATTTGCAATATTTGTTGGCTAGTAATTGAAAGGATAAGATTGTCCTGTAGGTATATAGTATGTTTGTACAACTGCCAATTGGAAATCCCCGACAGACGAAGCTCTCAATTGGATATTTGGATTGCTATGATCATCCCAGTGCAGTGAAATCTCAACAGACCCAATCCATGATGGTCTCATCAGATAAGGTGGATGTTAATCAAATTTATCAGTCACCAGATTCACAAGAGACGACTGTACCAGGTTGAGAAGGTTGCTAAGGAGTTGGTCGCAAATGAGTCAATCGGTGAGCTCATCAAAGTCCTGTCCATAAACCTGAGGCTCAAATCCATGCGCTTCATCAGGGGTCCATCATGTTAATTGGTCATCTGAATGTGGACCAATTTTCACTCCCATTGATCATCGGGCCAGGTTGAAGTCCACAAGTGGACCCAATTAATAATCGGGTTGGGTCTATGTCCGGAAGGCTACCCACTTCTTGGCTTGGCTATGTTGTGGTTATTATTTTTTTTCTATATATACCTAAATATAAATTTGGGTCTATGTTCGGAAGGTTACCCATTTCTTGCCTATGTTGTGGTTGTTTTGATTTATACTTAATAATAGACTTAATTTCTTACCAAGGGGATTATAATCTGAGTCAGTCATGCTGTTGGGTCCAGGCCCAACCTGAATCCAAACCCCCTCACACTTCAATTTAATAATAGGTGAGGCCACTTATGTTAGACATGATGGTCCTAGTGCCTATCATTAGGCAGACATTGGTCAGTTGTCAAGCTCATTTTCTTCGTTCATCACATCATCATCTTAGCCTTGTAGGCTGGTATGTTTTAGTTTACTACAAGTAAACTTAGTAGTTGTACCTTTGTTCTCTCTCTCTCTCTCTCTCTCTCTCTCTCTCTCTCTCTCTCTCAATTATGACCATCTTTTAAATATAAAATGATCATCATTCCCTTTGGGTCTAGAGAGTTTCACTAATAAATGCTTTGGTGATTAGCTGAGTCCTAAAAATATTATTCTGTGCCACTTTGTCGTAACAATTTTAATTGGAGAGAAATTTGGGTCAATGGAGGGTTTTCTTTTTTTTTTTGGTAGTTACAAGTTGGTGACAAGAAAAACTACAGATACCAACGTGGAATGTTCCTTATAAATGGTCCCTTTAAAACTCAACAAACTGTACTCCACTATTTTAATACAAGAAACAAGAGTTGGATCTTATTCATGGTGAGGGATTCAACGTCCAAATGCAAATCTCTCAAAAATCAAAATGCCCACCATTTGTGAGCCAACTGGATGAATGGAAATGAAAGAATGCATACTGGAAGGAAATGTTAAAATCTATTTATTAAGGATGCATCATGCATTCAATATCATTACCGTTTGGAATTTTCTTGTGATGAAATTCAATGGTGAAGCCAAACCTAGGAGGAGTTCACTAGTAGAGGCATTTCTCTTCCTCTTTCCTGGGACTACAGGGACCTTAGCTAAGACCCACAGTACTATCCCATCCATCCATGTAGCATAAAGGGAAAAAGAAAAACAATGGTGAAAAGCACAAATTCAAGTTGAGGAAATCATAAATGGGCCTAGGCCTAGTTCTAGACACTAGAAGAGGTGCAGATGGGAGCCGGGCATTCTCATGATTTGATTTACTTGGATGATAGTTGTGTATTTGGCTGCATCTAAGATCATTTTATTTTCATCTACGGGGTATCTTAACCTTTATTTCATTAATTATAGAAACTTTTACAAATACATGTTCTATAATGACTAGGAATTCAAATCATTGAAGCATTGGGTCCCCAAATAATCCTCTTTGCTTTCAAAAAGAATGTAACTGTTTGCTTGGTCCGTCTCTACTCAATGGTAAAAGAAGATGACAGAGCTATGATCTAGGTGACGAGTCACCCTTTTTAGCAAATCTTATAAGAACACTTTTACCACAATCAAATGCAGAGGTACATGTGCTTGATTGTAGATGGGCCCTAGTTTAAAGGATAGGTTTTTCTCTCTCGTTTTTTTCTTCTTTTCTTTTCTTTTCTTTTTTTTTTTCAACGTTTTAGAAAGCAAATCTGACCTTTTTCACTTTCATAATGTAGCATAATTTGGAATGAATTGTTCTTTGGCCGCTTAGTAATTCAGGCTTTGAGGGCCCATGCACTTTTATAGTCTAATAAAACTAGCAACAAATGCCCGGGCTTAAATAAAAATATATTAAAAATCTTAGGAATTATTTTAAAATATTATTAAGATAAAATGGTCTAAGAAAAGAAATTTATTATCTTTGAATATTAGAATCTTTTAACATGTAATGAAAACAAATATAAAATGAAGTAAACTTACATAACATAAAGACCTTTTGAATTTAAAGGCATTGACCATTACATGGGCAGCTCTTCTAAGCTAAAGCTTAAGTTAAGGTAAGCTCAAGTTTGTGGTGGGGCCCACCCGGCGACCCACATGGGGGTGGTGATGGGGGGATCACAAGGACTCCCTGGGATCCTTCTCTTTGCCAAAAAATTTGTCCTAACCCTGGTTTCTACCATCTCCATCTAGCCCCAAAAGTTTAATAGTTAACAATCCATTCGAATCGGTACATAGTCGACCCAACGGTCCAGTAAATCCGGATCTGACCATAAGCTAGTAGACATGTGCAATTTAAAGAGGTCATGTACTTGGTCCATTTGGATGGACCAAGGGTGGGCCCTACAAGCGTAAGCTTACAAAATTAAATGGAGAGGTATGGTGCCCGAGCTCAAAAAATATAATGAAATATGTGATTCTTTTTTGAGATATTATTGTAAAAGAACATATTTTATAGAAATAAATAAGTAGTTTATATTTATTATATGTATAACTTTAATAAAAAAGAAAAAAATAACTTGGTGGGGTCACATGATGTAACATCTAATGGTGGGCCTCATTTCCTAATTCCTTCAAGGTATGTTCAATTGGAGAGTGGGACCTTGCTGATGTGTCATTCCGAGGATGCGTAGTGGGGTCACATGATGTAACATCTAAAGATAGGCACATATCCAAATATCTAAAGGTTTGTCAAATTGAACATTTAGACAATAGGCCCTTGTTGATGTGGTATTCTAAGGAACATTGGTGGAGTCACATGATGTAATATTTAAAAGTGAGCCTCTTATCCTAATTCATTAACGTACATCATGATGTGTTTAAAGGTGGCCTCGTCTACAACAATTATTAAAGGCAGGTCTCATATCAACCCTTATACTATTTCATGTATATATAATTAGAAATGAAATGTATTCTTAATATGCATTTTAATAACAAATATAATTGATCATCAGAGTCTATTATTTTCTGTTCGTTGAACGTTGGATTCCACCTTGTAATTAATGGTCTAGATCATGAAACTAAATGTCTTGATACAACTCCATATTTGTTGGTCCCTTTTGTTGGGTGTTCCATCATTCATTCCGTTGGTTTGATGGGCCAAGCTGGATGGTGGTGCCTTTTGAAGGTGTCTATCAATTGGGAGATCAATGTGGTCCCCACAAATCGATCTGTTGTTTCTATTTTATGTGAATGATTGATCTATTCTTAGATCATGATGATTTAGTCATGTGCATTCTCTCTGACTGCCAACACCATGAAAGTGGGCCTCATAGACCTCTATTAAATGGAGTTGATTCTAATCTTGTAAGGAAAATGAGATAAGGTTTACATTAAAATGGGAGTGATCGAGTTTGTAGGGAGAACAAATCCAAGGAGTTCTGTTGCTAGAAATAGTAGTGTGATCTAGATTTAAGGGATTAGATTTAAGATTATAACTATTCCTAGGATTAAGGGAGGGGATTTGAAGAGATTTGTTTGGGTTGAGATTTTAAGGGAGGAGACCTATTTAGGAGGAGTGTAGTGGCCCACATTAAACCCAAAGTTTTGTGTGATTTTATAAGTATTTTTCTGAAAGTAGTAATTATGGTTGTTGACGTGGCACCCCTAGCAACCCTCCCTCCATTTGCTTTAATATATATAATTGCAAGAGCATCTACAGCCCCCCATCATGCATGTACAGTCCCTCGGTTCTTAAGAATCCTGGTGGGACCTACAAACAGTCAGCTTTTTCTAATAATAACATCCACCGATATGATGGTCTGTTTTTGCCCTTTTTTGATATTTTTGGGTATTCATAATAAGTAAATAAAATAAAAGCAATCACTTCACCAATGGTAGCTCTCTTTTTTCTTTTCCCTTTTCTTATCTTGATTTAAACCAATGGTAGCTCTCCTTGAATTAGCATTGATGCAGCCTGTCATTTTTTCTAGCTAGTATTCACTCGTGGATTTTGTCACCTAAAATCTATGTGATGGGTAGTCATTAAACTTTGGGACTTGAGACTTAGGGCTAGAATGATTGGATGGACCATCTTTGGTTGTCATGTAGTCAGGTCAGCCCTGCTAAAAGTGGATGTTTATTATTTGTTTCGAGGAGTTTCTAACAAAAATTTCATATGTTGGGATTTTTACAGCAATTTAGTTAGTGCCGCGGCACTGAAAATTCCCCCTTTGAATTTTGAAATTAAAGGAATTTAACCTTATGGATTGTCACTTTTAGATTACACAATTCTCCAGATTCCAACTTCCAAAATGGTGGGATAATTTAACCAAATGTGAATCTAGTTGGGAGATATCATTTTGGGAATTTAAGATATCCCCTAAGAAGAAATTATCAAATATCTGCAAATAAATGGGTCCTGGACAATGCCAAGGTGCGGTAAATGTTTCTCACGCGGTATTTAGGCATGTTTGTTTGAAAGAATTTTGAGAACTCTTATCCAAGGAGAATTTGAAATTCTCCAAATGTTATATGAAGAGTAGAAATCAAAATGTTCAAGTACAAACTATAGCTAGCATTCAAGAATTTGAGATTATGAGAATTTTAAAAAGTCTTAAAGGTGACTTTTCAAGATGGTTAGTTTTCAGAAATCTATCAACCAAATGTAAAATTCTAAATGCTCAAGGACATTATCTAACACCGGAGTTAAAAATCTCCAACACCTATAATTCTCATAAAAATACTTCTAAACAAGTGAGCCCTATATATAATTCAGAGGATTCCTTCATCTCCCTTGAGACCAAGCCATACTCGATGAGAATTTATAGGAGAAAGAGTCCTTGCAGTCCATGTTTGGAAAACCCCAAGTAATCCTACCATATACACTCTATGCCATCTAATGGTTCCACATATTTCACAAATTTCTTACGACTTGTGATGCATCAAGACCTAAACTTTCGCCCTCCTAACCGTTTTTGGTCCTCTAGAGATGTGGAATGGATAGAATCATGCGAATGAGGCACACGAGAATTAAAAACCAATTTTTTAGGTTGTTGGACTTTTTCATAAATATTTCAAAAAATATGATGAGTCTATGGCCGAAAATTGAACCACAACCTTTTTTTTTATATCTTGGAGATGATGAGCGGTCTGGAACTTTACTTAGGGCCCACTAGAAATAGAAAAAAAAAAAAAAATGGACTGCCTCCAAAGCCCCGTTTTTGAGCTATCAAAATAGTGAAATGTATGGAGCTTTTCTCAATTTTGTTGTGATCCATATATGATGAATCAACTGCCAAATTTGACACCCTTTGTTAGGCCCGAAAACCAGAGGAGGACATTGCTATAGCGAGGATCTAGTTCACTATAGCAAGCGTGGATGGGAAAGCCCACTTGGATCCGAACTCTAAGTTTGAGTTTAAGATGACTTGCTATTCTGATTGCATTATGATTAAAAGTCTCTTGCACGGATTTAGGGCTATATCTTAGGTGATCCTCTCAACCCAAAGTAACACACAAGAAGTTTCTCTCTCTTGTTCTAAGGTGAGAAAACCCTAAGAAAGATTTCTTGTTCTATAGAGTTGTTATTGAAATATTGGACTGAAGATCTGATCTAGAAGGTTTGGTGCTTCTACTCTCTTGTAGAAGATTGGTCCACCTTACTTCTCAAGGTGATTGTTGGAGGATCAAGCACGGAGGGCGGTGCGTGGTGAGTAGTCGTGGCAGTGAGGAGTTGTACAAGAACAACTACAGTCTTTAGGTTGAAGTATTGATTGGGATAAGGGAGCTGTGAGTATATCTTATAATCGTTCAATAGTGATTGGTTTCTCTTATAGTGGGTTTTTTCTCTAGATAGGGTTTCCGCGTTAAAATTTGTGTCTACCTACTTGTGGTGTGTGATTTGTAGATCTTTTTGCTAGTTATCTTTGGTTTGGTTTATTACTTCCGCTATTCATTGGTATTTGGACTAGCATTACCATCATCTTCTTCATCTTTTAGTAAGTACATTCCCCCTCCCCTAGGTTATTCAATTGTCTTAAGTGCTCAGTCCCATTAGATGTATCCCAATTTTGAGCACTTTCCGCAAGAGAATCAAGATACTCTCATGCCTCATCGGGATCTTTGTTCAAGAACTTCCCATTACACATAATCTCAAAGAATTGGCCCATGTCTGAAGTTCATCCATCATAAAAGAGGCCAATTATGTGCCAAATTTCGAAATCCATGATGTGGGGAAGCTAATAGAAGCTCATTAAACTATTCCCAACACTTGATGAAAGACTCATTTTCTTTTTGCTTGAAATTCGTGAGGTGCTTTCTTAAAGTGTTGGTTTTGTGAGGTAGGAAGAACTCTTTCAAAAAATCGCGGACCATATCATTCCAAGTAGTAATTGAGTTGGCCCCAAGGGAATGTAACCAAGCCTCCGTTTTTTCCTTCAAAGAGAAGGGAAATAAACTAAATTTGATAAAACATCTTCCCTAATATTGTTGAAATGAAGAGTAGCGCACACTTCTTCAAATTCTTTTAAGTGGAGGTACGCACTTTCCGAATGTAGGCAATGAAATTTAGGCAAGAGTTGGATTACACCCGACTTGAATTCAAAGTCTCCTGCGGTGGCTGGGACAACCATGAATGAGGGTGCGGTGGTCCTAGTAGGTTGTAGGTATTCGCATAAAGTCCTTCCCCTTTGATTAACCACTCCATTTATTTCATTTTCATTTTGATTTCTATCATCATCATCATCATCATTATTATTCCCGCTTTCCGCCATTAGACTTAATGGTCTAGATGAACCGGGAGAAACTAGATTTTTATAGATCTCTATGACCCTCTTGATAGGAGAATCCTTTTGCTTTATTTGCTTGAATGAGTGATGATGCAAAATCGGTGGTGGCCTTGTGCTCATGCATTATGGGATCAAGAAGGGCAGGTGTCCAATTTTTTATATATATATATATATATATATATTTTGTGCTGAAGGACCTAGATTAGTACTACCTAATAAAATTATATTTTAAAGAGAAGTCAGATTTTAAAGAGGGTAACTTCTCTCTCTCTCTCTCTCTCTCTCTCTCTCTTTTTGAAGAGTTGCCAATTAAGGAAACTAACCAAAATTAGCTAGTTACCAAAAAATCAGGTTTTTGTTTAAAATCTTACTAAAGACAGCCAAAAACTAAAAAAATATACTCAAAAACTGAAAATTAAAACTACTAAGAAAAACACACCATAACCTAAAAACCAGATTACTAAAATAAAAAACAGTTCTAATTATGGCAACTTTCAATAAAATCAGATTTTTAGAAAAAAAAATCCAGATTTTAATCCTTCCTTAATCTAAAAGTGTAGCAGCTGGTTTTCACATTTTATGCATGAACCGCCTAAGGTTTCTAAAAAACACGCAACTTGGCTAGCGAATAATAGACTGGACACACATACACTGAAGCCTATGTGCCGAGCTCTCCACCAAGTTGCAAGGTGATGCGGAGAATAAGAAAATTCACACCCACAATGCAATTAATGTAAGAAGAAAAGTATACCTCAACCAAGTTGCATTCGACGTACTCCCCGACAATGGTGCTAAAAAATTGATGCGACAACCCCAAGTACAGGGTCAAACTAGACTAAGAGGCTCTACGCAATTATCACCCCTAGTCTTTCCCCAACTTACAAATAGGTTTAAAAAAGGGTCAAACTAGACTCAGAGGCTCTCAAAACTTTCTAAAGTTATTCAAGGATAATTTTAACACACAAAATATCATGATTGGCCTCTAGTCCCACTTAATAAGCCTAACCATATAATTAATTAGTGTTAATCATATGGGTTTAAGGGTATGGTTCTTACAAACAAGGAAGACAGGCTAATCCCAAGTCCAAGCTCAAGTTAGGCTTGTTTATAATGAGCTTGAGCTTGAACATGAGCTCAACAAAATAAGGACAAGATGAGCTCGACCTTATCTCCACAAACTTGAGTTCCTGGATAAAATTGTTGTGTTTGAGCTTAAGTTTGATCAAGTTTGCTTGACTAGTTTACACTTTGCATGCCTAAAAGGAAATTATCGTAGTAGTTTTGTGCAGTGGAGGACCTAGGATTTTTGTTTGGGTGGGCTAAAATTTTTGTTAATTTTACTAACTTTTTTCACATTACTACCGCAAAAAGATTTTTTACATTAACAATTGATGAGTATTAAATATTGCATATTTTGCCCCTCATTAGTTTGAATTTTATCGGCATCTCATATGCATATCATTTGCTTTACGTAGAGATTTTATCATTCTATCACATTGACGGATTATCGGATTATCATGCATAAATCCGATTATTTATAGCGCATTTTTATGTAATTTCTCTTGTGTAAATGGACCCCGCGACTATCCTAAACTTCCGGCTAATGTCCCAAGGCATCAAGAAGAGATTTCAATAAAGAAGTACATGAAGAAATCTTATGAAGAGTTGAAGAATTCCAAAATAATAGGAGAAGACTTAAAGGATAAAAGAAGTCATTTTTTAACACAAAGGATTGGTTGGTGTATTGGTTAGAGCTTGGGTTGGTATGAAATAGGTTATGGGTTCAAATTCCAACAATTACCATGGCACAAATCCATGTGAAAGGAGATGAACCAATCAAAAGCCACAAATCCATGTGAAAGGAGATGAGCCAAAATGAAGGACCACATAAAGCAAAAGGCATTTATCCTTTTGGAAGGAAGGTTTATTGCAACCAATCAAATTGAAGCTATCCATGTAAAAGCAAAAGAGCCAATAAAAAGCCTCCAAATCAAATTCAAGCAATCCATGTGAAAGCAAATGAGCCAATCAAAAGCCTTTAAGTTGCAACCAATCAAATGGAAGCAATAATTGTGAAATGAAATGAGCCAATCAAATGTCTTCAATGTTCATATAAATTAGAATGTATTTGTAGAGTGAAGGAAATGAAGTCTTTTGGTAAGTTAGTCTTTTTGCAATTTTATTTTTACTTTTATATTGTAATTAGGAGCTTCTTTGTAACTAATCTCGAGAGAGTGTGTAATTAAAGATCATTAATGAAGATTTGGAGCTCTTTCTTGATGTTTAGTGGTTAAAGTTCTTGGATTAGGCTCTCGTTTTGAAGCTAAGAATGTGATTAGTTCAATTACATGCATATTTTAGTTTAAATTCTCTACTTGTGTTTTGATTGATTAGTAGATTTTAGATCTAATTGTGCTAATCTCTCCCATTTCTCATGCTTTATCTCTACACTTGATGATTTGATAATCTTAATTGATGCTTTGTAGTTGGATTAAGTTCTCTCACATAGCATGCTCTAGAGCCCTTATCTTTGATCTTTTGTAACTTGATTTTGATGATTAATTGTTAGGGTAGTTCGGTTATGATCTAGGATATTAGCTTTTTTTATTTTCTTTACTTTAATCTTCATTGTTATATCATCCAATCCAATTAGGCAATAGATTGCTAATTGGATTGTAGATTTGGAAATTGAATTAGAACATGCATTGTTTGAATTAATTACTTACTTAGTAGATTTTGGATTGCCTAATCTCTTCTTTTTATTGTTGTTTATTTAAATCTTTGTTTGATTTTTTATTTTCACTTTTAGATTGTTAGGCCCTTTTTGGTAGGTCTACTATTTTTTTTACAGACCATCTAAAATAGAGTCTTTAAAAATAAAGATATTTAAAATAGAGGCTAGAATAAAAAAATGTGTTTGGTAATGCATATATCTAATTTAAATAGACCGTTTGGTACACCCTCTATTTACTTCTTTTTAGAAGGTTTTGGTCTTATTTACAAGGGTAGTTATTTCATTACGTGAAAAAGGAAACTCATTCATATGTTTCCACCCTACATATATCTTTCAAGAGCACATGCAACATCAACTCATAAAAAATACATTCAACATGGATTCATTTAAGAACAAATACATTATCTACTCACGTGCCATCATCATAACAACTTGTCCATTGGAAAATAACACAATTTACATTAAACTATAGCCCGTGACTTGTAAATATTTTAAAAATTAAGACATCACACACCTTCATATAACGATAACACAAAACACCCTCATTTTCAATACTTTATCTTCCAAAAATAATCCATCAAGCCATTATATCAATCACAAATATTCATTTACTTTAATCCAATAAAAACTAGTAGCATTACATAAGATGAAGAAATCCATGTTTAGGAAGATGCATCTCGCCAGATGGCATCTGCAATTGAATTCCTCTTGGCATCCATCTCTGTGCTATCTGTGATATCAAAAGTAGAGGTGTTTCCAATATCTTCCACAACACTAGTGTCACACTCTACTTGGACGTCTTCACTAGAATATTCCAAAAATAATTGATCCTCCATATCATCTTTTCTAATGAAATTATGCATTGCCGTCGCTACAATTACAATGCTCCATTGTATTGGAAATGGGTAAGGAGTCATCCGCTTGAGGATGGGAAATCAAGCCTTCAATACCCCAAAGATCCGTTCAATCACATTCTTCAATGATGAATATAATCTATTAAAATGTTCCTCCCTAGTACGAGGAATGGCAGGACCTTGAAAATCTGGAAGCCAGTAACGAACATTTTGAAATGGAGAAAGAAAGCCTCTCATGTTTGTGTAACTAGCATCAACCAAGTAATATTCACCTAAAGAGAATGAAATGTACATGTTAAAAAGTTAACATGCGAGAAGAATGTTGTAAAACATAATTGATAAGATCTCAAGCACTTACAAAATGCTTTCTTATTAGGTGGAGCATGTGAAAACTTTAGCCTTTCATCAGATATGGTGTCCCAGAGAATTCGTTGATCATGAGCAGTACCTTCCCATCCACATACCATATATGTAAAGAGCATGTCAAATAAGCATACTGCCATAACTTGTTGCATGCAATCAACCTTTCTACCTCTATAACGGATTTGTTTATCTGCTTGGATAATGGAATGCACAAGGGTTTCATCTATTGCACCAATACAATCCTATAAAAAATTATGAAAAATAAGATAAAATTAATTTTACATTAGAGAAAAGAAAACAAATAGTCGTCAATAATATGGAAAGAGAGTAATACTTAAAAAATAGCTCAAAACGTGGATTCAAAAGTATCTCCTTATGCACTAAATCCAATGAAGGTGGCTTTATCATGTCTTTAGCAAATAACATCATTGCTTTCAAAACTTGATGAAAATGTCTATGAATAGTTTCCCCCGAGTGTTGAAATCTATCTTGTATCACTCTATTCGTATGGGCATGTGCAATGATGGTCATGAACATGGCTATTTGATCCTCAACAGGTATATATTTACTGTCTTTCAATAAGTTCTTTTCTCTAAAATACATGCATAAACGCCGAAACACATGTTATTCCATGTGTAGTAACTGATGATAGATAATAGGATTACCATTCAAAATCATTTGGACATGACCATGTCCGGTCATGATTGAATTCCTACATGGTTCCTTAACTAAGCATCGTTGCCGCCTCTTGTACAACAATATGATGATAAGTGTTATATTTCGACGTAAACTTGAATCCATGTGCTATGTAGTATGTCAGAGACAAATATAACTAATCAATCATTCATAGTAGCACAAGATAACATCCATTAGAGAAATAAACATT
Source organism: Umbellularia californica (assembly GCA_028538565.1). Lineage (NCBI taxonomy): Eukaryota > Viridiplantae > Streptophyta > Magnoliopsida > Laurales > Lauraceae > Umbellularia > Umbellularia californica. Next base: position 79,023,286 of record JAPQWN010000002.1, read on the forward strand.
CAACTAAATAACTGCCAAAACATTCATTCATATGTAATACATGATAACATCCATGTTTTTCAATTAAAAAAACAAAAGGGAGTGACCAAACACTCATTCAAAAAATAAACACCAATCTATTAGCTAGACACCACTAGAATCTCCAGTCACATTCCCAATCTCTTAGGACATTTGAGATTTGAGCCAAGTCATCCTTCCCTCATTTGACCTTAGTTGTATCCAGAGAATTCTTTTATCCTTAACCATAAAAGAATTAAGAGCGGTTGCATATAGTGGGCTATCGTCAGTAATTTGGGCCATGGAATGTAATAGGTCAATGCATTTAGCAATGGTATCAGTTTCAGTATCAACAGGAGTAGCAGCTACTGGAATTGTTGCCTTCATTAATGTTGCGAGGTCCATTACACATGTATCTATCGCACTATTACTCGCCATTGATTGGTTCTTTGAAGGCCTTGGTCTCTGTCGCCTAATATTTGCCATCAAGACATCCGTCCTAGCCTCGCTAGCAACAGAATCATCTCGCATGGTTGACCGGGGTGTTATTGGATCCGGGGATGCAGTATCTTCATAATGAGCCAAGTTGAGGAAATTTGAATTCATATCCATTGTAATATCTTCCGGTAAACCATCCATTGCTGGAGCCCATTTATCATCCCCTCTCGCGGAGGTACCATCAAACAAAGCAACCATTTCTTTAGGGAAAGGAAGAGGCTTGGACTTAAATATTTTTGCACCTTTATTTGTCTGCAATAAAGTTCAATGATAATTTTCAAAGGCTAGAATCCTATTTTGTAAATACCAAAACAATTACAACCATGATATACCTTCAAGTACTCCATCCATCGGTCCTGTGCCATCTCCACGCAACCGGTATGTGGATTGAATCCTATGCCAGTTTGGTTTGGCTCTTCAAATCTAGCCAAGCATTATATAGTTTCTTTAGATAATCCACTTGATTCTTCAACTGCTTTTGTTAAAAATATGTCCTGTTCTTTTATTAAAATTTTCTATTATCACCTTCCAAGCTTTTGTGCTAAATTGCACTCCTGGTCGACCTCCATATTTTACTTGATCCAAACATATATCAATGAGACATTTTCTCATGCTATTTGACCAATGGGCACGATCGATGTCATCTATTTCCTTTGTCTTTCCCTTATCGGTCATTATTACTACACCATAAATTTTATTTTTAACATTGAGGAAAAAGTACAGTATGCCTCACTAAACACAATGAAATAGAAAATAAACTAAAAAATAAAATATTTTGAGAAGGTTAATAGTGGATAAGAAAGTCAATAATGGAGCACTAAGTAGTAATACCCATCAAACAAATACATGTGTCTATGCCTTTCAGAGCCAAACCAAAAACACATTGTACCCAGTATGGTCTTCTTTTTAAGAGTAATGAGACTATATAGAACTTGTGCAAGGCAATCTATATTACCTATTGTGTTGCCATCCCTACCATCAACAATGACTCAAGAAAGAAACTAGAGTAACATTAGATGCATGATGAGCAGTGTTAGAGGTAGACCGACGGTTACGATTGCCCCAGGTCAAATTCCAAATTCCTCTTCAATAGTATTGGGCCTTGGCCCACGGCCCACATCAATGAAAACACTTGCCCCAGGTCAAAAGGGCAGAACGAAAATAAAAAACCCAAAATCCTCTCTAGCTCTTTCGACCTTCCCTCTTCAGCTCTTCACCCAATCTACAACTCTTCCCACCTAGTGACCTACCTTCTTCCTTCGAGGCTTCGACGGTTCAGGTAACTCTCTCTCCCTCTCTCTGTAGCTTCTCTTCCCCTCTCCCTCTCTGGTTAGGGTTTGTGCAATTTCCTCTCTTCTTTTCCTTCCTCTCTTCCTCCATTGCACATTAGGGTTTATGTTTTAGTTTTCTTTTTTCATTTAAAGCGATGATCTTGGTGCCTTCTTTTCTATTAAAAATGAAAAAAGGGTGATTGAAAAGAATATGTTCTCTCTCTGTCTCTCTTTCTCTGATAATGGAGGGAGTTAGGGAAATCAAAATGTAGAGATATCGTCTCAGAATCTCAGTCGCTCTTTCGTCTTTGGTTAATGGTTGGACTTGGGGATTTGATTGTTGACTCGATCACATATTCACATTTATGCTTTGTTTCTTCTTTTAGTCGTGATTTTTTATTTATTTTATTTTATTTGGTAACCGTCTAAGCCCTTTCTCGTAACTTATGTTATTTTATATATAATCATAATCTGATTCACGAACAGAACTGTTATCTCATGTGGGAACTATTTTACCCCACGGAGGGGATCTGTTGATTGGATGTTATTTTATAAAATGTACTATTTTGAGCCAGTAATTATTATTGGTTAGATCAAATAAATATATAGGAAATTCACTATATCAACAGTTCCAAAAGAGGTCTTATTGAGAAATAATAATTATGGATCTTATTAAGAAAATTTCCTATATATTATTGATCTTATTGAGCGGCATAAAAATCAACAGTTCCAAAAGAGGTCTTTTTATAAAATAACATAAAAACATAAGTAACCTTTCTTCAATTGGCTAAGTTGAATTTCCTATATGCAAACATATTTTATAAAATAACATAAAATAACATGGGAACTAGATCATGTTAGAACAATTACATATTTTATTGGATGTCAACTGGCTAAGTGAATTACTTATGTCAATAGTTTATATCCCATTGAAACTGGTTAAAATATAAAAGACCCTTTTTTATAAACTATTGTTTATTTTATCAACAGCTAGTTGAATAGGAAATGTCACCCAGTAAAGGGGACTTACAATGGGATAGTTGATATCAACAGCCACAGATAGGAAATGTAAGTTACAGTCTCACCCAAATCTTTCATGTCAATAGTTTATTTCTCAATAAGACCTCTTTTGGAACTGGTTGAATCAATAATATATAGGAAATTCACTTAGCTAGTTGCAGAAAGGTTACTTATGTTTTTATGTTATTTTATAAAAAGACCTCTTTTGGAACTGTTGATTTTTATTCAGCTTTGATACGTATAAACTATTCACTTAGCCAGTTGATATGGCAATTACTGTCTAGTTATTATTATTTTATTTTATTTGGTAACTGTCTAAGCCCTCTCTTTGATTTTTTTTTTATCTTATAAATGAGATAAGGAGATGCATGTGATGAGGAAATTTGAAGATAAACTTAGTTGCTTTCTGATGCAAATCTGCAATCTCCCTCTCCTTCAAATGACAGTCCACTTTCACTTGCCAGTAGTTGCTTTTTGAATTTGTTTTATGCCTCCACCCTTCGAATCCGCATTTGGTTTATCTTGTTTGCTCCTTGTTTCTTCTTTTTAATTCTTTCAGTAGATGCTTGACACAAGGGAAGTAAGAACAAGCTTCCATGGATTTTACAGATACATAACATGCATTAATTGATGTGTTTTACTCTATTGAAAAGAGAAGCCCAAGAACTCTTCCCCTAGTCAATGTGTGTTTGTTAGAGATGTTAAGCAATTTCTTGTAAATGTATTTTGGAGATTCCACCAGTAAGATATGTAATATCAGGTCCATCAGGATGTATTTTTGTGTTGGAAGTTGTGAATTGGGTTGTACGATTGAGACATGGCATTTTGTACCCACCAATCGGGAGGATTTAAAATATCAGGATTGTTCTTTTGGCTTCATATCATGCCACAACCCCAAGATGAGATATGGCTTTGCCCACCATTTGCTATGTGAAACAGCAGAAAAGGAAACTTAAAGGCATTCCCTTGCTTTCTTTCTATATATCTTCTAAGCTATTTGAACCCACGATCACTGATAAGGATGCAATGAAAGGAACTAGGAGGACCATTTATGAACTTCTCCCCTATGGCAGGACCCTTTTTACAAATAAAACATATGATCATTAAAACTATGGAAAATATAAATTAAATTTTATTTTAAAGATTTTGAATGATCTAGAATTGTCCATATTTTCTATGTCCTTGTTTTGAATAGATCTAGAATTGTTGTGAGCAAGTCTTATCTAATTGTCTTGATCTATGTTTAAGCTTTAACTACTTATTTCTTTTTCTCTTTTTTCATTTTGGAAACTTTATTTTTGGCCCATAATATGATGTTTATGATTATGCTGATACTGTTCATATATAAATTATAAATACAGGTGCTCTCATTTGGAATCATATGACTAAGGAATTGTTTGGAGCTTAAGGAAATAATAACAAGGTACTAATTTTTACATGATAATGTGTATTACTTCTTTAGAGTTTCTTTATTATTGTTGTAGTTTGCTTATCAAATTGTGTGCTAATTTCTTGAGGATTCGTGATTTGGGTGTTGTTGCTTAAAAGTTTATTTACAAATCAGGTGTTAGTAGTAGGATTCCTTATAAAAAGAAGAAATTGTTTAAAATCATGTCTTTAACCTATGTTATAAATGGTGATTATTGGTGGTTGGCGAGGATTTTGATGTAACTGACCTTATCTTTGAATAAGATATGGAATAATATTACAAAAAACAATCAACTACCAATCCACCATCTCCAATTCCAAAGAATGACAAGAATGATGAAATGCCATCATCCTCGAAGAAAGGGCATGTAGAGTTTAACTTGACTGATCTTCCTGTAGATCCTGGGTTACGGAATCTAATCTCAAGATATCATCCTATGGATAGGGACCAAGTCCGAAGAGCATATCTACAAAAGGGCCCTTGTCAGCCTCGTGACCATAAGTTTCCTTCTACGGGGTGTGGATAAGATAAGAGGCGATTTAATCCTTTTTGGTTTAAGGATTACGGTAGTTGGTTGGAGTACAACATAGAAAAAGATGCTGCATTCTGCATGTGTTATTATCTTTTCGGGGTGGAAACACATTATGATACTTTTATAACTCAAGGATTTAAAAGTTGGAGGAAAAAAGAAAGAATTAAAAATCATGTGGGAGGCCCGAATAGTGTTCATAATCAAACATATGAGAAGTGTCAGAACTTATTGAATGAAGAGCAACACATTGAGACTATTATTATCAAGCAATCAAGTCAAGCTCGAACAGATTATCGAATCCGTTTGAAGGCAACACTTGCTTCTGTTAGATTTCTTTTGCACCAAGGATTGGCTTTTCGTGGTCATGATGAATCTGAAGATTCAAACAATATGGGTAACTTCCTTGAGATTTTGCAAGTACTTGTCAATAAGAATGAAGCTATTAAAAGAGTTGTATTGGAAAATGCTCCTGAAAATCTAAAATTGACCTCCCCTAAGATTCAGAAAGAAATTGTGAATGCAGCTGTCATAGAAACCACTCAAGCTATCATTTTTGAGCTTGGAGATGCACCATTTTCTCTTTTGGTGGATGAATCTAGGGATATCTCTATCAAAGAGCAAATGGCAGTAGTTTTACGCTATGTGGATAAGCGAGGATGTGTGATTGTATGGTTTTTAGCCATTGAACATGTTGCAGACACTAAAGCTCAATCACTTAAGCTGGTCATCGAAGCGATATTTTCCAAGCAAGGATTGAGCATGTCAAGTTTGCGTGGGTAAGGTTATGATGGGGTTGCTAATATGAAGGGTGAGCTTAATGGACTGCAAAGGCTCATTCAGAATGAGAATCTCACCCATTCTATGTTCATTGTTTTGCACATCAGCTTCAGTTGACACTCGTTGTTGTTGGAAAAGATAACAATTTAATCAACGCTTTCTTCAAGTGGGTTTCTATGGTGTTGAATGTCGTCGGAGGCTCTTGCAAACGTCACGACATGCTTCAAAATATACAAGTTGCTAAAGTCGTTGATGCTCATGATTCGGGCGAACTTGAAAGTGGATGGGGTTTGATTCTGAAGACTCGCCCCAAGAGGCCGGGAGATACACGTTGGGGGTCGCATCATGATACATTGATTTTCTTGCTATTCATGTTCTCCTCAGTGGTTGATGTGCTTGAAATTATCTCAAATGATAGTACGAGTGAACACAAGGGCTCTACCACTAACTTATTGAGTGTATTGGATGATTTTGATTTTGCATTTAAATTGCATTTGGTGAGAGATATATTGGGGATCACCAATGAATTATCAAAGTTATTGCAGCAAAAAGATCAAAATATTATCACTGCCATGGAACTAGTGAGAGTGTCAAAGCAACGATTGCAAATGATGAGAGATGATGGGTGGGATTCTCTCCTATTTGAAGTCCATTCATTTTGTGATAAATACGAGCTCATTATTCCCAATATGAATGATATGTTTGTTGGACGAAAGCAATCACGACATAAAGCTGAATTGACAAATCTCCATCATTTTCGAGTCAACATTTTCTATGCTACTATTGATTTGCAACTTCAAGAGCTCAATCGCCGCTTTAATGTGGTGAACACCGAGTTGCTTCTTTGTGTGGCATGCTTGGATCCAAGTGATTCATTTTCTACTTTCGATAAGGAAAAATTGATTCGGCTCTCTCAATTATATCCAAATGATTTCTTGGGCTAATTAGATCGGGTGAGACTTAATAGTTAGCCTTCGACTTATATCACTGATATGCGCACCAACAATAAGTTTTTTGGAGTGAAAGGAATTAGCGGCTTTGCTCAGAAGATGGTTGAAACAAAAAGGGACATTGCATATCCTTTAATTTATTTGCTCTTGAAATTAGTGCTAACCCTACCAGTTGCCACTGCTACTGTTGAGAGGGTATTTTCTGCTATGAAAGTCGATTCTATGGAAGATGAATGGATGAATGATTGTTTGCTTGTGTATATTGAAAAGGACATATTCAATAGCATTGATGATGAGACGATCATGCAACACTTTCAAAACATGAAGAGATGTAGAGGGCAATTGTAAAAAACTTGTTTTGGGGTTGAAATAACTTTTGATGAGAGAAGTGTATATTAGTTGATGTCCAATCATTAATATGTACTTCTTTCTTCGGGTTGATACCCGAATTTTTTGGAGGTTGTGAACCCTTTCTTTTTGGGGATGATTGGTTTGCCTTCATTTTTGGGAGACTTTTTTTGTTTTTAGTGTATTTCTCTTATACTGTAAATTTTGGAGAAATGAATAGTCCTCATTTCAAAAAAGAAATATATTAAGTTGATATAGTTAAATATTTCGCGTCTATTTACATGGAATACATTTTTTCTTTTGTTATTGTTGATGTGAAAAAATTCTAGCTAAAGTTTAGCCCCACCTAAATGAAAATCCTAAGTCCACCTCTGAGCAGTGTCCTGATTATTTATTTTTATTTAGAGGAAGATCAAATAAATTTGTTTGAGATGAGTGGACCTCACACAAGTGAATTAGATGCATACAGATGAGATGTGCATCTTGGTACAAGATAAACCCTAAAAATCATCATTAATTTCTACAAATGGTTTTGTTTTTAGGATTCAATTAGGAATTGTTTAATGACCACTTTCTTTGATTTAAATTAATAGGGTAGTGGCTGGGTATTCATTTCCCACCTTCCTTTGATTCATTTTCCATTAGAAGGGAGATGATTTGAAAGTCATTTTTGGAAATTCACATTTGTCTCCTCAATTTTAACCATCCATTTTTAGAAATAGCAGTCTTAAAATTCCTATGTATTCAATTACATGAAATAAACATGATGAGAAACTATTTTTTTATAAAGGTAGAAAATTTGATGGTTGCTTCCTTATAGTTACCACGGACCCTTCACTTAACCCCTTTTATCAAATGTAGACCAGGAGAAAATGAACACCCCCTAAAAATACCAGGTTGCATTTCGGATTTTGGGTGGACATTCTACAAAGAATTCCAAACTATGATCTATCCAAACTATTTATCCAGGAAAGCAACCATCAGTGGTCTCTACCCAATAGCCACATCATTCAAATGATCCATTTATAGTCTTCGTAAATCTGAATTTTGGGGATTGATATTTTTTCAGTTTCCTTAATAGCCAGTGCCTTATGTGCCAAAGCAATTAAACAGAGAAATCAAGATGTACATTCCACTGGAAAAATAAAAAACAGAGACAAACGAAACCATTATCATCATCTTGCTTGAATATCCAAAGGACCCAAAAATGAAAACCTGGGTACGAGTCCAACATTGGACCCCAATAAAATCTCTGTCCAAGTCAATCGATTTCATAGCCAAGGACCTGATTAAGTTATATACATGTATGTATATAGCATTACTACCCAAGTAGCTGCAGGTCCAGGTTTTGGATTTTATTTAAATTTGGGCATGGGTGTCGATCTTGTAATATGGACATCTTCATACCCCAGTCATCACCACTCCACAGTCCAAAACCCACAAAAAAGAAAAAACACTTGTAGAAAATCCAAACCCTAGAACCATTCCTTGCAACATTGAGGGAAACCCATCGCAAAATCATTGAAATAAAAAAATAGAAAGAAAGAAATAAAGAAGAACCATATAAAGAGAAAGAAAGAGAAAGAAGAAGCATAAGAAAGAGAAAGAAGAAGCATACCTCCTCTGAAGTTTTTCTTTCTTCTTTCTTTTCCCTTTGAGGAGCTCTCCAAACGAAACGAGGGTTTGTTTGAGGTGAAACAACGGGCTTTGAGGTTTTGTTCAAAGGGCAGATGGTGCCAATAAAACACCATCTAAGGGTGATTTTGTCATTTAAAAAATATCTCCGCCTCTATATTTTGAAGAGGCAAAACGTCTGTTTGTCATCTACCGGATACGGGAGTGTTGGCACCAAAAAAAAAGTCACTTTTCCTCCTTAACATCAAGAAACTACATGAAGCCGCATCCTACCACAAACAGGCAATGCTACTTCAAGCTTAAATCTTGTCAGAATCAAACAAAACTGTAAGATTCCAGCATAATTTGGCCTAACTTCACTCCTCCGGCAACTGAACAGGCGCCCTTGGCAGCGACAGTGTCGAAGACATCAAAACTTCGATCAGAGCCTATAGATGGTCTCAAAATACTTACAAAAGGCTCCATGTCAAGTTTAAAGTCAAGCCGACAACGTTTGACCCCACATCAACCCTTGACCAGCAAAATCAAGCCTCTTGGCGACGAGAACCACTGAGGCAATCACTCATCAAACAGAGCACATGGGTAGCTTCAACATGCTTTCAAAGGGCTACACGTCAAATTTCAGGTTATTCCGACGATATTTGACCTGACTTTGACGCTCGGAGACAAAATCAAGCCTCCCAGTGGAAGAGCTTCCTGGGACCATGACATCCAAATCGGAGATAATGGATTGTCTCAAAATGACTCCAATAGGCTTCCTGTCAAATTTCAGGCCAATCGGACATCGGTTGACCACACACCAAAGCGCGGCATCTCCCTCGTAACAAAATCAAGTCTACTAGCGACGGGACCCCACACGGTTTCAAAACTCAAGTAAAAGCCCATGGTTGGTCCTATCTACTGCTCAGAAGGCTTTACCTCAAATTTTAGGTCATTCCGACATCGTTTGACCTAGTTTTGACTTCTGACGGAAAATTGATAACAAAGTCTTCGACCTTTCCAGAAAATAGGAAATTTTGTGCGCCGATTTGCGCGGCTTCTCGTTAGGTTTTCTTCAGAAGAATCAAGCCAGTAAATGAGGGAAAATGTCAAGAAAAATACAGGAAAAAAAAAAGAATCGAAAAAGATCGAGAAACGACCAAAAAACGACGACCAAAAAGGGTAAAAATCGCCATGGTCACCGGCGACCTTGGAAATCCGGGTCGCCGGATTTCCGCCGAAAGGGCCATTTTCTGACCCTTTTTGAGTTTTGAGAATTCCGGCCCTGGGTCGCTGGATTTCCATCGAAAGGGCCATTTTTCGACCCTTTTCGCGTTTCGAGAATTCCGACCCCTGTGGTTTTCCGAAAATCTGATTTTTGGTGCTCGAAATCAGCTAATCTTCACCAACATCTCGGATCTACCATCAAGAGCATGTGATCATCATCGCATGCTTCAAAATTGCCAACCGGCCAACCAAAAAAGTACATTTTCTATCCGACTGATCGAGAAATCGACAGGACAGATGTTACCAGCCCACTGGTATTAATCAGTGTTTGAAGTAGCATCGCCATCCGACATCAAACAACATGTGGATCCATCGGCAATCATTGCAAGAAAAATTCCAAAAGACGCAGTACGGCTCGTGACTCTTCGACCGCCCTAGCGACCACTTAACGCTGTTAATTGACCCATTTTATGACAATTTAATGCGGTCATTAACTCATTATTTTGGACGGCCCAATCAGAAGCAAGGAAAAGGGAGTTACAAATCAAAGCAATCGTGACAATAAATCATGAAACTCCTCTCATCATGGAGTTTAAAGGCGATTAAATGCCAATCATTTTCCATCGGCCAATCAAAAGCCAAGAAAAAGGAGTGACAAAACATGAAATAAAAACTTATAACTCCTCCCATCATGGAGCATCAATGCCATCAATGCTCATCAATGCTCTTAAACCCATCCCATGGCTACCAAAGGCCTATAAAAGGGGGTCATTCCAAGAGAAAGACCTACACGAAGGGCCACACACACAAGGATCCAGAAATCCAAGAGCCATAGAGAAATCCAAGAAGAAAATCCCGAAAAATCCCCGCTACCTTGAAGAAACTCTGCTGCACAAGGAGACTGAAGTCCCTTGGCGGCCCCCCCCCCCCCAAGGCCATCTCTTTCTGTCTAACATGGCCTAGACACGGCTTTTCAGCTCGTCTACTTGATCTTTTATTGGATATAGGACCTCCCCTCGGTGTTTATCCTCTAAAAATCTGAAGTCCAAGCCAAGCCAAAAGAATAAAAGCATCATATGTTCTCATTTGAAGAACGATGGCGAAGTCCATACATGACTTACAGCCGTCGATCTGAACGAGTCCCTACAATCTCTTGAGAAGTCAGAATTCCTTTTCTTACTTTTCTATTGTATTTTGTATTTTTCTAAAGAGACAAAAAAATCACAATTCTTATCTTTTATTATTGATGAGATTTGTACATCACCTTTCACAGCAAAACTGCCTTTCACGGCAAAAACCGCCTTTCACGGCAAACATTGCCTTTTATGGCAAAAACCGCCTTTCATGGCAAACAAAGAAAAATTTCCTCTTACAGCATTCAAAAACCTTATCTCTTTTCTTAAATATATGTGCAATGGAAAGCTAGAAAAAAAAGTTTATTTCCTCTTCTATTTGTGAAGGTGGATCTCTAGATCATCATTTCTAAATTCCAAGTAGAATAGAAATTTTGGCATACCTATACAAAAATGTTGATGCTTGCTTTTTTCTCCCCTCCGCCGGCCTCACGGTAGCCCCGGGACGGAAGAGAAGAAAAAAAAAGCCGGGTCCATCAAGTTGGCATACCTGGTGGGATTCGTTCTTTTGAGAATGTGATGCTTAGATTCTTTGGCTCCTTTCTAGTTAGTGGCCTATGTTGGATCTTGCATCTAAAAAAAACATAAGATGGATTTTTTTTGGAAATTTCTATCTTTGCGTTTATTTCCACTCTTTCTCATTTCACAAAAAAAAAAAATCCGATTTCTCTTTCTTAGGATTCAATTTTGAGAAACTTTGATCCTTTCCTCTCCGAACTTGATAGCTCGCAGAAATACTTGTAGCTATCGTTCGTATCGGGAAATGGGTCATTTTTTCTCTTTGATGAGTCCAATAGGGATTTAAAAAAAAAGTCTAATTTCAAACTCTTAAAAAAGATCAGTTTTCTCTCTTTTGGATTCAAATTAAAGAAACTTTGGTTTCTTCCTTTTCGGACAATGGCTCATGGAAATCGATTGTAGCCAATGTTTGGATTAGGAGGAGCCATTCGCTTTCTTTGATGGGTCCGTTAGAGATCTTTCAAAAAAAATTTTCCAAATTTTCTCTCTTTTGAATTCAAATTAGAGAAACTTTGGTTTCTTCCTTTTCAGACAATGCTTGCAGAAATCGTGTATAGCCAACGTTTGGATTCGGAGGGGCCATTCGCTTTCTTTGATGGGTTTGTTAGAGATCTTAAAAAAAAAAAAAAAAAAGGAAAAAGAAAATTTTCAAAATTTCTCTCTTTTGACTTCAAATTAGAGAAACTTTTGTTTCTTCCTTTTCAGACAATGGCTCGCGGAAATCGTTTGTAGCCAACGTTTGGATTGGGAGGGGCCAGTCGCTCTCTGAAGTCCGAAATGATGTATACCTTTCATCTTCAGGATGCATCATTATCTGATTGTAGCCAGAGATTCCATCCATGAATGTCATTCGCTCAAACCCACAGGTGTTGTCAATCACCACCTCTGGTATGGGGAGCGGGAATTCATCTTTAGGGCATGCATTTTCAGATCCCTATAGTCGATACAGACCCTTATCTGCCCATTTTTCTTTGTCACGGGGATGATGTTGGCCAACCATTCAGGATGCTGTTCCTTTCGGATGAAGCTAACGTTTTTGAGTTTCTGAACTTCTTGTTCAATTTTGTCCATCACGTCGGGACGGAATCTTCTTTGGCCTTATTTGACAGGCTTGATTTCTTTTTGAAAGTTGAGCTTGTGGACTGCTACTTTGGGATCTAAGCTAGGCATTTCAGCATAAGACCATGCAAAGTAATCAACGAACTCACGAAGAAAAGAGATATACTCGGGTAACTCATCATCCTTTATATTCTTGCTTATGAATACAGGACGTGGGTTATCAGGTGTTCCCAAGTCTATCTTTTGAACATGATCTTCTGTCGGAAGGTTTGAAGGTGGTTCCACAATATTTTCAGAGGCTTCCAACTCAACAAGGCCTTCTGGAGTGCCAGAGGCATTTTCAGACTGATGCTCTGTTTCTGTCCATGGATCTTCTTGATCGGTACCCTTCTCAAGACATGCAATGAGATGGTCCCAATCACCTGCTAGAACTGAGTGGAAATAGAGTACTTCTTTTGGAGACGATGGTTCTTCTGAGTCAGAAAACCACGCGTCTGTGTCATCGGGTAATTCCTCTTTATTATCAGAGAAATTATACCAATTGGAGGAGCTTTCTGGATCCTTGACGAGTGACTCCTCAAAGAGATATCCAGGGAAATCAATGTCTTCATGGACATGAGATGTTGAGGCTTGGTCGGTAAAGCGACTATGCAACCATGGTGTCAATTGTCTCATAGGAGTGGTAGGATCATACCCCAACCCGTATGAAGATTTGCCTTTATGAAGGTGGATTTTCCAATCTTCTGGTTAACTTTTGGTCAGGGTGGGTTCCAATGGTGTTAGAATACCACGGCCACCTCTCAAACCAGTCGGATTCTGAGCGTCGTAGCCCATTTCTTCATGATAGCTTGTGCCATCGGACTATACAGAGATAGCTGAGTTATACCTTCGTTTTGGAAAGGTTCAAGCAGAGAGTTTAGTGGAGATGCTCCCAATCTGTGGAAGAAGATTGTTTTTTCTTCTGGCGAAGTTGCCGGAATAACAAAGGAAGTAGACATAGGATCTTCTATGTCAGCAGGTGTATCCAATGGAGTGAGAACGGGCTAATCTCGCTGAGTATCAGCTCGGCTTGATGCTATGTCATCTTCTGGCTCTGATTCCGAGTCTGTGTCATGCATAATAAACACAAAGGAGACAGCGAACTTGACCCCAGCATTTTGTTTTGTCCTTTTTGCTTTGGTTATGATGACCAAAGGCTTTGGAGATTTAAAGGAGACGACGAAAGGAGCTTGACTGCTTACTTCGAGTTTGGTGGAAGGTTTGTTTACCTCTGATGATTGCTGAAGAGCCTTGCCTTTATCTTTCTGGAGATTTTCGGCAAAGTATATTGTTTCTTCCTCCTGTTCTTCTTTTCCATCTTTATACATCTGAGCATCTGCAAAATGGACATCCTTGCCTTTGAAGGGCTTTTTGTCTGAAAACACTCGTTGTATCAAGTCGTCGTTGCCAACGAACTTGATGCACTGATGTAGAGTTGAAGGGACGACACCATTTTCATGTATCTAGGGGCGTCCAAGGAGGATATTGTAGCATGAAGGGATCCTTATTACATACACGGTGACTCCGGAAATAAGATCACCGATTTACAATTTGAACCTGATTTTGCCGATAGGCTTTTGAGCGCTCCCGTCATATCCGAAGATGGATACGGACGTGTGACTCAGTCTGCTAGGTGGGATGCCCAGCTCTTCGAGTGCTGAAGTAGAGATGAGGTTGAGTGCAGAACCCAGATCGATCTGGACTCTGTGTACTGGCATTTCTTTGACGTACCCCGTAAAGTACAAGGGTCGGTTGTGCTTCGTCTCGCCTAGCAAGAGGTCATCCTTGTCGAAGGCAATTATTGCACTTGCTGATTTTTGTACCGAGAGGCATTCATTGCTTGATCCCTCAATTTTTGTTCTTTTCTCCATTTGAGGGAGTATTTGATTTTTTGACCCTATAGTCCATTTCAATTTGTAGGACTTGTGGGGCATGTTTGTCGACATCCGCATTCAGCTTTGTAATTCTGAAATGAGACTATCACGAGTTTGTGGAGACATTCGTAATAAGTCAGGGATGTGCAGACGTGCAGGTATGTGTTTGAAGTGCTCAATCAAATCGTACTTGAAAGCCTCCTTCGGGCTTGCATTTTCATTATTGCTGCCACTTAGGGCATTTACAACTTGCTTTTCCGAAGGATTTACATAAGAAGAAGAAGGTTGATTGTAATTTTTGTGGTAATCCCGGCCAGAACGAGTACCTCTACCAACTTCAAGAGCTTCTAGAGAAGGGTCTTCTTTTGGAAGGTCACTCTCAGGATCAAGGGTTTGATCCTTGTCATTTGCTGAAGACGACTCTGTACTGCATTGCCGTCCTCAGTGATTGTATTGCACGGAGCAATTTCCGGGAAACAAGTCGTGAACAGCATCCGGCAACTTTTCTTTCTTAGTCCAGACATCGTCTATGAGATCGGGTATCTGGGACCAATCGACTGGGTTTTCATTAAAGAAGATTTCATTGGTAGGAGTTTCTTCAAGATGATCAATCGGGAGAGGCCTGAGTTCCGATGTCATAGCTTTAGGAGATGAGGGCTGAGAAGATGATATCTCAGTGGAAGTCACCTGAGAAGATGTATCTTCTGAAGATACACTACCGGTTGGGGAGTACGTGTCTTCGGAAGCTTTAGAGGCACTATCGTCCTAAGCTATCGCATTGCAGGTTATCCTGACAGGAGATGCCCCCAGTGTAGACTGTTGGGAATAAGACTCATCCTCGGATGTAAGAGGGTCATGGATCCAGCAGTTTTCCCCATTTTCAGGAGTTGATGGAGGAAGCTCCCGTTGATTTTCAAGGACTTCTGGTTCTGGATCATGACGAAGATCATTGATGCGATCTTGCTCCTGCTCTATGGCAAGATGTTGCAAAATTCTTGCATATTCTTCAAGATTAGGCATAGGAGCCAAATCTTCTTCGTCATCTGCTCCTTGTGGTTCACCCATATTGGGTTCCACTGGAGCATTAGCTGGTGCCGGGTTGGCAGCCTCTTGGTCTTATTCATCATTGGACCAGGATCCTTGCGGCTGTAATGGGTTATACCAGATTACTAGCATAAGATGAGATTTGGAAATCCATTCCTCATTGGAGAGGTATTCTCCTGTTTCAAGGGATTCTTCCCACTCATCGATATCACTGGCAGTATCACTGGACTCGTATCCATCCATGGAGAATCCAACTACCGAGTTGCAGGAATATGATGCCCCCTAAGCAGTTTCATTTTTATATTGAGGTGGCATGAAATCATCAAGCGTGAATTTCCTTACCGCATTTGAAGTTTTAGGAAGGCATTCTTCCATTGCCCCTAGTGAAGCAGTGGAGAGGTTTCTGCCTTTCCAGGGACTTTTTATTTTGGTTGACACTTCTGCTGCTGTTTAAGCTTGCGGAGTTGTCTCTTGCATTTCCTTCGCTGTTGAGTGGTCGGCTTTTTTTTTACGATCTCCCAATTTTCATCATCTAGGAGATCGGGATGCACCCATATAGGTTGCCCATCTGGTGTTGGATAGGGAACCAGCTCTTAGGACGCTTGAGCCATTTTAATCACCTTGAATGAAGTAGTGATCTTCTTCTTCGGTGATTTTGAAGTTTGCCCACATGACACCATGTGGACAGAGGTGGAGCTGTAGTTTTTGTCAAAGGTTATGACTCCGTTTTTCCACATCTCGTTGATCTTCTCTCTCACAATGAAGCATTGATAGAGAGGGTGTGAATCATCTGGTGGTACGGACAATACCGGGGATCATTGGTTTTGCCAACATCTCCTGGTCTTTTGGGCTCGGGCAAGGTGAGTTTGTCATTTGCTAGAAGAGCCTCAAAGATTTCTTCAACATCTTCATCGAACGGGTACTTCTTTTCTACACGTTCTTTGAAGGCATCAGAGAGTTCGGGTCTTTTACCCATAGCTTTGTTTTCAGCTTTATTTGGCTGCTGACGAGCTGACTTAGTTAGCACATTGAGAACCTCCTTTTTCTTTTGTTTTGAAGTTGTAATGGCAGTCGGCTCTTTTTTAGATGATTTCTGACTGTTGAGGTCTTTGATCACCATTTCAGCTTCCATGGAAGCTTCTAGAAGTTCTCCTAAGTTCTTAGATTTGTTGCCGATCCTTGCTCTCATATTGTTATGGCAAATGTCGACTAGCGATGCTTGTGGCAATACATCTGAGCATTTGTACGCCATTGCTTTCCATTTATGAATGAAGTCGTATGGTGACTCATTCTCTCCCTGTTTTAGGCTGCAGAGCTGAGCCATAGTAACAGGATGGTCCTCACCTTAGAAGTGGGTCAGGAAGCGTGTCTCCAGCATAGCCCAGTTTTGGATGGAGCTCTTCGGTAGAGTGGTGTACCAATCAAAGGCCGTACCTTTTAGGGTACTTGCAAAGAGGCAAATCTTGAGGGCATCTTGATCTGCGATATCTCCTATCAGGATCTTGAAATGGATGACATGCTGTCTGGCTGAACCTTTCCCGTATATGTCTGGAGAGTAGGTTGTTTGAATTTTGTAGGGAACGGAACCGAGTCCATCCATAGAGGGTAGGATGGCTTGATCCCATGTTCCTTCAATGTATCCTTTTCTTTTGCTTTTGCGAGGATATCGTCAACATCCTTTTTGGTAAGGGCGCGTGACTCATTGTTTTCTGCATTGCCCTCGTCATCTTGATGATTTGGAGGGGTTTCATTGTTAGGTGGTGGACGCTGTAAAGTGAGAAGGAGGTTTTCCATTAGAACCTCTATTCTCTGTTGTCCTTGCTCCAACTGCTGGATGCGTGCAGTTACATCATCTTGCGGTGGAGGCTGCTCAGAACTTATAGCCAAGACGTTCATCCCTCGGGATTCGAACGAAGAAATCATCCTGGTGACTGAGATAGGGCTCATTCTTCTGGATGAAGAATCTGAGGAGTGGTTCCTCCGGTGTTCTTGGCTCGAAGGAGTGGAGGATTCTTCCAGATGTGCTCGTGTCCGGGAGACGCTGCGAGTCACCGGATGTCTAACACGAATTTTGGTCGCTGACTTCTGGCGTTTTCTGGTTTTGCCAACCATATGGACAGCAACGAATTGGTCGGGTCTTTCTTTTTCGACCCATTTGTTTGAGACATGGAGGGTAAAATGCTGGGTTCTTTGCTTCTCAAGTCTCTTTTGTCGATATGCTGCGTGGCGCCGCATACGACAAGCTATTTGAGCTTTAGTCAGCTCTGGCTGGGCTCTGGCAATGAAGGATGTAGTCCCCCGTGCGCAGCAGCCGAGCTTATCTTCTTTGAAGCTGCGCAAGGACAGAATCTAGACGCCGTCCTTTGCCTGTCGTAGTGAAGATTTGAATTTTGCGAGCTCGGCCCCTGTTGAGATGAATGGTCGACTCGCAGGAGTGCAGACTTTAGCGGGTTTTTGCGGAGGCCTAACGATGCAAGATTTGATTTTGGGCTTGTAGGAGCAAGCCGGCTCATGATGATTTTGTTTGTTCTTTGGGCGGAGGGTAGGTTTCTCCTCTTTCATGAAGAGAGAGGGTAGAACCGATTCTCCTTGAGAGGGGCCAGGTACGCTGGCTTTGCAAATGTTCGGGACCTCCGTTGCTTTGGTGAAGATCTCGAGGACCAGGTTTTGGGCAAACCTGGTTTCTTATGGGCTGAGGCTTCGTGGGAGCGCCACGGGCTTCAGGCTTCTTTGCGTTCGCCCTTGGTGCCATGGTAGTGACACGTTGCGTGGCGGTTTTCTGCTTCTTGGCAGGTACAGTTTCTTCTGCGGTGAGTGGGAATTGTCCCAGCGACCCGAAGACGATGGTCCAGGGAGTTGAGGTTGACCCGGTGTTTTGAGAGTTGTCGAGGGAGATGACGCTTCGGCAACTGGCAGGGCGCTTATGAGTGCGTTTGTTTTGCTTATCTTGAAGCATAAACTGGTACTTGTTCTCATGGAAAGTGATGGTCAATGAAGCTGCCATTGTTAGTTTTGGAAAATTTCTGAAACAAGACCAAATCCATTAGTAATCACAAGAATATAGTGATCATAAATGGAGAAAAACTATGGTTTGTCTTTTCAAATTGCTCAAGGGGACATGGCCAGGCCCGAACAAGATGAAGAAGGCAAAAGGCCATAGAGGATACAATTGTTCTAAAATGCAAGTATGGTAGGCTCAGGGTGAGCGTACCAGTGACTTCTAGAAGCAATTGTAGACCTTAATTCAAATTACCGAGAAGCAAGGCTCTCTCATGTAGACACCTCATTTGGCCCCCTATGATAGACTTAAACACTTGTCTTATATAATGGTGCCCCCATTTCACCCATGATTGAATGGTTAATGGCATAATTAAGATTAATTAATGACGATGAAGATGCTTGTTGAAAATTTTATGCTTAGTTCGACAATATTTAGAAATTCGTGAGAGAAAAGGCCGAATCGCGTTGAGACTTCAAGTCCGACCCACTACTCATACAAAGGATAGGCTACAACACTATCGAAGTCCCTTCTAGACTACATAGAACGCACTTAGGTTGATTCCAAAGAGATTACACTTAGTCTACCTAAGTACGATGCGACTAGTATGATTTAAACAATTAGAATCTTTGACCCACAGATCCCTACCATTTCCTGAACTCTAATCGCTAGGACGTATGGACCAAAAGATTCTACGTTCCGAGAGCTTTCCGTTGATATATAGAACGTCCAAATCCGATAAACGAATCAAAAGATATGGTCGTTGGAAGATTACACTGCGAAAACCCCACCAGGCACATACCTGGGCGCCCATGTCCCAGAGTTGTACTTGGGCGCCCACACAGGTGCACCCAGGTCCCTAGTTGCCCTAGGAAAGCACTTAGGTGCACATTTAATAGCATCCCACTTTACCTTTCATAGTTTTGACCCGATCTCAATCTAAGAAATGAACCGGAACCAAACCTCGAGCCCGTTTGACCAAGACATGACATGGGCGCACCTGTGGGTGCGCCCAAGTCCTGGAACCAACTTGGGCGCCACCCCATGTGCGCCCAAGTCCCAAGATGCCTTAAAAATGCACTTTGATGCATACTTAGGTACGATTGACTCTACCCTTCGCAGTTTCGACTCGGTTTAGACCCAAAAACAACCCGAAACCGGACCCTAGACCCAATAGGCATCAAAGTTAGAAATGGGCGCCACCATGTGGGCGCCCAAGTTCTGGGACCCACTTGGGCGCACCTCCATGTGCGCCCAAGTCCCCGAGAGCCCTAATCTCACCTTGGTTTGCGTGAAACCCTTGGAAACTCGTGCAAGAAGTAGCCCTAACTCTTCCTCCACGTCAAAATCACTATAAAGAGACCTCACATACTACTTTTGCAAGGGAGGCTACCAAAAAGAGAGAAAAAGTAGAGTAAAAAAGAGAGAGAAAGAGAGAGGTCACAAAGGAGATCTCTAGATCTAGAAGAAAGGAGGAAGGAGATTGCTTTGGTTCTCCAAGATCAATAATGGAGAAAGCCTCCCAAAGCCACAGACTTGCGCAAGAACTTCAACATAGGACTTAAGAGCACGATTCGAACCGGTATTTCGGGATTTCTTTTGTTTATTTGCATTCCACCAGCATTTTTGTTTAGAAACATGCTTAGGGTCATGCACACATTGTAGATCTGCATTAATAGTACTAGGTTATAGTAGATCTAATATTCAGTATTCATTCCTCATTAGGAACATGCTTAGGATCATTCATAGTTTGTAGATCTGCATTATTTGCATCATTCTGAACTCGTGATTAGAATAGATCTTGCATCCATATCGTTTTCATTAGGAAAATCCGAATCTGAAAGGAAATGTGTTAAAAAAACAAGAGAAGAGTACTTGGGCGCCACTGTGTGTGCGCCCAAGTCCCAAGAGTGGGATTTTGACCCTAGTCTTATCCCGCTTGCAATTTCTCTCTCAAATCCGGATTTCTATTCATATAAGTTAGTATTAGTACCTTCGGACTTGTGACTTTGTATTCAAAATCGCGCGAAAAGCATTGAAAAAGAAACAAAAGAGGAAGAAAACACAGAAAAGCACTTGGGCGCCCATACAGGTGCGCCCAAGTCCAAGATTGGAGATTTGAATCCCGTTTTCCATTTCGCGTGCATCTTGCTTCGGAAATCCGAGTCCATCTTCGTATAAGTTGATATCAAAGCATTCGGACTTGTTAAAAATATTGAAAGAATCGAAAAGGGACAAAACATATCAATGAAAAGAAGAAAAAGTACAGGAAGGTACTTGGGAGCAACCGTAGGTGCGCCCAAGTCCAGAAGTAGACTTTTGGTCCCTATTTGTTTGATTCATGTGCATCTTGCTTCTTGAATCCGAGTCAATCCTCATATAAGTTGATATCAAGGCATTTGGATTTATTAAGAGTATTGAAAGAGTCGAAAAGGGACCAAACATACCATTGGAAAGAAGAAAAAGTACAGGAAGGTACTTGGGAGCAACCGTAGGTGCGCCCAAGTCCCTGCAAAGGGATTCACCCTCGAATCCTTGTGCCTGCATTATTATTTTCAAGTCCGGAAGCTTTGACATTAATAATTCATAGTATTACCTTACACTTAGTCTCGAATTGTTAGAAATCATATCGAGACATCGACAGAAGTCTGAAATACATCACAACCCGCAGGGGGAACACTTGGGCGCCACTGTGTGTGCGCCCAAGTCCCGCAGAGACACTTGGGCGCCCCTGTAGGTGCGCCCAAGTCCTTGGCTTGTTCTTCAGCCCGTATTTGCTTCATCTTGCGTCTAATTTAACATGATGTTCCATATTTGTGATGATTTCAATTAATTGCCGAACTTCTAGACTTCGAATCTTCAAATTATCATACTTAGGTTGCATTGTTTGCATAAAATACCAAAAAAATCATAAAGTCATAAAACTATTCCCTTCTCATCTTGCTCTTTAGTAATTAGAGAAGAGAACAAAAAAATTAAAAGAAATAGAAAAATACATAAAAAGAAAAAAAGTAGACATTAATTAAGTAGAAAAACCCTAGATTGTTCTTTAGGATAGCTCGCATTGCTTTTGCATAAAAAACCAAACACCAAAAAAATCACAAAATCATAAAACACTTCTCCTCTCATCTTGCTCTCTAGTAATTAAAGAAGAGAACAAAAGGAAATTAAAAGAAGTAGTAGAATTATAGAGTTAGACATTAACTAGGTAATCCTAGGTTAGTCCATTAATGCTTGAGTGAATTAATAAACTCAATCAACCCTCATCTAAACACTCAATTAATTCGAAGCAATTAATTAAATCACGCAATTAAAATCCACATATTTAATTAATTAATTAAATCCCTAAAACTTATTAACAACTCCTAGTGAAACCCCTGATTAAATAAAACTTTAATCAACAAGCCCCCAATTAAAATCCCGATTAACAAACCTAATCCATAAGCTTTAATTTATTAAAAGAAATTAACTTAAAGATACCCTAGAAGATAACAAACTACTAGACCGACACTTAGGAGCAACCACAAGTGCGCCCAAGTCATCCTCGACACTTAGGAGCAATCACAAGTGCTCCCAAGTCACCCTCGACACTTAGGAGCAACCAGAAGTGCGCCCAAGTCATCCCAGACACTTAGGAGCAACCATAGGTGCGCCCAAGTCACCCCAGACACTTAGGAGCAACCACAAGTGCTCCCAAGTCATTCTTAGTTTGGGAATCACCGAATCCCTATTAATTTCCAACTTTGACCCAAACCAACACATTAGAACATCCTTACGATTTGAAACAACTATAGCCAGTAGCCCAAATTAACCTAAAAGATTAAACCGACTTAAACCACAAAAACATCCACGTAGGCACCAATCTCTTAACACTTAGCCTCCCATAATCATTAAGAAATCTAATTAATTGAAACCTAATTTAATTCCAATTGACACAACACAATAAAAACACAGTTAATTCAAAGAACATCAAACGATAAACACTCAACCTCAAATTAACCCAGAAACAAGAGAAACACGAAAACCGGACACTTGGGAGCAACCACAGTTGCGCCCAAGTCACCTTTTAAACTTAGGCGCCCCCACAGGTGCGCCCAAGTCCATTTCCACTCCCTTGGGACTACCGAATCCCCATCCATTTCCAATTTCGATCTAGATCATTACCTTAAAACTATCACAGAATCAATAACAACCTTTAAATCAAAACCTTGATCAACTTAGACTCGTCCGGCACTTCAAACCGAGCCAAAGTGACCAAAAGATTTCAAATTCCAACTTGGGCACCACTACTGGTGCGCCCAAGTGCACAGGAATACATAGACGCATGCACAGGTGCGCCCAAGTCCTCTATCACATCCAAGTTGAGAACCTTGGTTTCGTTTCGAATCCTGGACTTAAGACTATTAAAATTAATTGACCCAAAGTTAAAGACAACATCAAAACAGAAGCCTACATTGATTAGAACCCCACGATATTCCAAAATCTAGCCAACACCAGCGCAAACAACCGAATCACAAAGAGCAACCACTTGGGCGCCACTACAGGTGCGCCCAAGTCACCAAGAGGACCTAGGCGCCACCACAGGTGCGCCCAAGTCCTCCCGTCCATCACTTCACTGGTTTCGACACCTTTTGATCATTTAAATTGAAACTCAAAATTCCAGAACCTTTGGCATACTAAAACAGAACCTTAAAACACTCTTAACTCATCCCTAAATAACTCTTAATCAAACCAGAACTTAAAACAAACCAAATCAAATTAATAAGGTGTTTAGGTATAGAAGCTATCAAATTTAGACAATTTACACCCTAGCATTAGATCGGGTTTCCTCATTAGATAAATTAGAGCATTAGGCTTCGTCCCATCACTTTTCCTGTTCCGTTAGGGGACCGGGAGAGCTAATGCGGGCGGTCTAGGACCTTAGGTTTAGGGTTAATCCGATGATCAGTAATAAAGCATTAATTATGTAAATCCAAGTAAAATCCTCTAGTTAGGCCCTTCTAGCCCCAATATCAAAAATCCATAAAAACTATAAAACCAATAAAATAAACCCAAAAAGATTTTTCCTTTATTTCTTCCTCCACCTCAGGTGCCAGATATTTAATTGGATTCAATGATGAAAGGGAAAGAAGAACTGATTTCTAAAATTGAATAAATGAGAATGACGAGATGAGATGAATGATTTCACACACACTTTTAAAACAATCACGGCCCATCGGCCACTCTAAAACAAATATCGGCCCATCGGCCACCTTTAGTCAATTACGGCCCATCGGCCTTTCACCTTTATCACTCGTGTATCGTACACGAAAAACACAGAAATCACAAGTCAAAGTCTCATTTGCATCATTGTTTTGGTTCGCAAAGTCAGCCTTTAAACCCTATTTTGCCAAGGGATTTGAAGGGGGTACCCGGGAACGGGGCCGATCCTCTTCTTAAATATTTGGCACCTCCCCCCTTTTTATTTTCTTTATCTTAATTGTTTTACTTTACTTGGATATACTATGATTTTGCTATGTGAGGATTAATCTTTATTTGGACTTTAACGCGTAACCCTGAATTGACCCTGTATTAAAGAGACCCAAAAAGACCCAAATTAATGTGACAAGACAACCGTCGTGTGTTGCCGGCAGCACATTAGACGAGAGGAAGAACCCACCTATTTATCTTCTCCCATTTTTCTTCGGCTTTCGTCGAAGGACGGTGTTACGGCCGTTACCGTATCTGGCGATCGTGATCCGTCGATTTTGAGGGTAGTCGGAATCCTCACTTTCGTTGTAAAATTAAAATAGCACATGTATAGATGAATGGAGATTCTTCCCAAGCCCCATTGGTTGGCGCGGGGGGGTCGAAAATTCACATCCGACATCTCAAGGTAAAATGATATAAGGTTGGAGATACAAATGTGTCGGTTGCGAATACAGTAGACCCGAAAGGGCGTACTAGCACCGCTAGGCACAAATGTTGCAAATCACATCCTTGGAAAGGACACGAGATGGGATTTTTTTGAAAGGTCAAATTTGGATTCATAAAGGAGAGCAAATGGTATTCCAATCCGAACAAGGGCTCAAACATTTCTGCGAGCGCTAAATCCAAAGGGGAAGGAACCAGAATTTCTCGAATGTAAGCCCAAACGTGACGGAAGTTTTTTTTTTTTTGAAAGGTCAAGATTGAATTCATCAAAGAGAGCAAATGGTGTTCCAATCCGAATCACAACTCAACATTTTTGCGAGCGTTAAATCCGAAAGGGAAAGAGCCAAGATTTCTCAATTCTGAACTCAAAAGTGACGTAAGTTTTTTTTTTTTTTGAAGGTTTAAGATTGAATTCATCAAAGAGGGCAAATGGTATTCCAATCCGAGCCACAGCTCAACATTTCTGCGAGCGTTAAATCCGAAAGGGAAAGAACCAAAATTTCTCAATTCTAAACTCAAAAAGTGAAATTTTTTTTTTTAAAAGGTGCACATAGGTTTCCAATTTGATCTTATGAAACCTTAGTAGATAGATCAGCCCCCCAGGTAAGGGTAGGATTACTTAATGAACCCGTTTGAAGGACCCTTGCCTCGAACAGTCTAATTGTCTCCACACTCTGGACAAAGCTTTTCTTAAATCCACTTTAGTCAAAGAGCGCAATTGGTGCAACCCTAGTGTTTTTTTTTTTGTTTTTTTTTGAAAATTTTATTTTTGAAAGGTTTCTAATGAACTCATCAAAGAGAATAAGTGGTGTTCCAATCCGAACCACAACTCAACATTTCTGCGAACGTTAAATCCGAAAGGGAATAACCAAAGTTTCTTTGAATTTGAATTCAAAAGAGAGAAGACTGATTTTTTTTTAAGTTTGAAATTACATGTTTTTTTTTTTTTTTTGAAATACCAATTGGACTCATCAAAGAGAAAAGATGACCCAATCCCCGATATGAGCAATAGCTGCAAACATTTCTGTGAACTATCAAGTTCGAAGAGGAGAGGATCAAAGTTTCTCAAAGTTGAATCTTAAGAAAGAGAAATCATTTTTTTTTTTTGAAAGAATTTGAAATGAAGTTTTTTTTTTTTTTTTTGAAAACCCATATCGGACTCATCAAAGAGAAAAGATGGCCCAATTTCCGATACGAACAATAGCTGCGAACATTTCTGTGAGCTATCAAATTCGAAGAAGAGAGGATCAAAATTTCTCAAAATTGAATCCAAGAAAAGAAATCAGATTTTTCTTTTTGAAATGAGGAAAAATGACTAAAATCCCATCCCATGTTTTCTTTTTAGATACAAGATGCAACATAGGCCACCCACTAGAAAGGAGCCAAGGGATCAAAGCATCACGTTCTCAAGTGAATGGGTCCCACCGGGTGTGCCAACTTGATGGACCCTCGGATTTCTGTCCTCTCCTTCCGCCCCGGGGGCTGCCTGGGTCTCGGCGGAGGAGGGAAACCTCGGGTATCAACTTTTTTATATGGGTATGCCAGATTTACTATTCTACTTGGAATTTGGAATGATGATGATCCAGAGATTCACCTTCACAAGTAGAAAGGAAATCAATCCTTCTTTCTAACTTTTCAAATTGCATAATTATTTAAGAAAAGAGACAAGTTTGTTTTGAATGCCGTAAGAGGCGTTGTTTTGTTTGTTTGCTGGGAAAGGCGATTTTACAAATCTCATCAAATATGAAAGGCAAGAATTGTGATTTCTTTTTGTCTCTTTAAAAAATACAAATTACAATAGAAAAGAAAGAAAAGGGATCTAACTTCTCAGGAGATTGTGGGGACATGTTCAGATCGATGGTCGCAAGTCATGTATGGACTTTGCCATCGTCCTTCAAATGAGAACGCTTGATGCTTCGATTCTTCGGCTTGGCTCCAACCTCAATTTTTTAAAGGACAAGGACCAAGAGGAGGTCCTATATCCAATGAAAAAACGAGTAAACGGGCTGAAAAGTCGCGTTTAGGCCATGTTGTAGAAGGAGGGGACCTTGGGGGGCTGGCCCCCCAAGGGACTTTGATCACCTTGTAGTGCTTCTGGCGGCAGAGAAGCAGAACTTCATCAGGATTTCTTTAGAAGAATGCAAGTGTACAGACCAGTTGATCATTTTTTTGGTAGGTGGAAAGTTGTCTCTCTCTTTGGAATGGACCTCCTTTTATAGGCTTTTGGTAGCCATGAGGTGTTTATTGGCATTGATGGCCATGATGAGAGAAATGATGGTATTGATGAGAGGAGTTACAAGTTTTATTTCTTGATTTTGTAACTCCTTTTTCTTTGCTTGTGATTGGCCAATGAAGGATAATGGGCATTTAATCGCCTTTAATCTTCATGATGATGGGAGTTTCATGGGTTTAATGCCATGATTGCTTGGATTTGTAACTCCCAAATGCTTGAATCTGATTGGGCTGTCCAAAATAATGAGTTAATGACCACATAAAGTTGTCATAAACGGGTCAATTAACGACATTAAGTGGTCATCAGGGCATGTGAAGAGTCGCGGGCCGCGCTACGTCCTTTGGGATTCTTCTTGTGATCATCGCAAGTGGATCCACACATTGTTTGATGTCAGATTGCAGTGCAATTTCAGACATTGATTGATGTTGGTCAGTCGGTGACATCTGTCTTGTCGATTTCACGATCGTTCGGACAGAAAGTCTACTTTCTTGGTCAACCGGTTAGCGATCTTGGAGCGATCAGTGATGATTTCATGCTCTTGACGGCGGATCCGAGATGTCGGTGAAGATCAGTGGTTTTCAAGCATCAAAAATTGGATTTTCAGAAAATCACAGAGGTAGGAACACTCGAAACGCGAAAAGGATCGGAAATAGGGCCATCCGGCGAGAAATCTGGTGACCCGGATTTGCAGGGTCGCCGGCGACCATGGGGTTTTGGCCCCTTTGGTCGCCGAGTGTTTTTTTCGGCTGTTTTTCCTTCTTTTTCGTTCCTTTTTTCTTTTGTATTTTTCTTGACATTTTTCCTCAATTATTGACTTGATTTTCTTGGAGAAAAATTGACGAGAACCCGTGCAAAACCGAAGCACAAAGTTTCCCATTTTTCGGGAAAGCCGAAGACTTTGTAGCCGATTTTCCATCAAGAGTCGGAACTAGGTCAAACAATGTTGGAATGACCTGAAAATTGAGGTGAAGCTTCTTGAGCAGTGGATAGGACCAACCATGGGATTTTATTTGAGTTTTGAAGCCGTTTGGGGTCCCGTCGATGCTTGACTTGATTTTCTGCGGGAAAAATGCCAAGCTTTGATATGTGGTTAAACGATGTCTGATTGACCTGAAATTTGACAGGGAGCCTATTGGAGTCATTTTGAGACAACCCATTAGCTCCAATTTGGATGTCATGGTTCCAGGGTGCTCCGCCGTTGGTAGGCTTGATTTTCTTTCGGAGAGTCGAAACCTTGTCAAACATTGTTGGATTGACTTGAAATTCGACGTGCAGCCCTTTGGAAGCATGTTGAAGCCACTCATGGTTTTGTTTGATGAGTGATGGCTTCGGTGGTTCTCGTCGCCGGGAGGCTTGATTTTGCTGCTCGAACGTTGATAGAGGGTCAAACGTTGTCAGTTTGACTTAAAATTTGGCATGGAGCCCTTTGGGGGTATTTTGGAATCATCTGTAGGCTCTGATCGAAGTTTTGGTGTCTTCGATGATGTCGCCGCCGGGAGCACTTGTTTAGCTGTCGGAGAAGTGATGTTAGGCCAAACGATGTCGGAATGGCCCGAAACCTCAGGTGTACCCCTCTTTTGGCTGTCTTGAAGGATCTTGCAGTTTTTGTTTGATTCTGACAAGATCTGATGCTTGAAGTAGCTTTGCCTGTTTTGTAGCAGGATGCAGCTTCACTTGGCTTCTTGATGTTGAGGAGACATAGTAACTTTTTTAGTGTCAACACATACTGACCTCTGCAATATAGGCAAAACATTCTCTAGATACTAGTTTGCTGAAGCATGAACAGGTGTCGCTCGAATGGCCAGTGGCATAATACTCTCTCTAGCTCCACGCTCAATAATCCATATAAGTGTCAGGATCCTCAGCCTCGCACTCAAAAACACATAATACACGGCTTAGGCCAACTATACCAATTCAATAATCATTGATAAATGCTAAATGACATTCCAACATAGATTGCCAACACACACGTGGATTGAAGCAAACAAACAAGAGTCTTATGGAAATAAAACATTGACGTTTGTTATTTGTGGTAAATACAAAGTCATGCCAATAATTGTTTCGAATTTCTCTCTAGTGAATCCATCTTTGTTATGAGATAAGGTTCTCACCAAAACAACGTTAGTTAGAAACCTCTCTAAAAGACAATATCATAATTAAAAATCTAAAGATGCCTGTTTTCTCTCTTCCGGATTTCTTTTTTAGAGTCAAATCAGCATTATATATTACTTAAGCAAACACCTAATCATCTAATATTAAATTACTCAAGCAAACATCTAATCATGTAAAATTCAAGAAATAAGAAAATCAAATATATACTAATAAATATAAATAAGATTACCAAGAAATTTTAAGCAAAAATACTCAAGTCGCTATGGGACCCTTTCTCAATCAGCATTAAATTCAAAGAAATGGCCATCATCTGAGTACAAAGGAGAAATGGCCATCATCTGAGTACAAAGGGCATAAGAAAACATAGTTTGGTTACTAGTTTCTGAACTATATATATGGCTACAATCAGTTACCACCATATACATCCATCATGGCCCATCAATTACTAAAATAAAGTAAGAAAACATGGCAATTGAAGAATACACCGCATTCATCGATTTTTTGCGTAGAATGCAATGATGCAAAAAAATCTACATGAGTATAATTATGAATTTTGAGAAAATTTATGCGATAATAGGATAATGCAAAAGAATTATTTCATGAAAATCATGTAGTTTAATGAATTTTGACCAATTATGACTTAAATTCCAACATTGAATGTTGGAATAAAATTCAATGAAATCAAGTTATCCTAAATAAGTCCATAAATCTACATGAAATAATGACAATATGATGCAATTTTATGGACTCAATACGCCCTCCAACCAACATTTTGCAAAAGATGTGAAGAGGCGAAGTTAACTAACCTAACCTAATCCAACATAAAAATACAAAAGAAAACTAATGGAGAAAACAAAAGCCACTTTCGCTAGCACTCTCAACTGCATTTAGCGTATGCAATAAGCCCTTATACCCCTAGGCTACCCTAGTGGACGAATTGTGGTTCGCGAGGTTTTGCCTTGAATATACCCACAAAACTCAAAAAACTAAAGAAATCAAAAGAAACTCTAAAAAAAAATTTATAAACATTGGATACTCTCGATTCTCATAATAGTCAAAGCAAAGACAAATTTGAAATACGGTACACCAATCTTATCTTTGGAAAGAAATTTTCAAAATCATGCTAAATATGATTGTGCACGATGAGAAAGTACGTATACATCAAAAAATAAGTGTTAAATGCTCCATTAGAACCCCCATGAAAACAACTCAATCAAATAATCTGGTCCATCTAGACTTAAAAAAAAAACAAAAGATTTCCTCTCAAGGCAACCATGATGGCTTTTGCACTACTGTTTTTCAAAAGGCCGTGAAATTTCAGCGACAAGCTTATCTCTTTCTTCTTCTTTATTTCCTCTAGATTTTTTTTCCTTTTCAACGGTCCCCAACAATAGGCAGCCTTTTTCATGTACCCGAATCAAGGGTGTACCCAAATCAAGGCAACCATGATGGCTTTCGCACTATCGTTTTTCAAAAGGCCGTGATTTTTTTTCCATTTCAACGGTCCCCAACAATAGGCAGCCCTTTTCATGTACCCAAATCAAGACAACCATGATGGCTTTTGCACTATCGTTTTACAAAAGGTCATAACTTTTTTTTCCCTTTCAATGGTCCCCAACAATAGGCAGCCCTTTTCATGTACCCAAATCAAGGGTGTACCCCAATAAAGGCAACCATGATGGCTTTCGCACTATTGTTTTTCAAAAGGTTGTGACTCTTTTTCCTTTTCAACAGTCCCAAACAATAGGCAGCCCTTTTAATGTACCCGAATCAAGGGTGTACCCAAATAAAGGCAACCATGATGGCTTTCGCACTATTGTTTTTCAGAAGGCCGTGACTCTTTTTCTTCTTCAATGGTCCCCAACAATAGGTAGCCCTTTTCATGTACTTGAATCAAGGGTATACCCAAATCAAGGCAACCATGATGCTTTCACACTATTATTTTTCAAAAGGCCGTGACTCTTTTTCCTCTTCAACAGTCCCCAACATTAGGCAGCCTTTTTAATGTACCCGAATCAAGGGTGTATACCCCAATCAAGGCAACCATGATGGCTTTCGCACTATTATTTTTCAAAACGCCGTGACACTTTTTCCTCTTCAACGGTCCCCAACAATAGGCAGCCCTTTTCATGTACCAGAATCAAGGGTGTACCCAAATCAAGGCAAGCATGATGGCTTTCGCACTATTATTTTTCAAAAGGCCGTATTTTTTTTCATTTTAACGGTCCCCAACAATAGGCAGCCCTTTTCATGTACCCAAATCAAGGCAACCATGATGGCTTTCGCACTATTGTTTTTCAAAATGCCGTAATTTGTTTTCATTTTCAACGGTCCCCAATAATAGGCAGCCCTTTTCATGTACCCGAATCAAGGTAACCATGATGGCTTTCGAACTATTTTTTTTCAAAAGGCCATGATTTTTTTTCCTTTTCAACGGTCTCCAACAATAGTTAGCCCTTTTCATGTACCCGAATTAAGGGTGTACCCGAATCAAGGCAACCATGATGGCTTTCACACTATTGTTTTTCAAAAGGCCGTGAAATTTCAACGACAAACTTTTCTCTTTCTTCTGTTTTCTTCTCTCTTGATTTTTTTCCTTTTCAACGATCCCCAACAATAGGCAGCCCTTTTCATGTACCCAACTTAATTTACTAATTTGTGGAAAAATCCACCCAGATGAACTAGGAAACCTATAAATCTAAGGTTTGGTTTTCCTCCATATATTCAATCAAGTCGATAAAAGAGTGGAAATCAAAATTTCACATTTAAAGGTTTCAAAAATGTATACAAACTGTGTAATGTGAAAGGATCAAAATTTAGCACTTTTTCAAAAAGATTTCTGCAAACAAAAACTCTCTTTTGTCTAAATTTTGAGAATTCTAAAATTCAAGCCATCTTCCGTTTATTGAAAATTCTCTCAAAAAATTTCTCTTCAAAACAATCTAAAAAGCCAAAGATAAACAGCAAAAATTCTTGTAAGAAATTTAAAAAACTTCCTAAATATAGAAAATAAAGCAAAAAGATGTGTGAAAATTTTGTCTAAAAATAGACAAGTGTGCTTGTCCCCACCCCCAAACCTATGATGAACATCATCCTCATGTTATGCATGCAATGCAAAAGACTATAAAACATGAGGAATAAAAGTACAGGAGGTAAAGTGAAGACACCGGAGAACGTGAAGCTTTTTCGAACCTTGTCAACGGTTAAACAAAACCCACAAAAACAAACAAAAAGAAAAAGAAATTACCCTATCGGAACACAACTTGGAATCCACCCGGATTCCAGAAAAAACTTAGTTGTATGCCCATTGTTACAAAGCTTTGCCGGCTATTTGCCATGCCCATAGCTGTCCAAACTGTCAATTACCCCATTAAATTAAATAATTCAACTTGAATTGCAATTTTTTTCCTCAAATGGTGATATTTTCATTAAGTAGAGAGATGATGTTACATCAAAGAGCGTAAAAGCCCAACATCAAGAGGACAAAATTACAAAAGTACTATCGATCGGGTCTAAAAAGAAGATTCATACTTGAGAGATTTCATGTTAAGTCCTCTAAGTAACCAGGAAGTGAAGGGTTGGTTGGTCATTCAACCTCATTACATATGTTATGGTACCTTATGTCTTCAGTCAGTTACTGGTTTTTGCATAATAAAATCAAAGAAAATATAAATAATAACTTGAAAAATAAAAACAATGCTCCATGATGAGAAACAATAATCCATCACAAAATAATGTTCACACAAGACCCTATAGAAAGCATAATTCCCAATAACCTTATAAAACTGTCATTGAAGGTATTAATTTAATAGACCATAAAAGAAAAGGCATGCTACAAGTGAAACGGTCAAAGAACAAAGAGTAGTCCATAAATCAAAGGGATCACGGATATTCAAAGACATGAAGTAAAAGAGGAACACATTCGATTCCAGAATGTCAGCACCTTGAGGAAGAACATCAAAATGAAGCCCAATTAAATAATAAACTACCAGGCGCCGGGCAGACATTTGGGAGCATGCATAGGCAGTCGTTAAATGAGACGTGGCAGTAAAAAAGTGCTTGGATCAGAAATTTTCAAGGAGAAAAAAACTAGGTAGGATCACAAAAGTTTTCTCCAAATGAAGACATTATTTCACCACCGTGTCCTACTATGTATCAATCATTTAAGATCAATGTGAACTATATGTCTTTTATTTTAGAATGCTTTAAAGCTAACAAATGAAGAAGAATATCCTCTGTAAACAGATGGCATGAGGAGACACCTATTGTAGAGTTTCCTCCAACATCTAGTTTGTCATTCACTTATATGTCAAGTATGTTACTAAGGAAACAAAAGAAAGAAAAAATCACACAGTTCAAGGTAGTTTATTTATATAATATTTAGCTAGACTAGACATTAAAATCATCGAAACCTTACCGCTGCCACTTGTAACAATACTAGCAAGACTACTTCCCACTGATATAACAAATGATATTCCATTAAGTATCGTTCGCTCTATTAGCTTTATGAAATAAGAAAAAGAAATAAAAGAAATTATGATCACAAATCAATAAAACTCAAAACTAGAATAGATATGGAAATGGAAGCATAATAAAATCCTGAAATAAAGCCAAGAGAAAAAACACTCTAAAGACTTTTAATTCAAAAAAGATGCCCAAAATATAATAATCCACCAATATAAGATGAACTTTAGCAATAATACATAAAGCACCTAAACCAAAATAACAAATGCTTTGTAAAAGTATCACGTTAGAAAAACTTATAAATGTGAATGAACATAAAGATATCAAAAGCAACAAAAGAAGTTAAGAAAATAGAAATTGTTAAGCACCAAAATACCGGTCAAGAGAACTGATGCAGTAGTTGGTTTGTGCCAAACAGTATCCTCTAAATAAATAAATAAATAAAAGAACCGATGCAGCCTCAACACTATAGAATAGTCCCGCAGCATACACAAATCTTAGGATTATACTACTAGGATCTAGTATCCCATAAAGAAAAAAACACAAACAGCAGTAAGCAAAGACAAGGAAAAAAAAAAAAAAAGGAGCCTATGGCACCGTTGGGAAGTGCCCGACCACCAGGCCATAGGTTCTAGTTGAACTACCAGTTAAAAAGAAGACATGATGGGCAAAACACATTTGACAATTCAACCTTATTGTGCTTAGAATTACACGTCCCGGCCATAGTTATGAAAAACATGTCCAAAGGGGTTTTATTTAAGCACCATATTTTTTCAATCCAAAAGCTACTCACACCCTTTCTCATTATTATAATGACCAAGAATCGTTTGTAATCCAAATCTAACCCAAGTTCCATGGGCCATGCCTAGGTCTATTGGGCATAAGTCCAAGTCCCATGGTTGGCCTACAAGCACAACTATATAATGACAGGATGTCCATGCCTCCTCTATTACTACTTACTATAAATAGCTCTTCTATTACTTTCAGATGTGAAATTTTTTGTAATGAAGTGACTGTATTTAACATTGTTAATGGGCAGACTGTTTTAATACCATAAAGTCCTGTTTCGATGAACTATCTGGCTTCCCTCGAACACATATTGGGTTCATAACTTTTGACAGCACCCTCCATTTTTATAATATGAAGGCATGTGATTCTTTCTACTCTTGCATATATGATAAATATAGTTCCTCTTTCTCACTGTTTCTCTCGTGTGTTTTTGCTTTATGATTGTTAATATTTGCTTTAATAAAATAGATAAATTACCGATACAAAGTTTGTCTTTCTGTAACGGTCATCCTTGACACAACCTCAAATGATGGTGGTTGGAGACCTGAATGAAATATTTGCACCCTTGCCAGGTGATCTTCTTGTCAACTTGTCAGAATCAAGAAGCGTAGTTGATGCATTTCTGGATAGCGTTTCAGGACAATGTCAACATAGAATCTACTTTTAGACCTGCTCTTAAAGAAGCATTTATGGTTATGGTATGCCATGTATTTAGTTCCGGGATTATTGTAAAGTTGTTCATCTTATAGTTTCTTGGACCACACCATCACGAAGGGGACCCTGTCGAGTATGAAGGGATCGGCGGCTGAAAGCCGTCGAAAACTTTGCTGTCATTTTTTGTGTATTGTTTAAGTTGAGAATAAACTTTTTTTTATTGTAAGTTCATCATAATACTATAAATCATGGTATAAAACTAAGGCTTGTTCAAAATTAACCATCCATATAATTTACTTTGCTACAACCCAATCAATATAAAATGCATTTAAAAATGAGCAGAAAGATTTGATATATGGAATAATAAAGCATGGAGAAGCAAAACAAATTCACTACCTTGAAGATATTCCATACCACATGCGCAAACACAGCCATTATTGATGCGTCCATGTCGTTGTAACTCAAGTTTAACTTGGACAAAACAATCAAACTACACAATCATTAGTACTTAACCGTAATGAAAAAGCACAAAAATCAAACCACATATACAGTACATTCTTTGACAATGAAAACATAAATGTTTAGTGAAAATTAATTTAACATGCAGGAAATTGGGATCTTGAAACATAAATTCACCAAGTTAGTGTAAGTGATGAACAGTGCTAAGTGTATGCATTCATGCGTCTGGGAAAATATTAAAATTGGTTGCCGAGCATTTTACTGTCAGTTACTACTTCAAGTGCAGAATCTCTAACTTTTTCCCTCCTAATTTCTCAATTATAGTAGAACACAGTAAAACCAAAACAAAAACTCAAAATGTGGAGATCTAAAAATGATCTTTAAAAAAAAAAAATCTCACTCAATTGAATTTGAATGAAGGGAAGATGGAAAATGAATATCCACCCATCATTCAAGTAATTCAAATCCTTGGCTTCAACATGTTTAATAATCATTCGGTGGAGCTCATTTGACCATGAATTCCTCTCTATTATGTGCGAACAAACAAGCTCCCTAAGAAATTATATATAGAGACAAAAATAAAAGATTTAAGAAATATATCTTTTTTTCGCATATCATAAATTTGGTTAGTGCTGTGGACTACTGAAAGTAAAAACCTAAGCAATGCTCCTAAAAATCCAATATTCTGATTCAAATACTAAGAGCCTAATTGCTGATTTTTCTGAGAAGGATAGCAATGATGATAATAGAGAATCTTGCGAATGGGTTAGATGCATCGATAGGGAGGAACCTTCCTAGCAACACGTTTAGACAAATGAAAGAGGGGCCCCTATGCTCTCTAAATCAAATGATCAAAATAAATCAAAAACATTGTATACACAATATCAAACATGCTGGATCAATATAATCTTCAACATATATTTGACATCAAAATTCTAAGGAATATGAAAACCTAACAAAAACTTATAAGCAATACAATGGAAATAAAAGGTGCCAAACTACAAAAAAGCCTGTTATTTAATTAATTCTGCAGCTCAAAAAAGACTATAATGGTCACATTTTCCACATGTTATGGAAACCACTTACCCAATATCAAGAAATCAATATGCAAACACATCAAATAAGATGAAACAATGCGTTGATGTACTCTCTCTCTCTGCAATCAAGTCTTATGTGCTAATGTTGACAACAACACATCCAATAGCCTTGGTGGGATTGAGCACCAACGCCATTCCAATCTTCCTAGCAACACCAAACATACCATACAAGTATGCATTAAGTTAATTCAAGGAAGTACACCAATGATATTGTGGACAACTTGAAAAGGAACAACAAAGAACTTGATACAAAGGAAAAACAAAAAATAAACCAAAAAAAAAAAAAAAAACCAAACAGTTCTCATCTGCAAATGCAGCCACAGGACTAATAAATCTTTTTTGTTGAGTAAAAATATCATCAATTTGGGTCATGGACAAAAGATATGACTTCATTGATAATATATTGATATAGTGAATTAGGAACAATATTTTTTGTTGAAAATTAAAATTTGCTAAAAAAAAAAGCATGTCCTAAAACTATTATCTAATGCATACAATTAATATCTCGGAAGTCAGGACAAATATGCAGTTGTGGTCATTAATTTGAGCAATGGACAAAAGATATGACTTGATTGATGATCTAGTGAATTATGAACTATTTGTTTTGTTGAAAGTTAAAAGTTGCATGCAAATAAAGCATTTCCTAAAACTATCATGTAGTGCATAAAATTATTATCTCGGAAGTCGGAACAAATATGCAGTTGTGCTTCCAAACTGTAGTGAGCAACCCACAATTTATTATCAGTGGAGATAAGAATGGCAAGGCCCACTTGGAATTCCCACTGCACAAGAAGCAAATGTTCAAAATCACGAGAGAAGGAAGAAGACAAAGGCAAACGTGACTGTACTTGGCCTGGCATATATCACTTTTCCATTGATGCTACTGGTGTTGATGCAGCATAAAGACGAGCCTTCTAGTGGGAATCAACAATCTCACACCTAACTGCCTTGTTTGAACCACATTACAGTAGTATGGAGCCCGATCCAAAATCACATAATCCAGATGAAGTTAATGGGACAACATATCACACCAACACTCAAGAATCAAGATACTCATTCGCAAGGAGGAAAGGCCAGATGAAGAAAAGTAAAGATATGAGAGGAAATACATATGTAATTCCCATTCGTTTAGGATTGTGGTTGGATTTGGAAGAGAAAAATACGAAGCAATCAATAAATACGACAGAGATAGCTTATTGTAGATGAAACCTTCCATTATTTCTTTTAAAGACTTATCAAAACTAAAGATTTTAGATTAAAAAAAATCCATTAAGGGATGGGTATGCAATACATTGGTGCCAACGTACAACTCAGCGGAAGTTTATTCCCAAGAATCAAAATCAACATACATGATTTTTCCAATACTATACTCATGAAAATGACAAAAAGGTTGGAAACAAAAACTATTCTGTTCACCAAGATATGAGAAGAGATTTTCTTCCTAATAAAATTTTTCAAAATTAGTAAATACATAAGACAAACAAATCCATTAGAATGACAGAGTACTTCAATGGTAATACGAAATTAAATAAATGCTCAAAAAATAAATAAAACTCTGTTGAACTGGAGCCTAGAATTATATACCTGAGGACGAGGGTAGCCTCCCATAGGCCACCCAATAGGCCGTTTCACATCTTTTGGTAGAAAGGTGTGCACCTGTTCTATTCCACACCTAATTCTCAACAAATAAACAAATAAATATGGATAGGTTCTTTCTAAAGGAAAACAGAGAAGAAAAAGAAAACGGCTAACAAAATATGAAACATACTAATAGATACAATACTATCCATAATAACCAGTGGAAATCTACCTAGGCTCTTCAGCAATAAAATCAGGATGGCTGAAAATCTTTGCAGCATTGTGTCCTTTGTTTGTTGGAATTGGTTCGCCAACTGGTGTGTGTGCATCACAAATCACCGACAAACAAAAAAGCATACACAGAAAAATATCAAAATAAATAAAATGGTTAAGAAGAATCATAATAATCAGAGAGACTTGTTAGTATTAAAGGAAGGATGAACACAAACCGATAACATGTCAACTAACACATGAAGTTTTGCCTTTGGGTCATACACTGAGACCTGATGTGGGTGAAAAATTAAATCGAAGTTTTTTCAGTTAGACTGATAACCCCTAATTACCGTTTACAATATTAATACATTTTTAAATGTACACGTGAAATGCATGACCTTATATCAATATCTCCTACATGCGTATGCTACCTTGTGCTAAAATAATATAAACCTAAGTTGTTCGGTGTCGTTTGTTGTTGTTAGATCACAACTAAGATTGCAATTCCTTAACATTGTTGGGTGGGTGGTGCACATTGATATGTGGGCCTCATAACATGGTCATATATGTAGGAATTATACTTTGATACATTCACTCTCATTCCGTTGGTATTGTCCAGAATAGATCATGGAGTCCAACCTTTATCGAGCATACTCGGATTCACCAAAAATGGCCCAAGTTGAACCCAAACTAAGATTCATGTCCTAAATCCTTATTAGGCCTAGTCTGAGTAAAATCCTTTGACAGCCCTACTACCAGGATATCCAAACCAAACACATGTTCTACTTCTGGATACAAAAACATGCACTGCACCCAAATAAAATTTAAAGATAGCATTCTTCGAAAAAAGAAAAAAGAAAAAAGAAAAAAGGACCAGGAAAATCATCAATAGGAACCTCCCATAAACCCAATAATTGTCAAAGACATGGAAAGAGAAGAAGAGCCCTATCAGAACCAACATCCTCTCTATTGAGTCCAGATTTCGTCAATCTCAGACCAGATTTGAAAACCTCAACAACACACACGCGATATATATATATATATATATATATGCTCTCAGAAGATAACCACTCAAAATCAATAAGCAAGACAAGATCATAAAAAATGAAAAAGAAAAGAGCACAGAATCTAACACATTCAACTCAAATCAATCAGTGGGTTAAAAGAGCAACAAGTTAAAATTAAATCCTTTGATCCTCTATTTCAAAATGCACAGCCTAGCTTAATGCCTTAATTGCCTGGTCGATTTGTCCTCACACTTGAGGTGTGGGACCAAGGTCTATATCTTGGCTTATCCAGCAATTGCTGACCAGCGGTTGGGTTGGAAATTAAAGATTAGAGCAGTTGTGAACTATCTAGTCTACCACAAATAGATCAGTATCTTCTCTCTTTTTTTTTTAATGGTAGAACAGATGGAATAGTATCTTGATGCAGTTCTCTGACATATATGCATGTAACTGTGCGTGTCCTTTGACCAGTTGGCATGGTTCCCTTCAGGCTTG
This sequence comes from Umbellularia californica, assembly GCA_028538565.1. Taxonomy (NCBI): domain Eukaryota; kingdom Viridiplantae; phylum Streptophyta; class Magnoliopsida; order Laurales; family Lauraceae; genus Umbellularia; species Umbellularia californica. The sequence continues at coordinate 79,062,629 of JAPQWN010000002.1, forward strand.
GGTCAACCCTCCACTGGCATGGCATGGCCTGGCCCGACCTGATTAAAGTAGAATTTTTTGGTTGGCACTGTTTGGGCACAACAGGTTGGGTTCGGGCCTTACATTTCAGAACCCATGTAGAACTTGGGCTGGATTCATGTTCGGACTTCAATTACCAGGCTCTAACCCAGTCCCCACCTATCTAAAAATAGATTTAAATCATGTAGAATGAACATTTTGTTTTAAGAATACAACCCTTTGAGACCCTACCTCCCTTAATCAGATGATTCTAATTTCCTGAGACATTTCAATTGACTAGTTCACCCATAATTGTCATGCATCAAGTATGCCGAAGGCATCACAAGCTGGACTCTTTCTCAAAAGAATGGGCAAGCCCATCTGGAAGGAGGCCGTTTTACACCTATTGAAAAGTTTGGATGCCAAATCTAGCCCAAGTAAACCCAAATTGTATTAGGAGAGAGAGTTTTATCATTTAATTTACAAATCAGATCTGATTTGGGCCAAGTTACATTCATGTTTTGGTTTCCATAAACATAATTGGCCCGGGCTAGGGCTGGACCAATACCTTCACCTTCCATAAACCGTATAACCTGCTTCTGATTTCATTTGAAAAAAAGTCTTTGACATGATAACCAGGGCCCATACAAGATAATGATAAGTAATTAGATGTCATGTGGTGGGTCCACTAAGGATAGATGCTAATCATTCCCTAGAATCTAGATGACAATATATATATATATATATCTCCGTAGAAATAAAAGGATTTAACCGGAAAATTCACTTTATCCGCACATGTTACACAGTCAAACACTTTAGCAAGTGAGGCACCAATTAGAGCAATTGGGCCCAAATTTTTTTTTTTTTTTTTTACCTATTTGTCACATCGTCAGCACCGACCTTATTTACACAGAATAAGGTCGGCAATGACCCTGTCCACGAATAATATTAGGGCTCATATCCCCATTTCTTCTCTTTTTTTTCTTCTCTCTTCCAGCCTACCATCGAGACCGACCTTGGGCGAGTGACGAAGAGCGGTTGCTTCCATTTCCACAACCACCAACCTTTAAACTGAATTCCTCAAGTGCTTCTCTTTGCTTCCATCGTTTTTTCCATCGTCCGTGATTTCGATCGATACTCCAGAGGTATAAATCTCCTTCCTTTTTGAATTATTTTCAATGTTTTTGTATTTTCCCTCCATTTTGTTTTCCCGCCATCCCGCATATGATATCGAAGTGCATGGTTTGTTATCTTCAATGTCATATTCAATTTGTACATTGTTTGTTTGCATTGATTAGGGTTTGTAGATTCCAAATTAAGGGTATTTTCAGTTGAGAAGGACGATGGAGGATTGGGGTTTGTTTTAAGTGAGTTTGAGTGAGTTATTTTTGTTTTCCAAACTTGAGGATGTTGCATGCGGTGAAAGAGTTACGTGCACCAAATAATTTTAATCTTTATCACTCTAGAGTCTAGAGTGCATCATGATCTTTTAAAGGATGAACTATACCAGAGTCACACCTTTGGATTATGGCACCGTATGAATTTGTATACAATACATAGTAGCCATGCACAAACATTTACTTCATAAATCCAAAAAATTTGTGCCTTAGAGGTTCACTGGAGCAGGCATTCTTGTACTAATTCTTAGGTTTCAACAATTGTGCTTGTACAAATGCAACTTAGACCATCATCTCCTTGCTATATAGTGATTACTGAGGTTGATAGGAAGGTTATCACAATCCTTTTCTTAAAACGACTATGCAAAAGCAGGAGGTTGATAGGAAGGTTTAAGTTATTAGATATGTGTAAGATATTGATTATTTGATATGATTGGGAATTATCCTTGATAGGATTAGATGCATAGTGATTACTGATAAAGATTAGGAAAGATCCTTGATACGATTACACAATTTAGTTTCCATAATTATATCCTCCACTGTCATTTTGGTCTATATAGTGCATTCTTCCAATGGAATGATACATTGAGATTTTATTAAAATTGAGTCCCTAAGTTTGTGGTATCAATTATCAATGCTTAGGCTTGTTTTGAACACACTGTCTTCAATTGCGGCTTAGCAAGTTAAGTCCAGCCTGAGATGCTGGTAGAGATGATAGTGCACACAGAGGCTGACCGGCTGGGTCATCCCAAGGTTCAACCATTAGTGTTGTAATTACAACAACCTAAATTTACGCTGTTGGAGTTTGGATTATTGTAGTTGCTACCACCAGACTTACCCTCAAATAAAAGAATACATCAAGGTTTATGAAAATGTAGTCTCTAAAGTTTAGTATTTAACAATAATAAAAAGGCACACTATGTCGAATAAGGAGTGTCAAGCAGTCATGTACTGCGGACTCAAATGGGAGAAGTTTGGCAAAGTAGTTCAAATGAAAAATTAAGTTCAATATTCCTTTCTTTTTGACTGACATGTCCTTCAAAATACATATCTTAATGGGGTCATGTGTCTGGTAGGAATCAAATTCACGGGAATTCGAAGCAAAGCCTTCTTGTCATAGGGGCTGAAATTGAAAAGGTAAAAGTGAAGATCTACAAATAGCCATCAAATAGTATTCTCTTTTGGAGCAACTGATTATCCAATCATCACTATGTTAAATCAAATCTTAGGAAAGTGAAGAGTCTCATTTACATCTCCTCCTTGTTTCCTTCACTCCTCACCGCTTCCCTCATTCCTTTCTTGTAGCAGAGAGAGAGAGAGAGAGAGAGAGTAGTTTTTTTGGTAGGAAGAGAGAGATAGTAGTTGTAGAAGGTGGAGGCTCTGTTTGATAGAGTTGGTTGGACTATAATGACTCGCTTGTCACATTGTCTAAAGACTCATTCTCAATCATCGATCCTGCTTGGCTGAGTTCTCAACTCTCTGTTTTTTTTTTTTTTTTTTTGCTAGATGGATGACCTGCCTTCTTAGGGATCCATCCTCATCTCACTAAGTTGCTCAGCAGGAGCTGGGGGTGCTCATCTGGACTGTATGGCTACACCTTGACTGTATTAAGATGGAGTTGGGACGTGATTAGGCCCATAGGTTGGACATGGGCCTAGTCTTCTGGCAAATAGTTAAATGAGCAGGGGCCTGGGTCTACCTTAAAAGGTCAGCCCAACTAGGCACATATAGTTTGTACAAAAGAGTACATACATTTGTGCTGTTTGTTTGCATTAAAATACATAGGAGTTTAATATATAGGAATGTTTTAAGTGGTTAAAAACAAAGACCATAGGCTAGGTATTTATTTTCCATCTTCCTTTGATTCTATTTTCATAAAAGGCAAGATTATTTGATACTCATTTGGTGTTCATTTTTAACCTCTTCCAAAAAAATTTCATATATTGAATTCCTACGTATTTTAATGCAAACAAACAACCTGGACCAGGAACACATGTCACTGGGTCAGGCAAAAGACTGAGTATCACAAGGCTCAAGTAAGTTATTTGGCTGGGTTCTTTCCCAAATCAGAGTCTCTGATTTTTCTAAACAACGATTTGTGGGTCCAGTTCAGCTGATAATGGACATCAAAGTCTTCAATGGAGCAGTGCGAACAATGAGGCATGGACCAATTGTGCTTTGGAAAATTAGGTAAAGGATGGCTGAGAAGAATATGCTAAGAATGAAAAAAAATTAAGTGAAAAAGAAAATCCAGAGGGCTGTTAAATATCAATGTAGCCCGGCTGAGCCACAGGGCCTACTGGTGCCGACACAATTCATACTGTCTGGACAATTTTTAAGCCTTGAGTTTCTACATATGGCTTTTGGTGATCCAGACTGTTACCCAACTAATGGAAACACTCTGAGATGCAAATCCATCTACCACACTGAGTGTCCTAGCCATTTCCATACTGTATCTGGGTTACTTTGGGCTGTTGCTTTTGGAACTAGATATGTGGTCTTACCAATCTATGGATTAACAAGCCCGCATAAAGCTCCTAGTCTCGACTCAAGTTTGGTTATTACTCGGTTGATTTTTTTTAATTTTTATTTATATCAACCATTAAAAATTGCTTTTTAATGCTTGATCTCTCAACTGCTTTGATAACTCATCCAATGGTGTTTAATATTTGCTTGGTTAGGTGGTATTATTATGTAATCAGTGTTTATTGAGGACATCCTAATGGTGGAACCTCTTTTTTGTTGCAAGTCCTTGTTTCGCATACATTTTAATTAATGTGCCATCGTACTACTAGTTCTCCTATCTTGAATACCTGATACAATGGGTGTTTTGTGTTTTAGGGCAATTGAATGGATGGTTATATGCTTGGCTATTCCTTAGGTGATGTGGAAATGTGGAAATGCAATTTTTTATCATTGAATGATTTGTGTTTGTGGTGGAATCAGTGTTGATATGTGCACTATGGAGATATATACAGGACCTTGATTTTCTTAAGATTTGAATAACTATGGTGATGTTTGTGTTTTCATTTTCCATTTGCCTCTTGATTCATCTTCACATTATAGGGGAGAGTATTGGGTGGTCGGTTTTGGATATTCGACTTTCATAGTTTATTAATGCTTGCCATCATAACATTCCATGCTATCATGCCTAATTTGGATGTACACAGATGTCTAAAGAGAATACAAGCAACGTTGAAGTGCCATGCAACAGGGCTAGTACCTCAATGCACAACCAGCCGTACTATTGTCCGAGCAAGAGCATCACATCTCCGCCGCTATTCAACGCAGTTTGGTATATTTTCTTCCACACAACCAGTATTCAATTGAACTTCCTTTCAATCTATGGCTAACGTTATTCAAACTTTCATTTTTCTCACAGGAGTTGGGCACATACAGGTGCTTTCCCACTAACCCCGACTATGGGCAGTGGGACCTCAACGAGCGACAGATGCAGTGGTTTGCCGATGCAGGGTTGTATCATCTGGCTCAAATGAGGTGGATGAGAATTGACCATGCATTGATCATAGGGCTGATCGAGCGGTGGAGGCCGAAGACGAACACATTTCATCTCCCATCTGACGAGGCGACCATCACATTACAGGACGTAGCATACATCTTTGGCCTACCTATCGATGGTCCGCCCGTAACAAGCTGGACATACACCCACTACCACTACAAGAAAAACAGCTTTTTATCGGGGGCCTCCGACCACCGGTAAAAGTGGTCATGGCCGCCGGTAAAACATATACTGGCAGTCACTGCAGCCGCCGCATGGCGAGGGTATATCACGAGTGGGCAAAGGTTTTAGTGGCCGCCGCTATTGAATTTTGTTGCGGCACCTCTGACTGCAGGTAAAAGAAATGTAAAATTTTTTACCGGCGATCGGGTGGCCGCCGGTAAAAGTAGTGTTTTTTTTCTCTTGACCGCCGGTAACAGTAACAATGGCCGCCGCTAAAAATGTAAAATTCTTTTACGTCGGTCGGGTGGCCGCCGGTAAAAGCAGTGTTTTTTTTCTCTTGGCCGCTGGTAATAGTAACATTGGCCGCCACTGACAATTTAATTTTTTAGCGATGGTCGGGTGGCCGTCGGTAAAAGTAGTTTTTTTTTTTTTTTAATATCAGCCCACACCACATGAAGCAGAGAAACAATAATTACCTGCCAACATTTTCATGATCTACCAATTCTCACCAGAACTTAGATAAATACAAAAGTAATAACAATAGCATTCACAAAGAAAATTATCAATGGCCAACATCGTGATTTTGTTGTGGAAAGCAATAAACATGTCCTCTAAAATAGAAAATGACATCTTCTTTTGCCTTTGTTTCAACTACATTTCTTGCATAATCTGATATGCTTGCAAGCATTTTATCCACGGTTTCTTTGTCTATATCGAACCCAGGCAGGGCAGAAGAAAGACCCAAAATTGTCGAAAAATGAAAACTTATGGGGATTTCCCTAAGAAAAAGAAGAAAGGATTACACCACTGTATCTCTGTCTTGTGTTCTTCGGACAAAGGTCTTCATCAATAGCCTTTCTTTTATTGTTGGGCTGTTCATGTCGTTGCTGTTGCTGCTGCCACTGTTCTTTGGGTTTTCCCTTCAGTAGATGGGGTAGAAGTCTGTTCACATCTGATAACTGCACTGGTTTGAGAAAGACTTCCTTTGCTCCTTCTTCCAAGCATCTATTTAATAATCCATCAAACATTTTATCTTAGTAATTCATTTAGGCTTACAGAATTATGCAATTTGACTAACTTTACTTTGTGATTTTTGTTGCAGTCAATATAAACTTGACACTTCGGTATCAGTTGCATGTTCTGCATCCAAATCAGACACATGGCTTAATGGTCCACATTCTCTATTGGTCATCAGTTAGGTCACATAATAGGTAGACTGTTTGATGGTCTTCAATCGGATGGTTATGATCAATCAATCAGTAATCTCTATTCACCATTTCGATTGATAGGAGGAATCTGATGAAAGTTTAAATATTATACAGACCATTTCCAATTATAACCTCCTAACATATTTTTTTGTGTTAACTTGCATCAAGTTTTATGTAATTCTCACTTAGATTACCAAGGAAAAAGGAAATCATAGCATTTGAAAATGAAAGTTTTCAAATGACTTCATGGGTTTTCTTTTTTGCTCATGTTTGCATCAAATTACATATAGTTTTCATGATGATCCTCCCGGAAAGGTGAAGGTTTTGGCAAATTCTCCGGATTTAAAAGAGACCCACTTCATTTAAATAGAAATAAGAGAAAAAAGAAGAGGGAATTAAAACAAGTAGCAGGAATAGATATGAATTTTACCTGTTAATTCTAGAAGGCACATTTTCAGATGGCATGATCACAACAGGTATATCTTTAAGTGATGATTATTCCTGTTTAACAAAAAAAAAAGACAAGAAAACATCAATTCCTGACTAAAATGAGAGCACAAGAAAAAGAGCAGAGAGAAAATGAAAAACATAGAAAAGGTACCTTGATTTCCCTAAGGAGGTCATAACCAATCATTCCGGGCATACAGTAGTCAGTGATGAAACAGGTACAATAGAAGGTCTATGCAAAGAAATAGTACAGTACATACAATCAGAAAATATAATATAAAAGCAGTCATTCCGGTATGGAATTTGCAGAAGAAATCTCAGCTGGTTGCTGCATAACTGGTGTGGCCAAGGAGAGGATTGGAGAAGAGATGAATATGCTGAGTTGCTATTGCAGAGGTTGAAGGAACTGTGCAAGTTGTTGCAGAAGAAGAGGGTGTGAGAATAAAGAGAGTAAAGTAACTCCAAAAAATTGTGCAGAGGAATGGAGTGAAAGGAAAAAACCTGCCCCTCTGACGCGTTGACTTCACCTATAGGAAGAACCAAGCCAAACATGGTAGTGGTAAAAATTACACCTATTGACTGTACAACCTACTTAGTCTTTACTACCCGGTGAAATTTACCAAACAGCCTGGGCAACATTTTCCAAATTACCTCGCCCCTCTAGAAAGTGGGAGTTAGAAAGCTGCAATGCTGGCCAATGACAATAGCATGATAGTAAGTGAAGGTTTGAAACCAACCTTCTATTTAAGCCTTAACACAGGCTAAGGTCCTTTCTCAGATTATTATATGCAATTAACAAGGAAATTATGCTAAACAAATATAAACAATCACCACACAAAGAGAGGCACAGAGATTTACGTGGAAAACCCTTCTCGGGAAAAAACCACGGGTGGCAAAAGCCACAGAAAGCAATGCCCTATGAGAATGAAGATTACAAAGAACTCACAGGACCTGACCCAGTTGAAACTCAACCTAAAGGACTGTGAAGTACTCGCCGACGACCCGCCATTCACCTTCCACGTGCTTGCTTGAAACCCTCCTTGAATGCCCCTTCAAGGAGATTGAGAGAAGAAGAAGAATAAGAACCAGAACTTTAGCGCAGACTCCCTTGCAAGACTTGAGAGAAAGAATATAACTTGATGCCCACATGTTGATTGCTGTCCAGTCCCCTTTATAGAGGTTGCAAGGGGTTTTTGATTCGTGCAGGAGACTCATAGAAAGAAGGAAGAACTTCTAAAAGAAGTAGAAAACTTTAGCTTGAAGAGTCCTAAAGAATACAGGACACGACACCTCGCTATAGCGAGCAGGGACCTCGCTATAGCGAAGTCAGTCTCTGGATGACCCAGAATAGTGTCTCGCTATAGAGAGACCATGTTCTGGAAGCAGTCAGCGAAATCCGCAATTCATGCCCAGAGGAACTCTGCAGGGGATGTTCCAGTCCAAGAAGGAGTCTTTAAAGGAGATCACACGAATCCAACATAAGACTTTGACCACAATGGAGTTCCTTCACAGTCCTCATCTAAAAGAAATAGAAAATACAACTCAAGTAGGACTGAAAGTATGAGTTTTGTTCAAACTAAAAGAAATTGGCAACATAAAATATCTAACAGTAAGACATCTCTATAAAACTATCCAGAAGCAAAAACATTTGAGAGTAACAGCAGAAACATAAGATAGAAAAAGCATTCCAACACTCGTATCACTGTCCAGGAAAAATAATGCAAACTGAAATGAAAGACACTACATGTTGCATGAGGAGTAAGCTGTGTTGATCTTTGTAATATCTGGAATGAACAAGATCCATCTTTATCAAATCATTAAAGAGCTCTAAAACCTCTTTAGTATGTGTCCTTTGTTTGCATATTGCCCCAGATGAGATGACGATATCAAGAGACATCAATAGCCGGGCAAGTGTAAGCTTTGCTATTTTACTACAGGATGAAATGAAAAAAATGAAACTTATGATCAGATGAAAAATACAGATGACAGTAGATACTAATGTTCGTCCAATTTCTCATGAAGAAATCATGTGAAGAAGCAGACTGACCAGTTAACTTCTGATAACAGCTCACGAAAGAGAGCTATCTCGTTTTCCAAAGTCTCCACATGCCAGTTGGAATTGTTGACTCATGGCCCTCGTTGATTGTCAGTTGGTTAAATCTAAGTAGAGTAGGAGTGAAGTCCTGAAGAAGAGCATCACTGGTCACAAAATTCTCATCTTTCCAGTTGATCATCTCTGTACTCCGCTCTGTTTCCATATTTTCAGAATCATTGAACTGTAAATTCAGCGTGAATCTGAAACAGGTAGGATAGATGCAGTGACACCCACTCGAGGAAATGATACCCTGAGAATGCCCAAGCCTTACCTTAATTGTATGAGCTTTCAAAGCACTATTTCTTACATCAGGAATTTTCAGATACGTCATCCACGAATGGGCTTTACCAGATTTGTTAGTTGAAAGAGGCTTCCAGAAAAGATTCTCATTCTTCTCCAACATGGAATTGACAGTTACAGTAGATGAATTTACACCTTCAACAGCTTGATTAAAATACAGAATCAGAGGGACACCTTCCTTGTGCACAAAATTGTCCAAATTAAAAGTAGGGAATGGAGATGATAGACGAACATCCTCAGTTCTATTATTAGATAAGGTCAGTTCCAAACCGTGAACAGGCCAGGAAGAAATTAGAAGCGTCGTATCTTGATTAACTGTTTGATCTAAAAGCAAAGATGGTAAAACCTCCCACTTTGATCATCAGGATCCCTAAATAGTGCTTGGTGGACAAGTTCATATCCTTCACTTAAGACTTTCTCCCTTGGAACAAACCCTTGAGCCTTTCTATTCAGCAAGTGAGACAGCAGGACACTAGAGAGGCAATTTTAATTAGATACATACCAAAATAATAAAACATTGGCAGCCTAAAGAAATGACGATGCATCCAAAACAGAAATGTACTAAAAATCATGAGGTTCAAGCAAATACAAAGTTAGTGGAGATATATTCAAGCCAAGGGTACCACATAGGTTTCCCCAAATGTACTTTTTAGATACAACAATTCATACAGTAACAAATTGTTTCTTCAAGTATAAATCTCCTGCTGTATAAATTAATGTTGCACCTAAATGATTTCCTACATGGCATGAAAACCCTGAAAGGTCTTAACCGGTTTATGAACAGAATTGACAACAATATAATTTCCAATTTTCCACCCTCAAATACCTTGATATGAAACATAACTTTCTTCAAAGAATGCCACCTTTAGGACTGGCTCAAGTGGCTGATCTGTTCCAATTGTTTAATACCAGATCAGTAGGCCAATCCATTATAATCTTTCATTTGTCCACAACTTGGGAGGCTGCAACCATCGAATGGAAATATGTTCAGACAAGGCTAGTCCCAAGATGCAGCATCCTGGTTAGTAAAAAGGGCTGACCCTACCGAAACAAATTGTGAATTGATCGAACCAGACATTGCAAACAGCTAACACTAAGGACTGATCTAGGAGATGGCAAATCCCCATTTTTTTAATGGTATGGCAAAATCAATTATGTTTAGCTGGTTTGCATTAGTCAATCTACATTTCCTATTCCATATCTTGACATTGCATTCAAGTAAGAAAACATGGCCATCCAATTGCGGGTTCAAAATGCTTCATTTTACTCATTTGCATTTACCAATAAACCACAACTAATCAATACAAGAGATTTTATTTCTAAAACAGATGTCAATACCTCCGATTATGCCATGCAGAATAATTGCTGAAATTAGCATTTATCTTATAAGTTGTGAATTTCAGTTCCTCCTCTTCTAACACATTCTGCAATGCTGCAACGAATCTGAAACACCAAAAATTAAAACTTAATAAAAAAAAACTCTTAACCCCATCCTCTGAAAGTCTAAAAACCAAAACCCTATAACATCACCTCCGATGGTTCCAACCATGGAAATTTCGAGAATCCACTTTCAAGAACTGATCGAGAAGCCAAAACTCCCTCTCAATTGATGAGTACCCCTTGCTTAAAACCCATTTCCGGTGATGCCATGCCCCGTACGACTTGTAATTCTGTCTCAATGCACTCTCCACCTGCATAATTCCTTTGTAAATATAACAGACTAGAAAAAGTGTATCTTCAAATTGTTATTCATGCCCCCTGTTTCAAACACATCTACCCCTTCTCTGTCCTAGACAATAGATCGTTTGTGAAAAAAAAAAAAAGACAACATTGCAATGTAAACACCAGCTCCCCACTTGAGGTGTCAATCTCAAAATAAAGATTGTAAATGTCCTATCCCTAAAATACAATCTCAATCTAAGCAAACAGTAGCAGAAAGCATATCTTTTGTGCAAGTCAAATATCACATAATTGGTTATAACAACTTCAATATTGTCAAAAATGAACCTCATATTCAAAAGCAATATGATTACTTTCAGATTTCTCTTCAACCATATTGGGGTTAGTGAATTTAAAGATGAACCTCAAAGCCACTGGGTCCAAGCCAAAGAAGCCAAGAGCAAAGAGGAAGTACATAGAGCGGCATAGACAAAGGCAGGGGGCATGAAGAGTTGGAATAAGTACAATTACTATTTTCACTTGTAGCATACGAAGACAGTACAAATAACAAACAAAATCAATAGTAAGTAGGACTGAGGAGATATTCTGTTACAGCCTATAACACATCTTAAGGCTTCACTTCTATTTCCTGCTTTTGTCCATAAGAATTCCAATCAAAACCAAGACAAAAACTACAATTCATACCCATGATCATAAACAAGAAACCATTCAATTACAGTGATTAAAAAAAAAATAATAAAATAAAAAACTATCAAGTAATTACCTGCTCTTTAAACTGCTCTTCCTTTACTTCATAACTTGAAAGAGCCACAACCTCCACCTGAACAATTAAGTAATAACAACAAAAGAATAATGTACTTTCGGAAGAGTTTCTTTATAATAGAAATGAAAGTTTATATTGGAGGCTGGAAGATATCATACATTAAAAAAATGCATATTATACAGTTTCTTCTATGAAAAAAATGCATATTATACATGTTTCTTCTATGCATATTAAACAATAGGAAGTAAGAAAATAGAGATATCAGGCGTGGTAAATGCATGTTTCTTCTATGAAAATAAATAGGGCATATGACATGAAACTGACCAATATAGAAATTAATCCATTTGTACAGGTCACCAGGTCCTTGAAGCGACTGAATGCATGGATACGCAGTGCCAAGAACAGCAGCCATCCAAAATGATGGTATTCAGATGCATGGCTTGTTCTGCTGGGATCAGCTAGGTGTTTAACATCTTTTAGATCAGTCATATCGAAGAACTCCTGATATTCACGTTTGTAATACCTAGACAGCAAATAGAGTCACAAGCTAACATTACATGATTTAACAAAAGTAGGGAAACTTTTACAATCCAATAAAGCTGTAATGAACATGCAAAGCCAAGTTGCCACTCATACATAAATGAATCTAAGGAGCTGTTTGGAAACTTGTGTAATCCAATAAGAGCTAATTAAAAGAAGCTCTAAAATAAAAGCTCTAATTTTTAAGTTCTAATTTACAATTAGGCCTTCTTTGGTACCTCTACTCTTATTCCAAGAGAGCCATCAAAGTCGCTGTCTAGATACCATTAAATAATTTATTACAAAACCTGAGCGACAGCCTCATATTTAATGTCTATAAATGCATTTTTTTTCATTTTTACTGTAAGTATGGTTAAGCATAGGATGACTTGAATAGCAGAGCCAATAGCTCAACACAGATTGTGAGTTAAGATTTTACAAACCCTAAATTTCAGAGTATGAACATGCAGTCATTGAGGAACCATTGTATAATTTACCCATCTAATCAATTCAGCTCTTTTGCTTTACATGAATGGAGAAACAGATTTCACGTAGCCGGCCCCAACCTAGTTGGGACAAGGCTTTGATGATGATGATGATCAATTCAGCTCTTCTGCTTTATGCATACGCTTCAAAGGAAGTATTTACTGAAGGTCATCACTTGCATAGCATGGAAATAAAATCACGATTCATCCAATGTTGCAGTGCCAGTAATTATTAACCACTGATCCAAAACTCTTGCCATGGCTGCACACATGCTCAGAGTTATTTTGTTAAAAAGGATTGCAGTTTTGTAAGTTGTTGATAACAACTTATTTACTGCTTCAAGGATCTACCTAAGAGCAGCTCAAAACCCTCATGCTCCTTACAATATAAGGCTTTAAGACATGACTAAATCTAACAGCTTTGACCATTATCAAAAGTTTTGGCGGTGAATTTTACCATTTTCTTGTACTCTCATTAATAGCAAGTAGCAACTTTTCCCACTGTTATAGCATTTTACAAAGTTCTATCCACATCTAAAAGAACCTAGCAACAATTAAGAACAAAGACGTTCACTCTTCTGTTTCCTATGCATTAGAGTTTCCGAGTTTCTCCATTCACCAAACAATTTCTTGTCACAAAATGCATCCCAATAGGTCTATTCATTTATAGAATATTAAATAGTCCATAGGTAAAATAATAATATCATTCCTCACGACATCGGCCTCAGGTATAATTTCAGAAATTGAGATTGCATGCAATAAAAGATTAGTCGCACGCATAACAAACCAAACAAGCACACCACCAATTGCAGCATTAATCACAAAAAAAAAGGCAGGAACCACTACTCAAAATGAAAGGGGAACAGCAATTTCACAGGATGCTTACTTGCTTAGAAGAGATAAGTTCACAAAAATTTGCCTGCAATTTATCCCTAGGAAATCTGCACTGAGAATTCACATCTTCAAGTGTACATGCCCTACGACACGCTCCGCGATGTAGCTTATAGTCTGATATAAAATAATAGTAAAAAAACAACTTTAACATGCAATATATAAAGACAAGATGACAGGAATGAACCAATACTTCATCAGTTCATTGAAATGTGGTTTGTTTACACAACCATTGCCTCTTTTAATTAGTCTTTAAAGGTGCATGGAAAGCAAACCTACTGATATAGAGACTAACAGGAAAAAGGGGGAAAAATAGAAAACAGTATCACAAATTGGAGGTGACACACTTCATATTTATATGATTATATCCGGTAACTTTTTTTTGGTAAAAATTAATATTGATTTCAACATTTTCAAGTTATTAAAAAAATAGATAAAGTTCAGAAAGACCTACCTGCTTGGTTTGACCATTTCTACCCCCAATAGTTGTCACAATTATCAGCCCAGCCTTAGTGCCATTCCCATCAACAACTGTTGCTTCCATTTCCTATGAGAAAAAATGTGACTGCAACTTTATAGAAAAGAAAACAATAAAATACCACAAAGGAAAAGAAAAAAGACTAGTGATCTCCTGTGAGAAAATAATAATAAAGCCAAAATAATAATAGCCTTCCATCCCCTGGATGCCCCAGGAAAGCCGACACATAATATGCCATCATCATCAACACAGAGAACAGTTCCAATGCTGTCACGTGATCGACCATGCCATCTGTACCTAATCACAAATGCACCACACGTTCAAATGGATAGCCTTGAACCAAAAATAGTATCTTGATACCTGCAAGTGGATCTTCACATGAGCTAGTGTCAGATCCTTCACGTTCCCAGGACTCCAAAACTGATTTGGGTGTCGCTCCTATGATAACAAAATTTGAACAAGCAAGTTTTATCATAATTTATGCGAATATTCGAAACAACAGACCTCGTAAATGTTATTTAAACAAGCAAGTTTTATCATAATCAGCACCACACAATTATCCAAAAATGGGTTCAGTCCACAGCCCGATAATTAATAACAACAAAAGTATAGGTAGATGATCACAACTGAAACAGCTTTCCCAAGATCCATCCTCAACAACCCAATAACTAAAACAGATCCATCATACTTCAACACAAGTTAACATCATTATCATAAATCTAAATATGAAACATCTTCTTCCTAATCATCCATCTGCTCCCTGCAAAACAAAGAAAAATAAATAATTTAATTATCCTTTTACAAATAATATAATGCAAAATCATGGTAATATTAAGTAAACAATAAATAAGTATTTTTTTACCCTTCGGAAGGAACCTATCGTTGGGCAGAAAACTGTTGTTTCATTTCAGCAATAAGGGCATGCATCAACTTCATCTCTTCCACGTCTGCACGTTTCTCTTCTTCTTAGTTCTTCTTCCACTCCTCCATTTTACGCTTCTCTTCTTCTTGGTTCTTCTTCCACTCCTCCAATTGCTGGAGTACTGAGCTTAGTTCATTCTGCACCTCATCAAAAGTGGCCTGAGATATACGCGACGTGGAGCCAAAGACTGAAGTGGGCGTTGGACCTAGCCCATATCCACGTGCACGACCATGCCGCTATGCTCTCATCACCTGAGTATATATCTCATCACCTATGGAGCTAGAAGATCCTCCTTCTTGTGTAGCACTTAGTTCCTTCAACTTTGACTGAACGGAAAAATTAATCAGTGTCATTATGATCAAAGATTGGTGTTTATTGTTAAAATTATGAATTGACGTACAATGATTTCCGCTGATTTCTCATCAATAGGAGTCCCGTCCTTCCGACTATGGGTGCGAATGAAGAATCCGCCTGAGAAGGTATACTCCCATCAATCCTGCTCCGGGTCTATCCATGTACAAAGTTAATTTCATTACAAAGTTGAATGTCAACGTAAATTCTAAAATGCAAATATAATGAACCCACATACCTCCTCATCTCTATATCGAGCAAAACTCTTAGTCCCCCTTGTATGTTTAATTGTTTGGCGACTACGATTGGCCTTATTTTTTGAAGCCACGACCTACATAAATTCAACAATATTGCAACAAGTTAAAGACAAGTAAAAAAAGGACTCTTTCACTAAGATATTTTAATAATGGTTTCATACCTGAACCTCTGGATTGCCCCAATATTGCACAAACCAGGCCCAATCTTCACTAGAAACGTCAGGGGGTCTGTGCTGAAGTCGTTCTTCATCTGTATTCCACGACGAATAGTACTTATCCTTAATGTTCTTTTTATAATCTCTGTACTTCTTCCCTAAACTTTGCAGAACCCACTTTTTCCTTTCATCATCAATCACCGCGTAGTCCTAAGATTCAAGATTAAATAAGGATCGCATGAAGTGATTAACTAAAGAAGGGAGATGTACTAGTATGCAAAAATATTCATTACTATGTACCTGGATATGCTTCCACATGTTCTCTTTTGCTTGCTCTAGAACATCAGCCCATTTCATCAAATGTAATGGTGCATTACCAGGTGTCCTTACAATTATTCCACATAATGTGGCGAAAGGCCTAGCATTTTCACCTATAGGCTGCCCTTCTGCATTGAACTGCACAATTAATTTATCATCGGGCCGCCTATTAAACAACTTAATGCCTTGATTGCTCCCTCGAGTCCTCTTTTTCCCAATGTTAGAATCTGTTTTCAAAGTTTAAGAGTTGATAACCCATACAATACTAAAAAATAATTTGGTATCTAAGATCTATCAAATTTAAGTCATCTTACTTGAAGTGTTGCCAATCCCCCCCAACCTCTGTAGGCGTAGGTTGACTCTGGATCTCAGATGGTCCCTCTGTAGGCTGTGGAGGGAGATGTACGGAGGAACTCTGAATAGGTCTGCTTCTGCTTCGACGAATCATGGCTATTTATTTAATTACCTATATCACATAATCAAATAAAATCCATCAAGAAAACGGATTCGAATTAAATAAGCAGACAATAAATGGGCAATAATGTGACAAAAATAGCATGTTTTTACGATTACATCTTAAAAGGATTGCATTTATATTATACATGCTCAATAGAGGTACCAACAAAAGACACTGAATTCCATAAGAATGTGATAGCAAAGAAACAAATTAAGATGTAAAAATAAGAGTGAAAGCATCATATTTTTAATATATAATTAGGAGGATATTAAGAATCTAAACTCAACTGCATTACCTGGTAGCAATCTTAATCATCACCAACGTCAATAGAGATATCATCTCCATCACCATCGTCAGTAGAGGTATCATCTCCCTCACCATCATCAATAAAGGTATCATCTACTTCATGTTCTTGGGTTTGATGAGGAAGAACAATATTTGCATCAAGAACCACTCCTTCGATATCAAGTCTATTCCAAGTGATAACACCATCATTGGTGTCTACCATATCTGTTGATTCAATGTGCAAATCGAGCTCAATTTGTTGGCAAGGATCCACTTCTGACTCCATATCATATAAGTCTCGGGGTTGTATCTTTATCGCGACATGCCAATTGGGCTCGATGGTGTCTTGGATGTAAAAAACTTGTTGTGCCTGATTTGCAAGAATAAATGGTTCATTGGTATTTAAGGTCCGCGTGAAGTTCACATAGGTGAATCCATAATCAACTTGCTTGATTCCCCTACCACGGTTCATTACATCCCACCAATCACATTTGAATAACACGATCCGATTCCCACCGATATACTGTAACTCCATAACATCGTTTAAGACGCCATAATAGCCAACATTGCTCATCATCGGGCTCGAGTCTCTTGCGCTTGCAAAGCTCGATGTCTCTGCAGTTAAGAAAACTCCACTATTTTGAATTTTTCTTTGTCTCTCGCGATCTTTTGTGTGAAATCTAAAGCCATTTACGATGTACCCCTTAAAACACCTCACAGATCGAAGGGGAGGCACAGCTAATAATTGTATCTGCTCATTTACATGCTCACCATCTACTTGCATCTGTGAAACCTATTTGGATTAGACAAGGAAATTAATACATCCCCATCACATTATTCACAACTATGACTACACTTAATAGGAAAAATGCATATTATACATCCCCATCACATTTTTCACAACTATGACTACACATAATAGGAAAAATGCATATTATATTCAACACTTACATGGCGTTCGAACCATTTACTAAATTCCTTAATATGAATGCGGTCTACATCCCTAACACTTATACGACCACCATGAGCATCATTAATCATCTGCTTATGTGTCCTGCACAATAAATCATTTTTATCATAATCTAAATGGGAGGAAAATGTACAATTTACTATACATATCGCTTCACTAGATTTGGAACTAGTGAAGCGATATTTCACTCGACCACGTGGTACGGTCATGCGATCGTTTGATCGCTGCAAATGTGGAACTACTCACCTTCATAACTTCGATTAAGAAAAAGGTCAACAGACTCAGGTCCACATTTGGGACTACGTACCAGGACTATGTCGAGACATGTAGTTCGTCCGATGGGGAAGTTGATGATACTCTCGTAAGGATATAATTAAATTCGAGCATTTCATTCTGAGAATTGATGAATGATTTTTGTGATTTTCTCACCATAACTTATTTCATTTTGAAGACCGTCAAATCGCCAAAGCATGCAAAGATTAAGGGGAAGTCCTCAAAAGGCCCTGTTAAGAAGCCTCAACCTAGTATCGAGGCTCCCTTGATGATAGAGGACCCCCTCCCCAAGGCATCAGCCTCCCACACTTTGGATGAGTAGTAAAAAAATGAAGCTGATGCCAGTAATTTTGACACAACTTTTGGCGATGTGGATGACATCCCTATCGAGGATCTTATCTCCGTCTCAATCGGTCCTCAAGAATACAGCACTCCACCAAAGGTCACTTGCCAGGCAATCATTGTATTCCCTACACAAGCTACAATCGATTCATTGATATGGAGGTGCAAGCATATACCAAGGCTGAGGAAGATCCATGATAGGTTTATGGATTATCAACATCCATTGCCTCAAACGGGTTATATTTTGACGGATGTGGAGAATGAACTGTTGATGGATTTCTATAAATATTACACGTATATAGGTAACTGCAATTGTTGAAAACAGGTCCGTAGTAATGCAGTCTTTGTTGGGTTTTTTACTAATTCAACGTCCCAATACTCATTGCATTGATAGGAAAGAGGAGCTGGATGTGATAATCTCGTGCGTCGATTCTAAGTCCCTCAAATATTTATTGGACAAGGGCACTTGGATGGACTCGAGTATCATATATTTTTGGTTTGAAGTGCTATGGGAAAGGTGTAAGGATGCATATTTGGCTGACCCTAGTATATGCATAAGTTCGATAAAAAATAAAAGCCACTTTGACTTTGTACTCACTAGGTTAAATGTCCACTCTTGTTTGATGTCTGAGATGCTTATCTTGCAGAGTTACTAGGAAAAGGGTCTAAGGACTGGGGATGACATGGCCTTTGGGCCAAAGGGAGAACGTGTAATGGACACGATGGAGTGCAAAACTCTAGTCTACATGGTTCACACTCACAACCATTGGTCCTTACTCGTTGGATATGTCGATGAGAGCCGCTGGGAGTACTATAACAGTTCAAAGGGAGAGATCTGGGGCCAAAAGACCTGTGAAAGATTCGTAAGTCATTTTGCTTCCTCTCTTGGCAATATAATGTTTGGATAGTAAATAAATTTTAAAATTGAGGTATCATGCAATTTCACTATGTTTAGACAGAGATTGTGGGTTCAACAAAGATTCATGGATCACCGGTGGTTGGTGCCTATGATATGGACGATGACCACAAAGATGGACATCCCATTTCAAGATAATGGAAATGACTGCAGCTTGTTTGATTAGTCTTCTTCATCATCAGACCAGGATCCTTGTAGCTGTAAGGGGTTATACCAGATTACTAGCATAAGGTGAGTTTCAGGAACTCATTCTTCATCGGAGAGGTATTCTCCTGTTTCAAGGGATTCCTCCCACTCATCGATGTCACTAGACTCATATCAATTCATGGAGAATCTAACTACCAAATTACAAGAGTATGGTGTCCCCATGCATAGTTCCATTTCTGAGATGAGGTGGAATGAAATCACTGAGAGTGAATCTTCTTACGGCCTTTGAAGTCTCAGGAAGGGACTTTTCTGTTGCCCCCAGTAAAGCCGTAGAAGAGGTCTCTGCCTTTTCATGGACTTCTTATTTTGGCTAGGTCTTCTCCTGCCATTTAAGCTTGAGAAGATGTCTCTTAGCTTACCTTCACTGTTGAGTTGTCGGCTTTGTTTTGACAACCTCTCAGTTTTCATCTTCTACGAGATCGGGATGCACCCATATGGGTTGTCTGTCTGGTGCTAGATAAGGAACCAGCTCTTGGGACGCTTGAATTCTTTTTATCACCTTAAAGGAAGTAATGATTGTAGACACCTCATTTGGCCCCTATGATAGCCTTAAATGCCCCTCATATATAACGGTGCCCCCATTTCACCCATAATTGAATGATTAATGGCATAATTCAGATTAATTAATAACGATGAAGATGCTTGTTGATGGTTTTAGACTTAGTTCGACGACTTTAGAAATTCATGAGAGAAAAGCCAAATCGCGTCAAGACCTCGAGTCCAATCCACTACTCATACAAGAAGCGGATTTTAACACTCAAATCAATCCCAATCAACATAATAAAACACTTTTGACTTAAAACACTTGAAACTTTAATCGATTCAGACAGAATACCCAAAACCCTTTAGGACCAACAAACGACAACGTAGGCTCCACCCCTTTGGCGCCTAGGCTACATTTCGACCCTAGTCTATCAACTCAACTAACAACCCCTAATTAACGCCTTACAATTTAAAATTAACTAAGACCAGAAGTTAAAACAATCCCCAAACCCAAGGACCAGTAAGCTACTCCCATCCGGAACAGTTGAAAATCACAGGCAATCTTAAACATTAAAATTCATCAAGTAAAAACCCCCGGAATTCCGAAAAGAGATAAAAAAAAAGTCTGAAAAACATAAATTGTCAGGATAGGCTCCACCCCCTGGGCGCCTACCCTGTTTTAATCTTGAATTGAGATTTTCGACTACTTTGTGGAATTCTGATTTAAATTAAAAATAACAGAATCATGATATATTTAAAAACACATTAATCAGAACCTTAAAACATCCTCAACTTAACTCTTAATCAAACCACAACTTAAAACAAACAAATCGAGTCAATTAAGATCTTACACAATAAGTCAATTAGGCATAGAAACCACTGAGCTTAGGATATTTACACCCTAGTGTGCACCGAATTCTCTCATTAGGTAGTTTAGAGCAACAGGCTTCATCCCATCACTTTTCCTGCTCCGTTAGGGGACTGGGAAAGTTGATGTGGGCGGTCTAGGACCTTAGGTTAGGGTTAATCCGATGATCAGTAATAAAATACTAATAACGTAAATCCAAGTAAAATTCCCTAGTTCGGCACTTCTAACCCCAATATAAAAAATCCATAAAACTATAAAACCCACAAAATAAACCCAAACATTTTTTTTCTTTAATTTATTTCTTCCTCCACCTCAGGTGCTAGATATTTAATCGGACTTAACGATAAAAGGAAATCAAGAACTAATTTCTAAAATTGAATAAATGAGAACAACGAGATGAGATGAATGATATTGCACACACTTTCAAACAATCATGGCCCATCAGCCACGCTAAAACAAACACTCACCCATCGACCACCTCCAATCAATTACGGCCCATCGGCCTTTCACTTTTATTACTCATGTATCACACACGAAAAACATAAAAATCACAAGTCAAAGTCTCAATTGCATCATCATTTTGGTTTGAAAAGTAAGCATTTAAACCCTACTTTGCCAAGGAATCAGAAGGGGGTACCCGGGAACGGAACCGATCCTCTTCTTAAATATTTGGCACCTTCCCCCTTTTATTTTCTTTAGTTTTCACTTTATCTTACTTGGATCTACTATGACTAAGTTGTGTGAGGATTAACTTTTATTTGGACTTTAACCCATGACCCTGAATTGACCCTATATTAAAGAGACCCAAATCAATGTGACAGGATAACCGTCGTGTATTGCAAGCAGCACATTAGACGAGAGGAAGAACCCACCCACTTATTTTCTCCCATTTTTCTTTGACTTCGATTGAAGAATAGTGTTACGGCCATTACGGTAGCTAGCGATTGTGATCCATCGATTTTGAGGGTAGTCGAAATCCTCATTTTCGATGTAAAAGTTAAATAGCATATATAGATGAATGGAGATTTCCCCAAGTCAAATGTCCTTTTCCTAGGCAGGGGTCAAAAATTCACATCTGACAGCCTGGCGATTGTGATGGGACCTCTTTTGTTCTCCTGTCACTTATTTGGGTCTTTCTGGGGTTTTATTCTAGGACACGAACATCCGATCAAATGATCAGATGTCCATGTCCCATTTAGCTTAAGGTTGTTATGAGTCTAGTCCGAAATTAAACCTAAGGTCCGGATGCACCGTCCACTAAGCTTTCCCCCATTACATCATAAGAGAGAAACCTTCACCAACACTCACCACAAAACAACATAAAATGTGCTCTTCTCATCCCCTCTCTCGATTCTCATCTAAATATTTCTTCATAAATGGAGGGTCACACGTTCGGAATGTCAGACTTTCAACCCCTCTGACCCCCACTATTGATCCAAACCACTGGCAGGTCACACCAAGCATTGCAGAATATATAATCCTCTAGGGTATTAGATAGATCCTTAGCAGCTTCTAGCCATGACCCACAACAGATAAGATGGTCCCTCTTCAAAGGAGGCCCGCTACCAGTCAATACCATTACAATGGGAAGGAATCATTCCACCGCATCTACCCCATCTTATTTGTTAGGGGAGAACCCATTCTCCTCGCATTCAGGGATGACTTGCACGGATCTAATTGGTCCCACCAGACAGGTTACAAGATATAGGGTCCATGATAATATTTTATCAAGAGATCACTCTCTCCGCGCGAGTGATCTTGTTGTCTCGCAGGTTATACCATACTCTTCTCTGATTATTCAGACCAAGTCGATCAAATCTTCTATCCCACAGTACGGGATGCCTACTGATGCACCTATCACTACCCCGGTTATAGTTATCGCACCACCCTAGACTCCCGCGAAAACGAGAATCTGTATCATGAGGCAAGTCATGATTTAGTAAACCCGGGTCATTTGGCAACATCCAAGACCTCACACCAAAACCTTTTGACTCATATGGGAACACCAGATATCTACCGATACCATGAGGTAACTCGACCCCAATTCCAGGTAATGACTCATCCGCCAATCAATCAAGCACGTTACAATCCTATAACAGCCGGCACTGATATATTATATCCCCAACCAATTCAATATGAGAGGGCCCCTCCCGTCTATCAAAATTAGACCGCCTCGATCTACCAAGTGCCTAACTCAGATCAAAGGCCCCCAGTCCAAAACGTGCAGGTTATCAATCCCACGGGCGTTAGAAACTCTTATCAAACATACAAGGGAAATGAGCCACGCCATCGCAGCCATACCGACCGCCCACCTTAAGCTCGATAATTGACCCATACAGAGGGCAGTCGGTCGCTTATGGAGGAACTCAGTTGAACCAAAGTTATCATCCTATCCCGCAACCGTATTACTAGGACCAGTTCTAAGAGCCAACCTATGCCCCTGCTCCACTAGAACCGCAAGGAGAGTACCATCCACCGAATTTTCAATACCTATATCCTCCAGCGTTCAAAGAACTGCAGAAAAACATAGAAGAGCATTAAATGAAATTAAGAAGAAGTCATCGAGCTTGACTGGAAAAAAGGAAGGATTCTACGATTTTACTAAAAAGGAAGAAAAAGAGAGGTCACCTTTCCCTATTAGAGCTCCTAAGTTTGTACCTTACGATGTGACGACTGACCCTCAACACCACCTAGTCTCGTTCTGCAACAAGTGTCGCACCGTCACTGGCAATTACTCCATGCTCATAAATTATTTTCAGGAATCATTAACAAGGGATGCATTGACTTGGTATACGTCTGTACCTTTCCACGAGTTAATACCATCGAGGATGTAGTAGAGAAATTTCTAGCACGATACTAGCACCTACCTAAAAAAACCCCTGTGACACGACTTAGCAAACCTTAAACAAAAGAACAATGAGGATTATGAGGAGTTCGAGATGAGACAGAAAAACCAATTCGCGCGATTGGACTGCAATATGCAGGAAGAAGATCCGATGAGGGCTTTAATGACGATCTAGGAGGCCGTTAGTTGAAGTAATCTATACCGTAGGCTGTCCAAGATGAAACAAAATTTAGACGAATGAATATTGAACACCGTCATTGACCATAAGAAAAACACGCGTAGGGCCGGCACAACTACCCAACCAAAAACTGCACAACCCCTGAAGTGAGCTCGAATCAAGAAGAGGTCTAACGACCGTACCAAGGACATAACACTGTCAGCTTTAACCAACACCAAAACCAAGGGCAAAATGGCAATCCCAATTTCCATGGTGGTAACCCGAATTATCAGAGGAACAACCAGAATTATCAGCAAAACAATTAGAATTACCGAAACCCTCCGAGAAGCAATCAAGGTTATGACCAACCACCCAAGAGTCAAGGACCTCTGGTGAATCAAAATCCTAATCACATACAACCGGTCCCAAATTCAACAGTTCCGCCTCAAAATCAGAATGCGAATCCTCAATCCAACTATGGTACTGTCCCTTCCAATTACAATAGAGACAACAATGGCAACCAAAATAACACAAACAATGGGAATAGATGAAGATTCGGACTCAAAAGGGTGAACGACCCATCCCTTCCCTAGCCTTGGACTGCTGTCTTCTGGCCTCTCTTAAACCAGAACGCCCTCTAACTCCTGCCGAAACGACCGTGGGCATGGTCAGAACACCTAGATACGACCAGGTTTTGTGCCTACCATAGGATGCCGGGGCATGAACTTACCCAATGCTACACGGTTAGAGACCTGATCTATGATCTCAATGACGAAGGCAGAATCGACTGGAATAATATCAGGCCAGTAGGAGCAAATGATCCACGAAATATCCCCCCTAATTAGAATGCGACCACCAATCCGGTGCAAAGTGTTCCTAACATGCAGATCTATACGAACCCGTTACCTCAACATGGACCATCAACCTCTGGGCAAAGCCCGTCGACTCAGTTAATAGACATTGCTTTGATAGAGCACCAACACATCGATGCCCAAGCCTAAGGCAATGTAAACCATAGCCAACCATGCCACGACAAGTTCTTTGAGAAAGAGGACTATCGAAAATACATCACGTCATGGGATGGGAATACCAAATTCAAAATCTTTAATTCCGGAATGGACGCGGTCGTCGATTCTCATGACCTTTACAAGGTGAATTTTAATGAGCCGAACGACCAAGAATCACTGATCCTTATGAGTTCCCAACCAAATCCGCACCCGAATACAAACGCACCTCAGGCTCACCTCCGATCCAGACGAATCCGTCCTCCCCAACTACCTCCTCACCCGGTTACTCAAGACTTAGATTCACAAAATCCCAGCGCTCAGGCTGAAGAGACCGCTGATGACAGAGCTTATACTTCGATAGAAACGGGGATAGAGTGTGACCTTTTTGGGCACCTGACGAATATCCCAGCTAAGGTATCCGTCCTCGATTTGATTAAAACCTCACCCAAACGTCAGCAACAATTACTTAAGGCAATTCTGGGCTTACAAGTCCCTGTAGGCATAACTCCCGAGTCTTTTACTTTGAATTGCTTTTTTTATGATTCTTGGTTGAAATACGTATTTTAGGATATTCTGATATTCGTTTTTCTTTTAAATGGATTTCTAGTGATTCTAGGATTAGGAACATATTGCAGGGGATCGGGGTTGTTTAAGACTAGAACCCGTGCTTCGAGTAGTTCGAAGGGCATTTCCTAGCCGTCTCAAGAAAATATTGGAGGTAAACCGCGTTTAAAGCAATTTATGGTTGAAAGACGCGCTCTACAAAATTAAGTGATACTGTTTTACCGTAAAACTTGTTTAAGGAAAATTAGGGCTTAATAGCTAATCTCATCGGATTCAAGCCCATTTCTAACAGACAAAAAAATTATTTCGTGCGATCAATAGCTTGTAAGTAGATAAAACCACGAACTTGATGATTTTAGGGCATTTTAGGGTCTTGATGATTTTAGGGCATTTTAGGGTATTCTTGTCTAGTCTTTTGCTTTGAAATTCGTTTCATGCGAATCTATGTTGAAACATGCGTTTTAGATATCTTGAGATACTTTTCTGCTTTGAAATTCGTTTCATGCGAATCTATGTTGAAACATGCGTTTTAGATATCTTGAGATACTTTTCTGTTTTAAAATTAGTTTCATGCGATTGTAGGATTTTTAACACTTTAAATGGAATTTAGAGTTGTTTAAGACCGAAACGTGTGCTTTGGGTAGTTCAAGGGCATTTTAATATCAAGTCGCATTCTATTTGGCTTTAAGAAAATGTTGTCTTTAAACTGCATTTCACGCGATTCACGGTTGAAAAACGCACTCTGGAAAATTCTTGAATATCTTTTTCATTTAAAATGCATTTCAGGAAAATCCGGGCTTGAAAACTAATCTCATGGGGGTTCTAATCCATTTCTAAATGAAAATCATATTTCTTGCAATCAATAGCCAAAATCTAGATGACAAAGCGTGCTGAACGATTTCAGGGCATTTAAGGGTTTAATGGTCTAATCTTTTAGTCTGAAATGTGTTTCATACGATTACGAGCAAGAATGAGAGTTTTACGATATCCTAAGATACATTTTGTTTTAAAATGTTTCACGCAATTCTAGGATTATGAACACATTGTAGAGGGTTGGGTGTAAACTACGTTTCACGCAATTCACGAGCGAATGAGCGCAATGGAAAATTCGGTGTTATAATTTTACTTTAAAACGGATTTCAGACAAATTAGGGCAAAAGAAATAATCTAATGGTATTCAATGTTGTTTTTTGCTAACAAAGAACGTAATTTGTGCAATCAATAGCCTGTATTTCGATAAAAATGCGTACTCAATGATTCAGGGGCATTTTATGGTATTCTGAACTAGTATTCTCCATTGAAATGCATTCGTGTGATTCTATGTTGAAATACACATTTTATGGTATTTTGACATGCTTTCCTATTTAAAATGGCTTTCACAGGCGATACTAGGGTTAGGAATGCATTACATGGGATTAAGGGTCGTTTAAGACAAACTCGTGCTTCACGCCGAGAGTAGGGGTTTCAAGACAACTCATAGAAAATGTTGGCTTCAAATCGCATTTCACGAAATTCTAATCCGTTTCGAACTGAAATACACATTTTACTATATTCAGAGATACTTTTCTCTCTAAAATGGGTTTCAAGCGAGTCTAGGGTTAGGTATGCTTTACACGGGATCTAGGGTAGTTTAAGACCGAAACACATGCTTCGGGTAGTTCGAGCGCTATTTTAATAGTAAATTGCATTGATGCGGTTCTAGGAAAATATAGACTTTAAATCGCATTTCACGCTATTCGCGATTGAAAAACACGTTCTAGAAAATTTTGAGATATCTTTTTTTTGTCTAAAACTAGTTTCTCGCAAATTCGGGCTTAAGAAGTAATATCGTGGGATTCTAAGCGACTTTTGACAACAGACTGTATTTGGTGCAATCAATAACGTATATTTCAATCACAACGCATGCTGGGGGATTCGAGGCCATGTGAAGGCATTATGGTTTATTCTTTTACTTTGAATTGCATTTTTTACGATTCTTTGTTAAAATATGCATTTTAGGATATTCTAATATACGTTTTTCTTTTAAATGTATTTCTAATGATTCTAGGATTAGGAACATATTGCAGAGGATCGAGGTTGTTTAAGACTGAAACCCGTGCTTTTCGTAGTTCGAAGGGAATTTTCTAACTGTCTCTGCGAAAATATTGGGGGTAAATTGTGTTTGAAGCAATTTACTGTTGAAAGACGCACTCCAGAAATTTAAGTGATATCATTCTACCGTAAAACATGTTTAAGGAAACTTAGGGCTTAATAGCTAATCTCGTAGGATTCGAGCCCGTTTCTAACGGACAAAAAATTATTTCGAGCGATCAATAGTCTGTAAGTGGATAAAACCACGTGCTGGAAGATTTTAGGACATTTTAAGGGATTCTGGTCTAAGGAGATTCTATTCTGAAACATGCGTTTTAGATATCTGGAGATACGTTTCTGTTTTAAAATTGGTTTCATACGACTGTAGGGTTTTAAACGCTTTAAATGAGATTTAGAGTAGTTTAAGATTGAAACGCGTGCTTCGGGGTAATTCAACGGCTATTTTAATGTAAAATTGCGTTCTATTTGGCTTTAGGAAAATGTTGTCTCTCAACTGCATTTCTTGCAATTCACGATTGAAAGACACGCTCTACAAAAAATTTTAATATCTTTTTCATTAAAAATGTATTTCGGGCAAATCCGGGCTTAAAAACTAATCTTGGGAGGGGAAGGGGGGGGGGGGGGGGGGGTTCAAGCCATTTCTGAATGAAAATCGTATTTCATGCAATTAATAGCCAATATATGGATGAAAAAGGGTGCTCGACGATTTCAGGGCATTTAGGGATTTAATGGTCTAATCATTTACTCTGAAATGTGTTTCATACGATTATTGGAAGAAAAACGAGTTTTACGATATCCTAAGAAACGTTTTGTTTTAAAATGTGTTTCATGCAATTCTAGGATTAGAAACGCATTGTAGAGGGTTAAGGGTTATATAAGACTAAAAGTCGTGATTCGGGCAATTCGTAGGGAATTCTAGGTGTGTCCGAAAAAATGTTGGGTACAAGCTGCGTTTCACGTAGTTCGCAAGTGAAAGACGCACTTTGCAAAATTTAGTGTTATCTTTTTACGTTAAAACGAATTTCAGAGAAATTATGGCAACTAATCTAATGGTATTCAATAGCCTGCATTTCGATAAAAACGCGTACTCAATGATTCAAGGGCATTTTAGGATATTCTGTACTAGTATTCTACATTGAAATGCAGTCCTATGATTCTATGTTGAAATACGTAGATATTCTAACGTGCTTTCCTATTAAAATGCGTTTCATAGGCGATACTAGCTTTAGGAACGCATTACAAGGGATTAAGGGACGTTTAAGACTGAAATCGAGTTTCGCGCCAGTAGTAGGGATTCTAGATAGCTTTGGAAAATATTGGATCCAAATCACATTTCACGCAATTCTAATCCGTTCCGAACTAAAATAACATTTTAGTATATTCAGAGATGCTTTTCTCTCTAAAATGGGCTCAAGCAAGTCTAGGGTTAGGTACGCTTTACATGGGATTTAGGGTTGTTTAAGGCTGAAACGCATGCTTCGGGCAATTCGAGCGCTGTTTTAATATTAAATCGCGTTATATGTGGTTTTAGAAAAATGTAAACTTCAAACCGCGTTTCACGCTATTCGCGGTTGAAAGACGTGCTCTAGAAAATTTTAGGATATCTTTTTTCCTTTAAAACGAGTTTCACGCAAATTCAAGCTTAAGAAGTAATCTCGTGGGATTCTTAGTGACTTCTGACAGCAAACCGGATTTGGAACAATCAATAGCATATATTTCAATCACAACGCATGCTGAGAGATTTGAGGGCATGTCAGGGCATTATTGTTTAGTCTTTTACTTTGAATTGCATTTTTTACGATTATTGGCTGAAATATGCATTTTAAGATATTCTGATATACATTTTTCTTTCAAATGGATTTCTTGTGATTCAGGGATTAGGAACATATAGTAGGGGATTGGAGCTGTTTAAGACTGAAACCTGTACTTCGAGTAGTTCGAAGGGGATTTCCTAGCCGTCTCTGCGAAAATATTAGGGGTAAACCGCGTTTGAAGCAATTTACAGTTGAAAGACGTGCTCTAGAAAATTAGGTGATATCGTTTTACCGTAAAACATGTTTAAGAAAAATTAAGACTTAATAACTAATCTCGCGAAATTTAAGCCCACTTCTAACGGACAAGAAAACCTATTTCATGTGATCAATAGCCTATAAGTGGATAAAACCACATGCTGGAAGATTTTAGGATATTTTAGGATATCTGGTCTAGCCTTCTACTTTGAAATTCGTTTCATGCGACTCTAAGTTGAAACATGCGATTTAGATATCTTGAAATACTTTTCTGTTTTAAAATTGGTTTCATGCCATTTAGGGTTTTCAACGCTTTAAATGGAATTTAGAGTTGTTTAAGACCAAAACACAAGCTTCTGGTATTTCGATGGCTATTGTAATTTAAAAACGCATTCTATACGGATTCAGGAAAATGTTGTTTCTAAACTGCATTTCACGCGATTCACAGTTGAAAGACGCGCTCTAAGAAATTCTTGAAAATCTTTTACATTTAAAATGTGTTTTGGGCAAATCCATGCGTAAGAACTAATCTCGTGGGGGGTTTAAGCCATTTATAAATGAAAATTGTATTTTGTGCAACCAATAGCCTATATCTTGTTGAAAAAGCGTGCTGGATGATTTTAGGGCATTTAAGCGTTCAATGGTCTAATCTTTTACTTTAAAATGTGTTTCATACAATTCTTGGCAGAAATACGAGTTTTACGATATCCAAAGATACGTCTTGTTTTAAAACGTGTTTCACACGATTCTAAGATTTGGAACGCATTGTAGAGGGTTAAGGGTTGTATAAGATTGAAAGTTCTGATTTGGACAGTTCGTAGGAAATTCTAGCCGGGTCTGGAAATATGTTGGGTGTAAACTTCGTGAAGAAAGATGCGCTCCCGAAATTTCAGTGTTATCCTTTTACTTTAAAATGGATTTCAGACAAATTAGGGCAAAAGAGCTTATCTAAGGGTATTCAAGGCTGTTTCTGGCTAATAAAGAACGTAATTTTTGCAATCAATAGATTATATTTCGATAAAAACGCGTACTTAATGATTTAGGGGCATTTTAGGATATTCTGAACTAGTATTATGCATTGCAATGCACTCGTGTGATTCTATATTGAAGTACGCATTTTAAGATATTATGAGATGATTTCCTATTTAAAATGGGTTTCACAGGTGACACTAGGGTTAGGAACGCATTATTGAGATTAAGGGTCGTTTAAGACTAAAACAAGTGCATCGCGGCAGGAGTAGGGGATTCTAGATGGCTCTAAAAAAATGTTGGCTCCAAATCGCAATTCACGCAATTCTAATCCGTTTCTAACTGAAATACACATTTTAGTATATTCAAAGACACTTTTCTCTCTAAAATAGGTTTCTAGTGAGTCTAGGGTTACGTATGCTTTACATAGGATTTAGGATTGTTTAAAATCGAAACGCATGCTCTGCGCAGTTCAAACGCTATTTTCATATTAAATCGCGTTCTATGCGGTTCTAGGAAAATGTAAACTTTAAACCGCAACTCACATTGTTCGTGGCTGAAAGATGCGCTCTCGAAAACTTTGGGATATCTTTTTTCCTTTAAAACGAGCTTCATGCAAATTTGGGCTCAAGAAATAATCTCGTGGGATTCTTAGCAACTTCTGACAGCAAACTGTATTTGCTGCAATCAATAGGGTATATTTCAATAACAATGCATGCTGGGGGATTCAGGGGCATGTCAGGGCATTATAGTTTAGTCTTTTACTTTGATTTGCATTTTTTACGATTCTTAGCTTAAATATGCATTTTAGGATATTCTGATATACATTTTGCTTTCAATGGGATTTATAGTGATTCTGAGATTAGGAATGTATTACAGCGGGTTGCGGTCATTTAAGACTGAAACCCGTGCTTCAAGCAATTCGAAGGGTTTACCTAGCCTTTTCTGCGAAAATATTGGGGGTAAACCACATTTGAAGCAATTTATGGTTGAAAGACCTGCACTAGAAAATTATATGACATAGTTTTACAATAAAACGTGTTCAAGGAAAATTAGGACTTAATAACGAATCTCGTGGGATTCAAGCCCATTTCTAACACGCAAAAAATCCTGTGCTGGATGATTTTAGGACATTTTAGGGTATTATGATCTAGCCTTTTGCTTTGAAATTCATTTCATGCGACTCTATGCTGAAACATGCGATTTACGTATCTTGAGATACTTTTTTATTTTAAAATTAGTTTCAAGCCATTGTAGTGTTTTCAATGCTTTAAATGGGATTTAGAGTTGTTTAAGAAGAAAACGTGAGCTTCTGGTAGTTCGCGTTCCATACGGCTTTAGAAAAATGTTGTCTCTAAACTACATTTTACGCGATTCACAGTTGAAATGAACATGCTAGGAAATTCTTGAAAATCTTTTACATCTAAAATGTGTTTCGGGCAAATCCAAGCTTAAGAACTAATCTCGTGGGGATTTTAAGCCATTTTTTTAATGAAAATCATATATCGTGTAATCAATAGTCTATATGTGGTTGAAAAGGCGTGCTGGACGATTTTAGGGCATTTAAGCGTTTAATGGTCTAATCTTTTACTCTAAAATGTATTTCACACGATTAAAGGTAGAAATACGAGTTTTAAGATATCCTAAGATACGTTCTGTTTTAAAATGTGTTTCACGTGATTCTAAGATTTGGAACGCATTGTAAAGGGTTAAAGATTGTATAAGACTGAAAGTCATGATTCAGACAGTTTGTAGGGAATTCTAACCAGGTCTGGAAATATGTTTGGTGTAAACTGCGTGAAG
Source organism: Umbellularia californica (assembly GCA_028538565.1). Classification (NCBI taxonomy): domain Eukaryota; kingdom Viridiplantae; phylum Streptophyta; class Magnoliopsida; order Laurales; family Lauraceae; genus Umbellularia; species Umbellularia californica. Next base: position 79,094,820 of record JAPQWN010000002.1, read on the forward strand.
AAAGATGCGGTCTCGAAATTTCAGTGTTATCCTTTTACTTTAAAACGGATTTCAGACAAATTAGGGCAAAAGAACTAATCTAATGGTATTCAAGGCCGTTTCTGACTAATAAAGAACGTAATTTTTGCAATCAATAGCTTATATTTCGACAAAAACGCGTACTCAATTATTCAGGGGCATTTTAGGTATTCTGAACTAGTATTTTGCATTGAAATGCACTCGTGTGATTCTATATTGAAGTATGCATTTTAAGATATTCTGAGATACTTCCCTGTTTAAAATGGATTTCACAGGCAATACTAGGGTTAAGAACGCATTACTAAGAAAAAGGGTCGTTAAAGACTAAAACTCGTGCCTCGCACCTGGAGTAGGGGATTCTAGATAGCTCTCGAAAAATGTTGGCTCTATATCGCAATTCACGCAATTCTAATCCGTTTCTAACTGAAATACACATTTTAGTATATTCAAAGATGCTTTTCTCTCTAAAATGGGTTTCTAGTGAGTCTAGGGTTACGTACGCTTTACATAGGATTTAGGATTGTTTAAGACCGAAACGCATGCTTTGCACAGTTCAAACACTGTTTTAATATTAAATCGCGTTCTATGCGGTTCTAGAAAATGTAAACATTAAACCACAACTCACGTTGTTCGTGGCTGAAAGATGCGCTCTCGAAAACTTTGGGATATCTTTTTTTCCTTTAAAACAAGCTTCATGCAAATTTGGGCTTAAGAAATAATCTCGTGGGATTCTTAGCAACTTCTGACAGCAAACTGTATTCGCTGCAATCAATAGCGTATATTTCAATAACAATGCATGCTGGGGGATTCAGGGGCATGTCAGGGCATTATAGTTTAGTCTTTTACTTTGATTTGCATTTTTTACGATTCTTAGCTTAAATATGCATTTTAGGATATTCTGATATACATTTTGCTTTCAATGGGATTTATAGTGATTCTAGGATTAGGAACATAATATAGGTGATCAAGGTTGTTTAATATTGAAACCCGTGCTTTGAGCAGTTCGAAGGGGACTTTCTAGCCCTCTCTGTGAAAATATTGGAGGTAAACTGTATTTGAAGCAATTTGTAGTTGCAATACGCGCTCTAGAAAATTTTGTGATATCGTTATATCGTAAAACATGTTTAAGAAAAATTAGGACTTAATAACTAATCTCGTGGGATTCAAGCCCACTTCTAACGGAAAAAAACCTTATTTCGTGCGATCAATAGCCTGCAATTAGATAAATCACGTGCTGGAAGATTTTTGGACATTTTAGGGTAATCTGGTCTAGTCATTTGTTTTGAAATTCTTTTCATACGATTCTATGCTAAAACATGTGTTTTAGATATTTGGAGATACTTTTCTGTTTTAAATTGGTTTCATGCGATGGTAGTGTTTTCAACGCTTTTAATGGGATTTAGAGTTGTAAGACCAAAACGCGAGCTTCTAGTAGTTCAAGGGCTATTTTAATTTAAAAACACGATCTATTCGGATTTAGGAAAATGTTGTCTCTAAACTGCATTTTACACGATTCACAACTGAAAAAAGCGCTCTAAGAAATTGATAAATATCATTTGCATTTAAATTATGTTTCAGTCAAATCCGGGTTTAAGAACTAATCTCGTGAGGGTTCTAAGACATTTTTGAATTAAAATCGTATTTTGTGCAATCAATAGCGTATATTTAGATGATAAAACGTGCCGGACGATTTCAAGGAATTTAAGCATTTAATGGTCTAATCTTTTACTATGAAATGTCATACAATTGTGGGCAGAAATACGAGTTTTATGATATCGTACGATACGTTTTATTTTAAAATGTGTTTCACGCGATTCTAGAATTAGAAACGCATTGTTGAGGGTTAAGGGTTGTATAAGACTGAAAGTCATGATTCAGGCAGTTCGTAGGGAATTCTAGGCGGGTCTGGAAAAATGTTGGGTGATACTGCGTTTCACACAGCTCACAAGTGAAAGAAGCACTCTCGAAAATTCGATGATATCCTTTTACTTTAAAATGGATTTCAGACAAATTCGGACAAAAGAACTAATCTAATGTTATTCAATGTTGTTTCTAGCTAATAAGAAAACGTAATTTGTGCAATCAATAGTCTGTAATTCGATAAAAAAATGCATACTCAATGATTCAGAGGCATTTTAGGGAATTCCAAACTAGTATTCTGCAATAAAATGCACTCGTGTGATTCTATGTTGAAATACTCATTTTAAGATATTCTGCGATGCTTTCCTAATTAAAATGGGTTTCACGGGCGATACTAGGGTTAGGAATGCATTATATGGGATTATTAAGGGTTGTTTAAGACTGAAACACGTACCTCGTGCCGGTAGTAGGAGATTCTAAACAACTCTTGAAAAATATTGGCTCCAAATCACATTTCACGCAATTCTAATATGTTTCTAACTCAAATACACATTTTAGAATATTCAAAGATCCTTTTCTCTCTAAAATGGGTTTCAAGAGAGTCTAGGGTTTGGTACGCTTTACATGCAATTTAAGGTTGTCTAAGACCAAAACGCATGCTTCAAGCAGTTTGAACGCTACTTTAATATTAAATCGCGTTCTATGCTATTCAAGGAAAATATAAACTTCAAACCGCGTTTCACGCTATTCGCAATTGAAAGACGCTCTCTAGAAAATTTTGGGATGTCTCTTTTCCGTTAAAATGAGTTTCACGCAACTTTGGGCTTAACACATAATCTCGTGGGATTCTATGCGACTTCTGACAACAAACCATATTTGGTGCGATTAAAAGTGTATATTTTAATCACAACACATGCTAGGGGATTAAAGGGCCTATCAGGGCATTATGGTTTAATCTTTTACTCTGAATTGCATTTTTCACTATTCTTGGTTGAAATATGGATTTTAGGATATTCTAATATATGTTTTTCTTTCAAATAAATTTCTACTGATTCTGGGATTAGGAATGTATTGCAAGAGATCAAGGTTGTTTAAGACCGAAACCTGTGCTTTAAGGAGTTCAAATGGGAATTCCTAGCGGACTCTGCGAAAATTTTGGATGTAAACCGCGTTTGAAGCAATTTACGGTTGAAAGATGCGCTTTAGAAAATTATGTGATACTATTTTACCATAAAACATACTTAGGGAAAATTAGGACTTCATACCTAATCTCGTGGAATTCATGCCTACTTCTCACGGACAGAAAACTTATTTCGTTCAATCAATAGCCTGCGATTAGATAAAACCACGAGCTGGAAGATTTTAGGACTTGTTAGGGTATTCTGATCCAGTCTTTTGCTTTGAAATTCATTTTATGCGATTCTATGCTGAAACATGCGTTTTAGATATCTTTATATACTTTTATGCTTTAAAATTGGTCTCATAAGATTGTCAGGTTTTCAACGCGTTCAATGGGATTTAGAGATGTTTAAGACTGATACTCGTGCTTCGGATAGTTCGATGGCTAATTTAATTTAAAATCACATTTTATTCAGCTTTAGGAAAATGTTCTCTCAACTGCATTTCACTCGATCCATGGTTGAAAGACGCACTCTAGAAAAGTCTGAAATATCTTTTTCATTTGAAATGTGTTTCAGGCAAATCCAGGCTTAAGAACTAATCTCGTGGGGGTTCTAAGCCATTTCTGAATGAAAATCATATTTCGTGCAATCGATACCCTATATCTAGATGAAAAAGCGTGCTGAACAATTTCAAGGCATTTAAGGGTTTAATGGTCTAAGCTTTTATTCTGAAATGTGTTTCATACGATTATGGGAAAAAATACGAGTTCTACGATATCCTAAGATACGTTTTGTTTTTAAATGTATTTCACGTGATTCTAAGATTAAGAACGCATTGTAGAGGGTTAAGGGTTGTATAAAACTGAAAATCATAATTCGGGTAATTCGTAGGAAATTCTAGGCGGGTCTGGAAAAATGTTGGATGAAACTGCGTTTCACGAAGTTCACAAGTGAAAGACGTGCTCTGGAAAATTCAGTGTTATGATTTTACTTTAAAACGGATGTCAGACAAATTAGGGCAAAAGAACTAATATAATAGTATTCAAGATCGTTTCTGGCTAACAAAGAACGTAATTTGTGCAATTAATAACCTGTATTTCGTTAAAAACATGTACTCAATGATTCAGGGGCATTTTAGGGTATTCTAAACTAGTCTTCTGTATTAAAATGCACTCGTATAATTAAAAAATATGCATTTTATGATATACTGAGATGCTTTCTTATTTAAAATGGGTTTCTCAGGCGATACTAGGATTAGAAACGCATTACATGGGATTAAGGTTGTTTAAAACTGAAACCCGTGCTTCGCGCCAGAGTAGCGGATTCTAGACAGCTTTGAGAAAATGTTAGCTCTAAATCACATTTCAAGCGATTCTAATCTGTTTCTACCTGAAATACACATTTTAGTATAATCAAAGATATTTTCTCTCAAAAATGGGTTTCATGCGATTTTAGGGTTAGGTACACTTCACATGCGATTTAGGGTTGTCTAAGACCGAGACGCATTCTTCTAGCAATTCAAGCACTACTTTAAAATTAAATCACGTTCTATGTAGTTTAAAGAAAATGTAAACTTTAAACCGCGTTTCACGCTATTCGTTGTTGAAAGACATGCTCTAGAAAATTTTAGGATATTTCTTTTCTGTTTAAGTGAGTTTCACGCAACTTCGGCTTAAGACGTAATCTTGTTGGATTCTAAGCAACCTCTGACAGCAAACCGTATTTTGTGCGATCAATAGCGCATATTTCAATCACAACGCATGCTGGGGGAGTCAAGGTGGTTTAGTTTTTTACTTTGAATTGCATTTTTCACGATTCTTGGCTGAAACATGCATTTTTAAATATTCTGATATACATTTTTGTTTCAAGTGAATTTCTTGTGATTCTGGGATTAGGAACGTATTGCAGGGGATCGGGGTTGTTTAAGACTAAAACCCATGCTTCGAGCAGCTTGAAGGAAATTTCCTAGCCGTCTCTGCGAAAATATTGGGGGTAAACCGCGTTTGAAGCAATTTACGGTTGAAAGACGCGCTCTACAAAATTAAGAAAATTTACCGTTTTACCGTAAAACATGTTTCAAGAAAATTAAGACTTAATAACTAATCTCGTGGGATTCAAGCCTGTTTCTAACGAATAAAAAACTTACTTCGTACAATCAATAGCCTGTAATTACATAAAACCACATGCTAAAAGATTGTAGGATATTTTATGGTATTTTGGTCTAGTCTTTTGCTTTGAAATTCGTTTCATGTAATTCTCTGCTGAAACATGCATTTCAGATATCTTTAGATACTTCTCTGTTTAAAAATTGGTTTCATGCGACTGTAGGTTTTAAAAGCTTTAAATGGGATTTAGAGTTGTTTAAGACCGAAACACGTGCTTCTGAATTAGTATTCTACATTGAAATGCACTCGTGTGATTCAATGTTGAAATACGCATTTTAAGATATTCTAAGATGCTTTTCTACTTAAAATGAGTTTCACAGGTAATACTAGGGTCAGGAACACATTATATGGAATTAAGGGTCGTTTTAGACTGAAACTCGTGATTCGCGCCAGGAGTAGGGAATTCCAAATAGCTCAAGGAAAATGTTGGCTCCAAATCGGATTTAACGCAATTCTAATCCGTTTCTAATTGAAACATGCATTTTCGATATTCAAAGATACTTTTCTCTAAAATTGAAACTTTAAACCACGTTTCATGCTATTTTCAGAGATACTTTTCTCTAAAATTGAAACTTTAAACCGCATTTCATGCTATTTACGGTTGAAAGACACGCTCTAGAAAATTTCGGAATATCTTTTTTTCCTTCAAAACGAGTTTTACGAAAATTTGCGCTTAAGAAGTAATCTCGTAGAATTCTAACCGAATTCTGACAGCAAACCGTATTTGGTGCAATCAACAGCGTATATTCAATCACAACACATGTTGGGGGATTCAAGGGTATGTCAGGGCATTCTGTTTTAGTCTTTTACTTTGAATTGTATTTTTTACGATTTTTTTGTTGAAATATGCATTTTAAGATATTCTAAAACTATTGTGTTTGGATCAGTTTTTGGAAAGAAATAAAAATGGTAAATAAAGTAAGCAAACATGCAAATATAGAAACTCTATATAAAACAAGTATCCGTGCCAAATTAGAAAATCTAATTTTAGTAAGTCCTCTTCCACGTGGCCCAATGCAGAAAGATGTCTTGGACTCCTTCATCTTCTAAACTCTTTGGGATTCCTCAAACTCTTTAAGTAACTCCAAACTCTTTGGCCATCACAAACTCTATCTATCTTGACTTGGAAGCTGCCGGAATTTAAAAATAATAAAAATTAAAAAATACATAAAATTCTTATATTTCAAAAATTTAAATTTACATGCAATCTATTAATAGAAATAAAATAGGCTTAGGGAAACCATCATGCCTTGCCCTTTCGCGGGAAAACCAAGGAAACCATAATGCCCTTTACAAGTTGCCTAACATAACAAATAATAATAAAAAAAATAAAAACTTGTGGGGCTACATGGAGAGGACAACCACCTGCAGGTTAGTATCACATATACAATAGGAACTAGAGCTAAGAAGGTGTCATTCATCATGATGAAAAATTCGAATTGTCAAAACAAACAACGGTCCTACACGCTTGGGCGGAGATGAACCTGCTCGAGCAAGCACTTCACACCAGGTCCGCTCGAGCGCGTTCAACCTCGCTCGAGCGCCCTACTCGTAGAAACTGGGTCAACTAGAGCGGGGATGAATCCGCTCGCGTGCCTGACAAACTATTAGAAAAAAAGAATGATTTTTGACCAACCAGCTCCTTTTCATGCATACAGAAAAAATAATATATGCAAAAAAAAAAAAAAATCAAAAACTGATCCTTACACAACCCTAAATCTATCCACTCCACATCTCATGTAAAGACTAGAAAACCAATCTAACAAAATGAGAATCTAGGGATCGCTCTAATACCAATTGTTAGAGTGGGCCTCGTGGATAAGTATTTACAAACTTTTGACCCACTTATGCAGGGATCAATACCCATAAGGCTAAAAACCCAACCCCGATATCTAAAACCCTAATCTCATACATTAAGCTCAAATAATACATCAAGAAGATAGCTCAAGAAACAAACAAGCACAATTAAATCTACTAAAACAAATAGATAATAGATATATACCTTTGGAGCTTGGTTGCGCTCAAATCGAGAAGTTGAAAACTTGATCTCTATGAAAACTCTTTACGCAGATTTTGATCTCCTTTTTCCTCTGTGTTCTTCCACGCTATAACCCTCTTAGAAAACTTCTCAAAGAGAATAGTGGGATCTCCAAGTAGAAGAAAACCCTAACACTCTTATAGGAAACGAGAGGAGATCGAGGAGGAAGAGAGACAAACTTAATCAACCGCTATATATGTCATTAGTAGCAAGAAATTGTTTCCTTTTTTTGATACGTAAGGAGAACTATACAAATTCATGCCCTCATAAGAGAAAATTAAATTTTGCTAAATAAGGAGAACTATACAAATTCATTTGTCATAGTAATCGTTGATAGTGAATTAGTGATCCTTAGCTATAATAAGAAAAAAAAAAAAAAAAAAACCTACCACAACGAATTAGCTAAACAAATTGAACCTACAACAATGAATTAGCGAACTCCAATAGGTGGTGAGTGAAATGCACACTGTGAACGTGAATTATTAGATGAGTTGCGAACTAAGTAACCATTGATTCATCTAGTAGCAAAGGAAGAAGCAAATAACTATTAAATTTCAAAAACTATGATAAATTATCATACCTAGGGGGATATACCCAAATGAATAGGCCACTACACTGATACTTGTGATGCCTCTTTGATTAAACAATAGCTTAGATATCTCAATCTCACCAATCAAAGGGTTAAAATTGACATCTAAGAATGCCCTTATCTAACAAACACAAGCACACTCTTTCAAACTGAAAATTAAAATCATTATAATATTGCATTAAACAGGAAAGAAAAAATAGTAATATAGTAGACCTATTTTCAACTGAGGTTGATATCATTAATGTCATTCAAATCTTTTGCATCCAAATTATCAGCATCAAGAAAATACATCTGTAAAAAAAAAAAAATTTAGTATATCATAAGCACGCAAGGTAGTCAAAGGGTAGCACTCCAATAGTTTAGGTCTGAAGCCTGTTGATATGGCCGGGCATATTAAAGACTCTGACTTGCTCAACCTCATCTTTGTCCATTGCTATACTAAAAATATCCAATTAACATATTATATTTTTAAAAAGTTAGAAAAACAATAATCTCTGTTGGTAGAGAGAGTGTGATAATAAAAATAGATTACACTAAAATGACCAGGACATAGTGGCATGGTTCTAGCAATTAGGAAGACACGTTCAAAACTTTAGCAAATTTTGATACTTCACATTTTGTGTGTAAAATCCATGTGTCTGTGACATCCATTGCATCTGTACTATATCAAAGCCGTATCAGGGTATCATATGTCCTCACACCCACACTCAGTTGAAGTGGCACTTGTCCAAGTGGCCCAGAGGACTCATTGCACTATTCCAGGTGGCCCCAGATTATCATGTTTCCTACTTAAGATAAATCAACAAAGTTCACAGAAGTTAATAAAAATCAACATAAGTCCAATATCAGAAACTCATTTCTTCATGAGTAAAGATAACAGAAGAACCGAATGAGAAAACCATTTTGATATAGTTGGAAACATCATAAAATTATAAAAGAAGAATCAAAGAAGAAATCAACAAACTGCCTTAACCAAATGAACTAAGAAAACTGACAACAAAGGGGCATAACTAAATTTTGGAACACGGCTTATGAAGATGGATTACAGTCTCAATTGTAACAAGCTGAATACAGATGAGAAAGGGAAAGAAAGACCCCATTTGGCATTGTTCCCATGTTATTTCCAGTATTATGCTGAGACCAGTTTGTGTTGAGGCTATGTTGTGAAGAACTTGTTTGGTAACTATATGCTGAACTGTTTTGCTAAGAATATGTTGTGTGGAATTGTTCAGTGCTAATGGGGAAGTACAAAAAAAAAAAAACTCACACAACATCTGACATATAGTTTTCCATTCATCTCCAATGGCCTTGCTAATGGATCCCATATCAATGTCAGGCATTTAAATAAGTACAGAATGAAGCAAAGTATAATGAATTTTCATGTGATTAGTACTACTTACAACAAGGAAATTTTCATTAAATACTTACAGACGACTTTTAAAATACATGTGACCTGTCATGAAATAAATTAAGAGTCAAATAAACTTGAGCAGAATTCATAGAATCATAGTGAAATAATACCATGATTTCTAATTATAAATACAGAAAGTAATGAGATTTCTAATTATAAATACAGAAAGGAATGAGCTTTTAAGGATCACTCTAGTTAGCATGAGTTAATTAATTTCTAACTTTGTCTCTTACTGGAAATTCCTCGAACTCAGAAATAAAAACGAAGCCGGCACTTGGAGGCCTCTTAGTCTTTTGTTCGGATCCTACTTTGCCAGCTGTTTTGCTGCCTGGTCGTTTGATTTCTTCACAGATAACCTACATAACATCTGAAAAGAGAGATTGATGTGATTTAAATCAAAGCTACTAAAATAGTTGAAGATTACCAAAGCAAAACTCTATTCTTTGTAATCTCAGGAAGATGAACACATGAAAGCCTTAAAAATATTTATTCTTCTGGATTCAGCTTAGTACTCAAGGATCTAAAAGGGGTAATATACAGTTTTACTGCAAAATCCATTTACAATTTCGTCCTCATGACTTAAAGAATCGCATTAAACACTTATAATCTTCATCCTCATAGATTCATTCGAACTTGAATTCAATAAGGTAAAATTTTGAATAAGGAAAAACATTAAAGGTGGAGAATTACCCATAGAAAGAGCTTGAAACCCATAGAAAGAGCTTGAAACTGAGTTCCTCCATGTTCTGATACCTCTAGGGGAGAAGAATTATGCATATAAACTAATTGGATTAACTGATCTTTCATGCAGAGGAACTGGTGAGCTATATAAAACAAATATTGGTGAGCTATAGGCAGTGAAAAAATAGTTCACATTCGAAGTTTTGCATCACTAAATATGTATGCACTCAGCAGTCAGGAATTAGTATTTGTAAGCAATATGAATTAATAGTAGTTAATCCAATGCATGATCATCAACTGTACCAAGCATTTAAGAAAAGTTAGAAAAGAAAGATAAAGTTCTTCATACATGTGACATACAATCAAATATGAATAGATTCTTGCAGAAAGTGACAAATGTACTATAGATCTAGGATGATAGGATGGATCTGTTGTGCTCATTGTTACCACTATGAACATGTGCTGTGTATGGCAAAGTGTTGTGTGCAATTCTTTTCCCTTTTTTTTTTTTTTTTGGGTGTGCAATTCACTTGTAACATGTATGAGTCTACTTACAGGCATTTCCAAATAAGTGACCAGTACATGAGCAACTTGCGAATTCAATGAATTTCAAAAATAATTCAATAAAAGTTCGCTATGTGTGCACATATAAACACGAATCAAAAGGTTCATGCTTGACTATGCTAGTTTCCTCTGATAGGCTAAGATTTAACTTCAGTAGATAGAGTATCACATCAGATTATCTAAGTTTCGCAACTATAGAATCAAGGATAGAAGGAGTAAGATAGGGAAAAGGAAAAGCAGATCATTTATTATCTTAGGACTTGAAAATCCTATTGTTTCTTTGGAAATGGATGTTATCTTAGGACTTGAAAATCCAATAGGCAATGTTATAGTTTAATAAGAAGAATATCCAAGCCATACTGACCTTTGCAATATAGGCAAAACATTCTCTAGATACTAGTTTGCTGAAGCATGAACAGGTGTCGCTCGAATGGCCAGTGGCATAATACTCTCTCTTGCTCCACGCTCAATAATCCATATAAGTGTCAGGATCCTCAGCCTCGCACTCAAAAACACATAATACATGGCTTAGGCCAACTATACCGATTCAATAATCATTGATAAATGCTAAATGACATTCCAACATAGATTGCCAACACACACGTGGATTGAAGCAAACAAACAAGAGTCCTATGGAAATAAAACATTGACGTTTGTTATTTGTGGTAAATACAAAGTCATGCCAGTAATTGTTTCGAAGTTCTCTCTAGTGAATCCATCTTTGTTATGAGATAAGGTTCTCACCAAAACAACGTTAGTTAGAACCCTCTCTAAAAGACAATATCATAATTAAAAATCTAAAGACGCCTGTTTTCTCTCTTCCGAATTCCTCTTTTAGAGTCAAATCAGCATTATATATTACTTAAGCAAACACCTAATCATCTAATATTAAATTACTCAAGCAAACATCTAATCATGTAAAATTCAAGAAATAAGAAAATCAAATAAATAAATATAATTAAGATTACCAAGAAATATTAAGCAAAAATACTCAAGTCGCTATGGGACCCTTTCTCAATCAGCATTAAATTCAAAGAAATGGCCATCGTCTGAGTACAAAGGGCATAAGAAAACATAGTTTGGTTACTAGTTTCTGAAGTATATATATGGCTACAATCAGTTACCACCATATCCATCCATCATGGCCCATCAATTACTAAAATAAAGTAAGAAAACATGGCAATTGAAGAATACACTGCATTCATCGATTTTTCGCGTAGAATGCAATGATGCAAAAAAATCTACATGAGTATAATTATGAATTTTGAGAAAATTAATGCGATAATAGGATAATGCAAAAGAATAATTTCATGAAATCATGCAGTTTAATGAATTTTGACCAATTATGACTTAAATTCCAACATTGAATGTTGGAATAAAATTCAATGAAATCAAGTTATCCTAAATAAGTCCATAAATCTACATGAAATAATGACAATATGATGCAATTTCATGGACTCAATACGCCCTCCAACCAACATTTTGCAAAAGATGTGAAAAGGCGAAGTTAACTAACCTAACCTAAAAATACAAAAGAAAACTAATGCAAAAAACAAAAGCCACTTTCGCTAGCACTCTCAACTGCATTTAGCGTATGCAATAAGCCCTTATACCCCTAGTCTACCCTAGTTGACAAATTGTGGTTCGTGAGGTTTTGCCTTGAATATACCAACAAAACTCAAAAAACTAAAGAAATCAAAAGAAAATCTCAAAAAAAAAAAAAAAATTATAAACATTGGATACTCTCGATTCTCATAATAGTCAAAGCAAAGACAAATTTAAAATACGGTACACCAATCTCATCTTTGGAATGAAATTTTCAAAATCATGCTAAATATGATCGTGCACGATGAGAAAGTACGTATACATCAAAAAATAAGTGTTAAATGCTCCATTAGAACCCCCGTGAAAACGACTCAATCAAATAATCTGGTCCACCTAGACTTAGAAAAAAAAAAAAGAATTTCCTCTCAAGGCAACCATGATGGCTTTCGCACTATTATTTTTCAAAAGGCCGTGAAATTTCAGCGACAAGCTTCTCTCTTTCTTCTTTTTTATTTTCTCTTGATTTTTTTTTTCCTTTTCAACGGTCCCCAACAATAGGCAGCCCTTTTCATGTACCCGAATCAAGGGTGTACCCAAATCAAAGCGACCATGATGGCTTTCGCACTATCGTTTTTCAAAAGGCCGTGATTTTTTTTCCATTTCAACGGTCCCCAACAATAGGCAACCCTTTTCATGTACCTAAATCAAAACAACCATGATGGCTTTCGCACTATCGTTTTACAAAAGGCCGTGATTTTTTTTTCCTTTTCAACGGTCCCCAACAATAGGCAGCCCTTTTCATGTACCCGAATCGAGGGTGTACCCCAATCAAGGCAACCATGATGGCTTTCGCACTATTATTTTTCAAAAGGCCGTGACTCTTTTTTCTCTTCAACGGTCCTCAACAATAGGCAGCCCTTTTCATGTACCTGAATCAAGGGTGTACCCAAATCAAGGCAACCATGATGGCTTTCGCTCTATTGTTTTTCAAAAGGCCAGACTCTTTTTCCTCTTCAACGGTCCCCAACAATAGGCAGCCCTTTTCATGTACCCCAATCAAGGCAACCATGATGGCTTTCGCACAATTGTTTTTCAAAAGGCCGTGACTATTTTCCTCTTCAACGGCCCCAACAATAGGCAGCCCTTTTCATGTACCCGAATCAAGGGTGTACCCCAATCAAGGCAACCATGATGGCTTTCGCACAATTGTTTTTCAAAAGGTCGTGACTCTTTTTCCTCTTCAACGGTCCCCAACAATAGGCAGCCCTTTTCATGTACCCGAATCAAGGGTGTACCCCAATCAAGGCAACCATGATGGCTTTCGCACTATTGTTTTTCAAAAAGCCGTGACTCTTTTTCCTCTTCAACGGTCCCCAACAATATGCAGCGCTTTTCATGTACCCGAATCAAGGGTGTACCCAAATCAAGGCAACCATGATGGCTTTCGCACTATTGTTTTTCAAAAGGCCGTGACTCGTTTTCCTCTTCAACAGTCCCCAACAATATACAGCCCTTTTCATGTACCCGAATCAAGGCAACCATGATGGCTTTCGTACTATTGTTTTTCAAAAGGCTATAACTCGTTTTCCTCTTCAATGGTCCCCAACAATAGGCAGCCCTTTTCATGTACCCGAATCAAGGGTGTACCCAAATCAAGGCAATCATGATGGCTTTCGCACTATTGTTTTTCAAAAGGCCGACTCTTTCCTTTTCAATGGTCCCCAACAATAAGCAGCCCTTTTCATATACCCGAATCAAGGCAACCATGATGGCTTTCGCACTATTATTTTTCAAAAGGCCGTGATTTTTTTCCATTTCAACGGTCCCCAACAATAGGCAGCCCTTTTCATGTACCCAAATCACGGCAACCATGATGGCTTTCGCACTATTGTTTTTCAGAAGGCCGTAAATTTTTTTCATTTTCAACGGTCCTCAACAATAGGCAGCCCTTTTCATGTACCCGAATCAAGGCAACCATGATGGCTTTCGCACTATTGTTTTATAAAAGGCCGTGATTTTTTTTTTTCCTTTTCAACGGTCCCCAACAATAGGTAGCCCTGTTCATGTACCCGAATCAAGGCAACCATGATGGCTTTCACACTATTGTTTTTCAAAAGGCCGTGAAATTTCAACAAACTTTTCTCTTTCTTATTTTTTCTTTTCTCTTGATTTTTTTTTCCTTTTCAACAGTCTCCAACAATAGGCAGCCCTTTTCATGTATCCAACTTAATTTACTTATTTGTGGAAAAATCCACCCAGATGAACTAGGAAACCTATAAAACTAAGGTTTGGTTTTCCTTCATATATTCAATCAAGTCGATAAAAGAATGGGAATCAAAATTTCACATTTAAAGGTTTCGAAAATGTATACAAACTGTGTAATGTGAAAGGATCAGAGTTTAGCACTTTTTCAAAAAGATTTCTGCAAACAAAAACTCTCTTTTGTCTAAATTTTTGAGAATTCTAAAATTCAAGCCATCTTCCGTTTATTGAAAATTGTCTCAAAAAGTTTCTCTTCAAAACAATCTAAAAAGCCAAAGATAAACAGTAAAAATTCTTGTAAGAAATTTAAAAAACTTCCTAAATATAGAAAATAAAGCAAAAAGATGTGTGAAGATTGTCTAAAAATAGACAAGTGTGCTTGTCCCCACCCCCAAACCTATGATGAGCATCATCCTCATGTTATGCATGCAATGCAAAAGAATATAAAACATGAGGAATAAAAGTACAAGAGGTAAAGTGAAGACACCGGAGAACGTGAAGCTTTTTCAAACCTTGTCAACGGTTAGACAAAACCCAAAAAAACAAACAAAAAGAAAAAGAAATTACCCTACTGGAACACAACTAGGAATCCACCCGATTTCCAGAAAAAATTTAGTTGTATGCCCATTGTTACAAAGCTTTGCTGGCTATTTGCCATGCCCATAGCTGTCCAAACTGTGCAATTACCCCATTAAATTAAATAATTCAACTTGAATTGCGATTTTTTTCCTCAAATGGTGATATTTGCATTAAGTAGAGAGATGATGTTACATCAAAGAGCGTAAAAGCTCAACATCAAAAGGACAAAATTACAAAAGTACTATCGATCTGGTCTGAAAAGAAGATTCATACTTGAGAGATTTCATGTTAAGTCCTCTAAGTAACCAGGAACTGAAGGGTTGGTCGGTCATTCAACCTCATTACATATGCTATGGTACCTTATGTCTTCAGTCAGTTTTTGGTTTTTGCATAATAAAAACAAAGAAAATATAAATAATAACTTGAAAAATAAAAACAATGCTCCATGATGAGAAACAATAATCCGTCACAAAATAATGTTCACACAAGACCCTATAGAAAGCATAATTCCCAATAACCTTATAAAACTGCCATTGAAGGTATTAACTTAATAGACCATAAAACAAAAGGCATGTTACAAGTGAAACGGTCAAAGAACAAAGAGTAGTCCATAAATCAAAGGGATCACGGATATTCAAAGACATGAAGTACAATAGATACACATTCGATGCTAGAATGTCAGTACCGTGAGAAAGAACATCAAAATGAAGCCCAATCAAACAATAAACTATCAGGCGCCAGGCAGACATTTGGGAGCATGCATAGGCAGTCGTTAAATGAGACGTGGCAGTAAAAAAGTGCTTGGATCAGAAATTTTCAAGGAAAAAAAAACTAGGTAGGATCACAAAAGTTTTCTCCAAATGAAGACATTATTTCACCACCGTGTCCTACAATGTATCAATCATTTAAAATCAATATGAACTATGTCTTTTATTTTAGAATGCTTTAAAGCTAACAAATGAAGAAGAATATCCTCTGTAGACAGATGGCATGAGGAGACACCTATTGTAGAGTTCCCTCCAACATCTAGTTTGTCATTCACTCATATGTCAAGTATGTTACTAAGGAAACAAAAGAAAGAAAATCACACAGTTCAAAGTAGTTTATTTATATAATATTTAGCTAGACCATACATTAAAATCATCGAAACCTTACCGCTGCCACTTGTAACAATACTAGCAACACTACTTCCCACTGATATAACAAATGATATTCCATTAAGTATCATTCGCTCTATTAGCTATCTGAAATAAGAAAAAGAAACAAAAGAAATTATGATCACAAATCAATAAAACACGAAACTAGAATAGATATGGAAATGGAAGCATAATAAAATCCTGAAATAAAGCCAAGAGAAAAAACACTCTAAATACTTTTAATTCAAAAAAGATGCCCAAAATATAATAATCCACCAATATAAGATGAACTTTAGCAATAATACATAAATCACCTAAACCAAAATAACAAATGTTTTGTAAAAGAATCACGTTAGAAAAATTTATAAATGTGAATGAACATAAAGATATCAAAAGCAACAAAAGAAATTAAGAAAATAGAAATTGTTAAACACCAAAATACCGGTCAAGAGAACTGATGCAGCAGTTGGTTTGTGCCAAACAACATCCTTTAAATAAATAAATAAATAAAAGAACCGATGCAGCCTCAACTCTATAGAACAGTCCCGTAGCATATACAAATCTTAGGATTATACTACTAGGATCTAGTATCCTAAAAAGAAAAAAACACAAACAGTAGTAAGCAAAGACAAGCAAAGAAAAAAAGGAGCCTATGGCACCGTTGGGAAGTGCCCGACCACCAGGCCATAGGTTCTAGTTGAACTACCAGTTAAAAAGAAGACATGATGGGCAAAACACATTTGACAATTCAACCTTATTGTGCTTAGAATTACCCGTCCCGGCCATAGATATGCAAAACATGTCCAAAGGGTTTTTTTAAGCACCATATTTTTTCAATCCAAAAGCTACTCACCCCCTTTCTCATTATTCTAATGACCAAGAATCATTTGTAATCCAAATCTAACCCAAGTTCCATGGGCCATGCCTAGGTCTATTGGGCACAAGTCCAAGTCCCATGGTTGGCCTAACAGGCACAACTATATAATGACAGGATGACCATGCCTCCTCTATTACTACTTATTATAAATAGCTCTTCTATTACTTTCAGAGGTGAAATTGTTTGTAATGAAGTGACTGCATTTAACATTGTTAATGGGCAGACTGTTTTAATACCATAAAGTCCTATTTCGATGAACTGTCTGGCTTCCCTCGAACACAGATTGGGTTCACAACTTTTGACAGCACCCTCCATTTTTATAATATGAAGGCATGTGATTCTTTCTACTCTTGCATATATGATAAATATAGTTCCTCTTTCTCACTGTTTCTCTCGTGTGTTTTTGCTTTATGATTGTTAATATTAGCTTTAATAAAATAGATTAATTACCAATACAAAGTTTGTCTTTTTGTAACGGTCATCCTTGACACAAACTCAAATGATGGTGGTTGGAGACCTGAATGACATATTTGCACCCTTGCCAAGTGATCTTCTTGTCAACTTGTCAAAATCAAGAAGCGTAGTTGATGCTTTTCTGGATAGCATTTCAGGACAATGTCAACATAGAATCTACTTTTAGACCTGCTCTTAAAGAAGCATTTATGGTTATGGTATGCCATGTATTTAGTTCCGGGATTATTATAAAGCTGTTCAGCTTATAGTTTCTTGGACCACACCATCACGAAGGGGACCCAGTCGAGTATGAAGGGATCGGCGGCTGAAAGCCGTCGAAAACTTTGCCTTCATTTTTTGTGTATTGTTTAAGTTGAGAATTGACTTTTTTTTATTGTAAGTTCATCATACTATAAATCATGGTATAAAACTAAGGCTTGTAGTAAAAATTAACCATCCATATAATTTACTTTGCTACAGCCCAATCAATATAAAATGCATTTAAAAATAAGCAGAAAGATTTGATATATGGAATAATAAAGCATGGAGAAGCAAAACAAATTCACTACCTTGAAGATATTCCATACTACATGTGGAAACATAGCCATTATTAATGCGTCCATGTCGTTGTAACTCAAGTTTAACTTGGACAAAACAATCAAACTGCACAATCATCGGTACTTAACCGTAATGAAAAAGCACAAAAATCAAACCACATATATAGTACATTCTTTGACAATGAAAACATAAATGTTTAGTGAAAATTAATTTAACATGCAGGAAATTGGGATCTTGAAACATAATTCACCAATTTAGTGTAAGTGATGAACAGTGCTAAGTGTATGCATTCATGCGTCTTGGGAAAATATTAAAATTGGTTGCCGAGCATTTCACTGTCAGTTACTACTTCAAGTGCAGAATCTCTAACTTTTTCCCTCCTAATTTCTCAATTATAGTAGAACACAGTAAAACCAAAACAAAAACTCAAAATGTGGAGATCTAAAAATGATCTTTAAAAAAAAAAAATTCTCACTCAATTGAATTTGAATGAAGGGAAGATGGAAAATGAATATCCACCCATCATTCAAGTAATTCAAATCCTTGGCTTCGACATGTTTAATAATCATTCGGTGGAGCTCATTTGACCATGAATTCCTCTCTATTATGTGCAAACAAACAAGCTCCCTAAGAAATTATATAGAGACAAAAATAAAAGATTTAAGAAATATATCTTTTTTTCACATATCATAAATTTGGTTAGTGTTGTGGACTACTGAAAGTAAAAACCTGAGCAATGCTCCTAAAAATGCAATATTCTGTTTCAAATACTGAGAGCCTAATTGCTGATTTTTCTGAGAAGGATAGCAATGATGATAATAGAGAATCTTGCGAATGGGTTAGATGCATCGATAGGGAGGAACCTTCCTAGCAACACGTTTAGACAAATGAAAGAGGGGACCCTATGCTCTCTAAATCAAATGATCAAAATAAATCAAAAAAATCAAAAACATTGTATACACAATAACAAACATGCTGGATCAATATAATCTTCAACATATATCTGACATCAAAATTCTAAGGAATATGAAAGCCTAACAAAAACTTATAAGCAATACAATGGAAATAAAAGGTGCTGAACTACAAAAAAAGCCTGTTATTTAATTAATTCTGCAGCTCAAAAAAGACTATAGTGGTCACATTTTCCACATGTTATGGAAACCACTTACCCAATATCAAGAAATCAATATGCAAACACATCAAATAAGATGAAACAATGCGTTGATGTACTCTCTCTCTTCAATCAAGTCTTATGTGCTAATGTTGACAACAGCACATCCAATAGCCTTGGTGGGATTGAGCACCAACGCCATTCCAATCTTCCTAGCAACACCAAACATACCATACAAGTATGCATTAAGTTAATTCAAGGAAGTACAACGATGATATTGTGGACAACTTGAAAAAGGAAAAACAAAAAATAAACAAAAAAAAAAAAAAACAGTTCCCATCTGCAAATGCAGCCACAGGACTAATAAATCTTTTTTGTTACGAGTAAAAGTATCATCAATTTGGGTCATGGACAAAATATATGACTTCATTGATAATATATTGATATAGTGAATTAGGAACAATATTTTTTGTTGAAAATTAAAAGTTGCTAAAAAAAAGCATTTCCTAAAACTATTATCTAATGCATACAATTAATATCTCGGAAGTTAGGACAAATATACAGTTGTGGTCATTAATCTGAGCAATGGACAAAAGATATGACTTGATTGATGATCTAGTGAATTATGAACTATTTGTTTTATTGAAAGTTAAAAGTTGCTTGTCAAATAAAGCATTTCCTAAAACTATCATGTAGTGCATAAAATTATTATCTCGGAAGTCGGGACAAATATGCAGTTGTGCCTCCAAACTGTAGTGAGC
This sequence comes from Umbellularia californica, assembly GCA_028538565.1. NCBI lineage: Eukaryota > Viridiplantae > Streptophyta > Magnoliopsida > Laurales > Lauraceae > Umbellularia > Umbellularia californica. Next base: position 79,114,549 of record JAPQWN010000002.1, read on the forward strand.
AACCCACAATTTATTATCAGTGGAGATAAGAATGGCAAGGCCCACTTGGAATTCCCACTGCACAAGAAGCAAATGTTCAAATCACGAAAGAAGGAAGAAGACAAAGGCAAACGTGACTGTACTTGGCCTGGCATATATCACTTTTCCATTGATGCTACTGGTGCTGATGCAGCATAAAGACGAGCCTTATAGTGGGAATCAACAATATCACACCTAAATGCCTTGTTTGAACCACATTACAGTAGTATGGAGCCCGATCCAAAATCACATAATCCAGATGAAGTTAATGGGACAACATATCACACTAACACTCAAGAATCAAGATACTCATTCGCAAGGAGCAAAGGCCAGATGAAGAAAAGTAAAGATATGCGAGGAAATACATATGTAATTCCCATTCGTTTAGGATTGTGGTTGGATTTGGAAGAGAAAAATACAAAGTAATCAATAAATACGACAGAGATAGCTTATTGTAGATGAAACCTTCAATTATTTCTTTTAAAGACTTATCAAAACTAAAGATTTGAGATAAACAAAATCCATTAAGGGATGGGTATGCAATACATTGGTGCCAACAACTCAGCAGAAGTTTATTCCCAAGAATCAAAATCAACATACATGATTTTTCCAATACCATATTCATGAAAATGACAAAAAGTTTGGAAACAAAAACTATTCTGTTCACCAAGATATGAGAAAAGAATTTCTTCCTAATAAAATTTTTCAAAATTAGTAAATACATAAGACAAACAAATCCATTAGAATGACACAGTACTTCAATGGTAATGCGAAATTAAATAAATGCTCAAAAAATAAATAAAACTGTGTTGAACCGGAGCCTAGAATTACATACCTGAGGACGAGGGTATCCTCCAATAGGCCACCCAATAGGCCGTTTCACATCTCTTGGTAGAAGGGTGTGCACCTGTTCTATTCCACACCTAATTCTCAACAAATAAACAAATAAATATGGATAGGTTTTTTCTAAAGGAAAACAGAGAAGAAAAAGAAAACGGCTAACAAAATATGAAACATACTAATAGATACAATACTATCCATAATAACCAGTGGAAATCTACCTAGGCTCTTCAGCAATAAAATCAGGATGGCTGAAAATCTTTGCAGCATTGTGTCCTTTGTTTGTTGGATTTGGTTCGCCAACTGGTGTGCGTGCATCACAAATCACTGACAAACAAAAAAGCATACACAGAAAAATATTAAAATAAATAAAATGGTTAAGAAGAATCATAATAATCAGAGAGACTTGTTAGTATTAAAGGAAGGATGAAGTTTTGCCTTTGGCTCATACACTGAGACTTGATGTGGGCGAAAAATTAAATCGAAGTTTTTTCAGTTAGACTGATAACCCCAAATTACCATTTACAACATTAATACATTTTTAAATGTACACATGAAATGCATGACTTTATATCAATATCTCCTACATGCGTATGCTACCTTGTGCTAAAATAATATAAACCTAAGTTGTTCGGTGTCGTTTGTTGTTGTTAGGTCACAACTAAGATTGCAATTCCTTAACATTGTTGGGTGGGTGGTGCACAATGATATGTGGGCCTCATAACATGGTCATATATGTAGGAATTATACTTTGATACATTCACTCTCATTCCATTGGTATTGTCCAGCATAGATCATGGAGTCCAACCTTTATCGAGCAGACTCGGATTCACCAAAAATGGTCCATGTTGAACCCAAACTAAGATTCATGTCCTAAATCCTTATTAGGCCTAGTCTGAGTAAAATCCTTTGACAGCCCTACTGCCAGGATATCCAAACCAAACACATGTTCTACTTCAGGATACAAAAACATGCACTGCACCCAAATAAAATTTAAAGACAGCATTCTTTGAAAAAAGAAAAAAGAAAAAAGGACCAGGAAAATCATCAATAGGAACCTCCCATAAACCCAATAATTGTCAAAGACATGGAAAGAGAAGAAGACCTCTATCAGAACCAACATCCTCTCTATTGAGTTCAGATTTCGTCAATCTCAGACCAGATTTGAAAACCTCAACAACACACACACGCGATATATATATATATATATACACACACACTCTCTCTCTCAGAAGATAACCACTCAAAATCAATAAGCAAGACAGGATAAAAAAAAAAAAAGAAAAGAAAAGAGCACAGAATCTAACACATTCAACTTAAATCAATCAGTGGGTTAAAAGAGCAACAAGTTAAGCCTTTGTCAATGAATTAGAAAAAAAAAAAAAAGAATAACCGCTACTATTGAAGGCCGAGAAAAAAAAAGCTATCCCGGAGTGGAATAAAGAAGAAGAAGTGTTAGGACAGAGGGACCAATCTATTCTATGATATGATATGATGGCTTATGGTCCACCCCAAGTGCATAGGAAAATGGGTGCCCCTCTGTCTCGTTGGGTATATCTAGTTTAGCCCATAACCTGGATTCTGGAAAACCTTAGCAAGCAATCGCAATGTTCTACTGGAAGTTCATCCATGATAAAAACTAATAAAACAAAAAATCATTTTCCTCAAACCTTGCTCCATCCAAACTAGCATCAACATTGAGCATGCAGAAACACATATAAACACTTCTCATCATAAAAATCAGAAAGGAAACTGTGCAAATAATAGCCAAGTCCATATCTCCACTTCTGATTCTATATTTTAGTAGCATTTGTACAATTTATATAGATCATAACTCTATTAATATTTACATTTTTTTTTATTAGAACAACTATAATTATCATTGTATACTAACTCTTTAAGATATATTCATATACATTTATGGGGGTGTTGGTATAGCTTTTTAGTATCTGTTTAGAACATCAACATCCATGCTGTGTCAAAGTAACACTTGGAAGTTGTAATGACATATCTAAACAAGTCTAACTTTGGTCATCACCACAAAAGGACCATAAATGAAAGAACTGAATAAAATCTAAAAACAGTCTGCTCAATCTCATCATACTCTGACTATAAACACACCAACCCTGGTAGAAACGCATTCATCAAAAAAAGTGAATAAATTTTGTTAATCAGTAAAATTAAAAATTGCTTCTGATTTCTTATTGAAACCCCAATTACATACAAAGAGAGTAGAAGAAGAGATGTGTATATATATACAAACTAGAGAGCTATTGCAAATGATAGATAGGATTAAAGGAAAAGGGAGAAAAGGATGCAGGAAGGGATTTGGAGAGTTGAGGCTGCCTGAAAAGAAGTGGAAGAAGGTTCGGTTGTTGTTGTTGGAACGGTGGGATTATGTAGAGGAAATGCATACATAGATATCGAGAGACATAAAGCCATCTCCTCTTCATTTATTCCCTTTTCTTTTCTTCATTAAACTAAAAAAAAATGCAGAGGAAATGTATTTCCTCTAACAGATCTATGAAAAGGCACCAAAAAACAGGGATTTTCAATAATACCAGCTCATAAGACCAGAAAATTCATAACTTTTTCATGAGCTCGATCAGATCTAACCAGATATACGTCTAGATCTAATGAAATCTATTTAGCTGAATTAAACAAAACAGTACCAAAAATGAGGGAATTCTTACAGATCTATCACAAAACCAAATACACTGATACAAAAAATTTGAAAAAATTAAGCAAAAAATGTAAATCTAGGGCTTCTTATGTAGAAATTAAGAAACATACGTACAAATAACAGTCATAAAAAAAAAAAAAAGAAAACAAAAGAAAACAAATCCCGCATCTGAGGCTTAGTTCTGAAGAATCTCTCACATCAAACCAAGAAAATTTTAGTAAGAAAGAAAATCAAACCTATGAAAAACAGAGGAGAAAAACGGATCAAGAAAAGAGGAGAATAGCCTAAGGAATCAACAAACAAACAAAAAAGAGGCATGAAAGAAAGAGGAAGAGAAACTCACCTTGCTACCCCTGCGAGGGTAAAGAGAGGGAAAAAAAAAAGGGACGAGACGAGGGGAGAGAAGCTCAGAGAAAGAGGAGAAGATCGAGGCATTTCTGTGACAATATATAGACAATGGAGCGAGAGAAAGTGAGAAAAAAGACCTAAAAAATGCAGAGGAAATGCCAGCAGCAGATGATGATGATAAAGAAACAAGAAGTAGAAATTCACAAAATCTACCTGGTTCTCTCCCAGTCCAAGCTGAATAACAACGTTCAGTTTGTCCGATGTGCGACTGAAGAAGCCCTAGAGGAGATTTGGGCAGGCGCGAGGGTCCATCGCGGGGAGAGATGGCGCGAGAGCTGGTGCGACGGATTTTGACAGAAGGAGAAGGAGAAGGAGAAAGGGAAAGAGAAGAAGAGCGATTTTTCTTGATGTAGAGCCGCAAACTCGTGCTAGCTTTGGAGAAGATGAACAAAAAAGGGAGAGATGGGTCTGCGCCTGGTATAGCAGAGATGGTTTTTTTCGGAGATGGTGGGAGAGGGTGAGAGCTGCGTGATGGAGATGAAATGAGAGCGAGAGAGGGAGACGAGGGAGAGAGGGATCAGCGAGGGAGATTAGGGCGGGTGCATGAGAGAGATGGATTTTTTCAGATGGGCTTTTCTGGAGATGGTGGGAGAGGGTGAGAGCTGCGTATGGAGAAGACGACCGGAAAAGGGGCACCAGTTTTCTTCAGTGGGATGGGTCTGCACCTGATAAAAGAGATGGGGTTTTTTAGATGGGTTTTTGAGATCAACAGGGAGGGATCTGCGTGCGTTGATGGAGAGGGGTGAGGTCTGCGTGAGTGGTGATGGAGATGATGCCAATGAGGGAATGGAGATGGAGATGGTGAGGGAGACGAGGGAATGGAGATGGCGATAGTGAGGGAGATGAGGGAATGGAGGTGACGTGAGAGTGAGAGAGGGAGACGAGGGCCAGAGAGGGATGAGCGAGAGCGAGGGATATTAGTGGTAATGCACCGCCATGAAAATACTTGGAGCCCACTCCATACCACTGCGTAAAATCAATACGATGTGGCAATGCAAACCTAAAACCTTGTATCAGAAAAAATTGTAACCACAAAGTCTAAGGGGCTGTTTCTTTAAAAGAATTCCTACATGAATTCAGGATGTCTTGAAATTTAGAATTTCTGTCAGGAATTCTTTGTTCCTTTACCAGAATTTGCTGGCATTTAAAATTCTAGGAGTTTGAAATCCTTCAAAATGCAGGATTTGGAATACCATACGAGCAAAGAGGATTTGGAATACTGGGTTCTAACGGGAGTATTCCTACCGACAAAGAAATCTTTCGGCAAAGCCAACGGTCATCTGCTTCCTTCGTTTTCCAGCAACGGCAACGGATCCGAAGGTGTGAATCTTCTACAGCCGCACCCCCTCTTCATTTTTCTGTATTTCTTGTCTTTTCTCTCTATTTCCTTGCTTGTTTTATTTTTTAGGGTTTTTTAATGTGATTGATTCTTCTCTCTATTTCCTTGCTTGATCTGTTGATGTTGTGATTTCTTTTGAGATGCATGATTCTTCTTCTTCTTCCTGATTTCTGAATGGAGAAAGCGTGCAAATCAGGAGGATTTGTTCTAAATGAAAAATCCCAGATCTGTGACCCACCACAATTACCCCTTTGATCTGTTGATGTTGTGATTTCTTTTTAGAAAGCGTGTTGTAATTCTAGTTGGATTTGGCTGACTGGAACCAGTTGTTAAGGCGTAGCAACCTAAAAGATGAGGGCTGTTTGTAATCATGGAAGGCCCAAGGTAGGCCTCTCATCGATTATCATGAAGGTGCTGTGGATGGTTTTAATAATCTCAGTTCTGGCCTCCATGTGCTACAATAATGCCTTGGTGGATACAATTAGCAATTTAGCAAAATGGGACGGATGTGTGTTACTCAATGGATGGGCTTTGGGCTAGCAAATGTTGCATTTTACATGCATAGCCCTTGGCTGCATGGCAATCAGTCTACTACCAGTGTAATGATGAATGGGACGGAGATATATTATGGATGAAGACTGCTATATAATCTTTGAGATTGGTTGGGCTAGGCACTGTATGAGTTTAAAGAAATGTTTGCATTGCTGGGCAAGTTCTATCTCTCTCAAAGGGGTAGGATACAAATGGGTGTTTTCCAGGGGAGGCCAGGGAGTTGGGAGGATTGAGTTGCATAGTGAAAACGGGGGATTTTCTTGAATGAAATGGGTAACCCAACCATAGATTCTTGATCATGAATCCACTGGTGTGTTTTTTTAGCTACGGAATGGGTGGTCCTACAATACTTTTCTTTGGACCATATATCATTAAAGAGAGCTTGGATGGGGACGGTCACCTTAATTCACCGATGCAATAATCTGGTTCAGATTTTAGAAATCACTTGCACTGCAAAAAGTCCCTGTAATCTTTGAAATATTGGAGCAAGACATAAGCTTTCCAGATATTAATGCTTATCTAATGCATATGGAGATAGCAAAATTATTATTGCAGCATATTTGCTAGGTCTTTTCCAACGAAGAGGGCTTCTTTAGTTGGAGGTGGCTTCCTTAATCCTCCCTGTACCCATGTTGGAGGAAGAGTTTCTTGCCTTCTTGTTACAAAAAAAATCCTTTTCCATATATATTCCTATTGGTGTTTATTTGGTTTTTAGATTTTGCCTTGTGAATCTATTTGGGTTTATCTGATTTTCATAGTGCCACATCTGTTAGGGATCATGAAACAGAGATCTGGGATATGGATATTCTTTTTCCTTCAATGTTTTGTAATACGAAACAAGTTCTTTAGGAAAATATATATATATATATATATATATATATATAACACTCCAAACAAGGATAATCCGCATACACTGATACAACGAGGCCCTAAACTTGATGGGCATACAAAAGCTTGGAATTTCAATCCCCTGTCTTGCTTTTCTTTTCAGCATACACAAAGAAGAAATAGAAAGTGATGACACTGGTAGTGCCGGCCAAAGTGTAGACAAAGTGTTTCTTGCTTGGCTCACTCAAACAATTGCTTGGCTCACAGTAGCACTCATGTAGCATGAGTCATAGTTCTATAATCTTAATTCAACAATTGACAACCACATTATATTCTTATCAAAAGACCATCTTTGTATCGTATGATCAAGATACAACACATTGACAATGTAGTTAATTTGGTATTTTCTTATTGCAGGATTGGGCCTAATTAAGTTGGCTTATTCAAAGCTGTAGTCTTAGCACTCAATGGAAGGTATCAATTCTTATTTAACTTTTTTCTTTGATTTAATGTGATACTAATGCTTCCATGATATGTATAATTCGTAACATTAATCGTTTGACTATAATGTTATTTCCACCTCTTGTTTTACTTGTATCGGTTATTTTATTTTGTTTGGATTATTCTGTTTGTACATAAATGACCTTCTCAATTACATTACAACAGAATCCTTAAAATTACGTTTAATATCTGCTGTTGGTGTCGCTGTGGCCGTATGTTGTGTGTTGGCTGAACGATGGCTAACATTACAAGAGGAGCAAACTAGAAAGAAACGTCGCATTTCATATTTATCAGGCAAAGAGTGGGTAGAAGAGCTTCTGTCAAGTGAGGGCCCTCAATGTCATGAAAACAAATGATGAATTCATAAATGATGGCTTTCGTACCCAGACACCTGGGTTGGATGATATGGATGATGCCAACTTGCCTCAACATAGTGTAACATCACCAAGGTGAACACCTCGACCATTAAACTAAACTGGTACCAGCAGAACTTCAAAGAAGCAAAAGTCAGTGGAAAGTGAAGAAGTGAGAGAAACGTTGGATAAAGTTGCAAATGCTGTCATTAAACTTGCTGAAAGCGTAAACCCACTCGAAGGCTTGATTTCACGAGTTAGTGAAGTTGTGACTGCACATCCTCTTATACCTGAGGAAATGGAAATACTAGTTCTTGACTTTCTTATTAGTAATGACAGGAGGGCATATGCTTTCTTGAGCTTGAATGCTGAGAAGCAGATAAAATGGCTGGAGACAAATTTCCATCCGAAAAGATCAAGCCATGCTCCATGAATGGGAAGTCTTTCAGTATACATTTTGGTCCATATGAATGGATGACTTTATTAAACCTTGTTAATGTCAAGCTGTTAGCTGTTAAAGTACTTTTTATGTCTTTTGGATGATTTTGTAGATATATTTTGTATCTTTGATCAGCTTTCTGTCTTATGGATTACTATATAAACCATATTAGGTAGGTTTTGATGGGCTAACATATTTTGGATGTGTGAGATTGATAGTGTGATCTTTTTTTTTATTGACTTTGGGTGCATGTAATTCATTATGTAGAATTTCCAATCTATTATGTTAGCATTTCAATGATTTTTTTAGATGCTTAAATTCTGGAATTATGTGGGGACCTATATATATATGTGGGCAATTTACATTTGAATTTGTACAGTACTAATACATACAGAGTTGAAATTCCAGGTAGAAATTCTTTAGCTATGAAACAGGGAATTTGTGGAGTCAGAGAATTTAGAATTCTCAGACAAGAATTCAGGCCTTTGAATAAAACAGGGAATTCAAGATTCCAGAATTCAGCAGTATTTCAAATGCCATCATTTAAAATTCCCAGACAAGCACCAGACATGAATTCTATGAATTCTAGTAAAGAAACGGGCCCTAAATGAGACGAAAAAAAAAAAAAAAAACAAATACCACACACCCCATTGATTAAAAAAAATTCCCACTCATTTATGCGGTCAATCTCATACAACATAGAACAATCGACACCTCACTCACTCATTATATTCCATACTAATTATAAACATACAGCAACACGAAATCAAATTCTCTTACCCAGAAGATAGCTCCATCAAATTAGCAAAACAAATAGACATGGCTATGGCTTTGAGATCCTTAATTGCTTTATGTTTGAGCAAGAAAGGAAGGAAAAAAGGGGTTTGGGAGATGCCCTGGTGTTGTCTTCGAGATGGCGTTATGATCATCGCAGTAGATTGGGGATGAAGATGAAAAGGGGTTGAGGAGAACATGGGTGGTTAGGTCATTTAGATTGGGTAAATCTAGAGAGGGGAATAGGAAGAGGTCTTTGTCTTGTTTTAGGCCGCTGCAGGAGATGCAGAATCGAGAGTAGAGAAGAAGCATGTTCCTGTGGCATTCAGAAAACATCAAAGCCAAAGCTTGGATTGCATGTAACTGGACCACCATCACCAAGCAGCAGAGAAAAAAGCAGGAGGCAAGCGACGAAGCAGAGGCGAAACACCCTTTTTTTAGCGGGCCCATAGCTGGTGTCTCTTGTTGTGCACTCCATTTGGCAAATTGGCTAGTGCAGAGAACTTTCCTGAAGCAGGGAGAAGCATCATAGTTATTGGAAGCAAGAGGAAAGTTGGTTGAGGAAGGAGACAAAAGTGCAGAAAGGACAAAAGGAAGGAGTTGATGACAAGCAGGTGCGTTTATATATGATATAGATATAATTATAGATATAGATATAGATATAGAAAAAATGAAAGTGGTTCTCCAATATAATAGATTAAAAATGATGTAAATAGATTATTGAAGAAAACATGCATTTTATAGAAACTGGATGATTCCTCAATTTACTACAGGTATTTTTGTTTGCATCGGAAAGGTATATTAAAAAATTTCTTACAGACCTAAAAAGGTGTAATAACAATCATAGCTTGGCCCCTATCTGCCACCATTAATTTCATGCCAGCAACAGTATAAGGATCCCACATTTCAGTAAACTCAACCTTCCATAAAAAATCTTTAGTTCATCTAAAAAAACCCACACTACTCCCATCCAGAAAAGAGAAATTCTTCACCTTTGCCACCGAAAACCAATTTATAATCACAAACTAAGCAAGCTAACTTCTTCCTTGAACAAATGAGGGAATAAAAGAATAAAAAACTAAGAATAAAAGAAACATGAGTCAAAACGATCATCTACTTAACTTTGATTCTCATCAAAAACCTCAAAACAGGAACACCTCTTTGATCCTTCACAGATAAATGAAAACAACAAAAATGGTGGAAGAAATCCTAATGCATACATGCCAAAAAGGAAATTTTGGTGGTGATTAGAGCAAAATAACAAGAACCCATTTGAAACAATCAATTTCTAGAATCAAATAAAAGAAACTTCCATACTTTATGGAGCTGCAGTTTTGCTTAGAATTAGTAAAGATTGGGATTGGTTCATCACATTGAGTACTTCTGATTATCCAAATGTGACTCAGGATGGTAAGTTTCTACCCAAACTGCATCTTGTTTTCATTTATTTAGCTTACATAAGGGTGTTTTTGGATTGGATGTACATCAAGTTGTAATTCAGTAATCGATTTGAACATTTTGGTAAAATAGATAGCTGTCCTTCTGTGGGATTCTATGTTACCCTCTTTGTAATTTCAACTATAAAAATTAAAATTTGGGATGGAAAGGGGGGAAAATGAATTATATGTGATGTTTTTCTCCTACTACATTGCATCAAATAATGCAGTATTCTTGCATCATCATCATCACTAGAGAATTAAGATTTCCACTATAGAATTCAACGTGTTCCTGCTAATGCGTTTCATAGTATCTACGATTTTAGGGAAATCAAGGTGATCCCCCATCCATGATGGATGGGCCTTCATATATATGCAATAGCAATTATCTGCCAAATAAAAATCATTAGTACACTATAACTAATCAATGCATATTATCTGTCAACAGTCCCTTGATAGGTTTTGTAGAAGTCCCACAGTTTACGCTAGACCTTTTATAGGCCTTAGTGGTTCTGTAAAGGTTCCTCGGAGACGGAGAGAGAGATAGGTGGTGGGAATTTAAAAAAAAAAAAAAAAACCAATAAATGTTGAAGTGTTCTTGATGTTTATTATGGCAAAATAATTAAGAAAATGAAGATCATGAGTTCGGATTTACATTCTCACCTCCCCTAACCCCATGTCAGCCAGACTTCACCTCTTTACTAATCCTTTGGTGGAGCTTATTTGACAATGGATTCATATGTAGTCAATCTCTATGCTCTTATGTATTCAATTCTAAGTCCAACAAACAGGCCCCTTGTGATTTTTAGATATTTGAAAATAAAAGGCCTCGATTGCTATCAAAACTCATAAGAACATAAGTTAGAATGCTTTTGAGAGCTTTTTATAATTCAGTTGTCAGTTCCATGCATCTAACATTAACATATCCGAATTCAAATTTCACACCAATTATGAAACCAAGCACCCTTCCTCGATGCCCACAGATAAGTGGGTAGATTGGTTGTTTTCCCTCCCAAATCAGAAATTGTTGCATTTCAAGTCAGCCAGAATGGAAAGGACTTGATTAGAGGGTAAAAGCATACTATCAAAGCTGATTTTTATAGTACCAAAATCTCTCAACACCTCACAAGTCCTTTTGTTTTTAAAAAAATTAGGTTAGGTGAGTTGCTTGGAAATTGTGGCAATCCAAGCATATTCCCAGTTAGGATCCTCAGAATGCAGTTGCCCTACACTCAATTACCTGAAAATATAAATAATATATTGCATGACTCCAACTTAGCAATAAATAACAAAAATGAAATGCTCCCAATGCTGTCACCAAGTAGCATTCCAAATGCCCATGGCCCATCTAGCATTTGAAATACTATAATTTTGAGAATCCTAGGGCTAAAAGTGACTTTTTAGGTGGATAGGTATATAGAATTCCAGCGATGAAACAGCATTTGGAATTCTAGAATTCTGAGACTCCTAAAGGCTAAAAGTAACTTTTTCAGGTGGATTGACATACAGAATTCCAGCAATGAAACACAGCATTTGAAAAGGTAAGGAGACAGCATTTACATCATTCCCAACATTCCAAATTCTTTTCAAAAATACCTCCAAAGAAAAAAGGCCCTACAAGAGATGACTTTGCCTCCTTAACCATCTATGCACATTCCTCATCATTTCATTTGGAACTTGGTTACACCGAGGGCTAATGCTAATGCATTTTTCTAGTAGATCTTTCTAACAAAATCTAAATTTTCAATAATCTTAAAGAAACGATATTTTCCTTATTTGCTTCCCCTGTAGGTTTATGGATGAAACAATCGAGCACCTTTACAATCATAGTAACTCCACACTTATTCATCCCATCTTTGCAGTCATATCATGCTATCTTTGTAGCTACTGTGTCCTTTTCTTCTAACAGTCCCACGCCCTTTTTTAAGGGTCTATTTTAGGTTGGTATAGCGGAATGCTCTAAGTACAAGCCAAATATTATGTAAAATTAACCTTTGGCCATGGAATGGGATCATGGATCGTGGCGGAAAAATGAATAAGAGGATCTATAAAAGAAATGTTGCTAAGATCATTAAGTAAAAAGAATACGTGGATTTTCAGTAGGCCATAAAATAAGTAGTTTAAAGAAATCTCCTCATTTGACTTAGAGAGAGATCAAATATGATCGTTAATGGGAACCGTCATCAAAAGTAACAACTAATTAAGTCAACCAAAACTAGGCCACGCAAATACCTAGACCATCTGATGTAGGTGGTAAAATGACATATGATAAAGGTGTACCCTGACTTGAATGACAAATGACACTGCATCAAATAGAGCAAAAATTCCAGTAATTAGAGGAGTAAAGATGCTTTACACTTGTGTTAGGCCACATCAGATTGCGGTTGATCATAAAATTGCCACAAACAGCGTGAATCCGCTACACCTTCCTAGAAGGAGGTAGAGATTGTGAACAAGGTAAGGCATTAATGCCGAAATTAGATGTCTCATTCTCATATACTATAATAGAGAATCTAAATGATTGAACTAAGATTTTTTCGGAAAGAAAGAAAAATCATCTACAATCATTTAAATAAAAGGTGAGAGCATGCTATATGACTCTATATGAAGAAAAATAAATATTCTAAAAACTAATCTTACCCCATAATCTATGTCAAACCCATTAATTTGAATGCAATCACCATGTTCTTAACAGATACACAAAAAAAAAAAAACACACACACACACACACACAAAGGGCAATTAGAATCAAACAAAGCGAAATCACCACATTCAAAATTCACATAAACAAATGCATATATTCACAACAAGAACCCTCTTATATCCAAAGCCGAAATGAAAATAAGAAAAATTTGTCGGAAAAAAAACAAGGCAAGATCAAGAAATCTACACAATGCATAATAGAGAAACTAAAACATACAGCAGTAACAGATTTGTTGTTCGGATTCTTCTCCTTGAGCTGCTTTCGAAACTCCTCCCTTCAATAAAAAAAAAAAAAAAGCGAAACTAACATCAGAAAAACACAAAGCACAAACAAAAACGAAACAGAAACCACACAAACAGAAGAGAAAAATCAAGTTACATGAAAACGAAGAAAGCACTTGCTGGCGGATCCTTGGCCAGTTTCTCCTTCTTCACAAGCTTCCTGCTCGTCGCCTCCTTTCTTTCCTCTTCACATAAAGCCTTCAAACACAGAAACACACACACACACACACACACACACACACACACACACACAGAGAGAGAGAATCAATTAAATCAACGAGAACAAAGGAATACTGAAAGAAAGCTAAACAATGACATCGAGATCTAAGTAAGAATTAACGAAAAGTTGAAGAAATCAGAGAATCAACGAAAAGTCAAAGAAATCTAAGAATCAACTAAAACCCGAAGAAATCTGAGAATCGACGAAAAATCCAAGAAATCTGAAATGCTGTTGGCTTTATTGGACGAATGTCCTTTGATTTTCCTCCTTTCATTGCAGGAACTGGTTCGAAAAACTATCAGATTTGTGAGATGTCGTAGAATATCGAAGAGGGATCGAGAAGAAGAATAAGACGACGAAGAGAGAGAGTACCTGAGTTAGGGTTTTCGAGCATCGAGGGAGAGAAAAAAAGACTATGAAAAGGGAGAGGATGGAAATGTGGAAATGTGGGTTTGGGTGGGATTTTGAAATCTTCTGACACGGTAGCGATCTTTGTTCTAGAAGCCTCATTCGTTGATCCATTTTTTTGCGCTTGTGCTTCATCGTTGCCGTTCAAAGCAGGGCTTTTTGATGATTTGGATCGTCCGTGCTTTGGGTGGACCACCTTGGAGCATTACTTAACAGGGGTGTACAAAAAAATCCATCAATTCGTAAAACTGATCCGATCCGATCCGTGGATTTTTAACTGAAGGTAAACGGATTAGTAACGGATTAAGAATCTTGTAATCCGATAGCAACAGTTGGGTAGCAGATTTCACCCTCAATCCGCGGATTCAATCCGATCCGATCCGTTGACATTAAATATAAATAAAAGAACTTAAGGGGCCTAAATATAAGTTAAGAGATCTAAATATAAAAGAAGAAAAAAATACAGGGGTCAAAATGTAATTCATTTTTATATATAAGAGTTCAAGGTTTTAATAGATGGAATGTGATTTTTATGACTTTAACAATATGTTTGGATTTATTTGTTGATTGGATCTCTTTAGGTTGTCATGTAGATAATAAAAAAAATAAAAAAATAAAAAAATAAAAAAATAAAAACCACCTCTTTGTATTGATCAATTGGGTAGCTTCCAGGACAAAAATAGATATTTGTATTTTTTTTGGATTGTTAGCTTGTATGTTAAAACTCTTTACAACATGTTTGATCTCTTTCTTTAACATTAGATTGAATGGATTAAACCGATCCGGTCCGGTCCTCCACGGATAGGATTGGATCAGTTTTTAACAACCACGGATTAGTAATGGATTCCAAATCCATCAATCCATAGGTAACAGACTAGTGGCAGATTCGGCCTAATCCGCACCAATCCGATCCTTGTACACCCCTATTACTTAGTATAAAATTTCATTTTTATATGCCCCTACAGATTTATTCTTATCAGGAGCCCACCTATATTCATTCTCATAAGGTTCTTAGGGAGATGGATAAATTTGGACCGAGATAAATGAGTGCAAAGAATCGACCCTTCAAAATTACAATTGTGAGCACCTTCTTCAAGTGCAACCATTGGGGTTATTTTGTGACTTGTTTAGGAGAGCATATCAATAAAATGCACTTTACCATAGAGATGGGTCGAAGTTTGGTTTGGCAGTGGTTAATTCTTTAATTAAAAAATAATAATATTGAATATTTAAAAGAATAACTTTTATATATAATATTGAGCATTTTATCAAAGAAATCACCTTTAGATGTTAATCGCACAAAAAAAAAAGCCCTTCTAGTTTCCCTCGTAAAGGAGTGGTCCTTGGAGGCCACTTCTATTTTTTTTTTTTTTACATCATACATTGCTCCCTTTATTTTTTTCACATGACATGGGGAGCGTCAATATCAATGCTTCCTTGTATTTATAGGAGAATTTCAAAACATAATAAATATTAATCCATAACCATTCAAATTGACATTTGAAAATTGGTACATGAGGACGTTGATTGATCGAATTTCTTTAAAATAAAAAAGATATTTTAGGATTCTCCTAACAATAATTCCTATATATAAACTAACTCTAACAACACTCATAGATTTTTTAAAGGAAATTTCTTTTTGCAAGGTTTACCTTTCAAAAATATAAATAATAAATAATAACACTTGTAGATTTAAAGCCAATTGATACTATCTGAAATGTGGATCAAAGATGAATGAGCTTGGACAACTCTCTCAGGGTTTGTTTGGCCACTTCACTAATAAAGTGGAGTGAAGTAAAGCCTCCTTTTATCAGACAAGAAAAGACCAGGAGTCATATCAAAAGCACAAAATTTTAATTTTCCTCCTTCATTTAAGAAAAAGTTAAAATGCAACATTCTCAGGCTACTAAAAGACAAAACACCCATCTACCTTTTACCCAAAAAGTCAAAAAGATTCCTTATCAAGCCACTAAAAATAAATTTTCATCATAATATGATTAGACCCATAATATTTTATTCTCTTGTCAATCTTCACTTCACTTCAGTTCACCCTATAAGTATTTTTACCCAACAAACCCTCAAGGAACATCTAAGTGTACTCTCCATTCCCATAAATTGAAGTAGTGAGTTGTACAAGTGTTAATCTTTGCATCTCTACAAATTATGATAGTTATTAATTATTTTGCATTTAATCTATTTCAATCCCAAGTTCTACTTTTTCATCTAGTTTCTTAATTTTGATTTTCTATAACTATCTTTTTTTTTCTAAAAAAAAACTAAATTGTCTTAAAATTTGCTGACCTCTTATTTTTCTTTATTAAAAACTAAATATCCATCCCCACTTTATGTTATAAACTCAAAGTAATCATATATAGACCTGAATAGACCTAGGTCCAGACCCAAGACCCAATTATAAATCTAATCCTAGTTCATTGACTCCTCTCTCTCTATATGTTGTGTGTGTGTGTGTGAAAAAGTGACCTCCATCTTGGTATGCTTTTGGTGGGCCATCGACTCCTTGGATGGTTGTATGTTCCATTTGTATGTAGTCAAACCATATCTTTAGTGGTGATCTTTCTTCCTATACAAGGGTATCTAGGGTTGATTATCGTTGAATACTAACCTGATGGTAATCAATTCGCGATGTCATCTAAACAAAATATAAGATGGTAATTAGAGACTGCAAAACCTATAGATAAATTAATCAAGAGACTATGAACGGTCTGGATTAATGAAATGCGGGCCACATAATGCATGTTTCAATTGTCCAAATAAAGTTTCAATATTTTCCACCTTCATCTGATCACTTTATTTTGATCAAATGGTAATTATGATACGTAGAGAATAGTAGAAAATGAATCACCATACCACAGCAACAGTCAACTACAAATCAAGATCAGAGCTGTGAAATTTTATATCATGCAATCCACTGTTCATGTTTCACGTAGTTTCATTCTTCGTGGTATTTATTGTACACTTTATGGGTAAGACCAATTGTTAAAAACCAGACCGGAGAGTTAACTAATAGAGCGGACACTTTGGTCTAACCCATATTCAACTAGATCTAGTTAAGAAATATTTTAGGTGTGTCTACTCAATTCAACAGATGGTTTTGAACTTTGTTTTTAAATTGGATTTAGTTATAGAATAAAAATATGTAGAACAAGCTCAAAATCACTTTAGCTCGAGAATCTCTGAAGCCAACTCAATTCAAGAACTAAACCCAAGTTAGTCAAAGACTCTGTATATAAGGGTTTTTTTTTTTTTTCATCATAGCCTAAGATACTAAGTCTTGACTATGTCAACCTGAGTCTAGCCATTTTTTCCGAGTCTAGCCAAAAGATTGCGGACTGAGCTTTTATAACTAGTTCATGATTTATTGCCATTTCGGTTGATTTCAACCGAGTCAAGCAAGGTTTGAACTATGTCCAAGTTTTGAAACTACGTTTTGCATTTAAATTTGTTTCATTCAAAATGAAAAGGGAGAACTTTTATTCATTCTTGAATTTTACAAAAAAATGTGAAGGTGACTTGCACATGTATTTAATTGTGCTTTAGGAGGTCATCTCCACTCTTGTTTATATGGGTTCTGTTGTCTCACCTTCTTAGTACGGGGTGTTTACAAATTCTTGTACAACCCCTTCGTCAGGCTAAGGAGATCAAATACAAAGGAAATGATACAAAATGAAAAGAGAAAGAGGAGGATGCTGTCTTCAGAAAGTTGCTCGAGACGAAGTTGGGGAAATCTACATCGTAATTTCCTCTGCCAATCTTTGTGATTCATCACCCTCATGTGAAAGAAGAGTTGCACAGCGATGTATGCGTCAAAACAGTAAAAAAACTCTACTCTTCTTCTCCGGCATGAGGAAAATAAAGACTCGTTTTTTTTTAAAAAAATTGCCACTCAATCTTCAAGACAACTGCTGCCTGGTTCTCACATTAAGAAGAGAAGAGGAGTAGGTATTTTTGTGTGAAAAATGGCAGAGTTTTCTGGCTTTTCTTTGCATCGGATCAGGTCTCCTTGCTGCTCCCCTAAGCCTCTCTTGTATAGGTTTTGAAAGGCCATAACCATCGGAAATCATGGAGGAGTGGGGCGGTTTCAAAAACTGCAATCTAATGGAAGTTGTAACTGTTCCCGTTGCAGATCCAACGACCATTAAAAGATGTAACTGTCCAAATCGTGGGCGATAACTGCTCGGCGGCCATTGGTGAAGGAGCGCCTAGATCATGAGTGATAACTGCTCAACGGTCATTGGAGAAGGTGTTTGACGGTTGGTGTTTGTGTTGTTTTAACGTCCAGTGACTATGGTTTAAATGAAGGGCGGCGGCCATGACATGCATTGAGCGGCCGGTGTCTTGAGAGCTGAAGTGGCCGATGAAGTTTTATAAACGATGGCCTCTGGGAATTTTGCTATTATGGCCGGTCAGATTCCAGTGGTCAGAAAAATGACATTTCCCCATGACAATGAGTATCCTGCCTTGAGAAATGTGATGAATTTTTTGTATGCCAAAAAAATTCAATTGCAGGGTACTTATGGGCTAAAATATTGGACCCAATATCTACATTGGACCCAATATTGGACCCTCATCATTCAAATTCAACATATCTGCTTACCTAACATTCGACTAAGTGCGAGCCGCAAGCTTACACACTCAGCAATGGATTATGTATCAATCTAATCAATCTCTACTTTGAATTTAAACTATTATTTATCCCCATAATGAAGTCCATCCATTTAATGGTCCATCCAAGAGTTGGTCAAATGTGGAAAACCAAAAGGACCTGAATGTAATATGCCTATTTATTTAGTCCCTTAGGACCACCCATTTTAAATTCTAATAAAAGAAGCAAGGCCCACAGAGCTAGAAATTTATGGCGTTGAATTTTTGTATAGTACTGGATAACATTTTTAAGGGGCCAAGGATGTTTCCTCTCATGAACTCCCAATTACATTGTATGTTAGGGTGGTCTGAATATACAAATCTTTTTCATTTAAAAATGGAGGAAACAAAATTTTACACTTATAGCTGAACCCACCAAATTACAATGGCAGCACCAACATTCTTACACATCTCTAAGTTCAATTCTAGACTTGGCTTCTGTCAAGTCCTCATCATTCAAATTCAACATATAGTCATAGAGCTCCAGTAATTGATATGCAAGGGGAAAGATGTCGGAGTTGCACCCATCATTATGTGTGTGTATTGTTGGTTATTTGCCACACGTCGTGCCTAGAATCTTCCATGCTCTTTTATTCCATCTTCTTAGCCTTCTCCCTAATGGTGGACAGATCCATTAGGTTCTTGATAATGTCGAGGTAGTTGGGAGACTCTTTCTTTGACATGGGTTTATCGAAAAGATATGACACTTCTAGTTGTTTCTTCAGGTCTTTAACAATCCTCACTAATATGTTTGACAACATGTAAGTTTGTGAGAGTTGGCTACTTCATGTGGATGGACAAAACATGGGAATAAATGTAATTTTATAATTCTTTAGATTAGACTGTAGCCTCATGGAAGAAATCCGAAGACGAAGAATTTCGAAGACTTGATCGGATGTCAACATGCAGAATGGGCAGAGCTTCTATTTTTCTCAGTCCGATCGATCGGACACCTTGGCCGATCGATCGGACCTAAAAAGCTCTCAGTTATTCTCAGTCCGATCGATCGGACACCTTGGCCGATCGATCGGACCTAAATAACTCTCAGTTATTCTCAGTCCGATCGATCGGACCCTCAGGCCGATCGATCGGACAGCGGCGAACTTAAACCTACTTTTGTGGATATCCCTTTGTCCTATCTCTATCCAAGTCTAAAGCCATCTCTCAGATTCGTTTTTTGAAATAGCCCCTTATAAGCATTAAGCCTAAGAGAGATGGTTTGAGGCTTTTGATTATCTCTCTCTCCAAAAAACCCTAGATCATCCTAGAGAGATTGCTCCCCTCCAGAGAGCACTTATGAGAATCATGTGCTGAAGCCTCATTCTCTGGAGACTCATCCTCAACATACTTGCAGATTCGCCTTGTTCAAGGCGTGGAGATCAAAGTGCTGGAGAAGGTGAACGGCGTGTTCGTCGACTAGATCTACTACGGTCTTAGGTTGTGTTCAACTGTAAAAGGGGTAGTAAGTATCTTGTAACCTTCGTTTTCATTAGTGCTTTGATCATTTCGGACCAGGGTGAGGTCCCGTGGTTTTTTCCCTATTTTGGGTTTTCCACGTATAAAATTGAAGTGTCCATCTTGTGATTGATTGATTGATTAAATTAGATTTCTTAATTCCGCAAATCCATATTGGAATCTGTATTGGGACTTATTTATCATTAGGGTGGATTCGTGATCGACCCTATTGAACTTTCAATTGGTATCAGAGCTTGTTCACACTATCTTATTGTGTGAGATCTCTGCAGTTTTTCAGATATGGATTTTAATAGAGATGGAACTTCTATTTCCAAACCCCCTCTTTTGGATGGATCAAATTATCCTTATTGGAAAGTTAGAATGACCGCTTTCCTTCAATCCATAGATGTGGATGTTTGGAATTGTGTTGAATTTGGCTATACCAAGCCTACTGTTGCTACTGATGACAACGAAACCATTGAAAAACCCATGCCTCAATGGACCAAGGATGACAAACAAGCTTTTAATTGTAACAGTAAAGCTTTGAATTCTATATTCAATGGTGTTACTCCTTCTGAATTCCGTCGTATTTCTATTTGCAAACTTGCTAAGGAAGCATGGGACATTTTAGAAACTGTTCATGAAGGTACTGATAAAGTTAAACAGGCTAAACTTCAAAATTTGACTTCTGCTTTTGAAAATTTAAAAATGAATGACAATGAAGTTTTTGCTGATATTAATGATAATTTATCTGCTCTTGTGAATTCTAGCTTCTACTTGGGTGAAATCATTCCTGAACACAAAATTGTCAAAAAGATTTTAAGATCTCTACCTGAGAGATTTGACCCAAAAGTAGTAGCCACTGAGGAGTCCATCAATTTGGATTCGATCAAGGTTGATCAGTTAGTTGGAAATTTGCAAACCTTTGAAGCAAATCTGAGGTCAACCAAGAAAGCCAAAGGAATGGCTTTAATTTCTTCAAAATCCCTCTTGGAACATGATGACTCAGAATCAGAAACTGAGGATCCAGATCTTGATGCTTTCTTTGTTAAAAAGTTTAAGAAATTTCTGAAAGATGACAAAAAGGGTTTCAAAAAATCCTTTCAAAAGTTCAAAGGACAGAATAACCCTACTTCTTCATTCAAAGTAAATCCTGGAACAAAACCTGGGAAATTTGTATCCAAAATTCCATCAAAAGATACTCACTGTTATGAATGCAAAGGTTTTGGTCATTATGCATCTCAATGCGTAAATAGAACCTTCAAACTTCAAGGCAAAGTTCTTAATGTCACATGGGATGATGATTCAGATCAAGATGGAAATGATACTGAATCTGAATCTTTCTCTAGTCATGGAAAATTCATGGCTTTTATGGCAGCATCTAATGATCTTCCAGTGCAGGATCTTTCGGAAAAATATGATGATGACAGTGAGGAGAATCTTAATTCCTTCTCAGACAATTAACAGGATTTAGTTGATGCGTATGAAAGTCTCATGAATGACTCAAGAAGAATGACTCAACTGAATGACATTCTGAAGGGAAAATGGAAAGTTGCTGATAAAGAAAATTCAGCACTCAGAAAGGGACTTCAAGAAACTCAAGGTCAAGTATTACAATTTGAATCTCAATGTACCAACTTATCTAATAAGTTGATTGATGCAGGAAATGAACTTGACACTCTACATGCACAATCTGTCAAAGCTGAAATAGAGATACAAACTCTAAAGAAAAATCTCCACTCCTGCATAGTAGAAAATGCTGATTTGACCAGAAAATTACAGATGGCTACCTCTGAACTAGCCACCACCAAAGCTGATCTAAACCGAATGAATAAAGGGTCAAAGAAACTTGATGAAATTCTGGGTGCACAAATCCGATCAAGTAATAGGCATGGTCTCGGATTTGAATATGGTGCATCTACCTCTCAGACATCAGGTAAGTTTGTTCAAGGAAATACTTTATATTCTCTTGACCCTACTGAGTATCATACTACACTTGTGAATCCCACACCAAAAAGTTATATGCTCAAACGCAAAAGTGTTCCTACCTGTCATTTCTGTGGGATCATTGGTCATATTAGACCACACTGCAACCAATTGCGATATAAACTCCGAAATCAGTGGAGGATGAAAAATTCAATTCCTCGTCAATCAAACCAAACTACATATGGGTACGCAAGACTGATCTCAGGTGCAATGTGGTCCTAACTGCCCTTAGAGCACAAAGTTCACAAGTTTGGTATTTAGACAGTGGGTGCTCTAGACACATGTTAGGGGATAAGTCCCTTTTCACATCTTTTGAAAAACATCATGTTGGTAATGTTCAATTTGGAGATGGAAGCAAATCAAAAGTCATTGGAAAAGGATCCATCAACATACCAGGTATGTCCACTATAAAAAATGTTTTTCTGGTTGATGGTCTAAGGGCAAATTTGCTAAGTATAAGTCAATTTTGTGAGTCTGGAAATGAGGTTCATTTCTCTCTAAATGCTTGCACCATTGTTGATAATCATGGCAATCATGTTCTTTCTGGTAAAAAGAATTCCGATAATTGTTATGTGGTTGTCATTGAAGATGACTTGAACTGCAATTCTGCTACTGTTAATGATGTTGACCTATGGCATCAAAGACTAGGTCACATTAACCATACTGATTTGGAAAAACTTTCTCAGCAAGAATTGGTTCGAGGACTTCCCAAACTTCATAAACCCCATAACCATGTATGTGGTCCTTGCCAACTGGGCAAACAAATTCGAGCACCACATAAAAAATTGGATATGCTGACTACCAAAAGACCATTAGAGTTACTTCATATGGATCTTATGGGTCCTTCTAAGTTTGAAAGCATTGGTGGGAAAAAGTATATTTTTCTCACTGTTGATGATTTCTCCAGATTCACATGGGTTCGCTTTCTTAGAGAGAAATCTAAAACTTTTGATGTTTTCTATTACTTATGGCTTCATCTTATTGCAGATAAGGGAGCTCAATTTGGTGGAGTGGCCAGAATCAGATCTGATCATGGAACTGAATTTCAAAACTCATCTTTTGATTCTTTCTGTACTGAAAATGGAATAAAACATGAGTTCTCAGCCACTAAGACTCCTCAACAAAATGGAGTTGTTGAAAGAAAAAATCGGGTGGTACAAGAAATGGCCCGCGTTATGATTCATAGTAAGAAAGTGCCACAAAGATTTTGGGCTGAGGCAGTAAACACTGCAGTCTATGTTATCAATCGAGTATACATAAGGGCTGGAACAAAGAATACACCATATGAAATATGGAATGGTCGAAAACCTACGGTTAAATATTTCAAAACTTTCGGGAGTAAGTGCTATATCTTGTAAGACCGAGAGCATCTCGGAAAATTTGACTCCCGAAGTAATGAAGGGATTTTTCTTGGGTATTCTTTAAACAGTAGAGCTTATCGAGTATTTCATTTGAATAATTCCACTGTCATGGAATCCATCAATGTTGTCATAGATGATGCTGGACCTTCCTATTTTTCAGATGATGAAGATGAATTCCCACAAATTACCATCTCTTCTCCGCAGGTTACGCTTGAAGGAAACCAAAGTACGGCACCGGAAGATCCAGCAACATCGAGTCCGGATATTGTTGTTCCCGATTTAGATTCCGAATCTGAAGTTGAAGCATCTGGATTAAAATTGCAAAGCTCTTCTCCGGTAACACCAAGTCATCAACCTTCTCAAAGCAAGGAAGTTCATCCTCGATCTCAAAAAGGTCAAGTACTCAAAGATCACCCCCTTGACAAAGTCATTGGTGATATAAAAGCTCCAATGCAAACTCGAAGGCAGGTACAAGATGAGGTAAATTTTCTATGTTATGTTTCCTTACTTGAACCAAAAAATGTTCATGAAGCACTTATTGATGACTCTTGGATTAATGCCATGCATGAGGAATTAGGACAATTTGAGCGTAACAGTGTTTGGGAACTTGTCCCAAGGCCAAATCATACTAATGTCATCGGGACAAAATGGATTTTCAAAAATAAAACCGATGAACTTGGTCAAGTTATTAGAAACAAGGCTAGACTCGTAGCACAGGGATACACTCAGGTGGAGGGCATTGATTTTGATGAAACATTCACCCTTGTTGCTCGTCTTGAGTCCATCCGTATTCTCTTAGCTATAGCTTGTTCCTTGAGGATTAAGTTATATCAGATGGATGTTAAGAGTGCTTTTTTGAATGGTTATTTGAATGAGGAGGTGTATGTTGAACAACCTAAAGGCTTTCAGGATCCTCATTTTCCTCACCATGTTTTTAAATTGAATCAAGCTTTGTATGGTTTGAAGCAGGCTCCCAGAGCATGGTATGAAAGATTAACAACTTTCTTGCTTGAAAATTCCTTCCAAAGAGGAAGTGTGGATAAAACTCTTTTCATCAAAAGAGAGAAAGAGAATTTCCTGATTGCTCAAATCTATGTGGATGATATCGTTTTCGGATCCACATCTGAAAATTTGTCTAAATCTTTTGCCACTTGTTTGTCAAAAGAATTTGAAATGAGCATGGTCGGAGAATTATCTTTCTTTCTCGGTCTTCAAATCAAGCAATGTGAAAATGGGATATTTCTGTCTCAAACTAAATATGCTCAAAATATTTTGAAGAAATTTGGGATGGAATCCTCTAAGCCGTCCAGTACTCCTATGAGCACCACTGTCAAGCTGAGTTTAGATTCTTCAGGGAAAGACTTCGATGAAAGACTGTATCGAAGTATGATAGGAAGTCTGTTGTATCTCACTGCCAGTCGACCAGACATCTCTTTCAGTGTGTGTGTCTGTGCTAGATATCAGGCAAAACCGAAGGAGTCACATGTTCAAGCTGTCAAGAGGATTCTGAAATATGTGAGTGGCACCACTGGTTTTGGAATTTGGCTTTCCAAAGATTCTACCATGAGTGTTGTAGGTTTCTCAGATGCTGACTGGGCAGGTTGTGTTGATGATAGAAAAAGTACTTCAGGAGGCTGTTTTATGATTGGAAACAATTTGGTTGCTTGGCACAGCAAGAAACAAACCTCAACTTCCTTATCTACAGCTGAGGCAGAATACATCGCAGCTGGAAGCTGTTGCACACAATTATTATGGATGAAACAAATGCTCTTTGACTATGGCATTGCTCAACCTACAATGATAGTATATTGTGATAACAAGAGTGCTATTGACATATCTAAGAATCCGGTGCAACACTCGAGGACCAAACATATAGACATCAGACACCACTTCATTCGTGATTTGGTTGAAGAAAAAGTCCTTTGCTTGGAGCACATTTCCACAGAGCACCAATTAGCTGATATCCTAACCAAACCTTTGGATCCTACTCGGTTTGATTCCCTCCGTAAATCCCTTGGTATTTGTTCTTACCCATGATTCGTATTTTCTCTTGCACAGTTCTTCATTGTTCTTTACTTTGATTTCCTAACATGTGATTCACTTAAGTTTGCCAAGCTATAGATTAATTCTCTTGCACTTACACCTCACTATTTGATGGGTATGGTGTGTTTGCATAATTTCAGATCTCCTTTCCTGGCATTACAAAAAAAAAAAAAAAAAAAACCTGGAGGATTAGGACTACCTAAGAGTATGTGTGATAGCCGCCAAATGATTGAAAAGTTTCTTTGGAAAAGGCTACCATATTCATTTAGTGTGAAAGTCACCAATGATGGTTCGCGATTGAAAAAAAAAAAAAAAAACCTGAAATTCAGGGGGAGCATTGAAATGCTTGTTTTGGTCAGAGAGGGTGATTCTATATTGTGTGAATATCTCTTTTATCCTAGCACAAATTTTTTTTCTCATTTTCACTCACAAAAATTCTTAAGCTTGGTGTAATTTTTGTGTATGATCATTAAGGGATCTTAGTTTTGCTACTTTGATTTGATATTGTGCAACAAATTTTTTTAGACCTTTTAGATCCACTCTCCCCAGGTCCGATCGATCGGACCTTACTGTCCGATCGATCGGACAGTCACTCTGGCACCCGTTTTATATCCAGCGAGACTCTTCTGTTTGCTTTCATTCCCTCTCCAAGCCCTAGTTCTTCTTTTCCCCATTTTACCAAGGCATCCTCCATTGTGCTCCCAAGCTTTTTGCAAGGTATTTTCTTCTCCATTTCTCGCTTTCTATTTCTATTTGATTCATATAGTTTGGTTTTTGTTGTAGGATTGGAAGATTGGATTGTGTGAATAGTAGAGCTTGTGTGTTTGTGGTTGTGAAGGATTTTCTTGTGCTGATATTGAGGAGCATAGACAAGGGCATTGTGGTTTCTTCTTGTGGGTGTAGTGTGTGAAGAGTT
This sequence comes from Umbellularia californica, assembly GCA_028538565.1. Taxonomy (NCBI): domain Eukaryota; kingdom Viridiplantae; phylum Streptophyta; class Magnoliopsida; order Laurales; family Lauraceae; genus Umbellularia; species Umbellularia californica. The sequence goes on from JAPQWN010000002.1 coordinate 79,140,756, forward strand.
GTTTTAGAAAATTTGTGGAGTTTGGGTTCTCCTTCTACAGTGCACACCAAGTGTTTGTTTCATTGCCTATAAGAAAACATGCCTCCTAAAGCATCTCAACCTCGCAAGAGAACCATTCAACGTGGCAGTTCTTCTTCTTCTACACCTTTTGATACTCACAGGTTTCAGAGTCTTTCCAAACAAACATCTTTTGATAATGTTTTTTCAAAGAAGCAAGTCCTTGTGGAAAGACAGGTTAAATTTGCTCAAATGACGATTGACTTCCGGGCTTGGCTTCTACAAAGAGAATGGACTTCCTTGTATGAATTTGACACAACTGCTTATGGATCTTTGGTGCGAGAGTTTTACAATAACATTCATGGTATTGCAAAAGAATCTTTCAAATCATTTGTTCGTGGATATACAATTGCAATTGATCCAAATTTTCTCAGTCAATTCCTTCAAATTGACCGGAGTCTAGATGCAGTGTATCCTGAACCTGAACCTGATTCCGATGATATGGACGATCCGGTGGATAACACGGATTGGAATGCGGTGGTTACAACTCTAACTGGTGGCCGTCGTCGTGAGTGGGTTGGGGGAGTTCTTAAACAAAAAGACCTTACTCCCTCTTACCGCATGCTTAATCTTTTTGTCTGCTCCAATCTTGAACCAAAGGGAAGGACTTCTGAAGTAATTAGGGAGACTGGTTATCTTCTCTATGTAATTGGGACAGGTCAGGCCATTGATGTGCCTCTTTCTATTTTCAACCATATGCTGGCTGCCCTTCCAAGTGCATTAACTACTTCTCTTCCATTTGGGGTCCTTATTACTAGGATTCTTCTTTCAATTGGTGTTGCTGTCAGCCCACATGATAGCATTGTGAAAGGGAGAGGACCAATTACGTTTCGCACCATCAGTCAGTCTACCTCTCATGTCGATGACAGTGGTGACGAAGATCCAGATCAGGGTGAAGCTGCAAGAGAGTTTGATGCTCCGTTTGAGTCACAGATGCCAGCGTATTTTCAGGACTTTGAGAACCGTTTATTTGATCAATCAACTTAGATTGAATTGCTCGAACATCGTATGAATTCTCAATTTCAAGATGTGTTTGCTCAGATGGAGCAGTTGAATCTTGGCAGTCAACGAATCGAGGGCAAACTTGATACTCTTCTCCATCGTTTTCCTCCTCAGTAGTCGCTGACTTCAGCCTCTTTTCTATGACATGCTTACTGCTCTTTATTGCTGTTCTACTGACCTTGTGATTTCTTTTTGCTTTCTTCTCTTTTTGTCTGACTTCTATTGATGCAACATTTTGTATTACCATTTGCATCTTTCGGCTAATAGAATTTTAAATTCTCCTTGTCAATTTATGTCCAAAAAGGGGGAGAATGATGGTGGTGTTCGGTTATGTTAGTTTATGCTTTATGATTTACGTATGTGCTTCTTTTAATCATGATCTTCTGTCAAGATTGGTTGTGATAGGATTTTCAGGTATGTTCAAGCTGAAGCTGAAGAATTTGAAGAATTTGTTTTAATGTCTGGGTAGATGCCATGTATTAGATGTTTTGTCCATGAATTGCCAAAGGGGGAGATTGTAAGTTTGTGAGAGTTGGCTACTTCATGTGGATGGACAAAATATGGGAATAAATGTAATTTTATAATTCTTTAGATTAGACTGTAGCCTCATGGAAGAAATCCGAAGACGAAGAATTTCGAAGACTTGATCGGATGTCAACATGCAGAATGGGCAGAGCTTCTATTTTTCTCAGTCCGATCGATCGGACACCTTGGCCGATCGATCGGACCTAAAAAGCTCTCAGTTATTCTCAGTCCGATCGATCGGACACCTTGGCCGATCGATCGGACCTAAATAACTCTCAATTATTCTCAGTCCGATCGATCGGACCCTCAGGCCGATCGATCGGACAGCGGCGAACTTAAACCTACTTTTGTGGATCTCCCTTTGTCCTATCTCTATCCAAGTCTAAAGCCATCTCTCAGATTCGTTTTTTGAAATAGCCCCTTATAAGCATTAAGCCTAAGAGAGATGGTTTGAGGCTTTTGACTATCTCTCTCTCCCAAAAACCCTAGATCATCCTAGAGAGATTGCTCCCCTCCAGAGAGCACTTATGAGAATCATGTGCTGAAGCCTCATTCTCTGGAGACTCATCCTCAACATACTTGCAGATTCGCCTTGTTCAAGGCGTGGAGATCAAAGTGCTGGAGAAGGTGAACGGCGTGTTCGTCGACTAGATCTACTACGGTCTTAGGTTGTGTTCAACTGTAAAAGGGGTAGTGAGTATCTTGTAACCTTCGTTTTCATTAGTGCTTTGATCATTTCGGACCAGGGTGAGGTCCCGTGGTTTTTTCCCTATTTTGGGTTTTCCACGTATAAAATTGAAGTGTCCATCTTGTGATTGATTGATTGATTAAATTAGATTTCTTAATTCCGCAAATCCATATTGGAATCTGTATTGGGACTTATTTATCATTAGGGTGGATTCGTGATCGACCCTATTGAACTTTCACAACACCATCTGAACAAGATTTCATCATCAGTGCCAATGCCATGATTCTCAATCACTCCCATTCCATGTACATGCATAGGTATTTACATGTGCTGATGCATGTGTTGGTGTACATGCATGTGAGAGGGTTTTTATTAAACTACAATTACATTACAGTAAGCAATCCAAATTTTGCATTCTCTGAGCTCCGGTCGGCTAAAGGGAACAAAACCGATTTTTGGAGAAGTTCTTGTGTAGCAGTAAGGGTCCCATCACTTGAGTTGATTAGTAGGATACACTAAGCTTCTATGAAAAGCAGTGTGGCTCAGCCCACAGACTAATATTTTATATCATAGAAACAGTTGGGATATAGGCTATTGGTCAAATATAAAAGGCAACGAAAATAGAGAATTGAACCAAAAACTTCTAATTATGAATTAGAGTGGCTAGTATGAAGTAGTTCAAAAGGAGTGCCTGAAAAGATTATTAGCCACGTTCCATAATAATTGAAAAGAGGTTCAAGAAATCTATAAAAACCATGACTATAAACATAGTTTGGGACGTTATCTCCCACCTGGGAGTTGGTGGAGTGGCATAAAGCTTGGGTTTGCTCCCCATATCTTGTGTTCGAAACCTACCCTATATTTACCCGATGTGTGTTTGTATGGGTTTGGCAATTAGCAAGCACCACCCGTGGGATTAGTCCAATGGGGTCAAAGACCTCTAGGATATCCTTAGTGAGAAAAAAAATAAGAACAAAAAAATTAACCTTATCTGACTCAGGTCTAGGTTATCAGACTTAAGAGTTTTTCCAATAGGCCTCATAGACTCAAATATGTGTGTTTTTCTTCTTTTTCTTTTTGATTTTTTGTCAGTCTGTTGATGATGTTTGAGACTTTTTCTAAAAATAGCTAGGATTGCTTTATTTCTCAAAAGCACCCTAATATCTAAAAACTTTTAATTGTCCATAACTTTGAAAATATCTTATAAAACATCATTTCCTTTCTTTCTTTCTTTTTTCTTTTTTCTTTTCTTTTTTTTTTTTTTTTTTTTTTGAGCAAGTGAAAGAACAAAATGCTTCTTGTTTTAAATCTAACACCCTGACTCACCAAACAAAAAGGTTAACTCGGATTGAGGGCAAACTTTTTTCGGGTTCAATCATCATTTTAGATTCTAAATGAAGGAGTTTCTGCGCTTTTAAAATATCTAAAACATGAAATGGTAGTTTATGATCAAGGATGTTTTTCAAAAACATTCTCAAAGATAAGGGAATCTTTATTAGAATTGTGTAAACACTGGGTGTTTTTAGATTTAGTATAAACCTTTGGGGTCTTTTGGAGAAACTCCTATAATTTTGATCTACTTGTTTCTTCTCATCAGCTTTTCGAACTTGCTAAGATTCCCAGGGGTTTGAATTATGCAATCAAATGCGGAAACCCTAAAAACCCTAAAATTCTATAGATTTAGTGCTTTGAAATTCATGGCATCTAGAATTGCAATATTGCTTTATGATATTGGATTCAATTCCTCATTTATTTCTTTTTTTTTTTTAGCCCACTAGCTGGCTGGAGACCCATCAAGCCCACACCAATGGGAGAGTCCTTGGGTAAGGTAAGGAGACCTTGGGTGAGCTAATGTGGCTGGCCTGAGGTTTAACCTATGTTTGCGTACTCTTAAACTACTTTTTCAAGTTAATTGGTATGAATTGCTAGCAAATGGATTACAAAAGGCATCATGGAAATAGTATTTATTTTATATAAAAATAGACTCAACTATCTAACCTTTGAAAGTGTCATCTCAATCAAGAAAGTAGACGAAACAAACTACATTTAGGAGCCAACATTATTGCTATCAAAAATAGAAAAATGTGAGTTTTAATATAATATCTTTATCATGATTTTTTTTATTATCATTTACATTTATTGATTTAACTAAATTTTGAATATGCAATATCAAAAAAATAAGAAAATACGGCAAATCAAAATGTTGGACCAAGTAATTCCAATGCAATACCAGAGACACACAACATTGCAACAACATCAATAACAAGTGCAGAACCTGATTGATGGAATCTTCCAAGCTTGAATAGTTTTAATAAATTAATTCATTCTTCCTGTCATGAACAATTCAAATTGACTACTCTTATATATGTTTTCTTCTTGTGGTGTTTATGGGCTGGTTTGGGCCCGGCAGAGGCATATCTGGGTCTGGCACAACTATGAAATCATAGGGCTAGGCCCGCCCTGAGCTCGACTAGAGCTTAAAATGTTCAGGTGCGAGCCAACCCATACAGTAAATCAGGCCAGTCCAAATTAATTTTTTTTTATTGTTTTTCGAGGTTCTTTAACAATTGTTTGGATAAATTACATTAAGTTATAAGCACTCCTTACTAGGATTGAGTCGGGCCAGGCTTTGGTCATTCTATCACTTAATCCAAGACCGGCCCAAATCTTAAATGGGTATGGGTTTCATATCCAGGCAGGGCCCACCAGCACCCCTATTCTTCTTCATCATATGTTATATTATTTATAACTACTCTTCAATTTTTCATTTATTAGCCCTGTATTATATGTAATTGAGTATTCTTCCAATACACGTACTAAATAGATTGATTGGGTCATTTTACAAAACATTTCCTTTAAACATTTGCTTTTTTTTAAGTTCAGTTTTAATTGTATTTGTGTTATGAATTATACGATAATATTCATTTATAACTTATTTAAATATTTATAAATATATCATTTTAAAATTTTAATTATTTCTTAACCAACGCAGGCATGTTGCACTAGTTTAATAAATAAACCAATTACACCCAATAATCGGTTTTTTTTTAATTTTTATTTCCTTGAGTCTGCATGGCCCTCAAGAAACTGTCTGGCTTTCTTGTATTAGTTCAGTGTGGTCCCAAGACTCTTTCTTTGGTCCTCTATTTCAAAATGTACAGCCTAGCTTAATGCCTTAATTGCCTGGTCGTTTTGTCCTCACATTCGAGGTGTGAGACCAAGGTCTATATCTTGGCTTGTCCGGCAACTGCTGACCAACGGTTGGGTTGGAAATTAAGGATTAGAGCAGTTGTGAATTGTCGAGCACAAATAGAGTACCTTCTCTCTCTTTTTTTTAATGGTAGAACAGGTGGAATAGTATCTTGATGCAGTTCTTTGACATATATGCATGTAATTGTGCGAGTCCTTTGACCAGTTGGCATGGTTCCATTCAGGTTTGGGTCAACCCTCCACTGGCATGGCATGGCCTGGCCCGACATGATTAAGCTTGGGTTGGATTCGTGTTCAGACTTCAATTACCAGGTCTAACCCAGTCCCCACCTATCTACAAACATAGATTTAAATCATGTAAAATGAACATTTTGTTTTAATAATACAGCCCTTTGAGACCCTACCTCCCTTAATCAGATGATTCTAATTTCCTGAGACATTTCCAATTACTAGTACACCCATAATTGTCATGCTTCAAGTAGGCCGGAGGCGTCGCAAGCTGGACTCTTTCTCATAAGAATGGGCAAGCCCATCTCGAAGGAGGCCATTTTTACACCTACTGAAAAGTTTGGATCCGGAATCCAGCCCAAGTAAACCCAAATTGTATTAGGAGAGAGAATTCAGATCTGCCTTGGGCCAAGTTATGTTCATGTTTGGGTTTCCATAAACATAATGGGACCGGGCTAGGGCTGGACCAATACCTTCACCTTCCATAAACCGTATGACCTGCTTTTGATTTCATCATTATAAAAAATAGTCTTTGACATGATGATGGCTATGGCCATACAAGATAATGATGAGTAATTAGATGTCATGTGGTGGGTCCACTAAGGATAGATGCTAATCATCCCCTGGAATCTGGGTGACAAAAAAAAATCTCCACAGAAATAATGCATTACTTTAGATATGAAAGCTGGCATTCCATAACTTAATGAAGTTTACACTTAATCTAGGAAGAATTGGTAAAAGAATAAACAAATAAAGAGGAACACAAAATTATCTTCAATAGCAAGATCTTATCTGGAACATCCTTTCTTATGATGTAATTGAATTCCCAATTTACACTTCGGATGCACTCGAAAAAGCACTCCTCCTTGGTGATGAAGCTAGGGGTGCTAATGGGCCTGGCAGGCCCAATCCATATGCAGCCCGCTTTTGGGCAGAGCTTGAAATGGATATATAATATGGGCCTGTTTAGTACTTGGGCTGGATTTGATTAAGTGATACCAAGTGAAAAGCGCAGCCCAGACTGAGTAACGACTGCTTGTAATCTAGTGATAATTTGTTCAACAATTGCTAGAATGCCCATACAATTGATAAAAGGTCAGTTCAGCCCGGCCTGATTGGTTAAATAGGTGGGCTTGGGCTTGACATTTACTAAAATTCGGCCAATGCTAGGTATGTCAAGCCCTGGCCCGACCCAGGTCCTGAATTACAATCTTTTGTAGCATGAGATGTTAGATCTAATATGGTTTGTGATAAAAATTAAACCTATGGATCTAGATTTATGCATTAAACAATATATAATCTTAAATAATAAAAGCGTACCTTGTGTCATGATCTTGATAATTGGCGGAACTCTTTTCTCAAATAGGGTTTTCTCCTATTTCTTTTATCACTCACTCCAATATGCGTGAAGTTGATAGTTACTTTTTTCACTGAAAAACCATATATATAGATAAGCCCTAGAGAGATTTCTTACCATCAAAGAAATTTAATAAAAGTAAGTTTCCTTAATTCCCTCCAATTAGCCAACCAGAGTCGTATTTGATTTGGACTTACTAAAATTGAATTCAAGATAAACTTAGTAAAACCAAAAACCAAAAGAGGAAAGTAACTTAAATTAGTGGGCTCAAACATGGGTCCCAACAGTGTTGCACATATGATCATGAGGACCACTCATGTCTAACATGAGATAGCTTGTGTCCGCATGGAAGACCTAAACAGTCCTGTTGTTCATATTGGGCCACCAGGCTACTAGTGATATGGATACTGTCACATATATTAATGACATTTTGAAGAGAACAAAATCTTGGTGTTAAATAACTATTTGAACTATCATGCTATTTTTCGAATGTCAAGATTTTTGAAGATGGTGATAATAATGGTGTAAAAGGGGAGTGAAGATGGTGATAATAATGGTGTAAAATGGGGTGAGAGAGAGAGACGTCAATAACACCTATCATAAGAATCCAAGCGAGTCCGACAGGTGATGCATATCTACCCCTCTCTATGTAAATTATTCAAATGTTTTTTTAAATTTGACCTAAAGTTCATCATTATTTAAAAGTCACTTCCAAATCTTAAATTCATCAAAATCATATTTTCCTTTATACAAGATTCAATTGCAGTTGAGCGCACCATTAGATTGAATAAAAAAAATACACATAACACGGCTCTTTTATCATTTGAGTCACGTGTTTTAGATGTGATTAATCTAACAGTCGAGCAACTCCTTGAACTAAAACCTAAATCACAAATTTAATACTGATACAATGGTTTGCATGGAGTTGATAATTTAAACAGTATACTGTTTTAAAAATTGGGCCACTGGTAGCGTAGTGATACTTTAACTTGATCCCCAAGGATCCATTTCTGGGCATGTGTGTGAAAAGTAAGTGCTAAAGAAATATTATACTTTTATCATATATCAAAGTGGCTAAGATGGAAGAGAAGAAGGTAAAGATCTATAAATCAGTATAGAATAATCTCTCTATTGCTAAAATGAATGCTCAATCATCATTCTAGTAAATCAAATATTCAGAAACTAATGCTGCGTTTACATCTCCATATCCTAATGAAAATTTTAGTCACTTAAAATGTATACTGTTGACGCCAAAAAAGTCACTTTATCTCATCAACATCAAGAAGTCACATGAAGCTGCATCCTACTAAAAACAGGCAATGCTAGTTCAAACATCAGATCTTGTCAAAATCAAACAAAAACTAGAAAATCATTCAAAACAGCTAAAAGAAGAGTACACATGAAGTTTCAGGCCATTCCGATATCATTTGGCCTAACTTCACTCCTTCGACAGCTAAACAGGCGCTCCCGGCGGCGATAATGTCGAAGACATCAAAACTTCGATCAGAGCCAACGGATGGTTCCAAAATACCTTCAAAAGGCTTCTTATCAAATTTCAAGTCAAACCGACAACGTTTGACCCTCCATCAACCCTCGAGCGGCAAAATCAAGCCTCTCGGAGGCGAGAACCACCGATGCCATCACTCATCAAAAAGAGCACATGAGTGGCTTCAACATGCTCTTAAATGGCTACATATCGAATTTCAGGTCATTTCGACAACGTTTGATCAGACTTCGATGCTCCGAAACAAAATCAAACCTCCCGGCGGCGAAGCACCTCGGGATCATAACATCCAAATCGGAGCTAAAGGATCATCTAAAAATAACTTCAATAGGCTCCCTGTCAAATTTCATGACAATCGGACATTGGTTGACCGTACATCAAAGCGCGACATCTTCCTCGCGGTAAAATCAAGCTAGCAGCGACGATACCCCAAATGGCTTCAAAACTCAAACAAAAACCTATGGTTGGTTCTATCCACTGCTCAAGAGGCTTCACCTCAAATCTCGGGTCATTCCAACATTGTTTGACCTAGTTTCGACTCTTGATGGAAAATCGGCTACAAAGTCTTCGGCTTTTCCAAAAAACAGCAAACTTTGCGCTCCGGTTTGTGCGGCTTCTTGTCAAGTTTTCTTCAGGAAAATCAAGTCAATAAATGAGGAAAAATGTCAAGAAAAATACAGGAGAAAAAAGAAATGAAAAAGACTAAGAAACGGCTGAAAAACGGTGACCAAAAGGGGATAAACCCCCATGGTCGCCGGCGACCCTGGGTGCATGGTTGCCGGCGACCCTGGAAATCCGAGTCGCCAGATTTCCATCGGGTGGCCCGTTTTCCTATCTTTTTCGCGTTTCAGAAGTTCCAGCCCCTGTGATTTTCTGAAAATCCAATTCTTGATGCTTGAAATCGACTGATTTTCACCAACATCTCCAATCCGCTGTCAAGAGCATGAAATCATCATTGATCGCTCCAAGATCGCCAACCGGCTGACCAAGAAAGTACACTTTCTGTCTAACCGATCGAGAAATTGACAAAACAGATGTCACCGCCCTATTGGCATCAATCAATGTCTAAAGTTGCATTGCCATCCGACATCAAACAACATGTAGATCCATCGGCGATCGTCACAAGAAGAATCCCAAAAGACGCGGCACGGCCCGCGACTCTTCAAATGCCCCGGCGACCACTTAATGATGTTAATTGACCCGTTTTATGACAACTTAATACGGTTATTAACCCATTATTTTGGATAACCCAATCAAAATCAAGCAAATGAGATTTACAAGTCCAATCAATCATAGCATTAAAGCCATGAAACTCCCCTCATCATAGAGATTAAATGCGATTAAATACCCATCATTCTCCATCGGCCAATCACAAGCCAAGAAAAAAGAGTTACAAAATTAAGAAATAAAAACTTGTAACTCCTCCAATCATGGAGCATCAATGCCATCAATCCTCTCATCATTGCCATCAATGCTCATAAATCACCCCATGGCTACCAAAAGCCTATAAAAGGGGGTTCATTCCAAAGAGAGAGAGAGAAAGAGAGAGAGACATCCACAACAAGAAGGATCGATCCGGAAATTCAAGAGCAATTCACACAGAGGGCTACACAGACACAGAGAGAGTCAGAAAACCTGAAGAACCTCTGTTGTAACGACACAAGGTGATCGAAGTCCCTTGGGGGCCACCCCCCAAGGCAAAGCTCTCCTCTCCTTTTATCCAACATGGCCTAAACGCGGCTTTTTAGCCCGTTTACTCGATTTTTTATTGGATATATGACCTCCCCTTGGTCTTTGTCCTCTAAAAATTTGAGGTTAGAGTCGAGCTAAAAGAATCAAAGCATCATACGTTCTCATCTGAAGGACGATGGCGAAGTCCATACATGACTTGCAACCGTCAATCTGAACGAGTCCCCACAATCTCCTGAGAAGTTACATACATTTTCTTACTTTTCTATTGTATCTTGTATTTTTTAAAGAGAAAAAAAAATCACAATTCTTGTCTTCATTATTGATGAGATTTGTAAATCGCCTTTTACAGCAAAATCACCTTTCACGGCAAAAAATCGCCTTTCACGGCAAAACCGCCTTTCACTGCACAAAACCGCCTTTTACGACAAAATCGCCTTTCACGACAAACAAACAAAAAAATCGCTTCATACGGCATTCAAAGAAAAACTCGTCTCTTTTCTTAAATATTTATGCAATTTGAAAAGTTAGAAAAAAGATTGATTTCTTTTCTACTTGTGAATGTGAATATCTGGATTACCACTTCAAATTCCAAGTATAATAGAAAATATGGTATACCCGTACAAAAAAAAATGTTGATACTCGCTTTTCTCCTCCGCCGGACCCTGGCAGCCCCGGGGCGGAAGGAGAGGACGAAAGCCGGGTCCATCATATACCTTCCTCTTTTATGGTGTGCGGTCAATTTTATTTCAATAATAATTCCTTTTATCTAAAAATCAAGCATATATAAACACACATGAATAAAAATGTCAAGCACTTAATATATATTTATACATGATCAATCATATAATCTATCTTGTCACGTGCTTCGAAATTTAGGGAGTATAATTCCAAATGCTCTCGAGGTGTAGCTTTACAAGCGCATGTCCCTCCAGGCGGGCCCCAATCACTATTTCGTTTCGAAAACGCGTTTCACCAACTCCGCATAAAAACACGCCTCCGACAATCACGCAACTAACTGTTACCATGTTACTCTCAATTAATGGACATCCCTCATCTTACGCCCAAATCGGACGGCTCAGTTTTCATCACACATTTAAAATAAAGGAAATCTCCAATAAAACCTTAAGTTTTTGCTTTAACTCTAAAAGGGATATAAGTTTCAAAAACTTTCAAATTGGGCTTAAATTTTTCAATAGATTTTTAAACAAGAACATGGTTCAAAATGGCGGTATCGGTCGGGCATAAAAACAGATACGATATCGGTATCAATTGTGGCTATTGATCTAGTTCGGTCGTTGCAGTGTGAAATTCTTTTAGTCCAAGAAAATTTACAAAAATATCCAAAAAATTCATAATATTATAAAATACTAAAAAATAATGTTTTTCCATTAATAACAATAATAAATAAAAATATAAATTCCCCTAAGTCATAACATCTTGACCTGCATTGTTGTCTTATTTGGAGTTTGTATAATTTTGATTACAATTTAATAAATTAAGATGTATATACAGAAATAAGTTAGAATGCCACATATTTTATAAAATGCGATAATAATTTTGGCCTATGATCTATTTATTAGTTTGAAGTTTGAGAAAAACTTCACGAAATCAAGCTTGTATTCATCACTCAATCATTAAGTAAGTTGTGATTTCAAGAGTATTAAGATAGCATATTTCATTATGATAATATGATAAAGCACAAAACAATTGGACATTTATGATTTTCTTAAAATGATGACAAATTTAAGTAACTACATGTTGTAGATCGCCAAGGAGAGCGTTAGATATCATCAATCACTATAATATCAAAAGTGAAGAAAAAGAGAAAAAGATGGAGGAAGTGAAGGAGAGCTCTCTTTCGATAAAGAGTAATTTGGGTATTTCAAAAACTAGGAGAAAGAGTTCCAAAAAATGAAGAAATGCCCTTAAATAGCTAGTTGTCATTAATTGAATACTTACCGAGAAATTTAGGCCTTAATTTGAAAAATATTAATTAATACTTTTATCTTTTTTTTTTTTTTTTGAAATAAGGTAAAAAGTTAAGGTTTTATTGCAAATTAAAAAAACAGAGTGAGGCCCAGACAGAGCGGAGAATGTCGAGACTCTCGACACTTTCCCTACGTTAACTCTCCCTCTCCTTCCCTTTCTATTTTCATTCATAGTTTCATACCTCTCTCTCATTATTTCACCTCTCTGTCATTATTACTCGCATTCGCTCTTCTTTTTTAGCTTCGCAAGTCTCGGAACTTCTTCAAAACGAAAACGGCAACGATTCCACGAAGATAACACACTCTGAGGTTTCCGGCAGTTTCGGGCAAAATCTCTCTGCTTCTCGCCGGACATCCGACGTACAACCGCCGGAAGAGAAGCAAAGAGCTAGGCTTTCAGCCGGAGAGCCGCCTTGTCTCGCCGGTTTTCCGACTCAGATCCGTCGGAGAAGAATCAGGAAATGTCTTCCCCATCACCCGGAGCTACTCCCTCTCCAGCATCTTCTCCACCGTCACCGCCAGCGGCGGTGAGCCCCTCCCCACCCCCTCCGGCTAACGCCACCTCTCCTCCTCCGGCGAGCACCACGCCGCCTCCTCCGGCAAACACTACGTCTCCGCCTCCGGCGAGCAGTACTCCCTCTCCACCGCCGCCTGCAGCGGCGACACCGACCCCATCTCCGCCGGCATCGGGATCTACTCCACCTGCGGAGGGATCTTCTTCTCCGCCGCCGCCGTCTTCGACCAGAGCGTCTCCGCCACCTCCGAAGTCTCCGTCATCGACGGCGTCCCCGCCTCCTCCGGTGACAAGGGGTTCTTCTTCGCCGTCGCCGTCGAGTAATGGTATATCGACAGGACTCGTAGTCGGAATCGCTGCTGCTGGAGTTTTCGCGCTTGTGGTGTTGAGTATTCTCTTCATTTGCTGTAAGAAGAAGAGGAGGCGGCATGAAGATCATCCAATGGATTATTATGGACATGCGCCTCCTCTGCCTCCTAAAGGTGGTTTCTTTTTTCCTCCTCTCTCATTGATCATTTTGATATTCCTAGTTCTTTTCATTCTCTTGGATTTGATGTTAGAATTTAGATTTTTTTTAAACCTTCTTCTGCTGATAAACAATCCAAATTTGGAGTTGATTTTTAGTTACAGTTTGTATGGATTCACCTGCTGCATTGATAGATAATGTGTTGGTTTGGGGTTTTCAAATGCTTCTCTTTTTCTTTCCCATGTGTTTCAGAAGATGATTTGGGGAAATATGTTTGTTTTTTCTGATCAGTAGATGCTGTGAGTTGGGACATTTTCTCTGCATCTAAAGTAAGATTTTTTATTTTCTTAGGATTAGGTGAGGAGAGAAAGCATGTAGGGGTTTTCAGTGGTAGGATATGAAATGCAAGGAAAAATTGCTTGTATTTTGAAAAGCAACTTGTGTCATATTTTTATTTTTATTAACTGAGATTCTGCAGCACGCTCCATTTTTTTTCTTAGGAGGAGGAGATTGAAAACCCAAATGAAGGATTCAGACTGTAGTTTATGAGAAAGATTGGGATTTATAGTTTACTGATTTGGTGAATTTTCAGGGATAAAACATTTGTGAACAAATTACTGATACAAACAGTCAAATGGGTCAATGTTTGCAATGACACAGATGATGAGTGTTGCATATTTTTTAAGAACACACGAATTTGTATCAGTTCTCAAGGCATTCAATCGGCATTTGCTTTAATTTTTTTGTTAAGATATTATTAAGCTTAATGCTACTAAAACCTCATGGAAGTTGTGACTCAATTTCCCATTTTATTATCTTCTTAATGGTACCATTCGCATTGCTGTTTTTTTGATGTCATAATATCATTGATTCAGACAATTCTTGTTGTATTCAGATCCTTATGGTGGACATCCTCAGAATTGGCAACAAAATGTGCCTCCACCTATGGAGCATGGTTTCAAGATGCCGCCTCAGCCTTCTCCACCACCGGCATTTGCATCTCGACCCCCACATTCACCAAATCGTGGCCCGAAGTTATCCGCAGTCCCTGTAGCACCAGTCACCAGTAGCAGTGGAGGTTCTGGTTCCAACTATTCAGGTTCCGAGTTTCCTCTCCCACCACCATCGCCCGGTATTGCACTCGGTTTTTCAAAGAGCACATTCACTCTTGAAGAACTATCAAAGGCCACAAATGGGTTCGCAGATGCAAATCTTCTTGGGCAAGGGGGCTTCGGTTATGTCCACAAAGGAATGCTTGTAGATGGAAGAGAAGTTGCCGTCAAGTCACTGAAATCTGGTAGTGGCCAGGGTGAGCGAGAATTCCAAGCAGAGGTTGAGATTATTAGCAGAGTTCATCACAAACATTTGGTTTCACTGGTTGGATATTGCATTGCTGGAGGCCAAAGAATGCTTGTGTATGAGTTTGTTCCCAACAACACGATGGAATTTCACTTGCATGGTAAGCTAATTGACTGTGTCACAGCTATTTAATTTCATTGTGCATGCATAATACGTTAACTGTAGCATTTTTGGTTTGCAGAAATGTTTCACTAAACGTAAGATATAGTTTTATTTATTTTTATTTTCCATCAATTGCATTCTATTCCTTTTCCGCATTTGTCATGGAATTAATTGGGGTGGGATACAGCAGTAGCATTTATCTTTTTACTGCAGTAGCCGTGAGTTCGCTTGGTCCTGCTCCCAAGTTTTGATCTGAAGTTCATGAAGAGTTACTCAGTTTATTAATAGAATTTATTTAATGCTCAAATGACTATTCTAAGCTTGGTAGAAGTAATGAAGTATGCTAATAAGTTCCTACATGTTATTGTGCATGAATGTTAGTTAGTCTTTGTTCTACACATAATACAGAAGTAGCATTTATCTTTTACCTGGGGTGGCCTTGAACAGTTGAATTCCTTTGTTCCTGCTGCCATCTTTTGGATTTAAGTTCCTGAAGAGATACGCATTTTATTTAATAAAATATTTTTATTGTTCAAATAGCTATTCTAAGTTTGGTAGAAGTAATGAAGTATGCTAACTACATATGAATGTTTGCCTTTGTTCTACACATACATCTTTATTAGTAGAAGGCTGTCAACAGATGAACTAAATTTCCTTAGAAGATGTGCTATTTATACCATTCAAAAAGAAAAGAAAAAGATCTGTGATTTAGAAATTTCCCTTTCCTTAGCGAAGTCATGTTCTGTAATCATAATGGAAAATATTGGAAGTGATTTCAGGGATAATTTATTGTTGTTGGTTTTACTATCATTTTTCCTTTGTTAAAAAAGAAAAAAGTGGTTTGGATTGATTTAGATTTGGTCATGGTCATTGATTCAATTTGGGTTATTTCAGGAAAGGGTAGGCCAACCATGGAGTGGCCTACTAGACTTAAAATTGCTCTTGGTTCTGCAAAAGGCCTTGCATATTTGCACGAAGATTGTGAGTTTTCCATCTTCTATGATTTCTTTGTGTTTTGTAAACTACAAATGGAGTTGTGTAATCAGAGATGATGATCATTGTACTACCTTCTTGACGCTGAAGTACAATTTAATTTGTAGGCCATCCTAAGATTATTCATCGTGATATTAAGGCAGCAAACATCCTTCTTGATTTTAAGTTTGAAGCAAAGGTGCGTCTCCTCCTATCTGAGTTGTTCGTTGCTATGTGATACCTTTTTGGTAATTCATAAAAATAGGTGCATTTCATTTATGACATGAAAGTACTCATTTTTAACCATTATTTTCATTACATGTTGGTTTTTATCTTATTTATTAATATTTTGGTTTACTTTAATTACTGAACTTACTTTTTATGCAGGTTGCAGACTTTGGGCTTGCCAAACTTGCTTCTGACAGCAATACTCATGTTTCTACCCGAGTAATGGGAACATTCGGGTTTGTTCCATTTATCATGTCACAGTAATATGATCATTGAACCAAGCAAAACAAAGCCACATACTGCTCATGCATTGAATATTTTCCGACTAGAAAAAAAAATCGTTAATGTGCACTGAAAATTTGAGAAGAATCAGACATAATAACTTAATAGTTCATAATAATCCCTTTTTGGATCTTTGGATACATGCTAATGTGCTCACTATCGCCAGGTACCTAGCTCCAGAATATGCTTCGAGCGGTAAACTCACTGACAAATCAGATGTATTTTCTTTTGGAGTGATGCTTCTAGAACTTATTACTGGACGCCGACCAGTCGATTCAGCTCAATCCTTCATGGATGACAGCTTGGTAGATTGGGTGAGTGTCTCATTTATCTCTCTTCATATTCAAAATTGGTGAATGCCTAAATTACTTGTCTGCTTGTACTGCTGCTTCTGATTTTGAATGTTTCCCATGTGCTGCAATTCATAAATTAGCTTTTATGCTTTTCCTTGTGCTTCCTATGGCTTGTAGCTGATGGAGTGGGAAATTGACAGATTTTGGTTGGTTTGATATTTTACAGGCAAGGCCTTCGCTCACGCGAGCAATAGAAGATGGGAATTTCGATTTAATTGTTGATACACGATTGCAAAAGAATTACAACCCCAATGAGATGGCTCAAATGGTTGCTTGTGCTGCTGCTTGTGTTCGCCATTCTGCACGGCGACGACCTCGGATGAGTCAGGTACTATTTATATTAATTATCTAACTGTTTCATAGTATCTCTTTCACTAATGGCTAAGATTAATGCTTTTCTGTTCAATTTGATTCTAATTGTTCTTTGAAGAGGAGACATAAACCTTTTTTGCTTTTCCCTTTTACTTAACTAATTGATACTTTTCATATGTATTATGATATTACTTTGCTGATGAAATGAGGTAGAAACTTGACCTTTTCTCTTTTCGTGCCCATCTGGAAGAACCATGACTCCTGATTCAATATTGTGGTTTACGTGGGTTTGTCCTTTACTTTGGGCTGAGTGCTTTGAGTTTCTAAAATTCAAAACCCAAACACAAAAGTCCTCTTTGTTTAACGGTTTACAATATGTTTGAGTGGCTTAAGTTTTCCAGATACACAGTTGACAGTGATAAATTTTATAGCTTTTGTTTTATCTACTTATCCCATGTTCTTTCAACTAACAATTTAGCTCAAAACTGAGCAGGTAGTTCGGGCTCTTGAAGGGGATGTGTCTCTAGAAGCTCTAAATGAAGGTGTCAGACCTGGACATAGCACGCTGTTCAGTTCATATGGCAGCTCAGATTATGATAACCTTAAGTATAACGAAGATATGAAAAAATTCAGGAAAATGGCTTTAGCTACCCAAGAATATGGAAGCAGTGAATACAGTGGACCTGGTACCAGTGAGTATGGCCTAAACCCTTCTGCATCTAGCAGCGAAGGCCAGAACACGCGTGAAATGGAGATGAGTAAAATGAAGAAAGATAGCCGACGACGGGGATTCAGTGGAAGCCCATGAGACCAACCACCCAGGTTACCTGTAAAAAAAATGCTATCTATTTAATTTCCCCCCACTTTGTTTCTTGACTTGATTTGGAAAAATGACTGGCATTTGTGGTTCTGAAACATAGTTTTACCAGAGATTTTCATTTGAAAGCTATGTATCTAGCTGATACAAAATAATGGAGCCCTAACTCATTCTTTGGATTGCTGATTTACTAAGCTTTGATTATTGTGATTCGTTGAGACTTTTGCTATCGTATGAATGTGTGTTTGAGTGGGAACAAGTTGAATTGAATTGGAAATTGATTGGATGATTTGAGTATATGTCAAGCACGAACAGCTGGTTTGTATGTTAGAGCTGTTCCTTCTTTTGGAGTTTTCTTAAACGCCATTAAGATAAAACGGCCAGTCATTTATAATAATTGCATGGCATGTTTCTTCATGATGGAAGAGAAATTGAATAAACATGTTACCCATGTGATTCTATGATCAGATTCTCATTAATTATGGTTTATACATCACCTACTGTAGGACCCGGATTGGGTTATCATTGCTGTCCCATTGAAATCTTATATCTTGTTGTTTCTGTTTTTGACCTTTGGATCCATATTCACCGCACCACCCTGTCTAGTTGTGACCCACCTCATCTGTATCTGAACCCCCAGGGGTATCTTTTCTACCAAGAAAACCCTCTGTAATGGAACCATTCACTCTAGTGGGCCACAACGCAGGTAGTCTCCTCCATTTTTTAAGCACAAATGAATCTAGGCCGTTTCAGATTCTGTTTTAGAAGGTAGGCCAAACTGTTCTCTCTGAGCTGGTTTCACATGAACCAGTCTTGGATGGTTCAAGCCACCAGTTAAGGAAAAAGTTATAATCGAACCAAAATGACCATTGGTTTCAAATGGTTTAAACGAATTTTGAACTTCCTAGAAATTATCTAATTTGTTTTCGTAGCTAGGACTCAGTTGGACCTGATTGAACCAGAACAGAACCAATCTGGGCCAATTCCAGGCCAGCAGTTTGACATGTTGCTTGGTTCTAAAATCATTGATTCCTGCATTGCCCTAACAGCTAACTACAAGGGACCATCATTTCATGTGGGTCTTAAACTACCAAACCTGTCCATTGACAGAAAGGTTTTAACTGTGATAGTGCTTGTTCTATACTCAAAATTTGAAGTTTTGAGTGGGTGGGGTCAAAAAGTTGGTTAGTAGAATATTTATTGGATTTTCCAATCTATCTTTTTGTCAGAGGAATCTTAGTATAATGTGCAGATCACATGAGTTAGATTGTTATTTTCTTCTGGTGGGGGATAAGGACCCCATCAATTCTGTCGTGATTTTGGCAACTCCACCAATCCTCCATTTGTCAAAGATATAAAAATTAGCTCATTACAGCAGATTGTGTGTGTATGTCTCTGTTAGGGCTAGAAAGGTTGGTTGGGGTGTGTGTTAGGAAGTCTATTTGGTTTGGGGGCCCACAGTTCCCAGCTTAGTACTAAATTTCTTTCAATGAGACTCAAATTCAACTTACAATTGAAATTTTCACCGAGATTCACGCATGGGTTCGAGGAAACATAGCGTTGTAAATGGGTTCTAGAGGTGGCTGCGGGTGAGGATGAGGTTTGAAGTGATGTTAGTTTAGGTATCATGGCGGGTGTGTAAATAAAATTTTGAAAATTTCAAATTCAACAGTGGATTTAGAGAGAGAGAGTGTACAAAGAAAATGGGGGTGCATTTAGAAGCTCTCAAAGATGAATTCCTTTTGAAGAAATAAAAAGACAGTTCTACCCATGAAAAAAATTTAATAGACTTATCCCATGTGAGATTTTAAAAAAATTGAGGAAACGCATTTGACCCTCCTCGCCACTATATAGAGGGCGGTGCGATTTACTACAATGCGTTAAGATATTGCAGTGTTTTGGGGTAAAATAATCACTTTTAGAGTGTTATTTCTTATACAAACGACTTTGCGGAAATTATCTAAATTTCAACCATGTTACGGCGACAGCCGTGTAATGAATATCCCTTTACTTTTCACAAATGTAGACTTGGTAGGGTTGCCATAGTCATGCCAGAACTTTCATGGATTTTTAATCCCCACCAGTGTCCAGAACAAAAGGGACAAACGCAACCCATGTGAGATTCGTCTCTATTATAAAATCTCTTTCGGCAAGAAGAAAAAACCGAACAGAAAGTCTACTTGTCCCGGATTTCATGCCCCGGGACAAGCACGACTCCATAGGGAGGGGTATTTTGGTCATTTCAAAAATGACCAAAATACCCCTCCCTATGGAGTCGTGCTTGTCCCGGGGCATGAAATCCGGGACAAGTAGCATGGCTCAAAACCGAATAAAGCTTCTATGGTCCGGTCTTTATGACCCGGCCTGTGCCTCACATTCTATATTAGGACAGGTTTGAGTAGTTATAGCCCCACGTGAGACTATGGTTCGAAGAAAGCTATGACAGGGCCCATGGCACAGTGAAAGTAAAAAGGAAAAGAAAATGAAAATGGGCTATGGAGTTGTTGTCTTGTTGAGTGGAAAAATAGAGTTGCTGTTTTGATTGGAGATGAATCAGCTGCTACAAATGAAAAGATGAATCACACCTGCCAGCTAAGAATTTTTTTTATCGGTAACAAGAATACATCCTTGGCTAGATAATTAGTAAAAATGGGGGATTGATAAATATGTAGAATATAAGAGGAGAAATGGGATGGCTGTTGAAGTAGAAATTTGCTTTTGAAGTGCGTTTTGACGGGCACATGCCAATAAGATTGAAAGAAAGATCTTACTAAAATAACAATTAGACCACCTATGATCATATATTCATAGGGCAGAATGTTGTCCAATTAAGAAACAACACGTGCACAAATGAGTGTAGTAGAGATGAGACCGTTGAGATAGATGTGTGGTGAAACTCTATGATCATTTAGGAATAATATCAATAGATGATAAAAGAAGATAAAGCTATTTATAATGGTCTTGGTATGTCCAATGCAGCTTGACAACCGCACTGATAAGAAAAAAATCGGTTATGCAAGTTGATGGCCTATTAAGGGGAAAAAGTGAAACTCAAAGGGGATAGATAGAAGTAGTCAAAATATGTTTGAAGTGCAATTTATATGAGGATTTAACTCGAAATAAATAGGAATGGAGAAATAGAATTCATGTGGCCCACCCCCAATATAATTGGGACAAGGCTATGATGGTGTTGGTAACAACGGTCATTAAGACTAAGGATAGAAAATAAATAAATAAACCATCGGTCACATCGGTCACATAAGATCAGACACCACAAGTGAAGATTTGTGATTGTCTACTAGAGATCAATTCCAGGGATACAATGGACCCTCAAATCATGGGACCTTATGATGGACAACTCAGATTGACTTGGATCAAGCCGTAACTTAGGTTTAGATCTCTCTCTCTCTCTCTCTCTCTCTCTCTCTCACTTGAGTAATTTGAAATTTTTTTTTGGTAGTGGTGTTCATAGGGTGGTCAGGCCCTGGTTGAGCCATATTCAGGGTTAAACCAAATTTAGAAAAACAGACTGTAATCAGCCCATGCCTGATACGATCTGTAAACGTGGCCCGGGCTTTGCCCACCTCAAACATGTAGTCATTCAGGCTGGACCTGACGAACTTTTCCTATCACTTGTTTGGGCTTTCTATTATATGATTGGGCAATTTGGCCACTAACTACACCCACTGATTCTTGGGTCGGCCAACAAGGGCTTGGGCTTTCTATCACTTAATCCAAGCTCGGCCAAAATATTAAACCAGGCCCAAATTTAAGACCCTGAACCGGATCGAGAACTAAAACACAAAGTTTGAACCTGGCCCACGAGCACCTCTAGTGCTGTGACTGTGAGCAGCATCCTCTTCATTGATTGGGTCCACTCACGCGTGATCAAAGGTGGGACTTATCAATAGAATGCCGACAACTACACGTAAAAGGATTGAGTCTTACATGATGAAATAATGTTGGTCGACTGAGGCTCCTGGTCTCGACTAGTACATGGGAAGGCAAGGTAGTTAAAATAGGAAAATAACTCTAGAGCGGGTAGCTCAGTTGGCCTAAGACCACGGTTTGTACTCGAAGGTTGAGGGTTTGAAACTGCATTATCACACTAGGGCCACGGGGGATTTACCCGGCTCTCCTTAGGCCCGTAGGGATTATTCTGGCCCAAAAGACTAGACCCCTCTTGTTATAAAAAAAAAAGTAATAATAATAAATAGGAAAGTCTCAGACATTGAAGGAATGAATACGAATGAACTCATTAAAATAATGGTACCAATGTGACTTATGTTAAAACATAAAACCCGACTAGTTAGCTGAGTTTTATAAATCCCAACAGAAAAAAATCTGACAGACATGACAGCTGTTAGTTCTTGTCAAATACTTCTATCATCCAATCAGATTTCTAATTAATTCATCTTATAACCACCCAAACGCGTATGTGTAACACCAAAAGTCTCATGGAATCCCACTAATCAAAGCTTAGCTCAGGGAACCAGCTATTAAAAAATTCTTAGGTCTTTACTGTTGCATAACAACTAAATACATGGACTTAAATTAAAATAATCTATAAAACTATAGTTAAATCTACAAATTAAGTTTTTTTTTCACGACTAAGGGAACTTTCATTAAAAACATCTGACGTTATGTACGAAGCACTATGCTGATGATTTTAAAATTTTGTTAATTGCATGTTGATTATGAATTTACACATGATTTTTCATAAAAAAAAAATCTCTATTTTCAAAATGTCCAGCAGTAGTATCCTTGGCACTGCAGGAATGGCAATTCTTCCAGGCTGAAAATGGGTCAAATTGGTTGCAAAACGCCCAGCAGGCCAACTGAGAAATAGATTATAATATTTAGGATACTTAACTATAAACTCCTTGATTAAATGATATTAAACATAGGCCTGAACATAGAGCTACATTAACCAGACCTAAAATCTGGTCGTGCACCCCAAATTGCGTCTGAGCCTGCTTGGGCTTGGGCTTAATTGTCAGTTCTAATAGTTTGAACCACATGCAGTTTCATTTAACAAAAAAGAAAAAGATTGGGCTCAATAACTTCAAGGGCCTAGCAACAAAGCTTAGTCTGAAGGTACTCAAGCCCAAACTGAGTTATTGGTAGAGGCCCCACTTCACACAACATGTCATTGATCAAACAGGTCAAAATCGGATTGGATCCTCATAGAAAATGGGTCCATCAAATGTATGGGCCAGGACCACTAGGTCAATCACCGGACCATCTTAATTTACACTGACAAATGAATTGTATCATACTGTGGTGCAAGTCAGTTGCACTCGAACATTCATGCAAATTTGACATAGTTCTATAAATCTGAACCTTGATTGGAAGTTGATGGTTTCTCCAATTTACTAATGATGTTATATATATATATATATATATATATATTTATATATGTGTGGGGGATCTTCAAGTGCATCCATCCCTCACCAAAAATGTACTTCCTCACTTTTGTACTTGGAACTTTCCCTTTTGGGGTGTCCCTCACAAAAAATGTACTTCCTCACTTTTGTACTTGGAACTTCCCCTTTTGGGGTGTCTCTCACCAAAAATGGTGAGGGATAGATGCATATGAACATTTTCCTATATATATATATATATATATATATATATATATATGGAATCCTGGTGCTAATGACATTCTAACATTTCTACATCATTGATGGGAATTTGTGACCATGACCATGCTCATAGGTTTGATCACAAGATTGAGATTTTGATTACTAAGACTGCTGAAGTGCAAAATTGAAGACAAGTCTGCAATGACCCGATTAACATGACCAAGTCCGGCTGAGTACTTGGTCAGGCTCACTAAAAAATGTAATTCATGTGTCTAAGTGGTTTATCAAGCTGAATTAACTCAAGTGAGCAGGTGCAATTCAGAACAAAACTTTAAACTATCGAGGACTAATCGAATGGCTTGAGTGGTATCACAAAATGGCAACATGATCTAGGGTTGAAAATGGCTTGGGTGTCGTATGTCCATATTGGACTAAGATAAGAGCCCGAGCCCGAGCCCGAGCCTGAGCCTGATTCATTCAGTATCAAGAACCCTAACTAGACCTTATCTCCCACGCAGGAGTTGGTGGAGTGGCATAAGGCGTGGGTTTGCTCCCCGCGTCTTGTGTTGAGACGTGCCCCATATTTATTTGGTGTGCATTTGCATGGGTTTATAGCAAGCACCACCTTTGAGATAAGTTATGTTGGGTCAAAGACATCAGGTATACCATAGAGAGGGGGAAAAATAAAACAAAAAGAGGAGAAAAACTAACCTTATCTAACTCAAGTCCAGGCTACCGGACTTAGTTTTTCCAATGGGCCACATAGACTCAATTATATGTGTTTTAATTCTCTTAATCCTTTTTATTTTTTATTTTTTGTTCGTCTGTTGATGATGTTTGAGACTTTTCTAAAAATATCTAGGATTGCTTTATTTCTCAAATGCACCGTAACGTTTAAAAACTTTTAGTTGTTTATGACTTTGAAAATATTTTATAAAATATCTTTTCCTTTCTTTTTTTTTAATTTTTGAGCAAGTGAAAGAACAAAATGCTGCTTGTTTTAAATCTAACACACGGATTCACCAAACAAAATAGTTCACTCGGTTTGAGGGTAAGCATTGTTTGGGTTCAATCATCATTTTATATTCTAAGTGAACGAATTTCTACGCTTTTAATTTATCTAAGGAAAAAAAAAGTTATCTAAGACATAAAATGGTAGTTTTTTATCAATGATGTTTTTCAAAAATATTCTCAAAGCTAAGGGAGTCTTTATTAGAATTATTTAAACACCAGGTGTTTTCAGATTTAGTACAAACCTTGGAGGTCTTTTGAAGAAACTCCTGTAATTTTGATTTGCCTGTTTCTTCTCATCAGCTCTCCCAACTTGCTAAGACTCGCTGGGGGTTTGAGTTCTGCAATCAAATGGGGAAACTCTAAAAGCCCTAAAATTCTATAGATTTAGTGCTTTGAAATTCATGGCA
Source organism: Umbellularia californica (assembly GCA_028538565.1). Lineage (NCBI taxonomy): Eukaryota > Viridiplantae > Streptophyta > Magnoliopsida > Laurales > Lauraceae > Umbellularia > Umbellularia californica. Next base: position 79,165,418 of record JAPQWN010000002.1, read on the forward strand.
TCTAGAATTGTATTGCCTTATGATATTGGATTAAATTCCTCGTTTATTTCTACTTTTTTTTTTTCCCACTAAGTGGCTGTAAATCCATCGAACCCATGTTAATGGAAGGGTTTTCGGACGAGGGAAGGAGAGCTCAGATGAGGTAAGGAGCCCTTAGGTGAGCTGTGGCCTGCCTGAGGTTCAGGCAGTGGGCAGCCGGAGTTCCGTGCATTTATTTCTATTTATTTGAATTTAGTGTTTGGTACATAGATCTATTGCAAACTACATAAGAACATGTCCGTGCATTTGTTTTTATTTGCAGTTTTAATATTTGGGTTGCGAATTCAACCATAGATGTGGCTTGTGGAAAGAAAGCCTGTCACGGATTTTATTCCGTTGATGTGACATATATGTGGATCTTAATCATCTAATAGTCCCTTGCTCATTTGCAAGTTCAAATTTAAAGTGAATTAAAAGTGAAGGATCAATCTAAATAAACTAAGAAAAGAAGAGGGGTATTGTCTCTTAAGTCTTATATTTGTCTATTGGTAGAATGAGACTCTAACTTTTTTTAACCTCTAGAAAAAGTAGAGGTACTTTTGATTCACTTTCCAACTGAATTACCAAATGGGCTAATCAACACTTTTGTTAAACTTTATTATGGGCCCACCTGCACTGTTTAAGGTGAATATCATCCCACCAAATCATACATCCTCAAATTTCAGCTCAAAGAGAAATTTGTACGTGGGCCGGATCTGGATGGCAAGCTTCATGAGCCCATGATAAATTCCAGAAAACAGTACCATAGTGTGCACATAGGATCCGGATCCAATTGGCATATTGGAGAATGTGTTAATTGCATCAGTACGGTCTGATTGTTGTTATAAATGAACGGATACGATAGTCCCACGTGTTCATATACTCAGACAAGAAGCAAAGCTCTCCCTCTTACAAAAGCAACTACCTCAAAAAGAAAAGCGTTCAAAAGGCCTCTATATTTTATCTTTTTACCAAAGGGCATGTTTTGCAAAAGTCCATGGAGGGGATTCCTCGCCAATTTTCCTCGAATTCGAGGAAAACCCATGTTTGTTTGCAAATCCTACCGTATGGAAAGAATCCCATTTATACATGAAAGTCATCAACAGCAAAGAAATCTGACATTTGACACCCACCCCCACCCCCACCCCCCGGTCGAATTCCAAAAATCCATGCGCTAGAGGATTTGCGGATGAACAGTAAAAAGGGCGGCAATATTGTGGCTGCCGGTTTTTGCTTTGGAAAGCTATCTTTTGGGTCCCACAATCACAATCCAAACCGTACATCATGTTTAAATTGTCCAAAACGGCTAGTACACAAAAAATCAGCCGTTGATCCATCTTATACTTTGAGATATTTGTCAAAAAACATCCAGACCATTGATCATAATTTTTGAACTATTGTGGGGCGTGTTTGTAAAATCTGAACTATTCAGTCTTTGCAAAAGAGTTACACAGGCCACGGGCTCAAATTTGGTAGGTTTATTCATCAGGAATAATGAAAATATTGGAAAACATTCTTGGCCGTTGATCATTCATAGTGCCAAAACCAACCCAACATGCCAAATGTGCAGACTGTGAGGCGGTAATTTGTGGTGATTGTTTTTTAACTAGGAACCTTATCTAATGAGTCCAACAATCAAGATCCAAACCATTCATCATGTTTAGAATGTCCAAAATGGCGGGTAGGTTAATTTTTAGCCGTTGATCCATCATATATTTTGAAATATTTTCTAAATATCCCACAACCTAAAAATATAATTTTTAATTTCTGTGGGAACCATAATGAAAATCAGATCAATTGATAATATGTAGAAGGCCCAAAATGGCTATGGGTTCAAATCTTATGGCTAGATTCATCACGGATAGTGAGAAAATGACAAAAGATTTATGACCGTTGGATGTAGCATATGTTAATCCACATATTCTTTGCCCTGCCAAACGTGGAATGCACAAAATCTTGTGTATGAGAAATTCTCGCTGTGGATAGCTCTGTATAAGAAGAAGGAAAGAATCCTCTAAACAGAGGATTCCTCCCCTTAGCATGGACTGTTGCCAAAGGTGCCCTAAAGCTTCTCTTGAATGAGAGTAAACTTTAAAACAGCAGTCACCGACTATCCACTTTTTTTATTTTAACCTATTTACCCTTAATAAAACTCATGCGCAGCAATGGAAAAGGATTGCCAAAACCGTTCAATTTTCTTTCACTTTTAGTTTTATTTACAAAATAAAAAATGCATCCAATGACAAAACACCATCTTCTTCCTCTACTTATCACTCCCCAGCAACACCGATCTCCCTTCTCATCCTCTTATCCCCTAATCAAACATGACCATGTATTCATTCTCTTATCAACTATCTCATCGTTGCAACATCCGGTCATCACCATCATAACCTATTACAAGACTCGTGGCCATGGAAAAGCAAAATGTGCAATAGTTTTCTAATGATACATTATAATATATTAAGCTAGGAGCTTTTGGCTTCAATTTTGACCGTCGATTATAATTTTAACCTACAATTATAACTACTTATGCAACTAACCACTTATTTTTCCATCAAACGTTGAAACCATACCCTTTTTGCACCAATTTCTCTATTTCTATTTATCTAACTTGTCCTGTGGAAAGAAGAAAATTTTTTTAATACGTAATTATTTATATTGCATTGTAAGAAGATACCGTGTTAAGTACGGGTTCCTGGGGTAGTAATACATTAACAAGTACAAAACCCTCAACTACATAAAGGGTAATTATACTCACCACCTTCAAACTATTTTATTTTCTACATATAGAATTCAAATACCAAATTGAAATCACCAAGCATGACAAGAAAGACGAACTCACTTGAGAAGCTCAGATGAGTTGGTCATGACTCATGACCATCCACCACCCCATATGCCAATCAATAATCTCAAAACATTGAATTGGTTCTTGAAATAATTGATGCACAGGAAAAATTTAAGGTCGTTAAAAACCAGTTCTTGCAATTTCCATCCATCAAAAGAAAGCAGTATAAATACACGTACACCACAGGCTTATCCTTTTATTCCAAGCATGAAACCCTGAAAATCCGGAAATGAAAGACATAAGATGAGAGCTTTATTTAAAAAAAAATGACATGAGCGGAGAGGAGAGGAGATGGAAACACAGACACTTACAAAATCGATTGGCCAAGGGATTCACTGTCGTTCATGTCGTTCATTTCCCTCCTCCCCACACCTTGAGTTCTTTCTTAAAGGCAAATAAGTCCAAAATAATGTTTTAAAGCTTCCCATTAGTCAAGGGAAGGTTTCAGCAAAAAGATCAAATGCAGGGGCCTTTTTGAAGTTACTTGAGAATAGAGTGACCTTTTTGTAAAAAACTCAAAAGAAAAAGAAAAGACACTTCCAGAAACAAAACCACCAAGAAGAAGAGAGAACAAATTAAGGTTAGGGTTGGGGTATCTATTTGCAGGAGATCACAAAGAAAAGAGAAAAGCAAATGGAGGCTGAAGAAGGGAAATCTTTGCTGGAGAGCGTACGGCCTCCGAGGCTGGAAGACGCAGGGCTGGAGGACTGCGCTCTCCCACCGGAAGCCATCAAAGAGGCCTTCCTCAAAGCCGCCTCCTCCGTCCGATCTGCCTTCAACGGTCGAGATTGCGTCGAAGATCCCGGCCCCAGCGACGGCGATCTGCACGACTCCCTCGTAGGCGACGAGGCTCCGATGCCCTGCGGCAGCGCCGAGGGCGTGAAAGAGAGCTCCCCGGAGAGATGTGGAGGTAAGGTAATCGGAGTCGGAGAAGAGGCTTCCGATAGATTAGTCGGTATGGAAGTTCCGAAGGAAGGGAGAGGGAGAGCGTGTGTGGATGGATTGCCAGAGGAGATTGAGGGAAAGGATGAAGAAGAAGAAAGAGGATGGTTTGAAAGAAATGAAGATAAAATAGAAGAAGAAGAAGAAGAGGAAGATCGGCCTATATTAGCTGAAGCTTGCATATAAATTGTGCTTGCTTTCTTTTCATGAAATGTTGTTAGTTCTAGGGCTTCCTGTTTTACAATGAGAGGATTCAGTCTGTATTTCTATTTCCTTCTCATTGGGAAAAATGGCTTTTTCTTTTTTCTTTAGCAATGATGATTCTGGATGATATTATAGCAATGGAAGGAAGAAATGATGCAGTCTGTAGAAATGGTGAAGATCCTTTGTTTTTTTTTTTTTTTTTTTTTATTATTATTTAAACGTGCTTTGTTTGTTTTTCTATTACTTGATGTTGAATTGGAAGTAGCATGTTGATAAAGATGCTACTCATTTAAAACTTTACAAGACACAGGGAGCGAGGGGGAGGGGGTTCTATAGGGGTATATTGATAATATTGGGGAAAAAGAAACAGTTTGTACTCATTGATAGAATTTGGGACAAACTGTCCACGTGGCGCAACGCGATTGGGATAATGCATTTCAACTTTTGAGAGAGCCTAATCACGTTGCGCTACGTGGACAGTTTATCCCAAATTCTGCCCTTAGAGTTTGTCCAAATAGACTTTTTAAAAAAGAAAAGGCTAGGGATCTCAAATTCTGCCCTTAGAGTTTGTCCAAATAGACTTTTTGAAAAAGAAAAGGCTAGGGTTGTGTCGATGAGTGAGGTTATATGTCTCGAATGGGATGTCCCGAATTTGGGACCGACCCCCACGTGGAGCATATTGGAACCTCCTCCATTTTGCAAAAAGTCTATTAAGGCATTTTTTTTATATCTTCCACGTGGGAACGGTCCCCATTTCGGGACAGGCTCTGGGACATATAGACTTTTTCTGTGTCCATTTACTTAGAATTCGCAAATGATGTTATATTCAACCACTTAACCATGTGAAATCCCTCTACATACGCGAGGGACACGTGGAGCTCCCATTTGGCCTTTTGCAATACGTGGCACAACCATTCTCTCTTCTATAATTCTCTCCCCAAAAATTGATTATTTCCCTCAATCTTTTCTTCATTTAATATTTTAAGGTAAGAAATGTTGTTATGAGTGCAGTCGGACGTCACTTACCGAAAATATTTCCTTATATGATGTGACTTAAAAAATGTTTCCTTACTTAAATCTATTGATAATGTTAATTCTTAATTCAAATCTCTTCATATTATCTATTCTAAATATATTCACACCAAATACTTTACTTCTTAAAATTAAAAACACTATAATTTTTTTTTTTCAAAACACTACTCATTGGGCCCATTAAAAAAACCCAATCCAAAAAAATAAGCGGCTCCATATTTTTTGGGTCCAGTCAAAATTTACTCAATAAAAGTTTGTCCTGCTTAAAATTTTCGTAACCTAGCACTTAGTGGATCAATGAAAAATTCATTATACTCCTAAATCGACCCATCTTCTGGGTGTCATCATTGGGCTCACTTCTATAAGATATCCAAACCAATTAAAATAATGGCATCATTTTTATGAATTCAAATCAAATCCCACTCTATAAAAGTTGGCTTACTTAAAATTTTTTATCATCGAGCACTTAGACCCCTCATTTATGGGGTCCATGTTATCCCGGTAAAAAACTTATGACCACTCTGCCCAAAAAAAGTGTTTTATGACCATGAAAGGTTCATGGGACCCATTTACTAATATGATATTCTACCATTTTTACGGAACAGTGTTCATCTATATATATTTTATTTTATATTCTATTTTATGTTTATTGAAATATTATTGGTACGGGACCACATCCTACCCAAGTTACATGTTTTCATATAGTTACGTTGCAGTTGATTTTAAATTTTAGTTATCTTGCATTGAAAGAAAAAGATTTGGGGTTTGAAGTAGGCATATCAAGCCGGGCTTGGGTTGGGCCAACGTCCCAAAAAGTTTTGTATAGCTTGTGTTGATAATTTCTTGTATAGCTTTTGTTGATAATTTCTTTTATTCCTGACCACCATGCTAGCACTATATCATCATGGGCACACCTAATTGGTCCACGTCTTTTAACTTTCCTTCCTTCTCTAATCTTGCTTCCTCTACAAATCTTTTTTTAAAGTTTTGTTTTTGCCCGTGTTGGGCATGGGCCTCTCACATTGGTTCCAATCTAAACAAATAGGCCCAAAGCTAAAACGATATCATTAAATTACTAATGGTTCTCAAAGCTAAAGAAATATCATTAATTACTAACTGTTCTCAAGGTAAAATATTCCCCAAATGCTTATTGCCCTACATCTTTTCTATCATCACTATTTATATACTTGTATTTAAACTGCAAACTAGTTCAATTGACGAAATTAACAATTTGATTTTAATAGGGAGAATTTTAAAAAAGGTCTTAAATCAAAAAAGTATACAAGTTTCAAGACTTCTCAAATTAGCCCGTAAGTTTTCTTGAATGTCTTCAATTAAGGACATCTGTCCATTTAAAGCTTTTTTTTTTTTTTTGCAACTTTCTCTCTTGATTTTTTTTAAAACATTCAAATTACTTTTCATTGAAATAAAATCCTCTGTCACTTTCTCTATATTCTCCTCATTTTTTTCATGTGCGTCTTTTACTATGATCAAGGACAACTAGTGTACCTGCACGATCGGCTACATGCCATGTCATGAGTTTAAATAAAGGGAAATTTGGATATTTTAAGAAAATTGAGAAAACAAAGTCGTCATAAAAAACCTTTAAATGGCCTGATGTACTCAATTGAAAACTTACTGAAAAACTTAAGGACTAATTTAAAAACTTTTGAAACTTGTGTCCTTTTTAAAAATAAGGCAAAAACTTAAAGGCCTTATTTGAAGTTTTCTCATTTTCTATTCCATAAATGAAATACGAGAGTTCCAACTTCCACCTGCATGCCTCAGCCTGCTTCCTCCCGTTTGCTTCTCTTGCTGTAGCTACTTCCTCCTATTTAGCTTCTATGTTTGTCAAGTTTTTAGTTGACTAATTTATAGGTTAATGGACAAAACCTGGGGTTTCCTAATTTTGTATTTCTATTAGAAAACGAAATGCTAAAGATCTCTTTCCAAAATAGAAAAGAAATTCCAGATTCTGAAGATTGACAAAGGTCGCTCGAGTGAACCCTCCACATTGGCTCCTTCGCTCGACCCAACTTTCTAACCGCTCGAGCCATCATGTTTCTGGATTGATTATTTGAAGACAGAATGCAGTCTGCTCGAGCGAACCATGTAACCGCTCGAGCAAACCCCTCACAGAAAGAAGTTCGCCCGACCCAGATTTATGTTCACTCAACCCAAGCAAGTTCTGTGCTGAATGTTTACATCTAGTGAGCAGTTCGCTCGAGCAAACTCCCTTATCGGCTCGAGCGAACCTGCGGAATTCTATTTTGAGCCGAACTCCACCTTCTAAGTTCTCTCAAGGCAACCTTCTATTTCCTAAGCCTTTGAAGCACCAATTGAGTCCTTTAAAAAGGCTTCAACTCTCTCCTTCTCAAATAACACTGATCAAGAATACATTCAAGAAAAGATTTGAGAGATCCATCAAGTTCTCCTAAGGCTTCTAGTCCTGCTGTGCTGAAATATCAAGTTTTGGGTATGTTTCCATCCTCCTTCTTGAAGGCGATTCTGTTCAAGCACGGTGAAAATTTATGACGAGTTGTCAACAAGATCTGAAACAATCCTTAGGTTAAGTCAACAACTAGGTAAAGGGTTGTAAGTGTTCTTGTAATCTTCGTTTTTTATATAGTGCTTGATTGTCTGTTGGCCTAGACGGTAAGGCCCGTGGTTTTTTCCCGAGCAGGGTTTTCCACGTATAAATCATTTGTCCTTCTCTCTTTGTGGTTTGATTGATTTGTTAAATTGGAATTAGGGTTAATCACTAGTTTAATCACGTCAGATTGATATTCAATTGAGATTCAGCATTCGGGACCTCTGCCTGTGTTAAGGTAGAAACATATTTTCGATTGGTATCAGAGCAGGTTGCATTAATTTTTGTGTGATCTATTTACTGATATCTAATGGATATCAATAGAGAAGGAACATCTACCAACAAGCCCCCTCTTCTGGATGGATCCAATTATTCTTACTGGAAAGTAAGGATGATTGCTTATTTAAAGGCAATTGATGACCAAGTCTGGGATATTGTGGTGGAAGGATACACTGAACCTACCATAATTTTTTATGGGCAAACAAAACCAAAACCCAAAGCCCAATGGACTGCTAATGAGAAGACCAAATCAAATTGCAACAATAAGGCCATCAATGCTATTTATAATGGAATTATTGCATCTGAGTTTTATAGGGTTTCGGCTTGCCTTACTGCAAAGGCTGCTTTGGATCTTCTTCAAACTGTTCATGAGGGAACATAAATAGTCAAGCAAACAAATCTCCAGAACTTGACAACTGCTTTTGAGACGATACACATGAAAGATTCTGAAACTTTTGATGAATTCAATTCAAAACTGTCCAAGATTTCAAATTCATGTTTTAATCTGGGAGAACCCATTCCTTAACACAAAATCGTTAAGAAAATTATGAGGTCTCTCCCAGAACGATTTCGTCCAAAGGCAGTTGCCATCAATGAGCATTAGGATCTAAATTCTTTAACAGTTGAAGAACTTGTTGGAAATCTGCAAACTTTTGAGTCAAATCACTGTCAGCAGAAAAAGGGAAAGGACATTGCACTATGTCCTCAAATTCAATGGATGACCTTGAAATTAGTGACCCCGGTAGTGATACAGATGATGAAAAATTTGAGGCATATCTTGCAAGAAAGCTCAAAAAGATCTGGAAGAATAGAAAGTCTTTCAGCAAAAAGGATTCATCAAATCCTAAAGCACCTTCGAAAAGTAAGTTTGTACCCAAAACTGAACAGAATCGATCAAAGGGTACAGCAAAGCCAATCAAATGTTTTGAGTGTCAATTATATGGACACATTGCTTCCAAGTGTGCAAATCGCAGAGAAAAGAATAAAGGCAGGGGCTTAAATGTTGCTTGGGATGATGAATCTGATGAGGATGTGTCTGAACCTGATTCACCTTCGAGTGAGACTGAAAAATATGTTGCTTTCATGGCTCTTTCTAACATCTCTTCTGTGCAGGAATCTAAGTCTGAAGATGATTTAGATGTTAACGAAATTTCTGATGAAGAACAGGAAGGAGACGAAGACTATCAAAAGTTGCTTCGTGAATCTTTTAGAATGTCTAAAATCAGCGAAAAAAGAGTTTTGAAATTAAAGGCAATGGAGGAAAAGAATACATCTTTGCAAGCTTCATTGATAGACTCTCAGTCCAAGGTAAGACAATTGGAAGATCAACGAGAAATTTTGTCTAAAAAATTGATTCTTGCAGGTCAAGAGAAAGATCGTTTGCAACAAAGAACTTAGATGGCTGAATCTGAATTGGTGACTTTGCGAAACGAGCTGAATTCTTGCAAATCTGAAAAGGAAAATCTTGCTGGAAAGTTAAAGATGGCACTTGCTGAGTTGGAATTTGCGAAAGCTTCAATCAACCGAATGAATTCTGGATCAATGAAGCTGAATGAAATTCTAAGAAGTAAACTGCCTCCTTCTTAAAAAACTAGCCTTGGATATGTACAAGGAGCTTCCTCATCAAATGACAAAGGTAAAACTGTGTTTGTTCTAGGACCAACTATGCCAAAATTGCATAGTTGGTTCCCATATGCCACTTCTATGGGATTACCGAACATATACGACCACACTGCAATAAATTGAGAAATCATAACAGAAATCAGCGTAGAGGGCAAAATTTCACTCCATATCAAGTTGGGACCAAACCTGTCTGGGTCCGAAAATCTGATCTACGCTGTAATGTGGTTCTCACAGCACTTAGTGTTACAAACTCAGATGTGTGGTACTTGGATTGTGACTGCTCTAGATACATGACTGGAAACAAAGCCTTGTTTACCTCTCTTGAATACTACAATGGTGGAAGTATTCGCTTCGGAGATGGAGGTAAGGCAAAAGTAATTGGAAAAGGCATTGTATCAATTCCAGGTATGTCTCAGCTAAAAAATGTTTATTTAGTTGATGGGCTTAAAACAAATCTCTTGAGTATAAGCCAGTTGTGTGATAACAAACATGAGGTTCATTTTTCTGCAAAAGAATACATCATTATAAATAAAAAGGGAAAAACAGTGCTCCATGGAAAAAAGGAATCCTAACAATTGTTACGTGGTCTCAACAGAAAAAGAAATGACTTGTAATTCTACTATGATGAGTGACATTGAGTTGTGGCATCAATGTTTGGGTCATGTAAATTACAAAGATCTGGAAAAACTGTCAAGTCTTGAACTGGTCGTGGGCTTCCCAAACTCAAAAGAGCCTCGAATAGTATTTGTGGTCCTTGTCAAATTGGAAAACAGATTAAAGCTCCGCACAAAAAGATTGACTCTCTTACCACTAAGAGACCTTTAGAGCTATTGCATATGAATCTTATGGGACCAACAAAATTTGAAAGCATTGGTAGTAAAAAATACATATTTTTGACTGTTGATGATTTTTTCAGACTGACTTGAATGCGTTTCTTACGTGATAAATCAGAAACTTTTGTTGTCTTTAATGACTTATGGACTTTGTTAATTGCAGATAAATGACAAGAATTTGGAGGCATTTCCAGGATTCGTTCCGATCATGGAACCGGATTTCAAAATTCTGATTTTTCCACTTTTTGCACCAAACATGAGATCAAACATGAATATTCTGCACTTAAAACACCACAACAGAATGGGGTAGTGGAAAGGAAAAATCGTGTGGTACAAGATATGGCACAAGTGATGTTACATAGTAAAAACATTCCTCAAAGGTTTGGGGCTGAAGCTGTAAATACAGCTGTCTATGTTATCAACCGTGTCTATCTTCGTCCAGGAACAAAAATCACCCCATATGAGATATGAACTGGAGTAAAGCCAAATATTAAATACTTTCGAACTTTTGGCAGCAAGTGTTACATTCTTCTAGACAGAGAACATTTGTCTAAATTTGACTCCAGGAGTGACGAATGAATTTTCCTCGGTTACTCTTTGACAAGGAAAGCTTATTGTGTGTTTCACCTAAAAAATTCCATTGTTATGGAATCCATCAATGTGGTTGTGGATGATGCAAGAACATCTGACTATTTTTCTGATGATGATGAGGGACTGACATTTTCTCCATCTTCTGAACAGGTTGAAAATCTAACTGAGAGCCAGGCTGAATCCGATTCGAAAACGAAAAAGGAAACAATCGCAACTATTGAACCTATTAGCCCAAAGAAACTTGCTTCTTAATCAAATATCCCTGAAATCATTCGGCAATTTGAAGAGAAAAGTGCATCTCCACTAGTTGTTCACCCTCGATCCCAAAAACGCCAAGTAATCAAAGATCATTCTCTGAACACTGTTATTGGTGAGATTTCTACCCTATGAAAACCAGGAAGCAGGTACGTGATGAGGTAAGTCATGTATGTTATGTCTCCACTTTAGAACCAAAAAATGTCAAAGCTGCACTTGTTGATGATTCTTGGATAAATGTTATGCATGATGAACTTGTCCAATTTGAAAGGAATTGTGTTTGGGAGCTTGTTCCTATACCTTCTAATACTAATGTCATCGGTACAAAATGGATTTTCAAATGGATGTCAAAAGTTCTTTTCTGAATGGTTTTTTGAATGAGGAAGTATATGTTGAGCAACCAAAAGGATTTAAAGATCCTCATTTTCCTGATCATGTTTACAAACTGCAAAAAGCCCTTTATGGTTTAAAGCAAGCACCAAGAGCCTGGTATGAGAGACTGATAGTATTTTTTTATTGAGCACAAGTTTCAAAGAGGAAGTGTTGATAAGACTTTGTTCATCAAATAAGACAAGAATAACATTGTCATTGCACAGGTCTATGTTGATGACATTATCTATGGATTTACATCTGAATTCTTGTCTGATAAGTTTGCTGAAAAAATGTCAAGTGAAATCGAAATGAGTATGGTTGGTGAGCTTTCCTTCTTCCTGGGATTATAAACTAAGCAAACTCCATCTGGCATTTTCATCTCTCAGCCAAAATATGCCAGGGAGTTGCTGAAAAAGTTTGAAATGAAATATTCAAAACATGCAAGGACTCCAATGAGCACCACTGTCAAAATTAGTCTTAATGATGCTGGATTGGATACTAATGAGAAAATCTATACAAGTATGATAGGTAGTCTCCTCTACCTTACTGCTAGTCGTCCTGACATTGCCTATAGTGTTGGAGTTTGCGCAAGATATCAGTCCAAACCGAAATTGTCTCATGTTCAAGCTGTGAAAAGAATTCTGAAATATGTTTGTGGGACTATTGAATATGGGATATGGATGTCCAAAGATCCCAACACGATAATTGTTGGTTATTCTGGTGCCGATTGGGCTGGATGTGTTGATGATCGAAATAGTACCTTTGGCGGCTGCTTCTTTGTTGGAAATAATCTGGTTGCCTGGCACAGTAAAAAGCAAACTTCAACATCTTTGTTGACTGCTGAGGCTGAATACATTGCTGCAGGAAGTTGTTGTACACAGTTTCTTTGGATGAAACAAATGTTGCATGATTATGGAATTGAGCAAGAAACAATGACTATCTTTTGTGATAATCAGAGTGCCATTGATATTTCCAAAAATCCTGTCCAACATTCTCGCACTAAGCATATAGACATTAGGCATCATTTCATTTGTGATCTTTTAGAGGAGGGAACAATTTCTTTGCACCATATTTCTACTGACGTTCAACTTGCGGATATTTTCACAAAAGCCTTGGATGCAACGCGATTTGAATCTCTTCGAAAATCTTTAGGGATTTTTCTTATTCCCTACACTCCATAAATTTTTATTTATTTAAGTGCACACTCACATTTTCACAGGATCATTTTTTTGTACTGCACAGATCGTTTTTCGATTCTCTCACTGCTATCTCCATTTTTATCTTTGAGAGATGTCGTGGCAATAAGGTTAAACCGGAGGAAGAGGGCTACCTAAGAATGTTTGTGAAAGCTTCCACTTGATTGGTAATTTTCATTTGGAGAAGGCTACCATGTTCTCTAGTGTGAAAGTCACCCATGATGGTTTAACCTGTCCTCGGTTTGATTTAAAAAAAATGGGGTGTACTCGAAAGAGTCTAAAAAAAAGGGGTGTACTCGAAAGATTCAACAAAAAAAAAATTGGAGAAAACTACTTTGCTCAATTTCTTGTTGATGGGTGTGCTCCCCATATGACATTTTGTTCATCTCAAGGAGATTTAGGGGGAGTGGATCACACTAGTTTCTTTTCTTTTCCAATTATTTTTTTATGGTCATATTGTTCACAATTTTCACTGTTCTCTTAAATCTATAAAAATTTCAATAGTGATTTGTTTTCACTGTTCATGGAGGGATTTGACCAAACTATAGCCGTTAGAGAGTTTTTGCCGCTCCGCATTCAAAGTTTTAAAAACTCTTGGCAGTTCGCTTGAGCGACCTCTCAAGTTCACTTGAGCGAACCTAGCGCATTTAAATCCGCATGGGTCTCGATTTTTCCCCTCTTCTTCATTCTTCATCTTCTCTTTCACCCTACGAAACCCTACCTCTTCCTTCTTGTTGCTTCTCGCTGTCCCTTTCTCCTTCAAAAAGGTATTTTTTAACTTAGTATATCTCAATAATCTCTTCTTTTGTACATTTCACTCCATTCTCCATTTCTTAGCAATTTCATTAGTCTAGATTGCATTCTCATTTCCGATTTTGATTTTACCTTTTCTCTATTCCATTGTTCTTCATTCTTTTTATTTGCTTTGTTTTTGTGCATCTATTTCTTGCATTTCATATTCCTTTCTTTCATTTTGCATTTGATTCTTGGATGTCGGATTTTTCCTTTATTGATGGCTACTCTATTCACTTCAACTTTTACGATCCATTTTCTTTGAAAGTTGCTCATTTTCCTATCTTGAAGAATACCAATGCTTGGCTCTATTCTGATAAGATGTGCTTCACATCATTTGTGCTCCTATGACTGGCTTCTAGAGATTTTCTTTGTGTGATAATTGCTGCTGAATGGGTATTGGAGATATGTGGCAATGTGATACTTTTGTGGTGATTTTGATTAATAGAGAAGTGCAAGAATGATGCTTTTGCTTTGGAAATTCTATGATTGTGAGACTTGTGGCTGATTAGGCATTGGAGATGTGTGGACTCAGCCATTGGAGATGTGTGGACATATAGTCCACATTTGAGAAATTGTGATTTTCTGTTATGATTCTGGCAGAACTGGAAATTGAAATGGATTGAGAAGTAGTTCTCATCTATGGGATTGCATTTGATTATTGGAGATTCTCTGGTGTTTTAATGAAAGTTGGAGATGGGTGGTTATACCCATTTTTTTTTGCAGGACTTGGCTGAATGAAAATAATGCTTGTAATAAACTCTTACTTGGACTTTTGTTGAATGGTTCATTGTAGATTTCTCTCATGGCTCCAAAGAAGAGACCTCATGTCGATTCTTCATCTTCTTCTTCCTATTATCACACCAGATTCCCTTCCTTGGGAAAATCAGTGCAATTCTACGAACAATTTCAATCTAGAAATGTAGAGTCTGAAAGAGAAGTGGCTGAGGAATTGCATAGTAAACGGGTATTCAGGAGTCTTGCCACTCAGAACTGGTTTTCATTGGTAAAGTTTAATACCAACACAATCCATGTAGACTGGGTCAGAGAGTTTTATTGTAATATGGATGTTTTGGACAATGGTTCAGTCAAGACTTTTGTTCGAAGCAAATGGCTGACCATTTCAGTGGAAGATATTGCCGAATTCATAAACATTTCAGTGGTGGAAAATCTGGATTATCCAATTCTGGATGAGCTGCCGGCTCCAATTAATTATGATTTGGTTGCTACTACCATTTGCGGGGCAGAGACTCGATGGCCAGGAGGCATTCTCCTCCATGGCAATCTGATCGATGAGTACTGGTTCCTTGACCGTTTGTTTGCCACAATTTTGAGCCGAGAGGACACACTTCCGACGTGGCTCAGAGGAATGGATATTTGCTGTATTGCATTGGGACTGGCAAGCGTGTCAACATTCCACAAGTTATTTTGAATGTCTTCATCAAGACATTGATAGCAAAGAAAAACTCCCTTTTACCATTCGGAGTATTAATCACATATTTTCTCACCTTCAAGGAGGTTCCAAAAAGGACAAATGAGCTGACACAGAAGATAAAAAATCCAATCAATGCTAGAACACTATCTCAATCTATGGCTCATATTCCAATCGGTCCTCATTGTGAAGAGATTCAAGCTGAAGAGGAAGGCGTCCCGGGTGCTCTTGGTTAGGGAGAGCAGCATAGGCAACTAGACCGGATTGAACAACTTGCTACACAAGTTTAGGATTTGTCTGCCAGCATTGATACCGGATTTGCTCAAGTAAATGCTGCTCTTGCTGAGATACTTGCACGATTGGGACAGGGCCATCAATGAGGGATTTGCTGGAAGTTCTTGTTCATATTTCTTATGTTTTTTTTTTTTTTTTTTGGAAACTTTATGTTCTTTTGCTGATTTCTATATCTGCTCTGCCTTTTCTTTCCAGTGATTCTCTTGTTCTAGTTGTGTATTATGTTTCCTCTTCCTTATGCTTTATCTTTGACAATTTATGAACAAAAAAGGGGAGTGAGTGCTGAATTTTTTAATCATTTTCGGTTCTATGATAATGCATTTGATCTTTATGTGAAAGTCTTTGTAGGTATTCAATGAATTGTCAAATTTTGAAGAAGTCTAGTTCGGTTAAGTTTTTTGGTGTTGGTTGAGTTGGGTAGAATTTTTTTTGTAATTAGGTGTTTTGTCCATGAATTACCAAAGGGGGAGATTGTAAAGTTTTTAGTTGGCTAATTCATAGGTTAATGGACAAAACCTGGGGTTTCCTAATTTTGTATTTCTATTAGAAAACGGATTGCTAAAGATCTCTTTCGAAAATAGAAAAGAAATTATGGATTCTGAAGATTGACAGAGGTTGCTCGAGCGAACCGTCGACATTGGCTCCTTCGCTCGACCCAACTTTCTGACCGCTCGAGCCATCTATTTCTGGATTGATTATTTGAAGACAGAATGCAGTCCGCTCGAGCGAACCATGTGACCGCTGAGCGAACCCCTCACAAAAAGAAGTTCGCTCGACCCAGATTTATGTTCGCTCGACCCAAGCAAGTTCTGTGCTGAACGTTTACATCTAGAGCAGTTTGCTCGAGCGAACTCCCTTATCCGCTCGAGCGAACCTGCGGAATTCTATTTTGAGCCGAACTCCACTTTCTAAGTTCTCTCAAGGCAACCTTCTATTTCCTAAGCCTTTGAAGCACGAATTGAGTCCTTTCAAAAGGCTTCAACTCTCTCCTTTTCAAATAACATTGATCAAGAATACATTCGAGAAAAGATTTGAGAGATCCATCAAGTTCCCCCAAGGCTTCTAGTCCTGCTGTGCTGAAGTATCAGGTTTTGGGTCAGTTTCCATCCTCCTTCTTGAAGGCGGTTTTGTTCAAGCATGGTGAAGATTTATGACGAGTTGTCAACAAGATCTAAAGCAGTCCTTAGGTTGAGTCAACAACTGGGTAAAGGGTTGTAAGTGTTCTTGTAATCTTCGTTTTTCATAAAGTGCTTGGTTGTCTGTTGGCCTAGGCGGTAAGGCCCATGGTTTTTTCCCGAGCAGGGTTTTCCATGTATAAATCACTTGTCTTTCTCTCTTTGTGGTTTGATTGATTTGTTAAATTGGAATTAGGGTTAATCACTTGTTTAATCACGTCTGATTGATATTCAATTGAGATTCAGTAATCGGGACCTCTGCCTGTGTTAAGGTAAAAATATATTTTCAATGTTTGTGGGACCTTTTATATATATATATATATATATATATATATATAAACAGCAATTCCATCTCCATGTCTCCGGAGGTTCCTTTCTCCCTTGTGGGGCCCCCTTAGATTTTTCTTTTGCCATTTTAACCAATGCCTTAAAGCTATATAGATGACATGTGGTACCACTGTCTGGCATGTGGGACCTCCTTTAATGAAATTTGTTACCATTAAAAAAAAATAGTACCATCATCTGAAAACTATATAAATGAGAGATGGTCTCACATGTGCACCATTCCTTTCTCCTCTCGAACCCACTTATATATTTTTGTTACCTCTTCTAATGACCGCCTTAAAGCTATATAAATGAAAAATGGTCCCACATGTGCCCCACGTGTATGCAACTAACTTTTCCCATCCAAGTCCAAGCTTTATGAGGACACATTATATCATCTAAAACGCTTTAAAAAAAAAATAGCCAGTACTTAAGAAATCTTGAGCCCCAGTTCATCTTGTACAGATATGACCCCACTTCAGGTGCATTGTGATGCAAGGGATCCACCACATAATGGGCTCTCTCATGAGAAATGAGATTGTACCACAATTATGGTACAACCCACATAGTAAGGCCCTTAATCACCACATAAATTAATGATGAATTGTTTTATAGAATTCAAAGGAGATGAATATCTCCTTGATTTAATGAATATGGCCAGGGATGGCAATGGGGCGGATCGGGGACGGAATTGGGGTTCCCGGTCCCCGCCCCGAACCTCTTTTACCCTACCCCGAACTTGCCCCGTCCCCGCCCCGCCATACCCCGATTGCCCCGCGGGTACCCCGCCCCGCCCCGCAATTGTAAAAATTTTAAATGTACAAGACTTGGGATTCGAATTTGGGTGGGGGATTAATTAGAGGTTTGCCTTACCACTAGACCAAACTTCATTTCTTGTAATGTTTTACCTTATTTAAAATATATTAATATATTATAGATTGTTACACACATATACATATATATATACACACACACACACACATACATATACATATATACACACATATACATATATACACACACACACACACACACACACACACACACACACACACACACATATATATAAACTTATTTAATGGCGGGGCGGGGTACGAGAAGGGACACGAGGCGGGGTAACGGGGCGGGGAAAAGAGCAAACCCATCCCCGCCCCACCTTCGGGGCACAATTTTATTCCCCATCCCCACCCCACCTAAGGATCGGGGCGGGGAAAACCCACGCGGGGCGGAGCGGGCAAGTCGGGGCGGGGTGGGGCAGGGCAAAATTGCCACCCCTAAATATGGCCATCAAGAGAACGTGATCAAAGAATACATTACCAAAACAATCTGATCTAATCTCAATTCTATTATTAGGACCATCGAACAAAATCTCAATTTGGGATCCAAGTCATATAGAACCTACATCACTATTTCATTTATAATTGGAAAACTCTCCGAGTTGACTCGTGACTAGCCTGAGTCATCTCGTTTTGAAGAATGGCCAAGTCAAATATCGGGGAGACAAAGCTAAGTCATCTCATTTTAATAATTTATTTGCATTCTAAATCATTTGATAGGTAAGACTAATTTTAAGCAACTAATATTTATTTTTAAATAATTATACATGAGGATTGGAGCCAGCAATTTAAAAATAATGATTGGAATGTAATTTGAAACTTACATTTGATCTTTTGCATTTTATCTTGGTTGGGGAACTCTTTGAGTTGACTCTTGACTCTCCTAAGTCATCTCATTATGAAGAAGGACTAGGTCAAATATAGGAGAGACTCGGCCAAGTCATCTCATTTTAATAATTTATTTGCATTCGGAATCATTTATTTGGTAGATCTAATATTCAACACTTACTATTTATTTTTAAGTAATTGTGCACGAGGCTTAGAGTTAGCAATTTATAAGTAATTGTGCACGAGACTTAGAGTCAACAATTTAAAACTTATATTTGATTTTTTACATTTGATATTTGAACTGGCAAATAATATAATATGTAACGTTTTTTTACTTTATTTTTCTTATTTAAATTCAGACTGACAAATTATCATGAACGCATGTGAATAAATATATATTTATATTTTTTAATTAATGGATTTATTTTTTAAATCATTTTAAAAAGAACATGACTCCCGAGTCTCTGTGTTTACTCTATCTGAGACAATTTCTTTTTCCTTTAATGAGTTGAATTTGAGTCACGAGTTTTCAAACCTTGGCTTTATCTTAGATTGTTTAATCTATTCAGTTTTAGCCATGCTTGCCTTGTTTACCTTTTTCTTAGATTTACGCAATCATTGTCCATGAAGACCTACCAATAATTTGATGATCTTTACTACAAGACTCTTTATAAAGGGGTCAAATGACTTAATCTCCCCTTAAGACAATCATCACTTTGTGGATAAGTTTTTTCTTATTGCTTGGCCTACATAAATGATTACCCTATGATGGATATAGAAGAAATTTCCTTAGGAGCCATTATATTTATTTATTTTGAGGGAGTGGCTCTGGGTGTTGGCTGTCATCATCCGTATCCATATAGTCACATATTGTTTAATCTTTCTCCGCCATATTGGTGGATTTTCCTTTTTAGTTAAATAGTTTAATCATTTTGCAGTATGCTCGGCATGGTGAACCTTTGTTTTAACTAGAGCCAGAAGGAAAAAAAGTGACACATTTACAAGCATAGGGGCTTGACTAAGCCCCAAAGTCTATTGATGTAAAGGGAAGACCTTTTTTCTTTTATTTAATGACATCCTTTATAGCTCATTAAATCCATTTTACTATGTTTACGAAAAAAAAAAATCCACAATCATACGGTTGTAACAATGAACTCCTCTCCCGAATGTTATTGAAAGAGGAAGAGAAAAGTGCCATTCATAGAGCCAAAGTCTCTCATTCTACGCCTAGCATTTCCCACCTATTCTTTGCCGATGATAGTCTTCTCGTTTGCAAGGAAAAAATAAATGAAGTCGGGGCCATTAAGGACACCCTTCATATATAATTACTACTTCTTATCCGAGCAACTAGCCAATTTTGATAAGTCTGCAGCTTACTTTAGTAAAGGGACCTCTAGTATGAGAAAAAGAGAACTTGCCAAGATCCTAGGCATTAGGCTCATGACTGAGGATGAGAGATATTTAGAAAATCCGCTCATTATGAACAAAAATAGAAACATTAATTTTCAATCTCTAATCGGAAAAATCAAAAGTAGAATTATGTCATGCCAAACCCTTCTTTTATCGCAAGCAGGGAGGTGTACCCTAATAAAATCAATTGCTTCTATGTACTATCCTTATTTTTAATATGACAGTGCTCCAACTTCCATAAAAAACCATTGATACTATAGATAAAAGGCTTAGAAGCTTCTTTTGGGCTGACTCTCTTGACAAATATATATATATATATATATATATATATATAAAAGGCTTAGAAGCTTCTTTTGGGCTGACTCTCTATAGATGAACATTCATGTGCATCTATCCCTCACCAAAAATGATGAGGGACACCCCTTTTGGGGGTGTTTCAAGTACAAGAGTAGTACAAGAGGGGTACTTTGTACCTCCCTCTTGTACTTGAAATAACCCCAAAATGGGTGTCCCTCACCATTTTTGGTGAGGGATAGATGCATATGAAGATCCCCCTATATATATATATATATGCGTACACCATAAAGTGGAAAGAAATCTGCAGCCCTCTCGAAGATAGAGGACTAGGGATTCGGGATACCAAGGAAAATAATCTAGTCCTATTGGCCAAAACATGTTGGAGGTGCCTCTCTAATGAGAATAGATTAAATTCAAAGATTTTGAAAGCAAAGTACTCTCCGAACAAACCTTTATGGGAGGCAAACTTCAAGAAGGGTAGCTCTTGGTTTTGGAAGGGATTTGTAGAAGCTGCTAATTTTTTCAATGATAAGGTGGGGTGGATCATAGGTAATGGGGATCAAATCTCGGTTTAAAAATGCAATTGGATCCTTTTAGAAGGAGGTCTTAGAAAACCAAAGTCCAGTGTTGTTAACCAAGATCTTGTGGTTAAAGATCTTTGGTATGGGGACAAAAATTGGAATGAACAACTAATTAGAAATGTTTTTAATAATACTTCTGATGTTGAGGATATTATGAAAAATCTATATTCCCCGTTCTAGAAGTGATGACAGGAGAATATGGCCCTTTTCGAAAGGGGGTGATTTATCTCCAAGATCGGCAATCGAAATCATTCATGAAGAAAGTAGGATTACCCACAACTCTGCCTTTAATTGGAAGACATTGCGGTCCCTCCCTCTATGCCAAAGAGTCCTTCTATTTGGCTAGAAATGTCTTAATAACGCGGTCATGGTACGCAAATTACTCCATAATAAAAATATTTCTATTAATGCCATTTGTCCTATATGTACCACATCAGAAGAATCTATTGAGCATGCTCTATTTCTTTGCCACCATGCAAAAGCATCATGGTTTGGCTCTAACATAGGAATGTTATCACATTCTATTACTTCTCTGAGGATTAGAGACTGGTGGAACTCCTTTATGGATTATTGTGGCAAGATGAATTCACCAATTAGTCCTCAAACAAAATCCTAGGTTCTCGCTTTTTGGTGGGCCTTATGGAAAAGTAGGAATGATTTTATATTTAAGAGCACAAAAATTGAGCCTATTAGCACAATCATATGTGCTAGAAGAATGGTTGTTGCCTCAATGGCCTATAATGAAATTAAAACGCCTTCAAAGGACCTTCATACAATCCCCAGGATCTCGATCTGAGGAGCCCTAGAGGCATGGCTCAGGTGTTCTCGGATACATCTTTTAGAGTTGTGGATGGAAAAGCAGGCTTTGGCTTTGTTATTTGGTTTGACGGTTCTTGGGTTCATGTAGGATCAACCAACGGATCCAAGGTTTCTTGTTCAAAAGAAGCTGAGGCAAGAGCTATCCTTTTAACAATGAAGGAGGCTTGGTTATGGGAATTTCGCAAGATCCATCTTTTGTCGGACTCCCTCGAAGTTATTAGAGCCATCAACGGGTTGATGGATTGGGCTATCCAACATATTTTACGGGACATCAAATGAGTTGAGGTCCAAGTTTGAAGACGATTCCTTTTTCCATGTTCGTAGAAGGCTTAATCAATTTGCTCATGAACTTGCCAAGAACTCATAGATGAGGGGTTTGTGTGGGATGATCAAGGAATTGATCTCCTATGTAGTTTGGGAAGCTCTTCTTGGTTTTATTTTATTTTCTTTCCTCTCTAATCAAATTTCTCTTTACCAAAAAAAAAAAAAAAATACAATGAGCCCCTTCTGACTGTACTACAAGAAAACTCTTAGAACTTTTTTTTTTTTTCAATATGGATCTATTTAGCACCAACAAAAAAAGCTAAATCTACTCTGAAAATGAAAAAACAAAGCAAGAATTAGTAAGATTCGCTATGACCTTCCTAGTTTTAAAGCATTTATGAGTTTATCAAGCCAAAATCTGATTTTATATTATTAGAACATATGTTTACAGCCACTACCCACTCCTTCTGGGGGTTTAAATCTCCCAGTTGATTATTAATTTGCATATGTAGACAAGCATTTTTTATAGTACTTCCCAATCTTATATATTCCAATGCAAAACATTCATTACCCATCACTATTTAAGAATTGAAATCTTGGCCCTTTTAATTTAATTAAAATCAAATGCAAGGAGCTGGACTACGCCCCAGAGTCTATCTATGTAAAAGGAAGACCATTTTTTTTTTCTTTTATTTGATGATATCCTTTCTAGCTCATTAAATCCACATTCACATGTTTACAAAAAAAAAAATCACAATCATACGGTTGTAGCAATGAACACCTTGTGACTGTCCTAGAAGAAAAATATTAGTATTATAAAAAAAATTTCAATATGGATCTATTTAGAACCAACAAAAAAATGCTAAATTTACTCCGAAAAAAAAAAGAGTAAGAATTAGTGAGATTCATTTTGGTCTTTTTAGTTTTAAACCATTTATGAATTTATCAAGCGAAAATCCACTTTTATATTATTAGAATATATGTTTACCACTATCTACTCCTTCTGGGGTTTAAATCTCACAGTCGTATATTAATTTGCATATGTAGACAGCGTATATTCAATCGTGAAACATTCATTAGCCATCTCTATTTAAGAATTAAGATTTTTCCTTTTTAATTTAATTAAAACCAAATGCAACTATACGAATCAAACCCAAAAACTTCAAAAAAATCTCAGAAAGAATTTGAAAGATGAATAGAAAGAGTGTATTTACATATGAATTAATACAATCATTTTAATAACCACTACGTGCAACGCACTTATCCACCGCTAGTAATAATTCAAACAACATGGTTGCTTGGGGGTTTTAGTATATCTATTCCACTCATTGTAATGTGACATCATTTAACTGAGTTTTTTTTCTCCAAATCAGATTTAGCAACCATGCTGATAATTACTTGGAAAGTTACATGTAAAGAAATGATTTAAAGCAATCATATTAGGCAGTAAAAGTGATCTCGTGGAGTGCTGAAGCACGTGTTCGGAGATAGATGATAGTGAGGACGCACCTCAATAGAAAAATCCCATTTATTTATTCAACACTAAGAATTTCTTCTATACAATACCATATAAATAAAAAAAACATAACTTACGGCTTAAGAAACTTAATTAAACTAGTAAACTAAATAATATTGGAAACATAATTCTGATTACAATAAATTTAGAAACCAATATATAATTTACAACCTTGTATATTATATTGGTAAAAAACAAAAAACTACTCTTGAATTTTCAGTTTGCATACTCGAAAAATCAGCTTAAAGGACTGCCTAAATGACATAAAAAAACCATAATCTCTACACCACAATTTTGAAAGTCTTTGAAGGCTTTTTTTTTTTTTTTATATTATTATTATTGAAAGTTCAGTCTAGAGCCAATGACTAAGTCCTAGAGGGGGGGGGGGGGGGGGGGTGAATAGGACTGATGCTAAACAATTGCCAATTTTAATTTTCGAATCCTGTTTTTAATCAAAACAGAATAAGGAACAGAACAAGCATAGCAAAAGTATAACTGAAACAGAACCTGTGGAACATTCAAAAGAGATATGGACACAGAGATTTATAGTGGTTCGATCACACAGACCTACATCCACTCTCAAGGGTCACACAGACCCTTGGTTCCACTATCAAGAATCAAACTACACAAGTTCTGATTCTACCTCATATTTGATACAGAGGTTCAATCACACAGATCTACTCCTCCTTACAGCAATGTGGTGAGTTTAATCACACAGATCTACACACCTACCACATTATACACATATTGTTGAAATTTGAAGAAGGGTGAACACTTGCCTTGATGATGGTTGAAGTGTTCTGTGGAGCTCTGACCGCAGTCGAAGGTTGCACCTCTTGTTGACCTCTTGGTGTTGAGTAGAAAGCCTCCAATGTGTTGCACAACCAGGGTTAAGAGGATTTGGTTTTTAGGGTTACACAAATGAGTCTCTCATGGTGTAAACTATCCTAGAGGATGAACTTCCTATCAAGACACTCATCTAAGAGCTAATGGAGCTCTAGGGTTTACCTAGGTCAAGCACATGAGTGTTTTTGGAAGTGATTTGGAAGCCTACAATTGATGGGAAGAAGGTAGCAAGCAAGGCTATACACTAAGGTCCATGAAATGCACAGTGAAACAGGCTACAGCTTTATAGAAAACTCCCAACGGATACTTTTTACGGTTAGCCTCTAAAACTGGCGGCTAGCCCCTTTTGAAATGCACTGAAGCAACAGCTATAATTTTGAAAGCGGTCAGCTCACGGTTAGCCGCGAGTGTCCCTGGCGGTTAGCCATGAGGTAACCGTAAAGGTAACCGTAAGAAAACAGCTCTCGGGAAAGCAGACCGTAAGACTTACGGTTACCTGGCGGTTAGCCGCAAAGGGACTCCGCGGTTAGCCGCAAGGTGACCGCGGGGCTGACCGAAGAGAAACAGCCTTCTGGAAAGGTGACCGTAGGATTTACGGTTACCTGGCGGTTAGCCGCAAAGGGCTTCTGCGGTTAGCCGCAAGGTGACCGTAAGGTCATCGAAACCCTGAAAATAAGGATGGAATATAGCAGATGATTAACAGGGTTTGTCCAAAGGATTTATAGGTTTGGTCCTAGATTGAACTACCTGAAGGGGATGGTGTGCATACACAAGGAGTTCTTCCTGGATGAATCCAAGCCTTCCAAGACTTGATCTTCTGCCTTCAAACTTGATCTTCCTTGAGAAACTTCGAGAGGCAGGGACTTGGACTAATTGACACGGAATTGACAATACAACACAAGTGCTCACTGGAATGTGGCACTAACAATCTCCCCCTTTGTCAATTTCGTGACAAAACACCTATTCTAGTTTGAAATACATCCAATGGACTCAAATACATGATCTTTACACAAAATATACCAATTACAACTCAAAGACTCATGCTCATGACTGTAGAATCTCTTCGTAAAAATGTACTTGCACAGAGCATTGAAAAATACAATCTATGGTGGGATTGCTACTCCCCCTGAATTGTTAGTCGCAAAAATCCATAGAAAGGAGTGTTCTCTACACTCTCCCCCTGAGGATAATCTTGTATTCTCCCCTTTTTGTCAGGAATTGACAAAGGGAGCAAGCATCAACTATGACAAGAAAAGGTACCAAATATCACAAATGACCACCAAGCATAGAACAAGAGAAAGAACCACAAAGCACCATGACAGAAATAGTAAGATAGATGACAAGTAGATGCAGTAAAAAGTAGTGGCCATCCATATAATAATCATCCCATCCAGATAATAACCATCAATATGAAAAAGTGAAGCTAATCAGCCAAAGTTAGTAGCCAGCCAAAAGTATAAGAGCCACAAAGACACCACCAAAAAAAAAGTAACCAATAAAACACAAGAGGCCTCCATAAGAAAGTGCAAAGAAGCTAGTCAGAAGGAGGCGATGGAGAAGGTGGCATGGCAGCCATATCATTAGAGCGGCAGGCTTTAGAAATTCCGCTGAGATATCGGAGCGTCTTCTTCAGCAGCTTCGCGATCTTATTCTGATTATGCTCAAAAGCATCCATGCGCTCAGCAATAGATCGGGGAACAGGAGAGGGAGGAACCTGCTGAGAAGAAGAGGGTGGCGCTGAACCAAGCTGCTGATGATCTGAATGACTGGACTGCTGAGAAGGGTCGAACCCGGCAGGAGGTGGGGCTTGCCCGGCCTCTACATTCTGCGAAAGGTTCATCTGAATCAGATTGGCAGGACCAAACGGGGAATGGGAGAGAGGTGTCTCAGAGGGTCGAATGATACCGAGAGAGCGAGCTAATTCAGACATGAGAAACCCAAAGGGGATAACAGTTTTTGAAGCAGCAGATGAGTGAAAACGGATAATGGCTCGACAGATGAGAGAGGGGAGACAGATCCGTTCACCGGAGACCACCTTGGACAATAGATTTACCATGAATGTGGTCAACTCAGTCCGATTGCCTTTGCGGGGGTAGACATTGAAAGTGAAAAGGTGGTGTAGAAGCCGATATTTGGGAATCAAAGAGTTCAAGGGAAGAAAATTTTTTCGATCCCAAACCACGGGATGCCCACAAAGGATGATGGTGGCATTGGCCTTCTCATCTTCTGTAAGAGTGTCAGCAACAGAAGTGAGACCATTCTCAGTCAGGGGTATATTGATGATGGAAGAGATATATGCAGGGTCAATTGTAACAGAGTCTCTGTTCTTAAGAGCAATGGAGAATTTGCAGGAGTCAACAGAGGATGATGCTGAGGTGATGGAAGCAAACATCCCATAGACTAGGGATGGATAGGCCTTATCGCCCCAATCTAACAGATTTTCCCATCCTACTTGGGCGAGAATGGCAGCAGTTTGATGAGGGCCAACGACCTTGCGCAGAGTGCGCCGTTCAACCATGATGGACCTGGTTTTGAGAGATGCCAACAGTTTGGCATTTGGCTTCAACTGGACAGGGGGCTGCTGTGGAGGAGGAGAAGGGGATGGAGATGAGGACCGAGAAAGGTCGGGAGAGGTGGATAGTGAGGGTGAGGGTGGAGGTGAAGGAGACCTAGGGCGAGAAGAGGAGGTGCCAGGGGTTGAGCGTCCCCGTTTTGAAGGACGATTCACAGCAGTCTTCATACGAGGAGGCATTTTGACAGATAGGTAGAGTGCACAAGGAAAAATAAGAACACCAGAGAGGGAGGAAGACTAACGGTTAATATGGAGAACAGAAAGGGAGAGAATGGAGAACAGAATGGAGAGTAATAGAGGAAGGAAACAGAAAAAACTAAAAGAACCACACCAGAAGAGACCAGACGAAAACACACGAACAATCACAATGTTAACAACAAGAAGAAAGCACAAAAAAAATACAAACAAAAACGAAAATGAAAAAGAAAAGGAAGGAGGTTACCTTGCAAACGAGAGAGGAAGAGAGAACCAGTCAGAGAGGAGAAGAGGTCGAGACAGGGGGAAGAGACGCAGAGCAAAAGAAAGAAAGAAAAACAAAGGGCTGCGAGACTTTAAGTTGCAGCCCGAGAAATACGGTTAGCCGTGAAGAAGACTTACGGCTAGCCGCCACCCCCTTTTTTTTTTTTTTTTTTTTTTTGTTATATTATATAAAACCAAATCACACATACCAAGATGGATTGATTATCTAATGGTGCACACACCAAGAGATTTTCTCATATTCTCAAATTTAGAAACATCCAAAGGTTTTGTCAAAATGTCAGCAAGTTGATTTTCCGTAGGGATATGTTCTAAAATTATGATTGCCTCTTCAACTAATTCTCTAATGAAGTGATGTCTGATGTCTATATGCTTGGTTCTAGAGTGTTGAACAGGATTTTTGGAGATATTGATAGCACTAGTGTTATCACAATACAAATTCATGCTGCTTTGATCAATACCATAGTCTTTAAGCATTTGTTTCATCCAAAGCATTTCAGTACAACCACTGCTAGCTGCTATATATTCTGCCTCAGCTGTAGATAAAGAAATAGAAGATTGTTTTTTGCTGTGCCAAGCAACTAGACAGTTTCCTAGGTAGAAACACCCTCCACTAGTTGATTTTCTATCATCCACATTTCTAGCCCAATCGGCATCAGAGTATCCAGCAATGCAGATAGGAGAATCATATGGATACCATAGCCCATAACATGAAGTCCCTGACACATACCTAATGATTCTCTTAACAGCTTTCAAATGAGCTTCTTTGGGATCAGATTGATATCTAGCACAAGCCCCTACACTAAAAGCAATATCCGGTCTGCTAGCTGTAAGATATAATAGGCTGCCTATCATGCTTCTGTACATACTAGGATCAACACTCTTTCCACCGGATTCTTTAGATAATTTGAGTGTTGTACTCATGGGAGTGTTCATGTGTTTGGCTGACTCTAAACCAAACCTCTTGACCAATTCTTTAGCATACTTGGTTTGGGATATAAACATTCCATCAGACAATTATCTAACTTGTAATCCTAGAAAGAAGTTAAGTTCACCAACCATGCTCATTTCAAATTCAGATTTCATGATATCTGCAAACTTTTCGGTTAACACATCATGAGTAGAACCAAAAACAATATCATCAACATAGATTTGAGCAATCAATATGGTGTCATTTGTTCTTTGAATAAACAGAGTTTTATCAACACTACCCCTTTCAAAATTGTGGTTGATCAGAAATTGAGTGAGCCTTTCATACCAAGCTCTAGGGGCTTGTTTGAGACCATAGAGAGCCTTTTTAAGATAATACACATGGTTAGGCTGCTTGGGGTGTTCAAACCCTTTAGGTTGCTCAACATAAACTTCTTCTTCTAAAACTCCATTCAAAAAGGCACTTTTGACATCCATTTGATATAATTTAAATTTCAAGGAACAAGCAATGGCAAACAAGATTCTAATGGATTCAAGCCTAGCAACAGGAGCAAATGTTTCTTCAAAGTCTATTCCTTCAATTTGAGAGTAACCTTGGGCAACTAACCTAGCCTTGTTTCTAACTATAGTACCATTTTCATCATGTTTATTTTTGTAGATCCATTTGGTACCTATGATGTTTTTGTCATTAGGCCTAGGTACTAATTCCCAAACTTCATTCCTAACAAACTGATTTAGCTCTTCTTGCATAGCATTTATCCAACAATCATCAGAGAAAGCTTCATCAACAGATTTTGGTTCAATGATAGAGGTAAAGCAAAGAAAACTAACAATGTTTTCAAGTTGTCTCCTAGTCTTGACACCAAGCAAGGGATCTCCTAGAATTTGGTTCATAGGATGATTTTTCACATCAACCAAATCCTTAGAGGTTTGAGACTTATCCAGGTTTGCAGTAGAAACATTTATCTCATCATCATTAGGGTCTTCTTGATTACAGGAATCCTTTATTTTGTCATCAATGACAACATTTACAGATTCTTGTATGGTTCCTGTGTTGGTGTTTAAAACTCTATAAGCACGACTGTTTTGAGAATACCCAATAAAGATGCCTTCATCACTTTTGGAATCAAACTTGCTCAAGTGTTCTCTATCCTTGAGAATATAATATTTGCTACCAAAAATTTTAAAGTAGCTAATGTTTGGCTTTTTCTCATGCCATAATTCATAAGGAGTTTTATCCAATCCAGTTCTCAAGTAAACCCTGTTAATGATGTAACAAGCTGTATTCACTGCTTCAGCCCATAGATCTCTAGGAACATTCTTTCCATGAAGCATAACTGTGGCCATCTCTTGTAAGACTCTATTCTTCCTTTCAGCAACTCCATTTTGTTGAGGAGTTTTAGGGGCAGAAAATTCATGGTGAATTCCATACTTATCACAATATTTTTCAAATCTGGAATTTTCAAATTCTCCACCATGATCACTTCTTATTCTAGCAATTGCTCTTCCTTTTTCAACTTGGATTCTTTTCACAATCTTTTTGAATTCAGCATATGCATCTGATTTTTCTCTCAAAAAGGCAACCGAAGTGAATCTAGAATAATCATCTACAATAACAAGAAAATATTTTCTGCCACCCCTACTTTCTTTCTTAGTTGGACCAACCAGATCCATGTGAAGAAGCTCTAAGGGTCTAGAGGTCTTCAGAGATTTGGACTTTTTGTGAGATGCTCTGATTTGTTTCCCTTTTTGGCATTCTCCACAAATAGTTTTTGACTTTCTGCTGATTTTTGGAAGACCCTTTACATAATTGTTCAGCTTGGACAGATCTCTATGGTTTACATGTCCAAGTCTTTGATGCCACAGTTGAGCTTCATCAAGATGAGCGATGTAACAAGATGAGCTGAAAGATTCTTTTTGGTCACCAACAACATAGCAGTTTTCTTAATTTCTAAAACCTCTTAGAATAACTTTTCCATTTTTAGAAATCTCACAACCATGACTAGTAAAGATGACAGCATGATTTTTATCACAAATTTGAGAGATGCTAAGAAGGTTATGCTTCAAATCATCAACACATAAAACATCTTCTAAGTGAGACAAGTTAGGAACATTTAGAGTGCCTTTTCCAATCACTTTAGCTACATTGCCATCACCAAAAGTAACAATTCCACCATCATATTCACTTAATTTTGAGAAGAGTGTTTTATCTCCAGTCATGTGTCTAGAGCATCCACTATCCAAATACCATAAAGATTGATCTCCAGCTTTAAAGGCTGTGTAGACTAATAAGCTCTTAGGTACCCATTTGTACTTATGAGATTTTGACTTATCCGAATCATGATGATGAAAGGATTTCTTAGAATTTCTTTTAGCATGATTATTGAATTGAATTCTAAGTTGATCAATCTGTTTCATAAGTTCATTCAGTTTTTGTGGAACAGTGAGATTCTTATGAAACCTATTTTTGCTTAGTTCATTCTTATAGGACTGTCTTTTGACTTGTTTCATTTTACACTCATATTTTACATGTCCTTTTCTCCCACAAGTATGACATATGACTTCGGAGATGTTTAGATTGCTTGAGGAGGCTTCTCCTTTTACAAACTTTGTAGAGACATTAGGATTATATTTGGCTTCTTTATTGTAACCAAGCCCAGTTTTGTCTCTTTGATATTTGCCCATCCCAAACAATCTTTCGAACTTTTCTTCTCCATGAGTGAAGGAATACTCATACTTTTCTTTGTACCAACTCAAATTGGTGACTTCATTCTTCAAACGAGAAATCAAATCCTTTAGATTTTCAGTCTCATCTTTCTCTCTTGTAAGCTTTCTTATGTAGTCACTAGCAATTTGAAATTTGGAATTAATTTCATGAAGTTCATTGGTCAAAATGTTATTTTCATTATTCAATGTTTCAACTTTGTCTTTTAACATTTTGATCTTAATTCCTTGTTTGCTCATAGTTCTAATTAGTTTACAGCTCTCCTCATAGAGTTGATCATAGGTTTCTTGAAGGTCTTCCTCATCAATGTCATTATCTGGGCTGTCTTCTTCAGATTCAGTTTCATCCTCAGATCTTTCAGAATTTTCATTCATCTCAACTGATGGATCACAAACACTTCTGGCCATCAAAACATTATAGTTTCCGGTCTCATCTTGGTGAGATTCATCTGATTCTGATTCAGATTCAAATGAGTCATCATCCCATGTTGCCACAAGTGTCTTTTTCTTTCTTTCCACTTGACACTCAGATGAGATATGACCATACTTTTGACAGTTATAACATTTTACCTTTCTATGTTGACTCTTAGAGGAGGAGCTAACTTTGTTTTTACCTTTATCAAAGGATTTGAAATTGGAATTCTTCTTCTTAAATTGTTTCAGAAACCTCTTAGCAAGTAAGGCAACATCTTCATTATCACTTTCTTTCTCATTATCAGATTCTTCTTTAGAAGGGGCTGGTTGAGATGTCTTTAATGCAATAGATTTCTTGTCTTTGGATTTATTAGAAGAATTTATCAATTTCATTTCAAAGGTTCTAATATTGCCAGATAGTTCCTCTACTTTCATATTTTCAGGGTCATTGTATTCTTCTATAGAAGTCACTTTAGGGTGAAATCTTTCAGGTAGAGACCTCAGGATTTTGCTACAAACTTTGCCTTCAGGAATTTTTTCACCCAGAGACCACATTTCATTTACAATGACCATTAACTTAGTTCGAAACTCATCGAACACTTCATCTTCCCTCATTCTTAACGATTCGAATTGGGAAGTCAACATTTGAAGCTTGACTCTTTTAACAATAGTAGTTCCTTCATAGTTTGTTTCTAAAAGATCCCAAGCTTGTTTAGCTGTGACACATGTCATAATTTTTTTGTATTCTTCAGCTGTCATGGCACACGATATGGCATTCAATGCCTTCGCATCACTATCTTTCAAAGCCTTTTGATCAGGTGACCATCTTGCCTTTGCAAGAGGCTGAACAGTGCCATCTTCAGCTGTGGTGGTGGGATGAGACCATCCATCCTCTACAGCATCCCAAACAAATGAGCCAAGGGATCTGATGAAGATGGTCACCCGGGCTTTCCAAAAAGCATAGTTTGTACCATCAAACAAGGGAGGTCTGTTAACAGCACTACCTTCTGGATTAGACATCAGCACTAGACTAGGAAAACGATCTACTCCAGGTTGGTAAGCCTTTATGGGAGTAACATTGCTCTGATACCAACTGAAAGTTCAGTCTAGAGCCAATGACTAAGTCCTAGAGGGGGGGTGAATAGGACTGATGCTAAACAATTGCCAATTTTAATTTTCTAATCCTGTTTTTAATCAAAACAGAATAAGGAACAGAACAAGCATAGCAAAAGTATAACTGAAACAGAACCTGTGGAACATTCAAAAGAGATATGGACACAGAGATTTATAGTGGTTCGGTCACACAGACCTACATCCACTCTCAAGGGTCACACAGACCCTTGGTTCCACTATCAAGAATCAAACTACACAAGTTCTGATTCTACCTCATATTTGATACAGAGGTTCAATCACACAGATCTACTCCTCCTTACAGCAATGTGGTGAGTTTAATCACACAGATCTACACACCTACCACATTATACACATATTGTTGAAATTTGAAGAAGGGTGAACACTTGCCTTGATGATGGTTGAAGTGTTCTGTGGAGCTCTGACCGCAGTCGAAGCTTGCACCTCTTGTTGACCTCTTGGTGTTGAGTAGAAAGCCTCCAATGTGTTGCACAACCAAGGTTAAGAGGATTTGGTTTCTAGGGTTACACAAATGAGTCTCTCATGGTGTAAACTATCCTAGAGGATGAACTTCCTATCAAGACACTCATCTAAGAGCTAATGGAGCTCTAGGGTTTACCTAGGTCAAGCACATGAGTGTTTTTGGAAGTGATTTGGAAGCCTACAATTGATGGGAAGAAGGTAGCAAGCAAGGCTATACACTAAGGTCCATGAAATGCACAGTGAAACAGGCTACAGCTTTATAGAAAACTCCCAACGGATACTTTTTACGGTTAGCCTCTAAAACTGGCGGCTAGCCCCTTTTGAAATGCACTGAAGCAACGGCTATAATTTTGAAAGCGGTCAGCTCACGGTTAGCCGCGAGTGTCCCTGGCGGTTAGCCGTGAGGTAACCGTAAGAAAACAGCTCTCGGGAAAGCAGACCGTAAGACTTACGGTTACCTGGCGGTTAGCCGCAAAGGGACTCCGCGGTTAGCCGCAAGGTGACCGCGGGGCTGACCGAAGAGAAACAGCCTTCTGGAAAGGTGACCGTAGGATTTACGGTTACCTGGCGGTTAGCCGCAAAGGGCTTCTGCGGTTAGCCGCAAGGTGACCGTAAGGTCACCGAAACCCTGAAAATAAGGATGGAATATAGCAGATGATTAACAGGGTTTGTCCAAAGGATTTATAGGTTTGGTCCTGGATTGAACTACCTGAAGGGGATGGTGTGCATACACAAGGAGTTCTTCCTGGATGAATCCAAGCCTTCCAAGACTTGATCATCTGCCTTCAAACTTGATCTTCCTTGAGAAACTTCGAGAGGCAGGGACTTGGACTAATTGACACGGAATTGACAATACAACACAAGTGCTCACTGGAATGTGGCACTAACAATTATTATTATTTATGCTGACACGCAAAATTACAGTCGGTGGTCTATCCCATTTTCTGCATATTTCATGTATTTTCTAAATTCTTTTAGTTTAGTTGTAGATAATATGTCATATAAACAACTTGCACCTGCGAGGAATGATAAAAAAATGATTTTTTTCCAATTTTGAAGACTCGAACCCATGTAATTAAAATAAACTAGAGAAAGGTATGGTAGCGCAACTCTTTTGCATGCAAACATATCCTATCTCGTATTATCTGTAAGTCTATAATCGTGGATTTTTCTCCATATTTCACAATTTTTTGAGCAACAACAAGTCCTTTCTATAAATTTCGTTGAAAAATGACAAAAAAAAAAGCCCTTCCTAAAACCAATCATTTTGCTTTTATGATCATAACCATTTACTATAAATAGTTTTAGAAGGTTGAAATCCCTTTTTTAAACCATCCACACACCCACTAGGTTATTTCGGTTGGACTTGATCATTTCTTTTAAATGATTTGTTAAAAGAAAATTTTGAAAAATGACATAAGTGTGTTTTCCCCATTTCTCAAATTTTAAAAAAAATCATACTTTTTTTTAAATATTCAAATCTTCATTTACTTTTTGAAGGATAAACTAAAGTTTTATAACCTTTTGAAAATTTGAAACAACCCAAGGATAAGTCCCTCGCACTTATGGAATTTAGCTGCCAATATTATGTTCTATGCTAAAGCAATTAACACATTTTAGAGATTTTTTACGGGTAAAAACAGATATTCACTCAACAAAATGACCATTGCTCCAAATTTATATATCAAATGAATAATCTAGCTAGTTTTCAAACATTAGGTCTCGAAGTCATGATTTATACATAAAATGTATAATCTTTGTATGGTATAATAGTTATATTTGCTATTACAACTATCATCTTTTATGTAGGTTTCACCCTAAAAGAGCATTTTATAGAGGGCTTTTTTTTTTTCTTTTTATTCATATTGTGACAGAGGTAAGGGTGACCCCGTAAGGATAACCCAAGGTGCCGAATTGTTCAAGTCCTGACCTTGAGCTTATAAGTTGAACCCCGTTTTAACTCGACATGACATGTTTTAAAGTTGTGTGGCCCTGGATCCCATAAGAACTACGAAGTTAAGCATACTTGTGCAAGAGCGGACAATATAATGCTGAGTTGGGCGAGACTGTGATAGTCGGTTTATATAATACATAATGATCATAGCTATTAATTTTTTTATGACATCTCATAAATTTATATAATTTCTTTCTTTTTTTTAGCTCGGGCCGTTGTTGCTAACGAGTCAGGGCATAAGAATGGTA
The DNA here is from genome assembly GCA_028538565.1 of Umbellularia californica. Taxonomy (NCBI): domain Eukaryota; kingdom Viridiplantae; phylum Streptophyta; class Magnoliopsida; order Laurales; family Lauraceae; genus Umbellularia; species Umbellularia californica. The sequence continues at coordinate 79,200,545 of JAPQWN010000002.1, forward strand.
TAAAAATATAAGAGTTTTTTTTTTGTATATAGCCCCCTAAGGTTTGTAGGATTTGTAAATAGGCCCCTGAGGTTTTAGTATTTGCAAATAGGCCCCTCTATTTCCATTTTAATACCTCTCGTGTCCCCAAAATCAACAGTCTTCCAACCCCCATAGGTTTTTAGAGGGAAATGACATTTTTGTCCATCTCTTTATCCTTATATGCATAATTTCAAAAGCTTGGATTCATCTTTTTATAAAGCATGTAACATTAATAATTGCACTTAGTGGAAGAGAATAACCCTACATAAATTCACTTTTTCTTACCAAAACAGGGCTCATTTTATTAAATACAAATTGACCATGACGACAATCAACACCTATACTTATAAATGGTTATGATTTATCCAATCCATACATGACCCACCACTGGGTTGATGAAAGTTTTAAAATATAGGCTTTTTGATAGAATGCCCCCAGTAGTTTTACACTTTTTTTCAATATAGCCCCTAACCCATTAGCTTTAACAATTTACCCTTTACATCAATTCATTTCGTATTTAGTTGGCCCCTCCGTTTATTAGCCATTCAAATCGGAAATGAGACTCATAACGCCGTTCAAATATATAACGGGTCTTAATTGAATGGAAAAGCCTTGTTGTGTAACACCCCAATTCCGAATACTGAGAAAACCATCAAGGTACCCGAATTTAGCGCGCTACTTCCCAAAAAATTTGGGAACTTCCAAGATCGTAGGTCCGTAGTGAGGTCCAATTTAAAACTTTTTGAGCGACATATAATCAATGATTAAAAATTTGCGAAAGTGTAAAGAGCAAAGCATAAGCATAAGGTATCATAGAGATATATCAAGTGTAGCAGGTCTGAAGTCTAGCCTAAATTTCAAAGTATAATTAAGAACATGTTTATAAACATCTCAGTCTAACTCTCTGCTCACCACCTAAAGACACTCAAACCCCCCCTCCCCCCAAAAAAAAACAGAAGATAACACTCAAGCCCTCGGCATAGGCGCTCCATCCTCTAGCTCGACCCCCTAGTCGGCTAGTCCCCATCCATAATCTCTGACTATGGGCAACTCGACGAGCGCCTCGTCCTCATAGTTGAGGTCAGCACCTAAGCACCAAGAATGGATCAGAGCCAAAGATCTGGCAAGTTATAGTATACAAATAACATAGGATGTATGCATCAAAGGAATAAAGACAGTAATAGGATCAATAAGAATATCCAAGGTACAAATGCTAGGCAATTGAGCAAGATAAACATTTAGAATCAGGAAAATAAGATAAGCCAATCTATTTACACAACATAGCACATTCACACAAGCTGGATACCGCGGAATATTATGTCGCGGCTCTCCCATACTGAACACAGTCGCGGTGGGGAAATCTCACCAGTGCTGGGGGATAACTAACTATGCAAATCACTCATCAATGAGTCCACCTCGCACGGGTCCACCACCTATTGGGTCCCCCGTGGGTCCTCCTTTGGATCCACGGATCAGATGGGTCATCGGGTGGCCCACCTGAGTCCCGGTATCAACGCAAGAAAATCAAGCCCTCACTGAATCCTCCCACAAGGAATAATCAGAACCAACACCTAAATAAATTAAACATAAAACACATCATCTCCCTCTCTCTGATTAGACACTGGATGGTGGGCCAAACAAGGCCCGCCTCACACAGGTCCACCACCTATTGGGTCCCCCATGGGTCCTCCTTCGGATCTACGGATCAGATGGATCATCGGGTAGCCCACCTGGGTCCCTGTATTAAAGCAAGAAAATCAAGTCCTCACCGAATCCTCCCAACCAAACACCCTAGAGTGCCTTTCATCGTTGTTTTGTATTCTAAAAAATTAGAGTCATCGGCCTCTTCTTCTTCCTTTCTATTGCTCCTCTATTTCTTCTTCTCTTCCTCTTCTAATAGTCCTTTTTTTTTTTCCAATGTTATTTGTATTTCCAGTATCAATGTCATCTGTATTTCCAGTATCAGATCAGTTACGTAGTGGGACTTTTTTTTTTTTTTTTTTTTGAGGAAGTTTTACGGAAGTTAGTTTAGAGGAGAGTGGAGAGTTAGCAGATCATGATAGCTGTCTTCATGTATGCTATAAATTGAGGGATGGCACTAGGAGGCCTGTGGTTAATCGAAGGGAGACTACATTCTCTTAGAGATATAGACTAGTGCAGTAGGCCTGCGTTGGGATAAAAAATAAGTAAAGTTTTAATTAATTAAAAATGTTTATAAGAATTTTAAATGACCTAAGGTATTCTGAAAATTTAAAAAGCTGAAAGATTTTAGGGAAATAATAAGTAAATAGTAGATATTTTAGGATATTAATTTTATTTTATTTGTGCTTAAGCATAAATTGATTGTCACTTTTAAAACTAAATGTGAACTTTGAAAGCAATAGGCTTCCGTGATGGGCCCCACAAATTACTCATACCGAATATTGAAAGGAATATAAGGAGAAAAAAGTAGTAAATTTAGACTATGAAAGTGGCCCCCTTTAATTGTGAGTTTGGAAAGAGAAAAATCGACTTTTGCAATAGAGCCCTTAGATTTATTTAGTGAACTTAGTAGATGTAATTGTGATAAAACAAAATTCTGATAAAGATGGAAACTCGTAGATTTTAGGGGAATATCAAGTAAATAGTAGATATTTTAAAAGCTTGATTTGATTATATTTGAGCTTAGGCATGAACTGAGTGTCAATATTAAATGTGGATTTTGAAATCTATTGGCTTCCATAATGGGCCCCATATAAAAATCATACCGATATTGAAACGAAAATAAGGAGAAAAATGGAGTAATTATAACTTATGAAAGTGGCCCCGTTAATTGTTAGTTTGGAAATGAAGAAAATCTAGCTTTCATAATGGGACCTATATATTATTCAAACTTTAAAAAAATAAGAAATAGAAAAATTGGCTTTGACAGGGGGCACCACATATTAATAAAAAAAGAATAAAGATGAAGTCGACTATGATCTATAAGTGGGCCTTAGATCTTTATAATTAGGATCTGGTATGAGGGTCCCCCAGATTGATCTACATTAAAATTTAATACATACATATCCACCTATCATAAAAGTCATTACCAACTTGATCTCTATATTTCTCATCAATTTGTGGGGCCCACTATCAAAGCCAAATAACCTATCTTCTTCTTTTTTCTCTTTTTGTTTGTTTAGTAATCTGTGGGACCCATTGAATGTAACGTGTGTATAAGGAGAGAAATCATGTGAGAAGGTTGAGATTTTAGGGGTAGAGGGAGAATTTTTGGGGATTAATTAAGAGAAATCGTGTGTAAAAAGAGAGATTGTAGGAGAAGTAAATGAAATTGATTAGAGAGACAAAGAGAGAGATTTTAGGGGAAATAAATGAAATAGATTAGAGAGAGGTGACATTAGGAGGTAGTAGAATTAGAGGTGATGTTAGAAAGTTTAAAATTGAATAGAAGGAATTTTAGGGGAGTTGGAGAAAATTTAGGACTTTTATTTGTGATGCCACGTGTCATTTTTTTTGGATGCCCACATGGCGCTCTTGAAAAATAAAAAAATTTGAGGATGCACCACGTGTCCCGTCATGCGAAAAGGCTGTCTTTATATATATACTAGTGCAACAGGCCAGCGTTGGATAAAAAATAATTAAAGTTTTAATTAATTAAAAACGTTTATAAGTATTTAAAATGACCTGAAATATTCTGAAATTTTAAAAAGCTGAAAGATTTTGGGAAAATAATAAATAAATAGTAGATATTATAGGATATTGATTTTATTTTATTTGTGATTAAGCATAAATTGATTGTTGTTTTCAAACTAAATGTGAACTTTGAAACCAATAGGCTTCCGTGATGGGCCCCACAAATTACTCATACCGAATATTGAAAGGAGAATAAGTAGAAAAAAAGTAGTAAATATAGACTATGAAAGTGGCCCCCTTTAATTGTGAGTTTGGAAAGAAAAAAATAGGCTTTCGTAATAGGGCCCTTAGATTTATTTAGGTAATTTAGTAAATATAATTATGATAACAAAAAAATTCTGATAAAGATAGAAACTCGTGAGATTTTAGGAGAACATCAATTAAATAGTAGATATTTTAGAAGCTTGATTTGATTATATTTGTGCTTAGGCATGGATTGAATGTCAATATTAAATGTGGATTTTGAAATCCATTGGCTTCCATAATGGGCCTCATTTATTAATCATACCGATATTGAAATGAAATAAGGAGAAAAATGTAGTAATTATAACTTATGAAAGTGGCCCCGTTAATTGTTATTTTGGAAAGGAAGAAAATCTAGCTTTCACAATGGGACCCAAATATTATTCAAACTTTGAAAAAAAAAAAAGAGAAAAAAAAATTGGCTTTGACAGTGGGCACCACAGATTAATAGAAAACAATAAAGATAAAGTCGACTATGATCTATAAGTGGGCCTTAGATCTTTATAATTTGGATCTGGTATGAGGCTCTCCCAAATTGATCTACATTAAAATTTAATACACACATAACTACCTATCACAAACGTCATTACCAACTTGATCTCTATATTTCTCATAAATTTGTAGGGCCCACTATCAAAGCCAAATAACCTATCTTCTTCTTTTTTCTCTTTTTGTTTGTTTAGTAATATGTGGGACCCATTGGATGTAACGTGTGTATAAGGAGAGAAATCATGTAATAAGGTAGAGATTTTAGGGGTAGAGGGAGAATTTTTTGGGATTAATTGAGAGAAATCGTGTGTACAAAAAGAGATTCCAGGAGAAGCAAATGAAATTGATTGGAGAGGTATAGAGAGATTTTTGGGGAAATAAATGGAATAGATTAGAGAGAGGTGAGTTAGGAGGTAGTAGAATTAGAGGAGATGTTAGGAAGTTTAAAATTGAATGAGAGGAATTTTAGGGAAGTTAGAGAAGATTTAGGACTTTTATTTGCGATGCCACGTGTCATTTTTTTTGGATGCCCACATGGCGCCCTTGAAAAATAAAAAAAATAGAGGATGCGCCACGTGTCGCACTCTTGCGAAAAGGCTACTGTCTTTATATATATAATAAAGTGTGGGTTAGATAAGGAAGTAAATTCCTTTGGTTTCATTTATATATATATATATATATATATGGAATACCTTACCTTGCAATTAGCCATCTTTTATTGCATGATTCTAATGATTTTGCTGACTGTGTCTGGTTATTTGCTCTATTCTAATTTTATCACAATTGCCTGTCCCGCCAGAAAAGGATGGATCCTAAATCTCAAGTATGCATAAAATCTCTTAAATCTTAAATATCCTAAAAAGAATCTTCCAATAAGATTTCCCGTTACTAAGATAACAATATTGAATTTGGGAGTAATTTTTTCATTATATGATGTTAAAATGAAAAGAAGGCTAGATTGGTTATGTCGAATGGTACATATGATGTCATATATCATATGAAATTTAATATAGCAATGGCTTCACTGCAATGGTTTAAACGTTATCTATATTTTGCACTATTACTATTCCTTAAGTAATATTGTTATTCGTATCCTTTTATATTTTAGGGACTTGATTGGAACTTTTCCTATGGGCCCGACTGATGCATGCCTAATGTATCATGGGGTGGCCAAATTTGCATACGATGCAGTAGCTTTTTTTATTTTATTTTTTTAAGTAGAAGGTCGTCGTCTTTTATATTGTTTCTCTAGAGTAGCTTGGTGTGTTTTTCTTTTTCCTGAATTTTTTATATTTCTCCTATAACATAAACTACTTTAGGAAAGTTTCTAGAAGGGTTTTTTTCTTATGGAAGGTTTTTTTGAGATTTAATTTGTTTAAATAGTTTCAAATTCAATGTATAAATAAGAGGGACCGGCTGCAGTACTACACTTTGATATTTATTTTATAGACCAAAATCTTCGATGGATTCCATGGATTTATTCAATCTACTTTTGGGTCTTGGGTTTTATGGTTTTTTTTTCCTTCTAAAATTGATCTATAATTTCACAATTGATTGAGAAATTGAAGCTCAATTTTAATCTTGACTTTAACTTGAACAAGGGATTTTAGGGATTCGGGAGAATTTTTTATTTTAGCCATCTAAATAAAAAGTCTAATCTAAAATGTTTCTTCTTTTAAAGAGTTCAATCTTCTACGGCCTCTAATCAATGAATGCATATTTAGATTTTCGTATCCAATGCCATAGGTAAGTCTTATCTGTCCCTACCTAGATAGATGACATCTAAGGTTGCCAACCAACTTAGCAACTAAACTTTTCTTTTTTAGCTTCAATTTTCTTTTTACTATTTTTATTGGTTTCTCATGGATTTTTTGTGTCTTCTAAATCACGCTTCTTATTTCTATACACTTTCTCTCATGTGTTTTCTGACGTTTATTTTTTTTTTCAATTTTATCGTAGTCCCATTTTATTTTTTGATTGTTTTGATGGGTTCTTTTTTAGTTTATATGGTGATAGTTTTTCGTGAATTTATGATTTTTTTTTGTTTTTAGTCATTGGGTTTTCATGGGCTTATTTGTTTCTTTTAAGATGTTCTTATTATTGAATTGTCTATGGACTTTTATTTTCATGTTGTATTTTCATGGTGTTTTATCAATTTATTTATTTTTTATGGATTTATTCTTCTTATCTCAAAAAAATATTTGAAGTAAAAAACTCAATTAATTTCAAACAAATTAAAGTGCTCTCATTTTGAAATTAACCGATTATATTTTTAGATTATTATTATAGATTTTTATTTTGATTGCAATTTTTACCATCTCAATATGATTTAGACTAAATATTATTTAAAAATCATATTCTTTTAATATTATAAATTATATTTTGCCCGTGCTGAGCGCAGGCATGTTTTGCCAGTTATACTATATTAAAGAGGGAGGTTTTGGCTGTAATTTTGATTGTTTGTTGGGATTTTGACCATAAGTTATTCCATTTTTAAATCTTCTCTCCCCACTCATGCAACTGCTCACTTTATCTCATTATTAAAACTACTCACAACCATCTCCACTTCCATCTCCACATCTTTTTTACTGCAAAAACTCCATTTCAATCCAAACTCTACCGCTTGCTTTCTACTCAAATTCTCCCATTTCCAACACTAGCTCTTGGATTATATAGACAGGTACTCTCATTACCTTATTCTTTTATTTTCTTTCTAAAATCTATGAGTTTCTTTAATGCATAAATGTTTAAATTACAATAATGGCCATATCCATTATTATCCTATTGTTTATTTGGTCCGAATGAAATTAACTAAGACTCAATTCATTGCAATTGACCCAATTATGTTTAAACTTGATTTTTTGTTCAATGCATTCACTATAATTGGATTGAGCATGCATAAAAAATATCATGAAGTATACCTCTTGACCTTCAAACCAATAGATTTTTTATTATAATTGATCTACAAATAAGAACGATTGTGGCCTTTGAAGTTGCTAATTTTGACCAAACTATTTCAATCTCGACCCCATCTAATTTCAATGTTAACTTGCAAATTTTCTTATATTACCCAAAGATGTTTTAAACTTCTCAATCATTTAAGTGTAATTTTAATTTTTTTCAAAATAAGATTAAGATAATTATCTTATTTATTTTCCAATCTCATTTTATCAAAATTGATACTTATATTCTTTTGGATAATAATTTTTTAAAACCATTAAAAAAATATAATAATTTTTTAAACAAAACATTTGTGACAATCAATAACTTTTTCTATCAAGAACTTGCTTTTCATTTTCCTCCTCACTTTTAATATGTCTTAAAAAATGAATCCTAGAGCTCCCTTTATGCCTTATTTTTGGTTTCCATACAACTCTCTCTATCCTTTGTCTCCGTCTCTGGACCCATGGAACTCCAAGTTATCTTGTTAAAAAAAAATTCTACTACTTCTTAAATTAATTTTCGAATGTTTATCAAATATACTGCTTTAAAATAAATGTTTTTCTTTAAATTCTATTACACAATTATATGTAAATTAAAGTTTAAAAGTTAGCATTATTTTCTCACGCGCGAGAGTTTTGCAAATTTGTCATACGGGGTTCTTACTCCTTTCATGTATAAGGGGGTTCCTATTACGTCCCAAATTCAGATTAAGCCATGTAATCCAAAGTTGGAAACGTGACATTCCCATAGGATAAAAATTCCCAGTTAATGAGCAGGAAACAGAGTATAAACAGAACTAATTATTTACAATGTTAAAGTTTATAACATGAAACAGATATATTTTTAATATACAACCCAGACATAAAGACAAACAAAGGTCATTATAGATTTAAAAAAAAAAAAGGAAGTCAAAGGTCATTATAGATTAAAAAAAAAAAAAAGGAAGTGATCCCATGTGATAGTGTAACTCGGAGAACCCAATGTCTATATGACTTCTGCTGATTAGAACAAGAATCCTAGGGTTTCTAGTCAAACTCATGAAACGCCAAAGGATGAATCAGATAAACTAGCAAGAGGCTTGTATGCTTAACAATAGCATGTTTATCTTAAAATCTGAGTAAAACAGATTAAATACAAAATAATAGTTGATACTGACAAAATAACAAAAAACTGATAAAAACAGGATAAAACAAAAGTCAAAGCCTGATAATAATAGAAATATCATAATACTGATTCTAATAAACACATGTCTGAGGTCCAAATATCAAAATACCGATATAACCAGAATACTTATTAAAAGTTAAATACTGAGTAAAACGAAATACATATCTAAAAACGAAATACTGACCAAGCCACTAATATCGATACCGATACTGATACATGCTAAATACTGATTGATACCACCTTAGCCGATAATTAGAATACAACATATAAAACCAGTAGGTACCATGTATGTCAGGTAGTGGCCACAGACTCTATAAAAATAGAATACAGAGATGCCTAGAGTAGAATTACTCCACAAAGAATGGAACTAAGCTGCAGCTAGTGTCGGAACAGTACAGTCCCAACTTTACCACGTCTAGTTTCAAAAGGATCGGACTAAGTGATGCCAATCAATGTATATTCATGTATATATATTAGTGTCTAACAAAATACATACTTGTCTTGCAAAACAAAACCATATACTTGCAAAATACAAGAAAACATAGTTATAATCTAATAATCAGGACATCAATCCATATCCCCAGTCAATACCCAAGGCTTGAAATTCCTGGTCAGTAGTATGGGACAGATAAGATTGAATACATCTAATAAATTAACTAAAAGGCCCATCAATCAGTCTCACTTACTAGATATCATCATTAAACACTAATGTGTATCATAGCTTGGTGTTTCAGAGGTTAATTCAGTAGACAAAACATCTTTGGTGTCATATTGATGTTTAATGGTGGTATTTCCGTATAAATGACAATCTAATAGAATTATAGGTCAATGTCAGTCATAAACATCACCTAGTATGATCTCCTAAAGTTTCAGGGTCATTGGACTATCATAGGGTACATCTAGAAACTAAGTTTAGAAATTAATTGGAAAAATACAGTGTGTCCAGTCGACATCATAGTCCACCTACAGTGTGTCCGGTCGACCTGGTTCTCATTCGGTCGACCTGGTACAAAGGAAATTGATAAAGGAGGGTCACAATTGCAGAAAACGCAACCGACAGAAAATCATGTGTGGCCGGTCAACATCGGACCCCAAGCCGGTCGATCAGGTATACTAAGATTCCTAGAATCCCAGTTTCGGAATTTCTCTGTTCTGGGTCTGTTTCAGTCATTTCTTCTTTGAATCACTGAGATACATATTCTAACATTCAAAACTACTTCTAAAATATCATTTAACACAATTAAAATATATAATTTCTAACTTAATCATCAAAATCATCATTGGAGCTAAAACTTGAAAATTAATGGAAATAATCTGAAATTCATGATAATTCTTGAATCCGAAACATATAACCATGTTTAACATATCAGAAACTTGCCTCTGGACCGAGAATAACTGATCTCTACAGATTCCTTTGAGAATTCCCTCAAAACCCACTTCTAAAAGCTTTCCACATATTCCAACAAAGAGAGAAACAAGAAGAGGAAGAAGAAGATGATGATGATGACGGCGGCGACTGATGATGGAGTTGAGAAAGAGAACTTGAGAGGGAGAAGGTTGAGCTGATGCAGCTGAGAGAGAGAGAACCAGAGAGAGATGGGAGAGAGTTGAGGAGAAATGAGAGAGGGAGAAGGATTCCCACCTTAAAAAGTGGTCCTTTTCTAAGAATTGCACATGGCCCCTTGTGATTTTCCAAGAATCATTTACAAGTTTTCCTTGAAAACAGAATTACAAATGGGTCCTTTAGAATCAAAATCTCAAATCAAATGACTAATCAAGATTAATTAGGCTAAACAAGATAATTAGGACTAATGACCCTAATTAAAAATTAGGATCCCACAGTTCCTTAAGAGGCATGAATGAAGCATTGTTGGGGAAATGGCTTTGGAGATTGGTTGACAAATCAGAAGGCCTATAGAGTGAAGAAGGCCAGACAATAGGTCGGCCAACCCATTGGGTCCAGTCCATAGACCCAAGGGAGCATCCATTTAGTTAGAAAATATCATTTAGTAGTTTAGTTTGTTTATGATTAATATTAGTTAGTTTCCTTTTATTTTAGATATGATTGATATATTAGAAAATATAATTGCTTAGGGATCTAACCAACTTCTTTATACAAGGACGTTAAGCCTCATTGTAATAGACATGCTTATTATCAATTAATCTTTGAGTTATGAGAGTTCTCTCTTAAGTTATGGTGTTTTCTCCTCCTGTGAGGTTGCCCTAGTGGCGGGAATCCATCTTTGGATTCGATCAATCCTTCTATTGTTCGATCGTAGATCTTGGCCTTGATCAATTCTTTGGGAGATTGATCTATTGTTCGATCACGAATCTTGGCTTTGATCGATTCTTTGGAGATTGATCTATTGTTCAATCGCAGATCTTGGTTGCGTCAATTGGTATCAGAGCCGAAGAACGGTCGCCTAAGAGACGTCAGTCCTTCCCGGATTTTCTCTCGTCACCTCCGTTCATCATCTCTCTTCCATCCACCACTGTCGACATCCACCATCCAAATCTCGATCCCACCAAACCTTCCCACATTCCAGCAAACCGCCAACCATCCAACGTCGCTGACAAAACCCGACCCTACGCCCATCCCTTTTTTTCCAAACTTTCGAAAACCCTAACCCCTCCCCTATCTCCCCTCTCCCGTCTCAAATCCCAAACCCAAAAAGCCCCACCCTCTGCCTTCGCCCGCCCAGCAACCACTTCCAATTCCTGTACCCAAGAGGAAAAAAGAAAAAGAAAAAAAAAAACGGAGAACAAAAATAGAGAGAAAGAAAAAGCAGCAGTAGAAAGAGCAAAAAAAAAAAAAAAAAATAAAATAAAATAAAATTGAAAGAGAAGAAAAGGACTAGCAGAGAACTAGGAAAAAAAAAAAAAAACCAAAGAGCAAAAGAAGAGAAAGAAACCAGCAGAAAAAGAAAAAGAAGAAGAAGTAGCATAAGAAGAGAATGGAGAGATAGAGAAGAGCATACCTGGCACCGTCGCGAACTCCAGCGGCATTAGCAAACACCCAGCAGCATCGCAGCACCACCCTCACGCTGCTGCCTCCCATCTTCTCCAATCAGCAGCTTCCTCCTTCTCTTCATCCTTTCCCTCTTTCTTTCTTCGAGTCGAAACAAGTAAACCCCTCCCCTTATTTCCTTTCTTCCTTTCTGCACGCGCCCCAAAGCAGCAAAAGGCTTCTTCTCCCATGTGTAACACTTGCCTAACTTAGGCAGTTTGGGCCTAACCTGTAATTCAGAGCCAGCCTAAACCCGAGCCCAAATCCAGCCCACTTGTAGCATACTGAATTTGCATTTTCCAGTTTGGGCTTGACCTACAGTCTAGGCCTGATCTGAGTCCGACCTGAACCAGCCCACTAGTAGCATAATTAAATATACAAAAAAAGTGCAGAATATTTGGTCTAAGTCAATGGGCCTAATTCAAATCCGACCCGTTCATAGTGTCATTAACTGAGCCTATCAAATCAATATGAGACACATTGAAGCTGTTAGATATGAGTTCAGATGTGGAAATCAATACCATGAGAAAGAGTTCTACTTTGAGCAGCACATTAATTTGAAGCAAGGTAACTTAACTGTTGATGAATATACCTCTCAATACCAAGAGTTGGAAATTTTATGTGGCTTATGGGAGAGCAATAAGAATGATGGAGCTCGATATATCAAAAGGTTAAGGCCAAGCATATGAGCAAAAGTAAATTTTTGTGAAACCATTCCAGAAGCATACAAAGAAGCTATTCGTGTTGAGCACATGCTTCGAAAATCTCGCATGTGTGAATCTCAGAGTCAAGAAAGAAATATTCAACAAAGAGTTGAAAGAGCAGTCATGATTGCACCACAAGAGATACAAGTCATGCCAGCAAACATCAAGCATACAATAGATGATCAAGATCAAGGCAAAGCTGATCTCATGGAAACTTTGGAACAAGTGCAAGATGATCAAGTTAGTGGTCCTCAAGAGCTGCAAAAGGTTGAAAATGAGCAAGGAGAAGCAAACATTGAATACTTTGATCATGTTGTGAGAAGATTGAATATCTGGTGGTTCCAATTGTCATACCACTTCCAGAAAATCCAATTGGGCCATCAGAAATCAAGTCCATTGTTCCAGTAGTTTTACAAGCAGATCAAGTAATTGAAATTCCTCACATTAACTTTATTTTCAGCAATCACCGATGGATAGTCAATGTTCATGCTCCGTCGGTACAAAGGCAACAACTGAAGCTTCTATTAGTCAGATCACACATCCGAACTCAATGTAGACATCAGCAAAAGCAAAACCTCTCATCTACCTCTCAATAGAGTAAAAGACCGCATCAAACTTCCAAACCATGTCATGAGAATGTAGATCAAAAGAAGAAACAGATGTTTGTGCGATTGATTTTCGACCCAGGCAGACATTTTTCAAAATTTGTGGTCGAATTCTCTCCCTTTTTATCAGGCTACCAACTCGTCGGAGTCGAATTTTTTTCAAGTAGGGGAGAATTGATGCAAGCCAGACAGTAGGTCGGCCAACCCATTGGGTCCGGTTCATAGACCCAAGGGAGCATCCATTTAGTTAGGAAATATTATTTAGTAGTTTGGTTTCTTTATGATTAATGTTAGTTAGTTTCCTTTTATTTTAGATATGATTGATATATTAGGAAATATAGTTGCTTAGGGATCAAACCAACTCCTTTATATAAGGATGTTAGGCCTCATTGTAATAGATATGCTTATTATCAATTAATCTTTAAGTTATAAGAATTTTCTCTTCAGTTATGGTGTTTTCTCCTCTTGTGAGGTTGCCCTAGTGGCGGGAATCCATCTTTGGATTCGATCAATCATTCAAGAGATTGATGTATTATTCAATCACAGATCTTGGCTGCGTCATAGAGGAAGGTTTTGTTAGCCAAATATGACAATTAAAGGGATGGATGGGAGATCAAAGATAGCAGGTATATATTCTCATCAATATGTGAAAGGATGACTTCTGTAAAGGAGAAGCTTATACAAAACATCAAATATCAAGTTTGTTCGGGGGAAAAAGATTCTCTTTTGAAAAGATACATGGATAAAGTAGATGCCGCTGGAAAAGCAATACCCAGATGTGTTTAATTGCATTTTGGCGAAGGAAGCATATGTCAAAAGCTATTTTGCTAAAGGCGCCAATAATGAGGTCATATGAAGCCTCACGTTCCAAAGAAATTTGAAGGACACTGAGGAAATGCAGTTTTTAACCCTACTAAACCTTTTTGCAAACGTGATTATCCTGAAAGGGGAGGATGATAGGATCTGGATAGCATCAAAAGACGACTCTTTCTCTGTTTCATCAGCCATTTTCCAAGAGGACAGAGAGGAGATTCTAAATAAAGAACATTCGGAAGTTTAAGGCCCCGCCAAGAATTGTGGTGTTTGGCTGGTTAGTTCTCCGAGGACGGATTCTCACTATGGACAATCTGAAACGAAGAGGGAAGATTGCGGTCAATGCATGCCCATGTGTTTGGAAGATGAGGAAACAATGATCGCCTACGACTACAGTGAAACAACGCTGTGAAGATTTGAAACACAGTAATTAGTTAGTTTGGCTGCAGTTGGGTCTTCCCAAAGCATGTTCAAGACTTTTCCATGGCTTGGAAATCTCCAATTGAGTCACAAAAGGAGTAGATGTGAAAGATCACCTTCCTTGCAGTAATCTGGCACATATGGAAGGAAATGAACGCAAGATGTAGGCCTGTCAATAGGACGTGTTGAAATGGGTAGAAAGCCTAGCCCAGCCCGGCCCAAGCCCGAAAATATGGGCTTTAAAACAAAATTGAGCCCAGTGGGCTGTGCTTGGACAATACATTTTAAAGTTTGGCCAAAATAGGACTGGGACTAGGCAGAAACAACCCAGCTTGTTCAGGCCCGGCTCGGCCCGCTGGAAAGTCATTTAATAATAATAATTTATATATTATTGAAACTGCCCCTCACCAACAACAAAAAAAAGGGCTAATTAGGTTTTAATCGATCCTACATTACTTTAACTTGACTCATATAGGATATTCATTCTCATTCATTTCTATTGATTTTTTTATTTTCTACTCTTATCGACAAAAAAAAAAGTTTTAACCATTCCTACATTACTTGACCCATATAGCCTATAGGATACTCATTCATTTCTATTGATTTTCTACTATCACCGGCAAAAAAAAAAAAATTTTAACTCCACCATGTTGTTTGTTGCATTGCATTGCAGGTCCCAAGTCTGGAAAAAAGGAGGGTTTGAAGTCTGACTCACACCGGGTGTCAGATGATAGTAGGAATAATTAGATAATATTTTTCTTATGTCAAGGATTGGGCTCAGCCCAGGCCCTACTCTGACTCAACCCGGACCTGTACGGGACGGGATTTGATGTAGGCCCGTTCAATTTAGGGCCGGGATTGACAACACCCGGCAGGCCCATCCTATTTTCGGGACGGGATTGGACTACTCAAGCCCAAGCCCAGCCCGTCCCATTGACAGGCCTAGCAAGATGTTTTGAGGGAGCCAGCACTAATGGAGACTCGATTTGTGGAAAGATTAAATTTTCCGTGGCTTCATGGGTGTCAATAAACCCCATTTTCAAAGACTATATAGTAGATCGAGTCATGTTCAACTAGAGCGAGGTGGCTCTCCCGTAGTAATGTTTTGGGTTGTGACCGTCCTGTAGTAATGTTATGGGATCATTCTAGGTTGTTTTGCAGGATTTATCCTCTTTGTTTCATGCTTTTCGGGGGTCCACCATAACTGTTATTCTTTCAGTACAAGTCTCTCGCACTGTTTTGCACTTCATTGAATTTAACTATTCAAAAATAAAAATAAAAAAAAAATAAGGGGGTTGCATCGCTTGGATGGGGGGATCATTTGGGAATTCCATAGGTGAAAAATGTTAAATTGTTCTATATCCAATCAACCTAGCTTTTATTGGGTTAGACTAGAGTTTTAAGATGAATCCAAACAACTAGTTACAATAAAATTAACCAAAAATTAGTGCCGAAATTAATATGCATATATATATTTATTATTATTGTCATTATATAGATATAAATATATAATTAGCCTAAAATTAGTACCAAAAGTGACCCATGGCGGACTGGACAGCATTGTCAATTCCAAAGTAGACATCAGAATTAGAAATTGGTTTTTTATGTGTGAAAATAGAAATTGATGCATTTATTAAAACTCTTTTATCCAACCCCAGAATGATGGTATAAGGTACACGCCTCTAGAAAACACTTTTATGCTGTAGTTTGAGCAACCCAGAAGCTCAGACATTACATGCTGGCCCACTCGGGGTGACAGCAACCCCGAAGCTCAGACATTACATGCTGGCCCACTCGGGGTTAAGCTGCCGGCCCGAATGGATCCTCTGAAGTATTTGTTCGGGAAGCCAGACTCTGATGATGATGATGCAGATGTGCACAAATTTGACGCAACCCTTTTACCTACAAGGACCTGATTTGAACGGCGCACTTCAAATATCAGATATATGAACTATAGCCTCCTCCAAGGGGCACTCTTGGCTTGAATTCAGCATTAACTGATAAATAAGGGCAACGCTTGAAGCAAATGCTCTGAAAGAACCGAAAAATGACAGTAATTGTTAGAATGCACAAGTCATTAAACCAAAACAATATATATGTAGAATCTCATGAAAGCTAATGGCACAAAATGGCACAGTTGGAGGTTTCCCATTGTTGCAACCATGAGGGTACATATTCGCATCATGTTATCATTGCTATCATTTAAAGAAAAAAAAAACATAAAACCATCCCTTTTTAAGGCCCTAATAAGGAAGAACCTTCATTTGTATACTCCCCAGCGAAAGCATCATTTTTAAAGCCCTAATACAGGAACTTTCATTCATCTACTTTCCCGGTGAAACCATCCTTTGCTTCTCTATACATCTGCTCTGTAGATGTTCCTCCAGGGGCTGCCACTGCTGCTTCTGCCTGGACCGACAACCTATTCTTCTCCTGCTTTTCCTTCTTCCTTCCCTTTTTTTTCCTCTTTGGAGCTCATTGAGCCACAATTTTAATCCAGCCCATGTGTTATTTATTTTTTTTTTTTGTTTAGATCCCATCCAGCGACAGTTCCAAGTCAGTTCCAACTCTATCTCTATAAAGTATAAACCCAGCAGTGGCACTTCTCTGGAGCCCATCCATCCATCCAAAACTTTTAGCATTTTGGAGACTGGGACTCGGAAGCTCAGTTCTTGAGTCTATCTCCATAAACCCATAAGCAAGGAACTTTCGTAGAGCCCATTCAGCTTCAACTTTATGCATGCAAAAAAAAAAAAATAATAATGATAATAACATATTGCATTATTGATTTAGTAAAAAAATTAAATATATATAGTTTGTATGTAATCCACTTTTAATACTTTTTTATATTTTCTAATTTTTTATATTTTCCGAGAAAATGTTACTTCTGATATCTTGATCCAAAATTTAAAAATGCCCCCTGAGATTTCCCAAATTACATGCAAGCCCCTTGAAGCTTATTTATTTATAAATAAGTCCTATATTTCATAACAATATCTATATGATGCATCCCTCTCAATATTCTTCTCTTGCTATGTCTTCAACCTTGCAGCTGCAAGTTGCAACAATGAGAACGTACCAGCTGTGTGCTATGGGCTCTTGTCCATTAAATATCCTTTTTACCAGGACAGAGAATAAACTAAGGGCACTAGCTAATGAAGCAGTTTATTACTCGAGTGCGGAAGTTTTATATTCAAATGCAGGGCTGCCCCTTATAATGAAAACTGGCCCCCCATGAGGAAGAGGCCCATTTCTCAAGAACTTGCTTAAAAAAAGAAGGGCCTCATAACAACTGATTATAAAAGAGAGACTTAAATAAGGCACAAAGTAAAGCTTTAAAAGAAAATTATTGTACTTACCGGCACACTCAGTAGTAAACCATGAGGATCTACCAGAACAGGTAGGCCTCTTCTTGCAGCTGCTGGGATCGACTTCAATGCCCGAAGTGCACTCTGAGCCGATAACTGTAAATAATCTGAACATTTAACTGTCCTCAATGCTTCTTGTTCCATTTCCCCCATTGACAATAATCTTTGTGTTTGGCTTTCTTCCGATTTCTGACCATTTGACAGCTTGGCAAGATACAGCCAATCCGCATCAACCATGTGACGAACCACAGCTACTGCATTCTGCCCAACCACACAAGAACTGCAGAGGAAATCTTGACTCCTCCCTTTCAACTCCCAGTCAAAATCAGTTTTGTCTACAGGAAGTGTATTTGTTCTGGTCTTTTCACACATATTCCATCTGACAAAGAATCTGTCCATAAAATGACACAACTGTCCAGCTTGGAGTGTTTCAGTTGGCCCACTGGCAGATTTCATTGTATGTTTCAATTCATACTCAGGTTGAAGTGCTTTCTGTGAACTGAAATGCTTAGATTCCTCCCTTCGCAATAAAAGAATGCTTTCATAAGTTGATTCACTAAGAATATTGAGTTTCTTTGCTTCGTTTAGAATGGATTCTGAAGATGTTACACGCAAGAAGGGCACGTCCAAAATATCTGAGAGCAAGCTATCAGAATATGATTTTGCTTTCATGATTATCTGCTCAATCTCACTTGGCAGGCAGCGATTTTGTCCTTCAATGGAATATTTATGAGATTCCATCCTTGAAGGTTGAGGTGAATCAGAGGAATAGCATACTAGGATTTTTGTGCCCTTCGAACCTGGAGCTGCACAGAGGTAACAACCAGCTGCAGTAAGGGAAGTCTGCAGGGTTGTTAGAAAAAACATTTTTTTTTGTTTGTAAAAATTAAAAAAGAACCAAAGAAAATCCAGCATATTTTCTTTTTATCTTATATCAGATGAATTGCCATTTGCCACCAAAATAATAGCAATGTCATCACTATATTTTGAACTTTAGAAAACAGCTAATATCTTTTAGACAATCTACAGTTCACAGGCAAAAAAAGTAGCCCAAAGACACTTACTTTAATATAAAGACATCAGAGAGGAACAAGAATACAGTGTACCAAACTGGTAAATTTAACTAATTAACATTACACACAGATGTATGTGTACCTAACTAGTAAATTCAACTAATTAACATTACATGCAGACCACAAAGAGTCACATCCATTGCCAAGCTATATGTATACAAATGTAGAGCTTAAGGCCAGGCCATAAATCAAAGATGGGAGTCATCTAAGGCAATTGAAAAAGGGAGAAAAGAAGAGGAGAAACTAGCTGGTCGTCCGACCTAGGGTTGGAAGACTGGCATAGTATCATATTAAAAAAACTCAGTATTTTCAATATTACAGAAAATCCATATTTGCACTCACAGCACAAAGTAATCTCCAGCTATCTTAACCCCATAAGATGACCAACATATTTTTTTTATTTAGCAAGTCCGTGAAAATCCTCCTAGAATTTCAATAATTTTGTAGACATCATGGAAATGGATGACATCTACTTTTTAAAAAAAAAGTTCCCACCACCTTTCTCAATAGCCTCCGATGTCACCTATATTAAGTTAATATTTTAGTTTCTTATAAATATTAACACGATACTCCAATTATGAGATTTAGAGAGCTCACAGAAACAAAATTGTGAGAAGACTGAGGAACATGTAAGATGGTAATGAAAACCATTGAGAAAAATATCAACAGGTCCTTCACCTACAAATGGAATATAGTTTCCATTTGCAACATGAATGCCGCAATGAGCAGAGGTCTTATAATTTTTTAATACTAAATGCAAACCTGTCATGTGATCTGTAGCTCATGAATCTATTACCCATGAGGGGCTAGATGAAGAAGTGGAAGCCAGTGAGAAGACGATACTATACAAGTAGCTACACTCGTCAAAGATGAAATAGCAGAGCACTCTAAAGCATGTACCTTTCGTAGTGGTGTGGAGAGCTCCTGTGATATTGAAATCAATTTTTTTTTTTTTTTACACCTGTGTTATCACTTGATTTCTCTGCTTCAACTGTATTTGCAGTATTAAATTGTAGCAGTTTTCCAACTAAATCCCAACAGTATTTGCAAGTGTGCCTACTCTTCCCACAGTGTGTACAATGGAGCTTATCCCTATCTACATAGTCCTGAACTCTACCTCAACCCCCTCGTCCACCACCATGACTGCCACCATGGTCGTGACCATGGCCACTGTTACAATGATGCCCCCTTCATTAATCACAAGGGCAGATCATTCTTGTGGTGGTGGAGATGGTTGATCCATTTCAAGCATGACATGTTTGCGGTCTTCCTCTCTTAGAAGAGGAGCAAAAATAGCCCCAATAGATGGAATGGGATTGCGGCTTAAAACTCGTGCCCTGACTGTCTCATATTCTAGATTCACACCATGCAATAGTTCATAGATGTGCTGATTTTCAATATATTTCTCTTTGCCATTATGAATAAATTCATAATGTTCAAGTTCTCTCCACAGTCCTTTAATTTGAGCATAATAGTATCCTAAGGATATACTTGCTTGCTTTAAACTTGCTCTCATTTGATAGATCCTAGCATGATTTCATTTTTTAGCATACGAATTTTTAATTGAATTCCATAAATCTTTTGCAGTCTTACAAAAGCAAAAACTTCGAGAAATATGTCCTTCCTTAGAATTATAGATCCAACTCATAACCAACATATTTTCTAGTTCCCAATGAGCATATTTAGGCAAGAATACTTCAGGTATGGTGCCATCAACATACCCACAATCTTCGAGTCCCCCCAAGGGCCAATTTTATAGAATATGACCATTCGCTATAATTCCTTCCACTAAACAGTTCTCCAGTAATTTTAGAATTAGGGTTGAGGTGTCCCAATGGAGGGGAGGAACTATTAGAAGAGGAATCACTATGATTACTGGAATCCTGCTTAGATTCCATTCTATTCTAACTCAAATAATGGTGGCTAGTATCTAATAAAGAAAATATAGGTTTGGTCATGAATACTTGAGTGCCTAAGTACCGAATGGTCCCCTGTCCTAAGGAAGCATGCCTAAGTACCAAAGGGTCTCCTGTCCAGAGTATCTCAAGATGCAACTTTTATTATAAGAAAAAAAAGGGGGCCTCCGATTACTCTGCTTGAGACCGCTAATGAGACCTTCAACGGCTGCTTGAAAAGAGGGCGCCTTCAACAACTTGGGTTCAACGAGCAACGGGATGCTTTGAATTGGGATGTAAATGGGTCCCTGATTCTTCGATTAACTAAAAACCAGGTCTAGGTCATTATTTAGGCCCCGATAAATAAATGGGTCTGGCTCCAGATCCTTTTTTTGGACCCCGAGACCTAAACGGGCCCAGTTCTGGATCCACATTGGTTCCAACCCTAGACCCAGTACCCAACACATAACTCAATATAAATCATTTAGATTTTTCGAGAACCCTTCCATTCCAAGGGTTTTTTCCCCAAACCACTTTGGCTCCTGCCTTCTCTACTCTACTCTTACAGCCTTCTCCACTCGCTCTGGCTCCGACTCCGACCCTCTCTGTGAGGTCTTCTCCTCTAAAGAACCCTACTATCTTTCTTTTCAATCAAAATCCATCTTCTGTCTCATTTCTCGTTTCTCTTTATCTTGGGAAAAAGAAAATAGATAGGTTCTTTTGAATGGAATGTGTGACGATTGATTCAAGTACACTGGAATTTTAGTCCAATGGTATTTGAAGGTCTGGTGATTTTCTTTTTTTTTTTTCACATTCATTGTGGCTTCAGTTGCCTCTCAAAGTTTGATCTTTGGTCTGTTTAATAGTCTTGTGTGAGTACTGGGTTTTGGTTTTTTTTTTTTTTTTGGGATTTTTAATAGTCTAGTTCGTATCAAATTGGAATCATAAGCTAGCTATTTACTCTGATTTTCAAGAAAAGGTTTTTTCTCTTCTTTTTAACAATTTTCATTAGTATTTTGACATAGTTTATTTTTCTTGTTATAACTTAATTAGAATACTCTTTTTGTTCAAATTTACTTTCTAAAAGTCTGTTTAAGGATGTCAATATTTGCAATATGATTTTACAGTTCCAAGCAATCTGGTTTCTGTTGAATTTAACAATCTGATTTGGAGTTTAGAATATTAGAGCTCATTTAAAAAGCTTTATTGTCTTCTTCCTTTTATTACAAGAAAGCTCCAAAGGGCTACAAGAAAGTTCCAGACCCGAAACCGGACCCAGACCCATTTCATATGCGGAACCAGTTCCGGTTGCAGTTCCCACTAACCTTTCCGGAACCAGGGAACCGGTTCTGAACAGGTACTGGTTCCAGTTCCATCTTCTAAAAAAGGGCGCCGGTTCTGGTTCCACCAAGGACCTGGATCGGAGCCGACCCATTACATCCCTAGCTTCAAAGCTCCTAATTCAACAATCTAGCAAACCAAGGATCTTGATCAGCTGAATCCAGAAAATGAATGACGAAACAGATTCGATGAGATTCTTAGGCAAGAGGAGACTTTACGACAAGATGCTTCGAGATGCAACAAACCAGATGTGACAAGTTGTGATGCCGAGGGGAGCCTTCACGACTTTGAATCTTACAAGAGTCTGACTTCGGCTTCAGTTTGAAGCTTTGTCTTCTGTCACAAAGATCTTCTCATCTGAGGGCTCCTTCAAAAAAAAAAAAAATTGGAATCTCCAACGACAGAGAAGTATGCTAGATAAAACTCAACCCTAGACTAGGGCCTTCATACCATGTTAAATTAAATAATGGAAAATTGGAAATCAATAAAACCCTAATATCACAGGAAAACTAAGGAAGGATTCTATTCAAAACTGTGTATTGTATTGGAGAGTCTTACATAGGGTTGGGCGACATTCCCACAATATATAGATTTCTATATTTTCAGTATGTTACAACCCCCACCCCACAGCGACCCTCTTCTCCTAAAATAGCCCCAATATTGGACATATTTCCAAAATAATCTAAACAACCACAAATAATTACAATTAGACCCTTACTATTACACTTAACACCACAGAGGGAGAATGTCAAATGAGGTCACCATCACTCTAATTTCTTCTGGAAAAATACTTCACCAAATAATTTTTCGATATTCAAAATCATCACATGATCATCAAAGCCTTATCCAATCTTGAGTTCAAAATGAAAACGAAATACCAGGATGGGAAAGCTGAATGGACCTTGCATGGGTAGCTACGGATGTAGTTCAACAGCAATTGTGTAGTACTACCACGGACTGGCCTGTGCCTTTGAGAGATGAACTGTTGCATGCAATTAAAATCACTCAGTAAATGGATGCTGATGAATTAGTGTACTACAATAAGTTAGAAACTTAAAAAAAATCAGAAAACATAATTATGGCATAAAAAGAAAATAATATCTCAAAATGATAAAGAAACAGCAATACCTGCAAGATCACAGCAGCAAACTTCGACAGGCACAAATCTTCAATATTTAAAGGGTCCAGCTTCTTTAGGTCAATAACAGCATATCCATGCTACAATTATGATTAAGTGAAATAGTAATTAGCTGGGATCTTTTGATCACTACCATCTGATATTTGTTTCTAATTCTCAAAGTCCAAGGAAGATTACAAAACAGAAGAACAGTTGCCAGCTTATCGTACGTATAGGAACCAAGGTACATTGAAAGCCTTACAAAATTTATTGAGAGAGAGTAAGTAGTCAACCTTCTATCTCATTCTTCATTTGCATTAAATGTAATTTACTTAAACAGCAAGTGTTATGGCAAGATCCCTATTATTCACAGGGCAAATAAATTTGTATCTTCACCGTGCATGCTGGAAGGGTATAATCTTTATTTGCTAAAGAAATTATCTGTTTCCAACAAGTTGTTTGAATGTGATTTGTTCAACATATGGATTATTAAAGACTAATTGCCTGCCTATACATCTGTCTCTAACAGTGAGATGAATATTTTATACATCAAGGACTTTCTTTCTATCAATAACCAATTACACCAAAAACTCGAGCTGTTAGTGAATGGCACAACAATGTATATCAACCCCCCCGCTCAAACGGGATGCCGTTCGAAGTCGAAACCCAACAGATTGACAGAACGGAATAGGAGCTTCGAACTCGTGACCTTTAACTTTGATACCATGTTAATAACCAGTTACACCCAAAGCTCGAGTTGTTAGTGAACGGCATAACAATGTATATCAACACTTTCAACTCCATCTTGTGATTTCTGGTACCATATCATATTTCTAGCTATAAACATACCTAGACTTCCACAAAAGTGCGAATTTGCTAAAACAACGCATCATATGCTTTTCTCACAGATGAATAAGAAGAAAATAATATTTTACCATTTTCCAAATCTTATCTGGAGTTAGCATCATGGCACTTGAAGAAGAGGACACATACTAGGTAGGTAGAATGAGTATGAGCTTGAAGGGCAGTCTAATTTTGGTCAGTCCACCATTGTGGCTAATCATTCTTCCAAGAAGGTTGCTGAGTTCATTCTCAAATAATATGCCTTGTTCATTTGTCGTAGTTACAAAAATTCTTCTTCTTGTAGTTGTGGCCATTTGCTATATAGCCTTTGCATTCATAGACCTGAACCTTTTTGGTGCCAAATAGTGATAACTCCCATATCCTCAAATTGAGAAGTCATGAAAGCCTTTGGTTTCTCAACTAAAATAGGCCGGGATTGGAGTTAAATTTCTTCTTATAGCACCCCCTCAATACAGGTATCTAAAGTCTGGAGGTATCTCTCCATGTCACTCTAGCGACCTCAAATTCTGCTCTTAGGTTCATCAAGAACTGTCTAATATAGGATTCTTCTTGTATTCTTATCATATAAGAGAATGAGTCTAGAGGCACGGTGTTAACGGTCACTGAATCATTTTTTTTTTAATAACCCAGGGTATCTCCCGCCCAGTCCAGCCAAGAAGCCTTTGTCCTTGAACCCGATGGACACTCAATTCTGGGCCACTGAATCATTTTCAATCCACAAAGTGAGAAATCCACTAAACTATTCTAGGACAGACCTGTATCCATGACAGTATTAGGCTAGTTCCATGTCCAAGTAAATTTTTATTCCATATAGGTTTGATGGTACAGCTTTCTTAAATGAGTCCACACATCTGAAGCCTTGGAAAATGATTGCAATGACAGCAATGGTTGATTCAATTGAACTGAGACTCCAAGTGAGTGACAACTTTAGAGTCATTCCACCAAAATGGCCTTAGCTTTCTCTTCAGTGGGTATAGTAACAGTCCTACCGAGGTACCCGGCAAATCATTGGCCTTCCACAAAGTGCTTGAGATGGAAGGACCAGACCATATAACTTTTAGCACTCAATCTCACAGGGATAATACCACCTTTTTCCATTGTCAAAAGAAGATATAGAAGTGATAAACAGAGACAATGTAATAACAGTGCAATTTCAGAATTACCACGAACACAGTAACCTTCTGATCAAGATTCAGTCCAATCAGATACAGGCCAATCACGAAGAAGTCAGTCGAAACACAATCCAATTAATCGAAACAAGGCTTCAATGAGTCTAATACTCCAAAATCTGAATACCAAGAGTTCTAATTGCATATCAGAATTTGTATCGGAAAAAAAAAAGTGATAAAAAAATTACAGAAAATGAATAACAAATTGGGCGAGCCACGAATCGCATCAAATGGATCCAGATTATAGATCAAACCACACATCCCCCTAGAGTTAAAAGATACAACCCTACTAGTAAATTCTCAACCCAAAATACCACAGATCCAATGATTGGGATGGTGGTTATTGAAATCTATCCAAAAATTGAAGTAATCACAAGAATCAAAGGATGGCCTAGCTCTGATGCCCAAGAAAGTTCCCAATATCACAACCGTTCTCCCTCTTCTTATCATATGTTAAGATGCTGTTCTCCCTCTTCTTCATCTGGCGAATTTGGCTCCTTTTTCTCAAAAAAGGATTTAATCACAACCATACAAATTTGTGGATATGTATCCAAATCCCATCAAACTTGGACTAGAGGACACACATTTGATCTCCTCCAGGATGATGTTCTCGGATCTGTGATTGGACCACATTGTGGGGGCCACGCACCTCTCCTGCACAGAAAATCCAGGTCGTCTGGCTCCTTTTTTCTGTTCTGTGGCAACATCCGGCTGGATGCATCTCTCAGCCATTGCAACTGCATCCTTCATGCTTGGTTAGTACAATCATCTCAGATTACATCTTTTTATCAATTGTGATTGATAATTTCTCTGCTGCTGGACTTCTCTACTGCTGGACTGTTTTGAGTCCCTTTCTTCTACTACTGGACTGTTGATAATTTCTCTGCTGCTGGACTGTTTGAGTCCCTTTTTCTACTACTGGATTGTTGATAATTTCCTTGCTACTGGACTGTTTGAAGTCTTCCACTGCTGCTGAACTGCTTGGTCCTTTCTTGCACCTGTCTGGCTTCCTGATTTGTGTGGTCTCTCTCTCATTCTGCGGGATTTGAAAATAATGGAAAAATATGATATTATTCTAGTTAAATTTCATGGGAATAATTATATGGCCTGGTCTTTTCATCAGAAGAATTTTGTAGAACGCCAAGGACTGTTTGGTTATCTTGATGGATCAATAACTAAACCTACTACTACAAGTACTACTGACACAAAAGCCTTAGCCACCTGGTCTAAAGAAAATGCTATGGTAGTTACTTGGATTCTAAACTCCATTGATCCGTCTCTTGCCATTGCTCTTCAAGCATATACTACCGCAGCTGATATGTGGGCTCATCTCAAAAAAATTTATCATCAAACTAATAAAGCCCACAAACTTCAATTAGATAGTGAAATTGCTAAATTCAGTCAAGACGATAAATCTGTGTGGGCATACTTCAATGGATTTCTCACCCTCTGGATTGAGAGGTATGTTATGATTATCCAAACTATCTCTGCTGGATTTCTATCTGAGGCTCTTAAATTACAAGAGGAAACTCACATTATCTAGTTCCTCATGAATCTCACACCCCAATTCGAATCTGTTCGGTCTACTCTCATGAATAGAGAAGTCTCTGCGAACCTGGATACATGCTTCCAAGAAGTCCTTCGAGAAGAACTTCGCCTAAACTCACAGCGTGCCATTCTTGAAAAACCAAAGGCCTTCCTAGCTCCTCTTCCGACTGATTCTGCTCTTCTAACAGCCTCCAATCAAAAGCCTACTCAATGCTATGAATGCAAAGGCTTTCGTCATATTGCCAAGAACTGTCGAAAGAAATTGGTTTGCAGATATTGCAAACGCTCTGGTCATCTTATTGATAACTGTCATAGCTTATAGCGAAAGAATGGGCCCCAGTAGAAGCATAATCCTTCCACCTTGCCCAGACAAAATGCTCTAGTTGCATTCCAGGTTCAAGCACCTTTCCCTGATATGGGAAGCACCTCTTTCGGGGCCGTATCCATGACTCCTGCCCAACTTCAAGAACTGATTCAGAATACGGTGACCTCAGCATACGCATCTATGGGCTTTAATGGTGGTCGGTATCAAACTCATTCTCCCGTGGCATTTCCTGCTTTTCATTCTTCAGTCTCTCTGTCTTCATCTATCATCCCATCCACATGGTTTCTACATTCAGGAGCATCGAACCACATGACTTCTGTAGAAAGTAGCTTTACAGACTCACCCTTATCTTGGAAAAGACAAAATCACCACTGCTAATGGAGACCAATTACTCATTTCTGGAATTAGTACCATTACTTTATCTAGTGTCTTTGGCCAGTCCATCAGCCTTTCCCATGTCTACTTTGTTCCCAAATTATCAGCCAATTTACTTTCTGTCGGACAACTTATTGATGATGGGTGCCGTGTTAACTTTTCTTCTACTGGTTGTGTCATACAGGGGCGGCAAACTGGGAAGGTAATCGCGATGGGGAGTAAACATGGTCTCCTGTTCTATTAGACATTGGACATCATTCCCGCTTTTCTTCTTTTTCTCCTAATTTCAATAAATTGTGGACTGTGTGGCATAGTCGTCTTAGTCATGTGAACAATGCTTATTTACTTTCTTTGTTTAAAATTGGTTGTTTAGAACCTACTATTGATAATAAAATGATGTCCTCTTTACTTCAATCAAAGTGTGAAACATGCTACTTAAGAGTCAGATTTTGCCTTTTCCTATTCACTGTTCTCGTGTGTTATCATCTTTTGACATTATTCATACTAATGTTTGGGGAATTGCACCCACATTGAGTAGGACAAGGTTTAAGTATTATGTGACATTTATTGATGATCATTCTCATTTCACTTGGATTTATTTCATGTGCTTCAAATCTTAAGTATTTTTTCTTTTCCAAAAATTTTACAATATGGTTCAAACACAATTTAAGAAAGTAACAAAAATTCTTAGGTCTGACTCTAGTGGAGAATACATGTCACATGATTTTTCTGCCTTCCTTTCTGATAAAGGCATTCTTCACAAAAAAAACCCTACCCACATACTCCACAGCAAAATGGTGTTGCGGAGAGGAACAACAGGCATATTCTTGAAACTGTTCGTACTCTCCTACTTGCATCCTTAGTTCCTTCCACTTTTTGGTGTGATGCTGTACAGATTGCTGTGTATCTCCTCAATCGTCATCCTAACTCTGTTCTAGGAAAGACTACTATTATGAAGCTCTCTTTGGTCATGGCCCTTCATATTCTCACCTACATGTATTTGATTGCTTGTGCTTTGTTCATCTTCCACCTACAGAGCGCACTAAGTTGTCACCACAGGCTGCCAAATGTATCTTTTTGGATTACAGTACTGAACACAGGGGATTTCTGTGTTATGATCAATCTGAAAAATGCATGCGCATATCTGGTAATGTGATCTTCTTGGAACACATTCCTTTCTTTTCTTTGCGTTTGGATAATCACCCTGTTGCTGTGTCTTATTTGCCACAATTTTCTGCAACTACTACTCCACCGTAAATGTCTATGTCTGGCGTAAAATAGTGTCATACTCCAGCGATGCTCTGGTCATCCTTCAGTTGCACCTGACAGATATGGCTTTCCTGCTCTTTTCACTTCTTTGGATAGTGCTCCTATACCTACCCCCTATTCACAGGTCTCGAAAATTGCATACTGATAAGATGTTATGACTGAGGTGTTGCTTGCTTTTGAAGCAAACAAAACATGGGAATTGGTACCGGCCAGACCGATGCATCTGTTATTGGCAGTAAATGGATCTATTCCATAAAAGTTAACTCTGATGGGAGTCTTAACCGCTACAAAGCTAGATTAGTTGCACAGGGTTATAAGCAGGAATATGGGACTGACTATGAGGAGACCTTCACACCAGTGGCTAAAATGACCACTGTTCGCACTCTCCTTTGTGTAGCTGCAGCTCGCAATTGGCCCCTATGGCAAATGGAAGTAAAAAATGCCTTACTTCATGGCGTCTTGTGTGATACTGTTTATTTAAAGCCACCCCCGAGGTATGCTTGTCCTCCACAGCATGTTTGCAAATTGAGAAAAGCTCTTTTTGGCCTTAAGCAAGCTCCTCGAGCTTGGTTTGATAAATTTCAGTCTGCAATTCTTCAAGCTGGATTTTGCCAAAGTCATTCTGATAGTTCCCTTTTCCTCAAATAGACTCCAAAGGGATACACATTTCTTTTGGTGTATGTTGTTGATGTGATTATCAGTGGCAATGTGTTGCTGGCATTACTTCCCTCAAACATCATCTTACTTGTCATTTCCGAATAAAGGATCTTGGTCCTCTCACTTACTTCCTCGGGCTTGAGTTTGTTCATAACAAATCTAGCATTCGGGTTCATCAACGTAAGTATGCCACAGATTTGGTTACTTCAGCTAGACTTGATGAGGCTAACATCTTTGCTACACCTATGAAATTAAGCAGCAAAATCAATACGGATGATGGCTCTCCCCTGGCTGATCCTTCCATTTCATGACGAATTGTGGGTAGCCTGTTATACTTGACTATGACCAGGCCGGAATGTGGTTCATATTGTTAGTCAGTTTGTTTGCAATCCACACATGCCTCATCTTACTACTGTTTTGCGCATACTCCGCTATGTTAAAGGCACTCTTAATTATAGTCTTTTTTTACTCTTCTGGTGCTTCTCTACACTTAACTGCTTATGCTGACGCTGACTGGGCCGGCTATTCAGAGATCTACCACTGGCTGGTACATGTTTCTTGGGAAATCCCTGTCTTCCTGGAAGTGCAAACAGCAAACGACAGTGTCGAAATCTTCTGCTGAGGCAGAATATCAAGCAATGTCGTCTGCTAGTGCTGAAATCATTTGGCTACGCCATCTTCTTTGTGAATTGGGTGTGCTTGTTGGAACTTCTACTCCTTTGTATGGGGACAATAGCAGCGCCACCCGAATAGCAAACAATCCAGTCTTTCATGAAATGACACAGCACATTGAGATTGATTATCATTTCATTCGTCGGCATGTTGTTACTGAGAAGATCACTTTGCCTCATGTTTCTACCATCATCAGTTGGCAGATATCTTCACAAAAGCTCTTCCTAAACCTCAGCATGATGATCTTACTAGCAAATTGATGTTTTGTGTCTTCCCACATCAATTTGAGGGGGAGTGTAGAAGACAACTCATAAACATAAAAAGGCCCATCTAGGCCCGAGTAAAATGTCCCACGTGTGGGACTGTAATATACAGATAGATCTACTTCCATGTATAATGATTTACATTCTTTATTCTTTATATTCTAATTGTAATTACTGCTGATTAATAGCATGTGATTAGGGTTAACTTGATTATAAAATGGTTGGTCGATCCTCTAATGAGGTATCCACCTTTCCTCCAAACTCTCTCTCTCTCTCCCTCTCTCTCTCTCTTTGTATGCTCGTTTATATTATAACAAGAACACTAGGTCTCCACAAGAAATCAATAAATCTTGAAGATGAAGAGAACCCTTGATTCAAATGAAGAAGTGCGAGGGGATTTACTACCACATCAGCAAAAAGATAATAGAGGCAACATTTTGAGCAAAAAAACAGTCATACCTCGTACGTGGGTCAACTAGTAAATTTATAAGGCTGAAAATTCCCAGTCAATACTATAGTTAAGCCCTAATTATGCTAATCAAAATTATAGGTGATTCATCATCCTCATCATCAAAGGCTTGTCCCAACTATTATGGGTTGGCTACATGAATTCCGTTTCCCTATTCCGATCTATCCTATGCCAAATTCTTAGACGGGTAGCACTTCTTCAGACCTATCCTTACTACTTCCACCCATGTCTTCTTTGGCATACCCATTTTCCTTGGTGGACCATCAACCTGCATTGAAAAGCTTTTCTTCGAAATCAATGTTGCTAGCCTACATTGGATATATCCAAACCATCTCAAACGAGTCTCTCTTAATTTATCACCTATTGATGCTAACCTTAAATTCTCCCAGAAGCACTCATTTCTGATTCTATCTTTCCTAGTTTTACCACACATCCATCTCGACATTCTCATCTCTATCGCACTCATTTGTGTGCATTTGTTACTTCTTGGTTGACCAACATTCTGCTCCATAGGTCATGGCTAGTCCAATCACTGTCGTGTAAAATTTTTGCTTTAATCTTCATTAGCATTCGATGATCACAAAGCACCGCAAACGCAAGTCTCCAGTTTAACCATCCCACTCTTATCCATGTTCTACATCTTCCTCAATCTCTCCAGCCTTATTAATTATAGAGCAAAAATGTCAAAATGAATATATTTATGATATCATTTGAGCTTTAGTTCTCATACAAGTTTCAGCTCTTTACACATCCCCATTCATGTTGGGGGTTTATATATTTTTCTTTCATACTACTTATTTTAAAGCCATTGAATTCTAAAACCCAATATTACAGTGATTGATAATGAAAAATCTCCTATAAGGGCGCGTTTGGCAACCATCCACAACGCGGAATCCTTGCCGCGTTTGATAAGTTTGTTGCCACGTTTGGCAACCAACCTGTTCTAAAGCTTTTCCTCGGAATCACGGAAAACCCACGGTTAGGAAGCAATCCCACCAGGAAATGCTACTGGCACACAGATTTTCACTTTTCCCACACAATTTCTCTCTACACACATTTCAAAATTTTAAAAATTACATTATTTCTTTTCACACACACTAAAACTTCGTAAACTACCCATCCCTTCATTTCCCTCTTTCTTCTCACACACATCCCCATCCCTTTCTTCTCACACATTACCATTTATTCTTCTTCCCCATCTCTTTTTTACCTCTTTTCCCATCTTAGATTACCTTTCTTTCCATGAAAACTTGTTATTGGGGTATATTCTAGTTCAATGTATGTTTTTAGAAACAATGTGAGTGTTTTTAATGCATTCCGGTTGCATTCCGTCCATCGTCGCAAGGGTTTTGAACCCAACCATTGCGATCTGTTCGGTCACTGAATGACCTAACACACTTCCTTTGTTCGGACCTGAAAGTCCGAACAAAAGCGATTCAGGTCCTAACAAATCCATTTTGTTCGGACTATCAGGTCCGAACAAATCGATAAGGAGTCATGACTGCATCGGCCAACTCATAAATTCGAATGCTACTCTTTATGGTTCCAACCCCTATTTTCAAAGTTTCGCATGCCAGAGAAAGCCGTGATCCATGAGTTTCCTCCATTAATCGTTCAATATTGCCTCGCCTTTAGGTTAGGCAAAGTCTAAGATATGAAATTATATATTCTATAATAGGAACTGCCATGTTCTTCCAAGGGTCTTATTTTCCTCACATTCATGTCCATTCTGATCATTTTGATAGTGCTCCCTCACATGACGGCTCAAGATATTGTAGTATGCCTCCTCGCATTCATGCCAAGCGGATGGGGGTTGCTTCTGGTGCATGAATCTCCAACTCTTAAACACTAATTATGGAAGCAAATGCCCAAGAGGATGGAGGAAGTAGAGAGTGAGAAGTGGAGAGTGAGATGAGTTGCCCAAGAGAAGAAAATGCTGATCTGTGAGTGAAGATGAATTGCCCAAGAAAGATGGAGGAAGTGGAGAGTGAGAAGTGGAGAATGAAATGGGTGAGAGAGGAAGAAGAAGAGCTTTTGTGTGAACAGAGAATGGGTTTTGAGTTTTTGTGGAATTTTGGATATTTTGGTCATTTCATGAAGGGGTAATCATGTAATAAAAAAATTGATAAATTGGCTGTGTTTGAAAAGTAAAAATTGGTGTGCCAATAGCAGCACTCATCCCACCGTATGAGAGGATTTCTCAAAATACTTAAAAGTCCTCAAACAGAAGGAAAAGCCCAATCGAATCTCCCCTAGTTAAATTCCAGAGATCTCCGCATTCATAGAAAGGCAGATGAATAGTATTCAAGACGGTAACTTGGGGTTACCCTTTTGTATTTGGAAATCCCCTTTGGGGTCCCATAATCACAATCCAAACCGTTAATCAAGTCTATAAGATCCAAAACAGCTACGCGATCAAATCTCAGTCGTTGATTCTTCATTGACTTTTAGATATTTGCAAAAAAATAAAAGTCCAGGCCATTGGATCATGAGATCTGAACCGTCCAGTCTCTTCAAAAGACCTAAAACGACCATGGGATCAAATTTGGCATCCCAATTCATCATGGATCATGAGAAAATTGTCAAAAACCCACTGATCGTTGACAACGTCCATGGTTCCTACATTGTGCATGAATAGTAAATGGCGCATTAATAGTGAACAGGGTGGTAATTAATACACTGGTTATGGTTTTGTCTTTAGAAACCTACCTTATGGGTCCCACAATCATGATCCGAACCATCCATCATGTTTAGAAAGTCCAAAATGGATAGTAACTCAATTTTCAGCCGTTGATTCTTTATATAATTTGAGATAGTTACAAAAATTTCCACAATTTAAAAATTAATTTTTAATTTATGTGGGACCAACAATGAAAATCCAAACCATCCATCATCTCTAGAAGGCCAAAAATGGCTAGGGGTTCAAATTGTGGGGCTTGATTCATGGCAGATTTCAAGAAAATAGCAAAAAACTTGTGAGCGTTGGATGTAGCATATACAAATCCATGATTCTTCGTTGTTTCTCAAAATTGGATTGTAGTGGATCTTCTTCACGAGAAATCCTCAATGAGGATATCGCTGTATAAGAAGAATGGGTAGAGGATTCCTCTCCTGATACCAAACGTGCCCTAAATGTGTAGCATTGCTTATATCTCTGAAATTGGTAGTTTACAAATATGGCTTTATACACATGGGGTTACGTTTGTGGAGCTCCTCATCTATGTAATGGCTTACATGATCGGGGGTACTATTTTGTCTTGTCTTTTGGTGGTCCACATCTCTACAACATTCCCAGTCATCCATAACATATTTAAAAGAGAAATAACTAATTTATTCTTATAAATCATGTGACTGCTTAATAAACTAGAGAAATCAACTGAACCATGCTCCAAAGTGAATGTGCAGGCTTGTAAGGCTAGCCGTGTGGACAAGTGGGCCGATAGACCACATGCATGAGCTGTTCCATGGGGCTGCATGTTTGTGGCTGTTACTGCACGTTGGGATTGTGAGACCATTCTAAGGCCATAATTGGTGGAATTTGGGTCCATGGGCTGCACATGTGCCACTAGAAATGGATTTGGTAGTCGGTACACATTGGCACAGTTAAATCTCTCCAAATACTGTGTTTAAATGTTACGGAATTAACCAATACACCAAAAGCCCTAAGACTGATGGAACGTGTCAAATTAAATCTGATAACGTAGGATCATAACAGACTGCCACGTATCTTCCAAGGTCAGGATCATCTTGGATTGTATCAATGGGTTAACAGAACTTGCAACTCTGGCCACGCAAGATTATATGGCTGATTAGATAATGTTTTTCCATGTTTTAATTAGAAAAAGATATGCATGTGCTTCCAAATCACTGCTTCTGTTCATTCATCAAGATAAGCAAATCAATAAGTGTTACTGTTTGACCAGCATATTGACAGAAGACACAACAGTTCTTACTTATAAGATATGAATACAAAACCTACCCTTTTTATGCAGTTCCTGCAATGCCAACTGAAATCCCATCCATTGCTTACCAAGCATACAAGTCCTTTCCGGATGTTAAAATGGCACCGGAGTGATACGTAAATTGAAATCACCCCAATCAAAGGGGTAACAGACTGTAATTAGTTACAAAATTAATATAAGAAGAGAGGTCCAGTCCAAAGGAGAACATTAAAATCTTCTGGGAAATTCCCGTTCTCATATTCTATTCCAAATGGATATCAGAAACTTCGTTTCATTTATAAGCAGGAAATTTTTACACTGTAAACTAAAATTATAGTTAATCTATTCAAGTTTGCATTTAAAGTCTTGCAGATTTGAGAAAATGTCAATAGAATTGACCTGGCCAGTATGCTATATTATGTTAGAAACTAAAAGAAAAGGTTGGAAATGAGGGGAGAAAAGGTTCTGCTAAAAAATTATCATAAAGTGAAAATGAGGCATCATCAAAAGACAATGTTTCTCAATCAGAAAGGATACTTACATCCATTATGGCAACAGCATGATTTATCAAATTATGGCATGTGTGATCAACAAATGAGCGTGTTTTTCGACATGCAGAGATAGCGGCTTGCAATTCGGATTTCAACATACCTGAAAAGTTAGAGACATGGTAACTTCATAAAGGTACTAAAGCTGGCCTTGGTAGGTAGGAGACAATGCTGTACAACAATCACAGCTTTAATGTGCAACTGTGCCTGGGAAAAGTCCAAATTAGATATTACCACTCACGTGAGGATAAATTTCTTAATGACATGCGAATTCTGTTACGAGCAAAAACTGGACTTCTATTTGTTGGGTCTTCCACCCATTCCTGATTACCACCTTGACATATCTACATCAAGAAAACAATAAACACAATTAGAAAAATATCTTCAATCGTCCCTCACTAAAAAAATTGATACAGTGGTCATGTAGAGCACCATAAATGAGGGGAAGAGTTTTTTTTTTTTTTTACAGTACTCCTGTGGTACCATAGCATGTAACTTATCTTTAGAGATTGTATGCTATTATTAGAAGAGTGCCCAAAAATCATGGTCTTAATCAAGTTATTCAAATCTAGATAAGAAAATAATCTCTCTTCTCTCCCATTAAGATTCATTGAATTCATTCCTCTATATGAGATTTCCTTTTCAGTTAAATTGTTGAAAAAAAAAAAGAAAAAAAAAAAGAAAAGAAAATACAAGACATTATGCTGCTAAGTCCTAAATCACCACAATAGATTGTAAAGAAAACATACATTACCGCATATGTATGTGTGCACAGATGTATATGTGAGTGAGTCATATGTAATGTTAGACACTGTTCACAGTTCATTTACTATCATCTCATCAGTTTGCTGCCTTACGTTAACTTAGGTTCACGTAAAGTTGTCTATTTGTCAACTGCCTCTAGTCCTAAATTCATGTAAGCCTGATTCCTTCCCCACCAGTAAGTGTAAGGTTGTATAATGTCAGTCTAACTGTAATATCCCTTGAAGAATAAACAGTTGCTGGGCCATTAGCGAGGAACCAGGCTATCATTTTCAGCACAATGAAGTACAAACTGCTACAGGCCCATAATATGAAAAACAAAACTAAAGAAAGACTTAAGAACATTGTATGCACTATGCAGTAATAACAAAATCCATCAGCATAATGGAAGAGCTCACTGAGTCACTGTTACCTTGATATTGTCATGTTACCAAAAAAATTTAAATAAATCTATGTAATACTTACTTAGAGTTCATTAGACAGTATAATAAAAGCATGGGAAACAAATCAATCATTTTTTTTATTCTTTTTGGGTAATATGCCTGGAACCCACAGCCTTAAAGTTGCAATAGTGAGCACCTTTCACTGTCCAACAGGTTCTTGTCGTTAAACACATCCTTCAAGGCACAGCATGTTAAGACGTGTGCCCATGTTAATAGGCTTTCTATTTTATACAGAAGTCGCACCAGTTCTACACATGGTTCTAAAGATCCGCCAAGTCCAGTCAACTCAGACTCAGTCACTAGCAAGCCAATTTGAAACCCCCCATCTTATGTGTCAGGTTTATTTCTCCATTTTATGACTTGGATAGGGTGTAGCCCCATAGGAGGTCTCTAACAAGGTTTACGGGCAAATTCTAAGGATTACAACTAACTTTTTGTAAAATCCAAGTCAAATTAATTTTCATCCAAATATAAACAATGAACGCCACTATGTCAGAATGACCTGTAACTGCTTAAAATTCATCAATAATAATTAAAACACAATGAGTCCTCTAATTATATAGTTATAGGAATTTTTGTGTTTCTTTGGGTCTTTTCTATGATTTTTTCACATTGCTAGAAGTTCTATCACCTTTGGGTCCAACTCGGTCCTACTCAGCTGAGTCCTATTTAACTCAGCAAAGTCAACTCGACTTAAGGGTGACCAAGCGGCACATCAGGTCTGAGTTATAAAACCATGGTTTTGACATACTGTCTTGTTAAGTAATATTATGTGAGTGAAGTTCATAAAAAGGCAAGAGAGGTTTGAAAAATGGAAGTACTCAAACCTAGAAACTGGTGTGTCTCATAGTATAAACAATTCCAATCATAAGAGGAAATACTTTGTACATATCTTCTTTTGAAAACTCCAATAGAGGACGCGTTAGTAGAATTCCCTGATTGCTCAAATTTTCTCCATAACAATGTAGACTTGATGGGAACAACTGAGATGTAAATGCCATGCCAGAAAGTCCCAGGACACCACTATTACGTGATAGTCGGAGAATGAATAATTCAGCCTGCATCATTTGTTATGGAAAATCGATTAGAAACTTCAGTATCAAAGTAATCGAACGTAAATCCATTCAATAAAAACAACATTTAGGGCATGTCTGTGTAGCTTCTTTTCCACAAAAAAGGCATAGAGAATCTGGCCACTCTTCTGCAGCAAAAACTTTCCACATTTGGTGCAGCCACTTTTCCTCAAGAAAAAACGGAAGTGTGAGCAATGGAAAAGTCCCATGGAACTGGTTTTCTGTGGACATACACAAACGTGCCTTTAGCTACATCAAACGGAAACTGACCGTTTTGACTCAGTGACCAAATACCTCACAACAAACAGAGATTTAGACCACACCATATACTTAACAGACATGTGGTCATCCCCTGTAAACTGCACCACACAGAACAACCATGCAGACTGGGGCCCTACTGAGTCGGCGAGGTCTGAGAATGATTTGGGATGACCCAAAAAGATGATCCCAATCAAATCAGATTTTGTCTGGTTTAATCACCTGGAAGTTGTAACAATTGAGAAAAATGATGTTTGAGACAATGATGCACGTAGCCCAATCGGGGTCGAAGTTGAGGTGGATGACGATGCAAGAAAGAGAGAAAGTGGGATGACATGGTTAATATGTGCATGAGGGGATGACAGGCCTTAGGTAGGCCCTGACTTGCTTTCAGAAGCGAGATGCTCTCTTATATTCATATATATATATATATATATATATATATATATATGTGCATGAGGGGATGACATGGAAAGGAGGTGTATGCGAGGATTTGGATTCATCATAGGCAACCCCACTAGAAGTTCTTTTAAAAAATAAAAATAAAAATGAGGAACCAATACTTTCTTGAAAATTTTCCTATATGTATGCATGCATGTTTTGTGTGTATGTATGTAATGGATAAAGGTGCTAGCTACTCTACCATGCCATCCCCAATTTGTTCAATGTTCTTGGATCAAAAATCAATGTGAGGACTTTGACCTCTCTCTCTCTCTCTCTCTCATAGTATGTCACTTGATATGTATAATTTACGCACTCGTATGAAAATAGTAAATAGAAGGTTCTGAAGAAAAAAAAATCTCTAAATGCCAATCAACTATGAAGTCTTAAATCGAAAGGCATAATTTTAGGAAAATAACAATGTTCAAAGATAATAAACATCACCAATATGTCCCGCAACATGGTATAGGCACATCAAAGACAAACCAATCATGTCTCATCAGTCTTAAGGGAGATCCAATCATACTACTTGAGGAAAAAAAGTCACATCAAGGTTGCAAAAACAAATAAAAGTATATCATCATTATCCAAATCTTATCCCAACTATTTTGGGGTCTGCTACACGAATTATGTTTCTTCATTCAATTCTATCCCGAGCCAAGTCCTTGGGAAGGTTGCATTCTTCAAATCTATTTTTACTACTTCCATCCACGTCCTCTTCGACATGTCCCTTCCCCTTGGTGAGCCATCAACCTAATTGAAAAACTTTTCCTCACCGTCGTCGTCATTGGCCTGCGTTGGACACGTCCAAACCATCCAAAACGGGTTTCTCTTATTTTATCTTCTATTAATGCAACCCTTGAATGTTCCCAAAAGCACTCATTTCTAATTCTATCTTTTTAAGTTATACCACACATCCAACTCAATATTCGCATCTCTGCTACACTCATTTTATGCATGTGTTGCATCTTGATTGGCTAACATTCTATTACATAGGTCATAGCCGGTCTAATCGTTATTCTATAAAATTTCCCTTTCACTTTTATTGATATACGTCTGAAGCAAGTCCCTAATTCAACCATCTCGCTCTTGTCCTATATTCAACATCTTCCTCAATCTCTCCATCCATACTAATAATCAAGCTAAGGTATCAGAATAAATCTCTTTGCGGTATCTCCTAAGCTCCCATTCTCACATTAATTTTACCTCTTTGTACATGCTCACTGAATTCGCTTTCCATAGATTCAATCTTTGTACAACTTATTTTAACGTCATTGGATTCTAAGGCCTTCCGCCATATCTCAAGTTTTGTATCCAAACCATCTCTCGATTCATCCACCAACACTATATCATCCGCAAACAACATGCACCAAGGTGCCTCCTCTTGAATATGAGGAGTTAGCTCATCCATAATTAGTTTAAAGAGATAAGGGCTTAAGGCTGACCCCATACGCAAACCTATAGTAATTGGAAACTCACATGTCCCTCCACAAGTAGTTCTCACACTCATGACAAATAAAATAAACAAAATTTTAAAAAAATGAACAAGCTTGAATCAAAAACTACAATCAAATACCTGGTCATCTGCATGGTGAGCAATAAGCAATGCAACAATCTGGTGTTGGATGCAAACATCCAGAAAAATTTGATACCTGCATAAAAATCCATTAAAGTTTTATAGCAATAATATATATACCATTTTTCTTAAGCAAAAAATAATGCATTAAAAATTTATTAGGAGAAAAATGAATCATTATATCGCAATTTAAGGCTTTTCTGCCATCCCGCATTCTTTATTACTGCTGCAGGAATAGCTACTAGCAAACCAAGATAGTCATGCAGTGAGTTGAAGCAAAAGGAATGGACAAGTAACTGCTTGCTGCTTGATTCTATATATGCTTAATTGGGCTGCCAGTGATGCTGATGCCAGACCTATTTGTACATCCAGAATCCTAAGTGATGTCCAAGAAGCAGCTTTACAAATGCTTTGTGAGTAAAACCAATGTCAACAATAAGGCCCAAACAAACAAACAAGTTCGCCATTACCATTCTACTTTTCAAATGTGCACAAGAAGATGGCACAAATTCCGACATTCTTCATACAAATGATTTTTTTTTTTTTTTTTTTTGGCGGTTTCTTCACACATGATTACAACAGTATCTCTTTGCAGGCATCAGCTTCCAGATTGCAATTTTTTAGCTTCCAGATTGCAATTTTTTTAAAAGAAAATGTTTTCTCGGATTTCCCAAACTCCTTAGCAAATCAAGTTATAATCCTCTTTTTTTTAATGGTAGTTACAATCCATTTTTATTTTTTCCAAAATTTTCCAGAAAGTTAGAAATGCAAGTTCCTGAGTATCTGCAAAAATTAGCTCATTGTACTCCCAGAACAGTAAATACTGACCTTTAGGGCCTGTTTGGATGTATGGTGAATTGAAGTAGGGTGAGGTGAAGCATCAAATCAAAAGAGAATAAAATATAAGGTGTTATGATGGTGTTTTGTTTTTTGTTGTTTGGTATGGAATCTTTTTGACTTTTTGTATAGAAAAGTGGAGCTTTTTTGTCTTTTAGTGGAGAAAGGAGGTTGCTTTTTTTACTTTTTTTTAAAAAGATGGAGGGAATTTTGAAATTGTATACTTTTGATATAACTCATTGTCTTTTCTTGTCTGGATAATGGAGGCTTTACCTCACCTCACCTCACTTCACCACACATCCAAACACGCCCTTAAGAGTTATGAAGATGTAAACCCGGGTATAGATACTTCCACACATGGTAATTTCAAACCATCCCTCAGAGTCATACGAGCTTATGATTTTCTCAATAGGAATTACAGTGCTTTCAGGAGGGTTTTTAAAGTACCCAAAATTGCACGCAGTTCCAATATTTTGACAGAACTAATACAATTAGTTGGCCATTACCGTTCTACCTTTCAAATGTGCACAAGAAGATGGCACAAATTCCGACATTCTTCATACAAATGATTTTTTTTTTTTTTTTTTGTGGCTTCTTCACACACATGATTACAACAGTATCTCTTTGCAGGCATCAGCTTCCAGATTGCAATTTTGTTAAAAAAAAAAAAAAATGTATTCTTGGATTTCCCAAACTCCTTAGCAAGCAAGTTGTAATCTTCTTTTTTTAATGGTAGTTACAATCCATTTTTATTTTTCCAAAATTTTCCAGAAGGTTAGAAATGCAAGTTCCTGAGTATCTGCAAAAATTAGCTCATTGTACTCCCAAAACACTGAATATCTGACCTTTAAGAGTTACGAAGATGTAACCCTGGGTATAGATACTTCCACACATGGTAATCTCAAACCATCCCTCAGAGTCATATGAGCTTATGATTTTCTCAATAGAAATTACAGTGCTTTCTTGCCAAAAACCTTTTGGGAGGGTTTTTAAAGTAGCCCAAATTGCAAGCAGTTCCAATATTTTGACAGAACTTATACAATTAGGATGGAACAGAAGATGGAAACAACATTAAGTGGAACCAAGACTTATAGTTTTGCTGCATATTCTTAATTTGTCAGTTTTTGCCAGTTGCCAATATTAATTTGGGGAAGAAATGCCCCAACATAGCATCTGACCCAATACCATTTCCCTGTTTCCATGCATCCTTTGTTGCATTGATTCTCTGAAATGGGTAAAATACATGTGAGAGTTTGAGACACATTTTGGACACGACACCAAATCTGATCCTTGATGAATTCTTCCAGTACAAATTTAAACATTGTTTTGTAGAATTGTAGTAGATAAAGTATTGACTTTTTCCAAACAAAGTAGACAAAATATTATTACCATATTTAGGAATTTGTCAAATCAGACAACTTGAACTAGGAGGGTTGTGCGTTGGGTAGCCGACAGCCAGCACAATACTCAGTCGGATTTCTTTATGGATTTGAGACCTAATGAAATTTCGTGGGGCATCCCCTACTTAGCGACGCGCTGTATGGTCCGAGTACAGTGATAAGTGAGCAAGGACCGCTGCATCGGCGCCCGGGTGCAGTGCTAAATAAGCAAGGGTCCCCACACTTTATTGGACGAGTGCGGGGGGTAAGTAAGCTAGCCCAAAATAGAAGGCTGAGATTAGGTACTTGGAGCATTGGGAGCCTAACTGGAAAACTTATGGAAGTGGTGGATACAATGGAAAGGAGACGAATCGCAATTGCCTGCTTGCAAGAGATAAGGTGGGTGGGACAGAAAGCTAGAGAGATTGAGAGGACGGGGTATAAGTTGTGATATACGGGACTTAATAGAGCGAGGAATGGGGTCAGCATAGTAGTAAGCAAGGACTTAAAGGAAGATATAATTAATGTAAAGCGCTGTGGAGATAGGATTATTGCAATTAAGTTAGTGTTAGGAGAAGAGATAGTAAACGTAATTAGTGCGTATGCCCCCCAGATGGGCTTAGGAGATGGACATAAGGAGAAGTTTTGGGAAGACTTGGAATGAGTGCTACTAGAGATACCCCAAGGCGAGATGGTCTTCATAGGAGGAGATTTGAATGGCCATGTAGGACGCGACGTAGATGGATATATAGGAGTACAT
Source organism: Umbellularia californica (assembly GCA_028538565.1). NCBI lineage: Eukaryota > Viridiplantae > Streptophyta > Magnoliopsida > Laurales > Lauraceae > Umbellularia > Umbellularia californica. The sequence continues at coordinate 79,243,052 of JAPQWN010000002.1, forward strand.
GGGGGACTTGGATACGGTAGTAGAAATGAAGAAGGGAAGGATATTTTGGAGTTTTCAGTGGCTTATGATCTCATGGTGACTAACACCTTTTTTAGGAAGAGAGAGGAGCATTTGGTGACTTATAAGAGTGGCTCCTCAAGGACACAGATTGACTTCTTCTTAACTAGGAAAAGAGACCGCTTAGCTTGTAAAGATTGCAAGGTGATACCGGGGGAGAGCTTGACTTCCCAACATAGGTTGTTGATCATAGATGTGCAGCTACAAAGGTGGACTAGAAAAAAGAAGTTGTATAGATGCTCAAAGACTAAATGGTGGAACTTGAAAGGTGATAAGCAACTAACATTTAGAGATAGAGTACTAGAGGAAGACGTTTGGGCGGTAAATGAGAGTGCAAATAATATGTGGGATAAGGTAGTAGAGTGTATTAGGAGGGTAAGGAAAGAAGTCTTAGGAGAATCCAAAGGAGGTGCTCCAGCACAGAAGGAGGCATGGTGGTGGAGCGAGGCCGTCCAAGACAAGATAAGAGTTAAAAGAGAGTGCTTTAAAACTTGGCAAAAGGATCGAAATGCAGCGAACTTAGAGAGGTATAAAGAAGCAAAAAGAGAAACCAAAAAGGCAATTAGTGAGGCCAAGGCAAAGGCATTTAAGGAGCTATATAGGCGACTTGACACTAAGGAAGGCGAAAGAGAAATATTCAAGCTTGCTCAAGCCAGAGATAGGCGGACCAAGGACTTAAACCAAGTTAAATGCATTAAGGATGAGGATGAAAAGGTATTAGTAAAGGAAGATGAGATAAAGGAGCATTGGAATAGCTACTTCTACAAGTTATTTAACGAAAGCAGTAGTAGTGACATACAATTGGGACAGCTTACCATTTCTAGGGAAGAATCGAATCATATGTTCTATAGGAGAATCAGTAGGGAAGAAGTTATAGAAGTATTGAAAAGGATGAAGAATGGGAAAGCGGTTGGGCCAGATGGTATCCCTATTGAGGTCTGGAGGTGCTTGGGGGAGAATGGAATAAATTGGTTGACAAAACTTTTAATGTAGTGCTAAAGAGCAAGAAGATGCCTGATGCATGGAGGAAAAGTATTCTTATACCCATATACAAGAACAAAGGTGATATTCAGAACTGTGCGAACTACCGCGGGATTAAATTGATGAGCCATACGATGAAATTATGGGAGAGAGTTATTGAGAGAAGACTAAGAAGAACAACAAACGTCTCAGAGAATCAATTTGGTTTCATGCCTGGGAGATCAACCATGGAGGCTATCTTTCTCCTGAGGAGGTTAATGGAACAGTATAGAGAATGTCAGAGAGATTTACATATGGTGTTCATTGACTTGGAGAAGGCCTATGACCGGGTTCCTAGGGAGATTCTATGGGGAGTACTGGAAAAGAAAAGAGTGTGTGTCGCATATATTGAGGCGATAAAGGATATGTATGATAGAGCCGTGACATCTATAAGGACGACTGGCGGAGAGACTAAGGAGTTTCCTATCACGATTGGTCTACACCAAGGCTCAGCGTTAAGCCCATACTTGTTTGCACTAGTTATCGATGAGATTACAAGACATATTCAGGATGAGGTGCCGTGGTGTATGCTATTTGCAGATGACATTGTTTTAGTAGATGAGACGAAAGAAGGAGTGAATGCTAAGCTAGAAGTGTGGCGGAAAACGTTAAAGACAAAAGGGTTTAGGCTAAGTCGATGCAAGACGGAATATATGGAATGCAAGTTTAGCCAAAGTAGGACACTTGGTAACATAGAAGTAAGTTTGGGCACACAAAAGATTGTAAAAAAAGAAAACTTTAGGTACCTTGGATCGATGGTGCAACAGGATGGAGGGATTGATACTGATGTAAGTCACAGGATTCAGGCCGGGTGGACCAAATGGAGGAGTGCTTCGGGGATCTTGTGTGATCGGAAAGTCCTCCTCAAGGTTAAAGGAAAGTATTATAAGGTGACGGTAAGACCAGCATTGTTATACGGATCAGAGTGTTGGGCAGTAAAGCATAATCATGTTAAGAAGATGAAAGTTGCGGAGATGAGAATGCTAAGATGGATGTGCGGGATCACAAGGAGAGATAGGATTAGGAATGAGGAGATTAGGGGCAAAGTAGGAATAGCACCGATTGGAGATAAAATGAGAGAAAATCGACTAAGATGGTTTGGCCATGTTAGAAGGCGTCCAACGGAGGCACCTGTTAAAAGATGTGAAGGCATGGAGATTGCCAGGAGTAGGAGAGGGAGAGGGAGACCCAAGAGAAGTTGGAAAGAAACTATTAAACATGACCTTACCTACATGGATCTAACGGAGGACATGGCCCTAAACAGATTTGATTGGCGTCGTCAAATCCATATAGCCGACCCCACCTAGTGGGAAAAGGCTTGGTTTGGTTTGGTTTGGTTTAGACAACTTGAACTAGGACTGGATTTTAACACACGTAAATACTCATGCAAACTTTTCCAAAAGAAGGGGGAAAAAAACCAAATGCAATTACGTACGGAGATATCTAACCTACAATAAACTCAATTTAGCATGGATAAGAGTTTGGCAACCTAAAGCAAAAATTAAAGAAAAGCAATAGTAGAATTTTTCTGACAAAGAAAAAAGGCATACCTCATATCCCGAGCTGCTTCTTGAAGATGCCCTGGCTTTGGCTTACCATCTGACCAATCACAACATCTGATCTCACATCTGATCCCTACAGCCCATCCACATCAATCACAAAACTAAAATCATGGTTCAAAGTTAATCTTGAATAACCTCTACAACAGCTACTACAACAGAAAGACCACTCACATGTTAAGTTATTTAGAGATAATGCCTGTTTAAATAAAAAAAAATTCAAAATAATGATGGCCATCTTAAAATGGAAAGTAACCATTGTTTACATGGATTTTTCTTCACATAACAGAATCTTTAAGAAATTAACCATTATTTCTGTTTAAAAAAAAAAAGAAAATTACCAACAAATTCCAGTTAAAAGTTTCCAAGAAACTAATGGGCCCACACTTAACAGCCATTGTGTAATGGTTTTCCCCATTATTTACCCAATTCAGTAGTCACCATTACCATTATGTCAGTCGAAAGGCCCAAAACACAAAATAACATACATAATAGATACATATATAATATGTACTGTACAAAATTCTTAAGGATGGCCAAGCTGTCTTGTGCTATAAAGGCCCATAACACAAAATAAAATGACTATATTATCTAATAATTGAAAATTTTCTGTGAAGCCCAAGGTGACCCTAAGTGGGGAAGCATTTGGTCCACCTTGTCTCTCCTATGATAATCTAAACCCCTCGAACTTACCACCCCACTCAAACTAGCACTCACCTAAATTTGATGCTCAAGTTCTGCAGGCCCCTTGGATTAATCATGCAAATTTAGCATCCATTCGATTTTATCTAGAATTAGGATTTAGGCAACTTTGAGGCCCTCAAAGCAGTATCACCAATTATTAGATGGTTCTCATCTTTTCTACAAAGATGTGGGTCATAGCCTCATAGGTCGAGCTTGTAAAACCCCTACCAAAACACCCCCAACCCCACCCCCCATCAGCTCACCCCAAATGATTGCCATGCTCCCAGGTGCCAGCCAAGCTATATTATATGGTCAGGGACAGCCTAGCTGGTCGTGAAAATGACTTTACATACTGTAATATATTACATTTTATAACACTCGAAAAGTGGTCTTTAATTCATTTCTAGAGTTTTTTTTTTATAAAGGGCCCATTTGTTCGCATGGAAACAAGTTCCTAGAAATTCAAGGTAAAATGGATTCCAACAAAGGATTATTAAAGAGGTGAGGGCTAAAAGATATGAAGAGGAGATATAGATGGAACTCCGACTTTCCTAGGATTGAATTTACTAGGGTGATTAATGGGTATTCATGTTTCATCCAATCTTATTTCATTTTCCATTAAAGTGGAGATTATTGAGGGGCATTCATGGATATTCATCTTTCTTTCTTTCTTCAATTTTAAACACTTCTAGAAATACATTTCTAAGAATTCCAAGGAATTCAATTCCATGCAAACAAATGGGCACGCAACGAAAAGATTTTTATCCAGACTATTACAGGTTACAGAGACTGGAAACTGAGTTTTTAAACCGCCCGTGCTGCCATTGGATAACATTATCACCCATTCTCCTTGGCCGTACCATTATCAAATGCAAGCAAAAAGAGAAAATCACAATTACCCATTTTGGAGACCCAATCACAGACTCGCTTCGCCTCCTCTCCACTCTCGGCCCGCAAACCATGATCCACAACAATACCCAAAATCCCATCAATCCAACCCGATCTGTCATCAGCTCCAACCATCCCATCCGCTTTCCAACCCGACGCCAACACGCAGAGCGCAATGCTATCGGGTCCCCCCGAAACGCCCAGAGCTGCAAACAACAACAACAAAAAAACTAAATTCCGGTTCCAAACAGAGGCACAACAGATAATCAGGGCCGAAATCTGGTATGGAGAAATGAGAAGAGAAATGCACCTACCGATTCTATGGTGGGGTTTGAGACCAGCCATGGCCATGCGCCTTGCAAAAGCTTCTCTATACTTTGAGATGTCTCTTGTTGATGTTGTGGTGGTGTTTTTGCAAGCACAGATTTTGCGGAGGAGGAGGAGACGAGGGTTCGATGGAAGAGAGAGAAGAGAAGGGCGAGAAAGCTGGAGAGGAACGTTCGAAAGCATTCTGTTTTTTTAGGGTTATGATGTCGAGAGAGAAAACCCTAGAACTGAGAAGAGGCTGAGACAAGGAACACAAAACGATGGTGATGATAATACGCGCCACATATTTGAATGATATTGCGTTTTAGGGCGTACTCATGCTCGGCTTGTTGGGCAACTTCCATTTATAAATAAAAATAATAAATTGACATCAAAACTATTTTAATTTAAAATTCCTGCCGTAAATTTTTAAAAAGAAAGTGAAAAAAACAACTTTCTTTCGTGTTTGGTAACCGGTAAGAATCCATAAATATCATGATTCTTCACTATCAATAGAATAAGAATTTCTTCATGGGGATTTGTATAGTTGAAGATTTCACATTGATATTGACGCGTATAAATATATATAACTGAGAAAAATAGAATTCGAGCTGCAAATTAACTTAAGTGAGGTTTTTCAAATCTTATAGGTATTGGTCGAATCCAAAAAACCTAACAAATAAAGATTTGCATTTGTCCAAATCCTCAACAATTTACAATTGCCAAATATGGATATACCACAACTTAAGGGAAATAAAAAATCTTTTCCCTAAAGATTTGATTGCCAAACATGACCAAAAGACAAAAGAATCTCACTTTTCTATGCAAAAAGTCAAAATGATTCCATAACAAACAACTAAAAATAAAATATCATCATTACCTACTTATATTTTAATTTTTCTTTAAAATAATCTTTCCTTCACTCAACTCCATTAGTAAAGCCCCAAGGTTGGTGACTATTTGGCAAGTCTATTTTCATACTCTATTTATCTTTAAAAGCTTATTTGGCAGGTCTACTCTATTGGCAAGTCTATTCGGCAAGTTTGTATCAAATCAAATGTAGTTAAGGACTTTATTTTAGTCACAAAATGGGTAGAATGTATTTTAACCTTCTTTTTATCTGCTACAGAATTTTTAACCTTATTTTGCCTGTCCGTTTTTTTAATTTAATATCATTTCAGGCTACTAAATGATGATCCAAACTGCCCATCCTCTTTAAGACTTGTAACATGGCTATGGGAACAAATCTCAACCATTGAATGAACCGAATTCTAAGAGATTTTCGCACCATTAGAGATACAATCCTACTTTATCGATCATCAGGTAGGATATATACAACTTTGAAGTTCTCAAAATTGTACCTAAACAGTCTCAATTAACCTTTTTTTTTTTCATAAATTGGTCCAAGCAAGACCTTTCGAATAACTAAACCTCCCATTTTGTACCAGGTCTGGTTGTGACCCATTTTAAGGCTATCCTACTTAAATAGTTCATGGTTATCAATTGATAAACTCCTCTACTTAAATAACCTGTGATCTCTGTCTATATTCCTCCCTAATTTTGTATGATCCACAAGTAACATTACATAAGTGCAAGCCCTCAAGGATTGACAATTTGGAACACTCCTCAAACATACATGGTAGCAGGTGAGACTTTGAGTTGTAGTCTGGACCCCGTCATGGATATTGTAATGCCCAAAACTTCATCATGGGACCCACATAAAGATAATATGGACCATTCAAAATGAATCGAATTCCTATAATGACATCTCCTCAGATCTCACTTTAATAGAAATAGGCCCCACTGTAATATTGAACACATAATTGAAAACATGAATGGTTGCTGATGTGGCATCGCTTCTGATGTGGCCTTAATCACGATTCCATCACGTGCTCAATCAGATGGTGGGAACCATTTCCACTCAACTAAAAGTTGAGTATATTTTTCATCTTAAACAGTCTAGATTATAACTACGTGGGGGCGATAATGGATTCCCTAAAATTTGTTACGCAATTCCCTTACAATAGCTAACTCAGTTGAGTTGGAAAAAATTACATGGGTCACTAAAGTGTAAGCTTTGTTTACTGTAATTGAATCTCAAGGTATTCTAAGACATTATTTTTCTACATGTGATTAAAAATAAATAATTAATGGTAAATATCAGGAAAAAATGATCAAATAATACCCCCCTTCTATGGAAATTGAATCAAGGGAGATTTAAAAAAGAATACATGCCCATTACATAAGTAATTGATATCCAAGAAAAACCAAAACCCCACTGACAAACTTATATCCTTTACCTCTCACTTCAAACCCTTCACTCTTTATAACCTTAACAATCCTTAAGAAGAGAATATTTGATCATAAATTCCCATATATTCATGCAAACAGACAAGCAAGGGATCCATTAAAGGATTATTAAAGATGGAAGGGGATGAAAGATATGAATGGAGGGATTGAAGATATAAGCTAACAATATAAATTATTTGGGTGCTGTCTTGGATATTCATGACTTCCTATTCTGCCTCCGATCAATTTATTTTTCAACGGAGGAAAAGACAATTAGATGGTCATTTTTAAAAATCCATATTTATTTTTTTAATTTTAACCATTTCTAAAAATGAAAGTCTTATATAATTCATATGTACTAAATTACATGAACAAACATTACCATATACTATAAGCTATAAATAAAAAAATTAACAGAAAAGGATATCACGAAAGTGATGATGGTGAGTAAGAAGGAGCGTTAGAGACAATTCGATTGGGTAGTGGAGCCTTATCCTTTGCTTTTTTTCTCATTTTCAAGTTTTCAAGTACCAAGGTAGACAACAAAAGCTAATGTGGATAATATCGAATCTCTTTTAACTCTAAAATAAAAAACCTGTGCTTTATCCATAGTCAACGTACACGCCACCAGAGTCCCCACGACCTTTCCATGACTCATTTATTTTTATCCCAAACCAAGACCATTTTTCTATTATCTTATCTTATATATTGGGTTCTTCATTGCAGAGCTCGACTTCGTATCTGTTGTGTGTTGTAATAGCTAGATCTCATCTCCTCATTTCCCAGCTGAGAGCAAAGACCCATTTATCAAGGGGTCAGCTGATTGAAAATGGATGCTTCTTTTAGCCTACAAAACCCCCATAGCATCATGGATGATGACTCTGTAATTTCTTCACCATCTGATACTTCGTCCAGTGATTCAATGGCCTCTTCTTCATCTGATCTCTCAGAAGATGCCTCTTCTTTAACTTCTTCCACCCCAGAACAACTTGCAGTTAGCCCTCTATACCAGATGTCATCTCTCATGGAGCAACTTCCCTTCAAGTGAGTTTCTTTCTCCCTCTCTAGTCCCACATGATGAAATAACTTGGTTTAACTTGTGCTGATTGTATTTTTTTTTTTTTTTTTTGTTATTGTAGGAGAGGTCTCTCAAAGCATTTCCAAGGCAAGTCCCAGTCTTTTACATCACTATCAAATGTAAGATGCTTGGAGGATCTTGCAAAACCTGATAACCCTTACAAAAAGAAGATGAAATCATGCAAGTGCTATGCTGGTGGATTGGACAGCCACAGATCATATACACTCAATGCTTCATCCAGGACCATCTCAAAGAAAAGTTCGAGGAGTTCTTGTGCTTCACTCCTTTCCAGAAGGAATAGCTTGTTGGGCAACAAGCCACCACCAATTCCTGCCCATAGAACTACTAGCCTTTCAAATCAAACCCTTTTGTTTGTTTGATGGGGGTAGAGAGCAAATACAATTTGTATATAGTTATTTCAAGGTTTAATTAGTAGATTTTGTTTAGGCCAAATTTTGGTTATTGGATGTTGCCACAGTTAATGTTTAGAAATCCTTTTTTTGAGGTCCACTTGAAGAATAGAAGGTTGATGATTATGGTATGGAGGAAAGAGATGGTGATATATTTCTCATTTATTCAGCCTCTTTTGAGTGCATGTGATTTGAACAACAGTTGATGAATCAGTGCTGAAATAGCCTACCATACCAACATATAATCAGATTTGAAGAATTGTAAGCATTAGATAGCCTTTCCCATCTCATACTCTCATCTGCATTGTTTACCCTTGTCCAACTTCACTTTTTATTTTTTCATGTATGCAATGGGAAGCTTTAAATCGTTTGTAACAAGGCCACTACAAACACGAATCAGAGATTCTATATGACAGATCAACTCCATCTATTTAACAAAAATAAATAAAAAAGAAACCATGTAACTTTGCTTGATTCGAGAACTATGATGAACCCCCAAATTACAGAAGAAGGCAATAGATGGTCTAAATCTTTTAGGTTTCATCTTCTTTTGTTTTGTTTTTTGAGACAAATCTGTGTTACTTTTCCTCTCAAAACATTGGAATGAGAGAGAGAGAGAGAGAGAGAGAGAGAGATCCCTCTCTTAATTCTGAGTGTAATCTCTCTCATTTTTTACATCGTACAATGTGGCTGGCCCCTCCCCCATACCACAACATGTGAGGTCCCGGTTACAGATGCCGCCAGCTTCTTATCTGCAAACATCTTTTAGTAATTAGGCTTTAAAATAGACAACAAATTCACTATTCATCACTACAAGGTGGTTTTTTTTTTTTTTTTTTTTTTTTTTTTGGGTCCAACTAAAAGCCATTAAGAATAAATATTTTCGTTTTGTATTCTCATCACCATAAAATGTAAAACTATTTGGACATTTATATATAGAAAATCATCCACTGGTATTTTCTGTTGTGTTGGAGTTTACATGTTCAAGAAATTGGACATTGGAGCGCCATTTAAGTGAGAAGGTGACCAGGTGAGTGTTAGAGTTGAGAAAATGAGAAACCATAAGATTGTCATGATTTGTCAAAATGAGGCAATGAGAAAACATCGAGAAAAGACATGAAATTCTTGGAGTTGAACATGTGTTCGGAATAGGATCGAGTGTAATAGAATAAAGTTCAGTATACCAGAAAAACAAATTCAACCAAGCATTTTTTTTTATTTTTTTGGTTGCTACGTTGGACTATTGGTAAGGAATGATACTTTCTACTTGAAGACTAAGGATCGATTTCTGGTTATGTGTCAACACCACCCAACTATTAGCTTGTTGGCAACTGAGACGAGGCTTTGTTGATGGTAGTAATGGTGATATTTCTAACTATTTAAAATTGAGCAAATTTCAACCTTATGAGTTGTTTGTATTGAGAAAGTTCTACATTTGATTTTCAGTTAAGGTGTGATCTGACAAGTTTAACAATAGGGTCTATTTGACTTAAAACTGATTAAAAAAATGTCTGATTGCTTTGGATTGTTCGAAACAAGTCTATTTCCGTTTATGACTGAATCAACATAAGGAAAGAGAACTCAATTGGATATCTATGTCTAAAGCAATTAGAGACCTTTAACCCTTTTTTATAGGCTTGCCCATATCGCTTTTTACCATACGAGTTAGCCTCTAATACTCATAGGAGCAACTTGGAAAGTCTTCTTTTTTGGATATTGTTTTAAATTGAGACTTGTTGAAGCAATTCTATTTCAAACAAATGAATCTAATTTTTTTTTTTTTAATAAAATCTAACTCTGCTTCAACCACATCAGACTTGCCAAACATGCTCTTAGTCCAATTGGTTCAGACAAACACGCTTCTCACCAACCATAGATTTTCAGATAGATCAAACCTATTTTCTCCTTTGAGTCCACGATCCATAGTGTTGCTGTGTTGTAATTGTTTTTTAAAATGACTAAACTGCCTTCCACCCCTCTTAACTCTCCCCATTTCTTTGACCAAACCCTTCTCTGCAGCTCCCCCTTCTCTATCTTTGCATTTTTTTAAAGCCCCAAACAGCCTTTTCTTCCATTTCTTCTTCCTTCTTCCCTGGAATGACCAACCCAAAAAACTATTTTGTCCACTTTTTAACTTTGCGTGAGATGGGAGCAATGCTAATAAATCAATCTTTGTCATCTTCATTCTTAGTACATCTCTAGTCATTTTTGTTTCTTTATGGAGAGCATTGATCAAAGCATAATGGAACTAAAAAAAAAAATATTTGGACATGGACGGTCGACATGACACCACCATATTAACCGTCCAAATCACTTGAATCATGATGCCACCTGTAATTACTGCATTTATGCACAATATAGAGCTTATTTTTGCACAACGCCCCAATCCAAAATATAAGATGAATGGGGAACATGGGTCTCTTAATTTTTCTTCTTTGGGATTCTAGCTTAAGATGAAAATTGGTATAAAGCATTTTACAAGAGCATAAAAGTGAGATACTTATTTACAGAAAGTAGAGAAACTCATTTTCCATGGTCTTATTTGAGTCAGGGACACTGTGGATTTTGTTGAGTCGGAATCTTTTGAGGCTTTGCGATGTAAGAAGCCATGCAACTACTTGCTTGTTTGTCTCGCCTTCTTTCAAAGCAGGAGCTTCTTCATGGAAGAACCTAGCCAAGTTCGGGGTAGTGAGATAAAACAACATTTAAGTTATAAGTCTGTAGTATACTTTGTGTTTATTATATTTCTGTTTTGTTAAATAGTAATGGGTATTGAGAAGAATACTTCAGTTAGTACCCCTACCCCTGTTATGGTGAACCATAGGGAGAAACCTAAGAAGTTCAATGGTACCAAGTTCAAGAGGTTGCAACAAAAAATGTTGTTTTATCTCACTACCTTGAATTTTGCTAAGTTCCTCCATGAAGAAGCTCATGCTTTGAAACAAGGCGAGATACACAAGCAAGTAGTTGCTGTTGTAGAAGCTTGGAAACATGCTGACTTCCTTTATTGAAATTACATTCTCAATGGACTAGACAACACATTATATAATGTGTACTGTTTATTGAAGATTGTTAAGGAATTATGAGACTCACTTGACGAAAAGTACAAGACTGAAGATGCTGGAATGAAGTATTTCGTTGTTGGCAAATTCCTTGACTATAAGATGATCGATTCCAAATCAGTAATCAATCAAGTTCAGGAACTTCATGTAATTCTCCATGAAATTCATACAAAAGGAATGTCTCTTAGTGAGTGAGTCTTTCCAAGTGGCAGCAATCATTGAAAAGTTGCTATCACTTTGGAAGGATTTTAAAAACTACCTTTAAGCATAAGTGAAAGGAGATGAAACATGAAGATCTAATTGTCAAATTGAGGATAAAGGAAGACAATCGTGCATTTGAAAAGAAAATAGGAAAAACCTTCACTGAAGCTAAGGCAAATGTGGTGGAATATGGGTAAAATCCCAAGAAGAGAAAGAACACTTTCAACAGTCCAAAACAAGGTCCCAATGACAACAAGAAGTTCAAAGGCAATTGCTATGTGTGCGATAAACCAGGCCACCATGCTAATGACTGTCGTAAGCGCAAGGACCAAGGCAACATGACAGAATTGGACACTCTCTTCGCTGATGTTTTAGACATCAATCTTTCTGCTGTGATTTCGAAATCTAGTTGGCAAAAATAGAGAATGGTGGGTGGACACTGGGGCCACTCGACATATCTGCTCTATTAAAGAGATGTTCCACTTATCATGCTTCAAACGAAGAACAACTCTTGATGGGCAACTCTGCCACTTCTAAGGTTGAAGGCCAAGGATAGGTGGTATTGAAAATGAGTTCTGGAAAGGAACTCACCCTCAACAATATATTGCATGTACCTAATATTTGTAAGAATCTGGTTTCAGGCTCACTACTAAGCAAGAATGATTTCAAACTGGTATTTGAGTCAAATAAGTTTGTACTTACTAAATATGGGATGTACGTGGGAAAAAGGTATATGAACGATGGGTTCTTTAAAATGAATGTAATGACAATTGTGCCTAATAAGAAAAACTCTTCTGCTTATATGCTTGAATCTTCTAATGTGTGGCATGGTAGATTAGGTCATGTTAACTATGATGCTTTGCGTAGATTAGTTAATATAGCATGTTTGCCTAAATGTAGCTTTGATTCAAATATCAAACGTGAAATATGTGTAGAAGCTAAACTTACTAGAACTTCTTTTCATTCAATTGAACAGACTCCATAACCCTTCAGTTAATTCATTCTGATTTCTATGACCTAAAGTTTGTTCATACTAAAGGTGGTAAGAAATATTTTCTTACATTCATTAATGACTGCACAAGATACTGTTATATTTACTTGCTGAAAACTAAATACGAGGCATTGGAAATGTTCAAACATTACAAGAATGAGGTTGAGAATCAGCTTGATAAGAAAATCAAGGTAATACGAAGCGATAGAAGTGGTGAATACGAATCACCTTTTGGTGAATTTTGTTCACAATATGGTATTATACTCCAAACTACTGCTCCTTATTCACCTCAGCAAAATGGTATTGCTGAAAGGAAAAATAGAATTTTAAAAGAAATGATGAATGCTAAGTTAATAAGTTCTAGATTACCTCAAAACTTGTGGGGAAATGCTATATTCTCTACAAATTATATACTCCACTGAATACCTCAAAAGAAAACCAATAAGACACCATACGAATTGTGGAAATGCAGAATGCCTACCAACAAATACTTGAAAGTGTGGGGTGTTTGGCTAAAATGGCGGTTCCTACACCTAAAAAGGTTAAAATAGAACTAAAGACCGTTGACTGTGTATTCATTGGGTATGCTCATAATAGCAGTGCATATTGGTTTCTAATTCACAAGCTTGAGATTCCCGATATGCATCCTGACACTATTATTGAGTCAAAGAATGCATCGTTCTTTGAACATGTATTTCCTAATAAACCCTCGCAAGATTCAAGTTCTCCTAAAAGAACTCATGATACAGCTAGTAGTAGTAATCAAAACCAATAAGAGATTGATGAGTCTAGATGAAGTAAGAGGGCTAGAACATCCAAAATGTTTGGTTAAATTTTCTAACATTTCTGTTGAAGATGAGCTTCAAAGCTTTAAAGAAGCGATGTCCAGTCCCGAGGCATTATATTGGAAAGAGGCAATAAATAGTGAAATTGAATCCATTTTGCAAAACCATACATGGGAACTAGTGGATCTTTCAAAAGGTTGAAAAACTCTTGAGTGTAAATGGATATTTAGGAGAAAGATAAAAGCAGATGGATCAATTGAAAAGTATAAGGCCAAACTCGTTGTCAAAGGATACAAACAAAAGGAAGGCTTAGATTATTTCGACACTCATTCATCAATTACGATGGTAACATCCATTTGAATGTTAATTGCGATTGCTACTATATACAATTTCGAAATACATCAAATTGATATAAAGACAACTTTCTTAAATGGTAAATTAGATGAGGAAATATATATGGAACAACAAAAATTGTTCAATGTTCAAGGTTAAACTAAGAAAGTTTGCTGGCTTGTCAAATCTCTCTATGCATGAAAACAAGCACCAAAACAGTGGCATGGGAAATTTGACAGTTTGATAATGTCAAATGAGTTAAGATTAATGAATGTGACAAATGTGTATATGTCAAGAACACTAACAATGGCTGTGTAATTATTTGCTTATATGTTGATGATTTGCTCATTATGGATGGTAAAGATGATATAATTCAAGCTACCAACAGAATGTTGAATAATAAGTTTGATATGAAAGATTTAGGTGTTGCCGATGTCATACTAGGGATAAAAAATTTCTAAATCATCGAATAGACTGATATTATCTCAATCGCACTATATTGAGAAAATACTCAAGATAATAGCAATCCAGTGAGAGCATCTATAGATATTAGTATTCATTTATTCAAGAATAACGGAAAAGGCATATCACAACGAGAATATGGGCAAATAATTGGCAACCTAATATATGTGATGAATTGCACTCGTCTTGACATTACATACGCTGTTAGTAAATTGAGTAGATACACACGTAACACAGGATCAAACCACTGGAAGGCCTTAGTTAGGGTTTTAGGATATTTAAAATACACCCAAAACTATGGATTGTATTACTCGAGATATCCAATTGTACTTGAAGGCTATTGTGATGCCAACTAGATATTAGATACAAATAATTCAAAGTCCACAAGTGGATATTTATTTACACTTGGTGGTGCAGCAGTATCGTGAAAAGCTTCTAAACAAACATGCATTGCTAGATCCACTATGGAATCTGAGTTTATTGCACTAGATAAAGTTGGCGAAGAAACTGAGTGCCTTCGTCAATTTCCTAAAAGATATTCTAACGTGGTCAAAACTTGTGCCTCCTATCTGCATTCATTACGAAAGTCAATTAACAATTGGAAGGGCACATAAGAAATATATATAACGGTAAGTCACGACATATTCGTCGAAGGCATAATACCGTGAGACAACTGCTCTCTAATGACATTATGATAATTAAGTACATAAAGTCCATAGATAACATTGCAAATCCCTTTACTAAAGGTTTAGCGAGAGAATAAGTAAACCGTTCATCGAAAAGGAATGGGTTTAAAGCCTATGAATGAAAGTCGCCATAATAGCAACCCAACCCAGTTGACTGAAGATCCCAAGATCTAGGTTCAAAGGGACGAATGAATTGTGTTTGACTTAACGATATCACTATGGAGATAAAATCTCCTGCTCATTACTATGCTATTAAAAAGTGATACCTATAGCGGTAATTAGGATAAGCAAAGCTTTTAATGATTCTTATATCTTGGCCAAATGGGGTATAGCATGATACTTTTAATAAGAATCACCTATGTGAGTGTGAACTGGGCCGATTCTATGAGAATAATAAGGTTAAATTCTCTAAAGCACTCATGAAACCAGGCATTGTTTAGGGACAAAATGAACACAATCATGAGAATCAACTGTGTCTGGGAAGATTCTGTGTGAACTTTATTGTCTAACTTTACGCAAAAGGCTGAGCAGTTAAAGACATCATATTCACTATTCAACCAGTAAATCCGATAGTAGTTCATAATAGAAGGTTCAAAGCCACAAGCTACCTTTCTCTATACAGAAGATTTCCATTTGTACTCTCTCTCTGTGTGTTTGCATATCATTTCATTATTTTCAGTCAATTTCATTCATGTAAGGGATTGCTGAAAAAATGGATGAAGGAGAGCCCATTATTTTGGCTATCTTTGAACCAAAATAAAAGTGTACTTATTTTGAAGGAGCCACTTATCCTTTTAGGTGAGGCTTCACAGTGGGGGTCACTTTTGAAAAATCTAAACCATTTAAAAAAAAAAATGCAATCATTTATGGGATTCGCAAGGTTTCTATTTAAAAAAGGTGCAAACACTTATGGGATATTCAAAATTCTCCCTTTAAAACTCGAAGTGTACTCCCACATGGTCTCATCATTTCAGTTCCACCAACAGGAAGCTAAAACCTTAGCAAAGGTGAATCTCACTAATCACCTATTTAACAAATGCAACATGTAATGCATAGCATGAGCATCTCTTACTCCCTTGGCCAATGGACCCAAAAAGAAATGTCATAGACCTATAGTGAGAGATCTCTAGCACAAGTGTAGGGCATCTCTTTGGGTTCCATAAGCTCCATGATAACAAATATCGTCGATAATCAAATCAGTGGCCTAATGTTGACTCACATATGCAATTTCCATGTGATAAAAAAAATAAAGCAAGAAAGTCGCAGGAGGCATACAAAATTAGAAAGTGACGGCTAATGGGGAGGGAACAAGCACCTAAATTATTTTACATTAAACAAGCACTAATTCAAGTCAAAACATGGGACATACAAGACCAAAGTTCTTTTGAGAGCACGCTACACCAGATCATAAGTAATACAATTGAGACTCAGAGAAGAGAGAAAAAATAATAATATTCATGTAGAGAGAGATCCGAAATCAGTACACTATAAACAATATAAAACTCAGGAATCTCTACTCAGTGGCCTGTGCAACAATACTGCTAACAGAACAAGCCTCCTTTTTTGCAGTCTCCACCAGTGAATCCTGCAACTCAAAACCATCTTATGCTTGACAGCATGCAGAAAACTCAGAAATGCAAGGGCTTTATACTACAAAAGGAAATATACATGTGCAGTTATAAGTCGTGCAATTGTTTTCTTGCTGGACTCTTAAAGTTCTCCAGCAATTAGAAGCTCATCAAGTATATAGTAAGCCTAGAAATCAAGAGGAAAGTGAGAAAAAAAAAATAAAGAAGAACATATCAAGTATATATCAGTAAAGATTACAATAAATACAATAATTGTGACAATATCTTTGGACAAAATGAATTTTAGATAGAAACTACAAACTACCTTATGAAAATTGAATATTAAGTCCAGCACACAAACCTGAAAGGGGAAAAAAAATGGCACTAAATATGCAGTTATCTTACTAAAAAATAAATGGATAATTTACCAAAAAATAATTTTGGAAAAAGCGATTTATTGACAAAAATAGAGAGTAAAATGAGGAGAGGTTAGCTATTCACGAACATCACTCTTACATAGCCATGCCCCCATGAACATATGTTTCAAATTCTAATGTGAGAATATGAAAACCAAGCCATGCATTAGGCTGGAACCATCTTGTATCACCTGACCAATTACCAGCCTCAATCATTCAGTTGACAATTCATGTACATGTGTATTGATGACCAATTTCCATTTTTTCTTTCAACTGCACATTTGTTTTATACACTGGCCAACCCAAGGAGTAAAACAGTCTAGTTTTGTGGCAACATCTAATCTAAACAGAGAGGCCCACATGCCCTACGGATGATAGGTTGGTCACTAGTTCACTTTAGGAGAATCTTTGCTATGATGAGACCAAAACAGCTTATGTTGTGCATGAACATGCTCCATAAGCTCCACTAGAATAAAACAAGCAATGTGGCACGATCAGTTTATGTTTTGTCCATTCACTTGGAGCGTAGAAATAGAATCCACTTCTCATGCATCAATATAATATATGATACGATCTGTTCTGAATATCATCTACGTATTTTAGTTTTTGGATCTTAAAACAAGGCTCATAGGTAATTCACTTCATTTTGGGTATCTTAGTGATATTTAATTTAAAGCTCCTTTTGTTAGTTTATTTTAGAAGATTCTTCTTCTCTGGTGTAATATGTTTGCAAAAATCTGTTTTTGTGTTTCAAATATCCCTTTTTGATATGAGTCTATGTTATAGTGTGTTATTTTTCTTATTAGTAATTCGTCCTGTATAGCTCAATGGAAATAATTAACTTTTTTTCCTTGTTGCTCTCCCTTTTATTCAGTGACTAGTCTTATGAGATACTAATATTAGTAATTTTTCCATTTGGGTTTTGCTTACTGATTATAGTCCCTAAATTTAGGAAATGAATCTATGAACCTCCGTGGGGAAGAGAGCAACAGAACTCCACACAGTGACCCATTTGGACATGAATCATTGTGCCCTATGAATTGATGGATCTATTTGAGAAGAGATGTCTAAAGTTAGACCTGGTACCTTTACGTAAAAGAGGTTTTTCTAAATTTAGTTTCCACCAAAAGTCCTATAGGATGTATCAATTGTCCCATAATGAATATGAGCCATTTGCAGGTCTTTTATGTTGGACCAATGATTTTGTCTCCTTTTTTTTATATTGGTCTTATGGCCTTTGTTCATACAACTAACCTTGTTGGTTGAAGCTGAAATCTAGTAAATACCTAATCCATGAACCTCATTTTATTTGGTATGGGATTGTTACTCCATAAATGTCACATCTCTCTACCTTTGACAGAGCCGTTGCTTCATTAACTACTTTTGATGGATGTTGGTGCTGTGTGGTGTAGTGGTTACGTTAATTATTTAAAAAGGCAAAAGTTATGAGTTCAAATCTAAAAACCTATACATTTTTAGTTTTTTTACCAAGGCAAGCTCAATAAAAAGTCAAAATCGAAAAGAATACCTCACAAGTGGCTTTATCAAATTTCATCTTTATGTTTTGACAGGGGAACTCACAGCCTGTTCCCATTTCCCTAAATGCAACCATCCGATGTATATTAGAATTGTTTAGAGTATTTTAGAATGATGTCGTAAATAGGTTCTCTATGATCATTTGTAATAAGCCACTTGAGTTGAATCAATAGTAGCTCATATTTGTGTAAATGTTCTTTCCTCTTGGTGTGTGATTTTGCAGAGCATTTGGGTTCTTCAAATCTCCATCTTTGGAGAAATCCTAATATCTCATAAATTTAAGATTTGCATCTTTAGAGAACATGATTTATATCACACTAAACAAAAAAAAGATCAAATTTTTTTTCTTACATAGTAGCCTATTTAAATGATTGGAAATTTTTTTTTACAAATTTTCAATGAGGATAAAATTTACAAAATGTAAATTTACAAATTGCACTACATATCAAAGTTAAGATTTAATTTCATGAAATAGGGTTACAACCTTAGCCTTGGAGGTTAGCCAACCTTTTAAAATGGACGATGTCTCACCCAGCCATTTACCAAACCAATCTAAAATGGACTGTAGTTTAAACATATGCAATTACTGTTAAGATCCATGTACATGTGCGGGCACAATATTTTATACAGATGTGTAGAAAAATATGAACTCAATTTCATCTTGGAGAAAACAATATTTTGGACAGAGTATAATGGTGATATGGGATTGAAGAAGGTTCTCATTGTCACAAAACCACAGGATTGCTTGATTGAGTCAACTTACCTCAAGAAAAAAACATCTTATACAAGAAGGGATTACAGTTTTTTATTTTTTATTTTTCGTAGGAATAAGACATCATTAAACAAAAGAGAAAAACAACTAGAACAAAAGAGAGGAAGAGCAGTCAACATAAAAACAAAATAAAACCCCCATCCTATCTAGGCTGCATAACCTACCCAAGCCTCACAAGAGAGCTAGACCCATAAGACATCTTCTCAAGTTCATGAACAAACATCTTTACATTTCTAGGAACATTGGCAAAGGAGATCTCTTCAACCTTGGAGATGAAGTCTTTGATATCCAACAAAAATGGATGGATTGAGCAATCCATCAACCCATTAATGGCTGGAATCACCTCATGGGCGTCTGACAAAAGATGGATCTTGCTGAAACCCTGCAATGTAGACATTGGGACCATTGACGAATCCTGCATGCACTTGATGAGTTCACAAAAGATAAACTTTCATAGCATTATTTTATGATTTTTCAAAAATAAAAGAACTCAAAACACTATTTTAGTTAGAAAAATAATAAATTTCCTTCCCATCATGCATTGCTCATATCTTTCCATTATAGATAGCCATTTGTATGCATTTATATGAGTTCCAATAGCCTCCATACAAAATATGTTGTATGCATTTATATGAATTCCAATAGCCTCCGTACAAAATATGTTCGAAAATACTCTCAATTATGTTAATTTCTCTTTGTAAGTGTTAATTGAAGATTAAAGTTGAGATTCAAGAGTTAAAGAGGGTAAGGATAAGTTTGGAAGACAATTGGATGAAGAAATGACAAAGTTAGGCCATTTCTAACATGGGAATCACATTCATATGTTCATATTTTCATTCTTGTGAAAAATCACATTGGAAAGAAACCAAAATAGAGTAAGGCAAATGTTTCTATATAAGGAAGGGAGCTCTAAACATTACACATACAAGCAAGGAGAGCTTCCTCCTCTTTACTTAAGCTATTCATATAATTGAGAGCAATTGTAAAGAGAAAATGAGGAAAGCTTTGTAAAATTTGAAGATTTATAATGAAAGCTTTGTCTTCTCCAATGGGTGGCTAATCACTTTGATTGGATCTTCTAGATGAATCTAAGTTATTACTATTCCTTTTGCTTATGCTCTTAATTCCCTTTGTTTATGTGCTTAACATGTTAGAATAGATTTTTCTTCACTGCAATGTGCTACCTTCCATGTTTATTTTCTATCTTAACATTCTTTTTACTATCTATGCTTAGGTTTGATAAATCATGCTTAGGAGTTAATATCTTTTGATGGTTTATGTTTACTTTTAATAGATGGTCATTAGGAATCTTTTCTTTTATGAAGGGAAGAAATCTTGGCTATTAGATTGTTAATTTCTATCTTAGAACTTTAAAGTTATATTTTCCAAATCTAAGCATTGATTTGTCATTATATTTGAGTATCTGTTTGGAAAAATAGAAGAGCATTAGTGTTGGATTAGTCACTTAGTGGATTTTAGATGATTCAATCTATCCATTAGTATTGTTTGTTGCTTATTTTACCTACTTTAGTTAGATTCTATTCACATTCCTACACATTTATTCACTTATTTTAATTCTCACACTTCATTTCTCTATTCACACCACCAATTCCACCTTTGATTTTACACTTTTAGCAAAAATTTTTTATTTTCATCCACTCATTTTCTATCTTGTTCTCCTTATTAGTTAGTTTTCATGAATGCTTTTAGTTTCTTTTTATCTTGACCTTTCACTTATTTTCACACACTTATTCACTTGATTTATCTAACATTGCTCCATTGTTCATGTATTAACCTTGTCATTTTATTTTTGTTATTAACTTTGTTATTAACTTGTTACTAATCTTGTTATTGGTTTGTTCGTACTTGAGTTTTTCTATTTTTACTAACATCTCTTTGTTATCTAGTTTCTTGTTTTCTTTTAGTTTGCATTCTTTTATTTCTATTGTTATTATCTTCACTTGTGTTTCCATTGTTTTTGTTATCTCCATTTATTAGCTATATTTGAGTTGATACTCCTTTTCATTGATCATTGTTATTTTCCTTGTAACAATCCTTGTGAGAACGATATTCGGACTTCCATAGTCTATATTACTTGAGACAACCGTATACTTGTGGGAATTGGCATCAGTACCTAAGAACCATCAAACCAAATAGCATAGCCAATGCCTGCTTTTCCATTCGTGGCTCTAAATGAGGCATCTGTGAACACTTGAGAATTGCCTTTAGTGTACCAAAAACTCAAATCTTGGTGAAGAATTGAGGATTTTTGATGATCCTCTTTAGCCTTGCTCATTGGTTCACAAATCAAACTGCGAGCATATAGGAATTTTTAAGCCCCTAAAAATAAAATCATTTTTGGTTTTCCACAAGGCCTACCAAAGGGCCAAAACCCAGGATTTAGTTTGAGGATGGGTTGGAGGGCTCATCAATTGACAAAAATTCATAAGGGAAATCCACCAATCCCTAATTGTAGTAGGATCTATGGAATGTGAAAGCATTCTAATGTCAGATCCAAACCAAGCCACCCTAGCATGATCATATAGAAAGAGAGCATGCTCCACCGATTCTTTTGCTTTTGTGCAAATAGGGCATATGGCTTCATTGGAGATATTTTTGTCATAAAGCAATTTGCATACCTGAATTGCATTATTAAGACATTTCCAACAAAAGAATACAACTCTTTGGGGGAGAGGAAGGAGCCACATCGCCTTCCAGTTAAAGGCGGATCTTGGGCCATCCCTGCATTCTCCATGAATAATTTTTTAGGCAGTTTTTGTAGATAACTCACCCCTTTTTTAATAGGGCCAAACTTTCTTGTCACCTATACTAAAGCTTGGAATATAGATTTTCAATATATTATCCACATCAGCAAGGTTATTAAAGATTTTTTTTAATAAGTTGTTTATGCCATCTTTTGTCTAGGCTCTACAAATCTTTAATAACAAGTTCTTGATTAATCATATTGGATAAAGGTTTCCTAAGACCCCTCTCCGTTGGAATCCAATTATAATTCCATACCGAAATTTGCTCCCCATTACCTATGGTCCACCCTATCCTTTCGTTAATAAAATGAGTTGCTTCTACAAATCCTTTCCAAAACCAAGAGTTTCCTTTTTTAAATCTTGCCTCACATAAAGATTTGTTAGGACAATATTTTACTTTTAGAATCCTTGAGCTTAGATGATCTTCATTAATTAGGCACCTCCAACATGTTTTTGTTAGAAGTGCTAATTTTTTTTTTTGGTATCTCTAATTCCAAGCCTATCTTCTTCGATGGGGCAACAAATTTCTTTCCATTTAATGGTGTGGACATTCTTTTTGTCAAATTTGTCACCCCAAAAGAAACTTCTAAACATTTTGTCCACCTCATTAGTGGTTTCTAGGGTACTTGGAGAACAAACATATTATAAACTGGGATAGCAGAAGCAACTGATTTTATTAGGGTACTCCTACTTGCTTGTGAGAGTAAGGGTATTTGCCAAGACATGATTTTGCTCTTAATTTTAGAAATAAGAAACTGAAAGCTAATGTTTCTATTCCTGTTCATGATGAGGGAATTTCCTAAGTATCTTTCATTGTCGGTCATGAGCCTAACACCTAGGACGTTAGCAAGTTCTTTTCTTCTAAGGGTGCATGTTCTTTTGGTAAAATAAGTAGCATATTTATCAAAATTGACAAGTTGCCCAGAAAGAAAACAATTATAATCAAGAATATCTTCTGCAACTCTGACCTCATATAAATTAGCCTTGCAGAATAGGAGGCTATCATCGACAAAGAGAAGGTGGGATATGCTAGGTGTAGATTGAGAGACCTTTGCTCCATGTATGGCCCCTTTTTCTTCCTCTTTTAGAAGCATTTGGGAGAGACTTCAGCAACAAGATAAACAGATAAAGAGGGAGGGGATCCCCTTGCCTTAGACCTCTTGTAGGTGTGACCAACCCAAATAGGGATCCATTAAGAAGTATGGAGAAAGAGACAGATGAAAAATACATTCCATAATAATTTTAATAAAGTCTTCATGGAAACCAAAGTCCTCTAGAACTATTCCTAGGAAATCCCACTCTATACGGTTATAAGCTTTTGCCATGTCTAGTTTTAGCCCCATAAATTTCTCCTTCCTCTTCCTTTTAAAAGAGTGGATCCCCTCATGTGCTGCAATGTAATTGTCAGATATAGCTCTGCGTTCCACAAAGGCACTCTGATAAGGCCCAATGATTTTATGAAGCACCTTTTTAAACTTGTTTGCCACTACTTTAGCAATAATTTTATAAATGACATTACATAAGCTAATGGGCCTAAAGTCATTGACTTTTTTAGGGCAACTCTTCTTTAGGATAAAAACTATAAAAGTCTTATTTAGCTTCCTAAGGGAGTACTTATTTTTAAAGAAGTCTTGCAGAAGGGCTATGACATCCAACCCAATTGAGTCCCACATATGTTGATAGAATTTAGCCAGGTAACCATCAGGGCCCGGAGCTTTGAGGGATTCTATTTGAAACATAGCTTTCCTGATCTCTTCTTCTGAGGGAACAACTATGAGGTCTTGGTTTTCTTCCGGTGTAATCAAATTAGTAATCAGGTTTTTGATCTCGCTTAGGTTTATTGGGCCAAATGAAGTCATAGTTTGTCTTAGGGAATCACACAAAGTCTCTCCAATTTCTTCTCTACTATCCATCCAATAACCGCTATTGCTTTTGATTTTCTCAATTCGATTGTTTTTCCTCCTATTAATTGTACTTGAGTGGAAAAACTTAGTGTTCTTATCTCCTTCAACCAAAGCTCCCTAGATTTTTGTTGCCATAGTTCCTCTACCCTACATAGGTACTCATCAAGCTTTTCGTTGAGCTTGATTTCAATTTCCATTGAAGCAATATTAGAATCTTTATTCCTTAATCTTTCAATTTGAAGTCTAATTTCAGCAATAACTTCATCAACTTTCTTGTAACTAAGTTTATATTATCTAGTAAGATCCTTTCCAAGGAGATAAAGGGTGCGGTCAATATTGTTTCCATTAACCTTATAGGGTTTGGCCCATCTATTAAGGATGATTTCCCCACAGCTCTTGTCCCTTACCCACATGGAGTGGAATATGAAGGGCCTAGGAAGCGATGGAGACTTTGGCTTTCCAAGAAAAATTAAAGGATGGGAGAATGGTCGGAGCCACCGGCGGTAAGCACGGAGAAGGTTGCCTCTGGAAACAGATTTCACCATTCAAGATTTCCAATAGTGAAATTTTGCCAATGGGTTGAGTCACATTTTGCCAATTAGATGGGTTGAGCTGAATTAGGCAATGCTCTGTTGATTCTATATTGTGTTTTTCGATATTTTTATTGTTTTACCATTTCTTTAAAACAAATAGTTGCATACTCAGTCTCAACATTTTATAATATTTGATGAATTATCCTTCCTCTCTATTTTTCTCTTGACAATGATCATTTAAGGCCAATTGGATGGTTTGAGTCGAATTTTGCCAATTAGATGGCCTGGGCTGAAGTAAGCAATCCTCTTTCCATTGGATATTTTATTATTTCAATACTTTTTGGAAAATGGGACATAAGCAGTTGTTGATTCAGTCTCATTGTTTAATGATATTTTAGTTACTATACTTGCTGTATATTCTTGAAACCATCTTTTATGGCCCATTGGGTTCCTTGTCTAAACTTGTTCCTATTCCAACTAAAAAAGGCAGTAAAATTCTGCTCCAATAGCTATTTTTTGAACAAGTGCCAATAAAGTCCAGGCTCTTGGATTGGTTGAGTAATTGTAGAATAAATTGTGCCATGTGCGGAAATCCACATTTTTGGATAGTAGATACATCAGTTTTAACCCCAAGAGGTAGCTCAGTTGGTCTATGACCACGGTTTGCACCCGGAGATTGTGGGTTCGAAATTGCACTACCATATTGGGGCTATAGGGGAGTTTATCCAGCTTCTCTCTGGGCTCGTAGGGATTAGTCCAGCTCAAAGGATTGGCAACCCTTCAATATAAAAAAAAAAAAAAAAAAGTTTCAGCAGGCTATTCTATACATGATATTCCTTTCTCTTTTCTTTTCTTTCCTTATGTGTGCGTCTGTCCTACCTTACAAATTCAACATGGTCGAAGAGTTGTTACCTTTAACTCATTTATCGTGCTCACTGTGAATGGAATTTGTCTTTGTAATGAAGTTTCAAACAGAAAATTGTGCAATCATCTTCAATATGACATTGTCGAACCTCATTGCCTTTACTTTTGGCTGTCGACAAATTGTTTCTTGTTTCTTGGCCAAAACTTGATATGGGTCGGGACACCTTTAAATCCGTGGTACCCACTTTCTGGCAGAAAACAACCCTGAGTCGCTTTTAATCCCCAATCTCTTCCTCTCAACTCCAATATAAGTCGAAATATATAATTCTCATATGTTAAATGAGAACTTTTTTGTGGGGCCCATTTGGGGTTGTGATAGAGGGATGAAAACATCTATGTAAGACTACTCCAAGTATAAGTCTGACACCAAACCTATGCCCCTAACCCTTTCATTCGTGATCTACAAGTTTAATGGCTTCATATTTAGAAAAATACTCAACCCTTTATTCAATGGTTTAGTCCATTGTGCCGATCATTAGAATTATTGACCATCCGGGCATTCCTTATTAGTTGTTAGGTTTGAATGAATTACTAGTTATACCCCGCAAAAAAGTGATCATCCACTTCTCACTTGAATATTTTTCATATATAAATATTTTCAGTTTCACCAATAAGCATAGGGCTTTTTTATTATTTTATTATTTAAAAACCTCTGATTTCTTTTTCTCGGCGAACCCCGAGAATACAGCGAGCGAAGGAAACCCTTGAAGCTTCCATCTCCTCTCCCTCTCTCTTGAGTTGCAGTCCAAAACCATACGTTCTGGTATGTGATCTTCTCTCTCCATAGATTCTCATAATCTCTCTCTCTTTATGCTCTCTTTACGGTCTCTCCCATCCATCTACATCTAGTTTGTTATCAGATTCGTCTCTCTCTGGTTCCTCTCTCCTAGATCTCTCTCCCTTGGGTTACTGATATGTCCTGTAGTTTTGTGAATCCTTAAAATTCTTCCCCTTTTGGCACTTCCGAATCTCAATTCACTTCTCCTGTAGTTTTGTGAATGCTTAAAATTCCATGTTTTGGAATAAAACAGATATGCGTGTTCTGTTGTCGGAGAATTGCATCGCCGTTGGATCTTCTTGCACGTGTTCTCTCGATCTATATGGCGCCTCTACTAGCAAAAACGGCTCCCACAAATCGTGCGATTTGAAAGAGAAGAAGAAATCTTAGAGAGAGTCTGTATGCACTCCTTAATTGGCCATCTGTCTGCAAGCAGATGTCTATTCTTTAAAATCCCTTTAAACCACTCTAGGGCTTTTTTTTAAAATCAAAGTTCAAAGAATTCATGTCTAGAGAAGTTGAAATTCTCCAAATGCTGTTCCCCATATGGAATTCTAAATCCTCATATCCTATCTAACATTTGAATTGCTTGAATTCAGAAAATCCCAAATGCTATTTGTGACTTTTCAGGTGGGTTCGAAGGATTGGAGTTTCGAATTCTATCTAAAGAACATGGCATTTGAAATGCCAAGATGATATTTAAGAGTTGACATTGCGTGATGGGGAAGACGACCCATATCTTTGTGTCAAACTTGTTCTTGTTATGATTTTTGGAAGGCATCTTACCTAGATATTTCACAATGATTTCATGTTCATTATTTAAATATCAAGTGTAAAAGATCAAAGATGTCATTACATCATATTCCTGTAGTCTCCATGCTATACGTATGATGACCTGGAGTCGTTTTCCTTGCCTTAAGCTTTTCGATATTTGGGATGGAAATGTTAATTTCCGTTCTCCATGGCTACATTAACAGTTACACTGAACTCATGGATCAATGGGCACACCAACTGGACCAATGGGTGCATCAACTGGAGCCATGGATGCATCAAGTGAAGCAATGGATACATCAGCTGGACCAACGGATTCGCCAACAACCTGCAGAACAGCTATATGTTGCCTTGGCGGTTTTGTTCCTAACATCTTTTTTCTTGTTGTGTAAGCTGCCACTTTTTATTCCCATGTCTTTGATTTGTGTGCAGTAACACTTGTTCCATGCAACTGTTAGCTAAAGTTTTTGAAGCACTATAAGAAAACGCTATATTGCTTTGATTGTTTTATATATCTGTGTGTGTCTGAAATTACACTTAACTCTGTCATTGCTTGTATGAGAATCAAAACTACTCACCTTGTGGAACATTCCATGGATGGATATAGCTCACACTCACATTGATTGGACCATCTTTATTCCTTAACTGATGCAAGCCCTGCAGGGATGAGAAGCTAGCTTGCCCTTCTTGTTCCCAGATCCAAGCAATACTTTCAACACAAGAATGCAGTAGAATTCATTATACTTCTTCAAATGTGCAATTTCTTGTCAAGAGACCAGCCCAACGTAATGTCAAATCTAGTATGCACAATTTCTACAGCAGCAAAAAATGAGTACTTTTAGGTTATAAATCAGCGACCAAACTTGACACTTTCTTGTTGGTTGGAAATAATTGAAAAACAACCACTAGGTCATTGATAGGACTTGACTGTAATTTGGTCATTGGACGATTCTTGCATTAGTAGGCCTGGATCTGGCCTTAGTCCAACCCAGTTCTGGGTCCATTTAAGTGAGCTTGAACATAATCTATGTTTGATGGGCTGGCCTTGGACATATGTCTAGATGCTGAATACCTTAACTGGCCAAGCTCGGGCCTTGAGATTCAGCACTGTCGAACTATCACTATTACCCTTTTTTTTTTATTTTTTATTTTTTTGCCAGACTGGAACAGTGGCAGGAAGTGATGCTTTCAATGTGGTGGCCGAGGAATGATCCCTGACTTTCACTCATGAGACTAAGAACTAATGAAATAGTGGACTTGGTGATTAGGGTACGACAAACTTGTAAACTTGAAGTATCAATGCAGTATCAGGTATCATATTGAGTGTCATGTCGACCCACATATATACATTGGGCTTGTACAAGTATTTAGGTATTATAGCCAAGTACACCATCTTATACCTGATCCCATTCTTCAAAACGCAGAGAGAGAATCCCTTTCATAAGCCTTATCAAGGTCTAACTTGCAAATGGGCCCTGGCGTCCTTTGCTTGTGTCCAGAATCTAGAGTCCTAGCACTCATTCATTTTAGTAGCCAATCTGCCTTCCATGCACTAAGGCTCCTTGAGCGGACAAAATCACTTTTAGGAGCACTCTTTGCATTTGGATTGCTAACAATTTGGCCAAGATTTTGTGTACAGTACAATGAGGCTGATGAGGAGGAAACATTTGTACTCATTGCCCCATCCTTCTTGGAAATGAGAGCGACGAACGATGCACCAGTCTGCTCTGACAAGCAGCTTTTTGCATGCAACTCCTTAGTAAAAGCTATCACATCTTCCTTGATCTCCTCCAAAAAGGATTGGAATAAAGGCATGGGAAAGCTGTCCGGACCTAGTTCTCTATCACCCCCTAACTCAAACACCACTGACCTCACTTCCTCCTCCCTAGGAAGCCATTTTCCTATCCGATAAGATCAAACTCCAGATTTTCAAGCTTTGGCTGCTCCCACACTTCACATGTATAAAAGTTAATGTAGAAATAAACAAATGTGCTCAATTATCTCCTTTATACCTTATAAAGAACCCCCTCCACCATCGAAATCCTATTCAGTTGCCCTCTTACCGAAGTAAAGCCATGGAAGAATTTTGTGTTCCCGCTATTTCCATGTAATCTGTTCTGGTGCGTACACGGTGACTGCTACTGGGCAGAAAGGGTGAGATCACAACTTGGTGACCAACTTGATAACAATGTTTTTTTTTTTTTTCCTTCATAACTTGTATTTGTTAATTTGCCATTTCAGAAAAGGAAAAAAGTGAAAGTACCCTTTTAGTTTCCTTACAATTTTATGGAAGAAATCAAGAAATCATCTCTTAAGCAGGTAAGTCCAAAAAGTTAAACTTTAAACAACAATGATATTTTACATGGCATTTGACGTAATTCCATTAGCATAATTGCTGATATCATTAAGTATGGCCAAGTAGTTTTGACAAATACCTCAATCTACCATCCTCCTTTTTCTATGCCAAAGTATCTTTTTGGCAAAACCGGGGACTGATTGTCCATGTGTCAGGTTTGAGGATTCCTTCTCCTTTGTCAACCCTACCAGAATTGTTGGCCTTTGACTTTTCTCTCATTAAAATTTTTACTTTTCTGGAATAAAGTTTACAATAATATTTTTTTAAAAAAAGCTACAAACTATGTAAATTAATCAACCCACAGAAGTTCCAAAAATATGAGCACTCACCCACAACAGAAACTGGATTCAAGAAAGGCACAAAAGAAGTGTCATTTTTGTCAGAAAATAGCCTTCTCCCTTCTCCTTAAATAGGGCGAGAAAAAAGGAATGTGGAATTGAGTTTATTTTTTCATTTGCTTTGGGTTTTTTTTTTTACTCTGGGGGGGGGGGTGGGGGGGTGGGGATGGGGTTGTTTCATTTTTGGGATTTAGGCATTCATATTTTTTGTTTCTGGTTGGACCCCCACCAGAAATGTTGGGTGAAATGTAAGCCAGACCTGGCACACACTCATTGTTTTGTGAGAGCTTATGCAAACAACTATTCTCAAATTACTCTTTATATCCGTGTTTTCCTTTGTGCCAGCAATTTTTCCTAATTTAGTGTTTTGAAATGATTTAAGTTTTTGTCATTATATGGCAGTCACTAAACTTTCTTCTTCTGCTTTTTATTGCAGTCCGTGTTTTCAAGCGCACAAAGTCTAATACTATAGTGCTTGCTGGTTTAAGTGGTAGTGGAAAAACTATTCTTTTTTACCAGGTACTAGGATGCATGGCATATTCCATTCCTCTCAAGTTTATTGCTTGCATTGCTGTGCTCATTTTTCTCTCTTTTTGGCTTTGAAATTTCTCGCTAGTAGTTAAAGTTTGGAATTTCACTCTTTCACCCACTGTTATCGATTGAGTGGGCCGTTGTGCAATTACTATGCTTTCTACTTTTGTTGAGACAGAGTTAGGCAGGTTAGGATGCACTGTCATTGATTGAGTGGGCTGTTCTGCAATTACTATGCTTGCTAATTTTGTTGAGAGAGAGACAGAGGGAAGGAGGGAGCTCTTTGCAGCCCTGAATTAAAACAGCATACTGCTCAATCTAGGGTTAAATGAGTTTGAATTTGTGTCAGTATACTGTTATAAATGAAAAAATGTGTCTGTATACTTAAGTTGTAGATCTATGTTTTCCATACTGTTATTTTATAATCAGACAGAGCTACTTGACCTCTTTGCAATGAGGGTTCCACCACGCCCCCTATCTTAGTTAATAAATTTTTTTATATATTCCATTATTCTATATTTTTTGGATTTTTTTCCACATATTTGATTCACGCTGCTACACTGGGAACAAATCACGACAACCACTACATATTGCCTACTGCTGCTCTGTAACCATTATTTTGAACCTTGGTTATAAATGAGAAGTTTTAGGTCTTTAATACACCAACCTAAAATTTGTTCTGTTCTCAATGTGGTTTTATCTGACTTGTGTTATCTTCCTTTACCAGCTTCGAGATGGAACCACTCATCAGGGCACTGTTACATCAATGGAACCAAATGAGGGCAGTTTTGTGCTACATTCTGAATATGAAAAGGTAAAATGATATAGGTTAGGGCACAATTGGCATTGGATGTCTCAAATTCATAAACTCCATTTCCTATAATCATATGACCTTGATATGTCTTTTCTTCTTCTTCTTCTTCTTCTTTTTTTTTTAATGTTTCCTCCTACAAATTACAAACTGAGGTTTCCTCTTACCTTTTCTTTGGAGGGTTTGGTTTTGAAGGTTATTATTTCAATTGCCAAGTGGGCTTTGGTCAGGAAGGATTTTAGAAATCTCAAAGTGTCGGACTTATTTCACAATCAGTAAGCTTGCATGGGTGTGATGCTCCTAAAGTAAAAAAGTCTGCTTTTTTTTTTTTTGGATTCCTACTCCTAGAGGTATATTGAAATTTAATGTTGATGTTGCGGCAAGAGGCAAACTAGAGCCGGCAGGTATAGGTGGGGTGCTTCGTAATGATAAGGACGAGGTGTTGCTTATGTTCTCCAAAAGTGTGGGGATTAGAGATTCCTATGAAGCGGAGGGGTTGACTATTTTGGAAGCTCTTCGGATCTTTTTGGCTTCTTTCCATGGATGATTGTTGGTGGAGAGTGATTCTACAAATGCAGTGGGGTGGCTCTTGAATCCTGATTCTAGACCTTGGAAGTTCCAATTTCACTTAAATGAAATAAAGGAGATCTCCTCTTTGGTTGTCTCTTTTGGTCCAGTGTTGAGGCGTGCCAATATTATGGTGGATGCTTTGGCTAAACAAGGGGTGGATAGAGCTTCTCCATGGGTGGGTGTATCTATATAATCTTTAGTTTTTGGGGGTGGTTTTGTTTGGGGTTTTTCGCTTTGGTGGGTGGGGTATAATGTTTTTATTCCCTTGTATTTCTGATTTTATTTCTTGTGCCTTTTGCCTCGTTTTTTCTTTTAATGGAAGTTACGTTACTGATAAAAAAAAATGTGGTCCACAGTCGACTTACTGTGCCAAATGGGCCCTTATTGATAATTGGGTCGGAGAGCGATCGTTGGCAGCCCAATTCCTAGATTTTGTGAATTGTGCTTTGGATAGGGAAGCTACGATTTCTAGTTACTTGGAAAGAATTGGGCCTCGAAGCCATTTAATTTGGATCCCTATCTTTAGAAGAAACCTGAAGGAGAATGAGGAGAGTCAGATGCTACTTCTTCTTAATCTTCTAAGCTTGGTTTATATCTCTGGGGTCAAGATGAAAGAGTTTGGACTACGTCTTGTGACAACAATTTTTCAGTCACTTCTTTCTTTATGGCTTTGCTAGAGAGGGTAGGGATAATTCCTGCTTTTGGAAGGCTATGGAAATTTAAAGCTCCACCTTAAATTTTGGTGTTTGGATGGTTAGCTCTCCGAAACAGAATCCTAATCATGGATAATTTAAGGAGAAGAGGTATGGTTGTAGTGAATGCTTGCCCTTTGTGTTAATGGTAGAGGATATGATGTTAGAGTGTGGAAGTCGGCGGTTAAAGGTAATTTCTCAGTGAAATCATTTTACAATGCTCTGCTTGATTCATCTAATCCTATTCAAGGGGGAAAAGGTTTTGGGACTCTACAATACCTCCTCGAGTATTAGCTTTTTGTTGGGTGGCGAGGTCTCATACATTTCTTACTTTAGACAAGTTGAGGAGGCATAAGCATACTATTGTCAATGGGTGCCCTATGTGTTTACAAGATGAGGAATTGGTGCATCATTTGCTTATCCACTGTGTTTTTGCTCAAAGTGTAGTCTGCTATTCTTAAAGTGTTTGATATACAATGGGTCATTCCCTTGAAAGTTGTGGATCTTTTTTATCAATGGCGTCTATGAATCAAATATGTTCGCATGAGAATTCTTTGGAAGGTGGTGCTGTACGCGGTTTGTTGGAAAATTTGGATGGCGAGGAATAATCGTGTTTTCAATAATAAGAGTAACTCGGTGGAGGATGTTATTGCATCTATTATCTGGTCTGCTTCAGAGTGGGTATTTTCAAGAAAAGAGTTTAAAGGGGTGTGTTTGGAGGATTTAAGTAGATCATGGGCAGCTCATTTTCAAGGTGGACGGGTCTCTAAATCTTTAAACAATGTTTCATGGGAATGTCCTGTGGATTTTCTCAAATTAAACTTTGATGGAAGTTATGTTCAAACCATTGGAACAGGTGGTATTGAAGATGTCATTAGAGACTGGAATGGCATTACTGTAAGGAATTTCACTGGGCAAGTGGATTCTTTAGATGCTAATGAATCTGAAATGAATGCTCTTTCGGTTAGTTGCCTCGAGTTGCGTAGGCTGGAAGGTTCGAAAGTTATCATCGAAGGAGATTCCTGTTTTGCCATTCAGTGGAGTTTGGGCAATTGTTCTTAATCCTTGGAGGTTGACTGATGTGGTGGAGGAAGTGCAAGATATCTTGAGTCAATTGGATGCTATCCTTCATCATGTGTTACGTGTTGGCCGGATAACCTTGCTAAGGAAGGGGTGCTTCATTCTTCTCTATCGGTTGTTGTATAGTTTGTATTGAGTTTTCCCCTCTTATTAATAAATTTTACTGTTATAAAAAAATAAATAAAAATGCTTGCCCTTTGTGCCTTAAGGACGGGGAGTCTGTGGATCAGCTTCTTCTTAGGTGCAACTTTGCCTATAGGACATGGAGTGTGGTGTTGGGTTTGTTTGGTAGTAGCTAGGTCCATCTTTTTGAAGCTTGGATTTGTTTGTCTTTGGCGCCTAGGGGAAAAGGAATGTGGAAGTTGTCATTCTTGGCTGTTATATGGATTATCTGGAAAGAGAGAAAGGCAAGGTGTTTCAAAGGAATTGCTTAATGTGTGAATTCAGTTACCGATAAGATACAGCTTTCTGTAGCTCTTTGGGTGTCTATTATCCCAAAATTTCAACGGATTCTGCTGGACCATCTGTTTGTAAATTGGAAGAAAATTGCCCCGTCTTATTAGATCCTCTTCCTTTCAGCTATTGGTTATGTTTGTCCTGTTTGGTCGTTTCCTTTCTGGGTATTCTTTGTGAGTTTTTCAGTATATTTCTCTTGTACTGATTGCTTTTTATTAATGAGGTATACCTTAAAAAAATTATACTTTACTCCATTATTCTTTATCTTTAATTTATGAAGTGCAGCTGATATTATTGTTGGGAGTCCTTGTGGGAAGCATTTCATATGGAAATTAGTACTGGAAATATGTTTACACATAATGCTTAAGATAGTCTTTCTGTTATTTTCACAGCCAGGTAAAATAAAGCCTGTCCACATCATTGATGTTCCTGGGCACTCACGCCTTCGATCAAAGCTAGATGAGTTCTTGCCCCAAGCATGTGGCATTATTTTTGTAGTGGATGCTTTAGACTTCTTACCAAATTGCCGAGCAGCTGCTGAGTAATTAACACACCACCAGTCCTTGCTTTTCAGTTATACATAAAAAGAAGAGGGGACTGATGATCTTTTATTAATTTTGGTGTTGAAGGTATCTGTATGATATTTTGACGAAGGCTACTGTTGTAAAAAGAAAGATCCCCGTTCTTATAGTATGCAACAAGACCGATAAAGTGTCTGCTCATTCCAAGGATTTCATCAGGAAGCAACTTGAAAAGGAAGTGTAAGGCCGAAATTCTTATTTCCATCACTTAATTTGGTTGTAATGTTCACTGACTTTGTTTATGATGCTGTTATATCTTTAAAGGCGTGACCTCAAAATAGACTTTGGTTATTATGCTTCCTTTTTTCCCCATGTATCTATGCTTTCATTTTGCAAGAAAAAAAAAAGCCTTTTACTTAAAGTTGGTTGAACCATCTTCACACATTATTCTATATGATTGTTGCCTCCAATAAATCACATTTGTCGGGAATCGTATAGTGCTACTGTGGATGGCACGCTCACTCCCACAGCTCCACCTAGGGATCGATCCCTGGGTGGACAGGTTCGCTTCCAATCTCCTGGCCACTAGGCCAACTGGCCAAACAAAAAAAAAAAAAAAATCACGTTTGTTGTTTTACGTTTTGTCATCAATTACATTGGAGGCAAAGCTAATGTTGTGGGATGGATAGGCGGCAGGCCTGCCAACGTTATTAAGTACAAGACATTTCCTATATGCAACCTTAATAATGATTCTGTATGATGGGTTCTCTTTACCATGGAAGAAAGTGCGATCATGTTTTATGATTCAAATGAAAGTACCTGTTATATTTACAATATATGGTGGTCTTGTGCGAGTTTAATATAACTTCTTATAATGGGACATGCCTCCATATGTAATCTTTCCAAAATCTCACCAGGATATCTAAATTTGCTGGTCCTTTTACATTGCAGAGACAAACTGCGGGCAACAAGGACTGGTGCTTCTGCTGCAGATATTGCTGACGAGTTTACCCTTGGTGTCTCTGGAGAGGCCTTTGTATTCTCGCAGTGCCATAACAAGGTAACAATAGCTGAAGCTTCTGGCTTGACGGGCGAGACATCTCAAGTGGAGCAGTTCATTAGAGAGCATGTAAGGCCGTAACCAAAGGGATCGCCCTGCTTTTCTAGAAATTCTTTCTGCTGTAGAGAGTTTTGGCCCCTATAAACGGTACTTGCAAAGAAGTTCAGTAGTTAAATTATCTCCATTTGTAATACACTTGCATTCTTTTGTATGAGGTATCTAATTTTATTTTGCCCTTTTTTATGCTAGTTGCTTGATAGACATCTCTTGGATTAGGTGTTAGAATAATCTAAACTGTAATGAGTGTCATACTGTCATTGCTCCTACCTTTCTTGGTTTTACTGTGGGTTTTACTGGATGGATATTTCTGGGATGATTTGCATGATTATTCAAAACATCAAGGGCAGAAAGGGATCCTGTAGTACCATACAATTAATGCAGAATTCCTGTTGCATATTATCCTTATACAAATTCTCATTTGTTACTGCTCCAAAGGAACCTATTTAATTTGTTTCTTTTATGTTATTTATTTATTTATTTTTGTTCTAACTTTCTTCTATTCTCGGATTATAGACTGGTTATATACCAAAAATAGGTTAAATCTTATGCCGTGAAATGGAGTGTCACTTGAGTTGTGTGACCATCGATCCCTATTAAATGACACAATTTTCCATCTCCCATTAGGTAAAAGATCATATCTATTGAATCTTTACTTGCGAGGCCTTTTTTTTTTTTTGGCTGCTTGGCCAAGTTGGAAAGGATTAATGTAGGGATGGGAGCGGGAGCCGTTACCACTAGGTCATCCCCATATTCCCTACTAGCAAGGCCATTTAATCAAGCGGACAAGCCTGATAAATTAAGGTGGTATAATTTTTCCCATCTACTGTCATGACATTATCAAATCTGACACTAATCTTTTGTATTGATTTAATATGGAAGACTTGACATTATATCATGGACATCATTCAAATGAGAGCTACTCTATCATGGACATTACGTGGATGAGAGCGAGCTCCGAAGAACAACAGGTAATGAGGCTCTCTCCCATTCAAAAGATAAGAGATGGAAGATGTTATAATTAGAATTTTTCTGAAGATGGGAAAATACCAAAAATTCCTATTCAAGTGGAAAGGTTGATGGAGAAAAAGATTTTGGTAACTCGTCTTGCTTGCTTGAGTAAGAAATGTCAGAGTCATGGAACTCAATACCTGCAAAAAGGAGGTCCAAGAATAGGCCCATTGCCAGCGATCCCATTAGGTCCAACCCATCCGAACAAACCCATGATTCCTAACACATTAAGTCAAGCCCATAGATGACTAATCCATTGAGCGTAACTCACCCAACAGCCAACTAGGTAAAGCCTCTATTTCTCTAAAGAGGGCAGACGAAATCTATGTGAAACACTCTTATTTTCATAACCTCTATCCGCTCTTGCCAAATGCTCTTATTTTCATAATGTCTATCCGCTTTAGACATTTAGACAAATAGAAGCTGGAAATAGAGATGCCAAACATGGGCTTAGCGTTCTTATAAATTCTTTTATATCTAAGATGAGATCTCTTAATACTTGTTAAGCAAGTGTTTCTCTCGGCTAATAAAGTCTTTTATATCTAAGATGAGATCTCTTAATACTTCTTGAGCAAGTGTCTCTCTCCGTGTATGAAGACTCCTTGGGGGTTGATAATGGTAATGACTCCAAAAGCAACTATGAAACTCCTGTTCATCAGTAGGCCCCATCACAAAATTAGTTGATCAAATCTTTTAAATTATACTAAATATAAAGTTGTCAGATATATATATATTTATTTATTTACAATTTTACATTTTACTTGAAGTACGTCTTTCCATTTTTTTTTTTTTTTCACTTTTTTCTTTATAGCTGCAAGAATGCATATGCATATGACTGTATATATTAAAAAAATTTACAGGCAATTGGATTGGTAAAATTTTATATCGGTACTGATCGTGAGCCATAGGTGCTTCGCATGTGTTTATTTTTTAATTTTTGATAAATCACATTATATATTTATATATAAGGAAATATTCATATGCATCTATCAATATTCATATGCATCTATCCCTCACCATTTTAGGTGAGGGACACCCCTTTTGGGGGTGTTTTAAGTACCGAATTTGTCCCGGCGCGAGGCATAACTCATCGTCCAAACTTTCTATTGGGGGATGGAAAGATCTGGATAGACCGTATCTACATACCAAATTCGGGACTCATCCTGTCATCCTATCATATTCATTTAGGCCCACGAGTTTAATGGGGGTACAATCTTCATCGAGGCCGAGATTCTTTTATTTGGTGGTTCCATTCGAATTCTTCTTTCTACTTCTTGGTCATACCGGTGTAAGGTGCCGCTATTCCTTTGGTCATTCTCAAACCGGTGGGTCTTTTGAGATTATAACCCATGTACTTCATCATGTTGTTAGCAGTCATTCCCAGACCGGTGGGTCTTTTGAGATTATAACCCATGTACTTCATCATGTTGTGAGCCTGCTGTAGGGCCTGAAGTTTAATTTGCCTTCACAGATAAAGATTCCAGGAGGTGATGTTGTAGAAGCATCATCTGTCCATCATGCCTCCGTTGTTCCTTGGTAGGCACCACAAAAGTTGCTCCTTCTATTTTGAGTATTGGGTACCCCAATATGGATGAATAGGAGGCTCATATCCTCCGGTGGAGGATTAATGAATACAGCATTAGCATCTTCCGTGCCAGATTTGGAATCAGGACCTCTGGAGTCACTACATTTACCGTGTGCGTTCTTCTTGTTAACCTTCTTAGAGGACAAACGACGCGATCTTCAACAGTTTCCATAAACATAGACAGTTCTTCAAAGTTATCGAAATTCTTGTTAGCGCCGAGTACAGTCAGTAATAGTTCAGTGTTTAGGAGACAGGTCTAAACATAGTGAATTTAACAACTAGTAAATATAATAAGAAGTCACTCACTATTCGAAGACAGAAACAAGGTGTTATTGTAGAAGTCTTGAAGTCCAGTAATTCACAGAAGCTTGGTGATCAAGGCTAATGCGCAGCACTATTTCCTTAAGACAAAAATCGCCCCCGCAATGGTGCTTATGAGCTCTACAGCATCTGTCTCCCAGGATACAATGATAAATCTCACACAGTTGCAGCACTACAAACTGAGTGTCTAGCAAACCAAAGGTGTAGCAGCAGCACTCTCTTCACAATGATGACTCGAATGCAATGCAATAGCAGTGAAAATGGATGCACAAAAAGCATGTACGAGATGCACTTAAATAGCTTGAACAGGTCTCTTCAATGGGGGTTGCATCTGTTCAGAACAGTGACTGTTCAGTGAACATATGCATATTCCTTCTTTGGACACACCCTTTCAGATGCGAAAGGACACACATCACTTAGGGACACATCCCACACATACCATTTGCAAAAAGGAATTTTATTAAATAAAATTTCTCCAAAAAATTAAATGGGTAGTGGGCCGAGCCA
Source organism: Umbellularia californica (assembly GCA_028538565.1). Lineage (NCBI taxonomy): Eukaryota > Viridiplantae > Streptophyta > Magnoliopsida > Laurales > Lauraceae > Umbellularia > Umbellularia californica. The sequence goes on from JAPQWN010000002.1 coordinate 79,281,726, forward strand.
AGGCCCAACTCGAGCGTGAAGCCCAAGCCCAAGCCCGGCTCGGCCCGGTTTGGGGCGCGGCGGCGCGCGCGTGTGGTGGTGACCCAACCTTGATCTAAGTCCTCCCTCCCCCATAAAAGTGGGGTGCCCCTTGGGGCTCATTTTATACTACCAAGGTAAGTATATTTATACCCAAGGAATGTTTTGCTCCCAAGCAATGTGGGATGCCAGTTCACCACTTCCTTTGTTTCCATGTTTAACATGTTCAAGTAGTGGTGTTTAGGAGGCAATTTCTCATTTACTCCTTAATGGATTAGAGCAACCCAATAAATGTAATTAATCTACTCATGGAGTAGAATACATTCCCATGTATTCCCACCAAAAAGCATTAGTGGGTCCCACTTAGTTTTTGGCTCAAACTTTGACAAAAGTAATGGTGCTCTAGCCATATTTCCAACAATCCCCCACATGAATGAAATTGACTGTAAGCAATGAAATGATATGCAGACATACAGAGAGAGTACATTTGGAAATCATCTGTATAGAGAAAGGTAGCTTGTGGCCTTGAACCTTTCCTTGTGAAGTACTATCGGATTTACTGGTTGAACAGTGAACATGATGTCTTGAACTGCTCAGCCTTGTGCGTAAACCAAGACAATAGAGTTCACACAGAATCTTCCCTGACACATTTGGTTCTCATGATTGTGTTCATTTTGGCCCTGAACAATGCCTGGTTTCATGAGTGCTTTAGAGAATTTAGCCTTATAATTCTCATAGAATTGGCCCAGTTCACACTCACATAGGTGATTCTTATTAAGAGTATCCTGCTATACCCCATCTGATCATCCAAGATATAAGAATCATTAAAAGCTTGCTTACCCTATTTACCGCTGTAGGTATCACTAGTAATATCATAGGAATGAGCAGGAGATGTTATCTCCATAGTGATATTGTTAAGTCACACACAATTCGGTTGTCCCTTTGAACCTAAATCTTGGGATCTCCAGTCAACTAGGTAGGGTTTCCATTATGGCGACTTTTCATACATAGGCTTTAAGCCCATTCCCCTCGATGAACGATTTACTTGCTCTCTTGCTAATCCTTTTGTAAGAGGATCCGCAATGTTATCAATGGACTTTATGTACTGAATTGTCATAATGCCATTAGAGAGCAGTTGTGTCACGGTATTATGCCTTCGACGAATGTATCGAGACTTACCGTTATACATTTTACTTTGTGCCCTTCTAATTGCTGATTGACTATCGCAATGAACGCAGATAGGAGGCACAGGTTTTGACCACATCGGAATATCTTCTAAGAATTGACGAAGCCACTCAGCTTCTTCGCCAGCTTTATCCAATGCAATAAACTCAGATTCCATAATGGATCTAGCAATGCAAGTTTGCTTAGAAGATTTCCATGATACCGCTGCACCACCAAGTGTAAATAAATATCCACTTGTGGATTTTTAATTTTTGATATCGGATATCCAGTTGGCATCACAATAGCCTTCAAGTACAGCTGGATATTTAGAGTAATGCAGTCCATATTTTTGGGTGTATTTTAAATATCTTAAAACCCGTACTAAGGCCTTCCAGTGGTCTGCTCCTGGGTTACTTGTGTATCTACTCAATTTACTAACCGCATATGTAATGTCTGGACGAGTACAATTCATTACATACATGAGGCTGCCAATAATTTGCGCATATTCTCGTTGTGATATACCTTTTTCATTATTCTTGGATAAATGGATACTAATATCTATAGGTGTTCTTGCTGGACTACTATTATCTTGATTATATTTCTTGAGTATTTTCTCAATATAATGTGATTGAGATAATATCAGTCCATCCGATGTTTTAGAAACCTTAATTCTTAATATGACATCAGCAACACCCAAATCTTTCATATCAAACTTATTGTTCAACATCCTCTTGGTAGCCTGAATGATTGCATTATTGCTACCCATAATGAGTAAATCATCAACATATAAGCAAATTATGACACAGCCATTGTTAGTGTTCTTGACATACACACACTTGTCACATTCATTGATCTGAAACCCATTTGACATCATTAAATTGTCAAATTTCTCATGCCACTGTTTTGGTGCTTGTTTTAATCCATATAAAGATTTGATAAGCCGACAAACTTTCTTAGTTTGACCTTGAACATTAAACCCTTCTGGTTGTTCCATAAAGATTTCCTCATCTAAGTCACCATTTAAGAAAGTGGCCTTTACATCCATTTGATGTATCTCAAAATTGTATATAGCCGCAAGTGCTATTAACATTCAAATTGATGTTATTCTCGTTACTGGTGAATAAGTATTGAAATAGTCCAAGCCTTCCTTTTGGCTGTACCCTTTAACAACAAGCCTGGCCTTGTACTTTTCAATTGATCCATCTGCTTTCATCTTTCTTTTGAATATCCACTTACATCCAAGAGGTTTGCAACCTTGTGGAAGATCCACTAGTTCCCATGTATGATTTTGCAAAATGGATTCAATTTCACTATGTATTGCCTCTTTCCAATATGGTGCTTCGGGATTGGAAACTGCTTCTTTAAAGCTTTGAGGCTCATCTTCTAACAGAAATGTAGAAAATCTGAACCAAACATTTTTTATGTTCTAGCCCTCTTACTTCGTCTAGGTTCATCAATCTCTTGTTAGTTTTGATTATTGCTACTAGGAGTATCATGAGTTCTTTTGAGAGAACTCGATTCCTTCGATGGTTTGTAAGGAAATACATGTTCAAAGAACGATGCATTCCTTGACTCAATAATAGTATTAGGATGCATATCGGGAATCTCAGACTTGTGAATTAGAAACCGATATGCACTGCTATTATGAGCATACCCTATGAATACACAGTCAACTGTTTTTGGTCCTATTTTAACCTTTTTAGGTGTAGGAACCGCCACTTTAGCCAAACACCCCCACACTTTCAAGTATTTGTAAGTAGGTATTCTGCCTTTCCATAATTCGTAGGGAGTCTTGTTGGTTTCTTTTGAGGTATTCGATTGAGAATATAGTTTGCGGAAAGGATAGCATCCCCCCACAAACTCTGAGGTAATCCAGAACTTATTAACATAGCATTCATCATTTCTTTTAAAGTTCTGTTTTTTCTTTCAGCAACACCATTTTGCTGAGGTAAATAAGGAGCAGTAGTTTGGTGTATAATACCATGCTGTGAACAGAATTCACCAAAAGGTGATTCATATTCACCCCCTCTATCGCTTCTTATCACCTTGATTTTCGTATCAAGTTGATTCTCAACCTCATTCTTGTAATGTATGAACATTTCTAAGGCCTCATCTTTACTTCTCAGCAAGTAAACATAACAGTATCTTGTGTAGTCATCAATGAATGTAAGAAAATATTTCTTACCACCTTTAGTTTGAACAAACTTTAGATCACAGATATCAGAATTAATTAACTGAAGGGGTTCAGAAGTTCGATCAATTGAATAAAAGGAAGTTCTAGTAAGCTTAGCTTCAACACATGTTTCACATTTGATAGTTGAATCAAAATTGCATTTAGGCAAACATTCCATATTAACTAATCTACGCAAAGCATCATAGTTAACATGGCCTAATCTACCATGCCACACATTAGAAGACTCAAGCATATAAGCAGAAAGCATATAAGCAGAAGAATTTTTCTTATTAGGTACAATGGTCATTACATTCAGTTTAAAGAGCCCATCGCTCATGTACCCTTTGCCTACGTGCATCCCAGATTTAGTGAGGACAAACCTATCCGACTCAAATACAAGTTTGAAACCCTTCTTGCTCAGTAGTGAGCCTGATACCAGATTTTTGCGTATATCAGGTACATGCAGCACATTGTTGAGGGTGAGTTCATTTCCAGAAGTCATGTTTAATAACACCTGTCCTTGGCCTTCAACCTTAGAGGTGGCAGAATTGCCCATGAAGAGTTGTTCTCCGGTTGTAGCATGATAAGTGGAGAACATCTCTCTAATGGAGCAGACATGTCGAGTGGCCCCAGTGTCCACCCACCATTCTCTGGTGTTACCGACCAGATTGACTTCCGAGACCACAGCAGAAAGATTGATGTCTGAAACATCAGTGGAGAGAGTGTCCAATTCTGTCATGTGGGCTTGTGCTGGTTTCTTACTTGTATTGCCTTGGTCCTTACGTTTACGACAGTCCTTAGCACGGTGACCTGGTTTGTCGCACACATAACACTTCCCTTTGAACTTCTTGTTATCATTGGGACCCTGCTGTTTTGGACCATCGAGATTGTTCTTCCTCTTCTTGGGATTCTGCCCATGTTCCACTACATTGGCCTTAGCTTCAGTGAACGTTTTCCCTGCTTTCTTTTCAGATGCACGATTGTCTTCCTCTATCCTCAATCTGACAATAAGGTCTTCAAGTTTCATCTCCTTTCGCTTATGCTTAAGGTAGTTCTTAAAATCCTTCCAAAGTGGTGGCAATTTTTCAATGATGGCTGCCACTTGAAAAGGCTCACTAAGAGACATTCCTTCTGCACGAATTTCATGGAGAATTTCTTGAAGTTCCTGAACTTGATTGATTACTGCTTTGGAATCTATCATCTTGTAGTCAAGGAATCTGCCTACAACGAATTTCTTCATTCCGACATCTTCAGTCTTGTACTTTTTATCAAGAGAATCCCATAATTCCTTAGCAGTCTTCAATGAACAGTACACATTATATAATGTGTTGTCTAGTCCATTGAGAATATAATTCCGACGGAGGAAGTCAGCATGCTTCCAGGCATCAACAGCAGCAACCACTTGCTTATCTGTTTCACCTTCTGTTAAGGCAGGAGCTTCTTCATGGAGGAACCTAGCCAAGTTTAAGGTAGTGAGATAGAACAACATCTTCTGTTGCCATCTCTTAAACTCAGTACCATTAAACTTCTTAGGTTTCTCCCCATTGCTCACCATAACAGGGGCAGGGATACTAACTGGAGTATCCTTCTCAATACCCATTACTGTGAATGAACAGAAGTAAAAGAAAACACAGAGTATACTGAGAGTTAACAACTAACAGTACTGACAGAAGACTTACAAATGAAATAAAAGTTAGAAACAGAGTTTTACAAAACTGGTTTCAGCAACAGAAGACTCATAAACCAGTAGTAAAACTGACAGATACTGAAACCAGAAACACTGAAGTAAAACTGATAACAAAGTGTACTCAGAACATTAAAAAAATTTTTATCTTAAGATTGTTAGCGCCGAGTACAGTCAGTAATAGTTCAGTGTTTAGGAGACATGTCTAAACACAGTGAATTTAACAACTAGTAAATACAATAAGAAGTCACTCACTGTTCGAAGACAGAAACAGGGTGTTGTTGCAGAAGTCTTGAAGTCCTGTAATTCATAGAAGCTTGGTGATCAAGGCTAGTGCGCAGCACTATTTCCTTAAGACAAAAATCGCCCCCGCAATGGTGCTTACGAGCTCTACAGCATCTGTCTCTCAGGATACAATGATCAATCCCACACAGTTGCAGCACTACACACTGAGTGTTTGGCGAACCAAAGGTGTAGCAGCAGCACTCTCTCTTCACAATGATGACTCGAATGCAATGCAATAGCAGTGAAAATGGATGCACAAAAATCATGTACGAAATGCACTTAAATAGCTTGAACATGTCTCTTCAATGGGGGTTGCATCTGTTCAGAACAGTGACTGTTCAGTGAACAGATGCATCTTCCTTCTTTGGACACACCCTTTCAGATGCGAAAGGACACACATCACTTAGGGACACATCCCACACATACCATTTGCAAAAAGGAATTTTATTAAATAAAATTTCTCCAAAAAATTAAACGGGTAGTGGGCCGAGCCAAGGCCCAACTCCCAAGCCCGGCCCGATCCTCCCTCCCCCACAAAAGTGGGGTGCCCCTTGGGGCTCAGTTTATACTACCAAGGTAAGTATATTTATACCCAAGGAATGTTTTGCTCCCAAGCAATGTGGGATGCAAGTTCACCACTTCCTTTGTTTCCATGTTTAATATGTTCAAGTAGTGGTGTTTAGGAGGCAATTTTTCATTCACTCCTTAATGGATTAGAGCAACCCAATACATGTAATTAATCTACTCATGGAGTAAAATACATTCCCATGTATTCCCACAAAAAGGATTAGTGGGTCCCACTTAGTTTTTGGCTCAAACTTTGACAAAAGTAATGGTGCTCTAGCCATTTTTCCAACAATTCTCTCCAATGGCGAGTATTCCAATATAATGGTGCAGGCTCTGTAGACACAATGCTATCCATAGATTTTGAGGAGGATTCTCACAGTCTTGTTTCACCACCGCTTTAAATAACTTCCAGTAGGTTCATTTGGTCCTTGACGTGTAAGCGTCAGCTGTCATAAAGTGATAATTTCATCATCTGTCGAGTGGCAAACTTCTAGGATGAGTATTAAATCTCTAGAGCACCTAACACGCTACGCCGTGTTGCATTGCGAACATTGTTAATAATCACGGGATTGGTAGCATTATTGGCCGGAACAAAAAAATCGATATCATATGAGTATCGGTCACGGTTATTGGTCCGTCGTGGTGTGAAAATTTTTTCTTATAAAATAAAATTCGCAAAAATACCCAAAAAATCCAGAATATTAGAAAATACTAGAAAATAATATATGCTTTCATTAGTTTTAACAATAAATCAAAATATCGGTCACCTTAAGTCATGAGTCCTATGTGTGTTGCTGACTCGTTGTCTTATTATGGTAAAAAAATGATATATTATAATTTAAATATTAAAACATCTGAAAATAAAAGAATTAAAAAAATCCAAATCATGTGTATAAGTAGATCTATCATCTATAAATTATTAACAAACCATTAGTATTTAGTATCATAAATACTCCCAAAATTATTTTTAAAAAAAAATCGAAGATTTAAAAAAAATATTTTTCTACACCCAAAATCATATAAGTAGATCTAGTATGAAAGTGTGTAGGTCTATGAGAAGAACACAACCCAAACCAAAAAATGATATGTCAATGATATTTTCATTTATTTCTTTGCTTTATCTAAAAAAAACAAAGAACTCATAATAGTAAAAATAAGGGAATTAAGTTGATTTTCTCTTATCAAATAAAATAATTTCTTGAAGAAAGAGTGGTGGAAATATGGAAGAGAAGGAGCGAAGGAGGAGGGGTTGCTCTCATGAGGTAAGGCAAAAGGAAAAAGATGAGGGAAAGAGGGGAAAAAAAGGGTTTATTCCACTCAGCCGATATATTCGCTAAACCGATATTTTCAAAATATCGGCTAAGATGGTCCGATATTCTGGGGATATTTTGGTGTCCGATACCGATTCCAGTATCGGATCAAAATATCATACCGATACCGATTCATATCGGCCGATATGAACTAGTATCGGCCTATATTTTAAACTATAATTGCAAGCTTCATTTTCTAGCAGCTGAGTTACGCTTCCGGTTGATTTCTTCGATGATAAGATGAGGTCATCAAAGCAGGGTAAATCTGACCATCTTGATGATGCTCTGAATTACCGCCCATTAATTCAAACATTCTTCGAGCATTTGGGCTGTACAGATCAAATCTTGTATTTTTGTGGTATCCAACTCCACGAAAGTCTCGAGGTGGTTGACCCTTCACACTGTGAATCTTCACCGGATCAAGCCGAGTAATAGCCTGTACTCTCTTCACTGGAGGAACCGTTAGGCCTTTATAGTCAATTGAAGAGGCCGCATTGACGAACTTAGAAAGATTTAGTGGTAATGACCAAAGGTTTACCTTTCTTGTTGTGGGGTTTCACCTTGAGTCTCAGCGGTTCGGGTGGATCCGCAAATCACACCACTAATTTCTATAACAGGGGCTTTGGTTGATCCAACAGTGATGGCTTCTGCTGGAGATTTCTTTTTGCCTTTTTCAGACCTTTGTAGTTCACTTCTTTCCTCATACATGGCTGCATTGGTAAAGCAAACTTCTTTATCCTTGAACGGCTTCTCATCAGCGAATACACGATGTATCTTCCCATCATCATCAATATATTTGAAGCACTGATGGAGGGTGGATGGTACAATAGCATAATCATGTAGATATCTCCTTCCTAATAGGATGTTGTAGCATGCTCTGGTTTTGATTACATGCAGAGTGGCTTCGGAAGACAAATTCCCAAGTTAGAATTTGATTCGAATCTTACAGATAGGGTTCTGTATTTCACTATCATATCCTTGGATTGAAGTATTAGTGCTGGTAAGCTTACTTGGCGGAATCCCAGTTCTTGCATTGCAGTGATGGTGATAAGGTTAAGAGAGACTTTGGATCCACTTGCACCCTAGGAATTGGTACTTCTTTGATTTATGCTGTGAAGTACAACGGTCTTGTATGTTTGATGTCACCCAGCAATAAACCTTCTTTAGAGAAAAAAATAATAGCCTTCGAAGCATTTTGAATGGAGTAACATTCCTCACATTGCTTCTGAGGCCTTATGGACTTAGGCACTTGATATTCCTTCTCTATCTAATGTACTTGAGCCACATGCACTTGATTATTTGGATCTAGTGCTTGAAGCTCTCGGATGAAGCTATCCTGTGTTGGAAGTAGGTGGACCTCGTGGATATGTTTTCAAAACTTTTGACCCACTTGATTAAGGAATCAAGTACCCATAAGGCCATCAACCACATCCAGGATGCAATCCCTCAAACTCATCAACCATGTACAGCAATAAACTCTATCTAGAAGATAAAAATAGCAACACCATATGACCATAAACAATCCACAACATATAGAGAAGCATATTATACCTTGGGAGCCCAATAGTGCTCTAATGGAGAAGAAGACAATTAGCTTGAACAAGAACACTTTTTGTAGCAAATTAGAATCTCTAAGACCTTATTGTTTTCCATGCTATGACCCGTATCAGATCTCTTCTCTAAATGAGATGGGTGGGATCTCTTAAATAAAATAACTAGAAGCTCTTAAGGAAACTAGATTAGAATTAGAAGGAGGGAGAGAGCTGGGCGTGCAACACTTACACAAAGGGCTGGGCGTGAATCTCCTTGAAAATAGTAGTGGACGTCCAGCCCCTATTCCTCTCCTTTTATAGCTTGGTAACCTCTTCTCTTACTAATTAAAATAGAAGTCCTACCTCCATTAAGAATTAGTAACTATCTCATTTTCTAATTATTATAGAAGTCTCACTTTCACAACAATTAATAACTTACTATTGCCACTATTAAAAGTCTCACTTCAAATAGAATTAGCAACTTTCTAATTCATTCCTTTTAGAGTTCAAGTAGAATTGGTAACTTTCTAATAACTTGGGCTAGCGTGGGGACCACTAGAGATTCCATATTGTCACGCCCCAAGATCTGAAGCCCTTGAGACCCTCAAATTTCGTGACGCGATGGTTCCACTTCATGCGTTAATTAATTATGTCACATAAAGAAATAAATAACCCAAATATGTCATTGCACACTAGAGAATCATCCACAAAAAAAAAAAAAAAAAAAAAAATGGAAATCTCAAAATGTCTTATATCTAAACTAGGAATTCAAATGATCCACAAACTAAATATTTTCTCAAGTCTACTAGCTAATAAAATAAAGTGATGTGCTACTCGTGTCTCTGCCCAGCCTATAAACGTCCTAAGATCTCTTAGATTCTGGATCGACCTCAAAATCTGGGACAAAAGAACAAAACAACCATATGAGTAAAACTCCACAAGTAAACAGACTATGAAACCGTAGCAAACGATTTTTCAGTCAATTAACAACAAATTTAATCTATGGGTCATTGATGCGCAAATATTCTAAGCTCAAATGCCATGATCGAGGTAATCAAAATAACAAATCAGATTGGATGGAATGATATCAGATTAATAGAGCAAAATACCCGGAATTAAAACTAAGATAAGGCACCTTCTCAGCAAACTAAATTAACAAAGTATACTTGCCAAAATTGACCAAAGCACATAGGTACCCGCCAGGTACAATCATTTTATAACCACAATTAACTGGCACGAGACCAGTATTACTAGTAACCAAACCAAATCAAAACAAAAGGGAGCTAGCTACAGACTAGTAATTTTCACACAAAGGGGTTCCCAGTTCCCTAATGTCATACCCAAAGGGGCTAAAATCCGTGTGTGAGCGTCCCCACGGTGCGTTGCCCATACTTTAGAGGATGCCTTAGAGTTCAATGGTATATATTTTTTTCAAAGTTCGATAATATTCAGCTTCAATCTACTAATTAAGGAAGGCTGGAAAAGCGAATCAAACCTTATATTAATGTACAAAGCTTCAACCTTAGGATGTAATTTCAGATAACTTATGGAATGTATTTCTCAACGATAGTTCATTTCACAAAGTTATGATCTTAAGGGGGAAATATCAAATCAAACAAATTTGATTGTAGCTAAAACCATTAATCGGGATTGAGTCATACATTATTATTTTCTAACCAAATCATTAATAAACAAATATCCTGCAATTCTAAGATGCGAGGATCGGGCCCTCTCACCACGCATCCAAGCATAAGATTACAATGGAAACATAACAAATCCTTAGATGAATCATATTGGATACAAAGAATCGAAAACTCTATGTACTAGGGAAGCATAGTAAGGTTATTTGCCTTGATCAACAGTGGATGATGGATCTGACTAATTTGACCCGCCTTGTGCTAAGCTCCTTGATGCAGAGATGTGGGTCCCTATCAAGGTTAGTTTCCAAGTGGTCAATGAGTGCGTTGTGTAAGTGGTTTTGGACATGAGTACATGGGTTTAGACCAAAATGAGAGATGAATAGGCCTGGTTTAGGGTCACAACTTTAAGAATGGATTTGACATAAATTTGGGGGTCCTCATGGTCCGGGTAAGACCGAGACAAGCCCATAGTGGACTGGATTAGAGCTTTATTTATTATTATTATTATTATTATTATTATTATTATTATTATTATTGGGGCTGTGGAATGCAACCAGGCCTAATTTCCTGGCCCAACTTTAAATGGGCCAGATCTGCGCCCCAAAATGCTTAAAGGCCAACCCAACCTGACATATTTAACGAGGATCGTAATTTTGTAAGTGGAGTGAGCATGGGCCCAAGTTTCAGACCTGAGGGCTTAATCTATAAGAGATATTAGGCCCAATAACTGGATGGGTTCACATTGACATTCTCAGCCAAATAAAAAAAAGGAACTTGCTATCCTTGGTGATAAATCCCACCCAAACCATATGCTAATATGAGCTCAACCGATTCCCATCCCTAATAAAATATATTTCCCACAGTTTACAGTTTTTTTTAATTAATTTATTTATGGTAGCTTGCAGTCAATATCAGTTAATCAGATGGAGCAAAATGGATGCCAAGTATCCCAAAATTGTTCCAGGATGGTGGACTTGTCCTGGATGTCTTCATCCCAAGAAGCAACAGAGAAAGAAACCATTCTCACTTTGCTTTCATTAGAAATAGCAAAAAAAAAAGTGAAGTGATCAAAGCCTGCATAGAGTTGAATGTGTGTTATGTTGAGGTAGAAGAACGGTGGTGAGAATTGCAGCTTATGGCTGGAAGTATAGGGTGAAATCAGAAGAAACAAACCAGAAAAACTGACAATGCGAGGTGCATTTGCAGGTTTTCCTCCACTAACCTTATCTGATACTGTCACTACCCGGGCCCGAGATCCTGTAACCTGAGCCGTGAGCCCATACTTACTTCCGTAAACCTGAATTAACCGAACTTAAAATGGAATCCACAAGGGATAACATTCTCAATTTACCTGTCAAATACACAAATCTGCGGAAAACAATTATATTTGACAATATCAATTTACGATTTACATGTATACAAAATAATGTTCTTTATACATGTATCCTTTCCATCGTTTACCTGTCAATCAGTGCATATTCAAAACATTATGCAATGACAATTAACTACATACCCAAAATGATTATACAACAAGAATGACTTCTCAAAACATTTCCCAAAAATATAATATTCCTTCTCGCACTCGGATACCCGTATCAAACGGTATCCCTCCCATTCCACTCAATCAGTCCTCCTAGAGGAACCGGAGCGGTCTCCTCCGCTGCCGCTGGGGGTGTTGCTGCACCGGCATGGGCAAATGGGCCTATAATGCCATCAATAACACTAATGAACACAACGGTTCAACAATGTACAAACAGATCTTATAATAGCATATTAATCCATAAATTAAACTCACTTAATCTATTAGTAACAGTTCCAATTCTAGATAAGTCTAGAAAACTCCTACAATAACAAGACGTAAACATAATAGTTAATCTTGTGGACATGTATAGGGGTGGTCACTACCATAGCATTCATTTCCATTTACCATCTCCCCCCAAAGGAAGGATTCATCATTACCATCTTCCCTCAAAGAAAGGATTCTTCTTCCAAATGGAAGGCATCGATCAATATCCATAGATACAATTGGAAAATAGTGGGACTTACTAGTGTCTGGGGCAGGGACAACTAGCATCACCACAGAACTCCAGAACGCCCCCAAATCCATCTACTGCAGTAGGATTAGCCACTTGTTTCATTTCTTAATTCATTGAACTCGTTTAGAGTTCTAATACAATAGCTACGTAGTGCCAGACTCGGGGTCAATACTTTTCAATAAGTAATCCATTTCTGGATTTAATTCAATTCTATAATTCCCCTCATAACAAGGAAATGGAATAATAGTAATACCAATCTCATTAGATTGGGACACAATGTTACAATGAGGGAATTGCTAGACAATCATGATTCTATTTAATTCTATCTCAAATCTAAATAACCATTTAAGTGTAACCATTGGTCACCAAATGCACGTGTTATTCTTGATGGACATCACATTAGTAATTTTAATGTGTGCATTCTAGTTCCCATAATTATCACCCATGGAAGTTTAGTCCACAATAAATTATCTATGAGATTCCTTCTTTATTATCCATAATTCTTATCGGTCTCACTTTACCCTATGATTCGTCTTAAAACTAATCTAGGGAGCATTTATACTCACAAGGAGTGCTCCAAGCTTATGCAAAAAATCCAAAATCCAAATTTTCACTCGCAATTAATGTATTGGCCAGTATCTGGTTCACTTGGCGTTTACCTGGCGGTTAGCCGAAACTTGGTCAGTGGCTAACCGAAATCTCAAATGCGGTTAACTGCCATATGGCGGTCCGCTCGCGGTCAGCTTTCTAGAAGCTGGCATTTCTGACAGGGATTCCTGACTCAATTTCGGTCAGCTTACGGTTACCTCGCGGCTAGTCGAAATTCCAATTTCGGCTAACCGAAATATGATGGTTAGCTTTCCAAAAGCTCACCCATTTTACGGATTTTGACGGTTGGCTTCACGGTTAGCCTTGCGGCTAGCCGAAATTCACCTAGAATGATTTTTCTGCAGCTTCAGATTTCTGAAGTAAAACTTTGGGGATTGAGTTCTATGAACTCCAATCACTCTAAAAGCTCATAAAATCCTAGGAGGTGCATACATATTGGGGGAAATCATTGGAATCTCACATTCCCTCCCCATACATCACCCATTCCCGACAATACTACTAATATCCCTTAATCATCAGATTTAATCTATAGAAACCCTATAAACTTCTACAATGGTTAACATTATTCACAAGAAAACGTTTATACTTGCCTCTTGAAGATAATCAACTCAAAGCCCTCTTTTACTTAGCTTGGCTTGAGCTTAAAATCCTCAAATGAAACCCTAACTCCATGAAAACATGAAAACACAACTCTATAAGGTATTTGTGCTAGAAATCATGTCTAAGCACTCATTACAACTTGAAAACTCATTAAAAGTTCCAAGCACCTACTTGTAGCTCAATGAGAGGAAATCTTGTGATCTTCTCCAAGCTCTACCCTTTAACAATGGAGGAAATGGCTTGAGGAAGAAGATGAAGATGAAGTTGATGAAGCTAGTAGCCTTTTCAATTACACATGTAAGCTCCCAACTTGTCATTTGATGAGGAAAGTGGGAGGAGAAGAGAGAACAAGCATAGGGTTTTGTTGGAAATGAGTTCATTTCCTCATCTCACTCTAATATATGGGGTTCTCACACTAAAGCCCCCTCCCATTAAGCATTATTACAATTCGAGTCAAATGAAGCCTCATTTCGTCCATTTAAGGTCAAATGAAATCGCGTCTATTATGAAAGTTAACGTATTATTCGAGATACACATGTTGGTATCAAGAATTTCAGTATTCGACGAAATACATGGAAACCCGTATTTACGAAAAAGTCCTTAGCCTACCTTGTTTGAGTCTATACTCATTTTAACCAACTCAATTCCATTCAAATTCATTCCATTATGCTTGATGCATTGATTAAGACTAATTTGTCTCTCTTTGGCCCTTAATCTTCATTAACTCAATTATTCGTGCTTAATAAACACTAATCCTATTTAATTAGCCTTAATCATGATTAGTTCGGGTCAGGGTGTAACAGATACTGTGTCATCTGTTGGTACACATAATGACATGCCTTGGCACTCTGTCATTACACGTGAAAATAAGAACCGGTCAGGGTAGCTGACCCCAAAGGGTAGGATTCCCAACATCAGCCCAACCTGGCAAGAAGTTCTAGCTTTTGTTTCCTGATGGATAGAAGTGGTTGCTGAAGAAAAGTCTCCAATAATGAAGGTAGGGTGATGTATGACAGAGGCCTATGGTTAGGCAGTCCTTTAAAAGGGGTAAACTAAAGAGAGCATTCAAATGATGCATCGGCTGTTGGAAGACAGATTGCAAGGACTGAAAAATGAAGTGGAAGATCACAAGACGAGACAGGGTGTAGGTAGCAATAGAGTTCTATAACGAGGCAAAAAGGGTATCAGAGGGTGAAGATGGTATTTTAATGAAGATCATCACATGAGCATAGGGAGTGAAAGAGAGACGGATGTGATGTGTGGCATGATGGAGTGGGCCTTTGGTTTCTTGTGAATGGGGATGACAGTGATGGAGGCAATACAGTTTGTAGCAATGGCTATGAATGTAATATAAATTATGAATTAAAATAATGAAAAAGGCAAGAACACTACAGAAACTATAAAAAGAAATTTAAAGAGAAAACTGAATAAAGTAATAAAAGATAACCATCAATGAACCTGGAATAAAGTAAGGACATACCTACAGGCACTAGGTACTGCAAAAGGAATAGCTAGAAAAGAAATTAGAAATTGCAATAAAGTAAAGGTAGGGTAAAAAGTTACTTGGAAGAGATCTTGAAAAAGAAGCTCGAAGATGGGTAGATCCTATGAGGGAGAGAGAGAGAGTGTATGGAGATTCGTATGAGAGAGGGGTGCTATTTATAGAAGACTGAGAGAGAGTTTAAAAGTAAAGTAGGATAGGTATGAAATAAGAAGATCTCTTTTGTTATTGGCTAACTAGGGTAAAAAGATAAGAGTTTGCATTGGGTTCAAGTTAAGTTCTCAAGAGGGAAAGGAGGTCTTATCAAATCCGGAAAACCTTAGTTCAAAACAGACAATTCCAATCCTATCACAACAATTAAAACTTAAGAAGAGTCCAATATATCTTTTGAAAATAACCCTATAAAATTCGAACACCTCGTATCCTTAGATGGGTCCTTTTAAGAAAATGCTAATAAACATAAGAGATAATAATCAAAATAACTTTAAGAAAAGGTAGGGTCCATACAAGATATAATCTATGGCTAATATTAATTTAAAATAAAATTGAAAAAATCGGGTCCTTACACTTATAAAGCTGGCTCCAACTGGGACATCGCGACCCCACATCTCATGTGTAATCTGGGACTCACAGTTAATTACAAATAACTCCACTATATAAATGCTATTGCACTCAAGTCTTAAGGAATAAATTATAAAGAAGACCCTAAACTTCCCTATTACCACAAGTAGGCCCCTCTATCCTTATCCATAGATCAATTGGTCCTGTCCACCAAACTTGGATTCATATTTTATTATCCTTGAGACCCAATTAATTCTAGTGATCATCAGTACCATCCAATTAACTCTTAATTGAGATGGGTGCGCACTTACTAATGATAAATTTATTAATTGGAACAAGGGGATAATATAGATAGATTCCATCTTGACCATTGAATGTTCCCACAGTCCTACTACCATGTACCCAAGACACCAAGGTGTTGACTTACAGTTGGCCTTACTCATTGGTGACTCAAAGCAAATGAATAGACAGAAACTTGAGTTCATCAATGTTTCAGGATTGAGAGCCTATTGTTAGGGAATTATGAGAGCAGACCTTAATAATAGAGACAATATTCCATAAGGTACTTCTCATGGTCCTTCAATACATCCAATATACCAGCATAGTGATCCAGAATCTTACATTCTGATGACTGAGACAAATCACACTATCTCATAGTGATCAAAGTGCTGCAACCTTATCAGATGGGATACCCAATCTCATCACTGGTTATGAAGATATTTAAGTATAAGATTTGTGACATATATCTCTCGTTTGTGGATCTCATCCATACACATATATCACATCTAATATACTAGTGGGACCCGGTTCATCTCATGAACCATTATTTCATATGTATTGGATATGTGCATTAAGTAATAAAACACCATTTATCTCATGAAAGGAAAGCATGATTTTATTGATAAATAAAGAAATAAATCAATTTATTACATCATCTGATGGATTGAGATTATACAATCTAACATCCCGAGTCTCCTTGGACATCTTCAACAAATCAAGAATGTGCAATCATGCAGGTATGCGATTAAGGTGCTCAACAAGATCATACTTAAATAGCACTATTGGCCTTTCATTAACACTTGTATTTATAGGGTTTACATTGCCCCGTAGGGATTACAAGTGAAGGAGAGGAAGAAAGAGAAATAGAAGGAGTCGATGCGGAAGGCTTGTCATACTTGACTTTGTAACTTCTTCCAGACCTAAGGCCATTTGTAGTGCTTCTTAGTATAGCCAAAACCTCTTCTTGCTGAGAAAAAAAGGTGACTTACTAAGGGGGGAGCTATAAAATTTTTTTAAAAACTTTTTGAAAGAAAATAATCTTGTTCTTCTTATTTTTCTTTGGTTGCCAAACATATAATATTTCTTTTCGTAGAAAATGAAAGATTATATCTATAAAATATTCTTTCTTATGTTTTTTTGTGCTCTAAATAGGCCCTAAGGATTCGATAAGAAATGATTGAGAATTATCCCAAACTGAAAAAATCCTATTAACTATATTTCTAACATGCCATAGGACCGTGAATCAAAGAAAGGCAACTTTCAATACCAATGAATTGACAGTGAATCAAAGAAAGGCAACTTTCAATACCAATGAATCATGTGTAATTGATAGGTTCTCTCTAGCTATGTTAACGTTTTGGGATGCGAAAATTTAAAGCCGATATATTATTATTTTGATAGTTTATAAAAGTCTAAATCGGTTATTATTTAAAAACTTACCAAACATCAGCTTTGGTGACACATTTTGAGGGTTCATTGTTACTGTTTTTGTATTTTATGAGCTTTAAATAAAGAATGCGATAGATCACACCATGGAAAAAAAGGCATTGTAGGGGCTAGAACATGCTTCTCTGAATTTCTCAATCCATTTCTTGTTTTCAAGTAAAAAGGCTTGACTCATCAAAGACATCATCTTATATATTCTCTATATGTAATAGTAATAGACATAATATATTATTTTTTAGATTGATCGAACGAAGCAATATGATCCTTTTTTTTTTTGGCATGTCAGAGGGTTTCCAATCCTTTGGGCTGGACTAATCCCTTCGGGCCCAGGGGGAAGCCAGGTAAACTCCCCCCCTCTATGGATTATACAATTATTATCATGAAAATTGACATATTCCCTTTGTTCTCTATGCATGAGAGTTATATTGCCTGAAACTGATTAATTGTATTTGAATATTTGGATTATGGTTGTAGTAATCAACTAATGAATACATTTATATTTGTTGTTGAGTTTCTGCCAAGATGGTATTTCTAGCTACTTCTTTGTTTCATAACATGTGCATCTCAATTACCTATACTTTTAGTATCAAGTTTATAAAAACCCATTAAGCCTATGCATATTCTTTCTATACTCTTTTATCATTCTAAAATTGCAATTTGGACTCACATGATAAATTACGAAAAAAAGAGTTTAACCGTTGAGCAAATTTGTGCCCCAGAGTTTATAAATAGAGCAACCCAGCTAGCTTGAGAGAGTTCTGCATCAACTCCTTTAGTTTTTTTTTTTTTTTTGAATCTAAGAATTATATGTTGTTAATGGTTGTTTTGTGTTTGAATCCAAGCAAGAATTATAGGTTGTTAATGGTTGTTGTACTAGAAGTTGTGGCTAGTTAATAATTATTTTTTAGCAACCATATGTACGATGAAAAGTTGAATAAAGTAGCTTTTAATAATTTAAACTTCTTGGAGTTTCTTTTTGTCCTTTTCGATTTTCGGTTGTGTCATGGATTAGTGTGAGATTCAGCTCAGCAATTTGAGAGGTGAATTATTCCTGCACTTCAAAATGTCCACTCTTAAAAGAAAACATGGGCATGCCAATAATAAATTGTGAACGACATATGAAAGAAGAGTCTGAAAGAGATATTCTGTTTCATCTAATCCACATTTGTCAACTACGTAAAATCTTGTGTCAGGTACAACTAATGCATCCTCTCAATTGCTTTCTTGGAATGATAAAAATCAAGAAAGAGATTTTACACAATTGGCGAATGTGGATTGGACGAAACATTATATCTCTGTTTTTATGAAAGAGGGGCAGGGGTGGTGCTACATTGATCACAATGGGGTTGGTTAATTGATCCCATTGAAATCTGAAAAAAATATTAAATTTTTTTTTTGTCATGAATTGAACTTATGGGAAGCTTTTGACCCCACTCAAAACCCAAGTTAATGGGCCATCTGTCTACCAATATATATATATATATATATATATAAATTAATGGGCCATTACAGAGGAAGAAACAAGATATTGTGAATGCCATGAAACTAGTTAAAGAGTCTAAGCTACGATTGTAGAAAATAAGAGATGATGAATGGTAATCTCTATTGACTAAAGTGTTTTTATTTTGCAACAAACATGGTGTTTCCATCCCAAACATGGATAATATATTTATAGTTTCTAGGAGGCCACGACGCAAAGCGCCAAAGCCCCAGAAATTACAAATTTACACCACTACCATGTTAAACTATTCTATACAGTCATCGATATGCAACTTCAAGAGCTCAACAACCGTTTTACAGAGGTTAATACTGAGTTGCTTCGTTGTGTGGCTTGCTTAAATCCCACGAACTCATTTTCTGCTTTGACAAAGAAAGGCTGGTCCGTCTTGCTCAATTTTATGCCTCTGATTTTTCTGCAATAGATCCCGTGGCACTTAACCATCAAGTTCAAAACTTCATTGCTGATATGCGGTCTAGCAATGAGTTTTTAGAACTTCAAGGAATTGGTGACATTGCTAGAAAATTAGTGGAGACAAAAAAGGATATTGTATACCAATTGGTTTATTTGCTTTTAAAATTGGCATTGATTTTACTAGTAGTGACGGCAACAGTAGAAAGAGATTTTTGTAATGAAGTATGTAAAGAACAAGTTGCGTAACTGAATGGGAGATCAATGGATGAATGACTGTTGGGTCACATATATTGAAAATGATATGTTTGCTAGTGTTGATAATGATTATGCAACGATTTCAACACATGAAAACTCATCGAGGGCAGCTATAGGAATTTATGTATTTGGGTTTTCTTTTTGGATTAAGAACTATTAGTAACAATGAATTAAAATTTCTATTTACTTTTGTTTGAGAATTCAATGTTGTCTTCGTTAGATTATCAGAAATAGATTATTTGATAATTTTATATCATGTTTGTCAAATTATCGAAAGTAGATAACAGATGTTGATAAAGGGGAAAACAAATTTATTCCATTTGCGAAAGATAAGTCTTTTATTGACCCCACTAACTCGAATTCCTAGAGCCGCCACTGAACATGGGATCTAGACTCATAAAAGAAACCTATTTCTTTTAATTATATACCAAAGACAAGGCAAGCAAAATATCAAGTAGGGAAATCGAGATAAGTTTTACTTCAATCAATTGTATAATTGATGAAATAGATTGTTACTTGTTAAACACTATTTTATGTGCAATTCATCCCAAATATTCAAAGAAAAACTATCCCAAATATTCAAAGAAAAACTATCTTTTAATGTTCGTTCAAAGTGTAGGAAATCGTGTGGCCCACATGCCATGGGTCTCGGTTAGATAAACCCAATGATAGAGTAATTAAGGATTAGCTGATCCCCCGCTTAGGAAACTTCTAGAAGGATCGAGAGACGGGGATTTCTTCGCAGAGCTGATCCCCCGCTTAGGAAACTTCTAGAAGGATCGAGAGACGGGGATTTCTTCGCAGAGAAGGATTTAGGAAGCATAACTTACCAAGTTGTCTATATAAGGGAGATGGGAGCCCTAAATTGTTCAGTACACTACGATTCAGAAGGTAGAGATCTGTGGAGACTTTTAGCCGCCAGGAACGCATATAGATCTTCTATCGTATGCCGGAGTCTTCCGTATCCCGATCCATCACAAGGTATGTTTAATAATACTCAAATTTTCAAATCCAATTTGTAGTAAAAAAAATCCATAGATTTATAAGATTTCAATGTTGAGAAAAGGAAGTTATGCTGAAAAAATGATTTGATTGCTTTCTAAAAAAGAAGATATGATTGCTAGATCTAGTTTACTCCTTTAGTGTTTATTGCAGAGACTTCAAACCAAAGAATCATGGTAAGAAATTTAACTAGAAGAGAACCCTACTTTCGATTTTCATAACCATTTTTCCGACTTTGAGTAACATGAATGAAGGAAAGAATACAAATGTTTTCAAATTAAAGCTTTGCAGAAAAAGGTAAGAATAAAAGACATTTTTCAATTGCAGATTTGTCATGAGCAGTTGCATAATGTAAAGCCTCCATTTCTCAAATAAGGGATCACATCAAAAGTACACACATTCTAAACTCTCTCATTTTTTTTTAAGTAAAAAAGCAACCTCCTTTCTCTGCTGAAAGACAAAAAACCACTTCTTACACAGAAAGTAAAAAAGATTCTCTACCAATCCACTAAAAATAAAATATCATTATAACCCCCTTATATTTTATTCTCTCTTGATTTGATGCTTTACATTACTTTTACTTTAATAGTAAATTGCCAAACCGGCCATAAGATAACATGGAAGAGCGGTTGAGTTGGATAGATAAAAAATGGGGAGTCTCACGGGAACAAGCAAGATTTGGAAGAGTAACTTATGGTGAAGTTATAACTGATGGTCAAAATTAAATCCAAAACCCTTCACTTTAAAATATTATAGTTAAATCAAGAGAATAAGAAATGAATACCCAATCATCACCCTAGTAATTTAAATTTTAGAAAAGTCATGTTCCATCTATATTGCTACCTTACATCCTTCACCCTTCACTGATACCATTGACACCTCATCTCTTTTATAATCCTTTGGTGGAAGTTAGCTGGTTATAAATTCTTATGTATTCAATTCATATGTAATCTAATCATGGTTTAGATTCTTGGCTGATACCGGTACGATAATTTGATTCGTATCAATCTCGGTATTGTCATGTCAAAAAATTTCCAAAATATCAGATATTATCGGACGATATCTCAAATTATCAATCCTAACCGATATATCAACTAATGTTTTGAAAATATCAATCAAAATACGAGTCGACTAGATTGAAAGCTTTTAAATATTTTTTTTTTCACTTCTCATATTCTACTTCTTTTTTCCTATTTCCAAATACATCAAATGCTGCCCTTTTTCTTCCCGAACACCTATTTCACTTCCAAGTCATAAAGAATATCCATTTTTCCGATTTAATCCTAAAAAATCAAATACAAATCTATTGAGGTTAGCATTTTATATATTTTTTATAATTATTTAATAAAATTATTTAGATATTGCTTAGAAATGACGATTGCATGCTCTTTTGTTGTAGGTACATTTCATTATCTTAAATCTACACATTTTGAGGCTAGGTATACTATTTGAGGTTTTAAAGATTTTAGAGTTTTTGTTGAAATCTTGTACATCTTTCTAAAATAGTTACTTAGATTTGTCATCATTTTAAGTAAACCATGAATAATAAAATTGTTTATTATTATAATAAAATATGCTATCTTGATATTCTTGAAATCACAACTTATTTGATAATTGAGTGATGAGTACAAGCTTCATTTTCTTAAATTTCGTACTAATAGATAGCTCATAAATCATAATTATGGTTGCATTTTATAAAATGTTGTGATATTCTAACTTAGTTTGGTATATACATCTAAATCAATCATATTATAAACATGATTTATACAATTTCAGATAAGACAACAATATGGGTTGTCATGACTTGGGAGGCCGAAATTTGATTTACATTTTTTATTGATGGAAAAATGATTACTTTCTAGTATTTTTATAAAATATTGAATTTCTCTAATTTTTTTTATTTTTTGGACTAAAAAAATTCACGTCATGACAACTGTCACAAACTACAAACCACGACCAATACCGATATCATATCAGCTTTTGGGGTCGGCCGATACCGCAACCGATACACGATTTTGAACCGTGACTCTAATGCAAAGAAACATGCCGTTAGCACTAATGCCCGTGGTAGCAATGGTAAAGGGTTTAGATTGATTATAAGATGGGTGTGAGCTCCATGTATTAGTTCCATTCGATTGTCCCTTGAAATTCCTTTGTATAATTGTTGTGCTTTTAGAACTTATGTGGACATGAAGAAGATTCCATGAATTTACATTCCTACCCCTCTTATAGGAAATGAAAAACATCTTGTTCAAGAAAATAAGTCACTTTTTTCTTTAACTATTCAGCCCAAAAAGAGTCTCACAAAAAACTAAAAGATAGTGAGTTGCACAGAAAATCAAAACAAGTTTTTAGTATCTATTTGCACACATATTGCACTCTAATATCACTTTCAGCGGAGTTTCAATTGGGCACAACCTTAGGCTCACCTAGGATTGTCAATGGGATGAGTCGGGCATGGGCTTGGACTGTCCAATCCTGTTCCGAATATTGGATGGGCCTGTCGAGAGTTGTCCAATCTTGGCCCTAAATCTAATGGGGGCCTATGTCAAATCCCGTCCCATGCATGCTTGGGATGGGCCAAGGCTTACCATAATCTTAAATATAAGCTAAACATTCTCTAATTACTCCTATACTGTAGTTGAACGCGCGCCGAGTGTGAATCGGACTTTAAACCACCCTCTTTGTTTCGGGCTTGGGACCGACAATGCAATGCAACAAGCAAAATGGCATAGTTATTATTATTTTTATTATTTTGCTGGTGACAGAGTATAATATAAGAAAATCAACAGAAATTAACAGAAATCAGCTAAGTATCCGATGTGGGTCAAGTAACTGAATGGTCCTAAATTTCTCTTGCTTGTTTAAGGAGAAATATACAATTTATCTTTAGCTTATCCTTTTGTATCTATAGAATGGTCCTAAATTTTAGTTTAAATGCATATTTTACACATCTAAATTCAAAGGTGTGTAACTATGGTAAGAGATGGCACCATGTGATTGTTTCTATTGTCTAAGATCTGATGAATGACTTGATATTTGCTATTTTGAAGAATGATCAGATGATCTCTGGGTACCCGTGTTATAGACCTTATCACCTTAAGCGTGCTTCGGGATTGGACAAGTGGGACCCGTTGTTGATTGCTTGCAGGTAACTTGATTTGGATGATAAATCATCCTTTGTTTGGAATGAGGTTTACATCCTTCTTGGATTGATGACCTTGATCATCCAATAATGATAATTTTTGGGCCACAAGTAATACATGGTGGCTCTCTACTATTTATATATACTCTGCGGATCGGGCGTTGTAAGCAAATTTCTCTCATTGTATGGTGTGGGCTCAAATATAATTTTTGTTTTTGGCTAACCAAGGGTTTCCAACTCTTTGAGCTGAACTAATCCTACCGGACCAGAGAGAAGCCGGATAAAACCCCTGTGGCCCCTAAGTGGTAGCAGAATTAAACTCAACCTTTGGTTCCTGAAGATGTGGAACTGAGGTCGATAACAAGACTTCTAGTTCCGGGAGAGGGAGAAACAGTGGTCCCCACCACTGGGCCAATCCCTTTTGGGGTTATGGTGTGGCCCAGATGATGATGAACTATTTGGATCTTGTGAACATGGCCAGGACTGGCATTCAAATCAATCCAATGTTGCCAAGCCATAATAAAAATAAGTGGAGAAAAAGCATCCCATCGCCCATACAACTTTTGGTCACTGTTAGCCAATCACTCCTTTTTCTCCATTAAATTTTGTGGATAAGATTCTCCGAAACGGATGTCTCAAAACTCAACTTCGAAATTCATGCAATGGAAGAACTTCGAAACGGTCTTTCGCCTCTGTACCAAACACCCATACCAGTACAGGTGCAATGTCCTCTTCTTTTCCAATGGAAATGCCATTTTCTTGTAGTTTCTCTGATTGTTTTGATACAGGGACCCAGATGTAATTTTGATCCCTTTCTCGCTGTTGTTGGTTATTTTAAACTTCAGCTTTCTTGTTTGGTTTCTGTTTTCACTATTGTTGGACTTGTAGTTCTGTGGAAGTTCTTGGTTTTTGTTGTTTCTTCTTCTTTCCTCTTGTAGTTGTTTCTTTTACAAATGTCCTCTTTTTTCTTTTTTTTCCAAAGAAAATGTTACTTTCTTGTACCTTCTCTGATTATTATGTTACAGAGACAAATACCCAGATGAGGTTTTGATCAGTATCTTGTGGTTGTTGGGTTACTTCATGCTTTAGCTTTAGTAGTTCTTGTTTCTCATTTTTCTTGTTTGGTTTCTTTTTTCACTATTGTTGGAATTCTTACTGCTAGGCTTCTTTAGATTCTAGTTTTCTGGAAGATATTTCTGGTAGTTTTAGTTATTTCTCCTTCTTTCTTTGTTACAGTGGAGAAAATTAGTTTGTTTAACTAGTTTCTCTCGATTTTTTTTTGTTTTGATGTTATAGTTTTCATTCTCAGCTGGATATCAATTGTCACGTTAGCATTCTCCTTCCTTCTTGCTAGAAAAGGAAGAAAACACTAATTTATGTCAAGAATCAAGATTCTTTGTTTTTCTTCCTATTATTAAGGTGCTGAAGCTGATGATTCATTGCAGAACAGGGAATTTGATTAGTATCTGGGTTTATTAAGTATTTGAACTTTATTTTAATTTTGATTTCCTGGTAGATGTTGCTGGCACTTTCAGTCTAGTAGAAAATAAGAAAAATTCTTTTTTCAATCAAATCGTTCGAGTTAAAATGTGTTGCACAAACAAAATGAGGAGAAAATAAACACTTATAGTTTTAGTAAATTTCTAACACTCCCTTGGCTATGTAATTTATTTATTTTAAAGATTTTTTTGCCTGTTGACGAAGTTTAGGGGTTTGGCTTTTTATGTCACGCAAGACTTAATTTCTAAAGAAGTCTTCATTTGCCTCATTGGTGTGCTTGGTGTGATGTAATATTAATTGAATTTACTACCAAAATGTCTGCTTTTGTCCCTTCATATTTTCTTCTCTCCTCGTTAATGATTCTTTCTGCTATACTGAAAGGAGTTTGCCTACATCTCTTTAAAGCTTTGGGGCGTTTGGAATCAAATTGCCTTTAATTGAGTTTCTAGCTGATATGTTGGATTTAGGTTGTTTTTCTTGGACTCTGTTGTCTTCTGTTTTTGTACTCATGATAAACAAATGGGAGAATTAGTTTATCCATGAATAATTCTGTCTCTATATTATTTTATGCAAGTTACCATGATGCATTTCCTTCTTTTATGTTACCATCTTGCTTGTATTTTTTTTCAAAGTTTAAATCAATGAGGATTTAGTTAACGTCGTCAAGCATAGGAGTTCCACTTTGCCTTTAAACTAGTCATGATACATCTCACCCACAGCTTTCACAACTTTTTTCTGGGTTTCTTTACCACTTCTATTTATATGATTCTCTGACTTCGAATTTATAAATTTTGGGTTTGTACTTCACTGGTCTAGACTGTTGATGTGATGGCCCACTCTAGATACTTCTGTTCTCATTTTTACTCCATGCATCAGTTTCTAGTCCATGCATCATAAGTATTCCACTTTTAAATATTGCAGGAATCTAATGTCTGGCCTTCTTTTTTATCTTGAATGTTGGCCACTAGTACAGTGCATTTTTATTCATCTACTTGTAGGCTGTTGATTATAAGGTCTTAATTTCATATTCACATGGTCTGTCCAATGATGCGGCCCCTAAATGTTCATATCGTATGTGGGACTGGATGCTATATTATTTGTCCTTAGATTGAGGATGGTGAAATTTATTTTTCTGTAAACTCTGTCAGTTTCAAAGCAAGAAGGAACTGTACTATCTCTTGCTGTGATAAATTTGAAACTTTTGGAGGAAGCAGTACTGTTCATATATCCATTCTGCAATCTTCCTGATTATTTTTTATGTATTTTTCTTAGGGATTCTTTCGAAGGAAGGTGCACGACTCAATCCATCAAAAGAACACAGTATGCAATAAAGAACTGAAGTTTTGTGAATTTGACTCATTTTTGCCTACCAAAGGGTCATAGATTCAAGAGCCACTGGGGGTGTAGTGGGTTTAACAGGAACTAGCTACTAGAAAAACAGGCCGAGCAGAACATATGGCAAACTCTGATAAAGCAATGCCTGAATTCAGTTCTCTGAATAAGGACCCAAACTATGCAAGTATATCCAATAAAGAAAAGGATGAAGCATCACCAGGCAAGGTATCTTTGTTTTATATTTCTTGGTTGTTTATTTGGTTGAATATATTTTTCATTATGTAGTTGTCGTTTAAAAACGAGGATTTACTAGATCGTACATGTCTGCAAGTGTAAAGCCAGCATACAAGCTTAGTCCCATACAAGCAGGGAACCTAGTTTTGATGATCCAGGCTATTGATCCCAGATAGAAAGATCCTCGCGCTTTTTCTCTTTGGCCTTGTCTTTCCATTGAATCTGGGAGTTGCTGTGTTATGTTATCTTTCTGTAAGATGCCATTAATAGGGTTATGATTTTCAAATTTGGGAATTTCAACTAGGCTCCCATTCATATCAGTAGTTATCTCTGAGATCATGTGTCTCACACCTATGGATAGGGGCATCTAAGAAAAACTATAAATTGAAGAGTATAAATAGAGGTGCAGCTCAGGAGGGTTAGGTAGAAAGGCCAACCTGAAACATGACTTAGCCAACTCTCAAGGCGAACCGCTAGTTTGTTTAATATTTTTAAGATGTATCCAAACCCTAATGAACAAAATCTGTTTCCAGATTTTTCAGTCCCAAGTTTGAACTAGACCAAAGAATGGTCAACCCGACTTTTGGGTTTTGGTCAGGTTGGGCCCAGCCCTAATTGGTCTGTGAGCAACATGGCTTAAGCTCATCATGTTAAAAGTCTTGATCAATTCAGAATTTGATTCTGTAAACTTGATTTGACTCTGAACTCCGACTTTTCTAAATAAATTGGTAAGTTTCTTATTGACTCAGCTTAGTTGAGCTCAGTATCAAGTCTATATTTTGAAGATTACTGATTGCCAGATATTCAGAAAGGGCAAATGAAGGAAATTTGCACATTTACTGCACAAAGAATGATGGACCTAGTCACAATGATACATGTAATTCTGTTTAGAGATTCCTTGATTGATTTGGAGCATGGTTGAATAGACTTGATCAGTTGAATTGTGATAGCTCCATATACTTACTCCAAACTATTGATTTATAGGAAATTTGCACATTTACTGCACAAAGTATGATTGACCTAGTCGCAATGGTAGATGTAATTCTGTTTAGAGATTCCCTGATCGACTCGGAGCATGGTTGAATAGAAACTGATTTGTGATAGCTCCATATACTTACTCCAAACTATTGATTTATATGAAACTGACGCCCATCCAAGCCAATTATCTGAAACTGAGGCCCATAAGATAATTGCTTGGATGATATTTCAATCAAGTAGTTTTTCCTTTGACTATGTGAATTGAATTTAAAAGGCAAAATTATCAAGATATTTTCTTGTAAAAATGAAAGTATCATGATTTTTCTCCATTTTCTGTTTTCTTATTTTTATCCCCTTATTATTGTAATTTATTTTCAATCAAAATAATATCTTGAAGCTTTTTCTCTCATTTAAAAAATTAATTTTTATGTGAGATCATTTTTTGGGTAAATCATTTTAAATGGTGATGGTTGGTGTTGGCTATTTACTGAGAATGTAATCACAAGCCTTTTCAAGATGAGTTGATAATGGAAAGTGATTCATCAGATGCGATCACATGGTTTGTCAGTAACATAGAGAGCCATGGAAATTCCAATTCTTACCTAAATGAAATGATATCTTTGACATCTCACCTCATGGTGGAACTTCAGCATGTTCTTTGGTTGGCAAATGATGTGGTAGATGGTTTTGGCGAACGATAGGGCAAAACATTTGAATCTCTTGATTTTTCCTAGTATGATTTTTCTGTATTTCCTGTTGTGAGGCTTTGTTTTGGGTGTACTTATCCACACCCTTGCTTTTTGTTTCTCTTGTTGCTCCCTTTTCTGCTATGTACTGTTTTTGAATAAGATTTACTAGTTACTGATAAAAAATAAAAAAATAATCGAATCTGGGAGAAGTTCCCTTGCTAGGAATGAGACTTTAATAAATTATCTTCAATAGAAATTTGTTTCACGTTGCAGGCCCAAAATCTTCCGGGGAAGAACTTAAGTTGTCTACTTCCAAGTTCATCAGACTCCCAAACCCAAGCAAACTGTCTTGCCTGCTTATCCAAAAATGTGTGCCAAACAGTGCGTTCAAGAACCAAAGTCATGAAGATTTTGGTAGACAGGGGAAAAGCACATGAAGCTCAATCCTTGTTTGACACCTTACTAGAAGAAGGGCACAAGCCATCACTGATAACATATACTACTCTATTAGCTGCCTTGACCATCCAAAAACTCTTTGCGTCCATTCCATCTCTTCTTTCTCAGGTAGAAAATGATGGGATAAAGCCTGACGCAATATTCTTCAATGCCATCATCAATGCTTTTTCTGAGGCTGGAAATGTGGAGGAAGCAATGAAGACGTTCTGGAAGATGAAGGAGTATGGGTGTAAACCAACAACCAGCACTTTCAACACATTAATTAAAGGATTTGGAATTGCAGGTAGACCTGAAGAATCTCTCAAACTGCTGGACATGATGTCTCATGAAAAAAAAGTGAAACCCAATAAGTGGACTTACAATATCATTATCAGAGCCTGGTGTAAACAAAAGAATCTCACAAATGCATGGAATGTGATATATAAGATGGTGGCTTCGGGGGTGCAACCTGACGTTGTCTCCTACAACACGTTGGCAAGAGCGTATGCGGAGGGTGGAGAAACGTATAGAGCTGAAGAACTGATATTGGAGATGAAGAGTATGGGCCTTCAGCCCAATGAACGCACTTGTGGCATAATTGTCACTGGCTACTGTAAGGAGGGGATTATGACAGACGCCTTGAATTTTATCTACAGGATGAAGTATCTTCGCGTGCTTCCAAATTTGGTCATTTTCAATTCTCTGATAAAGGGGTTTTTGGATGTTGAGGACAGAGAAGCTGTTGACAAGGTAAGTTTAATACTTTTAACTGGTTTTTGAGATTATTTAGTACTTTCTAGAGAATAAAGTACGAGGATATATACATCCTCAGGCCTTGAGTTTGAGCAATTAAGCCCCATGGAGCATGAGTTAACTTCATTTTTTTGACAACACTCTGTCAGTGGCAGTTGGCCAAATATCTCCAAGAACATAAAATTTAGTGACCTAATTTGTTGCCTCTTCTGCTAGAATGTGAAAACTGCCGATATCAATTAAAAAGTTAAGATTGCATCATCAGGGACAACTGCAATGCCCATCAGGTCAAAGGGCTAGATTTCCATTCCATATATCCTATTCATAACCTTGTGCCAGTTATCATATAACTTCCCTGGTAAACCTGTGTTGCATATTATGGTGCAAAGGCCTTTTCATCAGACGATCAACTTTATCTTTGATCACAAAAAGCTGTTGAATAGGAACGCCTACCTTGGCTGCTCAAAGACTGTCACCTTGTTTGGATGATCATATGTCGATCTGTTGCCTAAAAATGAACTGATGGAAAACATTAACAGAACCATTTATTTTGTGGACTCTTAATGAATTGCTAGAATTTAATTATGGTAACAGATGGACTGATGGAGTTCATGGAAATATTATGTGGGCCCATTGTTTACAGTAGAGGTGTTATAGTGGTCTCATACTCTTTTACCATGTCAAAGGCATACTAAATTTTTCATGAAAGAGTGAAGAAAAGCAAATGTCATTCGAGGAGCATGGGTATTATTAACATGACATGATTAGTATGAAAAACCTTGAATTTGGATCTATCAATCATGTAAGACAGGAAAAAAAGAAAGCCTTAGCACCAGTGCAGTTGTTAGTCGAAATGGATAGTTCCACTCACAGTCCATATCTCAGTATGCCCAATGACCGTGTGGATTGTGGGCACATTTTTTTGGGACTTGGTAGCTGCATGGAATGTGACCCATTGATGGTGAATGCTGCCAGATGAATGGATAGGATAATCAAAACTGGGGCTAATCTTTACCTTCTCTGAACATTGCGATGTCTGTTTGAATATCTTTGTTTTTGCCTTTTGTTTAAGGGTTCTATTAATTGCCTCTCACTTGAGAGTTAAAAGCTTTTAAATATCTTTTAAATTATACGTTGTGTTTTTTCTCCCTCTTATAATGTTTCAATCCTGTTAAACTTTATGGACATTGAATCTGAGAATATGTCATTATGGAACAGGTTCTGAAACTGATGAAAGAGTATAGGGTTAATCCAGATGTGATAACATTCAGCACCATCATGAATGGATGGAGCGAGGCAGGACTCATGGATAGGTGCAGGCAGGTCTTCAATGACATGGTTGACGCTAGTATAGAACCTGACATCCATGCCTATAGCATTCTTGCTAAAGGCTATGTACGTGCACAGAAGCCTGAGAAAGCTGAAGAGCTTTTAACTACCATGGAAGAATCAGGCATACGCCCCAATGTTGTCATCTTCACTACTATAATCAGTGGCTGGTGCAGTGCAGCCAAAATGGAAAATGCAATGAAGGTGTATAAGATAATGTGCGAATCTGGCTCGTCTCCCAATTTGAAGACTTTTGAGACGTTGATATGGGGATATGGAGAAACCAGACAGCCCTGGAAAGCAGAAGAAATGCTTCAAATAATGGAAGCAATGGGAGTTCCACCCAAGAAAAATACTATCCAGCTTGTTGCAGAGGCCTGGCTTGCTGTTGGATTGGCAGATGAGGCAAGTAGAGCTTTGAGTACTCTAAATGATGAAGAAACATCCAGTGAGTCAGATACCAATACGGAGATACCGGTGGAGAGCTTACATGCTGCTTATCAAAAACAAAATACGAGCGCTTCCAATTCCAACCTATTCCAGATACAAGGCACAGCTAGCCATCAGAACAGGTTGGCAACCTTGACCAAGAGAAACATGATGGTGTTGAGGAACACTGGCCTGTCATCTGCGAGCTTGTCAGCTTCAACTAAATTGATGTCTCTCTCTCGTAGATGTAGGTTTGGGGTGAGATCTCCAATCATCTGCCGGAGGCTGTCACAGGTACACCTTGGGACATATGGTCAGATTGTAAATTCTTGTGGCCTGGTCTTTCTTAATTGAGGCAAGTGGGTGAAGAGCAACTGATACTGTGATGTGGGTGTATAGCTTCTAAGAATTTTTAGACCCCCGGTCAATTTGGATTTTTTTTAAACTTCTATTTCCGTTGTTTTGGCTTCGTATTCATTTGGAGAAGCTGCGGTGGTTTCTTTTATTACAAGCTGTTCATGAAGGGATATTACAGAGGTACTCTTTAAATAAAACTCATTTTACAAAATATTTCTGCTGCCTTGAATCCATTCCAATGTAAAGGGCATCTCCATCTCTATCTCAAGAGGTCAAACTTAAACATCTTTGCCATTGTAATGAAAATAGTGCAGATCACTTTTAGTTTATCATCTCCTTTGTTACAGTGCATGTACACAAGAACGCTTCACCAACTCCTTACATGAACTACTGTAATGCTTCATTGCTCTGACAATGTTAAAATCTCACTCAATTGAATAAAGAAAAGTATTCTTTCTTTCTCATCTACTCTTTGTGCAGAAAGCTTATACATTGATGTGATTATCTGGAAAGCAGGTTCTTAATTTCTTAATAAGCTATTTACCTATGGCATTTGAAAGTAAGATGAGTTTGGATGTGCCACTAAACAATTTGGTTTTAGAATTTGGTGGAAAAGATGGACCTTTTTTTTTTCCATGATTTGTAGTTGGACAGAAATAGAAGATGATATTATTGGCTATTGGTGCTGATGATGGCTTGGGATGGAAAAGTGTCACAACCCGGGCCTGAAGTCTGATAATCCCGGGCTGTGAGCCCATACTTACTCCCGTAAATCCCGAATTAACCGAAGTTAAAACGGAATCCACAAGGGATAACATTCTCAATTTACCTGTCAGTTACACAAATTTGCAGAAACATTTATGTTTGACAATATCAATTTACGATTTACATGTATACAAAATAATGTCCTTCATAATGTATCATTTCCATCAATGTTTGCCAATTACGGCATATCCAAAACACTACACAAAAGACAATTAGTTACATTTCAAAATGATCATACAAAATAAATTCTCAAAACATTTTCTCAAAATGTTCCAACTCCTTTTCACACTCGGATATCCATATCAAACGGTATCCCGTTTTTTCCATTCATTTAGTCCTCCTGGAGGAACCGGAGCGGTCTCCTCCGCTGCCGCTGGGGTCGCTGCTGGATCGGCAAGGGCAATCGGGCCCGTAATGCCATCAATAACACTAGTGAACACGACGGTTCAACAACGTATAAGCAGATCTTGTAATAGCATGTTAGTCCATAAACTAAACTCATTCAATCTATTAGTAACAGTTCCAATTCTAGACAAGTCTAGAAAATTCCTACAATAACAATATGTGAACATAAAAGTCAATCCTGTAGACATGTATAAGGTGGCCCCAACCATAGCATTCATTTTCATTTCTATGCCGTGAAGAGGATGGATAAAATAAAAGTACCACCAGAAAGCTACTTAAAAGGGAAACCACCTATTTACTCGGTGAAACAGTCTTGGACGTTTGCATCCTTTAATTCTGAACCTGGCCACACCTGGATAGCATCAAGAGGAAGACCTTCATTTGCTAGAGCAGCTCTGGCTCTGTTTGTCTCTGTGAACATGGCAAAAGACAGTGAGATGGAGCTCCTGAGATAATCATGTCTTGTTAATCAGGATACATCCATTTCCAAAGCTTCTTTTATGACATGAGGAGGTAAGAGTTTCCTTTATCGCATTAGGACGTTGAACTCTATCTCATCTCTTTGATTTTTGGCCATAGTAGAATCCATTTTTCCTTTTAGAAATTTTGAATTGGGAGAGAGGCCGGTCGGAGAAAATTCAAATGCGGACCGATTTCTAAGGGTGGTTTCTGGTTGTTGGGTGTTCTAGTGGGCTAAAGAAATGAAGCTCTGATTTTCCTGGGATGCTCATATGTTATTCTTTCCTTGTATAGCGTGGCAATGGAGAGAAAGTATAGAAGCAAAATCATGGTCTATGGCTACTTTATTGTGAAAATTAATGAGTGAGCATATAAGCGCACTTGACTTTAGAAAACTGCTGTCTCAAAATTATTATTATTATTATTATTTGATAACCTAGGGTATCTCCCACCCAACCCATGAGCCCGAGGGACACTCAATTCTGGACAGCTGAGAACTAATCCCTAGGGCACATGCAAACCCTCCTATCCACATGCACTGGGTAATACTATAAGAGGTGGCCAACGAAAGTAGGTGTCGAGCACAAGGCCTCTCGGCTTCATGAGGCGCAGAGTCCTTGGCCAACCGAGCTACCACTCATTGGTTCTATCTCAAAATTATTTTAGGACAAATGACTAACAATCAAGTGCGACTTACCAATAAAAAACAATCAAGTGCAACACTTTGATCAGTACTGATCCCTTTGATGAGAAGGGGAGGAAACTCTGTATACTATGAACGAGTACATACTTTCATGGATGCCACTTGGAAGAGTGCTCTAGTTTAACTCTTTTAAAAATGTGATCACAAAATGTATAAAGCCAGCAAGAGGTCGTGCAATGCACACATGATGCAGAGTATCAATACATAAAACAACAAAATTTATGCATCATATACACTTTGTAGATCATGCATACAATGTAAAGAACATGAACTTTTGTCAAAATTGTGCAAGAGATTTACTAAAAAAGTGAGTAAATGTACCGCAAATAGTGAGTTTAGATCATGAAAACTAAGCATGATGATTACTCAAACAACGAATGGAGTGCATGACATGAACTTCACAACAACCAATGACTTGACTGTGCCTAGACTATGAGGCCTTCAAAGTTCAAGGGACAGAGCCCAAATAGGGTACCCAAATAGGGTACTTACTTTGTAATGTAATATGACTATATGAGTCCGCTGCGCCACGATTTGTTTAGTAGATTGTCAAACAAAACTTGGGCAGTAGAAAATGTGTCACACATGGAACACATATAAGCATTAACATGAATTGATATAATGAGAAAGATGCATTAGTTCATACATATTGCTGCAATTTAAGAATATGCACATAAATGTAATGCACACAAATACATCATAGATTGACAAACATGCCCCACAAGTCCTACAAATTGAAATGGACTACCGGGTCAAAAACTTAGATACCTCCTCAAAAGGAGAAAAGAAGAGAACCGAGGGATCTTGTACTGAATGCCTTTCGGTTCAAAAACATAAAATGTAACCATTGCCTTCACTAAGGAAGACCTCCTACTTGGCGAGACAAGGCACAACCAACCCCTCCATTTTACAGGGTACATCAAGGAAATGCCAATACACAGAGTCCAGATCGACCCAGGTTCTGCACTCAACCTTATCTCCACTTTAGCTCTCGAAGAGTTGGGTATCCCACCCAGCAAGCTGAGCCACACATCTATATCTTTCTTTGGATACAATGGGAGTACTTAAAGACATATTGGCAAAATTAGGCTCAAATTGTAAATTGGTGACCTTATCTCTAAAGTCACTGTGTATGCAATAAAAACCCCTTCATACTACAATATCCTTCTCGGACGCCCTTGGATACACGAGAATGATATTGTCCCTTCAACTCTACATCAATGCATTAAGTACGTTGGTGACGATGGTATGATACATCGAGTGTTTGCGGACAGAAAACCCTTCAAAGGTAAAGAAATCCATTTTGCAGATTCCCAGACGTATGAAGGAAAAAAGAAGAAGATGAGGAAGAAATAACACCCTTTGTCGAAAATCTCCAAAAAGATAAAGGAAAGGCTCCTCAGCAATCACAAAAGAAAACAAACCCTCTGGCGAATTCGAAGATAGTGGCCAATCTCCCTCCATCATCTCCCTCAAACCTTCAAAGCCTTTGGCCATCACAACCAAAGCAAAGAAGACAAAGAAAAACTCTGGGGGCAAACTTATTGTCTCTTTCGTGTCTATCATTCAAGACACGTATTCAGATTCAGAGCTAGAAGACGACACAACTTCAAGCCAAGATGATAGTCAGCAAGTTTAGCATGCTCTACCCCCAATGGAGACATCTGCTGATGTAGAAGATCCTACGTCTGCTTCTTTCGTTGTTTCGGTAACTTCTGTAGAAGAAAAGTCAATTTTCTTCCACAGATTGGAAGCTTCTTCATCAAATTCCTCGCTTGAACCTTTCCAAACGAAGGTATGCCTCAACTATCCCTATATAGTCATGTGGCACAAGCTATTATGTAGAAAATGGGTTATGACGCTCAAAATCCAGTAAGTTTGGGAGAAGGCCATGGTATTCTCACGCCATTGGAACCCGCCCTCACCAAAAGTCAATCGGAGGATTGGAGACTCTACGGTCATGTAGAGAAGTCTTCACACGGGTTGGGGTACGATCCCGACACTTCTCTAAAATAGTTGACACAAAGACTGAAAGTCGATTCGCCAACCGAGTCTTGACATCTCATGTCCATGAAGACATCGATCTCCCTGGATCTCTTTTTGAAGAGTCACCCGTCAAGGATCTGGAAAGCTCTTCCAATTGGTACGTTTTCTTTGATGATGAAGAGGAAGTGTCCGATAGTACAGTCATATGGTATTCTGAACCAGAAGAACCATCGTCTCCAAAAGAAGTACTCTATTTCGACCCAGATTCAGCTGACGACTGGGACCATCTCATAGCAAGTCTTGAGAAGATTACCGATCAAGAAGACCCATAGACCAAAACAAAGCCGTAGTATGAAAATGTCCTTGAAACTCCAGAAGGTTTCGTTGAATTGGAAGCCTCCGGAAATATTGTGGAGGAACCACCTTCCAACCTTTTAACAGAAGATCTTATTCTAAAGATAGACTTGGGAACACCAGATAACTCACGTCCTGTATTCATAAGTTAAAAAATAAAGGTTGATGAGTTACCCGAGTATATTGCTTTTCTTTGTGAGTTTGTTGATTGTTTTGCATGGTCTTATGCCGAAATGCCTGGTTTAGACCCCAAAATAGCAGTCCATATGCTCAATCTACAGACAGACATCAAGCCTTTCAAACAAGGCCAATGAAGATTCCGTCCGGATGTGATGAAAAAATTAAATAAGGAGGTCAAAAACTAAAAAGCGTTGGCTTCATCTGTAAGGAACAGCATCCTGAGTAGTTGGCCAACATTGTCCTTGTGACAAAGAAAAATGGGTAGATCAAGGTCTGTATTGACTATAAAGACTTGAATGGTGGTTTCCCTAAAGATGAATTCCCGCTCCCCATACAGGAGGTGATGATTGACAATACCTGCGAATTCGAACGAATGACATTCATGGATGGCTTCTCTGGCTACAATAAGATAAAGATGGATCCCGAAGATGAAAAACAAAAATATATTTTGGACTCCATTTGGCGTGTATTGCTACACTGTCATGTCATTTGGTCTGAAATATACGTGTGCCACATATTAGAGGGCTATGATGAAGATATTCCAAGATATGCAACAAAGATGGTCGAATCTTATATTGATGACCTCGCTGTCAAAAGCAGAAGAAAAGAAGACCATCTGAAAGACGTTCAAGAAGTCTTCTTCCGACTTTGCAAGCACAAACTGCAAATGAATCCTCTGAAGTGCTTCTTCTGAGTCTCGTCGGGTAAGTTCCTCGGATTCCTAATTCAAAAAGCTGGAATAGAACTTGACCCCATCAAAGTTAAGGCTATTCTAGAAATGCCCTCTTCGAGAACCTTAAGAGAACTGAAAGAACTTTAGGGAAGATTGGCATAGATCAGACAGTTCATCTTCAATCTTTCAAGGAAATGGCATCCATTCTCTCGTTTAATGAAGAAAGGTGTGAACTTTGTTTGGGATGTTGAATGTGAAGTTGCATTTCAAGATATCAAGTCATATCTGACCAAACCTCTAGTGTTGGCTGCCCCTACCACTGGAAAACCATTTATCTTGTACACAAGAGCGTTCGACCATTCTTTGGGTGCTCTACTTGCACAAGAGAATGACAAGGGAAAATAAGTTGCTCTGTACTACCTCAGCCGCATGTTAGTAGGTACGGAGCATCGCTACTCTCCAGCCGAAAATGAATGCCTTACAGTGATGTTTGCCATGCAAAAGCTACGTCACTACCTTCTTTCCAACACTG
The DNA here is from genome assembly GCA_028538565.1 of Umbellularia californica. Classification (NCBI taxonomy): domain Eukaryota; kingdom Viridiplantae; phylum Streptophyta; class Magnoliopsida; order Laurales; family Lauraceae; genus Umbellularia; species Umbellularia californica. The sequence continues at coordinate 79,319,541 of JAPQWN010000002.1, forward strand.
TCTACTTGATTTCGAGGATTAACCTCTTAAAAGTCCTTGTCACAAAAGCAGGATCCCTCAATGCTTGACTGGCAAAATTGTCCATCCTCCTATCACAATTTGATATCAGATATGTACCATAAAAAGCAATCAAAGGCTAAGTTCTAGTAGACTTTCTTGCTGAGCATCCATTGCCTAAAGATTCTCCACTCAGAGATGATCTCCCAGATGAGCTTATATACAACGTGGAGACTTCCTCACCAAGTGCTTCCTGGGACATGTTCTTTGACGGTACAACTAGGACAAATGAAAAAGGAAAGCTGATCTCAGGAGTTGGCATCCTCTTTGTTAGCCCCGACAAATACATGATTCCACATGCTTTCCCGCTACTGGAACCATGCTCAAACAATGCAGCTGAATATCAAGCTCTGATTGTAGGATTGGAATTCGCCCTCGAATTCGACATTACCATGGTGGAAGCCTTTACGGGCTCTCAACTGATCGACAACCAGATGAATCAGAAATATGAAGTCAAGAAGCCTGACCTATTGCCTTATTACAACAAGGCATAATCGCTTCGGCAAAAGTTTGACATTTGTTACATCACCCACATCCTTAGAGTTGAAATATCCGTGCAAATGCTCTGGCCAGACTTGCCGTATCTATGGCGATCTAGGAAGGGAAAAACATGCAAATTATAGTATGTGAAAGAAAGATACCCCTTCCTCTTAACACACACCAAGCAGTTGTTGAATGCCACCAATTAGTTGGAAGTTGGATCTCTATCCTCAGACTTTCAATCGGCGACTGGAGGGATCCGTTTATCGATTACACCATGTTTAGAATCCTACCTGAAGATCCAAAAGAATGGAAAAGCGTTTAAAGACGAGCCCCAAACTTTCATTTGGATATTCTTTCAAAATTCTTTTACAGAAAATCCTTTAATGGAGTACTTCTGCGCTGTTTGTCACAATAAGAGGCCGAAGAAACACTCAAAGAAGTTCATGCTAGTCTTTGTGGAGCCCATCAGGCCAGTCCTAAGCTTTACGATTAGATAAAAAGGTTATGTTATTTTTGGCTTACCATGGTAGCTGACGCTATGTGATTTGCTAAGTGCTACCAACAATGCCAAGTTCATAGAGACTATATTCATATGCCTCCAGAATGGCTACACCCTACAGTGATCTCATGGCCTTTTGAAGCCTGGGGTATGGATATTATAGGTCATATTTCTCCCCTACCAAGGAAAGGTCATCGCTTTATCTTCGCCGCTACGGATTATTTCTCCAAGTGGTCAGAAGCATTTGCGCTCGGTGAAAGGAAGACCTCATCAGTCCTTCAGTTCTTGCGCACTCACATTATTTGTCATTTCAGCATACCTAAAAGATTCGTCCATAACATCGGACCATAATTCCGGGATCACCGCTTATACAGGTTTTGCGACAAATACAAAACCCAAAACTGTCATTCGTCACCGTATAATCCGACAACCAACAAATTAGCAAAAGCCTTCAATAAGACACTCTACAAAATCCTCAAGAAAATGGTCTCTAGTCACAAAAGAGACTGGAGCAACAAACTGTCTGAAGCTTTGTGGGCCTATCGAACCACCGTTCGAGGACAACCCATAGTACACCATTCTCTTTGGTCTATGGATGCGAAGTTGTCGTGCCCTTAGAAGTACAAATTCCTTCCTAAGGGTATCTTTGCAACATAACATGACTCAAGAAAGCAATGTGAAGTTGAGACTCCAAGAGCTGGACAATCTCGACGAGAGACGGCTCGAAGCTCAACAAAGCATTGAACTTTACCAGGCACACATGGCAGGATCTTTTGACAAGAAGGTCAGACAACGCGCTTACAAAAAGAGTGACTTAGTTTTTGCAGTAAAAAGGCCGATGGTTTTTATCCACAAGTCCAAAGGCAAATTTAAGCCAAAATGGGAGGGACCCAACGTCATCGACAAGGTCTTCTCCAACAGTGCATTTGCTCTCCTAAACATGGAAGGTGATAGATGTATGCTGCCCATCAAAGGTAAGTTCTTGAAGCGGTACTACCCTTAAAGACTTAGCAATGCCTGCAAGGCGAAAGCCTATTCCCAGATACTTGCTCGTCAAACCCACTCCTTTTGGAATTTTCATCCTTATGTTGAAATTTCTAAAAAATCAAAACAATGTTTACTTTCATCGTTTCATTGTTAAAAAAAAGAAAATCGAGTTTAGGAGCCTTTTCCAAACTTGACCAAAATTTTCAACCCTTGAACCCAAAATTCATGGTTTGAAACAAAAAATCAGGATTCAGGGATTTCCTCCTTAGTTCGCCCTGCCTTTTACCACCAAAAATGGTTTTATGTCAAAATTTACAACGCTCATGTCTTTAAACAAAAAAAAAAAAGGGTTTCTAAAAAACCGCGGGGAAGAGATGCTTAGTCGATACTCGCAAAAATCAAAATCGGAAGGATGTGAACCACATTCGATACTTCCAAAATTGCAAGGAAGTGATATTTCGTCGATACTTGCAAAATTTCAAAAATCGTTGAAATGCAACATTTCAGTTGATATCCACAAACCCAAATACAAAAAAATAGAGGTAAAAAAAAAAAAAAAACCTCAAAATTTCAAAAATCATGGGGAAATGACATTTAATCAGTTTCTATAATATAAGCGAGGAAGCAACATTGCATCGATACTCGCAAATCAAATGAGCAAGGATACGACATTCCATCGATACTCGCAAACTGGATGAGCAAGGATGCGACATTCCATCAATACTTGCAAAACCATTTAATGGGGAAGCAACGTTTAGTTGATACTTGCACCCAAATTCGCGAGGAGGCCACATATCATCGATACTCGCAAACGAATGAGCAAGGAAGCGACATTTCATCGATACTTGCAAGACCATTCAGCAGGGAGGCGACTTTTAATTGATACTTGTATTTTTGAAAACTAAGACCCGACTCTCATGCCAAAAATCGGCTTTCATGCCACCAAATCGGCACTCATGCCAAAAATCGGCTTTCATGCCAAAAATCGGCTTTCATGCTACAAAATTGGCTGTCATGCAAAAAATTAGCTTTTATGCCACAAAACCTGACTTTCATGCCAACAAACCAAAACTTGGGTTTCACACCAAAAATCGGCTCTCATGCCACAAAAAATTGGCTCTGATGCCAAAAATCGGCTTTCATACAAAAAAACCTGACTTTCATGCCAAAAATCGGCTCTCATGCCACAAAACCTAGCTTTCACGCTAAAAATTGGCTTTCATGCCACTAAAAACAAACTTTGGCTTTCATGCAAAAAAACACAATTTTAGATCTCATGCCACCAAAAATAAATCGTGGCTTCCAGAAACAAAATTTTGGATCTCGTGCCACCAAAAACAAATCTTGGCTTTCACGCCAAGAACAAAATTTTGTCTCTCATACCATAAACCCAAATTTGGCTTTTATGCCATAAACAAAATCTGACTCCCATGCCAAAACAACCATTTGACAAAAGATTTTCACAAAATGACAAACTTTTGATCAAATTTTCAAACAAACATTCCCATTTAACTATTGCTTAAATTTGTTTTCATCACAAAAAGATTTAAGTGAAAGGAGGGAGTACAAAAAAATAGAGTGTTAAAAAAATGTTCACAAGTACTACAAAAAGAAGAGAGAAAAGAGTACCCAAAAAAATGTGGAAGAAGAGAGTTTGTTACAAAAGAAACTAGGAGCCCAGCCTAACATGGTCATCAACCAAAGATTCAACTCTTCATGCAAACTTTTAGCTTTAGCTATCAAAGCTTCCAAGGCACGCTCTTTCAGAAACTTCTCATAAGATGCGGTTGAATGTTGTAACCCGTCTTCAACACCAGGAAGCTTCTCCCAAGCATTTCTCCATTGCGCGTATTCTTGAGTCCTCTATTTGAGAACGCTATCGGCATCCGTAACCTGGCGAATAAAAGTCCTCTCTCTAGCACGAGCCTCTGCTAAAGCAACACACTTAGCTGCAACTTGCGCCTCTAATTGCTCAAGACGTTGCCTGGCTTCAATGACCTCCCTATTAAGGCGGTCAATGTCATACCTCAACTCAATGATGACCAACTCGGTGATATTCCTCCCCCGGATAAACTGCTTCCTATTCTGCTTGGTTTCATCCATTTCAGACTTGGCTTTATTAGCGGGGTCCAAAAACATCTCCTTGAAGAAATCACCATTCGGAAAAGCCTTGGTCTCAGACCACTTGTCGCCCAACACAATGATCCTGTCAACGATTGCCTTGGCACCTATGACGTCTAGACCAATCTTTTTGCTATCATCGAGAATCTCTTACATGCCGAATCCGGCATCCAAGTGACCAAAAAGGAGAGACTCGATCTAGGATCTCAAAACACGCACTAGCACCTTCTTCGCAAACTGAAGGAATGACCCATAGGAAGATTCACCCCGCTCCATCGATCGAATGTCAATGCTGTGCCCTGTTGAAAGAGTAATAAAAGTACTCTTTCCGATTGGAGCCACCAGGGAAGGAATCTCAGCACGAGGTCTCCCATCTGCCGTGTCAGAAATGGTTGCAAAACCCCAACCTTTGGATCAACCTCTTGCACCCCTTGCTCGGGTTTTGAATAAAGAGATGGAATCTCTCATGTTACTTCAAAACCTGCCAATGAAACACAAAAGGGTATGAATATGATCCTGTTAAAGAAGTCATTATCATCATAGTTATTATTACAAAGTACCTTCTTCGACGACTGGCGGAGTTCTTTCTGCCTCCATGAACTCATTCAAAGCACCGTCAAAAGTTGCATCCATGGATAGTTTAAAGTCGTCAGAATCCTATGGCAAGTCAGTCGACAAGAAAACAAGCAATATGTTAGCAGACAGACGCCACAGACAAAGGAAAGAAATAAAGAAAAAAAAAAGTCAAACTAGGAGAATATTCTGGAGTCACTCCAAAATCCCTCGGTTCTTGTTCAGATGTTGCAATCGGATTCGTTACCGCCACATCGGTCGGAACCTCGGGCATCGCCAAGTCATCATCCTGTGCTAAAAAAAGAGGGAGGAGAAAGCAAATAAAAAAAAATCTCCATAAAAGAAATGAAAAGATAAAGAAGAAGAATCACACCTTCACCGACGATCTTTTCTTCTCGACTTCTCTTTTCCGGAGGCTTGTCAGCATCCCTTGATACCTCCTCATTGATGGTGAGAAGGACTTCCAAATCAAGAGAGTCTTCGTGTCATCCCCTATCACGATGCTTGCCTCTCTTCCACTTGCCCTTATGGGTTGGTCTACTCGAAGAACCTACCCCACTATCAAAGTCAGGTCTCTCACTTGACCCCTCATTGGATGGTTTGCTCCTGCTAGTAGACTCCACGGAAGCTCGCCTATGTGCAGCTTGCATCCAAGCATCGAGCTCGGCTTCCTCCTCCTCCAGCTGCTCTAAGGCTTCACCAGGTACTTCCCAGATAGCTTCAAATCCGATGACGCCTTGCTCACCGAGAAAGCCTAACTTATGCTTTTCTCCAGAAAAGGAAGGCAGAAACTTCCTCTCACCGAGCACCATCTGATTTCCCAATGCCTTTTCCAAAAGTCTGCTTAACATCAAGCTCCTTGGAAAGCCCCCGGTACGCCGAAAAACTCTCTACGAACCACTTCGTGAAGTTGGCAGTCGGAAAGTAGATAGCTCAAGATAAGAAATCATGGCGGTAGTGTCCTCCGCACTATAAAAAGCCCATGCATTTCTGCCATCCTGTAGACCTCCAAAGCGCTTCACCATGCTCGAAGGCGCTCCAACAACACCTTGAGAGAAGCCTAACTGCAGCACAAAGTGAGGTGGGACATATGGTTGGATGTCAACAAAAAGATGTTTGCAACACACCATTGTGCCGACACATATGTTAAAAAGCCACCCATTCTCTACGTTAGTCAAGGAGTAATGTCTTCCAGACCCTGCCCTGGTGGAGTTACGGGAGGCACCAAAATCAAAAACCTTCTTTCGCAACTCCGGAGAAAGCTTCTTTGAAAATTGCCCTATCTCAACGTCCCTGTACCATTGAATCCTTATGCGGGCAAACAAAATAGATTCGAAAATGGCTTTACCCCTAGCCAACCGAATCATGAAAGGATCGTCATTCTGTGCGGCACCCAGTTGGTGGAAGCCAGGACAGTGGTATACATACTACGAATAAAAGATGTGGGCTGAAAATACCATATTCGTAGGGAGCCCAAGCTGAACCAAGAAAGCAGCAGCCTGCAGTTCGGTACATAAATAGGAGTAAAGAGCAGGCAATAAAGCAAGCAGTTCTCCGAACGCCATCTGACAAGTTGGAAAAATACAATGCGGCCTGATGTGCTTTCCATCTCCACCAGCAAAGACAATCTCACCCAGCCAGTAAGTGATGTAAACAGTGAGATCTCTCCGCAGCGCGATGTCAGAACAAATGGCACCTGTGCTCGCGAAGAATTCCTTCAATTCTTTTCACATGACCAAAGTCTTCTTTGAACCCGAATTCTTAGCCCTAGCTTCTCGGGTCGTGCTATCAGAAGACTCTCTGCTGTTAAAGAAAGTAGGGAATGAAGAACTAAAACTCTTCCAACTGCTAGATCTGACTTTCGAGCCCTCATTCTCTTTCAAAAATCATAGAAGGCGACAAGCAAAAAGTCCAAAAGCCTAAACTCCTCAGACTGCTCATCAAAGACGCTGTCGATAGGCATAAACTCCTCGTAGAGTTTACGAAGGATAGGCAACCCAGTGATGGCACTCAGCTCCTTCAAAGAGAAGCCAATCTCACCATTCGTGACAAGAAAGGTGTTAGTTTGTGGAAGGAAAGACTCCATCATAGCCATGAAGGCCTCGCCACAAAAGATCCTGGTTTCCCTAAAAGTGCTAACTGCATTAAAGATCTGGGCTTCCTTCAGAATGGATCCACCAATCCATAGGATGTGATCAGTCCAGGACTCCCAATCTGAGTCAGCACTGAAACGGCCACGAAGTCGAAAAGGCTTCAACCAATTGCTGCCATCACCACTGAAAATACCAAGGCCCACTAGTCTGAAATCAACCGACAAATAATCAGAACCTTGTTAGCCACTGGCCAGCATCAATATGTCCATGCGGGTGGGCGATTTCTCCATATATCCGGAAGGGCCGCCAACGAAAATCCTCGTCTTGATTACCTTGGTCCTCTTCACCTAGCTTGGATGATCTTCCCTCTTAGGGCACGTGGGAGAAAGTTTCCTGATCGAGATAGTACGATCAAAAGTTGACCGGGTGGCAACAACCCTCTCCTCACCATCAATTGTGTAAAAGAACTGATAACATCTCCTCTGGTACATTAGGGACTGCATCACCAAAGAGAAAGGTAGGCTTGGGCACAAACGCTCTGATTGTCCATAATAAATGACGAGTGCTTACCATGATCTTGTAAAACTCCTCATCCTTCAGGGCGATCAATTGCTGCCACATCTCATCCTTGTTGAGGGAGTCATACTTTTCCAAGTTTTTCTCCACATACTGGACATTTTACCAAGCTTGCTGAACGGCCGTGTTGGAAGATCTAACAGATCAGCGGTGTGCGCCGGTAACGGGCCCCTTATCCTTGTTAGTTCTGGAGGAACCACTTGCAAAGGTTGGAAAAGAAAAAGATCAATCATCACAATGATGGAATTTCGCTAAAAAGATCTGGCGAAATTTTGGCATGATTCTGGGCCAATTCCAAAGAAAAGGGAAACACCCCGAAAGAAATAGAAAGCTTGAAGATGCGCTCAGCATTGCTGCGAGGTCCAAAACTTGCAAAGCTTCTCAAAATTTCTGCGAGATTGGGAAAGGGCTCAACATTGCTGCGAGCTCCAAACTCCAAAGATTTCCAGGTATGCACATCATATCATGTTCCCAATTCAATTTATAACAAAAATCATGCATAGAAAAGAAATTGTCATACATTAGATGATAGGAAACCCTTGATAAAAGTTTGACCAATTCCAACCCAACTTGGTTAAAACCAATCAAACTTTGTATAAGCCAAAACTCATGTTGGCTTGACTTAGAAACTCTAGCCTTTTATTTGGTGCATAAAAAAAAAAAGAAAAAAAATGCATGAACGTCTTGATTTGCATAAACCTCATTATCATGGTGTGCACAAAAAAAGAAGAAGAAAGAAATATCCCAAAAAAAAAGAAAAAAAAAAGAAAAGGAGGGAAAGAAAAAAAAAGAAAAAAAAAAGGAGAGATGGCCCATAGGCCATGGCCCATTGCCACGTGGTCGTATGGCTAGGTCCGTACGGACTTGTCCGTAAAGCCACAAAAAAAAAAAAAAAAAAAAAAGAGAAAAAAAGCGTTAAAAAAAGAAGAAAACACGTAAAAAAAAGAGAAGAAAAAAAAAACGTGAAGAACAAAAAAAAAAGAGAGAGAAAGAAAAGGAAAGAAAAGAAAAGAAAAAAAAAAAGAAAAGAAGAACTTTTTTACCATCCTACTTCTACAATGGAGTTTTCTTAGAAAAGAAGACTTACTTGAAGCCATTGATGGCAAAGAAGAAGAAAAGCTTGAAGGTCCTTGAAGAAGAGAGCTCTTGGTCTTGAACCACTTTTGAAGGTTTTTCGCAAAAGAAAGCATAAAAGCAAAAGATCCAATCTCCCTTTGCTTTTATAGAATAGAGCAAGTCAAATAAGGAAACAAGGAGAAAAGCAAGGTGGTAAGTGCTACAAATTAGCAACCTTTCCAAAAGAAAGATACCTTGAGAGATTTTCTTTTGGATATTCTCTCCCAAAAAAGATACTTTGAGATATTCTCTCTCAAAAGAAAGAAAACTTGAGAGATTCTCTCCAAGTAAGGATATTTTTAGATATTCTCTATCCAAAGGAGATATTTTTAGATATTCTTTATAAAATGATACCACATGAGATCTAAGCCATCTTTAAAATCTTAAGGTCACATGGGTTAGTGCACATGAGCCAGGTTTGACTACCTAGGCACTAAAAGGGGCTTCCTATAAAAAATCCTTCTTACCAAGAGCATACAAAATGGTTCCATGCCTTTTTTGAGTTGACTAGACCACAAAAAAAAAAAAAAAAAGAAAAAAGAAAAAAGAAAAATCAAGCCTCATAAGCTTCCAAAGTTCAAACCATCCAACCTCATATACCAAATTGAGCCAAAATCTTGAAATTGACATTCCACAAAAATCAAACCACTCAAATGGACCCAAAATAGTCCCAAAGAGTGATAAAAAAACTAAACCTGGCCCCCCAACTTGCCACATACAGCTTGTTGGGTCACAAGGCCAAAATAAAAAACCAAACCGAGCCTTTAACCTGCCACATGCAGGTCACAAGGTCAAAAAGAAAATCCAAAACCCCAAAACCCAAATCCAAATCCCTCATGTCATTTTCAAAATTTTTCCTTGAGATGGTACGTGATCCCTTTCACTACCATGAAATCCCTTGGAAACTCAAAAGGCTACTCTACCAAAAGAAAACTTCTCAAAGACTCTTGGTCAAGTCAGAAGCTCTCCTTCAAAGTTCTCTTCGAGACACATCGACTTCAAAAGTTATGTAACTCGTCGCTGTACCTCGAGGGGGCATTTGTTGACACCAAATGTCACTTTGCCTCTCCAACATCAAAAAGCTATATGAAGCCGCATCCTACCATAACAGGCAGTGCTACTTCAAATGTCAAATCTTGTCAGAATCAAATAAAAACTGCAAGATTTTTCAAAATAGTCAAAAGAAGAGTACACATGAATTTTCAGGCCATTTCAGCATAATTTGGCTTAACTTCACTCTTCCAGCAGCTGAACAGGAGCTCTCAGCTGCAATGAAGTTGGAAACCTCGGTTCACAAAACAGAGCACACAGTTGGCCACAAAATGTCACTAAAAGGCTCTACAGCAAATTCCAAGTCATTCTAGCACCATTTAGCCCAAAAAGGAAATAGCTGCGCAAAGTTAGCTCTCCCAGTGGCGACAGCGTCAAAGACATCTAATCTTTGATTTGAGCTTATGGACGGTCTCAAAAGACCACTAAAAGGCTCCATGTCAAGTTTCTGGTCAAACCGACAAAGTTTGACACTACATCAACCCTCAAGTAGCAAAATCAAGCCTCTCAACGGTGAGAACCACTGAGGCCATCACTTATTAAACAGAACACATGAGTGATTTCAAATGGCTTACAAAGGGTTACATGTCAAATTTTAGGTCATTTCGACAACATTTGACCGGACTTTGACTTTCGAAAGTCATATCGGCCTCCTGGCAGCGGAGCTCCCCAAGATGATGATTTCCAAATTGGAGGCAATGGATAGTCTCAAAATGACTCCAATAGGTTCCCTGTCAAATTTAAGGTCAATCGGACATAGGTTGATGGTACATCGCAGCACGACATCTTCCTCGCAACAAAATCAAGTCTACTGGCGACAGAACCCCACACGGCTTCAAAACTCAAACAAAAGCCTATGGTTGGTCGCATTTATTACTCAGGAGGCTTCACCTCAAATTTCAGGTCATTCCGACATCGTTTGACCCAATTTTAGCTTCTGACAGCAAATCGGCAACTCTGCGCGACAAAGTCTTTGACTTTTCCAAAAAATCAGAAACTTTGCTCTCCGATATACAAGGCTTCTCGTCAAGTTTTCTGCATTGAAATCAGGCCAATACATGTACAAAAATGTCAAGAAATATACCAAAGAAAAAAGAAATGGAAAAAACGAGAAACGGCCGAAAATCGGTGACCAAAAAGGGAAAAATCTCCCATGGTTGCCGGCGACCCTGCCCCATGGTCACCGGGGACCTTGCGCAACCGCCGAAAGACCGTTTTTTGTTGCCCTTTTGTGTTTTGAGATGTTAGGCCCTGTGGATTTTAAAGAATCTGGCTTTTGAAGCACGAAATCTGTCGATCTTCGTCAACATCATGGATCTGCCGTCAAAAGCATGAAATCATCATTGATCGCTTCGAAATTGCCAACTGGTCGACCATAAAAGCACATTTTTTGCCCGATCGATCGAGAAATCGATAGGATAGATGGTGCCGGCCCACTGGTAGCAATCAATGTCTGAAGTTGCATGGTCATCCGACATCGATCACCATGAAGATCCATCGGCGATCATCACAAAGAGAATTTCAAATGACGTGGCACAGCCCGCGACTCTTCAAATGCCTCGGCGACCATTTAATGCAGTTAATGGCCCGCTTTATGACATTTTCATTCAAGTGTGGAGGCGTGTAGCAAATCGAATATATAATTCATTTCCATCAAACAAGGCTGATAATGTAAAGGTATACAATATGGTGTCAGAGTTAGCAATGATCAATATAACATTTCCCAAAAGTGAAGTTAAATGTTTATACAAAGATCAGTTAGTTAATCACTCCCCAAAATAAAGGCCAACAAAGGCCAGTACAACCAATAAAAATCCCAAAAATATGTTAACCACAATTCCAAAATGTTTCGTATCTCAAGACTCGACTGAATGCCTAAACGACATCGTCAGCCTGCCATTCTCCTACATGTTACAGCTCTCCGGCCTCCTCCTCTGGCTCCTCCTCGGGGTAACAGGCATATGGACCTAAGTACCAAAGAATGGGTCAGACACGACAATCTGACAAGTGGGTGAAAAGATATAATAATGATAGTAAAAATGCAAGTTACATTGGAAAAAGCTTAAACCTGTTTGAACAATAATTTTCATAAAAGTGAATGCATCATTTAATATAAAACACATGTGCAATATAAAAACATGAAAAGGTACCAAATAACATGGAACTAGTAAGGTGGCAACCATACAAAGCTAAATCTTCTATTACCGAAGTGATGAGAGCACATCGGGACGTTGATATCTGACACACGAGGTGATGAGATTCAATGAAATATATATATATATATATGCATATAAATATATGGGACGAGACCACGATAGCAAACTGGGTATCGGGATGGGACGAGATCGAGAATGCAGCTGGCGGGTTGGAAGGGGGACCTCCAAGTCGGTGGATCAAGCCGACAAGGTCGTCCAAGCTCAGTGGTACAAACTCATAGGTCACATGAAAGAAATCGGGATACGTACAAATATACATATGATGTGAACACACAAATGGGCGGGACGGGTGCCCATAGGCACAAATATCATTTTATCATCGGGCAATGCATAACGGGGCTAGCAAAATGCTAAAAATATAATTTCAGGGTTTTCAGGGCATGTTTATTCCAGTAACATGAATTTTGAGAAGCATAAATATATAATAGTTCGAGTAAATAAGAACACAACTGAATTTCCAAAATTTTCGGGCCAAGCATTGAGGGTTCAAGATTGAATCAATGTGAATAGGGGTCCGTATATCGGTTTCAGTATAGATTTGGTACTCCTTGAGTTTGGAGACATTCCGAGCAACCTATACACATTGGTAAGATAAAAACCATCAATGAACCTTCGTGATGGGGTTTCTTTTTCAACCAGGCTCCACACTGCCTCCTAAGTCTCCCCATCATAATGGGGCTCCTAACAACCCTCTTCTAGACATTTAAATATCATACCGGTGCTCTCAACATTGCCCCCAGTCATCTATACACATGGCTCGAGCAGACCTTAATGTGCGCTCGAGCCATGAACTCTTTGGGAGGGGTTCGCTTTAGCGGACTTGCCCAGATCAGGTTAGCTCGAGCGATCTGTCAAGTTAGCTTGAGCCAACTGCCTTCTGGATGGGGTTCGCTAAAGCGAACTGTCACAGAAACCAGTTCTGATGTACAGTTCGACTCTTTCCTTTCTTCTCTTTGCATACATTTTTTAGCACTCTTTTTGCACATAAATGAGGACTTATAATCTTCTCAAACTACACTTATTTCTCCATTTAAATTACCCATAAGAAAATGCATCACATTTATCTCATTCTTCCTCATTCATCAAAGAAACCCAATCACACTTGAAATCCATAATAACCCAATAGAAAAAGCTTCAACAAAATCAAGTGCATACATTTTTCATTCATCCACTTGCCTTGGGTCCAAGCTAGCAAATCAAACTCCCAAAACTACTCCCAAGCTATATATAGATCACAAAGCCACACAAAACTCCCAAAACAAGAACCCATTTAGAACCCTAAATGTCTAAAACCATGAATGGGGAAGATAAAGCTTGCAACAATGAAGATGGAGGTTCCCTAGGGGTAGAAGAAAACAAATCTAGAAGATGGAAGAGGTATAGCTTACGAGGAGGTTCTTCAAATGCACAAAGTTAGCTCAAAGAAAACTTCAATGTGGCTGGATTCCTTCACAAATGGTGTCAATGAGAAGCTTTCATGGTGGGGAAGAAGATGGTGACATGCATTTCTCCATTTAGCAAGGATTAGTAGTGGATTGAAATGGAGAAAGCAAGAAGAAGAACCAAGAAGAAACACTAGAGTGGGCACAGCCACTCCTTCCCGCGTTTTGGAGCTAAAAACAAGGATAAGGGAGAAGAGTTATCTTATTATAGCAAATGACGGTGGGCTCCACTAGTAGCAATTCTCGTCGGGCTAAAAACATGATTTTCAGAACCTCGGATGCGTTCAATGAAGAAGGGAAAAATGATCGTCGAAAAATCTAGTTTCTAGAAAGTATATATTTTGAGGGTTTTGGAGATGTCAAATTTTGTGTCCAAATTTGGTGTGAAAAGACTATTTCGTCCTCAAAGTTGGAAAAGTCGAGTTTCAGGGTTTCGAATGGGAACGGAATTATAAAGAAAGTTGTAGAGATTAACGAGATAAGCAAACAAAGTCAAAACATGAATTATCGGAGTCTCGAGTAATCCCCCATGTACACGCAAAGTCACTAAAAGAACCCCCAAAGGGTCCCGCTAAATCAAGAAGGCTATCAAAACTCCCCAAAGCTATATATATATAAATGCTATTCTATTCCCAACTTAACCAAAATCCACTAATTTCACTTAGAGCTAACGCACAACTTAATTAGTGCTAATCGAGGTCACTCGGGTCGAGGTCTTACATCCTCCACCCCTTAGAGCATTTGGTCCTCCAAATGGAAAAATACACTCACCTCAAGTAGTAGATGTGGATACTTCTTTTGGACTTGATCTCGTAGTTCCCACGTTGCTTCTTCGGTTCCATGGTTTTCTAATAGTACTTTCACCCAGTGAACAGTCCTTGTTCTCAGCTCTTGTTCCTTTGTATCAATGATCCAAACAGGCTTCTTAACATATGTAGCATCTTCTCGGATTTCCAAAGGTTCATGACGGAGCACATGGGAAGGGTCAGGAATGTACTTCTTCAACGTGGACACATGGAAGACATTTTGTACGCTAAATAGTTCGGGTGGTAAGGCTAATCTATAAGCCACATCATCAATCTTGCTCACAACATCATAAGGCCCTATGTATCTCCTAGATAACTTTCCCTTCTGTCCAAACCTCAACGTTCCCCTGGTAGGTGACACCTTCAAGAAAACTTTGTCTCCTTCTTTGAACTGTAAGTCCCTTCTGTGAGAGTTTGTATAGCTTTTTTGTCTACTTCAGGCTACTTTTAGACGTTCTTGGATCAGCTTGACTTTGTCACTAGTCTCACTCACTAAGGCTGGTCCATGAAAGCTGCGAACGCCTACTTCCTCCCAACACATAGGTGTCCTACCCCTTCTGCCATACAAAGCCTCAAAAGGCGCCATTCCAATGCTTGAGTGGTAACTGTTGTTGTAAGCTAACTCACACAACAGAAAAGCTTCATCCCATTTAGTCTTGAAGTCTAACACACAAGCACGGAGCATATCTTTAAGATTCTGAATTGTCCTCTCTGACTGGCCATCTGTCTGTGGGTGACAGGCCGTGCTGAACTATAACTTCATACCCATTGATTCATGTAGGGTTTTTCAAAATCTCGAGATGATTCTGCTGTATTTGTCGGATGTGATAAAAATTGGTTGCTCATGCCGACTAACAATCTCGTTGACAAATAACTCTACCAAAGGTAACATTTGCATTTCCTTCCATGTCCTCATGGGAATGAAATGAGTCGATTTGGTAAGATGGTCCACAATGACCCGTATCGCATTATTGCCTCTGCTGCTTCTCGGTAGTCCCGAAACAAAGTCCATAGTAATGTGTTCCCACTTCCATTCCGGAATCTCTAACAGTTGCAACAACTCTGGAGGCTTTTGATGCTCTGCTTTTACCAACTGACAAGTCATACATCGAGAGACAAATGCCGCAATTTCTCTCTTCATGTTGTTCCACCAAAATCTGCCCTTCAAGCTTTGATACAACTTTGTACTGCCCGGCTGCATGGAATACTTCGTACTGTGTGCCTCGGTCGTGATTTCATTCCTCGGGTCTTCAAGGTTGGGAATGCACAGATGATCACGATAGTACAAAACTCCATCTACAATACGAAAATCAGGGCGCTCTGCTATATGTTTTGAAATCCTGGCCAAGTCCGGATCTTGCAATTGATTATCCTTGATATTCTGGATGAATGAAGGCTCTGACACTGATATATTGGCCAACATTACACCCTTCCTTAGTGGCTGTAGGTCTACTCCCAACTCTTCAAATTGCTCAAAGATACAAGTGCCACTTAGATTTGCCAAACCTACTAATTTTTTACTTAAGGCATCGGCAAATACATTTTCTTTCCCTGGATGGTACTTGATCGGAAAGTCATAATCTTTAATATATTTCATCCATCTCCTTTGCCTCGTGTTCAGCTCCTTCTGAGAAAACAAGTACTGCAAGCTGTGGTGATTGGAGTAGACTTCGAACTTCTCCCCATAAAGGTAATGTCTCCACATTTTCAATACAAAAACAACCGCTGCCAACTCAAGATCATGCGTTGCATAGTTCTTCTCGTGATCTCTCAATTGCCGGGATCCATAAGAAACGACCTTTTCATCTTGCATTAATACACAAGCCAGTCCTACGTTCGAAGCATCGGTGAAAACGGTGAAACCGCCGCTTCCGGAAGGTAAAGTAAGGACCGGTGCTGTAGTCAATCTCTTTTTCAGCTCTTGGAAACTATCCTCAACTTGGTCTGTCCACACAAATGGTGCATCTTTCCTGATCAACTTCATCAATGGTGACGCAATCGACGAAAATCCTTGAACAAACCTTCGGTAATAACCTGCCAATCCCAGAAAACTTCTGATTTCTGAGGCATTCCTCGGTCTTTCCCAATTCATAACTTCCTCAATCTTGGACGGATCCATTGACAACCCATCTTTTGAAATGATGTATCCCAAAAATGCTACTTGTTCAAGCCAGAATTTGCACTTACTTAGCTTCTCATACAGTTGGTTGTCTTTTAGAAGTTGTAGTGCTATCCTCAGATCCTCTTCATGTTCTTCCCTGGTCTTGGAGTACACCAAAATATCATCAATAAATACCACTATAAACTGATCCAAATACTGTGCAAATATCTTGTTCATCAATTCCATGAATACTATCGTTGTGTTAGTCAACCAAAATGGCATCACTAGAATTTTATAGTGCCCATATCTTGTCCTAAAAGCTGTCTTTGATGCATCTGACTCTCTAACTCTCAGCTGATGGTAACCAGATCTCAAGTCAATCTTCAAGAAATAGGCGGCACCTTGCAACTGATCAAACAACTCATCTGTCCTTGGCAATGGGTATTTATTTTTGATAGTCACTTGGTTCAATCTCTGGTAGTCAATGCACATCCTCATCAAACCGTATTTCTTTTTGACAAATAAAACCGGAGCTCCCCACGACGAAATACTAGGTTTAACAAAACCTTTGTCCAACAATTCTTGCTATTGTATCTTCAATTCTCCCAATTCCGCCAGAGCCATCCTATATGGTGCAATGGAAATCAGAGCAGTCCCTGGTAACAATTCAATGGTGAAGTCAATTTCTCTGATGGGTGACAATATTGGAACCTCTTCTGGAAAAACGTTTGGGAATTCCCAAACAATAGGAATCTCCTCCACCCCTTGGGACCATTTATCCTCCGTGATAAACGCCAAATAAGCTTCACATCCACTTTTCAAAAGTCTATCAGCCTTTAATGCTGAGATAAACCCTGCACGAGGATTCCTCCTCTCTCCTTGAAACATCACTCATGTCGGTATGTCTTCTAGTTTGAAAGTGATAGTCTTATTGAAACAATCCATCATGGCATAGTACCCTGCCAACCATTCCATCCCTATGATGATATCGAAGTCATGCATCTCCGATAAATTAAGATTTGCGGGTAACACCACTTCTTCTATTTGAATTTTGCAATTAGGTTAAAAAGTTCTACACACAACTTGTTTGCCTACTGGAGTAGCCACTGTCAAAATAAACCCAAGTGCTCTAGCATGCACATCAATCAACTAAGAAAATTCAGGGGATACAAATGAATGTGTAGAGCCAGGGTCAAACAAAATTCTAGGTTCAATTCCACAGATAAGGAGTGTACCTTCCACTACGGTGCCCGCTGCCTCTGCATCAGCCCTATTGACTGCATAGATTTTCGCTGTTGTGGTCTGTTTTGAGCTTGCTGTTGCTTGCCATGTGGGGCGTTCCTATTTTGTTACGGGTGACGCTAATGCTGATTCTGCCCTTGCTGACAGGCCTGCTGTTGCTGCTATGATATATACTGCTGCTGCGATGGCTTTGCCTGGTTCTGGACAACTCGTGCATTCTGAGGTGGTGCCGGACGCTGTGCTCCCTGGTGTTGCTGATTTTGCTATTAGGTCTTGAGCAATCTCTCATCTAATGATTCATCGAACCACACCTGAAGCATGCTTCTGTTATAGTACGGCATTGTGTACTCTCATGATTCTTGCCATAGTGGATGCAAACCAGTTGATTCTGAACATTCTGCTCTGGCCTTTACCGCTTGTTCTATTGGTGTCTCTGCTGGTGGTTCTGTTGGTGAGCTTGACTCTTTTCGTAAACTCGGAGAATCTTGTTGTTCAAGTTCTCAAACTTGTAAGCCATTTTGACAGCCTCTTCAAATGTTGCAGGTGGCATAACCCCCGTAGCATCCCTCTCTATGATTAGATTAAGTCCTTCAAGGAACTTAGCTATTTTATTCTCAACTTTGTCTATCAACTCTGGAGCATATCGGAAAAACCTCTCAAACTTGGTATGATATTCGAGAACTGTCATGTTGCCTTGCACAAGCTACTAGAATTTTATTGCCTTCTACCTCTTGACATGTACAGGCACATACTTGTCACCAAACTGCCTCTTGAAGTTTGCCCAAGCCTCTGCATCTGCCACGGTCCTGTATTCTACCTTGATTGTTTTCCACCATATGTCAGCTGAACCGATGAATAGGAATGCTGGAAGTTTCACTTGTTCTCCTCCCGTGCAGCGGAAGACTTCAAAAACATTTTCTGAATGCTCTAGCCAATCATCTGCAGCTAATGGGTCCTCTGTCCCAGTGAACTCTTTCAGACCTCTTTTGCGAAAATGTTCAAACAAAGCATTTGGATCATTCTCCCTTTAATTGATGACAATCTGTTGACCTGTTGGTTGGGCTGGAACCAATTCAGGCCGCCTTTCCAATACCTCTAGCAACTGTCTTTGCATCTGAGCCATTTCTCTTGCGTGGTCTTCGTCCTTCTTGGCCATTTTTTCCTGTAATTTAGACTGGTTCTCATTGGCCTGACACTGCTGATCAAGCATGGCCTGCATCATCTGCTAAAATTAATTATGGAAGGTGTTATTGAGAGCATCCTCCTCAAGTGGCCTAATGTAGTCACTATTTCTTGCGGTGGGATTGCCGTTCATGGTCTTTTACGATGTAGCATAATGCTGCAAAACAAGTTGTTAGCACATAATAATCCAGTAGAGGGTCACACATATCTCACGCGATTCTAGCTAACAAAAAGTCTAATGAATCATCGCCAAGTCCTTAGGATTTCTAGTTTTTTTTTAATTGCCTGAAACACGTCTCGCTCTGATCCCAGTCTGTCGTGACCCCGGACCGGGCCCGCTGACCAAATCTGGGATCGGGATGATACCTATGATGGTGATGCCATCCTAAATGCATTGTTTATTTTGGCCTCTACGTACACGGATTAATAAAGAACATAATACCATCCATGCATGTGATTTTCCACAGGTGTCTCTGGTAAGGATATCACACCAACATAATATTTTCATTCAAGTGCGGAAGCGTGTAGCAAATCGAATATATAATTCATTTCCATCAAACAAGGCTGATAATGTAAAGGTATATAATATGCTGTCAGAGTGAGCAATGATCAGTATAGCATTTCCCAAAAGTGAAGTTAAATGTTTATACAAAGATCAGTTAGTTAATCACTCCCCAAAATAAATGCCAACAAAAGCCAATACAACCAATAAATAAAAATCCCAAAAATATGTTAACCACAATCCCAAAATGTTTCGTATCTCACGACTAGATCAAATGTCTAAACGACATCGTCGGCCTGCCATTCTCCAACACGTTACGGCTCTCTGGCCGCCTCCTCTGGCTCCTCGTGATAACCAGCATCTGGACCAGAGTACCAAAGAATAGGTCAGACATGACAGTCTGGCAGGTGGATGAAAAGATATAACAATGATAGTAAAAATGTAAGTTACCTTGGAAAATGCTTAAACCTGTTTGAACAATAATTTTCATGAAAGTGAATGCATCATTTATTATAAAAACACATGTGCTATATAAAAACTTGAAAAGGTACCAAAGAATAGGGAACTAGCAAGGTGGCAACCACACAAAGCTAAATCATCTATATCCGAAATGATGAAAGCACATCGGGGCGTTGATCTCTGACACACGAGGTGATGAGATTCAATGAATATATATACATATAAATATACGGGACGGGACCACGGTAGCGAACAAGGTATCGGGACGGGATGAGATCCAGACTGCAGCTGGCGAGTTGGAAGGGGGACCTCCAAGTCGGTGGATCAAGCTGACAAGGTCGATCAAGCTTGGTGGTGCCAACTCATAGGTCATATGAAAGAAATCGAGACACGTACAAATATACATATGATGTGAACACATAAACGGGCGGGACGGGGTGCCCATAGGCACAAATATCGTTTTATCATCGGGCAATGCATAACGGGGCTAGCAAAATGCTAAAAATATAATTTCAGGGTTTTCGGGGCATGGCTATTCATGTAGTGTGAATTTTGGGAAGCATAAATATATGACAGCTCAGGTAAAATAGAACACAACTGAATTTCCAAAATTTTCGGGCCAAGCATTAAGAGTTCAAGATTGAATCAATGTGAATAGGGGTCCCGTATGTCTGTTTCAATACAGACTTGGTACTCCTTGGGTTTGGGGACATTCCGAGCTCCCTATACACATTAGTAAGATAAAAAACCATCAATGAACCTTCGTGATGGGGTTTCTTTTTCAACCGAGCTCCATACACTGCCTCCTAAGTCTCCCCATCGCAATGGGGCTCCCAACAAACATCTTCCAAACATTTAAATATCATACCCATGCTCCCCCAGTCATCTGTACACATGGCTTTAGCAAATCTAAAGTTCACTCGAGCCATGAACTCTCTGGGAGGGGTTCGCTCTAGCGGACTTAGGTCGCTCAAGCGGACCTGCCCAGATCATGTTGGCTCGAGCGATCTGTCAAGTTAGCTTGAGCCAACTACCTTCTGGATGGGGTTCGCTCGAGCGAACTGTCATAGAAACCAGTTCTGATGTACATTTCGATTCTTTCCTTTCTTATCTTTGCATACATTTTTGAGCACTCTTTTTGCACATAAATGAGGACTTATAATCTTCTCAAACTACACTTATTTCTCCATTAAATTACCCATAAGAAAATGCATCACATTTATCTCATTTTTCCTTATTCATCAAAGAAACCCAATCACACTTGAAATCCATAATAACCCAAGAGAAAAAGCTTCAACAAAATCAAGTGCATACATTTTCCAAGAAGTTAAATAAGAGGAAAGAAGCCTATCAATGTACATATTTGAAATAAATGGAAATCATGGAAAGAAGCATATATATTAAATCACCAAAAGCATGAAATGGAAAACCACATTCATCATAAAACATGAAAAAACTTAAACATCCATTCATCCACCTGCCTTGGGTCCAAGCTAGCAAATCAAACTCCCAAAACTACTCTCAGGCTATAGATCACAAAGCTACACAAAACTCCTAAAACAAGAACCCATTTAGAACCCTAAATGGCTAAAACCATGAATGGGGAAGAGAAAGCTTGCAACAATGAAGATGGAGCTTCCCTAAGGGTAGAAGAAAACAGATCTAGAAGATGGAAGAGGTATAGCTTACAAGGAGGTTCTTCAAATATACAAAGTTAGCTCCAAGAAAACTTCAATGGGGCTGGATTCCTTCACAAATGGTGTCAATGAGAAGCTTTCATGGTGGGGAAGAAGATGGTGACATGCATTTCTCCATTTAGCAAGGATTAGTAGTGGATTGAGATGGAGAAAGCAAGAAGAAGAACCAAAAAGAAACCCTAGAGTGGGCACAGCCACTCCTTCCCGCGTTTGGGAGCTAAAAAAGGGGATAAGGGAGAAGAGTTCTCTTATATAGCAAATGGGTGGGCTCCACTACTAGCAATTCTTGTTGGGCGAAAAACATGCTTTTCGGAACCTTGGATGCTTTCGACGAAGAAGGGAAAAATGATCGTTCAAAACTCTAGTTTCTAAAAAGTATATATTTCAAAGGTTTTGGAGATATCAAATTTTGTATCCAGATTTTGTGTGAAACGACTGTTTCGCCCTCGAAGTTGGAAAAGTCGAGTTTCGGGGTTTCGAACGGAAACAGGATCAACATGAAAGTTGTAGAGATTAACGAGATAAGTCAAACGAAGCCAAAACATGAATTATCGGAATCTTAAGTAATCCCCCATGTACACACAAAGTCACTAAAAGAACCCCTAAAGGGTCCCGCTAAATCAAGAAGGCACTCAAAACTCCCCAAAGCTATATATATATATATATATATATATATATATATATATATGGAAAATGTTCATATGCATCTATCCCTCACCATTTTTGGTGAGGGACACCCCCATATATATATATATATATATATAAAAGCTAATCTATTCCCAACTTAACCAAAATCCACTAATCTCACTTAGAACTAACACACGATTTAATTAGTGCTAATCGAGATCACTCCGGTCGGGGTCTTACAGGTTCTTTGGTCCAGCTTGATTTTTGGGACCAGCAATGGGTATTCAATGGACTAATGGTTTCATGAATTAAACAAAACCATAAGAAAAGAAGTTCACAGATTGCGCTTCCTCATGGTCACAAAATTTCCAAATAGAAAAAGATCTACCGTATAATTCACATGTGCATTAATGCACCAACATTAGCATCAACATCCTTATCTTTATCTCCTCAACCTGGAGTTGGCCTAATCCATCAAATAAAATGTAACACAATGGTCTTAAGTCACAGAAGCATAAATTACATCCATACAAGTATTTAACAATGAGTCAAATAGAATAAACAACCATAGGAAATAAAGCATCATGAGCACCCTACCTAATCAATTTGGAAAGGCCCAATCCACTAGAAAAGCAAACCAATAAATAGCTAAAATCTAATATTTGTAGATTCACCAAATAACATTCCCATCAAGATCCTAACATGCCTAATTAAAGGAAAACCACATTCAAAAGATTTCAACAAACATAGGCAAGATTATCCCAAGAAATAGATAAGCCAGTGACACTATTATGCATGACCACATCTATAACAGACATAGTTAACATGTTTAAAAATGATTTAGCAATTACGAGCGAGACCTATCAAGACCTAGCTTGGCAGTGAGCCATCTACAAACATCCTCCATCTCCTCAGGGACCGTATAGTGTCCGAGCCTGCACAATGCCAGATTCTGTTTTCATAGGTTGCTTATGCTAACTATAATGCAGATTATTCTCACAATTGAAAGCTTAATGGTCATATAAATGAATAAGCAAGTTATCAAGTACCCATTGTAGGTTCTGAAAGAAAGATTCCGAAATCCAGTTGAAGATAAAATCTCTGCTGATTTATGTCCATGTTTGTAAAGCACCACATCATCACCTGATAGAGTGAAAGAGCAACAGCATTGAAATTTAATAGATCTAGTGATCCAAGAATTTACACAAGACTTCCAACATAAACCCCAAACTAACTGGTTAAAAAAAAAAAAAAAAAACCCTAACTTTCAATTCACACATTGAAACATGGATGATAGTGAGGACTTGACCCCAAACAGTATTTAAACAGCTATGATACAATCACAGGATGACAGTGAGGACTTGACTCCAGACAGGACTTGACTCCAGACAGAGTAATATTGGGTATGTCATGGGAAGGTAAAACCCTAACTCATGTTCTGTGTTGGGAAAGTTTTACATCCTACATCGCCCAAGTAATGGGTTTGACAGGACTTCATATGCCTGTTTGGGCCTTCCACTTTTAAACTTAAGATTTTGGGTTGGTACATGGTATCTTAAAATATTATAGTTACAAAAAAATTATTTTAACAAATTAAACAATTTTCATGTGTAATTATACGTATCAATATCTACAAATCCATTGTACTAAATACTTATTGCATATATCATTGTTACAATTTACAACTACTAACTTAAATGAAATAAGGCTAAGCTATGAACTATGATGCCTGGATATGGCATGGACACAAAAGGAGCAGAGATTTTATTAATAAAAGTGAAGTTCTCTAAATGATAAAATTGCCAATTTTTAAATATCCTAGTATCATAGGCTATAACTAGAGACACAAAAAAAGAAGCTTCAAATTGAGAAGGGACTCCACTCTTATCTTTTACTGTTCTTCAGCACCGAACTTAAACATATCTTAGTCTCATCAGAAGAAACATTCAACAATTGGTTTTTGCACTTCAAATCGATACAATTAAGAAAAATAGCCCAAATCATGTGATGAAAGATTATGTATAAGCTAATAACATATTTCTTATGCATTAACCCACGTCCATAAATACTACCTTTGCCATGGGATAGCAAAAGAGGAAAAGATGCAGCACGTCTTGTAGACTCTTGCGACCCTTGTATCTTGTTTTTCAAGTTCCTGCAGAAAGAAATTTTGATTTGTAACGGGGATTGTAATGCCCATGCCTATGGAATATGCTTAAAGATTGACTGAGATAGACAGAAGGCAGACCTTGAACATGGAAGCCAGGTACTCAGACCAACAACTGCACTCAAGTCAATTGGGTATGGATTTCCATTGTTGTATCTGCCAGTAGTAAAGCAAGTGGCAGAGTAAACGGCAGTTGCAGCACCAATGCTGAAGCCTCCAACAGCAAGTTTAACTGTAATGGAATAGGTGATTGAACTTCAGGAACATTTTAGGAAACATGGATTTTGTTGGATACAGTCTTACCATTTAGAAACAGCATTTTCATACACTAATATGTACATGAATTAAAAGATGCTTATGAAGTTTTAGTCACGACCAATCCGGTGCTAGCATCCTATGATCAGCTTGGTCCAGTCCAGAGCCGGGAGTCATACTCCTTTAAATAAGCACTTATCTAACTAAAGCTAATGACAATTGCAAAACTCTTACGTCTTGCCCATGATTAGATGCTTCTCATTTTAGCACAAAGATCTTTCAATCCCCAGTCTTTTCGAGAAGCCTCTTACCTTAGTGGTAAAGAGGTGGCAGTTCTCACCAAACTACCCAGGTTCGAACCATGGCCGCACATGTCATCGACCCTCACCAGAGGGCTTTGTCAGTTCATTGGACGTCTACTTCCCTCACCCGAGGCCTCCATCACCTCACCCCGGGGGGTGGGGGGAGGATAAATAGCTTGGTACCAAACTTGGCATACAAGTTGCACATTTCCTAACCATGGGATAAATAATCCCATTTTCAAACTGGACCTTTACTGATCTTTACACTTAACTGAATTGTACTCACTGTTGGATTAAAATTCAAAAAAAATATGTGGGCCTTGACTACAAAGCACGCAGACATTTTTCTTAAGTGGGACCAACCTAGATTCATGACAATCAAGGGAGGCCAATGGATGGAAAGGTTTGGATATTGATGAGGGGACTATAAGATATCACGAGATCAAATGATCCTAACCATTTGTTAGATCATCATAACACCTTGATGTATGGCCCTAAGTCTATTGGTTTTATAGATAAAATTTGTTTAAACTTCAATTCAGATCAAATGATCCTTCCCTTTGTTAGATCATAACTACTTGATGTATGTATGGCCCTCGAGTTTATTGGTTTTGAAAGACATATTGAATTTCAATAGGAAGGCAATGGTTGGATGAGTGTCAAGTTTGAGCCACATAAGACACATGTGGGTTATTCCATCTCTCCCCTTCATGTGTATAAATAGTAGTCAATCTGGTGTTTCTTCTTTTCAAGAGCTGTGTTTAGTCATTACAGGAGGGGGGGTGCGTGAGGAAGTGACCAAGGCAACCAAGATGACCACTTTTGGTACTATTTGAGGTTGTGAATGATTCATATTGTCCTCTCTCTCTCTATTGGTCTTCAAATGAGATAACTATTTATCAGCATTTGATTATAAGTAGTGTTGACCTGTGTTGCTGTTTGGAGTTAAAAGGCTTTTTATTTGGCCTTCTAGTTACGAGTTTTTGTGAATTGTAATTTAATATCAACTTGAACACATATTTCTTTGGGCAGTAACTTTGCAACTCATTTTAGTTTGTCGGTCTCCTAGTGAGCAATTGAATGATGTCAGGAATAGGTGAATGGTGCAACTTTTTTGAGTCATTATTAGGTCCCATGGTTATAATTACTAGAATTCTTTGTTATTTTAACATGTTGTATATTGGAATCAAGATTCTCCGAGTGAGTCTGTGCATGGTGACCATGAGTATACCACTTAGGGTCCGCCCCCTGCCCGGATGCATAGGAGGCTGCCTGTGGTGACGTAATGGACTGTCAATGGTCCACTCATGGTCACTGTGAGAACCCGACCCCTAATTTCTTGGTTTAGTGTGGTTTTAACCGTGATTTGGTTTTCTCTATGGGTTTAGTGGTTGTTTGGTTGAGTTTTTGAGTTAGAATGACTTTTCATTAGCTTTGGGAAGTTTTGAGAGCCAGTGAACCTAGACAGTGATCGTAGGGTCACATTTGTTTTGCGTGGTCAGCATAGGGAGATTCTTGGTGATTCCCAAAAAATTCCCATTTCAGCTTCGTTTGACTAATCTCGCCATTCCCTACAACTTTCGTGTACACTCCGTGCCCATTCGAAGCTCCGAAAATCAGTTTTTCCAGCCATGGGGCAAAATCGGTCTTTTTCACAAAATCTGGACCCAAATTTCGAGATTTCAGAACTATGCCAAAATTATACTTTTTGGAAACTAGAAATTTTGTTGATCAACTTTGTTTTCTTCGTCGAAATCATTTGAGCCTTCGAAACTCATGTTTTTAGCCGGACAAATGTTTTAAGTTGTGGGACCCATCTTCCCTTTGTTATAACAGGAACCCATCTCTTCTTCTTCTTCCCTTCTTGACCTAATCACTGTTCTAAGAGAGGAGCAGCCCCAGCAGCCACGGTTCTTCCACTTTCTTCTTGTTTTCTTCCTTCTCAAATCACCTCAAAACCCTTGCTAAATCAAGAACGGGCCTTGCGATCTTCTTCTCCACCTTGGAGGCTCTCCATTGACACCATTTTTGAAGAAAACAGCCCATTCCAAGATTTCCCTTGTGTTCTCCTTGCTTATTTGAAGGTCTTCCATGTAAGTGATTCTCCCCATCTCCTAGATTTGTGTTCTTCTTGTCTTAGAGGAGCTCCATTCCGATTATTGAAAGCTTTCGTTTTGTTTTGAACTGGCTTTTGATTTTTGGAGTTATATTTGGGGGTTTTTGTATAGATTGCATCCTTGGCTTGGAAGAGTTGTCTAGAAGTTTGATTTCCTTGTTTAGAGACCTTGAGGCAAGTGGATTGAATGGATGTTTTGAGTTTTGATTGATTTTCATGACAAACATGATTGGTTGGCTATTTCCATTAATGAGTTGCTTATTTGCATTCAATATGATTTTAATGCCTTTGAAAAGGGTTGGTAAGCCCATTTATTGTCTGGAAATATGATTTTTAGCTTTTGCTTATTTATTGTTTTGAAAGTGTGGATTGTAGCTTTTGATTTACCCCTTGTAAAAGACTTAAATGATTCTTATGATGTGGGTGTATTCCTTCTCTTGGTGATTGTTTGAATGTAGAGATGAGGAGATTTGGATGTTTGTTTATGGGGGATTTGATGATGTTAGGCAATGATTGAAGGGAGTCATGAGCCTCCCATTTTATTGTAGAAAAGAGGCTCAAATGGGTTGTAAGAAGAGAGAAGAAGGAAGCAGCAAAACTGTTCCCGAACCCAATTCTGGACAGTTCGCTCGAGCGAACTTGACACTTCGCTCGAACGAACTGCCCAGAAAGGAGTTCTTTCCATTCCAGAGAACAGTTCGCTCGAGCGAACCTGGGTCCGCTCGAGCGAACGTTCCCAGCATTCCATCCAAAGAGTTGCTAGCTCGAGCGAACTGGTAGTTCGCTTGAGCCAGCGTGAACTGGGGCAGGTCCACTCGAGCGACCCCTGGTCCGCTCGAGCGAACCCTTCCAGAAACCATTCCAGAGATCATTTAGCTCGAGCGAACTGCAGCGTCCGTTCGAGCGATGGGTACTGCTCACCTGGGGACATGTTTTGAGCAAAAGTGAAATGTTTGTGGGATTGAGAGAGGTTGGTTGGAAGCCCTTATGTAATGGGAAATGTACATATGACATAAGAAGCCCATTGAGAAAAGAAACACATCACAAAGATCCATTGAAGTGTTGGAAAATCGCCAAGGTGTATAAGGAGCCCGGAATGTCTCCAAACTTAATGAGTACCAAGTGTTTACTGAAAAACGACATACGGGACCCCTATCCACCTCGAATTAGTTTTGAACCTCGATGTCTATCCTGGAATTTCGAAAGGCTAATTGCATTGCTTTGTTTCCGAAGTTTTTATGTTCATCCTCGAAAACATTGGACTGTATTTAGCATTTTGCTAGCCCGGCCATGCCTTGTCCGATATAAAAAGATATTTGGGTCTTCGAGCGCCCCAAGGCATTGAATGGAGTCCGGATGAAGAGAAATCCCATTATGAAGATTCGTCAAGGATCTTTAGACTCGTCAATGTGCATAGGGATCCGAGATGTCCTTAATTCTCATGGAGTACCAAGTATATGTCAAATTAGACATACAGGACCCCATTCATATTGATTTAAATCTAGGTTCCTCAACGTTTGGCCCGGAAAAAGTATAGAAATCCATTATGTCTTATTTAAACTCGAATTTTACTTGTACACTTTCAATCTCATATTGTATGACTAGACTTGCCCCGAAGGTATTGAAATTTATGTTTCTTTTTAGCATGTTGCTAACCCGTTTATGCCCGACCCGATGCAGACATGTTTTGTGCCTATGGGTATCCCGTCCCGTTATATTCGTACTTGTTGATTTCTTGTATATGAACCATGAACCAAAATCTTGAGGCAATATGGGGCCAGAGCTTTGTAGTGCGAGCCCATGAGCCAAAAAGATAACATGCGCACATGTATTTGTTTTGTTTACTTGCATATAACCTATGAGTCGGCACCACTAAGCTTGGATGACCTTGTCTGTCTGATCTACCGACTTGGAGATCCCTTCTTATCCCGCCAGTTGTAGTTTGGATCCCGCTACCCGGTTCATCAACCGTGGTCTTGTCCCGATACCGCAGATTGCTACTGTGGTTCCTGATGCCCAGCTCGCTACCGTGGTCATGTCTCGTATTGTATATATGTATATGTAATTTCATAGTACCTCCTCACTTCTATGACTGAAGTCAACGCCTTGACATGCTTGCTCTTATCACTTCGGTGATAGAGGATTTAGCTTCTTGTGGTTGCCATCTTGCTTGTTTCCCGAATTCCTTGGTTACCTTTACATGCTTTATACTGCATCCATGCTTTTAGTAAATAATTGATTTCTTTCGTGAAGATTATTGTTTAAACAGGTTTACAACATGAGGCATACCCGATTTGTGATATGTTTATTGTTTATACATGTTTTAAATGAGTTCCCGATTTGTCAAATGTTCACATTTTATACATGCTTTAAAGGAATATATGTTTTGTCAAATATTCAGGTTTCATACCCGTTTTATATGAATACAGGATTTTGTTAGATGTTCATGATTTCCTATACATTTTTAATTATGTACAATTTTGATCAGACAACATGATGTATTACATGTTTTATCGTTCAGTATATTGTTTATATCCTTTTACCCACCTGCCAGACCGTCGTGTCTGACCCACTACTTTGGTACTCATGTTCAGACTTCTTCACCCGAGATGAGCGCACGTGTTGGCTGTAGAGCTATGAGCGTACAAGTTGCTTGTCGGCTATTTCATGTAGACATTGAGCTTGACATCGGAATTACATCACATATGGGGTAGTGATCATTAGCTTGTTTTCTTGTATGGCTTCTATTAGCCTTTTGCTTGGGATTTGTAATTAATACACATTGTTTTTGTAACTTGAACATATTTGGGAATGTAATACACTGTTACTGTCAGCTCTGTACCTTTATTGTGATGGTTTATTCCAGTCTGAGATGGTTTATTCCAGTCTGAGATGGATCATTGATAAGATGACTATATGCTTGGGTTGAGTGCGGTGCGGAATCCAATAGCCGCGGACTCCGAGTCGCAACACCACGAAAGCTTCCACTAAATATTCAGAGTGTGTTGGAATTTGTAATCCTCACACACGTGGATCTTGGGAGAAACATAATTATTACTTCACTCCCAAGTCACGGACCCCGGGTTTGGGGTCGTGACAGTCACCATGGGGTTTTACCTCACTAGATCCGGACTCTAAATATTGGCATTACATACATATAAGTGGTGCCCACATGCACACCTCAACCTAACTCGATCATTTATGTGTTTTGTGTGTTACTGGGTAAATGGGTTATATGTTGGGAACTATATTGAGTAATGTAAAAATGCAGGTAATTGGTCAAGGTAGAAGAATTTCTGAGTATGGAAGGACCTATGTGGTTAGGCCTAAAGGAAGACACCAAGCCACAATTGTTGGGCTTCATGGCCTTGGAGAAAATGGGTCTTGAGTCTTGGTTATATTGTTTGCTGTACATATGTGTTTTTTTTTATTGTTCATTTCTTTTAAATCTTACTTTCATTTATATCTTACACAAAAGAATTATTCTATTATAATATTTTCTAATGACTTGGTTAGTATATACAATGTGTCAACTAGTATTTATTTTATTTTTTTTTCTTTTATATTCAAATAAAGAATCATTCCAAGGTTGTATGAATTTTTTCATTTACTTGGTTATGCACATGTATCCCAACACTTCTCTTCGAGTAGTAATTATTACAATGCAGCAAATAAATGTGAGAGCCCATGGCACAGTGGAAGGTATTGATTAAGGTTTGCAACCTAGAGGTTGTGGGTTCAAATCAAATTATATATATAACAAAACTAGAAATAAATAAGACACATGTGGGTAGTTCTTATGTGTCTTATTTGTTTCTAGCTTTGTTATATATATAATTTGATTTGAACCCACAACCTCTAGGTTGCAAACCTTAATCAATACCTTCCACTGTGCCATGGGCTCTCACATTTATTTGCTGCATTGTAATAATTACTACTCGAAGAGAAGTGTTGGGATACATGTGCATAACCAAGTAAATGAAAAAATTCATGCAACCTTGGAATGATTCTTTATTTGAATATAAAAGAAAAAAAAAAGAAGAAAAAAAATACTAGTTGACACATTGTATATACTAACCAAGTCATTAGAAAATATTATAATAGAATAATTCTTTTGTGTAAGATATAAATGAAAGTAAGATTTAAAAGAAATGAACAATAAAAAAAAACACATATGTACCACAAACAATATAACCAAGACTCAAGACCCATTTTCTCCAAGGCCATGAAGCCCAACAATTGTGGCTTGGTGTCTTCCTTTAGGCCTAACCACATAGGTCCTTCCATACTCAGAAATTCTTCTACCTGACCAATTACCTGCATTTTTACATTACTCAATATAGTTCCCAACATATAACCCATTTACCCAGGAACACACAAAACACATAAATGATCGAGTTAGGTTGAGGTGTGCATGTGGGCACTACTTATATGTATGTAATGCCAATATTTAGAGTTGGATCTAGTGAGGTAAAACCCCACGGTGACCATGAGTGGACCATTGACGGTCCATTACGTCACCACAGGCAGCCTCCTATGCATCCGGGCAGGGGGCTATCCGTGGTAACGTGGCGGACCCTAAGTGGTGCACTCATGGTCACCGTGCACAGACTCACTCGGAGAATCCCGATTCCAATATACAACATATTAAAATAACAAAGAATTCTAGTAAGTATAACCATGGAACCTAATAATGACTCAAAAAAGTTGCACCATTCACCTATTCCTGACATCATTCAATAGCTCACTAGGAGACCGAAACTAAAATGAGTTGCAAAGTTACTGCCCAAAGAAATATGTCTTCAAGTTGATATTAAATTACAATTCACGAAAACTTG
The DNA here is from genome assembly GCA_028538565.1 of Umbellularia californica. Lineage (NCBI taxonomy): Eukaryota > Viridiplantae > Streptophyta > Magnoliopsida > Laurales > Lauraceae > Umbellularia > Umbellularia californica. Next base: position 79,351,048 of record JAPQWN010000002.1, read on the forward strand.
TAACTAGAAGGCCAAATAAAAAGCCTTTTAACTCCAAACAGCAACACAGGTCAACACTACTTATAATCAAATGCTGATAAATATAAATCTCATTTGAAGACCAATAGAGAGAGAGAGGACAATATGAATCATTCACAACCTCAAATAGTACCAAAAGTGGTCATCTTGGTTGCCTTGGTCATTTCCTCACGCAGCCCCCTTCCTGTAATGACTAAACACCGCTCTTGCAAAGAAGAAACACCAGATTGACTACTATTTATACACATGAAGGGGAGAGATGGAATAAAACATGTGAATCTGAATCATGCTACTTTGCTTACATAACTACAAGCTATTGCTACTAGAAACTTAGAGAAATGAAAAAAGAACGGCACCAAAAAAGGAACGATAAAAGAAAGAACAAAAAGCATAGAAACTTTTGAGGAGAGAATCTTACCGAAGCTCAGCAACAATACAACCATGCATAGCATAGCAACCATGGGAAAAAGGATTTGGATTTGAGTGCCAAGAATCAATGCTCTTTGGGAGTGGGGTAAAAAGGTACCAACATCAGTCCAAGAATATTTCCTAAACATAGCCTATTTTCCCTTGTGCATTATGATGGGTTTCCAAGAACAGGCATAAGTGGTGGAGCCTGGAATTTGTCTTGGAAAGGGGCAAGTGATGGTCGTGTGTGTGTGTATATGGGGAGCACTACACAGTGTTCAGGTATTTTTTAGAAGAAAACGCCTCTCATAGTTGGGCTCACTGGAATGCATCACGATCATGGAAGTCCATTAGATGGAAAGATTCATATGAGGCATACCTATATGCAAAATCTTGAGCCCATAAGATCATCCTAACCTTTTGATTCATAGCCCTAAGATTTAATGATTTAGATGCATCATTTTATCATGATTTCAATCCAACGGTAAGGAAAAGTTGGATAAATGTCAAACTTGGACTTGTGACTATTCAAGCGGGGTAGTGTGTGAAAAGTTTAGATTGACTCAACAAGGGCCCCATGGCCAAAAATAAGAGGGGCGGAAAAAGGGTGTTTTTGAGAATTTTCATATATTTGTCTAGGGGAGAGAGAGAGAGAGAGAGAGAGAGAGAGAGAAATATTCATGTGCATTCATCCCCCCCTCACCATAGGATGGGGGACACTTACATGGCTTTCATTCTTCACACATAAACATTCTTCTTTTGCAAATGACCATATATGACTTTTCCTCTTTTGCACACAAATATTTACAATTATGTATGTGTCCCTCACCATAGGGTGAAGGGCACTTACGTGGCTGTCCCTCATGAGCATTCCTATTCTGTACATGACCATATATAGCCTTTTCTCTTTTGCACGTGAGTATTTCCAATTATATTTATAAGCGTCCCTCGCCATATGGTATATATTGATTTTTTGCTAATCATTCGAAAACTAAGCTATATATGTTTTTACAAGTTTTTTTCAATAGTATCCAAAGAAAAATGCTAAATTTGTATTTCCACCCAATCATTTTCCAAAACATAATTTCTTGACACTTTGTGAGCATTAACATATAGAATTACTAGTGCTTACCATAATGAATCGAAACCACTCAAACCAATTATTGTCTCCTTATTTTAACACAGAAAACTGTATCTCTCTCGAAACAAACTAGAACTTAATTTTGCATTGATGACATGTAAACCAATCCACCTCAATTAATGAGAGGAAATTCTTTGATAGGTTAGCTGTGATAGTTTGTTGATTCACAATGCTAATTTAGGAGTGAATGGTTGGTAGGACATCATTTGAATGTCATTTAAGGTGAACACTGAAGGTATAAATGATATTGATTATCATGGAAAGTTAAAGAGTCCAGATTGTCGAGAGTGTCTCACTCACACTGCACACGAGGGGTGTGATCCACTCCATAGTAGGGCTCGCCCATTGAATATTTGGGAAAGCTCAAAACAAATGCTCTCACTTGAGCTTTTTGTAAAACAATTTTCAACAAGATTTAGTTTAACCTTTTGATTGAAACAAAACTTATGACATTTCCTACGCTAGGCATATTATATGCGGAGGTTATATGAACCAGAGGTCAGCCCAATACAAATTACATTAGTGGCTACCCTGTTTCCATATGGTGGCAGGCTTATTTGTTGAGCTCTTTGCATATATCACCCTAAGGTTTTTAGGATATGTAAATAGGCTTCTATGGTTTTAGTATTTATAAATAGGCCCCAGCTTTTTTATTTTAATACCTTTTGTGTCCCAAAATTAGTGGTCTTCCAATCACCAAAAGTTTTTAGAGTGAAATGACATTGTTGCCCATCTCTTTATCCCTATATGCATAAATTCAAAAGCTTGAACTTCTTTTCTCTAAGTCTTGTAACATTATTAATTGCATTTAGTTGGGAGAGAATAACCATAGGTAAATCTATTTTTACCAATACATGGCCTGTTTCATTAAATCTGAAATGATCATAATGACAATCAAAGCAAATGTTTATAATTAGTTATAGGGAAATTTTCAAAAAAATCCTTAACTTTAGGGTGATTTTCAAAAAAGAATTCAATATTTCAAAAATATATGAAAATTTTCAAGATTTATTTCAATCAGGTCCAATCTGGCAATCTATACCCATTGCCGGCAACTTTGTATAAATAAAAACTCAAAAGGACAAAAATGCCCTTAGTGAGTAGTAAGTAGGTAAAAAGAAAATTTTCAAAACAGTCCTAAACTTTTTAGGTGGTTTTCAAAAAGGACCAAGGAATTGAATATTTCAAAAGGGTATGAAAGTTTTCAAGACTTCTTTCAATTAGGTCCTGTTGGGAGATCTCCATCCACCGTTGGCATTTTTTTTTTTAAATTCAAAATGAAAAAAATCCATTTGATTTCATTCATTCTCCGAAATGTGGGACCATCTATAAGATCACTTTTGCTTGTTCCAAGTCACTTATATAACACAATGCATTGATTGCACTGAAATTTACCTTAATAATTAGCATGCCCAAATAATGGATTGATCATGACATGAAAACTAAAATTAACTATTAACTAGGTTAATACTTAGAGTGCCCTCCTAAAAAGTTTAGGACTGTATTGAAAATTTCCATTTTACCTACTTAATACTCACTAGGGGCACTTTTGTCCTTTTGAGTTTTTGTTTATACAAAATTACCAGCAATGGGTATGGATTGCCGGATTGGACTTGAGTGAAATAAGTCTTGCAAACTTTCATACTTTTTTGAAATATTGAATTCTTTTGAACTTTTTTTCAAAGTCACCCAAAAGTTAAGGGCTGTTTTGAAAATTTCCCTTAGTTATAATTGACCTAATCCATGCACAATCCACTATTAGATTGATGAAAGTTTCAAAATTCATGACTAGGCTTTATGTGCATTTAAGAGTTATTGAAGAGACCATTGGGACTTGGATAAAATAATGGTATTTTTGTAAATAATAATATACTCATTTTTGTTTAATGGATGCAAGGGTAAGTCTGTCATTTTTATAAAAGTTCAACACAAATCTTATGATGGTTATCCATTCTCGTTAGAAATACTGGTTTTGGAGATGTGAAAGGTATTGAAATGAAAAGGTAGGAGCCCATTTACAAATACTTAAACCACAGGGGCCTATTTACAAATCATAGAAACCTTAGGGGAGTATATAGAAAAGGACTCTTATTTACTTGAAAGGAGGGTTGTTTGGGATTTTGTCCCTCTTCTTATGATTATGAAATTGCATCATATGGGGAGATTAAAGTATGTAATCAGGGTCAATGTTCTCCTGTGAGCAAACTCCATATTGCTAATATGCAATCAAGCTTGTGGGGCCTACTTAGATACATCAAGGGCGGACCCAAGCACGAGCATGTGGGTGCGGCCGCACCCGTTAAACCGTAGTATGCTTTAAAGAATCCAATAAATATCATGGGTCCACCCTCAAGATCCACGTGAAAATCCTCAGTTTGCCCGCAAAACCAAACTACCTATTAAGGTCAGCACCACTCAAACGAAAATCATGAGTCTGCCATTGGATACATGTATATTAATGGCAAGAGATGAATGGAAAGATCGCCCTATGGATAGGAAATGCTTAAAAGATCAATCATGCCAAATTATCCTAGCACTTGACTTAACCGCCTTAAAGTTTAAGTGTCCTTAATCACAGATTTTCTTTCTTTATAAAAGAATTCAATGCATTGGTTGGTGAAGGTTCAATGAGCGTAAAACTGGTCCTGATATTAGATCATAGGATGATAAAAGTATCAAATGGGCTGCACAGATCAAAGGTGGCCCCAAGTACGCCCCATAAAAAACCAGTCTCCTCCAATTAGATACATCATTGTCTTCATGTTCAAGTTCTAATAATAAGTAGTTACATTTGTAATTTATCCATATTCTCAGCCGAGTTACTCGTGTAAGTGGTTGAATTTAATATAGCCTAAAATATAATAATGTCCATATAGTTTCCATTAATACGGTGCTTATATGTTAATATAAATCATTTATTCCATCATCATATTTCCCCACCATCACTCCAGCGTGATCATAATTGTCGCTGTCATTATCGTCGGTGTAATATGATCTGGTAGTATAACATGATCACTAAGTAGGGCTGTGCAATTTTTATTTGATTTTATTCACTAGGGTGGAGCCGGCTTTACCATATAGCTAACAAAGTCATTGCTTTAGGTCCAAAATAATAAAACATAAAAAAAAGAAAAGAAAAGGCCCCACAATAGCAGCTAACATCTTTTGAAATTCCAAAAAGCAAACTTGCCGGCTGCGAACCCTTTTTTCTCCGCAAAATATAAGCCCCATGATAACTCTCTTGAGAAGATACTATCAAAATTTTCATGGGGCCTTAATGTGTCATTTATGGCCTATTATATTCCCAAATATGCCCCTTATTCTATTACTAAGAGTGCAATTGATTTTAGCAGACCATTATATTTCTAGCAGTCTGTATCAAATCTCAACTATACATTCAGCCATTAACTTGCTTCACAAGCTTTTCTCATTATTTTTGTGTATCCTATTTCAATAGGGGCCCATTTAGATTCGATCCATGATGTGGTTGTAATAGATCGATAGCTTGGGATTTTAACCTTAATAATAGATCTTAAAATTTAAGATAAACAATGGGCCCCCGCCGGAATTTATTCACTTGCCCACAGTACATATGAGCATCGTGCATATGGAACATCCAATACGTGGGGCACACCTCTGAAGTCCATCTTGTATGGTTTTGACTCATGGTGCATATGCGCACTGTGCGCAAGTGAAAACGCTTTGAACCCCACCGGTGGCAGACTCAAAATTTTTGTTTGTGGGGGTGGAGCCAAATAGGTAGTTGGATTTTGTGAACCAAATTTTCCATTTGAGTTTTGGGGATGGACCCAAAATTTCATGTGGGTTTTGGAGGTGGACTTAAGATCGATTAGCGAAACGTGATATAAAAACTTAAGAGCTTTTTGCATATACCCCCCTAAGGTTTCTAGAGTTTGTAAATAACTTCCTATGGTTTTAGTATTAGTAAATAGGCCCCTGTCTTTTCATAATACCTTTTGTGTCTCCAAAATCAGTAACCTTTAAACCACCAAAAGTTTTTAGAGTGAAATGACAATTTTACCCATCTCTTTATCTCTATATGTATCAAAAGCTTGGACTTATTTTTCTCCAAAACTTGTAACATTACTAAATACATTTTGTTAGAGAGAATGACCACACGTAAGTTTATGACAACACGTAAATCTATTTTTATCAATACAAGGCCTATTTCATTAAATCTAAATTGATCATAATGACAAGCAACGCATGTGCTTGTAATTGGTTATAATTGATTCAATCCATGCTTGACCCAACGTTAGATTGATGAAAGTTTCAAAATACATGATTAGGCTTCATGTGCATTAAAGTAATTGAGAGTGATCGTTGGGACTTGGGATAAAATGATGGTATTTTTATAAATAATAATGTGCTCACTTTTGTTTAATGGTTGTAAGGGCAAAGGTGTCATTTTTATAAAAGTTCAACACAAATCACATGGTGGTTATCCAATCTCATTAGAAATAATGATTTTGGGGACATGGAAGGTATTGAAATGAAAAACCAAGAGCCTATTTACAAATACTTAAACCACAGGGGCCTATTTACAAATTATATAAAACTTAGGGTGATATTTACAAAAAACTCAAAACTTAATTAGTAATTTTGCATCATAAAAAGCTAGAAAAATAAATTTTAATTAAAATATTTATAATAATATGAAAATATAAAAAATGCCTCATTTAGGATTGTCACTTTAGACCTCAAATTGTCTCGAGCCGTCCTAGGAGAAAGGGTGAAAACATGACAACCCCACATGGAGGATCATAGTCGATGGCGAGCCAATGCTGTTGTGACATGTGGCAATTTTTATTTTTATTTTATTTTCTCTTATCTTTATTGCATTACCATTTACCACAGTATGCTATTGTGTACAAAATCTTGTACACTTGAAGAGTAGTGATATGATTCCGTATTTCCTTGCAAGTCCGGATCCCGTGAGGGAAAATCCCACGGTGACCATGAGTGGACCATTCACGGTCCGCCATGTTATCGCGGGTAGCCTGTCATGCATCCGAGCAGTGGCTGCCCACGGTCACGTGACAAACCCTGAGTGGTTCACTCATGGTCACCGTGAGCAGGGCCACTCAAAGGATCCCGATTCATTCCCTTGCTAGTTTATCTGTCTCTTGATATGAAGAGAGTGATATCTAAGGTTGGTTCCAATCATCTCAAACCCAAATGAGGTATTTGTTTCCCCATGGATGATAGTATTGGGTCCTTTGCATTAGGGTAGGGCAGGGTCCCTTTTTTTTTTTTTTGTCTTTCAAGTCGATACTAAAAGTTGCCGTCCTTTCATTTGCATGAAATTTATGATAAAATGGATTCCAACAAAGAGAACTATTAGAGGCTGGGTAGAGGACGTAAGTTGAGATGTAATTATGAGACCCTAACTTTCTTAGGATTTGATGTAGATGAGAACTCTTTGAAAATTTGATGGCCATTTTTTGGAACTTTGTCCTCATTTTCTAATTTCTTTTCATTTTCTAATTTCTTTTCATGTAAATAAGAATACTTTGCTTAGACTTCATAACGGCTTGTTTGTTTCATGAAATTGAATTTCTAAATATATTTGGAGATATATTCCTAAAATGGCAAAAATCCATAGCTACAACTAGCCAAAATCATTTGGGATGTGGAAGCAGGTTCAGATTTTTAACTCGAGGTTGGGCACAAAAACAGGCTTTCCCACATGAACTAATTCAGGTCAGGCTTGAGCTCGCCCATGGGCCACCAACTGTTCGTCCGTTCAAGAGGCTATCATATTAAAAGGGGAAATAGAACATAACCACAGACAAGAAACATCCAAAGGCCCAAGCAGTGAGAAACTACAAAGGTACGTACATACCTACCTACTCATGGCATTGTTAGTATGTATATAAAATTGGATTCAACTTAAAAAAAATCTATTGTATAATTAAAGACCACTACGTTTAAATCAAGGGCTAAGACATGACTCATTTTTTTTATTGACCCTTATCCATAAGAACACTTTCCATGTACCCCACTCCTCATTAATAAGAAGGCATCTAGGTGGGCTCGCCGTACTAGACTGCATATAAGCAATATACAATCTACTCGTAGGAGAGCATTACTGGTGGAAAACAATCCAATCTTCAACATTGTTCGAATTACAACTAAGGCCATTGCGACCACAAATTCAGTTAGCCAGGCAAACTACAAATTGTTATACAGGATCATTATGATCACTATTAACTTAGCCTTATTATCCCATTAATCTTACACTAGCACGGTAACCCGTGCAACTAAGGCTCTCAGGACCACAAATTCAGTTAGCGGGGCAAACTACAAATTTTTCATACATGATCATTATGATCACTATAATCTTAGCCTTATCCCATTAATCTTACACTGGCACGGTAACCCGTGCTAAGCACGAGCATATTCATATAATGCAAATCAAGTATTCATGCACAACCGTAGAATTTTTGAAAGAAAATACACGAAAAAAAAATATGGCCATACCTATTTCGCAATTGAGGGTTGGGCTAGGCAGGAGATACCCTAAATTATAAAAAAATAAAATTAGATGTATATATACCGTACCTATTTTCACAACAGAGAGTAGGTAGATTAGAAAGGGAATGGGGGAAGTACTGAGGTAAAAGAAAATTGGAGAATACACAAAAATGGAATAGGTTATGTGGGAAGAAAGACAATTTTACATAAACAAAAAAGAAAAGGCGGGAAATAGACGTGCGTAGTTATAAAAAGTGGGCAGTTAGCGAAAAAATATCTTTCAAAAAAAGAAGTGGCAGTTACCGAAGATCAAAAGGAAGAAGAGAAGTACAAATTAGATTAAAGTTAGATTATAGTTGCAGTCAAAATCACATCAAGTTGGCAAAATCATAATGGAAAGGCTTTTCTTTATTATAATATAATTGTGTCAAACACTTGTATAGATTAGGTCAACCTTAAATCTAGTCTTCTATAATAAGTGGTTACTTGTTTGCATGAAATTGAATTTTATGATAACTAAGAAATTTATTCCTATCAAAGTGCCTAAATTTTAATAAACAAAAGTAAAGATCCACAAATGACGATCAAATAATCTCTCCGAAAAATTATTTTTGGGCGTCACCTAGGTAAATCAAGTTCCAAGAAATTTAGGGTTCCATCTACATCTTCACCTCATATCCTTCGCCCTAACCTCTTTAACATTCCTTCATTGGAGCACATATTAATATAAACTCATTGGAAATCAATTCCATGCAAACAATTAGGCACTAAGTGCAATGAAGGCATATTTATCTACAAAAGGGTAGTTTCATTATTTTCTCTAGCACATTGCATTCAAACTTTTCTATTAAGAATTTTTTCCATTTGCAACAAGGGGGATCCTTTTGGCAACTTAGCCTTTTTATTAGCCTTTTATGCAACTTTTTGAAGAGTTCTAGGTCACGCCTAAACTCCTATGCATTAATTGGAAACACATTAATTAAAATAAAGGTCACACCCAAATGGATATAATTAGCATATATAATTGAGAACACGAGTACAAATAGCGCCAGATAAATTCAGGGCATCCAAGCAGTTGGTCAGCACTCTCATTAGAGAATCACAGCTATGAGGAATTCCCTTTACTTCTTTAGTTCTTAGTTGGTCAGCACTCTCATTAGAGAATCACAGCTATGAGGAATTCCCTTTACTTCTTTAGTTCTTACTAGTTCTAACCAGCATTTTCATTAAACTAGCCAAATGAGGAGAAGAGAACATGTTAGTTTGAGATTTCTTTCCCTATTCTAATAAGCAAAACAAATGTTGGTGCCACTTAGTTTGGTGTGTGAGAATGAAAACTATAGATGATTTAACCCCTCACTGACTTTATTTGCCACTTAGGAGATTATGGAGACAAGAAAATGATAGGGAATTAAAGGAGGGCTTATTAGAGACAGGTGAGGTGATAGGTTTGTCATTTTTCAGTTTCAGACGTTGAAATGATTGGGGCAATTTTTGTCAGTGTTTGGTTTTGGAATAAAGATGGGGTTGAAAATGAAGGAATTATATATATAATGACAAGCAACCTTTTCGCGGGGGAATATTAAAGCATCAGCCCCTTTGTGAGAGAGCAACACGTGGCGCATTTCCAAAAGTTTTAGCAAACCATCATTTCCAAGAATTTTAGCAAAGCTTTATTAGAATTCAAATAGATATATTCCCCAAATCTCTTCTAATCTTGGTTATTTATTATCTCCTAATTTAACTCTATATCAACATATCCTAAAAGATTTTCCACTTTCATCTTATATCTCTCAAACGAGTTTTCATAATACTTATCCCTTATTAATTAGGCAAATCACATTATCATCATTTCTAAAAGGAAAATCATCATTTGACACTATCATAAATTTCTAAAATCTTTTAAATATTTCCTAAACCTTAAAAATCTTTACACCTTGTCGTTTAGAACCCAATTCCAAATCAAAGCTACAATGGTGCATATCACATGACTACAATAATGGGACAATTGAATTGGCTAAAAATCATTCTGGTTATGCCATTTTTGTGGGCCCTATCTGATCGAGTAGAATATTACATGAGAGTTCAAGATAATCCAGGATCTTGCACTATATATTAGTCTAAGAAGTCCTCATCTAATAATTATTTTTCTTTTCATGATGACCCTTATTTACAAGGAGACCTTTACAAGTATCTTACCCTCAATCATTGATCATACTACAAATACATCAAATTTAAATACGACCATTAGATCACCTATCCCAAAAGTAATGAAAAAGAAATGCATACAATTCAATGCATCCAATCATCAGCAAAGTATCTCATTTAAAAAAAAAATTCATAATTACAACTTCTTTTCTTTTTAATGGATTTGAAATAGAAAATTTCAAAAAGTTAAATAATATATCTATTTATTTTAAATTTATTTTATTCATAATATTATTTTCAAAAATATTAAATCTTGATCATTTTTTTCTTTTTTAGCCCGTGTTGGGCACAGGCCTCTCACACTAGGTATCATGTGTAAAAGGATGAGGGGCAAGGGCCCAATGGGTCCTCTGAGTAAGTAAATTTATCATGATAAAATGAAGCACCAATTTGCTCACATGGACCTAGGGATGTCAATATATGAAACCACGATTGCCCAATTAGCATAAGGACCAAACCTTAAGATTTGGATATAACTTGTTGTTTTAGGTCGATAGGATCATTGGGTCCATCAATATAACAAAGTGTAAAATGTCTATCATTCAAAATTTAGAACTTAGAACTATCCTTTGATCTGTCAACTTTACTTTATATATATCTACTAATTCCAACACTTTAAACGTACGTTCACAACCACAATAATAGAAACCAATGAAATTGTCCTTCGTAATGATAGTTGTGTATAAACTACAATGTGTTGAAAACTCTCTTTTCTAGACTACAATAAGGAGTCCTGTATAACCATATGCAGCACTTTTTTTCTTAACCGTAAGCGCACAAAAACTCACAGACCCGCGGGGGGGGGGGGGGGGGGAGGGGAGGAGGGGGGAGTGATTTTGAGACTCACTCTGGAGGAAGACGGAGATTGCAGCTCCTTGGTTGTAGTTGTGATAGAAGAACCGGTGCCTCAAGCCTGAAAGGGGAGGAAGAAGAAGGTCAGAGGACCCTGGCTTGGGCAGCGCAGGGCTCTCCGATGCCTTTGTTAGTTGCAGTTGCAGGACTAAGTAGAGGTAGGAGATGGATTGTGGGAGGAGATGGCGTACCAGCGTGTGGATAGCCATCTGCCATCTCTTTACCTGTTGAAGGCTTCTGTATTTATAGAGGAGGAGAGTGGACTTTGGGGTAAGCACTTAAGAGGCTGTCCCATCGTAGCCCACTCTGTCCCATCGGGCCATACCTTGATGGATGGGCGGTGCAGCTGTGTCTGGGATTTGGGCGGTGCCCTTATCCTGTTGCCGTGGCACGACAGCTGTCCATGGTCATCCCGATTAGCAGTCTGACCGAGACCGAAGCCAAGGGGGCATTTTACCGAAATGGAGCACCTGGCCGAGATGGAGAACCTGGCCGAGGGCTGAGGTCGGCATCCTTGGGGAATACCCCCACACATTAACTTAATAACTTCTTGTAACTGGATTTGTGATCATCTGGATTTGTGATCATCTCCTGGTGCAGAAAGAAGTATGCATCTTGCTGTCAATTCATCCTATAAAATTGCATCTATTTATATTTAATCACCTAAAGGTTACAGATCATCCCTGTATGAGCATCTCAGTTGGCCACTTAACTCACAAGCTCTTACTTACTCATGTTAGGATCATTTGCTTTCGGGAAATGGGCCGATAAGGGCCATTAAGCCAAATTGGGCCCCCAGGCTCTCTCAATTTTTAGGCCAGACATTCAAATTAAAGCTTATGAGAAGACCCTTGCCAAATTTGAGCTGAGGTCATTTCGGGCACTTTCCGGAATTGGGCCCAAGAAAGCCCATGAATCCAAATGAGCCTGAGCCCCCCAAGTGTTTTCGGCAACTTGGGTCCTATTTTGATTAATTAGGCCATCCATCCAAATTTGGGCCCAATATGAGCTCGTTTGATTATACAAGGACCATTAGCTTTACAAGGTCGTAGTTTCGGATTTGCATGGCAGCGGGAGACCTTGAGATTGTGTTCGTAGGGTTGCGAGTGGCCCTGGGAGGCTTTTAACAAGACAATTCAGCTGTTACAACTGAAAGAAGTCCATGTGACACACATCTGAACACCAAGAATGATCAAACAAATGCCCCTAGCCTCTTAAAAGTGTTCGAGTAGATCTCACCAAAAGGATAACCAGAGTTCTGACAAAGTCAATCTCAAAGACTAAATTTAAGGTTACTTTACATTGGGTTAAGTTGCTTTGATTTCTATTTAATTCAGGATGTGTCTATTTATAGCCCACCCAATTTGCTTTGTCGTTGGTTATGGGGCTCTACCAATGGTTTGGATCAAGCTGATTTTGAGTTTTAAGGGCCAAATTTGGGTCAATTTGACTTAGAATTGTAGAATTAACCCATATCATCTCATGATCTTTCGGATCATCCCATGGCCTATCCTACACCATCCAAACCAGCACTTTATAAGGGCTGGTCCACCATGTTTAGCCTATGAGAAATAAAATGGGTGGGGCCCATTTCCATGGTCGACCCTTGTAAGGCCCATTTTCCAAGTCACTATATATGCATATTTTTTCATGTTTTAATTGATAACTGGGTGTCATATAAAAAAGAGTGATAAATAGGTGGGGTCCACTTTGTCGATCCCCTTTATCATCACAACCAGCCCTTGGTATGGGCTGGGCCATCATGGTTAACCCATTTGGGTTAGATCATGACTAGGTCCCATTTCCATGGGTGACTTTAATTTGGCCCTATTTAACATGTCATCTTGCATGTTTTTCATGTTTTAAGTGATTAATAGTGGGGCCCGCTTTGTCCGCCCCCATATCATCACAATCATCCCTTCGTGAGGGTTGGTTTATCATGATTAACCCATGTGGGCTTAATGGCTAGATCCCATTGCCATGTTTGAGTTTAATTTGGCCCATTTTTCATGCCATCTTGCATGGTTTTTTACGTTTTAAATGATAGATGATAGGTGGGGCCTATTTTGGCCGACCCTTATATGATCACATTCAGCGCTTGATGAGTTTGGTCCATCATGGTTAACCCATGTGGCTAGGTGGCTTAGGTCTCATTTCCAACTAAATTAGCCTTTAATCCATGAATTTCACAATAACTTGATGGGGTCCATCCACTTCAGCCGTCCCCTGTGTGTATGAATATAATTAAAATCAACCCCCTTAAATCGATGGATAGAAGGCTGAAGAACACTTCCTTAACATGAATCCATCTAGATGCCCGTTTCAAAAAAAAAAAAAAAAAATTCCATCAAGATGACACCATTTGAGGTTGTATAAAAATCTATGGGTTGCTCAAGCTGTCAGCCCTATTGAAGTGGACAAACATCATGCATTATGAACATTTGAACTTTGAAGTATTCAACAGCGGCAGCCCTCAGGCAGTCTTCAATTGCTATTCATCATTCCACTAAATTGGCTTCACATGTTAGAGATTAGGTTTAGGTTGTTAAAAATTCTAGGGGTGGATTAAGAATTTGAATTTAAACTTATTATCTCATCTTGTATAAATTGAGGAGTTTAGATGTCGAATTCTATGGTGAATTTATCTTAAAGTCTTTATGTATCAGAGCTGGGCCCAGTGATGATCTTACAATCAAACTGGGTACAATCCTATCTTCCGCGCAATAGTCACCGTGAATTTTTCTGCCCTCTCTTTCCTCCATCCATTCAAGCATTCAAGCCTTATAATCTCGTTATCTTCATCAAATCTTCATCGATCAAAGTTTCTTGGGTCGTGTTAGATCTGATTTACTGGACCATCGGCACGGAGAGAGGAGTGAGTAACGACAATGATGGATCCCCAGTTTAAAAGCTGGAATTGCCACGCTCTTCCCGGATTCATCTTGTATTTCATGTCTCCTGTCTTAACAAAAAGTTGGGGAACTCAATAGTTCTGTCCACAATGTCGCCTACATATTCAGACATTTTTTTTTTTATTGATTTCGAATGCAATACTACATCATCCGAATTAAGAGATGCAATATTGGAACTATGGTCGAGGATTCAAGAAACGATTTCCAAATTTTTCCCATATCTCTCATCCCTCTCAATGACCCCTACCTTTATTATGCCTTTGGGTGATCCTTGTCGATCCATCCCTGACCCTTATGCTAATGTAAACTCCATAAATAGACCAATAGAATTGGATGCAACGCATTGAGAGACCTTTCATATACAGGAGGTGTCGGATTCCCTTGAAAGATTCAAGATTTCTGTCTCTCACCCACATTGTACTTCTCATGAATTTTTAGTTCCATGGTAATAATATATCAGAAATTATTGCTATTGATGATAAAGCTATTATCAGAAAGTCCATGTCATTTTCTACTCCCATCTACATCTAAATTTTGATGGAGTTAAAATGATTTTTTTTTTTTTTTTTTTGGTACCCCAGCCAAGTGGGTTGGGACCAAGTTAATATAATGAATAGGTTAAATGCGTCATACAAGACTCGCTACGCGTAAGGCAAACAGAAGCATTCAATTCACCTCTGAGTCGCATAACCAATCACCAAAACAATAATATTAGACTTTAAAATTTGAAATCATTACAAGTTATAAACATCTAGTGATGGAACGCGCTCCGAGGCGCCTGCTGGGGCGGCTACCGGGGTCGGCGGAACGTGGGAGTCCGTCGGGTCCGACCCTTTCGCGCCCTGGCGGGCCCTGAAGCGTGCATCAACATTTCTTTTGTGTGGGTGTGCCAGATTTTCTATTTTACTTGGAATTGCAAGTGGTAATCCGGAGATCAACCTTCGCAAGTAAAAAGGAAATCAACTTCTTTCAAGTTTTCCATTGCACAAATATTTAAGAAAAGAGACATTTTCTTGGTTTGCCGTGAAAGGCGATTTTGTTTGGCATTTATAGCCGATTTTGGCGTTTATAGCCGATTTACAATTCTTATCAATAATGAAAGACAAGATTTGTGATTTTTGTCTCTTTTAGAAAAATACAAACTACAATGAAAAGCAAGAAAAGGAAGATCTAACTTTTCAGGAGATTGTGGGGGACTCGTTCAGATTGACGGTCGCAAGCCATGTATGGGCTTCGCCATCATCCATGCAGATGAGAACAGAAGATGCTCTTGATTCGCTTGGCTTGGCTATAACCTCAGGTTTTTAGAGGACAAAGACCAAGAGAAGGTCCTATGTCCAATAAAAAGCTAAGTAGACGGGCTGAAAAGCCACGTCTAAGCCATTGGAGGCAGCAGGAGAAGGCGAGGACCTTGGGGGGGGGTGCCCCCCAAGGGACTTTTGTCACCTTGTAGTGGTGGCCGGTGCAGAACTTCAGCAGAGTTTTCTCTCTTTTTTCTTTCTCTGGATTCTTTCTGATCCCTTTTTTTCTGATCTTCTGATTTTCTCCTCCTTTTTCCGATTCTTTTTCCGATCTCCATTTCAATGGAATGCTCTCCTATTTATAGGCCTTTGGTAGCCATTTAGGAGGGTTTATGAGCCTTAATGGCTTTAATGGGAGGAGTTACAAGATTTATTTCTTGATTTTGTAACTCCTTTTTCCTTGAATCTGATTGGCCGATGGAGATTAAGGGCTTTTAATCACCTTAATTACCATAATGGGAGGAGTTTCATGGTTTAAATGCCATGAATCAATTGACTTGTAACTTCCAAATGCTTGCTTCTGATTGGGCCGTCCAAAGAAATGAATTAATGACTGCAATAAAGCTAGTCAATTAACCACATTAATTGGTCGCCGAGCAGTTGAAGAGTCGCGGGCCATGCCGTGTCTTCTGGAATTCTTCTGGCGATGATCATCGATGGATCTACATGCTGATCGACATCGGATGAACATGTAACTTCAGACATTGATAGCTAAGAGCGGGCCGGTGACATCTGTCTTGTCGATTTCACGATCGGTCGGACAGAAAGTGCACTTTCTTGGTCGACCGGTCGGCGATCTTGGAGCGATCAATGATGATTTTATGCTTTTGACGGCGGATCCGAGATGTCGTCGGATATGAGTCAATTTCAAGCACTAAAAATCACATTTTCAGGGAACCACAGGGGCCAAAGTGCGCGAAACGCGAAAAAAGACGGAAAAACGGGTCACCGGCGGAAAATCCGGTGACCCGGACCTCCATGGTCGCCGGCGACCATGGACCGGCGACCATGGGCCATGGTCGCAGGGGCCTGCGACCATGGGCCATGGTCGCAGGGGTCTGCGACCCTGGGGGATTTTTCCCCTTCAGAGCCCGTTTTGCGGTCGTTTTGAGGTCTTTTTCGTCGTCGTTTTCTTCTGTATTTTTCTTGACATTTCTTCTCATTTATTGGCTTGATTTCCCTGTAGAAAACTTGATGAGAATCCTTGCATTTTTACAGTGCAAAGTTTCTAATTTTCCGGGAAAGCCGAAGACTTTGTCGCTTAGAGCTGCTGATTTTCCGCCAGAAGTCGAAACTTGGTCAAACGATGTCGGAATGACCTGAAATTTGAGGTGAAGCCTCCTGAGCAATAAATAAGACCAACCATAGGCTTTTATTTGAGTTTTGAAGCCGTTTGGGGTCCCGTCGATGCTTCACTTGATTTTGCTGCGGGGAAAATGCCGAGCTTTGATGTGCGGTCAAACGATGTCCGATTGACCTGAAATTTGACGGGGAGCCTATTGGAGTCATTTTGAGACGTTCCATGGGCTCCGTTTTGGATGTCATGGTCCCGGGTTGCTCCGCCGCCGGTAGGCTTGATTTTCTCTCGGAGCATCAAAACCTGGTCAAACGTTGTCGGAATGACCTGAAATTTGACGTGCAGCCTTTTGGAAGCATGTTGAAGCCGCTCATGCACTTGGTTTGATGAGCGAAGGCTTCGGTGGTTCCCGCCGCCGGGAGGCTTGATTTTACTGCTCGAGCATTGATGGAGGGTCAAACGTTGTCGGTTTGACTTGAAATTTGGCATAGAGCCCTTTTGGGACATGATGGAGTCATCTGTAGGCTTTGATCGAAGTTTTGACGTCTCCGATGATGTCGCCGCCGGGAGCTCCCGTTTAGCTGTCGGAGCAGTGAAGTTAGGCCAAATGTTGTCGAAATGGCCCGAAACTTCATGTGTACTCTTCTCTTGGCTATCTTGAAGGATCTTGCAGTTTTTGTTTGATTCTGACAAGATTTGATTTTTTTGAGAAATTGCATTGCCTATTTATGGCAGGTTGCGACTTCATGCAGCTTTCTTAATTTGAAGAGGCAAAGTGACATTTTTGGTGTCAACAAATGCCCCCTCGAGGTACAGCGACGAGTTGCTTGACTTTTGTAGTCGATGTGCCTCGAAGAGATTTTTGAAGGAGAGCTTGTGTCTTGACCAAGAGTCTTTGAGCAATCTTTCCTTTGGTAGAGTAGCCTTTGAGCTTCCAGGGGAATTTTATGGTAGTGAGGGGAATCACACACCATCTCGAGGCAAAGTTTTGAAGATGACATCAGGGATATGGATTTGGGTTTTTGTTTTTGATCTTGTGACCTAACCAGCTATATATGGCAGGTTAGGGGATCGGGTTTTGGTTTTGACCTTGTGACCCACCAAGCTGTATGTGGCAAGTTGGGGGATCATGATTTGGTTTTTGGTTTTGGTCTTGTGACCTAACAAGCTGTATGTGGCAAGTTAGGGGACCAGGATTTGGTTTTTGGTCACTCTTTGGGACTGTGTGGGTCCATTGGAGTGGTTTGGATTTTTGTGGAATGTCAATTTCAAGATTTTGGCTCAACTTGGTATATGAGGCTGGATGGTTTGATTTTTGGAAGCTCATGGGGCTTGGAATTTTTTGTATGGTTCAATCAACTCAGAAGAGGCATGGAACCATTATTGTATGCTCTTGGTAAGAGGGATTTTTTTTCCTGACTAAAAGCCCATTTTTTTTTTTTTGTTTTTTTTTTTTTTTTTTTTTTAGTGCCTAGGTGGTCAAACCTGGCTCATATGGGCTAGCCCATGGGACCTTAAGCTTTTTAGGATGGCTTAGATCTCATGTGGGGCCATTTTTGTAAAGAATATCTAAAGATATCTCATTTGGATAGAGAATATCTAAAAATATCTTTATGGGAGAGAATCTCTCATATTCCCTTAATTTGGGAGAGAATATCTCAAGGTATCTTTCTTTTTGGGAAAGAATCTTCAATATCCTTTTTTGTTGGAGAGAATCTCTCATTTGATTGATTTTGGGAGGAAATCTCTCAAAGACATCTTTCTTTTTGGGAAAGAATCTTTCTAATTCCTTCTCTTTTGGTAAGGTTACTTAATTAGTAACACTTACCTTTCTTCTTTGTTTCCTTCTTTGATTTGCTCTCTCCTATAAAAGTAAAGGAAGGTAAGATCTCTTGCTCTTATTGCTTTCTTTTGCAACAATCTCAAGAGAGCTCCAAGACCAAGAGTGCTTCTTCTTCAAGGATCTTCAAGCTTTTTCCTTCTTCTTCTCCATCAATGGCTTCGAGTAAGTTTTCTCTCTTTTTCTTTCAAGAAAACTCCATGTAGAGAATAGGATGGTAAAAAGAAGAAAGTTTCTCTCTTTTTTTTTCCTTCTTTTCTTTTTTTTTCTTTTCTTTTTCTTTTCTTTCTATTCTTCTTCTTTTTTTTTTTGGTACCACATGTATTTTTTGGTACTTTTTTTTTTTTTTTTTTTTAGTGCTTGTGAACACTTTCTTTTTTTTTGCTTTGGTACCACATGTATTTTTTGGTACCTTTTTTTTTTTGTTTTCCCTACGCTCACTCAAATCTTTTTGTGATGAAAGCAATTGCTAAATGGGATTTGATCAAAAGTTTTGTCATTTTGTGAAAATCTTTTGTCAAATGATTGTTTTGGTAGGGGAAACGAATTTGGCATGAAAGCCGGATTTTTGTGGCATTTACAGCCAGTTTTGACATGAGAGTCAGGTTTTTTTTTTTGTGTGGCATTTATAGCCGGTTTTTGAGATGGCATAAGAGCCAAAAATTTTGTTCGTGGCATGGGAGCCAATTTTGAGATGGCATGGAAGCCGAAATTTTATGGCGTAAAAGCCAAAGTTTGGGTTGGCATGGAAGCCGGTGTTTGTTTTGTGGCATCGATAGCCAGTTTGGTGGCATTGATAGCCAATTTGTGGCATTTATAGCCGGTTTTGTGGCATTGATAGCCAATTTGAAAGCCAAGTTTTGGTTTGTCGGCGTGAAAGCCAATTTTTTGTGGCATTGATAGCCGGTTTGTGGCATTTATAGCCGGTTTTGACATGAGAGTCAGGTTTTTTTTGTGTGGCATTTATAGCCGATTTGGTGGCATTGATAGCCGGTTTTTGGCAAAAGAGCCAGGTTTTGGCATTTATAGCCAGATTTTTTTTGCTTTCAAAATGCAGGTATCGACTAAATGTCGCCTCCCCGCTGAATGGTCTTGCAAGTATCGATGGAATGTCGCTTCCTTGCTCATTCGGTTTTGCGAGTATTGATGGAATGTCACTGCCTCGCGGGTTGGGTTTTGCAAGTATCGATGGAATGTCGCTTCCTTGCGAATTGGGGTGCAAATATCGACTAAGCGTCGCTTCCCTGCTTTTCCCAAGACTTTTTGGTTTTGCGGGTACTGACTTGATGTCGTTTCTCCGCGATTTTTGAAATTTGAGGTTTTCTCGAACCATTTGTAATTTTGGTTGTGGATAGCAACTGGTATGTTGCATCTCCACGATTTTTGAAATTGGGTTGTGGATATCAACTGGTTTGTTGCTTCTCCACGATTTTTGAAATTTGGTTTGTAGATATCAACTGAAATGTTGCTTCTCCACGATTTTTGAAATTTGGGTTGTGGATATCAACTGAAATGTTGCGTCTCCACGATTTTTAGAGGTTTTGGAAGTATCGAATGGGGTTCGCATCCTTCCGATTTTTGAGTTTTGCGAGTATCGACTAAGTGTCACTTCCCCGCGGTTTTTTTGAAAAACCATTTTTTTTATTTAAAGACACGAGGGTCGTAAATTTTGACCTAAAACCATTTGGCGGTAAAAGATAAGGTGGACTAGGGTGGAAATCCCTGAATCCGGATTTTTGTTTCAAACCAAGAATTTTGGTTCAAGGATTGAAAGTTTTGGTCAAGTCAGGGAGAGGCTCCTAAACTTGGATTTTTTTTTTGTTTTTGAACAATGAAACGATAAAAGTAAGCATTGTTTTTGAATCTCTAGAAATTTTGACATTTGATATGAAAATTCTAAAGAGAGTGGGTTTGACGAGCGAGTACCTAAGAACAGGTTTTGGCCATACAGGCATTGCTCTTACCCAGTTGGGTAAGTCTTCAAGGGTAGTATCGCTTCAAGAACTTGCCGTTGATAGGCAGCATACATCTGTCGCCTTCCATGTTTAGGAGGGCATATGCGCCATTGGAGAAGACCTTGTCGATGACGTAGGGTCCCTCCCATTTTGGTTCAAACTTGCCTTTGGACTTGTGAGCGAAGACCATTGGTCTTTTTACCGCAAGAACCAAGTCACCCTTCTTGTAGGCGCGTTGCCTGACCTTTTTGTTAAAAGATCCTGCCATGCGTGCTTGGTAAAGTTCAATGCTTTGTCGAGCTTCGAGCCGTTTCTCATCGAGATTGTCCAGCTCATGAAGTCGTAATTTCGCATTGCTTTCTTGAGTCATGTCATTTTGTAGAGATACCCTCAGAGAAGGAATTTGTACCTCTAGGGGCACGACAGCTTCGCATCCATAGACCAAGGAGAATGGTGTGCTATGGGTTGGTCCTCGAACGGTGGTTCGATAGGCCCACAAAGCTTCAGACAGTTTATCGCTCCAGTCTCTTTTGTGACTAGAGACCATTTTCTTGAGGATTTTGCAGAGTGTCTTGTTGAAGGCTTCTGCTAATCCGTTTGCTGCCGGATTGTATGGAGTCGAAGGACAGCTTTGAATTTTGTATTTGTCTCAAAACTTGTAGAATCGATGATCCCGGAATTGTGGTCCGTTATCATGGACGAATCTCTTGGGTATGCCGAAACGACAAATGATGTTGGTGCGCAGGAACTGAAGAACTGATGAGGTCTTCATTTCGTTGAACGCAAATGCTTCTGACCACTTGGAGAAATAATCCGTAGCAGCGAAGATGAAGCGATGACCTTTGCTTGAAGGGGGGGAGATAGGACCTATGATGTCCATGCCCCATGCTTCGAAAGGCCATGAGATTGCTGTAGGATGTAGCCATTCCGGAGGCATGTGAATGTAGTCTCCATGAACTTGGCATTGTTGGCAGCGCTTAGCAAATTGCATTGCGTCGGGTACCATGGTAGGCCAGTAGTAACCTAACCTTTTGATTTGGTCGTAGAGCTTGGGACCAGCCTGATGAGCTCCACAAAGACCAGCGTGAACTTCTTTGAGTGTTTCTTCAGCTTCTTGTTGTGACAAGCAGCGTAGAAGTACTCCGTTGAAGGATTTCCTGTAAAGGATCTTTGAAGGGATATCCAAATGAAAGTTTGGGGCTCGCCTTTGGATGCTTACCCGTTCTTTTGGATCTTCAGGTAGGATTCCGAACATAGTGTAATCAATGAACGGATCCCTCCAGTCGCCGATTGAAGGTTGAAGGATAGAGATCCGACTTCCAACCACTCGGTGGCATTCAGCAACTGCTTGGTGTGTGTTAAGAGGAGGGAGGGTCCTTCTCTCGCACACTGTAATTTGCATGTTTTCCCCTTCCTGGATCGCCATTGATGCGGCAAGTCCGGCCAGGGCATCTGCACGGATGTTTTCACCTCTACGAATGTGGGTGATGTTGCAGATGTCAAACTTTTGCAGAAGAGATTGTGCCTTGTTGTAATAAGGCAGCAGATCGGGCTTCCTGACTTCATATTTCTGATTCATCTGGTTGACGATCAGTTGAGAGTCTCCAAAGACTTCCAGCATAGTGATACCGGATTCGATGGCGAGTTCCAATCCTAGGATCAGAGCTTGGTATTCAGCTGCATTGTTTGTGCATGGTTCCAGTAGCGAGAAAGCGTGTGGAATCATGCATTTGTCGGGGCTAACAAAGAGGATGCCAACTCCAGAGATCAGCTTTCTGTTTTCATTTGTCCTGGTTGCACCGTCAAAGTACATGTCCCAGGAGGCATTTGGTGAGGAAGTCTCCACGTTGTAGACAGGTTCGTCTGGGAGATCATCTCTGAGTGGTGAATCTTTAGGCAATGGATGCTCTGCGAGGAAATCTGCTAGAGCTTGGCCTTTGATTGCTTTTTGTGGCACATACCTTATATCAAATTGTGATAGAAGGATGGACCATTTTGCCAGTCGGGCATTGAGAGAACCTGCCTTTGTGACAAGAACCTTCAAGAGATTGATCCTTGAGACCAGGTAGACTGTGTTGGAAAGCAAGTAGTGACGTAGCTTTTGTACGGCAAACATCACTGCAAGGCATTCCTTTTCGACTGGGGAGTAGCGATGCTCTGCACCTACTAGCATGCGGCTGAGGTAG
This sequence comes from Umbellularia californica, assembly GCA_028538565.1. NCBI lineage: Eukaryota > Viridiplantae > Streptophyta > Magnoliopsida > Laurales > Lauraceae > Umbellularia > Umbellularia californica. The sequence continues at coordinate 79,373,664 of JAPQWN010000002.1, forward strand.
TATAGAGCAGCTTCTTTTCCCTCACCATTCTCTTGTGCAAGCAAAGCGCCTACAGAATGATCAAGAGCTCTTGTGTACAAGATGAATGGTTTTCCAGTGGCAGGGGCAGCTAACACTGGAGGTTTGGTCAGGTATGACTTGATATCTTGAAATGCGGCTTCGCAGTCGGTATCCCAGACAAAGTCTACACCTTTTTTCATCAATCGAGAGAATGGACGGCATTTCCCCGAAAGATTGGAGATGAACCGTCTGATGTAGGCCAATCTCCCTTGAAGCCCTTTTAGTTCCCTTAGGGTTCTTGGAGAGGGCATTTCTAGAATAGCCTTGACTTTTATGGGGTCAAGTTCTATTCCAGCTTTCCGAACAAGGAATCCGAGAAACTTACCCGACGAGACGCCGAAGAAGCATTTTAGAGGATTCATCCGCAGTTTGTGTTTGCGGAGTCGGAGGAAGACTTCCCGAAGATCTTTGAGATGGTCTTCTTTTCTTCTGCTTTTGACGGCGAGGTCATCAACGTAACATTCGACCGTTTTGTGCTGCATATCTTGGAATATTTTCATCATAGCCCTCTGATATGTGGCACCAGCATTTTTCAGACCAAATGGCATGACAGTGTAGCAATACACGCCAAATGGAGTCCGAAATGAAGTGTGTTTTTCATCCTCGGGATGCATCTTTATCTGATTGTAACCAGAGAAGCCATCCATGAATGTCATTCGCTCGAATCCGCAGGTATTGTCAATCATCACCTCCGGTATGGGGAGCGGGAATTCATCTTTAGGGCAAGCGCCATTCAAGTCTCTATAGTCAATACAGACTCTGATCTGCCCATTTTTCTTTGTCACGGGGACAATGTTGGCCAACCATTCTGGATGTTGTTCCTCACGGATGAAGCCAACGCTTTTGAGTTTTTGAACTTCTTGTTCAATTTTATCCATCACATCTGGACGGAATCTTCTTTGGCCTTGTTTGACAGGCTTGACGTCTTCTTGAAGATTGAGTTTGTGGACTGCTACTTTGGGGTCTAAACCAGGCATTTCAGCATAGGACCATGCAAAGCAATCAACGAACTCACGAAGAAAAGCGATATACTCGGGTAACTCATCATCCTTTATATTCTTGCTTATGAATACAGGACGTGGGTTATCAGGTGTTCCCAAGTTTATCTTTTCAACAGGATCTTCTGTCGGAAGGTTCGAAGGTGGTTCCTCCACAATATTTTCGGAGGCTTCCAACTCAACGAAACCTTCTGGAGTTTCAACTGCATTACCAGACCAAGGCTCTGTTCCTTTCCATGGATTTTCTTGATTGGTGATCTCCTCAAGGCTTGCTATGAGATAGTCCCAATCGCCTGTTGAGTCTGGTATTTCTTTTGGAGACGAGGGTTCTTCTGGGTCAGGATGCCACAAGTCTGTATTATCGGACGATTCCTCTTTATCATCAGAGAAATCATACCAATTGGATGAGCTTCCTGGATTTTTGTTAGGTAACTCTTTAAAGAGATATCCAGGGAGATCGATGTCTTCATGGATTTGAGATGTTGAGGCTTGGTCGGTAAAACGACTTTTAAGCCTTTGTGTCAACTGTCTCAGAGGAGTGTCGGGATCATACCCTAACCCATATGAAGACTTTTCTACATGACCGTAGAGTCTCCAATCTTCCAGCTGGCTTTTGGTCAAGGCGGGCTCCAATGGCGTGAGAATACCGTGTCTTTCTCCCAAACCGACTGGGTTTTGAGCGTCAAAGCCCATTTTCTTCATGATAGCTTGTGCCACAGGACTATATAGAGATAGCTGAGGCATACATTCATTTTGGAAAGGTTCCAGCATGGAATTTGATGAAGAAGCGTCCGATCTATGGAAGAAGATCGGCCTTTGCTTTGGTGATGTTGCCGGAACAACAAAGGTAGCAGACGTAGGATCTTCTACATCAGCAGGTGTCTCCATCGGAGTGAGAGCAGGCTGAACTTGCTGAGTGTCAGCTTGGCTTGACGATGCATCGTCTTCTGGCTCTGAGTCCGAGTCTGTGTCTTGCATGATAGACACGAGAGAGACAACAAATTTGCCCCCAGGCTTTTGTTTCGCCTTCTTCACTTTAGTCGTGATGACCAAAGGTTTTGAATTCTTGAGGGAGATAACGAAGGGAGATTGACTACTCTCTTCTAATTTGCCGGAGGGTTTGTTTTCTTCCGGTGATTTTTGAGGAGCCTTGCCTTTATCTTTCTGGAGATTTTCAGCAGGGGGTGCTATTTCCTCTTCTTCTTTTTCTCCTTCATACATTTGGGAGTCTGCGAAGTGGACTTCTTTACCTTTGAAGGGTTTCCTGTCCGCAAAGACTCGATGTACCATGCCGTCGTCGCCGACAAACTTGATGCATTGATGTAGAGTTGAAGGGACAACACCGTTCTCGTGTATCCAAGGACGTCCGAGAAGGATGTTGTAGCATGAGGGGGTTTTTATTGCATACACAGTGACCTCAGAGATAAGATCACCGATTTGCAATTTGAACCTGATTTTGCCGATAGGCCTTTGAGTGCTCCCATCGTATCCAAAGATAGATACAGATGTGTGGCTTAGCTTGCTGGGTGGGATGCCCAACTCTTCAAGAGCCGAAGTGGAGATAAGGTTGAGTGCAGAACCTGGGTCGATCTGAACTCTATGTATCGGCATTTCTTTGATGTACCCTGTGAAGTACAGGGGTCGGTTGTGCCTTGCTTTGCCAAGTAGGAGGTCTTCCTTAGTGAAGGCGATGGTTGCACTGGCTGCCTTTTGAACCGAGAGGCATTGGATGCATGATCCCTCAGTTTTCTTTTCTCCCTTTGAGGAAGTTTCAGAGTTTTTGACCCGGTAGTCCATTTCAATTTGGAGGACTTGCGGGGCATGTTTGTCGACATCCTCATTCAGTTTTTGTAATTCTGAGATGAGATTATCACGAGTGCGTGGAGACATTCGTAATAAATCCAGGATGTGAAGACGTGCAGGTATGTGTTTGAAGTGCTCAACCAAGTCATACTTGAAAGCCTCCTTAGGGCCTGCATGTTCATTGTTTTTGCCACTGGGGGCGCTTACAACATCTTTTCCCGAAGGATTTACATAAGTAAAGGAAGATTGGTTGTAATTTTTGTGGTAGTCCCGGCCCGAACGGGTGCCTCTACCAACTTCGAGAGCTTCTTGAGAAGGATCTTCGTTTGGAAGATTGTCTTCAGGATCAAGAGGCTGTCGTTTTTCATCTACTGGGGATGTATCTGCAGCAGAGTTGCCATCCTCAGTGATTGTGTTGCACGGAGCATTTTCCGGGAGCAAGTCCTGAACAGCATCCAGCAGCTTTTCTTCTTCGTTGACCCATCCATCACCCCAAGTTGGGTTTTCTTCATGATGATGAGTCGGGAAGAATGTGTATCCTGAAGTCACAGTCTCAGGAGAAGAAACCTGAGAGGGTGTCATCTCTGTGAAAGTCACGTGAGACGAGGTAGCTCCAGAGGATACATTGCTAGGCGTCGTCGGAGTGTAGGTAATCTCATCAGACGACGCTTCAGAAGAGCTATAATCCTGATATATTACATTACAGGAAGCTCTGATAGAAGATGTTGCCTGCTCGGAGTCAGACTCATCCTCGGATGTAAGAGGATCATCAATCCAGCAATGTTCTCCATTTTCAGGAGTTGAGGGAGGAGGTACCTGATGGGCTTCAGGGACTTCCGGCTCTGGATTGTGAGGAATCTCGTTGACGCGGTCTTGCTCTTGTTCTAGAGCGAGATGCTGCAAGATCCTTGCATATTCTTCAAGATCAGGCATGGGAGCCAGATCCTCTTCTTCGTCTTCTCCGTGTGGCTCAACATAGTTGATTTCCACTGGAGCAATGACAGGTGCTGGGTTAACAGCATCTTCTTGTGCAGCCTCTTGGTCTTCTTCATCATCAGACCAGGATCCTTGTGGTTGCAAGGGGTTATACCAGATTACTGGCATAAGGTGAGTTTCAGGAACCCATTCTTCGTCGGAGAGATACTCTCCTGTTTCAAGAGATTCCTCCCACTCGCCGGTGTAGTTGGGCTCGAATCCATCGTCGGTGTCGCTGGACTCGTATCCATCAATGGAGAATCCAACTACCGAGTTGCAAGAGTATAATGCCCCCTGCATGGCTTCTTTTTTGAATTGAGGTGGCATGAAATCACTGAGAGTGAGTTTTCTTACCGCCTTTAAAGTCTCTGGAAGGGACGTTTCTGTTGCCCCGAGTGAAGTGGTAGAGGAGGCCTCTGCCTTTTCATGGACTTCTTGTTTTGGCTGGGTCTTCTCTTGCCGTTTGAGCCTGAGGAGATGTTTCCTAGCCTGCCTTCGCTGCTGAGCGGTCGGCTTTGTTTTGACGATCTCCCAATTTTCATCTTCCAGGAGATCGGGATGTACCCATATGGGTTGTCCGTCTGGTGTCGGGAAAGGAACCAGCTTCTCGGACACTTGAATTTTGTTTATCACCATGAAGGAAGTAGTGATCTTCTTCTTCGGTGATTTTGGTGTTTGTCCACATGACACCATGTTGACGGAGGCAGTCCCATAGTTTTTGTCAAAGGTGATGACTCCGTTTTTCCACATCTCGTTTATCTTCTCTCTCACAACAAAGCATTGATTGAGAGGATGCGAGACCATCTGGTGGTATGGACAGTACCGAGGATCATTGGTTTTGCCAACGTCTCCAGGTCTTTTGGGCTCTGGCAAAATGAGTTTGCCATTTGCTAGGAGAGCCTCAAAGATTTCTTCAACGTCTTCATCGAATGGATATTTCTTTTCTACACGTTCTTTGAAGGCATCAGAGAGTTCAGGTCTCTTACCTGCAGCTCTATTTTCAGCTTTCTTTGGTTGCTGAGGAGCTGACTTAGTCTGCACATTGAGAACCTCTTTCTTCTTTGGTTTAGAGGTTGCAACAGCAGTCGGCTCTTTCTTTGATGATTTCTGACTGTTGAGGTCTTTGATCACCGTTTCAGCTTCCATGGAAGCTTCCAGGAGTTCTCCCAGGTTTTTTGATTTGTTGCCGATGATCATGGAGCGGATTTTAGCTCTCATGTTGTTTCGGCAGATGTCGACTAGCGACGCTTGTGGCAGTACATCTGAGCATTTGTACGCCATTGCTTTCCACTTGTGAATGAAGTCATAAGTTGACTCATTCTCTCCCTGTTTTAGGCTGCAGAGCTGAGCCATAGTAACAGGATGATCCTCACCTTGGAAGTGGGTCAGGAAGCGTGTCTCCAGCATAGCCCAGTTCTGAATGGAGTTCTCCGGCAGAGTGGAGTACCAATCGAAGGCCGTACCTTTTAGGGTACTTGCAAAGAGGCGAATCTTGAGTGCATCTTGATCCGCGATAGCTCCCGTCAAGATCTTGAAGTGAATGACGTGTTGTCTGGCCGATCCTTTCCCCGTATATGTTTGGAGAGTAGGATGTTTGAATTTTGTGGGGAACGGGACCGAGTCCATCCATAAAGGATATGGTGGCTTGATCCCATGCTCTTTGAGTATATCCTCTTCTTTAGCTTTGGCGAGGATACTGTCTACGTCCTTTTTGGTAAGGGCGCGTGACTCATTTTCTTCACAATTCTCCTCGTTATTGTTATGATTCGGAGGAGGCTCATTGTTCACCTGATTTTGGACGACAAGGAGAATGTTTTCCATCAGAGTTTCAATCCTCTGCTGGCCTTGTTCCAACTGCTGGATGCGTGTGAGCGCATCATCTCGAGGTGGATTCTGAGGTGGTGGCTCAGAACTTGTAGCCAAGACGTTCATCCCTCGGGATTCGAACGAAGAAATCATCCTGGTGACCGAGCTGGGGCTCATTCTTTTTGATGAAGAGCTTGATGAAGGATTACTCTCCCGTCCTTGGCTTGAAGGGGCAGGAGATTCTTCAGGATGTCTTCGTGTCCCGGTGACGCTACGGGTCACCGGACGTCGGACATGGATTTTTGATGCTGACTTTTGGCGTCTTCTGGTTTTTCCAACCATATGGACAGCAGCAACTTGGTCGGGTCTTTCTTTTTCGACCCATTTGTGGGAGACTTGAAGTGTAGGAGGCTGGGTCCGTTGCTTCTCTAGTCTCTTTTGTCGATATGACGCACGGCGGCGTGCTCGACGAGCGATTTGAGCTTCAGTCAGCTCTGGCTGGGCTCTGACGATGAAGGATGTGCTCCCTCGGGCGCAGCAGCCGAGCTTGTCTTCTTTGTGGTTGGGCAAGGACAGGATGCGGACCCGGTCCTTTGCCTGTTGCAGCGAAGCTTTAAACCTTTCGAGTTCGGCCCCTGTAGAGATGAAGGGTCGAACTGAAGGAGTGTAGGCCTTAGCAGGTGCTTGTAGAGGCCTGGTGATGCATGATCTAATTTTGGGCTTGTGGGAGCAAGCCGGTTCATGCTGGGTTGACTTGGGAGTCAAGTTGGAGATGGGTCTCTCCTCTTTCATGCAGGCAAGAGGGTAGAACTGGTTCTCCTTGAGTGGGGCCAGGTATGCTGGCTTGGTGGATGTTTGAGACCTTCTTTGTTTTGGGGAAGGTCTTGGAGACCAAGTCTTGGGATAGACCTGGTTGTTTGTTGGTCGAGGCTTCGCGGGGGTGCCGCGGGCTTCGGGCTTTCGGGCGCTCGCCTTTGGTGTCACGGGAGTGACACGTTGAGAGGCGATCTTCTGCTTTTTAGCAGGCGCAGCTTGTTCTTCGGGAAGTGGGAATGGTCCCAGTGTCCCGAAGACGATGGTCCGGGGAGTCGAGGTCGACCCGGAGTTTAGAGAGTTGCCGAGGGAGTTGACGCTTCGGCAGCTGGCAGGGCGCTTGTAAGTGCGCTCGGTTTGCTTCTGTTGAAGCATGAGTTGGTGCTTGTTCTCATCGAAGATAATGGTTAAGGCTGCCATTGTTAGTTTCGAAAAAGTTCTGAAACAAGACCACATCCATTAGTAATCACAAGAATATAATGATCATAAATGGGAATTTCTATGGTTGTCTTTTCAAATCGCTCAAGGGATATGACCCAAGCGACATGAAGAAGGCAAAAAGCCATAGATGGTACAATTGTTCTGACAGCGAACATGGTAGGCTCGAAATGAGCGTTCCAATGACTGCTAGAAGTAATTGTATACCTAAATTCGACTTATCGAGAAGCGGAGCTTGCTCGAGATAAGAAGAATATAAGGTAGGAGTTACAAATGTGCCGGTCACAGATACAGTAGACCCTGAAAGGGCGTACCAGTATTGCTATGCACAAATGTTGGAGATCGCATCCATGAGATGGGATTCTTTGTTTTTTGAAATGTCAAGATTGGATTCATCAAAGAGAGCAGATGATATTCCGATCCGAATACGGGCTCAACGATTTCCGCGAGCGCCAGTACCCAGAAGGGAAGGAACCACAATTTCTCGGATCTGAATCTAAAATGACGAGAGTTTTTTTTTTTGAAGATTTTTTTTTTTTTTTTTAGATTTTCATTTTTTTTTAAACAAAATCTTTTTTTTTTTGTTTAAGATTTTTTTTTTGAAAATCTTTTTTTTTTTATTTTTTATTTTTTTATTTTTTTTTTATTTTGATTTTTTTATTTTTTTTTAAGATTTTTTTTTTGAAAATCTTTTTTTTTTATTTTTTTATTTTTTTTATTTATTTTTATTTATTTTGATTTTTTTATTTTTTTAAGATTTTTTTTGAAAATCTTTTTTTTTTATTTTTGATTTTTTTTTTAAATTTTTAAGATTTAAAGACGAGAGAGTACACATAGGCCTCCTAACCCGGTCTTATGAAACCTCAATTGATAGAATTGCCCCCAGGTAAGGGTAGGATTACTTAATGAACCCGTTTGGAGGACCCTTGCCTAGAACAGTCAAGCTGTCTCCACACTCTGGACAAGGCTTTTCTTGAATCAATCGTGATCAAAGAACGCAATTGGTTTAACCTTAGTGGTCTATGTCTTTTTTTTCAAATCCCAAATAGACTCATCGAAGAGAAACGATGGCCCAAAACCTTAGTCGAACGGGCTCAACATTTCTGCAAGCACCAAAGAACGATAGGATAGGATCAAAGCTTCTCAATTTTGAATCAGAACTGAGAAAACTGATTTTTTGATTTTTTTTTTCTTTGAAATCTCTAATGAACTCATCGAAGAGAAACGATGGCCCAAAACCTTAGTCGAACGGGCTCAACATTTCTGCAAGCACCAAAGAACGATAGGATAGGATCAAAGTTTCTCAATTTTGAATCCAAACTAAGAAAACTGATTTTTTTTTTTTTTGAAAAGAGAAAGAATGGAAACAAACTCAAAGAAATAGAAATTTCCAAAAAATCCCATCTCATTTTTTTTGGGTGCAAAATCCAACATAGGCCACCAGCTAGAAAGTAGCCAAGGAATCCGGAAAAGAAGTATAAGCATAGAGCAAAAAGTATGATATGCAAATATTTCATTTCCAAGCACCGTGTTCTCAAATGAACGAGTCCCACCGGGTGGGCCAGCTTGATGGAACGCGCTCCGAGGCGCCTGCTGGGGCGGCTACCGGGGTCGGCGGAACGTGGGAGTCTGTCGGGTCCGACCCTTTCGCGCCCTGGCGGGCCCTGAAGCGTGCATCAACATTTCTTTTGTGTGGGTGTGCCAGATTTTCTATTTTACTTGGAATTGCAAGTGGTAATCCGGAGATCAACCTTCGCAAGTAAAAAGGAAATCAACTTCTTTCAAGTTTTCCATTGCACAAATATTTAAGAAAAGAGACATTTTCTTGGTTTGCCGTGAAAGGCGATTTTGTTTGGCATTTATAGCCGATTTTGGCGTTTATAGCCGATTTACAATTCTTATCAATAATGAAAGACAAGATTTGTGATTTTTGTCTCTTTTAGAAAAATACAAACTACAATGAAAAGCAAGAAAAGGAAGATCTAACTTTTCAGGAGATTGTGGGGGACTCGTTCAGATTGACGGTCGCAAGCCATGTATGGGCTTCGCCATCATCCATGCAGATGAGAACAGAAGATGCTCTTGATTCGCTTGGCTTGGCTATAACCTCAGGTTTTTAGAGGACAAAGACCAAGAGAAGGTCCTATGTCCAATAAAAAGCTAAGTAGACGGGCTGAAAAGCCACGTCTAAGCCATTGGAGGCAGCAGGAGAAGGCGAGGACCTTGGGGGGGGGTGCCCCCCAAGGGACTTTTGTCACCTTGTAGTGGTGGCCGGTGCAGAACTTCAGCAGAGTTTTCTCTCTTTTTTCTTTCTCTGGATTCTTTCTGATCCCTTTTTTTCTGATCTTCTGATTTTCTCCTCCTTTTTCCGATTCTTTTTCCGATCTCCATTTCAATGGAATGCTCTCCTATTTATAGGCCTTTGGTAGCCATTTAGGAGGGTTTATGAGCCTTAATGGCTTTAATGGGAGGAGTTACAAGATTTATTTCTTGATTTTGTAACTCCTTTTTCCTTGAATCTGATTGGCCGATGGAGATTAAGGGCTTTTAATCACCTTAATTACCATAATGGGAGGAGTTTCATGGTTTAAATGCCATGAATCAATTGACTTGTAACTCCCAAATGCTTGCTTCTGATTGGGCCGTCCAAAGAAATGAATTAATGACTGCAATAAAGCTAGTCAATTAACCACATTAATTGGTCGCCGAGCAGTTGAAGAGTCGCGGGCCATGCCGTGTCTTCTGGAATTCTTCTGGCGATGATCATCGATGGATCTACATGCTGATCGACATCGGATGAACATGTAACTTCAGACATTGATAGCTAAGAGCGGGCCGGTGACATCTGTCTTGTCGATTTCACGATCGGTCGGACAGAAAGTGCACTTTCTTGGTCGACCGGTCGGCGATCTTGGAGCGATCAATGATGATTTTATGCTTTTGACGGCGGATCCGAGATGTCGTCGGATATGAGTCAATTTCAAGCACTAAAAATCACATTTTCAGGGAACCACAGGGGCCAAAGTGCGCGAAACGCGAAAAAAGACGGAAAAAACGGGTCACCGGCGGAAAATCCGGTGACCCGGACCTCCATGGTCGCCGGCGACCATGGACCGGCGACCATGGGCCATGGTCGCAGGGGCCTGCGACCATGGGCCATGGTCGCAGGGGTCTGCGACCCTGGGGGATTTTTCCCCTTCGGAGCCCGTTTTGCGGTCGTTTTGAGGTCTTTTTCGTCGCCGTTTTCTTCTGTATTTTTCTTGACATTTCTTCTCATTTATTGGCTTGATTTCCCTGTAGAAAACTTGATGAGAATTCTTGCATTTTTAGAGTGCAAAGTTTCTAATTTTCCGGGAAAGCCGAAGACTTTGTCGCGTAGAGCTGCTGATTTTCCGCCAGAAGTCGAAACTTGGTCAAACGATGTCGGAATGACCTGAAATTTGAGGTGAAGCCTCCTGAGCAATAAATAAGACCAACCATAGGCTTTTGTTTGAGTTTTGAAGCCGTTTGGGGTCCCGTCGATGCTTCACTTGATTTTGCTGCGGGGAAAATGCCGAGCTTTGATGTGCGGTCAAACGATGTCCGATTGACCTGAAATTTGATGGGGAGCCTATTGGAGTCATTTTGAGACGTTCCATGGGCTCCGTTTTGGATGTCATGGTCCCGGGTTGCTTCGCCGCCGGTAGGCTTGATTTTCTCTCGGAGCATCAAAACCTGGTCAAACGTTGTCGGAATGACCTGAAATTTGACGTGCAGCCTTTTGGAAGCATGTTGAAGCCGCTCATGCACTTGGTTTGATGAGCGAAGGCTTCGGTGGTTCCCGCCGCCGGGAGGCTTGATTTTACTGCTCGAGCATTGATGGAGGGTCAAACGTTGTCGGTTTGACTTGAAATTTGGCATAGAGCCCTTTTGGGACATGCTGGAGTCATCTGTAGGCTTTGATCGAAGTTTTGACGTCTCCGATGATGTCGCCGCCGGGAGCTCCCGTTTAGCTGTCGGAACAGTGAAGTTAGGCCAAATGTTGTCGAAATGGCCCGAAACTTCATGTGTACTCTTCTCTTGGCTATCTTGAAGGATCTTGCAGTTTTTGTTTGATTCTGACAAGATTTGATTTTTTTGAGAAATTGCATTGCCTATTTATGGCAGGTTGCGACTTCATGCAGCTTTCTTGATTTGAAGAAGCAAAGTGACATTTTTGGTGTCAACATCTAGGACAAACAATCGATCATCATCAATTCATGACAAGAAAAGTTAAGCTTTTATTTCATTATTTAGAGCTTATTCACATATTAGAGCTTTTGGGATCCTCTAATTGTATTTTTTTATTTTCAGAGCTTATTTATAAATTAGAGCTTTCAGGGCTATTTTTTTATGATCTTTTTTAGCTAAAGCAAATCAAAGTGGACAACACAAAATTTACAAGTGTTTTAGACGAAAATGACTAGATAAAATTTTAAAATAATGTAAACTGTGGGTTCTACATTGTAATTTTTAAAGGTGGACTCCAATTATCACAATTCCAAAAGGTGAGCCCCAATTACCTCGTGAAATAAGAGCCTGTAGTTTTAACAAACAAACTAATTGTAAATTAGAAGTTAAAATTAGAGCTTGTTACTTTAGACCTTAATGTAATTTGCTCTTACTATTTATAGCAGAGTTTCCTAAATGCCCCTTAATGGCCATTTCTAAGAACTATATAATAAACTGAAAGGTTTTTTACACACAGGTTATCTATTCTGTAACTCTAAAGTAACACTAGTTTAGTGCAAAACTCTTATGTCAATTCTAACAACATGGATAGCTTAGTCTAGGCTTCCAGCTTCCTATTTCGGCCTTCAACTAGCCTAACCTTCTAACCTGAGGTACTATCAGAGATTGTATCTCCAAATATAACGAACATGGATTCATAATCTGGAGACGCTGGAGCATAATTTGTTCTATAGTCTGTTACTTCAAATTGCCTATAGAGGCTCCACAACAACTTCCATTGTCGTAATAATGCTTTGAGATTTCAAATAATAAACAAGAATTGTATAGTAATTACTCTTAAGTTACAATTTACCTTCATATAATCATTCCATACTGCAAGATCTGCACTAACCATTTTTCATATTTGCATCCCATCCAAACCTGCTAAGTCTAGACCCTCTCTCATGAGGTCATTTGACTTTTTCAAAGACTAGATGTGCTTCTTCAACTTATCTTTTTTTAATACAGGTGCAAACTTCTCTTTCATTTAGATTTTAATAATTATTTCATCCCAACCAGTTTTGCCGAACCCGCAATCAAAACTTTTTATCATCTAGACTGCAATATCTGCCCTCCAATCTGTTCTAAAAGAGGATTCAGGGGCACTGGAATTGAGGTATTGATCTTGTAACACTCATCTCCAATTATATAGAATACTTTTGTGTAAATAAGTTAAAAGAAGTTTCACATATATATGGTAACTTCTCTTGATCAGCTGTTGTTGCTTGTCCTTGACACTCTCTCTCTCTCTCTAATGATTTTCTTCGTCATCATCATTGCCTAATACCTATTTCGATAATAAAGGGAAGAATAGCACCTCTAAAATTAAGTAGACTCGGTTTAGTCCAGCAAGTTATTATGGCCTTTACTGTGTTTTAGTTTGTTGGGTAGAACATCCAAGGGTGTGGAAGGCTAGAAAGAATGCAGTTTTTAAGAAGATGGCAAAGAAGAAAAAAGTAGATAAGTTAATTCTTTCATCCAACTAAATTGATAAGGGAACAACAAATTAATTAATGTACAAAAAAATGTGATGACCTGTCACGACCCGGGCCCGAGATCGGACTAATCGGGGCCTAACCCGGATCGTGATGTCATCATACTTACTCCCGTAAATCTCGAATTAACCGAAGTTAAGACGACGACTCACAAGGGATCTAACATACATACCTGTCAAATGTACATTTTTGCGGAAACATATACGTACATTGACAATAATTGACTTGTCATTACAAGTAAAGTTCCCATATACAAAATATAATCCAATGAAGTCAACCACTGCATATTCACAATACAATGCAGGGGACATCTAATTACATTTCAAATTGATTTACACAAAAATATCTATCCCAAAACAATTCCCAAATAATCCAAGTATCCAAAACCATCGCCCTCCGAACTACGCCCACTCGGCTAAACCTCCTGGAGGTATCGGATGGGCCTCCTCCGCACGCGGCGCGGCTTCTGCAAGACCGGGAGGGGCAATTGGGCCTGTAATGCCATCAATAACACTATGAACACGACGGTTCAACAATGTATAAACACATTTATGATAACACATGCTAAACTTGTCCACTATCAATATAACAACTCTAGACAATTACATCTAGGTTAATGAAACATCATGTACAGTGTAGCTCATTGATACTCAATGGCTAAATTTACAATTACAATAGTGTTACTATCATTCAGTGCAACGTCTTCCCAAAGGAAGCATTATTCAATTCATTTCATTTATTTCCTGTCATTTCGTTTCATTTCGTGGCTTCCAACGGAAGAAACTTAAGTCCAAGGCGGAAGGGCAAACCGTTCATAGCCTGGCTTTATTTCACTTTGTTAATCAATATAATTAAGCACAAGGCGGAAGGGCGAACCATTCATGGCCGAGGCTTCAATATTATTTCAGTTTTCCTTACCTGGCTTATCAATTCATTGACTTTTCAGTCTATAGGTGTGGGATCTACCAGTGTCTTGATCAGAGATCACTGGCATCACCACGGAGCTCCGGAACACCCCAATCATCTGCTGCAGCAGGATTATTCATTATTCATTGCACTTACTCATTATTCAATGGCTCATTGCATTTATTCATTGTTCAGTGGTTCATTGTATGCAGTTATTATAGACTCAAGGGGATTAGAGGGATCTTTAATCATTCACGGTCCTACTTGTCTCTATCCCAAATTTAGCCAATTCTGGGTGTAATTATTAGTTACTAAATGCACGTGTTATTTTCGATGGACATCACATTTACATTTAATATGTGCATTTAGTCCCCAAAAATTTTCCACCCACAATATCAAAATCCATTGGACTCAAACTGAGTCCCACAATCGATCGGACCGTTAGGTCCGATCGATTGGCCAAATTTTCAGTCACAATAATTATTTGGCCAGCATCAGGTCCACAGGCGGTTAGCCGGAACTTGACCAGCGGCTAGCCGAAATGCAGTCGGCGGCTAGCCGGAATGTGACTGGCGGCTAGCCGAAATTTCAATTTCGGCTAACCGCCATTTCGCGGTTAGCTCACGGTCAGCTTTCCAGAAGCTGATATTTTTGACAGAATTTCTGACTCAATTTCGGTCACCTCACGGTTACCTCACGGCTAGCCGAAATTCAATTTTCGGCTAACCGAAACTGGCGGTTAGCTTTCCAGAAGCTCGCCATTTTCACAGAATTTGACGGTTGGCTTCACGGTTAGCCTCGCGGCTAGCCGCAATTAGCCCAGAATGACTCTTTCGAGCTTCAGAACTTCTGAAGCAATTCCTAGAACTGAGTTTCTCAACTCCAGTCTCTTCAATAATCTATAAAAATCCAAGGAAACACACTCTTGGACTCTTGGAACAACCATTAAGCATTCACATTCAGTCCTTAACAATATCCATTCTACAACAAGAAAAAGGGTTTGAGAACCCCTTTACTATAACTCAAGAAGGTTTACAAATTAGCATTCTTATCATAGATGAGTATTTATACTTGCCTCTTGAGTCAAATAGCAAGGAATTCCTCCACTTGTAGCTCCAAGAAGAAAATCCTTGAGTTCCTCTACAAACTTCACTACTCCGAAATGGAGACCAAGACGAGGAAGAAGATTGAGAAGATGAAGCTCCACTCCAACCACTTGCCAAGCTTCCAATCCTCACACTAGATGGAGAGAAATGGAAGGAGAAAGAAGAAAAGGAAGAAAGAATGGTGTCTAGGGTTTTTGCCTGAGATGGGGTCGGTGGAAATGGACTCAAAGGAAGTCCATTCCCCTTATATGAGTTCTTTTTGCAACTAAAGCCCACTTATCAAGGCTATTTACGTTTTGAGTCAAATGAAGGGTCACTTGACCGGATTCTCGTCAAACGACTTCGAGCTTATTACGAAAGTTGACGTACTCGTCGAGATACGCGTGTTGGTATCGAGGGTTTCCGTATTCGATAAAATACGTATAAATACGTATTTACGAAAAAGGTCTTGTTTTCTTAGTTTAGACTCAAAACTCACTCATTTCACTTAATCTCTTCATTACCACTTCATTAAGTCCATTTGGGACTAATTTCATTGAGTTGGGTCATTAATCATCATTAGTCTAATTAGACTTGATTAACTAGCATTAATTGCAATTCAATTAGAGTTAATCTTGATTAACTCGGGCGGGGTCTTACATGACCAAAACATAAAATGATTGCTCAAGGGTGAGATCTGAAAAGAAAATTTATCTAATCGACGAGGGAGTTTATACCCCTTTTAAAATGTACAACAAATCTTATGACCCGAACATAATATGAGAAAACAGAAGAACTTTTTGTCCATGCACCAAGTTGAGCTGAAGGTTTGGGCTCTCCGTTGGTCACATTAAAATGTAAAGACTCAGTCCTACCGGCACGACAGCACCGACATGCCGCACGAGTAGGTTGACATGGTGGGGGGCTGGCTCTGCATTTGGCGTGAGCCCCCCGCTCCAGTTTAGTTGTCATCATCAATGGACAAAAGATCGGCAATGATCATTTCAGTCTCCTGTGGCTTGTCAACGAGCAGGCGCCCTTCAAGCTTGTCGACCACCCGCGTCATGCTGGGCCTAAGCTTAGCCTTCTCCTGTATGCACCACAGGGCCACATTCACCAACGCCCTCACTTCCCTCTCTTCAACACCTCCACCCTTGAGCTTCTCATCAAGCACCTCCATGAGCTTCCCTTCTTTTTTTATTGATAACATGAGCTTCCCTTCTTTTACCTTCTCAGACACGATCCTAGGAAAATATGACCAGTTCCGATTCTCTAGTCCCTCTTACTGTGGTGACTACTCTACTCTTTATCTCTCCCCATCAATTTTGACAGGCCAAAGTCCGACATGCGTGCTCGGAAGCTCTCATCAAGGAGTATGTTTTCAGGCTTCATGTCGAGGTGTAGGATCTGTGACCGGCAGTCATGGTGAAGGTATGCGAGGGCCTTAGCTACATTGATTGCAATCTTATACCTCAATGACCATGGCAAGCAGGAGCCTTCACCATTGAAAAACCACCTCTCCTCGGAAAGATCCAAGAATCTAGAGATCCATTGTGGATGAATTCATAGACCAGGTACTAAAACCCGCCTCCGGGGACACAGCAATATCCAAGTAGGCAAGGTTGACATGTTGGACACTGGCAATCGCCGCAACCTCAGAACGAAACTCCCTCTCCCCATGCTCTGCCCCCTCAATCCGCTTCACTGCAACAGGCGTGCCATCATCAAGGATCCCTTTAAAAACCGATGCAGAGGAACCCCATCCAAGCAAGGCCTTGAAGTTGTCTGTTGCTGCCTCAAGCTTCTCGTACCGGAATTTTGCTGGCAACTCGGCAACGTTCCTTAGGAAGCTGTATTCGAGGCGGAGCTGTTCGCCTTCCAAAGCCGTTCGATTTGTCGATGCCTTGGTTTGACTGTAAACTGTGGCGTATTGGAACAATGCCCATATAACAACTGCTAGAATTACAGCACAGTCGGCTCCAGTGAAGAGGTAGAAGGCCGTGGAGCAGCCAAGGGCGATGCGGAAGATGATGATCAGGATGAGAAGCGAGATCACCGCTGCAGAGGCGATGATTTTCACTCTCTTTGGCTCCAAATTAGAGTTTCCTCCTGACTGTTGAATTGAAAGGAAAGGGAAGGGGTTTTCTTGCTCCCATGGCCTTTTTGCTGGTAAGAAATTTGGTAGGATTTCGGGGGTCTCTGAAGACTTTTGCACTTGGTTTTTCCTTTTTATAAAGAAAAGGGAGGGAAAGGTGTCATCTTCATCTGAATATTTAAACTACCCGGGGGGACAACAGTCAAAATTTTCACGTTTATAATCTAATTGGGTTTAAGACTTGGTGGTCATTTTGAATTAATTAAGATGTGATTAGTTGACCTGGTCATTGGTTCTCCCTTCTTGTTGGCTCCATTCCATTGTTTGTCGGATTTACAAAACGAACTTCATAGCTGACTCGTCCACTTTGCCATGATCAGTTTGGAAATCCACTATCCAAACTGATCTGATTGTAGGCCCTGCTGTGATAAGAGCATAGAAATTTCTGATCTGAACCATCAACCTAACCCAAAATTCAACCTATAATACTGGGCTCAGGTTGTCATTTCCAACCCAATCAACGATCGGGTCAGGGGCAGTTTCGAGACCATCCTCCTCATCCTACCAACCCAACCCTTTGAATGCTTGGATCTTCATGGAAATGTATCTTTTATTATCTGAAAACACAGCACATTTTCATATATATATATATATATATATATATATATATATATATAAAGTAAGTACAATTGAGAAAGTCATCTCTTCAGCTGATTTCACTCTACTTCTCTTGGCTGGAAATGTACTTGAGAAGGAAATGTGCATCGAAACAACACCTACATTCTGTATTATCTGCAAATGTTTGTACTTAAATTATTTCCAAGTACTGATCTCTTAATTACTAGATTTGGGGTCAAATTTATAACTGTTGTCTAGGAATCTACATCATCGGTCCAACAGATGGTCAATGATAACTCTAGCCATATAACCTGTGGCTTTCAGACAGGTGGGGAACTTGGTAGAAAGGGTAGAAAATGCATCACTAGTTGGGCCAATGGGCTGGTGATCCTGACCATTGATTTGATGGGCACAATCAGGAGGACAACAGCAAACTCTTATCTGTGTTTTTAATTTAGATTTTTTTTTTTTTTTTTGAAACGCTAACAAAATTTTATTAAAAAGAGGAAACAAATACAAAGCGAGAGAAAAAGTTAGGGAGAAGCTACAAAAGTATTATACCAACCCAAGCCCAATTACATAATCACACCCACCCATGGAGACAACCTCTCAACCCCTTTAATTTAGAATTTAAGCGCTATCATATTCATTTGTTAACTATCCCTTTCTTAGACAACCACAACCAAAAGGACTTAATTTTATTCATGGAAGATGAACAGGCTGTGGTCATATGTCCTATCTTTCTAACTTCTGATGCAGAAACAGGCTGAAATCTGCACGAAATTGAACATTAGAAACAGAGGCATTGGGAGGCATAATAGATAGTCTTGATCGATGGACTTGATCAGCATAAATGTGGACCCCACTTCAACAGGATCAGGAGAGTTGGATATAATACAGTACATATGGTGTCGGACTTGGTAAAATTCCTGCATCAACTTGCCTTCTATATATGTTCTTAATTAATTTGGTTAGCATACACGACTTTGAATTAGGTACTTAAAAGAGAATTGTTAATGAGGTCACTGAACTAGCCTCTTGCTATTTCGAGGGTTGATATCTTTGTTTCTTATATTGAGTCTAAAGACCGATTCAGGCCCTCCTATCCATGGTCTCTGCTGTGACACGTCAAAAGAGATGAACTTTCCCTTTCAGGGTCCATCACATTTATCATTTCGAGGGCAGGTCCCTTTTTTTTATTTTCTCACACTAGATAGAGAGGGGGGAAAATAAGAAAAGAAAAGAAATCCTGGTCTTTTTTTTTTTTTTTTTGAAACAGTAACAAAATTTATTAAGAGAAAAGCCAAATGCAAGGATAAAAGGCAAAGGAAGAGAAATAGGGGGATGCTACAAGAGCATTGTGTTAATGATTCTAGATCCATTGGGCCAAATCCAACATAAAGCCCAACTCAGTTGCTTAGTATTATTTGCAATTCAGGAAGAGCCTGTGCAGAGATATTTGCATATTTGATTTCATCTAATTCAAGGTTCAAAATAGCGGCAGCTACGTAGCGTAAGGTCCGCATTATCGACCGTAGCGGTCGAGGCCGCTACGCTATTTTGAAAGTATCGGCACTATAGTCTAAAACTTAGTAGAGCCAAGTAATTTTAGTTTTAAACACTATTTTTCATATTTCTTCTCCTCAATAGTCTTTCCTAAAGTTATCTCTACCCTTATATGGTTTCAAATCACTAAAGAAATACAATATTGTTTGCTATACAAGATTCAAAAAATTTTGACCATTTAAAAAATTCACACCGCTACTTATTACTGCAACCGCTACTTATCACCTGCTGCATAATGTTTTGGCCACTGACCGCTACGCCTGCCGCAACCACTATTTTGATCCTTGATCTAATTCTGTCCATAAATTTCTGGAAACCAGAATAATATTCTTGAATAGAAGAAGTCCCTTGCATATAAATTACAATTTCAAATTCCAACTGATACTGTCGGACAGAATTCTCCTGATGATATACTTTTTTCAGATGGTCCCACATATCTTTTGGCAGTTTTGTATGGTTTCAAATTCATGAAAAATTGTGGTTCCATGGACCCGAAAATCCAAGTTTTGATCTTAGCATCTTTTGTGTTCCAGGACACAATTTTCTTCTCATCTTTTGTTGGTTTTGGATCAGTTCCAGAGATATGGCCCCATAATTCTTTACCCTCTAGGTAAAGTTCAAATTGAAAGGACCAAGATGGATAATTTTTACCATTAAACTTGATTAAGTTGATTTTAGATTTCTCCATTTGCAACAAATATTCAGAAGAACCAGCAATAATGATGAACAAACCAATCACACAGGAACAAGTTACGTTGTACATTATGTTGGATTTGGCCCAATGGATCTAGAATCATCAACACATTGTCAATTACATTACCACACCCACCCAAGGAGACAATCTCATTACCCCTTGCTTAGCTAACACATCTGCCGTAGAGTTTGTGGATCTAACATCATGATGAAAGGAAACAGCGATTCTAGCCGAAAGCTCCCTTATTTCATTGAAAAGAAATTAAAATTTCCATTGTCTCAACTTCCGATTTAATACCCAAGCTATTGTATTAGAAGAATCACTTTCAATAAGAAGGGTGCCTTCATTTCTTGTAGAGAACAATCTAAGACCTTCCAAGATAGCTAACACATCTGCTTCATTAGAGTCACAGACGCCTACATTTTTAGAGAACATAATTAGCACATCTCCTTCCCAATTCCGTAGCACTCTCCCAATTCCCTCTGGCTTGGGCTTACCCCTCGAAGCTCCATCAACGTTAAATTTAAACACCCCAAAGGAAGGGGAGACCAAGCAACTATTCTCCTCACCATAAAAGGACCACAACCCATACATCCTTTCAATTGTGAAGAATATCATTTAATCTGAACATTGAAAACTCCTTCCTACTTAAAGCCCACTTAGCAATCCTTAGGATACCTTGGAAATTGCCTTTGTTGTTGTAGAAGAAGAGGCTCTAAAGATCCTATCATTCATTTCCTTCCAAATGGACCATAAAATCGCAAATGGAACCCGGAGTTGTTTGGATCTGTGGAACTCTTTTTATTTTCCTTTTTTTTTTTTTTTTCTTTTTCATTTTTTTTGGGGGTTAATACTCAGTAACTTAATTTTCATATAAATCCAATTAGTCATGGCACAGAACAGAACAACCTTTGCTACAAACTCAGCTTATCCAAATGCATGGACCCTAATTTATGTGTAAACTGAGTTAACTACACTTTAACTAAAAAAGACCCAATCAGGCCGAAGAGTAAACTAGTACATGAATCTAAAAGGAAGACTACACAATCGTTTATTTCATATGATTTCTTATTCTTTCTCCACCGATGATATCATATCATCAGAAGGTGATCCTTGTTTGACAGATGGTATTATCACACTCTTCATGTTTGAAGGATGAGAACCAACTCTCTACAGTTGCATTGATACTTCAAGTACTAAATATGTCATTAGTCCAATCTCAGTAGAAACTACCCAAAATTAGAACGTTAAAAAATGAATCTGTTTATAGTAAAAATCTTTCTTGTCCGTAACCGTCTTCACTGACACGAGGTAGAGATGTAGCGGAGAACTCTACTTTTCCCGGATTTGTATTACTAGGGTAGTGGCTGGGTATTCATGTCCCACTTCCCCAGGTCATTTTTGGAAATTCATGTTTGTTTCTTTAATCCTAACCCTATGTATTCAATTACATGAAACAACCAAGCCTTTAAATCTTGAAGCTCAATTTCTCCGATGAACCATATAACCAAGAGAAACCATGAACCATAACATAATCCGAGGATAGACAACACTCATGATTTGGTGAATATTTCAGCTTTAAAAAAGGCATGTCACCTAAAAATACTAATAGGCAGCTTAAATCTTGAAGCTCAATTTCACCACCAATATTAAACCATAAAACCAAGAGAAGCCATGAACCACAGCATAGTCCAAGGATAGACAACATTCATAATTTGGTGAATATTTTCAATTTACCAAGGGGGTTTCGCCTAAAAATACTAGTTGGCAGATTTCTTCCACGAGTGGCCATTAATCACATCAAATTTGGACCATAACCCGTTTCCTTTTTCAACCTTACAATTGAGAGTTTATGACCTGGATGGTTTGTATCATGCGGGAATGAGGACTAGATGCCATATGGAGCCATAAACTTTGAAGGCACACAGTTGGATATTGTCTCAGCTTTCAAGCACTATATTTTTTTTATCTATTTGTGTACCATCTTTGCAATTGTGTTCTCTTTTTTTTTATATGCAAAAGGAGGTTAAAACCCAGAGTCTAAATCCATAGTCTAGAGCAAATCATCGTTCAGCCTGTGGAGCCCACCTGGATGCATGTCAAATATGGGGGTAGAGGGTAGAAAGGCCTATGCATGACCCAACAGTATGCAAAACTGCAAAAGCTAGAGATCAAATGATTATCTTAACCCTTGGATAACGGCCTAAAATTTCGATCAAATGGGGTACAAAACTCGGGATGAGTGTCAAGTTGGTGTGAGAGCTAATTCACAAGGGCAGTGAGTGTGAACAGAATATAGATTATACAAGGGGCCAGGTAAGTCCTCTAGGGCAGCAGGCTGTAAACTGCTCCGGCAGTTCAGCACAGCTGTTATGCCATATGCATAAAGAAATCACATATTATACATTAATTTATGTATATACATTGTATATAAAATAATTCAATCGTTTTTTTTGATATAAAATTAAAAAAAAAAAAAAAAAGAAGAAGAAGCTAATCGTGTTGGGTCACTCTCAGGTCATTGGCTTCAACTCACCTGAGTTGGACTCATAGGAATGGTCAAGTCAATTCTGAGTCCCTAACTTTTGAATCCTAGTGCAAATCAGTTGGGAAATGGAATATAACACGCACACACGTTAATGATTACAAGTCCATTGGAATGTATAGTCACTTAGCACGGGAGAAAGGAAAAGAATCTCTGATCATCTTTCCTCCAAAATCAAAATTAAATCAACCACATAATATCAAAGTCGAAACCAGACCAGCCCATCTTCATATTCTAGTTCCACTGGAGAACCATGGGGTTCCCTTCCATATAGCAATCTAAGTTGGCCTCCATCATCTTCCTCATCAACATACTAGCCTTTTCTCGGGCCTTAGCTGAACCACGCACTGAGAGATCGGCGACCAGAAACGAGAATTCAGACCGGCCCACGGCCTCCCTCACATGCTCCTCACTTTCTTCGAATAGCCGGAGTAGGAGCTCAGCAGAGCCCTCCCTGCTCAACATGCACCTCCTCTTCAATACATCAACCAGCAAACCCACCACTCCATCTCTTGCCCTTATCTCCTCAATCCCTTCTTTGAACCTTGCCAGGAGGCCCAGACTAGCAAGGGATGAACCAGCAAGGTCTTGACCTTCAGTACTCTCCACCACCTGAAACAATACCGGCACAGCTCCTGCCCAGACAGCAAGGGTACAGTTACCATGGAACTGCAGGAGCTCAGCCAGAGAACTAAGAAGGTGGTGGGCAGCTGAGAACTGCACAGCACCACTGAGGACCTTCACAAGCACCTGAACCGTGCCTGCCACCCCAAATCTGGCCTTGTTCTTATCCAACATGGCTAAACTACAGATCAAGGATGCAGCGAACATGCCAGATTCGGGTGAACTAGGACTAAGGATGAGAGAGTTGAGGTGCTGGATGGTGTCCATTTTTGCTAGGATTTGCCTGAGATTGGGGTTGAGGGAGAGGTTGAAGAGGACAGATAGGGAGAGGCCCTGGGTTGTTGATGCTTTCGAGAGGAAGAGTAAGATGGGTATGGCATCATCTATTTGTGCAAGTAAATTTCTGTTCTGTGGGCTGACCTTGGTGAGGTAGGAGAGGGTTCTGAGAGCCTTGTGTTGGATCTCATGGGACTCTGATTGGACTTCAGCAAGGCATTCTGTAATAGCTTCAAGGACTTGGATTGACATGGTGTCTTACAGCCTACCTTTTGAGCTTGGGGTTAAAATAGAGTTGGGGTTCAGGAACCATTGATGGTTCCAATGTTTTTAAGCATTGAAATAAGCTCCACAAAGCATTTTGTCTTTTCTGATCCCTCCTGAAATTAAAATATCATGTTTACAACTATCATGACTGATTATTAAGAATGAAACGTATATGCCAAGACAAAAGAAACACTAGTAGTGTTCACCCCTTGTGACTAGTGCCAGATGTAAACCGGACTCCATCTAGTAATCCTACCACGGTCAAGGTCTATGGATGGAAAATGATGCGTCTCATAATGACCTGTTTGCAAAATGGTTCCTCCATAAAATGAATGTTCTGGACTGCCATGTAGTGAAGCAAAAAGATGACAAACAGGGAGAATACTGACGAATAAAACATACACAAATATTAAGCATGAAAAGCTTGAGACTATTCAATGAAAGACGATACATTTCTACTTGGATTGCTTCTGACTCCACCCAGCCAGTTCTCTCACTGTTAGAGCCTGTGAATAGAGTAATTAAATAAATAAAAGGATCCCAAGACCATGGAATTTCATCATGTTAACCTAGTGGGTCCAGACCAATTGGGTTCAGGGTTATGGGTATTATGGTAATTATCCCAGGACTTTCTTATTGACTAGGATAGGATTTCTTGAGGGATAAGAAAGAGAGCATTATATATTCATGTAATGTGTAACCTATGAGAGATCGGTACTGCATATCATACAGAGGGTAAATCCAAAAGGAGAGTCGAGTTTCTTTCCCGTGGACGTAGGCAAGTTTGCCTAACCACGTAATTCTCTTGTTCTTGAATGTAGTTGATTGTTTGTTCGATCGCGTATTCACGTTTCCGCATACACGCGCACAACAAGTGGTATCAGAGCCTAAGTTTACTAGGTTGGATTGTGCTGCGTTGCGATCGATGGATCGGATCAAGGATTGATCTGGTATTCTGCACGTAGTCTTCGTTGCGGAACAGAGATTGGCTCCGATCTTTGTTGGGCCACACGATCAGTTGAAGAGAAGAACAGAGAACAGATTCTGTTTTAGGCTTCTGCACGTGGAGAGATCGTCTTTTACAATCTCTGCTGGGCCACGCGGATCGAGTTTTTCAAAGATATTCGGAATTCAGAGGAAGAAAAAAGGCACAGAGATTTTTTTTCTTGCTGATTTTTTTGCAAAAATTTGAAACAGTAGGATTGCCCTCCGCCGCCACATCGTCGCCGGACTCCTGCTTGTAGCCGGAGTAGGATCGCCGGCCATCGCAGTTCGCCGCACTCCGTCGCCGTTCGCCGCCTTGCTTTGGCCGGAGAAGAAGGAAGAAGACAGGAGCAGGCGCTGGGTTCTGTTACAGAACCCAGTTCTGTTTGAAGAAGCCCAGCGCATTACAGCCCACAGCCCAGCCAGGTCGGGTTCAGTTTGTAGGTCAGTTCAGCCTGACCCGCGAAGCAGGAAGCCCATTCCAGCAAGCCGCTGACGTCAGCGCCACGTCAGCAGAACAGTACGGTCAGCAGGGGTTTGACCAGATTGACAGTTGAGAATTGTTCTCGCGATATCTTGATCATCCGAGGTCTGATCGGAGATCCGTTTGCGCCTACAGAATCTTTGCGAGCAGATCTACGTAACTGTGGAAGAAGATTGGTAGTTTGACGGTCAACACGAAAGTTTGACCAATCGGAGCGCAGAAAACAGTTTTTGCGATATCGGAGCCATCCAAAGTCGGATTTCAGATCCGTTTCTTCCAGCGTGCTCGTGGTGACGAGATCTACATATTGGTGCAGAATTTGATGTTAGTGAAAGTTGTTTGTTTTTCTTGATTATTTAATTGAGATGGAGAACAACACTGTTAACACTATCATGATCAAACTCAACCATACTAATTGGTTGATTTGGAAACCTAAGATGGAGGATATACTTTATTGCAAAGACCTCTATGATCCCATTGAGGGGGATGCTGCCCGACCAAAAGGGATAGTCTGATCCAGATTGGAAAAAGATGCATAGAAAGACCATTAGTCACATTAGACAGTGGGTGGATAACAGCATATTTCATTACGTGTCTAATGAAACCAATGCGAAGACCCTTTAGAAGAAGTTAGAAGAAAGATATGAGAGGAAAACTGCTGTGAACAAAACTTTTCTGATTAGAAAACTTGTAAATATGAAATTCAAGAATGGTGATAAAATTGAAAATCATATAAATGATTTCCAACGCATTGTGAATGAACTGGCTACAATGAAAATGGTCCTTGATGATGAGATGCAAGCTTTATTTCTAAGCTCTTTACCAGATACATGGGAAACATTAGTTGTTTCCGTGAGCAACTCTACTCCAAATGGTGTGTTATCAATGAGTCAGGTTACTAGCAGCTTGTTGAATGAAGAAACAAGAAGAAAAACTGAAGGGACAGATAATGCACAGGCCTTTGTTACTGAGAAAAGGGGGAGGAGTAAGAGTAGGGGACCAAAGGGGGGTCGTGGCAAGTCTAAAGGTGAAACACATACTAAGAAAATGTCTGAAAAATTCTTTCATTGTGGCAAGGAGGGCCACGTTAAAAAGAATTGCTTTGCCTTGAAGGAAAAGAAAGAAGCCAACAATGAGAAGAAGAATGACACTAACACAACAGCTACTTTGGATAATGAAGTAGTGGTACTGGTCATTGACAATGAAAAGTGTTTGAGTGTTGCAGATGATCAGGTTGAGTGGGTTGTTGATATAGCAGCATCCTACCATGCTACTCCTTGCAAAGAGATGTTTACAACGTACAAAGCAGGGGACTTTGGCACTGTGAAGATGGGCAACACAAGTCATTCAGATATTGTTGGGATCGGTGATGTCTGCATTCAAACCGATATTGGTTGCACAATGACGCTGAAAGATGTGCGACATATTCTTGATCTGCGTTTGAATCTGATTTCCGAAACTTCATTGGACCGTGCAGGTTATGAGTGTTTGTTGACACCAAAAATGTCACTTTGCCTCTTCAACATCAAAAAAGCTGCATGAAGTCGTAACCTGCCATAAATAGGCAATGCAATTTCTCCAAAAAAATCAGATCTTGTCAGAATCAAACAAAAACTGCAAGATCCTTCAAGATAGCCAAGAGAAGAGTACACATGAAGTTTTGGGCCATTTCGACAACATTTGGCCTAACTTCACTTCTCCGACAGCTAAACGGGAGCTCTCGGCGGCGACATCATCGGAGACATCAAAACTTCGATCAGAGCCTACAGATGACTCCAGCATGTCTCAAAAGGGCTCTATGCCAAATTTCAAGTCAAACCGACAACGTTTGACCCTCCATCAATGCTCGAGCAGCAAAATCAAGCCTCCCGGCGGCGGGAACCACCGAAGCCTTCGCTCATCAAACCAAGTGCATGAGTGGCTTCAACATGCTTCCAAAAGGCTGCACGTCGAATTTCAGGTCATTCCGACAACGTTTGACCAGGTTTCGATGCTCCGAGAGAAAATCAAGCCTACCGGCGGCGGAGCAATCCGGGACCATGACATCCAAAACGGAGCCCATGGAACGTCTCAAAATGACTCCAATAGGCTCCCCGTCAAATTTCAGGTCAATCGGACATCGTTTGGCCACATATCAACGCTCGGCATTTTCCCCGCAGCAAAATCAAGTGAAGCATCGATGGGACCCCAAACGGCCTCAAAACTCAAACAAAAGCCTATGGTTGGTCTTATTTATTGCTCAGGAGGCTTCACCTCAAATTTCAGGTCATTCCGACATCGTTTGACCAAGTTTCAGCTTCTGGCGGAAAATCAGCAGCTCTACGCGACAAAGTCTTCGGCTTTCCCGGAAAATTGGAAACTTTGCACTCTAAAAATGCAAGGATTCTCATCAAGTTTTCTACAGGGAAATCAAGCCAATAAATGAGAAGAAATGTCAAGAAAAATACAGAAGAAAACGGCGACGAAAAAGACCTCGAAACGACCGCAAAACGGGCTCCGAAGGGGAAAAATCCCCCAGGGTCGCAGGCCCCTGCGACCATGGCCCATGGTCGCCGGTCCATGGTCGCTGATGGAACGCGCTCCGAGGCGCCCGCTGGGGCGGCTACCGGGGTCGGCGGAACGTGGGAGTCCGTCGGGTCCGGCCCTTTCGCGCCCTGGCGGGCCCTGAAGCGTGCATCAACATTTCTTTTGTGTGGGTGTGCCAGATTTTCTATTTTACTTGGAATTGCAAGTGGTAATCCGGAGATCAACTTTCGCAAGTAAAAAGGAAATCAACTTCTTTCAAGTTTTCCATTGCACAAATATTTAAGAAAAGAGACATTTTCTTGGTTTGCCGTGAAAGGCGATTTTGTTTGGCATTTATAGCCGATTTTGGCGTTTATAGCCGATTTACAATTCTCATCAATAATGAAAGACAAGAGTTGTGATTTTTGTCTCTTTTAGAAAAATACAAACTACAATGAAAAGCAAGAAAAGGAAGATCTAACTTTTCAGGAGATTGTGGGGGACTCGTTCAGATTGACGGTCGCAAGCCATGTATGGGCTTCGCCATCATCCATGCAGATGAGAACAGAAGATGCTCTTGATTCGCTTGGCTTGGCTATAACCTCAGATTTTTAGAGGACAAAGACCAAGAGAAGGTCCTATGTCCAATAAAAAGCTAAGTAGACGGGCTGAAAAGCCACGTCTAAGCCATTGGAGGCAGCAGGAGAAGGCAAGGACCTTGGGGGGGTGCCCCCCAAGGGACTTTTGTCACCTTGTAGTGGTGGCCGGTGCAGAACTTCAGCAGAGTTTTCTCTCTTTTTTCTTTCTCTGGATTCTTTCTGATCCCTTTTTTTCTGATCTTCTGATTTTCTCCTCTTTTTTCCGATCTTTTTTCCATCTCTTCCCGATCTTTTTCCGATCTCCATTTCAATGGAATGCTCTCCTATTTATAGGCTTTTGGTAGCCATTTAGGAGGGTTTATGAGCCTTAATGGCTCTAATGGGAGGAGTTACAAGATTTATTTCTTGATTTTGTAACTCCTTTTTCCTTGAATCTGATTGGCCGATGGAGATTAAGGGCTTTTAATCACCTTAATTACCATAATGGGAGGAGTTTCATGGTTTAAATGCCATGAATCAATTGACTTGTAACTCCCAAATGCTTGCTTCTGATTGGGCCGTCCAAAGAAATGAATTAATGACTGCAATAAAGCTAGTCAATTAACCACATTAATTGGTCGCCGAGCAGTCGAAGAGTCGCGGGCCATGCCGTGTCTTCTGGAATTCTTCTGGCGATGATCATCGATGGATCTACATGCTGATCGACATCGGATGAACATGTAACTTCAGACATTGATAGCTAAGAGCGGGCCGGTGACATCTGTCTTGTCGATTTCACGATCGGTCGGACAGAAAGTGCACTTTCTTGGTCAGCCGGTTGGCGATCTTGGAGCGATCACTGATGATTTTATGCTTTTGGAGGTTGACCCGTGATTTTGACGGATGTCGTCGGATATGAGTCAATTTCAAGCACTAAAAATCACATTTTCAGGAAACCACAGGGGCCAAAGTGCGCGAAACGCGAAAAAAGACGGAAAAACGGGTCACCGGCAGAAAATCCGGTGACCCGGACCTCCATGGTCGCCGGCGACCATGGGCCATGGTCGCCGGCGACCATGGGCCATGGTCGCCGGCGACCATGGACCGGCGACCATGGGCCATGGTCGCAGGGGCCTGCGACCATGGGCCATGGTCGCAGGGGTCTGCGACCCTGGGGGATTTTTCCCCTTCGGAGCCCGTTTTGCGGTCGTTTTGAGGTCTTTTTCGTCGCCGTTTTCTTCTGTATTTTTCTTGACATTTCTTCTCATTTATTGGCTTGATTTCCCTGTAGAAAACTTGATGAGAATCCTTGCATTTTTAGAGTGCAAAGTTTCTAATTTTCCGGGAAAGCCGAAGACTTTGTCGCGTAGAGCTGCTGATTTTCCGCCAGAAGTCGAAACTTGGTCAAACGATGTCGGAATGACCTGAAATTTGAGGTGAAGCCTCCTGAGCAATAAATAAGACCAACCATAGGCTTTTGTTTGAGTTTTGAAGCCGTTTGGGGTCCCGTCGATGCTTCACTTGATTTTGCTGCGGGGAAAATGCCGAGCTTTGATGTGCGGTCAAACGATGTCCGATTGACCTGAAATTTGACGGGGAGCCTATTGGAGTCATTTTGAGACGTTCCATGGGCTCCGTTTTGGATGTCATGGTCCCGGGTTGCTCTGCCGCCGGTAGGCTTGATTTTCTCTCGGAGCATCGAAACCTGGTCAAACGTTTTCGGAATGACCTGAAATTTGACGTGCAGCCTTTTGGAAGCATGTTGAAGCCACTCATGCACTTGGTTTGATGAGCGAAGGCTCCGGTGGTTTCCGCCGCCGGGAGGCTTGATTTTGCTGCTCGAGCATTGATGGAGGGTCAAACGTTGTCGGTTTGACTTGAAATTTGGCATGGAGCCCTTTTGAGACATGCTGGAGTCATCCGTAGGCTCTGATCGAAGTTTTGACGTCTCCGATGATGTCGCCGCCGGGAGCGCCATTTTAGCTGTCGGAGAAGTGAAGTTAGGCCAAATGTTGTCGAAATGGCCCGAAACTTCATGTGTACTCTTCTCTTGGCTATCTTGAAGGATCTTGCAGTTTTTGTTTGATTCTGACAAGATTTGATTTTTTGGAGAAATTGCATTGTCTATTTATGGCAGGTTGCGACTTCATGCAGCCTTCTTGATGTTGAAGAGGCAAAGTGACATTTTTGGTGTCAACAGTCGCCGGCGACCATGGAGGTCCGGGTCACCGGATTTTCCGCCGGTGACCCGTTTTTCCGTCTTTTTTCGCGTTTCGCGCACTTTGGCCCCTGTGGTCTCCTGAAAATGTGATTTTTAGTGCTTGAAATTGACTCATATCCTCCGACATCCGTCAAAATCACGGGTCAACCTCCAAAAGCATAAAATCATCATTGATCGCTCCAAGATCGCCAACCGGTCGACCAAGGAAGTGCACTTTCTGTCCGACCGATCGAGAAATCGACAAGACAGATGTCACCGGCCCACTCTTAGCTATCAATGTCTGAAGTTACATGTTCATCCGATGTCGATCAGCATGTAGATCCATCGATGATCATCGCCAGAAGAATTCCAAAAGACACGGCATGGCCCGCGACTCTTCGACTGCTCGGCGACTAATTAATGTGGTTAATTGACTAGCTTTATTGCAGTCATTAATTCATTTCTTTGGACGGCCCAATCAGAAGCAAGCATTTGGGAGTTACAAGTCAATTGATTCATGGCATTTAAACCATGAAACTCCTCCCATTATGGTAATTAAGGTGATTAAAAGCCCTTAATCTCCATCGGCCAATCAGATTCAAGGAAAAAGGAGTTACAAAATCAAGAAATAAATCTTGTAACTCCTCCCATTAAAGCCATTAAGGCTCATAAACCCTCCTAAATGGCTACAAAAAGCCTATAAATAGGAGAGCATTCCATTGAAATGGGAATCAGAAAAAAAAAGAGATCAGAGAAGATCAGAAAAAAAAGATCAGAAAGAGATCTGAGAGAAAGAAAAAGAGAGAAAAACTCTGCTGAAGTTCTGCACCGGCCACCACTACAAGGTGACAAAAATCCCTTGGGGGGCACCCGCCCCCCCCCCCCCCAAGGTCCTTGCCTTCTCCTGCTGCCTCCAATGGCTTAGACGTGGCTTTTCAGCCCGTCTACTTAGCTTTTTATTGGACATAGGACCTTCTCTTGGTCTTTGTCCTCTAAAAACCTGAGGTTATAGCCAAGCCAAGCGAATCAAGAGCATCTTCTGTTCTCATCTGCATGGATGATGGCGAAGCCCATACATGGCTTGCGACCGTCAATCTGAACGAGTCCCCCACAATCTCCTGAGAAGTTAGATCCTCCTTTTCTTGCTTTTCATTGTAGTTTGTATTTTTCTAAAAGAGACAAAAATCACAACTCTTGTCTTTCATTATTGATGAGAATTGTAAATCGGCTATAAACACCAAAATCGGCTATAAATGCCAAACAAAATCGCCTTTCACGGCAAACCAAGAAAATGTCTCTTTTCTTAAATATTTGTGCAATGGAAAACTTGAAAGAAGTTGATTTCCTTTTTACTTGCGAAGGTTGATCTCCGGATGACCACTTGCAATTCCAAGTAAAATAGAAAATCTGGCACACCCACACAAAAAAAATGTTGATGCACGCTTCAGGGCCCGCCAGGGCGCGAAAGGGCCGGACCCGACGGACTCCCACGTTCCGCCGACCCCGGTAGCCGCCCCAACGGCGCCTCGGAGCGCGTTCCATCAAGCTGGCACACCCGGTGGGACTCGTTCATTTGAGAACACGGTGCTTGGAAATGAAATATTTGCATACCATATTTTTGCTCTATGCTTATACTTCTTCTCCAGATTCCTTGGCTACTTTCTAGCTGGTAGCCTATGTTGGATTTTGCATCCTAAAAAAAAATGAGATGGGATTTTTTGGAAATTTCTACTTCTTTAAGTTTGTTTCCACTCTTTCTCTTTTCAAAAAAAAAAATAAAAAAAAATAAAAAAAAATCAGTTTTCTTTGTTTGAATTCAAAATTGAGAAACTTTGATCCTATCCTATCGTTCTTTGGTGCTTGCAGAAATGTTGAGCCCGTTCGACTAAGGTTTTGGGCCATCGTTTCTCTTCGATGAGTTCATTAGAGATTTCAAAAAAAAAAAAAATCAGTTTTCTTAGTTTGGATTCAAAATTGAGAAACCTTGATCCTATCCTATCGTTCTTTGGTGCTTGCAGAAATGTTGAGCCCGTTCGACTAAGGTTTTGGGCCATCGTTTCTCTTCGATGAGTTCATTAGAGATTTCAAAAAAAAAAAAAAAAATCAGTTTTCTTAGTTTGGATTCAAAATTGAGAAACCTTGATCCTATCCTATCGTTCTTTGGTACTTGCAGAAATGTTGAGCCCGTTCGACTAAGGTTTTGGGCCATCGTTTCTCTTCGATGAGTTCATTAGAGATTTCAAAAAAAAAATAAAAAATAAAATAAAATAAAAATCAGTTTTCTTAGTTTGGATTCAAAATTGAGAAACCTTGATCCTATCCTATCGTTCTTTGGTGCTTGCAGAAATGTTGAGCCCGTTCGACTAAGGTTTTGGGCCATCGTTTCTCTTCGATGAGTTCATTAGAGATTTCAAAAAAAAAAATAAAAAAAAAATAATAAATAAAAAAATCAGCTTTCTTAGTTTGGATTCAAAATTGAGAAACTTTGATCCTATCCTATCGTTCTTTGGTGCTTGCAGAAATGTTGAGCCCGTTCGACTAAGGTTTTGGGCCATCGTTTCTCTTCGATGAGTCTATTTGGGATTTTTATAAAAAAAAAAGACATAGACCACTAAGGTTAAACCAATTGCGTTCTTTGATCACGATTGATTCAAGAAAAGCCTTGTCCAGAGTGTGGAGACAGCTTGACTGTTCTAGGCAAGGGTCCTCCAAACGGGTTCATTAAGTAATCCTACCCTTACCTGGGGGCAATTCTATCAATTGAGGTTTCATAAGACCGGGTTAGGAGGCCTATGTGTACTCTCTCGTCTTTAAATCTTAAAAAATTAAAAAAATAAAAAAATAAAAAAAAAAGATTTTCAAAAAAAAAAATCTTAAAAAAAAAAATAAAAACAAAAATTTTCAAAAATATAAAAAAAAAATAAATAAAAAAATATTTTTTAAAAAAAAAATAAAAATAAAAAAAATAAAAAAAAAATCATTTCAAAAAAAAAAATCTCCAAAAACTCGTCACTTTTGGATTCAGATTCGAGAAATTGTGGTCTTTTCCCTTCTGAGTACTGGCGCTCGCGGAAATCGTTGAGCCCGTATTTGAATCGGAATGCCACCTGCTCTCTTTGACGAATCCATTTCTGACATTTCAAAACAAAGAATCCCATCTCATGGATGCGATCTCCAACATTTGTGCATAGCAGTACTGGTACGCCCTTTCAGGGTCTACTGTATCTGTGACCGGCACATTTGTAACTCCTACCTTATATTCTTCTTATCTCGAGCAAGCCCTGCTCTCGATAAGTCGAATTTAGGTTTACAATTGCTTCTAGCAGTCACTGGAACGCTCATTCTGGGCTCACCATACTTGCTGTCAGAACAATTGTACCATCTATGGCTTTTTGCCTTCTTCATGTCGCTTGGGTCATATCCCTTGAGCGATTTGAAAAGACAACCATAGAAATTCCCATTTATGATCATTATATTCTTGTGATTACTAATGGATGTGGTCTTGTTTCAGAGAACTTTTTCGAAACTAATAATGGCAGCCTTAACCATTATCTTCGATGAGAACAAGCACCAGCTCATGCTTCAACAGAAGCAAACCGAGCGCACTTACAAGCGCCCTGTCAGCTGCCGAAGCGTCAACTCCCTCGGCAACTCTCTGAACTCCGGGTCGACCTCGACTCCCCGGACTATCTTCTTTGGGACACTGGGACCATTCCCACTTCCCGAAGAACAAACTGCGCCTGCTAAAAAGCAGAAGATCGCCTCTCAACGTGTCACTCCCGTGACACCAAAGGCGAGCGCCCAAAAGCCCGAAGCCCGCGGCACCCCCGCGAAGCCTCGACCCACAAACAACCAGGTCTATCCCAAGACTTGGTCTCCAAGACCTTCCCCAAAACAAAGGAGGTCTCAAACCTCCACCAAGCCAGCATACCTGGCCCCACTCAAGGAGAACCAGTTCTACCCTCTTGTCTACATGAAAGAGGAGAGACCCATCTCCAACCTGACTCCCAAGTCAACCCAGCATGAGCCGGCTTGTTCCTACAGGCCCAAAATTAGATCATGCATCACCAGGCCTCTCCAAGCACCTGCTAAGGCCTACACTCCTTCAGTTCGACCCTTCATCTCTACAGGGGCCGAACTCGAAAGGTTCAAAGCTTCGCTGCAACAGGCAAAGGACCAGGTCCGCATCCTGTCCTTGCCCAACCACAAAGAAGACAAGCTCGGCTGCTGCGCCCGAGGGAGCACATCCTTCATCGTCAGAGCCCAGCCAGAGCTGACCAAAGCTCAAATCGCTCGTCGAGCACGCCGCCGTGCGTCATATCGACAAAAGAGACTAGAGAAGCAACGGACCCAGCCTCCTACACTTCAAGTCTCCCACAAATGGGTCGAAAAAGAAAGACCCGACCAAGTTGCTGCCGTCCATATGGTTGGAAAAACCAGAAGACGCCAAAGGTCAGCATCAAAAATCCATGTCCGACGTCCGGTGACCCGTAGCATCACCAGGACACAAAGACATCCCGAAGAATCTCCTGCCCCTTCCAGCCAAGGACGGGAGAGTAATCCTTCATCAAGCTCTTCATCAAAAAGAATGAGCCCCAGTTCGGTCACCAGGACGATTTCTTCGTTCGAATCCCGAGGGATGAACGTCTTGGCTACAAGTTCTGAGCCGCCACCTCAGAATCCACCTCGAGATGATGCGCTCACACGCATTCAGCAGTTGGAACAAGGCCAGCAGAGGATTGAAACTCTGATGGAAAACCTTCTCCTTGTCGTCCAAAATCAGGTGAACAATGAGCCTCCTCCGAATCATGGCAATAACGAGGAAAATGGAGAAGAAAATGAGTCACGCGCCCTTACCAAAAAGGACGTAGACAGTATCCTCGCCAAAGCAAAAGAAGAGGATATACTCAAAGAGCATGGGATCAAGCCACCATATCCTTTATGGATGGACTCGGTCCCGTTCCCCACAAAATTCAAACATCCTACTCTCCAAACATATACGGGGAAAGGATCGGCCAGACAGCACGTCATCCACTTCAAGATCTTGACGGGAGCTATCGCGGATCAAGATGCACTCAAGATTCGCCTCTTTGCAAGTACCCTAAAAGGTACGGCCTTCGATTGGTACTCCACTCTGCCGGAGAACTCCATTCAGAACTGGGCTATGCTGGAGACACGCTTCCTGACCCACTTCCAAGGTGAGGATCATCCTGTTACTATGGCTCAGCTCTGCAGCCTAAAACAGGGAGAGAATGAGTCAACTTATGACTTCATTCACAAGTGGAAAGCAATGGCGTACAAATGCTCAGATGTACTGCCACAAGCGTCGCTAGTCGACATCTGCCGAAACAACATGAGAGCTAAAATCCGCTCCATGATCATCGGCAATAAATCAAAGAACCTGGGGGAACTCCTCGAAGCTTCCATGGAAGCTGAAATGGTGATCAAAGACCTCAACAGTCAGAAGTCATCAAGAAAAGAGCCAACCGCCATTGCAACCTCTAAACCAAAGAAGAAAGAGGTCCTTAATGTGCAAACCAAGTCAGCTCCTCAGCAACCAAAGAAAGCTGAAAATAGACTGCAGGTAAGAGACCTGAACTCTCTGATGCCTTCAAAGAGCGAGTAGAAAAGAAATATCCGTTCGATGAAGACGTTGAAGAAATCTTTGAGGCTCTCCTAGCAAATGGCAAACTCATTTTGCCAGAGCCCAAAAGACCTGGAGACGTTGGCAAAACCAATGATCCTTGGTACTGTCCATACCACCAGATGGTCTCGCATCCTCTCAATCAATGCTTTGTTGTGAGAGAGAAGATAAACGAGATGTGGAAAAACGGAGTCATCACCTTTGACAAAAATTATGGCCCTGCCTCCGTCAACATGGTGTCATGTGGACAAACACCAAAATCACCGAAGAAGAAGATCACTACTTCCTTCAAGGTGATAAAAAGAATTCAAACGTCCGAAGTGTTGGTTCCTTACCCGACACCAGACGGACAACCCATATGGGTACATCCCGATCTCTTGGAAGATGAAAACTGGGAGATCGTAAAAACAAAGCCGACAGCTCAACAGCGAAGGCAGGCTAGGAAACATCTCCTCAGGCTCAAACGGCAAGAGAAGACCCAGCCAAAACAAGAAGTCCATGAAAAGGCAGAGGCCTCCTCTACCACTTCACTCGGGGCAACAGAAACGTCCCTTCCAGAGACTTCAAAGGCGGTAAGAAACTTCACTCTCAGTGATTTCATGCCACCTCAATTCAAAAAAGAAGCCATGCAGGGGGCATCATACTCTTGCAACTCGGTAGTTGGATTCTCCATTGATGGATACGAGTCCAGCGACACCGACGATGGATTCGAGCCCAACTACACCGATGAGTGGGAGGAATCTCTTGAAACAGGAGAATATCTCTCCGATGAAGAATGGGTTCCTGAAACTCACCTTATGCCAGTAATCTGGTATAACCCCTTGCAACCATAAGGATCCTGGTCTGATGATGAAGAAGACCAAGAGGCTGTACAAGAAGATGCTGTTAACCCAGCACCTGTCATTGCTCCAGTAGAAATCAACTATGTTGAGCCACACGGAGAAGACGAAGAAGAGGATCTGGCTCCCATGCCTGATCTTGAAGAATATGCAAGGATCTTGCAGCGTCTCGCTCTAGAACAAGAGCAAGATCGTGTTAACGAGCCTCCTCGCAACCCAGAGCCTGAAGTCCCTGAAGATAATCAGGTACATCCACCCTTAACTCCTGAAAATTGAGAACATTGCTGGATAGATGATCCTCTTACATCCGAGGATGAGTCTGACTCCGAGCAAGCAACATCTCCTATCAGAGCTTCCTGTAATGTAATATATCAGGACTATAGCTCTTCTGAAGCGTCGTCTGATGAGATTACCTACACTCCGACGACGCCTAGCAATGTATCCTCTGGAGCTACCTCGTCTCACGTGACTTTCACAGAGATGACACCCTCTCAGGTTTCTTCTCCTGAGACTGTGACTTCAGGATACACATTCTTCCCGACTCATCATCATGAAGAAAACCCAACTTGGGGTGATGGATGGGTCAACGAAGAAGAAAAGCTGCTGGATGCTGTTCAGGACTTGCTCCCGGAAAATGCTCCGTGCAACACAATCACTGAGGATGGTAACTCTGCTGCAGATACATCCCCAGTAGATGAAAAACGACAGCCTCTTGATCCTGAAGACAATCTTCCAAACGAAGATCCTTCTCAAGAAGCTCTCGAAGTTGGTAGAGGCACCCATTCGGGCCGGGACTACCACAAAAATTACAACCAATCTTCCTTTACTTATGTAAATCCTTCGGGAAAAGATGTTGTAAGCGCCCCCAGTGGCAACAATGATGAACATGCAGGCCCTAAGAAGGCTTTCAAGTATGACTTGGTTGAGCACTTCAAACACATACCTGCACGTCTTCACATCCTAGACTTATTACGAATGTCTCCACGCACTCGTGATAATCTCATCTCAGAATTACAAAAACTGAATAAGGATGTCGACAAACATGCCCCGCAAGTCCTCCAAATTGAAATGGACTACCGGGTCAAAAACTCTGAAACTTCCTCAAAGGGAGAAAAGAAAACTGAGGGATCATGCATCCAATGCCTCTCGGTTCAAAAGGCAGCCAGTGCAACCATCGCCTTCACTAAGGAAGACCTCCTACTTGGCGAAGCAAGGCACAACCGACCCCTATACTTCACAGGGTACATCAAAGAAATGCCGATACATAGAGTTCAGATCGACCCAGGTTCTGCACTCAACCTTATCTCCACTTCGGCTCTTGAAGAGTTGGGCATCCCACCCAGCAAGCTAAGCCACACATCTGTATCTATCTTTGGATACGATGGGAGCACTCAAAGGCCTATCGGCAAAATCAGGTTCAAATTGCAAATCGGTGATCTTATCTCTGAGGTCACTGTGTATGCAATAAAAACCCCCTCATGCTACAACATCCTTCTCGGACGTCCTTGGATACACGAGAATGGTGTTGTTCCTTCAACTCTACATCAATGCATCAAGTTTGTCGGGGACGACGGCATGGTACATCGAGTCTTTGCGGACAGGAAACCCTTCAAAGGTAAAGAAGTCCACTTCGCAGACTCCCAAATGTATGAAGGCGAAAAAGAAGAAGAAGAGGAAATAGCACCCCCTGCTGAAAATCTCCAGAAAGATAAAGGCAAGGCTCCTCAAAAATCACCGGAAGAAAACAAACCCTCCGGCAAATTAGAAGAGAGTAGTCAATCTCCCTTCGTTATCTCCCTCAAGAATTCAAAACCTTTGGTCATCACGACTAAAGTGAAGAAGGCGAAACAAAAGCCTGGGGGCAAATTTGTTGTCTCTCTCGTGTCTATCATGCAAGACACAGACTCGGACTCAGAGCCAGAAGACGATGCATCGTCAAGCCAAGCTGACACTCAGCAAGTTCAGCCTGCTCTCACTCCGATGGAGACACCTGCTGATGTAGAAGATCCTACGTCTGCTACCTTTGTTGTTCCGGCAACATTACCAAAGCAAAAGCCGATCTTCTTCCATAGATCGGACGCTTCTTCATCAAATTCCATGCTGGAACCTTTCCAAAATGAAGGTATGCCTCAGCTATCTCTATATAGTCCTGTGGCACAAGCAATTATGAAGAAAATGGGCTATGACGCTCAAAACCCAGTCGGTTTGGGAGAAAGACGCGGTATTCTCACGCCATTGGAGCCCGCCTTGACCAAAAGCCAGCTGGAAGATTGGAGACTCTACGGTCATGTAGAAAAGTCTTCATATGGGTTAGGGTATGATCCCGACACTCCTCTGAGACAGTTGACACAAAGGCTTAAAAGTCGTTTTACCGACCAAGCCTCAACATCTAAAGTCCACGAAGACATCGATCTCCCTGGAAATCTCTTTAAAGAGTTACCTGACAAAGATCCAGGAAGCTCATCCAATTGGTATGATTTCTCTGATGATAAAGAGGAATCGTCCGATAATACAGACTTGTGGCATCCTAACCCAGAAGAACCCTCGTCTCCAAAAGAAATACCAGACTCAACAGGCGATTGGGGCTATCTCATAGCAAGCCTTGAGGAGATCACCAATCAAGAAAATCCATGGAAAGGAACAGAGCCTTGGTCTGGTAATGCAGTTGAAACTCCAGAAGGTTTCGTTGAGTTGGAAGCCTCCGAAAATATTGTGGAGGAACCACCTTCGAACCTTCCGACAGAAGATCCTGTTGAAAAGATAGACTTGGGAACACCAGATAACCCACGTCCTGTATTCATAAGCAAGAATATAAAGGATGATGAGTTACCCGAGTATATCGCTTTTCTTCGTGAGTTCGTTGATTGCTTTGCATGGTCCTATGCTGAAATGCCTGGTTTAGACCCCAAAGTAGCAGTCCACAAACTCAATCTTCAAGAAGACATCAAGCCTGTCAAACAAGGCCAAAGAAGATTCCGTCCAGATGTGATGGATAAAATTGAACAAGAAGTTCAAAAACTCAAAAGCGTTGGCTTCATCCGTGAGGAACAACATCCAGAGTGGTTGGCCAATATTGTCCCCGTGACAAAGAAAAATGGGCAGATCAGGGTCTGTATTGACTATAGAGACCTGAATGGCGCTTGCCCTAAAGATGAATTCCCGCTCCCCATACCGGAGGTGATGATTGACAATACCTGCGGATTCGAGCGAATGACATTCATGGATGGCTTCTCTGGTTACAATCAGATAAAGATGCATCCCGAGGATGAAAAACACACTTCATTTCGGACTCCATTTGGCGTGTATTGCTACACTGTCATGCCATTTGGTCTGAAAAATGCTGGTGCCACATATCAGAGGGCTATGATGAAAATATTCCAAGATATGCAGCACAAGACGGTCGAATGTTACGTTGATGACCTCGCCGTCAAAAGCAGAAGAAAAGAAGACCATCTCAAAGATCTTCGGGAAGTCTTCCTCCGACTCCGCAAACACAAACTGCGGATGAATCCTCTAAAATGCTTCTTCGGCGTCTCGTCGGGTAAGTTTCTCGGATTCCTTGTTCGGAAAGCTGGAATAGAACTTGACCCCATAAAAGTCAAGGCTATTCTAGAAATGCCCTCTCCAATAACCTTGAGAGAACTAAAAGGGCTCCAAGGGAGATTGGCCTACATCAGACGGTTCATCTCCAATCTTTCGGGGAAATGCCGTCCATTCTCTCGATTGATGAAAAAGGGTGTAGACTTTGTCTGGAATGCCAACTATGAAGCCGCATTTCAAGATATCAAGTCATACCTGACCAAACCTCCAGTGTTAGCTGCCCCTGCCACTGGAAAACCATTCATCTTGTACACAAGAGCTCTTGATCATTCTGTAGGCGCTCTGCTTGCACAAGAGAATGGTGAGGGAAAAGAAGCTGCTCTATACTACCTCAGCCGCATGCTAGTAGGTGCAGAGCATCGCTACTCTCCAGTCGAAAAAGAATGCCTTGCAGTGATGTTCGCCGTACAAAAGCTACGTCACTACTTGCTTTCCAACACAGTCTACCTGATCTCAAGGATCAATCTCTTGAAGGTCCTTGTCACAAAGGCAGGTTCTCTCAATGCCCGACTGGCAAAATGGTCCATCCTCTTGTCACAATTTGATATTAGGTATGTGCCACAAAAAGCAATCAAAGGCCAAGCTCTAGCAGATTTCCTCGCAGAGCATCCATTGCCTAAAGATTCACCACTCAGAGATGATCTCCCAGACGAACCTATCTACAACGTGGAGACTTTCTCGCCAAATGCCTCCTGGGACATGTACTTTGACGGTGCAACCAGGACAAATGAAAAAAGAAAGCTGATCTCAGGAGTTGGCATCCTCTTTGTTAGCCCCGACAAATGCATGATTCCACACGCTTTCTCGCTACTGGAACCATGCACAAACAATGCAGCTGAATACCAAGCTCTGATCCTAGGATTGGAACTCGCCATCGAATCCGGTATCACTATGCTGGAAGTCTTTGGAGACTCTCAACTGATCGTCAACCAGATGAATCAGAAATATGAAGTCAGGAAGCCCGATCTGCTGCCTTATTACAACAAGGCACAATCGCTTCTGCAAAAGTTTGACATCTGCAACATCACCCACATTCGTAGAGGTGAAAATATCCGTGCAGATGCCCTGGCCGGACTTGCCGCATCAATGGCGACCCAGGAAGGGGAAAACATGCAAATTACAGTGTGTGAGAGAAGGATCCTCCCTCCTCTTAACACACACCAAGCAGTTGCTGAATGCCACCGAGTGGTTGGAAGTCGGATCTCTATCCTTCAACCTTCAATCGGCGACTGGAGGGATCCGTTCATTGATTACACTATGTTCGGAATCCTACCTGAAGATCCAAAAGAACGGGTAAGCATTCAAAGGCGAACCCCAAACTTTCATTTGGATATCCCTTCAAAGATCCTTTACAGGAAATCCTTCAATGGAGTACTTCTACGCTGCTTGTCACAACAAGAGGCCGAAGAAACACTTAAAGAAGTTCATGCTGGTCTTTGTGGAGCCCATCAGGCAGGTCCTAAGCTCTATGATCAGATAAAAAGGTTAGGTTACTATTGGCCTACCATGGTTGCTGATGCAATGCAATTTGCCAAACGCTGCCAGCTATGCCAAGTTCACGGAGATTACATTCACATGCCTCCGGAATGGCTGCATCCTACAGCAATCTCATGGCCTTTTGAAGCATGGGGCATGGACATCATAGGTCCTATCTCTCCCCCTTCAAGCAAAGGTCATCGCTTCATCTTCGCCGCTACGGATTATTTCTCCAAGTGGTCAGAAGCATTTGCGTTCAACGAAATGAAGACCTCATCAGTTCTTCAGTTCCTGCGCACCAACATCATTTGTCGTTTCGGCATACTCAAGATATTCGTCCATGATAACGGACCACAATTCCGGGATCATCGATTCTACAGGTTTTGCAACAAATACAAAATTCAAAGCTGTCCTTCGACTCCATACAATCCGGCAGCAAACGGATTAGCAGAAGCCTTCAACAAGACACTCTGCAAAATCCTCAAGAAAATGGTCTCTAGTCACAAAAGAGACTGGAGCGACAAACTGTCTGAAGCTTTGTGGGCCTATCGAACCACCGTTCGAGGACCAACCCATAGCACACCATTCTCCTTGGTCTATGGATGCGAAGCTGTCGTGCCCCTAGAGGTACAAATTCCTTCTCTGAGGGTATCTCTACAAAATGACATGACTCAAGAAAGCAATGTCAAATTGCGACTCCATGAGCTGGACAATCTCGACGAGAGACGGCTCGAAGCTCGACAAAGCATTGAACTTTACCAAGCACGCATGGCATGATCTTTTGACAAAAGGGTCCGGCAACGCGCCTACAAAAAGGGTGACTTGGTTCTTGCGGTAAAAAGACCAATGGTCTTCGCACACAAATCCAAAGGCAAATTTGAACCAAAATGGGAGGGACCCTACGTCATCGACAAAGTCTTCTCCAACGGCGCATATGCCCTCCTAAACATGGAAGGCGACAGATGTATGCTGCCTATCAACGGCAAGTTCTTGAAGCGGTACTACCCTTGAAGACTTACCCAACTGGGTAAGAGCAATGCCTGTATGGCCAAAACCTGTTCTCAGGTACTCGCTCGTCAAACCCACTCTCTTTAGAATTTTCATATCAAATGTCAAAATTTCTAGAGATTCAAAAACAATGCTTACTTTCATTGTTTCATTGTTCAAAAACAAAAAAAAAAATCCAAGTTTAGGAGCCTCTCCCTGACTTGACCAAAACTTTCGATCCTTGAACCAAAATTCATGGTTTGAAACAAAAATCCGGATTCAGGGATTTCCACCCTAGTCCACCTTACCTTTTACCTCCAAATGGTTCTAGGTCAAAATTTACGACCCTCGTGTCTTTAAACAAAAAAAATGGTTTTTCAAAAATCGTGGGGAAATGACATCAAAGTCAGTACCCGCAAAACAAAAATTTTGAAAAAAAGCAAGGATGCGACATTCCATCGATACTTGCACCCAAAATCGCAGGGAAGCGACATTTCGTCGATACTTGCAAAATCCAAAAACCGTGGAGAAGCAACAAACCAGTTGATATCCACAACCCAATTTCAAAAATCGTGGAGACACAACATTTCAATTGATATCCACAACCCAAATTTCAAAGGTTCGAGAAAACCTAAAATCGTGGATAAGCAACAAACCAGTTGATATCCACAACCCAATTTCAAAAATCGTGGAGATGCAACATACCAGTTGCTATCCACAACCAAAATTACAAATGGTTCGAGAAAACCTCAAATTTCAAAAATCGCGGAGAAACGACATCAAGTCAGTACCCGCAAAACCAAAAGTCTTGGGAAAAGCAGGGAAGCGATGCTTAGTCGATATTTGCACCCCAATTCGCGAGGAAGCGACATTCCATCGATACTTGCAAAACCTAACCCGCGAGGAAGTGACATTCCATCAATACTCGCAAAACCGAATGAGCAAGGAAGCGACATTCCATCGATACTTGCAAGACCATTCAGCGGGGAGGCGACATTTAGTCGATACCTGCATTTTGAAAACCAAAACTCGGCTATAAATGCCAAAATCCGGCTATAAATGCCAAAACAAAAAATTTCCGGCTATAAACGCCAAAACCGGCTTTCATGCCAATAAAACAAAACTTGGTTTTCAAAAAACTCAGCTACAAATGCCACACAAAAAAAAAAAAACCTGACTCTCATGTCAAAACCGGCTATAAATGCCACAAATTGGCTATCAATGCCACCAAACCGGCTATAAATGCCACCAATTGGCTATCAATGCCACCAAACTGGCTGTAAATGCCACAAAAACACCGGCTTCCATGCCAACCCAAATTTTGGCATTTACGCCATAAAATTTCGGCTTCCATGCCATCTCAAAATCGGCTATAAATGCCACACAAAAAAAAACCTGACTCTCATGTCAAAACTGGCTGTAAATGCCACAAAAATCCGGCTTTCATGCCAAATTCGTTTCCCCTACCAAAACAACCATTTGACAAAAGATTTTCACAAAATGACAAAGCTTTTGATCAAATCCCATTTAGCAATTGCTTTCATCACAAAAAGATTTGAGTGAGCGTAGGGAAAACAAAAAAAAAGTACCAAAAATACATGTGGTACCAAAAAGAAAAAAAAAGAAAGTGTTCATAAGCACTACAAAAAAAAAAAAGAAAAGAAAAGTACCAAAAAAATACATGTGGTACCAAAAAAAAAGAAAGTGTTCACAAGCACTACAAAAAAAAAGAGTACCAAAAAATACATGTGGTACCAAAAAAAGAAGAATGGTTTCTGCTATAAAAAATCAGGAGCTTAGCCAAAAATGGTCTCCAGCCAAAGCTTCAGCTCCTCAAGCAAACTTTTGGCCTCAGCCGTCAGAGTTTCAAAGGCACGCTTCTTCAGGAACTTGCCATGAGATGCTGGCGAATGCCGTAACCCTTCTTTTACATCGGGAAGCTCTTCCCCAGCAGTTTGCCATCGTTCGTTTTCTAGAGTCCTCCTCTCGAGAACTTGACCGGCATCTGCAACC
Organism: Umbellularia californica; assembly: GCA_028538565.1. Classification (NCBI taxonomy): domain Eukaryota; kingdom Viridiplantae; phylum Streptophyta; class Magnoliopsida; order Laurales; family Lauraceae; genus Umbellularia; species Umbellularia californica. The sequence continues at coordinate 79,418,287 of JAPQWN010000002.1, forward strand.
CTGCGGATCAGAGTACTCTCCCTGTCACGAGCCTCTATTATAGCAGCCCACTTCGCATCGACTTGTGCCTTCAAATGCTCAAGACGTTTCCTGGCCTCCTCAACTTCCCTATCAAGGACGTTAAGGTCATGCCTCAATCCGATGATGGCTAGCTCTTCCTTGTTCTTCTCCCGAACTAGCTGCTTCTTGCTTTGTGTAGCCTCATTCAGGTCAGACTTAGCCTTATCAGCAGGGTCCAAGAACATCTCCTTGAAGAATTGGTCGTCAGGGAAACCCATGGTCTCAAACCACTTGTCACCCAGTGCAATGATCCTATCAACGATCGCCCTGGCACCTGTGACATCCAGACCAACCTCTTCGGTGTCGATCAGAATCTCCTGTACATGTGGGATCATGCCAAATCCTGCCTCCAAGTGTCCAGAAAGGAGAGTCTTGACCCAAGAACTCAAAACCCGAGCCAGCACCTTCTTCGCAAATTGAAGAGACGAACTGGATGAAGATTCAACCTTCTCCGCTGATCGGCTGCTCATGTCATGTCCCATTGGAAGAGTAACAAAAGAACTCTTTTCACTTGGAGCCACTGGAGAGGGAATCTCAACACGAGGCATCTCCTCAATCATATCAGAACTGGTCTCTACCTCCGGATCGACCTCTGGCATCCCTTGCTCTGGTTCTGAAGAAAGCGATGGACTCTCTTCTGTCACTTCAAAACCTGCAAATGAAACACAAAAAGGTATGAATATGATCCTGTTAAAAAAAATCATCAGGGTCATCACTACAAAGTACCTTCTTCGACGACTGGCGGAACACTCTCTTCCTCCATGAACTCATCAGAAGCATCATCGACATTTGCGTCCATTGATGGTTCAAAGTCATCGGAATCCTGTGGCAAGTCAGCTGACAAGAGAAATGTTAGCAAATCAAGTCGCAGGCAAAAAAAAAAAAAAAGAGAAAGCGAAAGAAGTTATACCAATTGGAGATTCTGGAATCATTCCAGAGTCCCTCGGTTCTTCTTCAGATGCCGTAACCGGCTCCATCACCGCCTCATCGGTCGGAACCTCAGGCATCGGCAAGTCTTCATCCTCTGCTAAAAAAAAAGGCAGCAGCAGGGTGAGAAAACAAATCAGAACATGGAAAGCCCCATGAAAGAAGTAGAGAAAGAAAAAGGAAGAATCATACCTTCACCAATGGTCTCTTCCCCACGACTCCTCTTCTCTGGAGGCTCGTCGACAGCCTCTGGCACCTCCTCGTTGATGGTAAGAGGGATTTCCATGTCAGGAGAGTCCTCATGTGGCCTCTCGCTGCGATGATGACTCCTCCTCTTCTTACCTCTACGGGTTCGCTTCCTAGAAGAACCCGCCCCACTATCAGAGTCAGGTTTCTCACTTGACTCCTCACTGGATGGTCTGCTTTCGCCAGTAGACTCCACGGAAGCTCGTCTCTGTGCCGCTTGCATCCAAGCGTCGAGCTCAGCTTCCTCCTGTTCTAGCTGCTCCAAAGCCTCATCAGGTACTTCCCGAACAGCTTCAGAACCAATGACGCCCTGGTCACCGAGAAAGCCTATCTTGTGCTTCTCTCCAGAAAGGAAGGCCCAAACTTCCTCTCGCCGGACGCCATCCGACTTCCCAATGCCTTTTCCAGAAGACAGCTTTACATCAAGCTCCTTCTTGGAAATCCCCCAATATGCCAAAAAGCTCTCCGCGAACCACTTCGTGAAGCCGGCAGTTCGGAAAGTCGACAGCTCAGGATAAGAAATCATGGCAGTAGTGTCTTCAGCACTATAGAAAGCCCATGCATTTCTGCCATCCTGCAAACCCCCAAAACGCTTCACCATACTCGAAGGCGCTCCAACAACGCCTTGAGAGAAGCCCAACTGAAGTGCAAAGCGAGAAGGTACATACGGCTGGATGTCGACAAAAAGATGTCTACGGTACACCATCGTGCCGACTCGTATGCTGAAAAGCCACTCCTTCTCTGCATTGGTCAAAGAGTAATGCCTTCCCGACCCTGCTCTGGTAGTGTCTCGGGAGGCACCAAAATCAAAAGCCTTCTTCCGCAACTCCGGAGAAAGCTTAACTGAAGACTGCCCCATCTCGACGTCCCTGAACCGTCGGATCCTCATGCGGGCAAACAAAAGTGATTCAGATACAGCTTTTCCCTTAGCCAATCGAATCATCAGAGGATCATCATCCTGTGCAGCACCCAGCTGGTGGAAGCCAGGACAGTGGTATACAAACCACGAATAAAAGATATGGGCTGAAAATACCCTATTCATAGGGAGGCCAAGCCGAACCAAGAAAGCAGCAGCCTGCAGTTCGGTACACAGGTAGGAGTAAAGAGCGGGCACCAAAGCAAGCCGCTCTCCAAATGCCATCTGACAAGCCGGAAAAATACAATGCGGCCTGATGTGCGTCCCATCTCCACCAGCAAAAATAGCCTCACCTAGCCAAAAAGTGAGGTAAACAGCAAGATCTCTCCGCAGTGCAATGTCAGAATAAAGGGCATCTGTGCTCGCGAAGAAACCCTTCAACTCTTCCTGCATGGCCAAAGTCTTCTTCCTGTCTTCCCGGGTCATGCTATCAGGAGACTCTTTGCTGTCAAAGAAGTTGAAGAATGAAGAGCCATAACTCTTCCAACTGCTGGATCTGACTTTCGAGCCCTCCTTCAAAAAATCATAGAAGGCGACGAGCTGAAAGTATAGGAGCCTGAACTCCTCTGACTGCTCCTCAAGGACGCTGTCAATCGGCATGAACTCCTCATAGAGTTTGCCAAGGATGGGTAATCCAGTAATAGCACTCAATTCCTTCAGAGAAAAACCAATCTCACCGTTCGTGACAACGAAGGTATTGGTCTGAGGGAGGAAAGACTCCAACATAGCCATGAAGGCATCATCGGAAAAAGTCACGATCTCCCTAAAAGCGCGGACCGCGTCAAAAATCCCAGCTTCCTTCAAAACGGCGTCCCCAATCAGCAAGGTGTGGTCGGTCCATGACTTCCAATCGGAGTCAGCATTGAAACTGCCACGAAGTCGAAAAGGCTTCACCCAAGTACTGCCGTCACCACTGAAAACGCCATGGCCCACCGGTCTCAAATCGACCGACGGATAATCAGAGCCCTGGTAGCCGCTGGCTTGCATCAACATGTCCATACGGACAGGTGGCTTCTCTGCAAAACCGGAAGGTCCACCAACAAAAACCCCGGTCTTGATCACACTGGTCCTCTTCACCCAGCTCGGAGGATCTTCCCTCTTAGGGCACGTGGGAGAAAGGCTCAGGATCGAGATGGTCCGGTCAAAAGACGACCGGGTAGAAATAGTTCTCTCTTCACCATCAGCTGTGTAAGAGAACTGAAAACATCTCCTTTGGTATGTCAAGTCGTCAGGGACTGCATCTCCAAAGAAGAAGGTAGGCTTGGGTAAAACCCTCAGATCGTCCATAACCCAAGGACGGTTGCTTACCATGATCTTATAAAATTCCTCATTCTTGAGAGCGATCAATCGCTGTCTCATCTCATCGCGATTGAGGGAATCGCACTCTTCCAAGTTCTTCTCAACAAACTGGACCTTCTCCCAGGCCTGCTGAACGGCCACATTGGAAGATCTAGCAGATTGACGAGGTACGCTTGTAACAGGCTCTTTACCCTTGTTCGCTCTGGAGGAACCACCTGCAAAGGTTGGAAAAGAAAGAGATCGTCATCAAAATGACAGGATTTCGCTAAAAAAAAAAAAAAAAGGGGGTCACTTTGTCCCACCAAAAATCTGGCGAAATTTTGGCATGACTCTGGGGCAATTCCAAAGAAAAAGGAAATACCCCGACGGAAATAGAAAGTTTAAAGATGGGCTCAACATTGCTGCGGGCTCCGAAACTCCAAACTTTCGAAACCTCAAAATCTCCGCAAAATCAAGAAGGGCTCAACATCGCTGCGAGCTCCAAATTCCCAAATTTGCAAAGATTTTCAGGTATGCTATCACATCATGCTACTCAATTCAATTTACAAAAAGTACATGCATGAACATCTAGATTTGCATAAAAACGCATTATCATGATGAGCAAAAAAAAAAAAAAAAAAAAAAAGAAAAAGAAACTTTCTCAAAAAAAAAGAGGGAGAAAGAAAGAAAAAAAAAGAAACTTTCTCAAAAAAAAAGAGGGAGAAAGAAAGAAAAAAAAAAGAAACTTTCTCAAAAAAAAGAGGGAGAAAGAAAGAAAAAAAAAGAAACTTTCTCAAAAAAAAAAGGGGAGAAAGAAAAGAAAAAAAAAGAAACTTTCTCAAAAAAAAAAAAAAAAAAAAAAAAAAAAAAATCAGGCCACGTGGCCGTACGGACCAGATCCGTACGGATCTGTCCGTACGGCCCACAAAAAAAAAAAGAAGAAAAAAATGTGTGAAAAAAAAAAGAAAAAAAAGAAAAAAAAAAAAAACAAAAGAAGAAATCACGTGGAAAAGAGAAAAAAAAAAAGAGAAGAAGAATAGAAAGAAAAGAAAGAAAAAAAGAAGAAAGAAAAAAAAAGAAGAGAAACTTTCTTTTTTACCATCCTATTCTCTACATGGAGTTTTCTTGAAAGAAGAAGAGAGAAAACTTACTTGAAGCCATTGATGGAGAAGAAGAAGAAAAAAGCTTGAAGATCCTTGAAGAAGAAAAACTCTTGGTCTTGGAGCTCTCTTGAGATTGTTGCAAAAGAAAGCAATAAGAGCAAGAGATCCTACCTTCCTTTGCTTTTATAGGAGAGAGCAAATCAAAGAAGGAAACAAAGAAGAAAGGTAAGTGTTACTAATTAGTAACCTTACCAAAAGAGAAGGAATTAGAAAGATTCTTTCCCAAAAAGAAAGATGTCTTTGAGAGATTTTCTCCCAAAATCAATCAATGAGAGATTCTCTCCAACAAAAAAGGATATTGGAGATTTCTTCCCAAAAAGAAAGATACCTTGAGATATTCTCTCCCAAATTAAGGGAATATGAGAGATTCTCTCCCATAAAGATATTTTTAGATATTCTCTATCCAAATGAGATATCTTTAGATATTCTTTACAAAAATGACCCCACATGAGATCTAAGCCATCCTAAAAAGCTTAAGGTCCCATGGGCTAGCCCATATGAGCCAGGTTTGACCACCTAGGCACTGAAAAAAAAAAAAAAAAATGGGCTTTCAGTCAGAAAAAAAAAATCCCTCTTACCAAGAGCATACAAAAATGGTTCCATGCCTCTTTTGAGTTGATTGAACCATACAAAAAATTCCAAGCCCCATGAGCTTCCAAAAATCAAACCATCCAGCCTCATATACCAAATTGAGCCAAAATCTTGAAATTGACATTCCACAAAAATCCAAACCACTCCAATGGACCCACACAGTCCCAAAGAGTGACCAAAAACCAAATCCTGGTCCCCTAACTTGCCACATACAGCTTGTTAGGTCACAAGACCAAAACCAAAAACCAAATCATGATCCCCCAACTTGCCACATACAGCTTGTTGGGTCACAAGGTCAAAACCAAAACCCGACCCCCTAACCTGCCACATACAGCTTGTTAGGTCACAAGGTCAAAAACAAAAGCCCAAATCCACATCCCTGATGTCATCTTCAAAACTTTGCCTCGAGATGGTGTGTGATTCCTTTCACTACCATAAAATTCCCCTGGAAGCTCAAAGGCTACTCTACCAAAGGAAAGATTGCTCAAAGACTCTTGGTCAAGACACAAGCTCTCCTTCAAAAATCTCTTCGAGGCACATCGACTACAAAAGTCAAGCAACTCGTCGCTGTACCTCGAGGGGGCATTTGTTGACACCAAAAATGTCACTTTGCCTCTTCAACATCAAGAAAGCTGCATGAAGTCGCAACCTGCCATAAATAGGCAATGCAATTTCTCCAAAAAAATCAGATCTTGTCAGAATCAAACAAAAACTGCAAGATCCTTCAAGATAGCCAAGAGAAGAGTACACATGAAGTTTTGGGCCATTTCGACAACATTTGGCCTAACTTCACTTCTCCGACAGCTAAACGGGAGCTCTCGGTGGCGACATCATCGGAGACGTCAAAACTTCGATCAGAGCCTACAGATGACTCCAGCATGTCTCAAAAGCGCTCTATGCCAAATTTCAAGTCAAACCGACAACGTTTGACCCTCCATCAATGCTCGAACAGCAAAATCAAGCCTCCCGGCGGCGGGAACCACCGAAGCCTTCGCTCATCAAACCAAGTGCATGAGTGGCTTCAACATGCTTCCAAAAGGCTGCACGTCGAATTTCAGGTTATTCCGACAACGTTTGACCAGGTTTCGATGCTCCGAGAGAAAATCAAGCCTACCGGCGGCGGAGCAATCCGGGACCATGACATCCAAAACGGAGCCCATGGAACGTCTCAAAATGACTCCAATAGGCTCCCCGTCAAATTTCAGGTCAATCGGACATCGTTTGGCCACATATCAACGCTCGGCATTTTCCGCGCAGTAAAATCAAGTGAAGCATCGATGGGACCCCAAACGGCTTCAAAACTCAAACAAAAGCCTATGGTTGGTCTTATTTATTGCTCAGGAGGCTTCACCTCAAATTTCAGGTCATTCCGACATCGTTTGACCAAGTTTCAGCTTCTGGCGGAAAATCAGCAGCTCTACGCGACAAAGTCTTCGGCTTTCCCAGAAAATTGGAAACTTTGCACTCTAAAAATGCAAGGATTCTCATCAAGTTTTCTACAGGGAAATCAAGCCAATAAATGAGAAGAAATGTCAAGAAAAATACAGAAGAAAACGGCGACGAAAAAGACCTTAAAACGACCGCAAAACGGGCTCCGAAGGGGAAAAATCCCCCAGGGTCGCAAACCCCTGCGACCATGGCCCATGGTCGCAGGCCCCTGCGACCATGGCCCATGGTCGCCGGTCCATGGTCGCCGGCGACCATGGCCCATGGTCGCCGGCGACCATGGAGGTCCGGGTCACCGGATTTTCCGCCGGTGACCCGTTTTTCCGTCTTTTTTCGCGTTTCGCGCACTTTGGCCCCTGTGGTTTCCTGAAAATGTGATTTTTAGTGCTTGAAATTGACACATATCCTTCGACATCCGTCAAAATCACGGGTCAACCTCCAAAAGCATAAAATCATCATTGATCGCTCCAAGATCGCCAACCGGTCGACCAAGAAAGTGCACTTTCTGTCCGACCGATCGAGAAATCGACAAGACAGATGTCACCGGCCCGCTCTTAGCTATCAATGTCTGAAGTTACATGTTCATCCGATGTCGATCAGCATGTAGATCCATCGATGATCATCGCCAGAAGAATTCCAGAAGACACGGCATGGCCCGTGACTCTTCGACTGCTCGGCGACCAATTAATGTGGTTAATTGACTAGCTTTATTGCAGTCATTAATTCATTTCTTTGGACGGCCCAATCAGAAGCAAGCATTTGGGAGTTACAAGTCAATTGATTCATGGCATTTAAACCATGAAACTCCTCCCATTATGGTAATTAAGGTGATTAAAAGCCCTTAATCTCCATCGGCCAATCAGATTCAAGGAAAAAGGAGTTACAAAATCAAGAAATAAATCTTGTAACTCCTCCCATTAAAGCCATTAAGGCTCATAAACCCTCCTAAATGGCTACAAAAAGCCTATAAATAGGAGAGCATTCCATTGAAATGGGAATCAGAAAAAAAAAAGAGATCAGAGAAGATCAGAAAAAAAAAGATCAGAAAGAGATCTGAGAGAAAGAAAAAGAGAGAAAAACTCTGCTGAAGTTCTGCACCGGCCACCACTACAAGGTGACAAAAGTCCCTTGGGGGGCACCCCCCTCCAAGGTCCTTGCCTTCTCCTGCTGCCTCCAATGGCTTAGACGTGGCTTTTCAGCCCGTCTACTTAGCTTTTTATTGGACATAGGACCTTCTCTTGGTCTTTGTCCTCTAAAAACCTGAGGTTATAGCCAAGCCAAGCAAATCAAGAGCATCTTCTGTTCTCATCTGCATGGATGATGGCGAAGCCCATACATGGCTTGCGACCGTCAATCTGAACGAGTCCCCCACAATCTCCTGAGAAGTTAGATCCTCCTTTTCTTGCTTTTCATTGTAGTTTGTATTTTTCTAAAAGAGACAAAAATCACAACTCTTGTCTTTCATTATTGATAAGAATTGTAAATCGGCTATAAACGCCAAAATCGGCTATAAATGCCAAACAAAATCGCCTTTCACGGCAAACCAAGAAAATGTCTCTTTTCTTAAATATTTGTGCAATGGAAAACTTGAAAGAAGTTGATTTCCTTTTTACTTGCGAAGGTTGATCTCCGGATGACCACTTGCAATTCCAAGTAAAATAGAAAATCTGGCACACCCACACAAAAAAAATGTTGATGCACGCTTCAGGGCCCGCCAGGGCGCGAAAGGGCCGGACCCGACGGACTCCCACGTTCCGCCGACCCCAGTAGCCGCCCCAACGGCGCCTCGGAGCGCGTTCCATCAGTGTTACTTCGGAAATGGCAGGTGGAAACTCACTAAAGGGTCTCTTATTGTTGCGAGAGGGAAAGTGTGTAATACGCTGTACAAGACACATGTGAAGCTATGCAAAAGTGTGTTAAATGCTGTTAAAGACAGATTCTCTCCAAATCTGTGGCACAAGAGACTGGGACATATGAGTGAGAAAGGACTGCAAATACTGGCAAAGAAAGATCGAATTCAGTACTCCACAGGTACGTCCCATGACCCTTGTGATTATTATTTATTTGGTAAACAACATACGGTATCTTTTTCTAAAACATCAACGATAAAATCTAATGTGTTGGATTTGGTATATTTTGATGTTTGTGGTCCCATGGAGGTGGATTCATTGGATGGCAATAAGTTTTTTGTCACATTTAGTGATGATGCATCCAGGAAAGTCTGAGTTTATGCGTTGAAATCGAAGGATCAAGTGTTCCAAGTATTTCAGCAGTTTCATGTCATGGTTAAAAGAGAAACAGGAAAACTCTTGAAATGTCTCCGCACAGATAATGGTGGAGAGTACACATCCAACCTGTTTAAAGGCTATTGCTCGAAGCATGGTATTTGACATGAAAGAACAGTTCCTGGTACTCCACAGCACAATGGTGTGGCAGAAAGAATGAACCGCACTATTCTTGAAAGGATGAGATGCATGATTAGAGTGGCACAGCTACCCAAGTCATTTTGGGGTGAAGCTGTCCTGACTGTCGTTTACCTGATTAACAGATCTCCCTCACTTCCTTTGGATTTTGACCTTCCAGAGAGGAAATGGACAGGTAAAGATGTTTCTTATTCTCATTTGAAGGTGTTTGGATGCAAGGCTTTTGCACATGTACCAAAGGAGCAGCGTTCAAAGCTGGATGATAAGGCAGTATGTTGCATTTTCCTTGGCTATGGTGGAGCTGAGTTTGGTTACAGAGTATGGATCCAGAAAAGAGGAAAATTATCAGAAGTAGGGATGTGGTGTTTCATGAAGACCAGTTTTTTGGAGATACTGAGAAGAATGAAAAGTTTAAAGAAGTTGTTGATGGAGTGGTTGATCTCATACCGACTCCTTCTCCAGTGCAGACAACAGGTGGAGAAGGTGGACAAAACGATTCGAATCGTGATGAGGCGCAGGGGTTGCCAGATGAACAGGGTGTTGAGCAGGGGGAGCAGTCTCCTCAGTCAGAAACCACAAAACCTCAGGTTAGGAGGTCTACTCGAGAGCGTCAACCATCAACAAGATATCCTGCAGCAGATTATATTTTGCTGACTGATGAGGGGGAGCCAGAGAGCTACCCAGAAGCAAAAACTCATGCAGATAAAGATGAGTGGATGAAGGCCATGCAGGTTGAGATGAGTTCTTTGAAAAAGAACGATACTTATGAGCTGGTGGAACTTTCAAAAGGCAGGAAGGTTTTGAAGAACAAATGGGTGTTCAAGCTGAAGAGAGATGACAGTGGAAAACTGATTAAGCACAAAGCACGGCTAGTGGTTAAAGGTTTTGCGCAGACGAAATGTATTGACTTCGATGAAATCTTCTCTCCAGTTGTGAAGATGACTTCTATCACAGTTATCTTGGGTCTAGTCGCCAGCATGGACCTTGAACTTGAGCAGATGGATGTGAAGACTGCATTTCTTCATGGTGATCTGAAAGAAGAGATCTACATGACTCAGCCAGAGGGGTTTGAGGTAGAAGGAAAAGAACAGTTGGTTTGCAGGCTAAAGAAGAGTCTCTACGGGCTGAAACAAGCACTAAAGCAGTGGTACAAGAAGTTTGATTCATTTATGATGAGTCATGGGTACCGGAGGACAGCTGCAGATCACTGTGTTTATATTCGTAAATTTGGTAACGGCAAATTTATCATCCTTCTTTTATATGTAGATGATATGTTGATAGTTGGACATGATATTAAGATGATTGACAGGTTGAAAAGGGACATGTCAAAGACTTTTGACATGAAAGACTTGGGTCCCGCACGACAGATTTTGGGAATGCAAATACGTCGTGACAGGAATGCCAAGAAGTCGTGGTTGTAACAGGAGAAATATGTTGAACGGGTGCTAGCAAAGTTCAACATGAAAGATGCTAAGCTAGTTAGCATGCCTTTAACCAGTCACTTCAAGCGCAGTAAGAGATTATGTCCTACTACAGATGAAGAAAAGGAACAGATGACTTCTGTTCCATACTCCTCAGCAGTTGGGAGTCTTATGGATGCCATGGTGTGTACACGGCCAGACATTACTCATGCAGTGGGTTTAGTGAGTAGATTTCTTTCTAACCCTGGGAAAGAGCATTGAGAAGCAGTGAAGTGGATATTCAGATACTTGAGAGGTACATCAGTTTTTTGCTTGTGTTTCGAATGCTCTAAACCAGTACTTGAAGGCTTTACAGATGCTGATTTTGCAGGCGATCTTGATTGTCGGTTGTCTACTTCTGGGTACTTATTTACTTTTACAGGGGGAGCTATTTCCTAGCAGTCTAAGTTGCAGAAGTGTACAGCATTGTCTACAACCGAAGCAGAATACATAGCTGCTAATGAAGCAGGGAAGGAGATGATTTGGTTGAAGAAATTTTTCAAAGAACTGGGTTTGAAGCAAGGAGAGTATGTAGTCTGCTGTGATAGTCAAAGTGCTATGGATCTCAGCAAGAACGCTACATATCATGCCCGCACAAAGCATGTTGATGTGAGATACCATTGGATTCGCGAGGTCATCGAAAAGAATCTCATGAAGCTGGAGAAGATTCATACTGACAGGAATCCCTCGGATATGATGACTAAGGTCATGTCTAAGGGAAAGGTGGAGCTGTGTTCAGAGTTGGCAGGACTGGACTCTTAGTAAGGGGGTTCAGAGGCGACTTCCCCATGGTCTGGAGGGGGAGATTGTTGGCCTAGTGGGTCCAGACCAATTGGGTTCAGGGTTATGGGTATTATGGTAATTGTACCGGGACTTTCTTATTGACTAGGATAGGGTTTCTTGGGGGATAAGAAAGAGAGCATTATATATTCATGTAATGTGTAACCCATGATAGATCTGTACTGCATATCATACAGAGAGTGAATCCAAAAGGAGAGTCGAGTTTCTTTCCCATGGACGTAGGCAAGTTTGTCGAACCACGTAATTCTCTTATTCTTGTGTGTGGTTGATTGTTTGTTCGATCGCGTATTCACGTTTCCGCATACACGCGCAGCAATCGAACATTTCAACCATTGGGTTGAATCATTATAAAATCATTGAACCTTGATGCTCTAAATTCAAGGGCTAAGACAGTCTAATTAAAGACGAATTTTACCAAACCTTAGTCTACACCATACCTTTCTCATTTCCTTACCACTGTATTGTGTAGGTGGGCCATACAGACGCTGCTTTTAACAATGGTAAAGCCAATTCTTTTTAGCAATTCTCATCAATGGGTTGAGCATTCCACTTCAACTCAGACCTTCCATTGTATTTATCAAGTCAAATACCATGGTACTGAGGCATGGTTTAAACATTTGAGGCTTGTTCGACGAATCTCCATATACTTTCCCCTTTTCTGAACAAAGGTTTAATGTTTAAGTTCATCTTGGTTATTTGCAGTTTGTTTTTTCATGCTAATTGTTATCATTTTTTGATGAATAACATAGATATATGAATATTTCAAAAAATAATTCAAATTCAAGAATGTTACCAAACATCATTCTTTAATTTAGAACAACTCTGGTAGAACATTGCCAAACAAGCTCATCATGACTTTTTCTCAAAAGAGAAAATTCCAAGCACAGTCCATTTTCAGTTTGGCATAATTTTCGACACAAGAACGATGCCAAACAGGGCCTAATATGATTTGTAACTGTCGCAGACATTTTAAGATTGACATGAAGTAAGTCATGTCTATCTGATGAGTAATATGACCACCCATATATAAGTAATTTGCATTCCAAAGAGTTAACTTCTTTTCCACTCTCTCATCTTTGGATTCCATAGAGATTTAGATGCACCTCTATAGCATGATGTCTATCCTAAGGAAGTGGGTTGTGAATCGGCCTTGCATCCCATGATATCCACAAGCTCCCAAAGTTGGTTCTTTGTAACCCCACACTTATTAATTCACTCTTAAGAATTCTACTTTTGACCCTGATACGGGCCCAAAACAGAGGAACATAGACTTCACATTTAAAATCTTCTCTTCTTCTGCAGCATAGAAAATCAAACTATCATCTGTGAATTGTAAGTGATTGACAACAGGAGCTCCCTTGGAAAAGACATAATCCCACAGTATATTCATTGTACCCAAGGCATCAATCGTCTGACAGGAAACTTCTCCAACAAGAACAAACAGAAATGGAGAGAGAGGATCTCCTTGCCTTAGCCCCACTCTAAGCCGAAAAGAAACCCTTAGATGATTCATTTATCAGAATGGAAAAGCAGGGGCAAAGAAACACAGCCTTAATCCAACTATGACATTTGACACCAAAACCCATCCTACAATGCATGTACAACAGAAAGTCCCAATCGCCCTGTAATAGGCCTTTTCTAGATCTAATTTACAAATCAGCTTTGGCTTCATGTCTCTGTCTAGAGTAGAGACACTCATTAGCAACTCAATACTCCATCTAGAATCTGCTTTCCATGGTTTTTTATTTTTCCCCACTTTAAAATGACCTTCCATGCTACTTAAAATGCCGCTTTTTTTTTAATGGTCATAGTCAAATTCCACTCGCGCTTTCGTAAAAATATGACGAAGTCCCAAATACCTTTAGCATTTGCCTTCTTAGGGTTTAGAACTAGGAATGAAGCACCCTTTAACAAGATGCCTCTAGCATGTAACTCCATCATGAAGTTCATAATGCCCTCCTTAACATTGTCCCAAAATCATTGTAAAAAAGCCATCCAGAAACCATCCAGACCGAGAGCTATGTATCCTCAAGTTACAAAAAGGCATCTCTAGACTGCTTCCTGGGGACCTATCGAGTGGAACTCTACCACTGACATATGGCACTAGTCTTTTAATATTAAAAGGGGAAAAGAGTTCTTGGATTTTTATTTTTTTTCAAAAAATTATTATCAAAGCCTTGTCCCAACTATGTTGGAGTCAACTACATGAATTCTATTTCTACATTCCAATCTATCATGGGTTAAATGCTCTGATAGGTGCACTTCTGCAAATCTAACCTTACTACTTTCCATCCATCCTCTTCGGCCTCCCATTTTCCTCGAGGCCATAAACCTACATAGAAAAACTTTTCCTCGCCGACGCCATTGTTAGCCTGCATTGGACATTGTCCAAACCACATCTCAAATGAGTTTTTCTTAATTTATCACCTATTGATGCTACTCCTAAATCCTCTCAAATGCAGTCATTTCTAATTTTACCGCAAATCCATCTCTACATTCTTGTCTTGGCAATACATTTTTTAGCATGTGTTGTTTTCCGATTGGTCAGCATTTTGCTCCATAGGTCATAGCTAGTCTAATTGTTCTCTTGTAAAATTTTCCCTTAGATCTTGTTGATACGTGCCAATAACAAAGCACTCCAAAAGCAAGGTTCCATCTCGGCTGTCCAAAATCGAGTGTCCTTTAAGCTCAAGGCCAAAGGCTCCTGGGCTGGGCTGGGAGGGAGTTACCCTTGGTTATCAAAAAAAAAAAACATTTATCTAAAATAGCATTTTTTATGTGTAATTCATTTTTCTAGATTTTTTATAAATAGATGTTTAAATGTGCAAAAGATAAATAACTAATATCTAGGGCCCAAAATTGGATAATTCATAAAATGAAACTAAAAAAATCTACATGGTTGAAGACCCTAGAAGGTTTTGTAATGTCTTGAAGACATATCTACAGCTAAAAAGCCTTAGAAATCATTTATAAATAATAATTATTATTATTATTATTCGGTGTTACATTGTTAGTCGTATCGCTGAAGTTGGCTGTTAAATCAACAATTTTTTTTTGGTTTTTTGAAAATGACAGTTAAATCAACATTACTGCAGTCCCATCATTATTCATCTGAGGTATCATCCAAAACTGGGTAGTTTTTATTGTAATTCTCACATACATGGTAGGTAGTCTGAGTGTTACTGCTCCATCATACATGTATTGTCATGTCATCCCATATCACAGGATTGGTGTAGTTCAAGTGCAAAGAATTTACTTAAATTGTAGGACTCACTTGCTCTGAAGTGCCATTAGTATATGGTAGATTAAGAGAAGAGCTCATATGCCCTGGCCAGACCTTTTGTGTCTCTGTTTTTTTTTTTTTTTCCTTATTTTTATTTTATTTTATTTTTATTTTTTTATTTTATTTTATTTTTTTGGTGTATTCATTGGAAGCTTGTGAAACAAACAAATCAAACATACCTATCCAAGCCAAGAGAAGGTTGTGGAACAAACCTACAAATGCTTCATGCTTGTGGAAGCTTAATGGGCCTCCCTGTGTAATGTCGTTTATGTGGAGATTGCTTAGAAACAAGCTTCTGTTCAAAATAAACCTATCCAAGCTAATCCCGAATATTAGTTTGGATTGCTCCGTGCCAAGGTCATTTGCCATCTAGAAATCATCATAATTAAAGCATTGCCCTAACCCTAACAATGTTGGGCAGCTATATCAAATTCTGTTTCACCATTCCAGTCTATCCTATAGACCAAATCGTCATATAGGTTGCACTTCTTCAGCTATCCTTACTACTTCCATTCATGTCCTCTTTGGCCTTACCCTTTTACTTAAGGGGCCATCAACTTACAAGGAGAAACTTTTCATCACCGGTATAGTTGTCGGCCTGCTTTAGACATGTCCAAATCATCTCAAATGAGTATCTCTTAACTACCACTTATTGATGCTACCCTAAATACTCTCAAATGCGCTCATTTCTTATTCTAACTTCCCTTGTTTTACCACAGATGCATCTAAACATTTTTGTCCCTGTTATACTCTCACTTGCGGCATGCGTTGTTTCCTAATTGGCCAACATTCTACTCCATACATCATAGCTATGCAACAGATCTAGCCCTCGATAGGTAACATCGACTTCGTACATCAAAGGGACCCAAGATATCAGTTGATCGGAGGAAGATCGAAAGAAAAGGGCTAAATCTTAGATTGGATAGCCAAGATAGGTCTAAATCAATTTTAAAACTGTATAAAATATAAAGGGTCAAAAAGTACCTTAATGAATCCCCCATTGGACCATCTAATCAGGCCCATCGAAACCCAAACAAGCCCAACAGTCCATAAATGGACTGCACATTGTCAAAATTGGGCTTACATGAAATCAACCTAAACTAGCCCCGAACCCACTGTAACCAGCCCCTAGCAGAACACCCAGGCCAGATAAACAATTTGTAGGTGTTAGTTAGTTCCCTTGCTACAACATGTGGGCCCACAATCCTTATGATTGCTTGAGTTGCTCTTGATTTAGGCTAAGGAGTGGAATAGAGTATTCCAATCAATTAAGGTCACTGTACCATTCAAGAATAAAAGGTCATTGTTGGCTCCATCAGTTGGTATCAGAGTCAAACGGCCTGATTGATTGTTGTTACATTGACAATATGCCTTCTCATAGAGGACATGGACATAGGCGCAATGATGCAGTACCGACCAAGACTAGGCCCAAGAAGTAATATGGGCCACATTATTGACCCATTGGTCAACCCAATCCATTGGGTTCAGCCCATAGGCCCATTCTAAGTGAGAGATTATTGTGGCATCCTTTCTATTTTCATTCCTAGTTTGATTAGAAGAATATTTATAAATCCAATCTTCTTGTTTGATTAGGATTAGATAGTTTCCTATTTTATTTAGAAAGTCTAGTTTGCTAAGAAACAATCCTATTCCTCTATATATAGTAGAGTCCCCATTGAAGTTGCTCATGCTATTTTCAATTAATCAAATATCTATCTATGTTTTCTTCAACTATGGTGTGTTTTATGATTTTGAGTGTGCCCTAGTGTTGGAATCCATCTTTGGATTCGATCAATCCCTTGGGAGGTTAGTCTATTTTTCGATGAAGGATCCGAGCTGTGCCAACTTGGTATCAAAGCAGTCAAAGGTGTTCGTCCGTGCTTGCTTATTGATCTAGTTCCGTTACCTATTGAAGTGTGACCTACTGCCGAAGCGGATAATCTCATCAAACACATGCAACAAGTACATGATGAAGTTCGACGCCATATCATTGCTAGCAATGACAGTTACAAGACTCATGAGGACAAGCATTGTCATTTCCTCGAGTTTTCTGAAGGAGATATGGTTGTGGTACGTATCCATCCAGAACGGTTACCACTAGGAGCTAATAAGTTACATCCACATAATGTGGGTCCATTCAAATTTTTGAAGAAGCTTAGCTTAAATGCCTATACAATGGAGTGACCATCAAATCTTGGCATCAGTCCAACAGCGAAAGTTGCAAGCCTCACACTCTACCATGGGCATGACAATGAAGAATCTGAAGAACAAGTCATTGCCTTACCAGCTACTCCACCTGCAGATAAAATCATTGATGTTCTCAATAATTAGCTTGTTTTTACTCGTCAAGGAGGATTCCAGAAGTTCCGTGTCCGTCAGCAAAACCGTTCAATCTCTGATGCTACATGGATTACTATTACCGACTTCCAGCACTTAAATCCAGATCTCTATGAATATTATCAAGCTATTAACTCGCCGGAGTCAGGTTCTTCCAAGCCGGGGAGAGTTAATGCAGTACTGACCAAGATTAGGCACAAGAAGTAATCTGGGACATACCATTGACCATTGGTCGACCCGGTCCACTGGGTTCAGCCCACAGGCCTAATCTATCCGGGAGATTAGTCTAGTATCGTTTCTATTTTCATTCCTAGTTTGATTAGAAGAATATTCCTAAATTCAATCTTCGTGTTTGATTAGGATTAGATAGTTTCCTACTTTATTTAGAAAGTCTTGTTTGCTAAGAAACAATCCACCGGGTTATTACTCTAGCATCCTTCTTTTTTTTTCATTCCTAGTTTGATTGCAAGAATATTTCTAAATTCAATCTTCTTGTTTGATTAGGAATAGATAGTTTCCTATTTTATTTAGAAAGTTTTGTTTGATAAGAAACAATTCTAGTCCTCTATATATAGGTGAGTCTCCATTGTAGTTGCTTATGCTATTTTTAATTACTCAAAGATTTATTTGAATATTCTTCAATTATTGTCTGTTTTGTGATTTTGAGTGTGACCTCGTGCTGGTACCCATCTTTGGATTCGATCAATCCCTTGGGAGATCAGTCTATTTTCCGATCAAGGATCTGGGTTGCGCCATGCAATATAGAGAAGAAAGAAAATCAACCAGACCCTCAAGACCTTTAAATCCAGAACATGGGTAAACAAGCTGTAGCTTTGACTCAACAATTAGAACAAGTAGATCCCAAATGTCCCATTCTAGCGAGGGATCAAATTCTGGTAAAAACTTTCATAATCCATTCTACAATTGTCTAATAGATGGTCTCAACAAAAATAGGAAAGAGGTATAACATGGATGAAGATCTCAATTCCTTAAATTGAGATTCCATATTTTAATGGTGGTATGAGTGGTGAACAATTTTCAGAATGGTTGGAAAGAGGTGAAACAATTTTAGTGTAAGGAAAAGTTCACAATCAAAGAAGGTGAGATTAGTGGCCATGAAATTAAGTGGAAGAGCCACCACTCAGTGGACTCAATATAAGTGAATGAGACAACATGTGGAAAAATATCTGATTAACTCGAATGAGGCAACATGTGGAAAAATATCTGATTAACTCATGGAAAAGATGAAGAAGATGATGCAAAGTCATTCCCTTCCACTCAATTTCAAAATCTCTTTACATGAAATTACATGCAATATAAGAAGATGATGAATAGTTGATTGGAGCACTGATTGGTAAGAAAAATCTACTCCTCCTTGTGATATATAAGATTTTGTATTGACTTTGTGATTTGTATTCTTTGGGTTCACTACAATTAGATTTGGCAACCCTTGACTGCATCACTTTTGTCCAACACTGGCAACTGCACTCAACCAAACTCCAAAAGATTCTAGGTAATCTCTAGGTCATTGACCATTGAAGAAAAAGAGAGAAAAAAAATAAAAATAAGAAAATGCGGTCACTCTCCTGTTTGATGATTGGGGTTCAGTAACTCTCCATCTTAGAGGCCATAACTGATCTCATTAAAGGAGTTCCTCTTTTTGGCAACTCAAGATTTATTCCCCCTTTTTGACAACTCAGGAGGTAGGATTTGGTCCCCTGTTTGGTGACTCAGAATTTGGTCACTAGTTGGCAACTCGGGATTTACTCATCTTCCTATGAAGAAGTAGCAATACTATTTATCGTTGTGTCTGACTCTCCAATCCAATTGCAATGGATGACCCAACAATAGATGGCACACATCTATTGGTAGTAAATTGAACTAAACTTCATATGTAAGCTTTCAAAAAAAAAAAATCCTGCATCATTTTGTTACTGGTACTTTAGAGTTTAGATCTTGTACAACTTCAAACAGTCAGAACATGTCTGTCAGGTTAAGCTTATTGACTGATGTCCAAAAGATGATGTTTTCACAACTTCCTGAAACAACCTTAAACAACACAATATGTACAGAAGATTTTCCTGAGCCACCATGATTTGTTTGATAACCAAACTTTTGGCACTATTATTCTAAGTTGCCAGCATTTTTTTTTTTTTTTTCAAAATAAAGTTGTTGATGATTACCCTCCTCTTTCAAATTATCTTCTATGTTGATGCAAAACAGGGTTATGCTCTAAGTCCCAGAATCCTAAGACTCCAAGTTTACAGTGCTCGACGCCTGAGTGTACGATGTTCAATCTAAAATGATTAATTGTTTTGAAGAATTTACCAACCTTAGAAAGAGAGACAGG
This sequence comes from Umbellularia californica, assembly GCA_028538565.1. Classification (NCBI taxonomy): domain Eukaryota; kingdom Viridiplantae; phylum Streptophyta; class Magnoliopsida; order Laurales; family Lauraceae; genus Umbellularia; species Umbellularia californica. The sequence goes on from JAPQWN010000002.1 coordinate 79,437,568, forward strand.
CATCAAATTCAAATGCAGATCACAAGAGGTATCTAGTTTCATTTTATCCATTGTAATCATACGGTTCTCTCTAACAACTCCATCTAACACAAAGAACAAGAAATAACTACTTTCAGCAAACTCAAGTAACCAAGTTAACTAACTACAATTATTACAAAGAATCAAATAAGTAGCATCCTTCTAGATCCTCCTAAAGCTTCAAAGGTTTGCATCATGTCTACATCATGATCTGCCTCAATACCCAACAGCCCCTGGATATCCACTTATGTGGTAAGTCATATGTATAAACTGAAACAACTGAACTAGAATTATTACAAAATAATCAATTAAGTAGCACCCTTGTAGATCTTCTTAAGCTTTACAGGTTTGCATCATGCCTACATCGTGATCTACCTCACTACCCAATAGCTACTAATATACATATATACATATAGATTTTAACACACGTACCCACATGTAAGACCCCGCCCGAGTTAATCAAGATTAACTCTAATTAATTGAAAGTAATGCTAATTAATTAGGATTTATGCTAATTAAGCACGGATAATTGGGTTAATGAAGTTTAAGGACCAAAGATAGACAAATTAGTCTCAAGTGATGCATTAAGCATAATGAAATGAATTTGAATGGATTTGAGTTGGTTAAAATGAATTTAGACTTAGATAAAGTGGGCTAGGGACTTTCTCGTAAATACGAGTTTTCACGTATTTTGTCGAATAAGGAAACTCTTGATACAAACACGTGTGTCTCAACAAGTACATTAACTTTCATAATAGACTCGAAGCCGTTTGACGAGGATTTCGTTAAGTGGCCCTTCATTTGACTCAAAATGAAATAAATCAAAATGGGGTTTTAGTGTAAACAACCTTATATTAGAATGAAATGAGCCTCATTCCTTCATTTCTCTTCAAGCCAAACCCTAGGTTCTTTTTCTTCTTTTCTCTTCCATTCTCCTTCATCAAGTGTGAGGCTTGGAGTGATTCAAGGGAGTTTTGAAGAGTCTATCTTCGCCTTCATCTTCTTCCCCAAGTTGCTTCCTCCATTGTTGTGGTGTGGAGCTTGAGAAAGATCTCAAAATCCATTTCTTTGAACCTCAAGCAAGTAGATAAGTGCTTTAGTATGACTTTCAAGTTTCCTTGGATGGTTAGTGAAGCTTTCTAGCACAAATGGCTCAATGGTTGTGTATTTTCATGTTTTCATGGAGTTAGGGCTTTATTTGGGGGTTTTTCATCTTCAAAGCAAGCTAAACAAAGAGGACTTTGGGTAGCTAATCTTCAAGAGAGGCAAGTATAAGCATATGGTTGTAGTTATTGTTAACTATTGTAGAAATGCTTGGAGTTTCCATGGATTTAGATTTTTGGGTGCATTTTAGTGAGCTTTGAGTTCTAATGGATTGAATGGAATGATTAATGGATGATTAAATGTGTGGTTTATTGATCGATTGTTTATGAAGAGGGAAATAGAGGATTTCCATTAGATTTGTAAACTTTGAGTGTATTAGAAGTAGAGAAGGAGGAAGAAGAATCAGATTTCGGACTGATTTTTACAAGGGTTTCGTCCCAGGTCCGATCGATCGGACAAGTCACTAACTGGACATGTTTTCAGTCCGATCGATCGGACAAGTCACTAACTGGACGTGTTTTCAGTCCGATCGATCGGAGGACCCCGTTTGAGCCCATTTGGAATTGATGATTTATGATGTTGGTGCTATAATTATGATTGGAAATAGACTATAAATGAGTCCTAAACTAACCATATCATAATTAAGGATCATTAAGTGTCGAAAATCAAAAGAAAATAAATGAGTCCAGTGAATTTTGGATTTTTGCGAGAATTTGAAGTACTCATTATGAGTATAAATGCTCCCTAAATTAGTTCGAAGACTAATCATGGATTAAAGTGAACTATTAAGAATTAAGGATAGTGAAGGGAGAAATTCACAGTTAATAAATTGGGGTCTAGACTTCCATGGATATTAACCACGGGGACTATAATGCACATACTAAATATAAATGTGATGCTCATCAAGAATAACATGTACATTTAGTACCGTTGGTTATATCTATATGGTTATTTAGATTTAAGAAAGAATTAAATAGAATCATGATTGTCTAGCAATTCTTTATGGTAACATTGTGTTCCAATCTAATGTGATTGATATCATTACTCTTCTCTTCTCTTATTATGAAGGGAATCATTGAATTGAATTGAATCGAATCTAGGATTGGATTGTTCATTGAGAAATATTGACCTTGGAGTTTGGCACTACCTAGCAATTGTACTAGAACTCTAAATGAGTTCATTAAATTAATAAATGAAACAAATGACTAATCCTACTGCAGTAGATGGTATTTGGGGGCGTTCCGGAGCTCCGTGGTGATGCTAGTTGTCCCTGGTCCGGACACTAGTAAGTCCCACTACTTCCGATCATATCTATAGTATTGATCGATGCCTTCCATTTGGAAGATGAATCCTTCCTTTGAGGGAAGATGGCAATGATGAATCCTTCCTTTGAGGGAAGATGGTAAATGAAATGAAATGAAATGGAAAATGAATGCTATGGTAATGTCCACCCAACACATGACCACAAGTTTAGCTTTTATGTGCACACATCCTATTGTAGGAACTTTCCAGATTTATCTAATATTGGAACTGTTATTAATAGATGGAATGAGTTTAATTTATGGGTTAACATGCTATTACAATATCTGTTTATACATTGTTGAACCGTCGTGTTCATTAGTGTTATTGATGACACATTATAGGCACGGTTGCCTTTGCCGGTGCAGCAGCGCCCCCAGCGGGAGCGGAGGAGACCGCTCCGGTTCCTCCAGGAGGATTGAACGAATGGAATGGCCGGGATATCGTTTAATACGGGTATCCAAGTGCAAGAGGGAATATTATATTTTGGAAATATTTTGTGAAGTCATTCTTTTGTATAATCATTTTGGGTTGTAATTAATAGTCATTGATGTAATTAATGGTCATTGCACAATATTTTGGACATGCACTGTTTGATAAGCAAATGATGGATAAAATACATGTATAAGGAACATTATTTTGTATACATGTACATCTTAATTGCTGTGGTCAAGTGAAATTATTTCCGCAGATTTGTGTATTTGACAGGTTTATTGAGATTGTTATCCCTTGTGGATTTCGTTTTAACTTCGGTTAATTTGGGATTTACGGGAGTAAGTATGGGCTCATGGCTCAGGGTTACCAGATCTCGAGCCCGGGTCGTGACACCACATGAAAGAGCTTGTATAACCCTGCAACACAACAAATGCAACTAAGTGGTTCTCACAGAATGTAGAGTATCCTTGTAGTTATTGATAGTAATGGGATGAAGAAATTAGGATGCTCCTAATCAATTGCACACCTCTGGAATCTCACAAGACAAGTACATATATTCAATCACTAATAGTGCATTTATGTATCAACGTCTATGACCAAGATTCTTCTCTGCCACCAAATCCTCATTGTAGCAGTCTGAAGGCACCAGGCACTATCCATTTCATGGGTTAGACTAGGGTTCAAACCCTTGTGACAAAAGAAAAAGTTAGTCGGTGAAGCAATTGGCCTAGAGGAAAAAAAGGATGATCTTTCTCTGTCTAATGATGCAAGCCCTAGGGTTAGGATTTGCACAGAAAAGTGTCGATCCACGATACGAGGTCTCCCCAGAGACTATCAACAAGGACACACCTCTCAAAGGATAAAATCAACCACAATATTATTCCAATAATAAAAAGTATGAGATCTAAATCTCTACAACACATAAATAGGAAAAGAAACCTTAGGGGCTAAGAACCCTACTCAAACTAGGAAATTAAACAAATCAGAAGCTTTTCCTAATTACAACTCATTAATTTAGAAACTAATAACAATAAATATGATTATAAAATATCTAAACTTTCTTGGGTCCTGCATGTGGACCATAAGTCTCTTTTCAACGGCTTATTGGTGATGTTGCAACATTCCCCCAAGGTTGCAAAAAAGTTCAACCTCGAACTCAGTTATTCTTCACGTTGCCACTGTAGACATGGTGTACTTGAAGAGCTTACACTGTAGACATGGTGTACTTGAAGAGCTTCCTTTGTAACACTTGCTCTTGATCCTTTCTTTAATGGTTTTGGTTTCTTAGGATGGAGTGTGACTCGCATTCCATTGTGAACAAATGCGTCTATATAGTCTTGCATTCTATGAGTTCCATTCTTGTCTTACATCCACGGTCTTCCAAGTAAAATATCTCCACTATCCATCAGTAGCACATCACACCAAACTGTATCCTTATAATCTTTTCCAACGACAAAAATAACTTGACATGTATGTCACACTTGCAATTCATCACCTATCATTCACCACTAGACAAAGTAGGGACGATTATGCTTTCGTACCTTTACCTTCAAGCAATCCACAAGAGCTTGAGATATGATGTTATCACAACTTTCTCCATCAATCACAATTGTGCAAACTTGTTCAACTACAGTACCTATTGAATGAAAAATATTATTCCGCAACCATTTCTTTTCAACAGTAGGTGCAGTCTCTTTAAGGACTAAGAGAGTTTCAAGATCCTCACCATTCTCAGGATCTATGTCCTCCACTTGCTTTGTCTCTTTTCCCTTGGGAACATCTAGTGTATCCGGTACTTCACCTTCACCTTCTATTAAGTCTATTCGTATTGGACATTTAAATGATCGGTTGCCTTGATTGATGAAACTTAAAACATGTGAACCTACTATGACCTTTATGTTTGGAAAGAACTTTTTCCATTGAGATACCACTTGGAGTAGGATCCATCTTCGATGGAGTCATTTGCTAAGCCCATTTAGATGCACTAAATTTTCAGGCTTGATGATTTGCAATTTCCTTGGCTTTGATAGCGTGTTGGATGAGTTCATCAACACTTTCAAGATTTTGGAATGCAAGTATTGTTGAATGTCAATTCTCAAACCATGAAAATATCTATCAACGGAAGCATCCTTAGTTTCATTTAAATCACACCTGCCTTGCATTGTCATGAACTCTTTAAAATACTAAACAACTGACCAAGATCCTTCCAACCCAAAAAAAAAAAAAAAAAAAAAGACCAGGATCCAGATTTTAAATCATTAAAGCTTGAAAATAAATTCCTCAAGTAATTTATTGGTAGGAACTTTTGCTTCAAAAGATTCCTCATTTCAACCCACGTCTCAACAGGATCCATATTTTGTCTCCTCCTTTCATTTTGCAACTCGGCCCGCCATATTGCCGCATAATTAGGAAATCAAGTTGCTACCAAGGTGACTTTATGGCCCTCGGTCATTGGCTTGTGCAAAAATGTTTTCGATGCACACTAACCAATCCATAAACCCATCCAGTTTCAGTTTACCATCATATTTGGGAATCACGAGTTTAATCCCTAATTCTAGATCAACATTGTTCGCCATTTGATTTCATTGATTCTAAATCTCTTCTCCATCACCTCGATTATTATTCACGCGGCGATCATTTTCTAAATTGGCTAATTGTCCATCCTTACAAGAGCTACTTGGATGTGAGCGATCGCTATGGATAATTGAGCAACGGCTCCAATCAATTCCTCCATAAACGTCGATGGAGAATCCACATATATTTTATTCTCAGAAGGCATTTTTTAAATGCAATTTAAAAATCCATTGACCTGATTTGCAAATCTAGTCTTCACAATCACACAGGCAAAACCATATTTGAAATCCGACTTCGAATGGCCCCAAAATTGCCAAAAGAAATCTGGGCTCCTGATCGTGATCAAATTTGATAATTGACTGGATGTTGCTGATGTACGGATGATGGTGTTCCTTCTAGAATGTGGGACAGGTTCAGGCCGACATAACTTGTACCTGATCTTGACCTGGGCTTAGGCCAGGCATGTGTGTCCTCTCCGTGACGATGTTTCTTCTATCCCTCTCTCTCTCTCTCTCTCTCTCTCTCTCTCTCTCTCTCTCTGTCTTGTGGTGTCGACCAAAGACTTTGAGACTTTCATCGCATTTTCGTTGTTTCTACTAGAAGATGGAGATGAGAACGATTTATAACAATGATGATGAAATGACAATGACGATAGTTTCCCCTTTTTCAATTTTCTGCAGCAGGCAAATGAGATGTAAAGTGATGGAGGCAATGTTTGAGACGGTGGCACCAAAGAGAAGCAGTTGGCAGTGAGTAGTTCAACAGACGGTGCCAAGTACTGACCTTTTATCTCTATCCTTCTCTCTTCTTATTTTCTTTCTTTTTTCTTTTTTTCCCCTCTAGGAATGGGTGTCTCAGTCAGCTAAGATATGGGTTTTGGGGCTAATTGTGGTGAGCGGATGGAGGCTTGATTAGGGTTCAGGTGGATTGGCAAGGGCTCAAACATGAAGGGATTGGGGTAGGATTTTCTAAGTTATTAGATTGTCGATGGCCGATGGGTTTGGATGAAGTGGAGTGGGGATTGAATCGAAAGTGGGGTTTTGAAAAATGGAATGGATTCAATGGAAAAGAAATCAATCGATATGAGTACTTGATAAAGCCGATCGGCTGGCCCTAATACCAATCCGATGTAGGCCCTAGGGGTTAGGGTTTGCCTGAAAAGTGTTGAATCACGATACGAGGTCTCCACTGAGACTATCAAAAGTCTGAGATCTAGATCTCTACAGTGCATATAAATAGGAAAAGAAACCTTAGAGGCTAAGAATCATGTTCAAACTAGGAAACTAAACAAATTAGAAACTTATCTTAATTACAACTCATTATAGAAACTAATAACAATTAATAAAATTAGAAAATATCTAAACTGCATGTGGACTGCATCATCTAGACCTAGTGCACTAAACAAGCTTAACTAAGCCTTGAAACTAATTTGCAAAAGGGAAACCCCTTCTGCCACAATGAAAGCCCCAATCACAGTTGGAAGGTGCTCAATGTCAAGGTTGCAGGTTCAAGTCATTGTAATTTGTACCTATTAAAAGGAAAAAAGGGAAAGACTGGATTTGCCAAAATCCCATTAAACTGAGGTGGATCCATCCAAGTTCCAATTAGGCGTACATCAATGATAGGCTAATGCACAATCTCAAGAGACTGTTCTAAAAAAAGATGCATCGTCATCATGATTAAAGCCTTGTACCAACTATGTTTGCGATGGCTATATGAGTTTTGTTTCTCCATTCCGGTCTATCGTGAGTCAAATCCTTGGATAGGTTGCATTTCTTCAAATCTAACCTTACCACTTCTTCATATCTACTACCCTTATAAAAAGGAAGAACTGTCCTGCTTACTTCAGTTCTCTACACACCCCAGATGGCATCACGTTGCATGCAACCTAAGATGTGGCTCGCTTGGTGAGGGACATATGTATGGGTCCATCGAATGATGAAAAAGGAGCGAACATGTGTCTTCAAAACGTCAGAAGAGTGCCATTTGAGCATTTACAGTTTGCAAGAGATATCTGTGTGTTTCCAAGATGCCCGATTTCATCTCGAAACATCGGTAGGATCAATTTTTTCCTTCTACAACATCGATCTCCTTACTGACTTCATCCATTTTTTTCATCTCCAACTATTAGTAAGATCATTTTTCCCTTCTTCTCCCACATTTCTCCACTGATTTAATCTTTTTTTCATTTTTGGTGGTTCTTGCAGCGTGTATTTTAAAGCATATGATATTTTATGATTTCCATTAATTAGATTTTATTTATGTGAATGTGATGATGGGCTCTCATAACATTGCAAAATTCCCATGGTACAGAAAAAATCTTCTTTTTTTTTTTTTCAAGAACTTTACCATTTTGGAGTAAATGGCATTCATGTATTCACATGAACTGTTTGATTAAATGCCAGTGAGAGATTGAGAATGTAGTGATGTCATGGTGCTTTGATTCTATCTCCTTGAGAGTTTGAATTTTTTTTTTTTTTTTTTTTGTTGCAGATTTTGATGATTTTAACTTAAGTTTTAGAGTTGAATATAAGGAGCTTGGGTAGTTTACATTATCTGAAAATGAAGCCTGATTCAGCTCTTGATTATACTATATTCCAGTTGTGAATTTTGGATTTGTAGGTTTCCTCTTGAAATTGCTCAAGGGAATGACATTCATGTAATTGCTTTTTTGACTGTGAGGGTTATTCAAGGGCACTCTTCATCAAAGAGTGTATCATGTATGTTAGATGTGCCTTCCATTGCTATGGGCCCACTAACCATGGGGCCGACCAAACTTTTTTTTTTCAAAAAACTTAGTAAAGTAAATCTTGACCCATTGCTTGAAATTCATCCCAGTACTTATTCTAAAGAAAATGTTTAATATAGGTAACGGCTTGAGACCTGAGTGTATAACAAGCTAAGCTCTAAATGGGGATCCGCCACTGGCCCCACCAGCAGGGGGTGTGTAGAGAATTTCATAAGCATGTCACTTCTTGGCTTTTATATATGGGTAATAGAAAATGTGTGCCATTAAATCTATTAAAACAAAATGATACCTGAAAATGCAGCCATTCACAGTGAAGCAAACTAAAGTTACAAAACTAGAGATAAATTTGACACGCAGAAGAGGAGAATCGAAAAACCCAATTTTCATCTACAAGATATAATTACATAAAATAATCAATTGACTTAGCAATAGAAGAACTAGGAAGAAACAAAAAAATGACTGAAAAAATAGGCACTTGATAATATTGTAAGATCTTGGCTTGTTCATAAGAACATTGAACTATTTAATGGAATATATGCTCTGTTTTTGTCCTCTTTTACTTTGCTTTCTTTATAGGGACCTATATTGTAGGTTTCATACAACTTGTTCATATGCACCAAAGAAATGGCATATGTGAAATGGGTAAAACAAAATGGCATATGTGGATTATCATGAGCAAGCCCTTACAAATGGTGTCTTTAGCATACAAAAGTGGACGAAGCATTGGGTAATGATTTATATACTTCTTCATCAACAGCAAACAGTTAGTGTTTTGTATCTTTCTTTGAAGGCAATCTATGGCCTATGTATTTCTACGTAGGTTCTTCAATGAATATATTAATGTTGCTCATCCAGAAAATAATAATGATGATCAAGAATATGTCCTTGCTCTCTGTTCTTGAATATGTTGGGTTTTAATTGATACAATTTCTTTTATGGTTTTCTCAAATGCTTACACGAATTTCATTCTTATTTTTAAATGGTTGTAAAAGGCATTGTTCAAAATAGGAATTTGAACCAGAGATGTTGTTTTTATCCTTTTTTAAATCAATTTGATAAAATGAAGATTATTTAGTTTTATGTGATTTCAAATTGCATAATTTCTAAAATGTATTGGTTTGACAAATGCAAGGTTTTCTCACCTCTTCTACCATGCCCACGACTCCAAAACATTCTATAACAACACATTCTAATAGAGAAAAGTGAGACACAGAGCCATGGTCACTAGGTAAGCCTTTCTCTGAAAAAAAATCATTTAATGCTAAATGGGAACCTATGTGAATTCTAACCCTAAAATGTAATTTGCTCCTACATCTAATTTTTTCTTGTCTCTGTTTTTTTTTTTTTTTTTTTTTTAATTATATTCCTTTTTGTGGTTTGATGTTCGTCATTTTTGCTTTAATTTTAATACAAACATTGATTCAAACAAGCTTACACTTGAGAAGAAAAAAAAGCCGAGAAATGACCTGCTTGTTAACTTTCTCTACACATCCAACTGGGTTCCACTCGCATGCATCTTCATCTGTGGCCCATTTGATGAGGGACATCTGGATGGACATTTGTTGGCCAAAATGGGAAGCCAACGAAACCCTCTCAAACAAACACAACAAACAGAAAAACAAAACGACTACCTTTCTCATCATTTGATCTCCCTCTAAGAATCTCCGCAGGAATCGATGCTCAAGTGCTCAAAGGTAAGATTTTTGTATGCAAATCCCTTCTTTTCTTCATTGCTCCATCTTCATCTGTTTGTTACTTGATTTTATTAAATTTTTTATGTGCTGGAATTGGTTGGTTTGTTGAGAAGAAATGTCCACCTCTCCCAAATCAGGGCTTCTAACCCAAAAATCTAGAGCCTAAGTTGTGTCTGATTTGGTAAGAGACATTGTCTTCCAAACAAAAAGAAGAAGAAAGTCATCACTTTTGACTACCATTTGGGGCTTTCTACTTTGTCAGTTTTTATCTCCAAGTCATATCATTTTTCCCTTCTTCTCCATCCAAAGACTCTTCCCTACCAACACTATGGCTTGCTGCATTCCTTACTTCGTCTAACTTTTTTTTTCAATTTAAACAAAAAAGAATAAGTGAATTTGGAGTATTCAACATGATAGCCATAGTGGTAAGGAGACTCTGGGAGAGAGACTGAGACCCACATCATCATCTTTGACATTGAAGTCTTATACAATCATCATTTCTATCATCAAAGTCTCCGGAGTGGTTATTTACTAATACTTGTATGATCTTGGTTTACCTTTCATTTTTGAAGTAAAGTGTTTAACAACAAAATATATACATGTAGAACCATTCAAATCTCCAATAGAAGTCCATTACCAAATGACTGATTTATACTGTCTGGGGTGCCAATCCCACGTACCCAGGTGAATACAAATTTCAAACCACCTATTCTATTTAGCACATGCAGTTCATTGGGACTAGCTTTGTATCAATCACCTATCAAGTCTCATCACAATTAAGACATAGGTTTGTATATCAGTGAATGCTAGCCATTTAGATTTGGGAGTGCAAATAATCCTACGGAGGTGGCAAGGGAACAGATTATCAGTAGGAAAAACACATGATAACTTAATAATCATTCCAATTATTGTTTGCAAGGTGCACTGTTCCACATGAGCAAAATGGACTGATATATGCCTTGGCTCAATCATGACAGTAATTTGATGTTTGTCTTTCTTATGCTTTTCTCTTGAGAGGCATATTAAACTCTTAATATTTTTAAATTTTCATCTATCCCAAATGTATATAGCATCAAGAGCTATCTGATTCCTTTGATACTTGAACACAGTTTGACTGTAGCTCACTGTTACCTCACAATGTTCATCTATTTCCTGCAATTTTTCAAACCAGTTTGGCTATTGCTCATTCTCATCCTGCTTTGAATTGGATTTAGTTGTCTCTGTTGGCCTGCCTTCACCTGAACTCTTAGGTCGCTTTTGTTTCATGTAATAGAATTATGGAGTTCCTAGGAATTTAAGGGCTTTATATTTATTTCTGTAAGTTGTAAAAATGAAGAATTAAAGATGAATATCTAAAAATGACTTATTTTATTTTTTTCATAATTTTAATAAAAATTACAATGGAGACAACTTGCGGATGCAGTAGTTCTCTTGTGGCCTTGTAATTCTTCTCTTGTGGTTCTTAATTATTCGCTTCTCTACATTTCATCAAAAAGGAAATGAAAGATGAATAGCTAATTTTGTAAGAAGTAATGCAACAGAACATAAGAGTTCTTTGTCTTTAAATTCAAGAAACAAGTCGTTATTGAGGACAAGAAGAAGGGAAAAATGATCTGACTTGCAGGTGAAAACTGGCAAGAAAAATATTCATAGCATTTATCTTGCCACTTGTTTAGTCATATATCAATTTTGATTCACATCGCTTTGAAATGAAGGAGTGTTTAAAGAGCAAAAGAAAGAACCTGCAAATGAGTAACCTCCTCTGTTTACCATTACTTAGAAAAATGTATCCTCTGTTTTGAGTTGGTTTGCATAGAATATATAGGAACTGAATACATAGCAATTCATGGTCAAATGAGCATTGCCAATGATTATTAAAGAGGTGGGGAGTGAATAATAAAAGGTGGAGATGTAGCTAGGATTTGAATTACAATGGTGATGGATGGGTCTTCATTTCTCATCTTCCCTAGGTTCAGTTTTCATTAAATGGGAGGTTATTTTATGGTCAAGGTCAACTTCATTTCTAATACTTCATTATGCATTTCGTAATTATGATTCATTTTACAAATCACTTTGTCCTCTTTTATAAAAGTACAAAGATATAAAATAATAACATCAATAATTATTCTCATGATTTATTTCTTCCCAGGTGTTCTAATCATGAGGCTGAGCTCATTGAACTACGAAAAAGTATACCTCAAACATCCATTGCAAGTACATCAGCACCAACAAGTACAAACATCCAAGACATTCTCAATTAAAAAACATTGGTACCTTAATCAATGAGCTTACCTTTCAAATGAACATCGTTACTCCATCTACACCCTTATTTTCAGAAATTGTCCTCATGCATACCGGTCGAAATGATGCATCTTTCTTAGTAGGTGTAAAATATCAAAATCACCTTTGTATAATTAGCCACATACCTTGTATATATAAAATATTAAACTCGTCATTTTATTTTAATGCTACAGACAAACTGGTGAAATCAATGATATTATCAACAAAATCAATCGACAAGAATACATTTTCCACCTGAAGGCCTATGAATACAGCTTAAGAGTAAACTTCACTATTGTCTCAATTGATGATGTTCCTAAAGAGAGCCAAACATAGAGACTGTGTTGCGAAGTATGTTATGTAAATATTAACTTTCACTCTGTAAATATACTAACTATTGTAAGTGAATCAAACTGGAATGTATCACAATGTCAAATTCTTTCTGTTCTTGTATATTAATTTCCACATGAAGCTGGCTTATTGACTAAAATAAATGCTTATCTATCGACTGCATTAGACATTGCACTTATGAGGTACTTCAATCTACTACTTTAGATTCTCTCTTTCTCTCCCGTTAGTTTTAGACCTTAACTTGAAAGTAGAATGTATCATAACACGTAAGTGTTACTATTCTTCTATCCATCATTTTTTAGAAGTTGTTTTGACTAACGAAAGAATATTGTGAATCTATTTAAGAATTTCAGTTATCAATTGAAACAAATCATTCAATTAGGTAGTATTAAACTAATGACTTTATGGACTTCTTTTTCTTGTTCTTTTTATTCTCTCTCTGCTTGCGCAATTCATGACTTCACTGATCCTCAAAATTCAAAAGACTTGAGCCTTGAGAGAGGACTTATGCACTTTCAAATTCCATGATCTCAGCTTACTTGAATTTATGTCATAGAGTTTCGAGCAGAACTTTATTAGCTTATCATCCTAATTGGCTTCTGATTATGATCATAGGGCCTGGTCAAGGGCTAGAAAAGTTCCATTTGAGATTGGCAAGGGCACAAGTACATAAAGATGATGGTTACATTTACAATCATCATGTTTTATTTTTATATTTGACAAAGAAGACTCAAACTCTCTATGGGAGAAGAGGTATCCTGTAATTCATTTCTTATTGTAATTGATATATTATTTCACTTATAGGGCACATCTTTATGGTACTTCTTCCTAAGCTATTTGTTTCCTAATTGAACTATGGGGTTGGAACAGCAAGCATGACAATATCAACAATTATCTACAAACTTGTATGTTAATGGAACATGTGATTCGAAAAAATTAGTTCTCCTTTCTTTCATTCTAAGATCTCACTTGCATGTGTATAATCTAATTTTTTCAATGACCTTGAGATACTTGATAAGTTAAATGTTATTTATTGGTTGTTCCTTTGAATTTATAGTTTTCATCTATTTTCAATCTCTTTGTTTGGATAAAAAAACACAATAAATCCAATGACTAGAAACATAGTGCTCGACCAGAAACAGAGTACCCAATGAATCCATTTTCATAATAAAATCTTCTATAAGATTGGATTGGGCTTCTTCTTTAGTTTTATGCACGTGAGATAGACAGATGAAAGGGGTTGGAAGGTGTGAATGCTTATATATGGATGAGTGCAAAGGGCTTTGGGTGTATATCCATGTCAGCTTGTTAGAGCTTATATTCTTTGGTTTTAGCTCATATTCAAATACCTCAGTGACACACTTGACACCACCTGTTATTCTTATTTTCAAATTGAGGTACAACTTACATCATGGGAACTTTTTTTTGTGCAAGGATAAAATGTCCCTGTAATTTCCTACATATATGCATGTTCAACAATACAAATATATATTTTACCAAATAAAATACATTATACATTGATCAAGCACATAAAGAAGAATATCTTAATATGTCTTAATATAATTGTGTGTTCCATACATGTGCCTTGCACGTGACGGGCCAACTAGTTGTCCTAAAAAGATGACCAAAAATAAATAAATAAAAAGTTAACAGACATTTCAAAACATCATGCACCATGAAACCATCATTATCAACAGCGAAGACTTATTCCATCCAAGTTTGGCTATGCAAGTCCTACTTCCCAACTCAACCCTATTTAAGATCATGTTCTTTGGAACTCCACCCTTCATCATGTTTTTCCTCACTATTTCGTTCGAGATCTTTAACTAATCTCCTTTCTCTACTTGCACTAGTAACACTTTAATAATTTACAAAGCCTGTTTATGGTCCTCTGTGAATGTGCCAAACAGGCCCAAAAGGCACCATGACACCAGATGATGTCATAATAATGAGAACATTCGAAGGTAACCAGCATAACATAAAACTGATCCACTTTGTAGTCATTGAAAACAACATATCAAGCAATAACTTGCATTTCTAGGCACTTATTTTAAGAAGGGGGCAAATACTGCCACCAGTCACTGAGAGCCTGAAACACTCCCAGAAGATAATTTTTCATAACCAATAAATTACACACCTGAAAAATCAATTAAGAAAAGTATCATTTTGACCTCCATTGTGAAAATGGAACCCACAGAAGCATTCTGACCAACCATACACAATCGTGACAATTATTTAGGAAAACAAAATATACGCAATATCATAAACTAACGATAGCAAGTGCATTCCAAACCAACCTTGGTTCCAAAGGGACCAACAGGAGCATCCATATCAAATCACTTTCTCCCCTGAAAAAATAAACAGGAGTTGTGCAAAATCATTATCATCTAATGATAACCAAATAATCATACATATGATGCCCAGATACGGCATGGATACGGCAAGGACACGCCATAGACACGGCAGGGACACGGATTTTACACATAAAAAGTGAAGTATCGGATACGATACGACACGATACGTTGCCCATTTTGAAGTATCCGTGCATCATACATCAGCTATCTTCAAAACCAAGACCTAGGATTATGCTAGTGAACTATATATTTCCACGGCATTGTATTTCCACAAGTATTTCATATTTTTGTGGAAACTTGAAACTGCAAATTTCATTTTCTACGGTTTTAGCTTCTGTTTGGTGGGGCAAAACATTTCAATGGTAAAATGTGTCTCTACACTCATGTAAGGCTTGCAGAAAATGGGTTTCCTGCATTGGGTCCAAATCTACTTCCAAAGAAATAGCAAAAATGCCTTCACCTGAGAAAATAAAAACCACTGATGATGTCAACATGGAACAACAGAATAGAATATCATTCCCATGATATCTCCGCACAATCATAACCTAAGGGCAAGTTTGTACACTCCAGCTTTCTACAGCATTTTGTTTCCATGATACTTTATTTTTTGCGGAAAATAAAAAACTGAAGACTTCTTTTTCTAGGGTTTTAGTTTCCATTGTTGCAGAAAATGGTCCTCTACCTTTTGAGTCCAATTCTACTATCCAAAAAAAAATTGCAAAAAACGGCTTTAACATCAGAAATTGAGAATTGCACAAAATGGTAACAAAGAACAATAGAAGATAACAAGGGTTCCCTCAAAGCCATTTTCATTTTAGGTGGAAAATGCACCTCAGAAACACATTCACGGTCGAATTGAATTCCTAGGATTTCATGGTAAATGGGTTCCAATTAAGGATTTTATGTGGAAAATGCACCTTACAAACACATCCGCGGTCGAATTGAATACCTAGGATTTCATGGTAAATGGGTTCCAATTAAGGATTATAAATGGGACCCTAACTTCCCTAAGATTTCATTTACTAGGAATTCATTTTCTATCTCCCTCACAATTCATTTTCCATTAAAGGGGAAATTATTTGATAACCACATTAGAGATCTTCACCTTTATTTCTCCAATTTTAGCTAACAGTAGTAAATTCACCTCTCAATGTTTACTAAAAATTCAATTCCATGCAAACAAACACCAAGCTCAGCTCCTGCTCGATCAGCATTACATCCTCCACCCTCCTCTTCTCCTGCGAAATCACTCCATCTGCCTCCAAAATCACCAGAAATTACAATCAGCCCCCTAGATTTGATTTGATTGTTGCTTTCGAACAGAAACCCTGGAAGCAGGGGATTGAAGGAATGTAAAGAGAAAAAAGCTTTGATATTAGGGCTTTGGAGAGTCGAACCAAAATCGGAGAAGATAGGAGTCGGGCATGTAGAAATCAGAGGCAATGCCTCTTGAAAAAGAAAAGGTGGAACCCATATTTTATGACAAAAATGACCCCGACGGAATTTTATTGGCAACGAAAATCCTTTGAATAAAGGACTCATCGGCTCTTGTTTTTTCTGTAACTCGAAAGAGAAACGAACAGAGTTATCCTTCTTTCTGCAACTCGAAACCACAAACAGGAGAACGGACAAGAGTTACTGCTTTCTTCTTGTTGTTGTTTCTTTCTCTACTCAGAATAGTTGCTTTCTACTCTCTTTCTCTCTCTATGTTCAATCGATGTGGTTTTTTTTTTTTTTTTTTTTTTGAATGATGATGGAAAGGGTTGGAGATGGGTTTTAGTTTGGGATGGTATTACATGAGGGTGGAAAGTTTGGGATGTATGTTTGTGTTTGGATCATGTCAGTGTATTTGTGCTACGTTTGTTTGTTTTAGATGATGATTCTGGATTTGTTGAATGATTCATCTGGAAGAAGATTGTGGCAGCTCTGTTTTGTATTTCAGTATTTCTTTGCTTTGCTTTTGTTTGATGGTGGTTATGGAATCGTCCGTCCTTTTGAAGAAATGGGTGGTTACTCAAATCTTGAGAGAAAGATGGAAGTTGAGGGTTTGATTGCATAGGGGAACTGATAAAGGGAGTGAGCTATTGTTTTATTGGGGCAGAGTTTTTCCTTTTGTTTGTTGTGTTTTGAAGGTGAGCATTGTAATTCTCTATCAATGGAGCACCTTATCGTCGCATCACATTGGACTCGGCCTTGATGGGGTGTTTTTTATTTGCCTTGAATCTCAGCAAGACCTAATATTTTGGCAATATGATTTATGTTCTGTTTCAATCTATGTTTGGGATTGTATGAAGATCGGAACTGCATAATTCGGAAGGAATTTGTTTGCGTCTCACAGAGAGTCTATTCTTAACCATCCATCACTTCTAATCTGAGTCATCTGCTTTAATTAAGGCAAAGCTGTTGTAGAATATCTTGACCCCAAAACACTTGTAAACTACTTGTAGTTTGATAATAACTTCTCCGGTTCATATTGGAATAGTAAATTTAGGGTCATTAGCAGATCATTTGAAAAGCTATTGAGTTACCACCAGTTTTCTAATGTTCCCGTTCTGCCTGGGCTTGAGGAATTTACCTATGAAATAAGCAGCAAAAATAAGATGAAAAGTATAGGCCCAACATATAACTAAACCTGCTATTGAAAAAACAGCTATCTCTCAGCTACTTCTAGTGTTTGAATTAAAATATGGATGCCCATTGCATCAATTTCTTGTTAAAAGAGAGAAGAGAACCTGACATTGAGTTTATAATGTTGGTAGCGTTCTTTCTTCTTGGTCTCGACTGAAGATTTTTTGTATCATGTAATATGTTCAAAGAGCCATCTAGCTGCCGTGGAAGATACTTCACCATCAAATCTTTCAAATTAACCATTGGAAGCAGTTATTTCTTTGATGGTTGGATTGGGTTGTTGCTTCAGCTGAACAACCGGATCACTTCATACCTCTAATTTGCACCATCAGATTATCCTTGAATTTTCTTTCCATACTCCCAGCTACAATAATGCTGCATTCACCCCTTTAATAGAAGGTATCTGTGCCCATCCAGCTCCATCCACTTTTAACCATTAGATTGGATCGCTTGCTGGATCATTATTGGTCAGGCGGGTCTATACTCCAAATTGTGTCTTTACTGGCATTGGGATCGAAGTTGAAGTTTTCTACACATGAAAATCCCAACTAAAATTTCTCATTTGAATTCTTGTAATGAATGAACAAATTCTTCAAATACAACCCTTTTTATGATCATTTGAGCTAAGCATTTCATCGAAATATAATAATACTAAGTGGGGCCCACAGATGTGTAGTTCTTTTTTATTTTATATATAATATAATATAATTCAATAATACTAAGTGGGGCCCATAGATGTGTAAAGAAAAAGCATGACAAGTTCTTCTACTAAGTGGGGCCCACAAATGTGTAGTTCTCTTTTATTATATATATAATATAATAATACTAAGTGGGGCCTACAAATGTATAGATGTAGAGAAAAAGCATGACATGTTCTTCTACTAAGTGGGGCCCATAGATGTGTAGTTCTCGTTTTATCATATATATATATATATATATCTAATATAATAATAATAAGTGGGACCCACAGATGTGTAGAGAAAAAGCATGACAAGCTCTTCTATGAAGTGGGGCCCATAGATGTGTAGTTCTCTTTTATGTTATACATATATATAATATAATAATACTAAGTGGGGCCCATAGATGTGTAGTTCTCTTGTATTTTATATATATAATATAATAATACTAAGTGGGGCCCACAAATGTGAAGTTCTTTTTCATTTTATATATAATATAATAATACTAAGTGGGGCCCACAAATGTGTAGTTCTCTTGTATTTATATATATAATATAATAGTACTAAGTGAGACCCACAAATGTGTAGAGAAAAAGCATGACAAGTTCTTCTCTTTAATTGAGGCCCACATATGTGTAGCTCTCCTTTATTATATATATATATATATATTATCATAATACTAAGTGGGGCCCACAGATGTGTAGAGAAAAAGCATGATACTTTTTTCTCTTTTATAATAAGGGTATAGATATTATATGATTATTATTATAATCTAGTAAGAATATATTATTATATTATATTATAATATTTGTGTGGGGGGGGGGGGGGGGGGGGGGTGGTGTGGCACAAAGGTGTAATGAAAAAAGTGCAACTTCACTTCTCTTTTATAATAAAAGTATAGATATATAATATAATAATACTAAGTGGGGCCCACAAATGTGTAGTTCTTTTTTATTTTATATATAATATAATAATACTATATAATATAATAATACTAAGTGAGGCCTATAGATGTGTAGATGTAGAGAAAAAGCATGACAAGTTCTTTTGACAAGTTTTTCTACTAAGTGGGGCCCATAGATGTGTAGTTTTCGTTTTATTATATATATATATATATCTAATATAATAATACTAAGTAGGGGGCATACAGATATTAAAATAATACTAAGTGGGGCCCACAGATGTGTAGAGAAAAAGCATGACAATTTCTTTTACTAAGTAGTATAATATAATAATTCTAAGTGAGGCCCACATATGTATAGATGTAGAGAAAAGGCTTGACAAGTTCTTCTACATAGTGGAGCCCACAGATGTGTAGTTATCTTTTATTTTATACATATATATAATATAATAATACCAAGTGGGGCCCACAGATGTGTATTTCTCTTGTATTCATATATATAATATAATAATATTAAGTGAGGCCCACATATGTGTAGTTTTCCTTTATTTTATATATATATATATATATATAATATCATAATACTAAGTGGGGCCCACAGATGTGTAGAGAAAAAACATGACACTTTTTTCTCTTTTATAATAAGCGTATAGATATTATATGATTATTATTATAATATAATAAGAATATATTATTATATTATATTATATTATAATATTTGGGGAGGCCCCACAAAGGTGTAGTGAAAAAGTATGCGACTTCTCTTCTCTTTTATAATAAGGGTATAGATATTATATGATTATTATTATAATATAATAAGAATATATTATTATATTATATTATATTATACTATTTGTGGGGGGTGCCACAAAGGTGTAGTAAAAAAGTATGCAACTTCTCTTCTGTTTTATAATATACTCAAGGAACAGACCGATTCAGTATGATAATCTGAAAAAATAAAGTCATTGAAAAACTCAATATTAACTATCTCAATGGAGAATGACCAGTTTACATATATCTCATTTTTTTTTTGGCAAATTAAGTAATTTACAGTCACTCATTGTTCTTATGAAATCTAGTAAAAGCTTTAATAGAAAAAATTAAGAAAAAGATGGAATAACAAGATATATGGAAGGAAACTAATTAAAAAAAAAGTTGAACACCAACCTTTTCTGGCCATACATGATTCGGCAAAACACTCACCAATTTCAATATAGATCGATAGTTCGCCTATTTCCCATTAAAATTTGTCTAAAACCTAGCGCCAAATACATACCAAATTCAATGAAACAAAATACTAACCAACCAAAACAGTACTTAACTCATAGCTTTCAACGAATCAACAACAAATCACAAGGATTCCAAGCAATCTTTGGCATTCTCATCTCTTCCTCTGACAAGCAAATCAAGTCTTTACAGGCATTGGAAACGAAGTTGAAATTTTTTGCATATGAAAATCTTAACTAAAATTTCTCATTTGAGTTCTTGCAACGAATGAACAAATTCTTCAAAACACAACCCTTTTCATGATCATTTGAGCTAAGCATTTCATCGAAATATAATAATACTAAGTGGGGCCCATAGATGTGTAGTTCTCTTTGATTTATATATATAATATAATATAATAATACTAAGTTGGGCCCACATATGTGTAGAGAAAAAGCATGACAAGTTCTTCTACTAAGTAGGGCCCACAAATGTGTAGTTCTCTTTTCTTATATATATAATATAATAATACTAAATGGGGCCTACAGATGTGTAGATGTACAGTAAAAGCATGACAAGTTCTTCTATTAAGTGGGGCCCATAGATGTGTAGTTCTCGTTTTATTATATATATATATATATCTAATATAATAATACTAAGTGGGGCCTATAGATGTGTAGAGAAAAAGCATGACAAGTTCTTCTACGAAGTGGGGCCCACAGATGTATAGTTCTCTTGTATTATATATATAATATAATAATACTAAGTGGGGCTCACAGATGTCTAGATGTAGAGAAAAGGCATGATAAGTTCTTTAAGTGAGGCCCACAGACGTATAGTCCTCTTTTATTTTATATAGATATATAATATAATATAATGATACGAAGTGAGGCCCACAAATGTGTAGAGAAAAAGCATGACAAGTTCTTCTCTTTTATTGGGGCCATGTGTAGTTCTCTTTTAGTTTATATGTATAATATCATAATACTAAGTGGGGCCCACATATGTGTAAAGAAAAACCATGACACTTTTTTCTCTTTTATAATAAGGGCATAGATATTATATGATTATTATTATAATATAATAAGAATATACTATTATATTATATTATATTATAATATTTTGGGGGGGCCCACAAAGGTGTAGTGAAAAAGTATGCAACTTCTCTTCTATTTTATAATAAGGGTATAGATTTTATATTATTATTATAATATAATAATAATATATTATTATTATATTATATTATATTACAATATTTGGGAGTGGGCCTCACAAAGGTGTAGTGAAAAAGTATGCAATTTCTCCTCTTTTATAATAGTATAATAATAGATAATAGATAATATATATATATATAAGATATAAGATATAAGATATATAAGATAGGAGAATATCCAAGTACACTTTTCTTTTGTACTTAAAACTTCCCAAAAAGGGGGTGTCCCTCACCACAATGGTGAGGGATGGATGCACTTGAATATCCCCCAGATAGGATATAAGATAAGATAAAATAAAATTGTAGATAGATTATAATATTTTAGGGTGGGCCTCACAAAGGTGTAGTGAAAATGTTTGTAATTTCTCATAATAATATATTATTATATTATATTATACTATTTGGAGGTGGGCCCCACAATGGTGTAGTGAAAAGTTTTCATTATGGTATTTGGGGTTGGGCCCCACATAGGTGTAGTGAAAAAGTATGTAATTTCTCCTCTTTTTTAATAGTAGATATATATATTTATATTTATAATATAATATAATAGGAGATTTATGATATTTTTAATAAGAGTGGGCTTCACAAAGGTGTAGTGAAAAAGTTGTGCAAGTTTTCTCTTTTATAATAGTAAGCCCTGCACGTGCAATGCACGTGTAAAGAACATACCCTTTCAGTATGATAATCTGAAAAAATAAAGTCATTAAAAAACTCAATATTAACTATCCCAATGGAAAATTACCAGTTTACATATAGCTCATTTTTTTGGCAAATTAAGTAATTTACAATCTCTCATTGTTCTTAAGAAATTTAGTAAAAGCTTCAATAGAAAAAAGTAAGAAGAAGATGGAATAACAAGATATATAGAAGGAAAATAATTTTAAAAAAAAGTTAAACACCAACCTTTTCTGGCCATACATGATTCGGCAAAACACTCACCAATTTCAATATAGATCAATAGTCCAGCCTATTTTCCACTAAAATTTGTCTAAAACCTAGCGCCAAATACATACCAAATTCAATTAAACAAAATACTAACCAACCAAAATAGTACCTAACTTATAGCTTTAAATGAATCAAGAACAAATCACAAAGATTCCAAGCAATCTTTAGCATTCTCATCTCTTCCTCTGACAAGCAAATCGTATCTTTAAGGGCATTCGGATCGAAGTTTAAATTTTCTACACATGAAAATCTCAACTAAAATTTCTCATTTGAGTTCTTGTAGCGAATGAATAAATTCTTTAAAGACAACCCGTTTCATGATTATTTGAGCTAAGCATTTCATCGAAATATAATAATACTAAGTGGGGCCCACAGATGTATAGTTCTCTTTGATTTTTTTATATATAATATAATATAATAATACTAAGAGGGGCCCACAGATGTATAGAGAAAAAGCATGACAAGTTCTTCTACTAAATGGGGCCCACAAATTTATAGTTATCTTTTATTTTATATATATAATATAATAATACTAAGTGGGGCTTACAGATGTGTAGATGTAGACTAAAAGCATGACAAGTTCTTCTATTAAGTAGGCCCATAGATATGTAGTTATCGTTTTATTATATATCTAATATAATAATACTAAGTGGGGTATACAGATATTATAATAATACTAAGTGCGGCCCACAAATGTGTAGAGAAAAAGCATGACAAGTTCTTCTACTAAGTGTTATAATATAATAACACTAAGTGGGGCTCACAGATGTGTAGATGTAGAGAAAAAGGTTTACAAGTTCTTCTACGAAATGGGGCCCAATGATGTGTAGTTCTCTTGTATCATATATATAATATAATAATACTAAGTGGGGCCCACAGACATGTAGTTCTTTTTTATTTTATATATATAATATAATATAATAATACTAAGTACAGCCCGGCCCACATATGTGTAGAGAAAGAGCATGACAAGTTCTTCTCTTTTATTAGGGCCCACATATGTGTAGTTCTCTTTTATTATATATATAATACCATAATACAAAGTGGGGCCCACAGATGTATAGAGAAAAAGCATGACACTTTTTTCTCTTTTATAATAAGGGTGTAGATGTTATATGATTATTATTATAATATAATAACAATATATTATTATATTATTATATTTGGGGGGGCCCACAAAGGTGTGTGTAGTGAAAAAGTATGCAACTTCTCTTCTCTTTTATAATGAGGGTATAGATTTTATATTATTATTATTATAATATAATAATATATTATTATTATATTATATTATAATATTTGGGGGTGGGCCCCACAAAGGTGTAGTGAAAAAGTATGCAATTTCTCCTCTTTTATAATAGTAAAATAATACGAAGTGGGGCCCATAGATATGTAGTTCTCTTGTATTATATATAATATAATAATACTAAGCGGGGCCCACATATGTCTAGATGTAGAAAAAAAGCATGACAAGTTCTTCTACTAGGTGGGGCTCACAGACATGTAGTTCTTTTTTATTTTATATATATATAATATAATAATACTAAGTAAGGCCCACAGATGTGTAGAGAAAAAGCATGACAAGTTCTTCTCTTTTATTGGGGCCCACATATGTGTAGTTCTCTTTTATTATATATATAATATCACAATACTAAGTGGGGCCCATAGATGTGTAGAGAAAAAGCATGACACTTTTTTCTCTTTTATAATAAGGGTATAGATATTATATGATTATTATTATAATATAATAAGAATATATTATTATATTATATTAAATTATAATATTTGGGGGGCCCACAAAGGTGTAGTGAAAAAGTATGGAACTTCTCTTCTCTTTTATAATAAGGGTATGGATTTTATATTATTATTATAATAATATAATAATATATTATTATATTATATTATATTATAATATTTGGGGGTAGGCCCCACAAAGGTGTAGTGAAAAAGTATGCAATTTCTCCTCTTTTATAATAGTAGTTGATATAATAGATATATATATATATATATATATATAAGATATAAGATATAAGATAAGATAAGATAAAATTGTACATAGATTATAATATTTGGGGGTGGGCTCACAAAGGTGTAGTAAAAAAGTTTGTAATTTCTCATAATAATATATGGGGGTGGGCCCCACAAAGGTGTAGTGAAAAAGTTTACAATTTCTCACAATAATATATTATTATATTATATTATAATATTTGGGGGTGAGCCCCACAAAGTTGTAGTGAAAAAGTATGCAAGTTCTCCTCTTTTATAATAAATATAATAGATAATAGATATGTGTGTGTGTGTATATATATATATACATATATAATATATAAGATAAGATAAGATAAAATTGTAGATAGATTATAATATTTGGGGGTGGGCCCCACGAAGGTGTAGTGAAAAAGTTTTTAATTTCTCATAATAATATATTATTATATTATATTATATTATTTGGTGGTGGACCCCACAATGGTGAATTGAAAAAGTTTCAATTTCTCATAATAATATATTATTATATTATATTATAATATTTGGGGGTGGGCCCCACAATGATGTAGTGAAAAATAGTTTGCAACTTTCCCTCTTTTATAATAGCAGTAGATAGTAGATATTTGGAGGTGGGCCCCATAATGGTGTAATGAAAAAGTCTGCAATTTCTCATAATAATATATTATTATATTATATTATAATATTTGGGGGTGTGCCCCACAATGGTGTAGTGAAAAACAGTTTGCAACTTTTCCTCTTATATAATAGTAGTAAATAGTAGATAGTAGATATTTGGAGGTGGGCCCCATAATGGTGTAGTGAAAAAGTTTGCGTTAGAATATTTTGGGGTGGGCCCCACAAGGTGTAGTGAAAAAGTTTGCAATTTCTCAAAAATAATATATTATTATATTATATTCTACTATGTGGGGGTGGGCCCTACAATGGTGTATTAAAAAAGTTTGCATTATAATATTTGGGGTTGGGGGCTTGAGCCCCACAAAGGTGTAGTGAAAAAGTTTGCAATTTCTTATAATAATATGTTATTATATTATATTATAATAATTGGGGGTGGGACCCACAATGGTTTAGTGAAAAAAGTTTGCAACTTTCCCTCTTTTATAATAGTATATAGTAGAGTAGTAGATAGATAGTAGATATTTGGGGGTGGGCCCCACAATGATGTAGTGCAAAAGTTTGCATTATAATATTTTGGGGTGGGCCCCACAAAGGTGTAGTGAAAAAGTTTGCAATATCTCAAAATAATATATTATTATATTATATTATAATATTTGGGGGTGGGCCCCACAATGGTGTAATGAAAAAGTTTGTATGAGATAGATAGATAATGAGGGTATAGATATTATATTATTATTATATAATAATAATAATATATATATTATATAATAATAATAATATATATTATATAATAATAATAATAATATATTATATTTTCTTATAATATTTAGGGTGGGCCCTACAATGGTGTAGTGAAAAAAAGATGTAACATTGCCTCTTTTATAAGAGTAGATAGATAGATAGAAGATTTGGGGTGGGCCCCACAAACGTGTAGTGAAAAAGTTTGCAATATCTCAAAATAATATATTATTATATTATATTATAATATTTGGTGGTGGGCCCCACAATGGTGTAATGAAAAAGTTTGTATGAGATAGATAGATAATAAAGATATACATATTATATCATTATTATTATATAATAATAATATATTATATTTTCTTATAATATTTTGGGTGGGCCCACAATGGTGTAGTGAAAAAAAGATGCAACAATTCCTCTTTTATAAGAGTAGATAGATATATAGAGATATAGAAGTAGAGATATTATATTATATTATTTGGGGGGGCCCACAAAGGTGTAGTGAAAAAGTATGCAACTTCTCTTCTCTTTTATAATAAAAGTATAGATTTTATATTATTATTATATAATATATTATTATATTATATTATAACATTTGGGGTTGGGCCCCACAAAGGTGTAGTGAAAAAGTATGCAATTTCTCCTCTTTTATAATAGTAGAAGTAGATAGATATATATTTATATATAATATCATATCATATAATATAATAGGAGATTTATGATTTTTTTTAATAAGAGTGGGCCCCACAAAGGTGTAGTGAAAAAGTTATGCAAATTCTTCTCTTTTATAATAGTATATATATATATATATATATATATATATATATAGATATAGATATGGATATGCATTATCTTTAAAGTAATGGTTGTAACTCATTTCGATGATTTGTATACCATTGTGCTAAGTGTTAACATGAAGGTTCAAAACATTAATATAAAGTACGAAGGATCTAATAAACCTGCACTCAGGGGCTCACATTCAAAACATGCCTCATAGTTTTGGTGTTAGGCATGTAAATCTGGACAGGCCACCCAAGCCCAACACGGAAAAAACCGCACCTGGGCTGTCGATTGAGTCAATGGGCACGGCTCCCTCTGTTGGGTCGTGCTGAGCCAGGGATGCCATTATCTTTCCCCTCCCCCCCCCCCCCCCCCCCCCCCTCCCGAAAAAAGCAAAAAAAATTGTGTCATTTTCAACACTTAGGAGCGCTATAAATACCTCCTCTTCTCTCATTCCTCAATACTCATCTACTCTCTCATTTCTAACACTCCTTCTACACTCTCTAATAAGGAATTTTCAACAATTTCAACGCTAAGGCCTAAGAAGTTCTTTCTCTCTCACTGGTCACTACTCACTACTGATCTCTCTCACTCTCTCAACTGCAAGACTTCTCCATTAGCCCTCCATCTCTCATAGAGGTATTTATTTTAGTTTTATTCAATAATAATATAAATAGTAATATTATATTTTAAGTCTCATCTTCTCTCCTTTCTTATATAAATTATCACAATAAACACATTATACATAATGATATATTTCATTTTTCCTTAGAAAACTTATTTTTTAGAAAAATAACTGGATCATCACAACCTTCCAACCTTGATTTCTCTATAAGTGAGGAAGATTTTGAATTTTTTTCCTCGGGATCAGGGGACAGCAGTAGAAAGTCATCCCCAATCTGCTGGTGAAGATGACTCTAGTTCTTCAACTAAAAAGAAAAGAAAAACGACTTCTATAGTCTAAACATATTTTAATAAAATTAATATCCCTGATCCTAGAGGAGGAGTAAAAGAAAAGGCACAATGTATACATTGTAAAGAACTTTATAGTGGTAGATCATCAGGTGGCATTGTGCACCTTCTTAGACACATGAAATCGTGTATGCCCAGGCATGTCACATGATCTGCGAGGGCTAGGGCAGGGACCGTACCCAAACCCTACTTTCTCAACCACTTCAAGTGGTGGTTTAGGAGTTTTTAACTTTGACCCTAATAATGCTAGATACCAATTTATAAAAAAAATTCCAATAACTATTTGTGCTTGCGGAAGATCGATCGTTTGAAAATTTCTTGAGGCAAGCCTTTGTCCCTTCATGGCAGGAGATTTCTATATTCATTGCCAAAAATGATGCAATACAAACTTTTTTGAAAGAAAAAGAGAGTTTAAAAGCCACTTTTCAAAACATACCTGGAAAAGTGGCATTAACTTTATATTTATGGATCATTAAACAAAATCTGGAGTACATTTCAATCACATCACATTATATTGATAGTGTTTGGATGATGCAGAAGAGAATGATCATGTTTTTTTTACAAGAGTTTCCACACACTGGTGCTAGGATATGGTCCACTATCCTTGAAAAAATTAGAGAGTATAATATTGAAAATAAAGTACTTGCTATAGCTTTAGATAATGCTAGCTCCAACAGTATCGCATCATAGTTAGTAAAATTTGTGCTTCAACTTAATTTAGATGGATTTATTTTTCACAATAGATGTGCATGATACATCATAAGTCTTATCGTACAAGAAGTGATAAAAGTTATTAAGTCTACCTAAGGAACAATTAAATACATTGTAGGTTTCATTTTTTTCATCTCCCACATGAAAACAATGGTGGAAGGTTATATATGGAAATTTGAATCAAACACCAAAGAAAAATATCACAAGATGTAAAGCATAAGTGGAACTTTACTTTAAATTAAAATGTTAAAACAAGCATGCACTTTTAGAATGGCACTCAATCAATTTTGTCAACTACATTTAACACAAGAAAGTATTTATATAACTGATGAAAATTGGTCCCTTTTTGAGATAATAAGAGATTTTTAAAAAGTTTTTCATAATGCAACCTAGTTTTTTTCCTAGATATACTATCCCACATCAACTCAATCTTTAACCCATTTTTATAAAATAAGTATTGCTTTTCAGAAATATAGAGATTTACAGCTTGTTCAGGTTATGTGTGCAAAAATGGAGTACAAGTTTTCGCAATATTGGAGAGTAGCTCTTTGAACATTTTGTATAACTGTTGTATTAGACCCTACGTTGAGATTAATAGGTGTAGAAACTTTAATTAATGAAACAAACAAAAACATGACTCAAGTTAATATAAATTATATGTCTACAATTAGAACATAGTTAGAAACCTTTTCTTGGAATATGCCACCCAATTGGGTAGATCCGTAATACTCACGGTCTCTACGGGCCCTCCCCAAACACATAAAGGGAAAAAGAAGGTCATTTTAGGGTATGATAAGGAGCATTATAGAATGTGGCTCATCTTCTTCCGGGGGATCCTCTCACAACCTTAATGGATTAACAATGTACCTACAGATGAGTTCGATTACAATCACTGATGATGAAAATGATTTTAACCTTTTGGCTTGGTGGAAAGCATATGAAACTAAGTTTCATATGCTTTTTGTCGTGGCCCATGATATACTAACAATTTCAGCATCTACAGAGCAAGCATTTAGTGCAGGTCAGCACCTTATTAGCTCCATGAGAACGATGCTTATAGAAGATACTGTAGAGGCTTGCATGTGCCTACGAGACTGCTATCACGTAGATGATGAAATGCAACACGTGATGGAGGATTATGAGAAAGAAGAAGAGCTCTCGGCATTACATACAACATAGTGTTAGAAATTTATCAACTTATAAAATTTGTGAAATAATCATAGTTTTTTCATGTTGTATTTTTTTTCCATTTGTCATAAGGTTGTGATTCGTACTTCATTTTTTTTAGAATGTATCATATTGTTCAAAGTTGTAATTTGTTATTTTTTTATTTCTCATAAAGTCTGAATTTAATCATATTGTTCCAAGTTCAAACTTGTATTTTATTATAACTTTTATAACTCAAATTCAAGAAAATATAATCTATTTGATTTATTTTTTCAATGAATGTGTCATAACATAATGTGTTATTTTACTTATTTATTTCACTTAAATTTGCTAATCTCAAATTATTTATAATTTTTTGCATTTTAAAAAAAAGCGGGGGCGTAGGCCACCCACTGGCGGCACGGGTTGTGCTGGGCTGAACCCCAACAGCCTGGGCACAGTTGGGCCCGCCATTAATGCCGGCACGGCCCAATATTCATGCCTAAGTTCTACCATATTAATTTGTGCTTGAATAGTAAGTAGCATCAATTCTCATTGGGTCATTAACCATTGGGAGCATCTTCTTCGTATATATCCGAGACGAGTCCAAATCCCCTACTTTGTAGATACGGAGAGAAGTTGTTTCATCCAATCCCCATTTGCGAACTTTATAAAAC
This sequence comes from Umbellularia californica, assembly GCA_028538565.1. NCBI lineage: Eukaryota > Viridiplantae > Streptophyta > Magnoliopsida > Laurales > Lauraceae > Umbellularia > Umbellularia californica. The sequence continues at coordinate 79,467,642 of JAPQWN010000002.1, forward strand.
CACAGTTGGCAAATGGGAATTAGATGAAATAGCATCTATCCCAACCCATGTGCAGTCTCTCTTTCAATTCGTGTGGGCTTTTTTTGCCCCATGTGCGGACTCTTTTCACATGCGTGTGGTTGTGTTCCGTTTGTATGTATCTTAACAAAATCCAATCTAACGTAAGTTATCGATTGTAGGAAAAAGTAGTTGCATGGAAATTGTACAGAAACGGAAAACACGTGTCCGAGTGCGAAATTTCACTATAATACCCCAACGCGGAACGACCGTTGCATCCGACTGTCAACGTGTTCATTTGCATCGGCATTCGAATATCACGTGCTTGTTTGATGGATCATCGCGCCTACCCGGAGAGCACATTGATTTGTTTTTCTTAACAACTGACCCGCATTCCACATGGTTTCTAGATCTAGATTTATATTAAAAGGCTTTGTGTTGTGGAGCCCTCTTCTCCCTCCCACGTTTAATCTAATCCCCATACATACTTATCATTATATTAGGCCCCGTGAATCAACTTCGATTGAACTTTTATTTTCACGTTTTAATTGTATGGGTCCGTGATCCCCTAACTGGTCTTTTACACGCTTCTCATTAGTGGGATGCATGGAAGAGACGTGGGGCCGCCAACCTTTTGAGGACTCAAATGGTTTAAATTGAATGTCATTTCTTTCGGCAGCATATCCTCACAATATTATTTTCATAGGAGTTGGCCTTATTATATGATTGAGTATATATTTGATGATAAGGTCATTTATATAATTTTATACATTAAATTATAAAACATGTGTTGAATATTAAGATGGAACCAAGTTCTATTTAAGTTTGAGGATATGTCAGTGGAGTGGAGGGCTTTATTTAATTTTAACGGTTTAGACCATCAGTAAATGGGCTTTTTTATGTGTTAAGCACACTTTTACTGGTGGTATGAGTAAATAGGTCGTCGAATTGATAATGTTGCACATCCATGTTATCTAATAATACAAAGATAACGACAAATTCAAAATTCCCGAGTGACATAGGTGTCTTAACTCACATGGCTACCCCTAGGCAAGTAGTTTATATCACAAGTTGTGTACTACGCACTCATTTAGTATAATAATAATGATGATGATGTAGAGATAACAACTTTAAAATCTAAAAATTGTTCGTATATATTTTTTCTCATTTTTCATATAATCTGAAAGGTTTATTTTAGGCGGTTGAGATTCTAAATAGATAACGTTATTTTATTGTTTCACTCCTTCAACTAGATGGCAGGCAACACCGAATCTCAGCTTTTCCCACTACTCCCTGCATGTATAGATGGGGCGCTAAGTTGGCATCCCAAGCATGGTGAGGGGAGATCTTTCTAGCGTGGGGCGCTAGGTGGGCCTCGCAAGCATGGTGAGGGGACAACTTTAAAACCTCATAGGCAAATTTAGTAAATATCATCAAGTGATAAAGGGCGTTTAGTAAAATTTCATCAATTATTAAAGGGAAATTCTATTAGCGCACAGATTTTTACTTTTCCCACACAAATTCTCTCGACACTCATCACTATAATTTAAGAATTACATTAATTCTTTCCACACACATCAAAATTCCCCAAAGTACCCAAACCTTCATTTCCCTCTTTCTTCCCACACACATTCTCTTCCAACACAGGGCTCTCCACCATTACCATTTCATTCTTCTTCCCCATTTTTTCTTTATCATTTATTCCATCTTAAATTACCTTGTTTTCCATGAAAACTTGTTATAAGGATTGATTCTCATTCAATGTAAGATTTTACAAACAATGCTAGTATTTTTTTCATGCATTTGGGCTGTTTTTCATCAATCATTGCAAGGATTTACAACCCAGAAATCGTGACTGATTGGTCTCTGAGTGGCCGAACAGAATGCAAATGTCTGGAACTGTAGTTTTGAACAAAATTAAATTGTCCGGACCTGAGTGTCCGGACACTATCTTTTGAACATGTTCCTTTTGTTCGAATGTACAGTTCCAAACAAATACAATATGTTCGGACCTGAAAGACCATACATATCGGGACCTGCAACTCGTTCAAAGCAAGAAATGGAGAAACAGACATTTCCACCGCTGCTATGATTGAAAGGCACTATTTGATTATTGTTTTCTTCCTTCATTGCACTAGAAAACCTTTAAAGATAGAATGAAAAAAAAAAAAAAGTACAAGAATAAGGAAAGATGAAGGAGATGGAGGAAGATGAGTTGCTGATAAGTCCACAAAACTAGGTCATTAACTCATCATTTCATTAGCATTTGTGGACTTAATTAGGTTTAACTGCATAGAATTGCATTTAATTTCATGATTACATGCATTTGAGGATATTTTTGGAGAAATGGTCAAAATTGGTCAAAATTCATTGATTTGCATGGCTTCTTGAAATTAAGTTTTTCTCATCTAATTTATCACTCCAAAATTAGGCTTTTGGTTTCATCAATGCATATATTGCTATTTTTGGCACCATGTGCTATTTTTGGAAAGTTGGTCATTTTGGTGCATCACTAGGAATGTAGGGTCCCATACATGGTTCATAATTATTTTCGTATATATGATTAATGTTAAAATTGCCTCTTTCAATTTGTAGGAGAAATCAACATGGGACCTACATTGATGAAATTTGAGAAGAGAGAAGTCAAATAAGCAAGTAAAGAGAGATTCCAAGCATGCTTGGAAGCCCACCATGGGCCCCACACACCCCATTGCATGCCAACATAGAAGCTTCCATTTTTGCATAATTATTTCCGGATTTTTCAGGGGCAGCAACTTAAAATGGCCATAACTCTCAAACCGAGTGTCGGATCGATGCAATCTAGCCACCGTTGGAAAGCTCTTTTTGAGTAGATATCCGTGGAGCCCAAGATTGCCTAAATCAGAGCTATATTGAGGGAGATATGACATCGGGAAGTTATCTGCTACAGTTTTAGGCGGGAATTGCAAGAAATCTCAATATTTGGGAAATTTATTCCCTTTACATCATCATATAATTTTTAGAGATATTCTTGGAATTGTACAAGAAAAGTGTATGCATCAAGAAACCTAATAAGGCAAGGAGATCTCTCAAATTTAAAAGTCTTTCCAAAGAAAGAAGTTATCTTGGAGAACAAGAAAGAATCCTTGCCCAAGAAGGAAAAATGAGACCTAAAAGGAGGGTACTTCTTTACTAAAAGGGGTTTGCAAAAAGCATAAAAGGAGGCATGATGGAGACCCATAACATATTCAATACGTCCAAGCTCTCCCTCTCTCCTATTCCTTTCTTTTTCTCTTCCTTTCTTCTTTTCCATTAGTTTATTTTTATTTTTGGTAGCCTTGGGCCATGTCCAAGGATTTATTTTGAAGGAGAAAATTTGGAAGGAGAAGTTCTAAAGATGCAATTTTTAATAATAAATCAAGAAGCATTCTTTGCAATGGCGGGCTAATTTTCTTAATTAGAGTTATGGATGAAGGTAAGTAATTGTCTTTTTATTTGTTTAGTAATTCTAATTTGTGTTCCATGATTATGTGCTTAATGATTAATAGGCTTGTCTTCGTGCCCTTGGCAAATCTCTATTTTTATTTCTAAAAATAAAAATTAGTTTTTGATTACTCATGCTTAGGTTTGATAGGCCATGCTTAGGATTTAGATCTTTTGATGGTTTATGCTTACTTTTGATGGGTGGTGCTTAAATTATTTTTATTCTTTTATGAGATGAAGGAAGTCTTGAGTTTTGAATTTTTATAATTAAAAAGGAATTTTAAAAGTTAGATTTTCCAAATTAAAAACATTGACTTGTCTTTGATTTGGAGTAAAAATTGGAACAAGTTAGGGTTACTTGATAAATAATTGGTGGATGCTTATTGGATTCCTATACTCTAATCATCTTCATTAATTGGTAGATTTCGAATTTCTAAATTAGTTGCTTATTTTTTTTATCAAAGAAATCAAAACTTTTCTTAAATTGTTAGTTAATTAGTTTTCTTAATTTAAAAGTTTCTTTAACTAGCTCCCTGTGGGTTCGACCCGTTCTTGCCACTGTCTCATCTGGACACCCGTGCACTTACGGTATTTTATGATTGATTTTGATCACATCAGTTTCTCAAGAGCAGAAAATGGAGAAAGATGAGTTGCCCAATATGTTTTGAGTTTTTCTGGAAAGTGAAAAGTGAGAAGTGGAGAGTGAGATGGGTGGAAGGGAAGAAAAGATGGGTGAGAGGGAAGAAAATGAGCTTGCATGTGAGAAGTAGGGCAATGGATATTTTGGTAGTTTCGTAAAGGGATAAAACAAAAACAAATACCTTGTATAAGAATAAATTTGTATGCACATAGTAGCACTCCTATTAAAAGCCATACATGTGTGGCCATATATACTCGTACATACATATCAGACACTCCACTCTTCCGATCATTGATCCCTTTCTATCCACATAGAAACTCCATCTCTTTCGATCATCCTACCAAATCGATCGAGATCGAGATCGAGAAGGAGAAGAAGAGAACAGAGCTCCCATTTTACCCTAATTTCTCTTCTTCTCTACTGCATTTCCCTCCAACAGAAGGATCGGTCTCTCATCTCGAAACAAGGAGTAATCTAGATCCTTCCCGGCACTTTCGGAGTTGACACCGGTAACTTTGGCGGCAGATTTGTGGGAAAATCCCTCCCGCAACAGCTGAATTTGACGGCTGCGATTTTCCGAGTTCAGATCGGTGTTCGTGCGAGAGAAAGCTCGAATCTTTCAGGAAGATATCGGTTGAGAGGGAGACGGATATCGCTTTTGAAAAAAAAAAAGAAGAAAAATCGTTCACGGAAAGCTTCTTTTTTGTGCACTGTTGAAGAAGAAAGCGTATTTTTCTTTGTTAGGTGGGACTTTCATCAGTACAATGAAGAGTCTTCAGATGCTTTATTTAGTTTGAATTTGCCCAAAACTCGTCAGGAAAGACGCTTTCTTTATTTGGGTAAGGCTCGCAGACTTTTTAAGTTATCTGGGTATCTTCCCTCTTTTCATTCTGAGAAGAGTAACCGAATTTGAGGAAGGAGAGGACCGATTGTTTGTGAGAAATGGCTGAAATTGGAAGGAAATGGCAGAGTTTGAGTTTGAGTTTGAGATCAGTAGCGATGTTGGGTTTCGGATTTGTTCTAGCCTCTGTGTTAGCTTCAGCAGAACGGAGTCTGATGATGCACGAGACCCCAAAAAATGATGGGGATGATAGTGAATCGGATTTCCTTCTGAAAGTCGTAAATTTCTTGTGGCAACCCAAATTATCGACTTACGAACATGTCTGGCCTGTAAGTTGTTTGAAATTGTATTCTTTGTTATTATGTTCTTCAATTCACTTATCTTGAATGCCTGATGGGAAATTCGAGCGTTGTGGTATTTTGAGTTTTGATACCCATTAATGTTCTGGGTTTTTTTTTTTTTTCAAAAGAGAAGCTATGATATCAGCAGCAAAGTGATATAAGCCTTTAAGCATGAGAAAGACTAAAAGACATGCCAAGAAAGATATAGCTTAGATACTCACATGTGTTTTCTAGGAATGTACCATGAGTGACATTTGATATTCTGTTTATTGGACTTTTGCACCAACTTAATGCTAGAAGTAATCAATAGCTAAGATTATAGATTATATATATAAAAAATGGAGAAGATTATACTGAGATTGAAGTGTGTTTTGTTATTGTTTCTTGCCCTCTTGTTATTCGATTTGTAGATAATTCAATTTTGAAGGCTTAAGATGCATGTAAATATATTTGTGTTCACAGACTATGAAATTTGGCTGGAAAATCATAGTTGGTACTATTGTCGGATTCTTCGGAGCGGCATTTGGGAGTGTCGGAGGTGTCGGTGGTGGTGGGATTTTCGTTCCTATGCTTACTCTGATAATTGGGTTTGATGCAAAATCTTCGACAGCTCTGTCAAAATGTAAGAGTTTTTAGCAGATGAAGAAAAAAAAAATGCACGAGTTTTAGATAGCTATAGCTCCTGTAATGTGAATTATTGAAAGAATCTTTCTTTACATTTTCTGTTCTTTGACATGGTGCATTACCTGCTTGAAGACAAGTGCTGAGCTTCTATGCTTGATTTTGGCAGGTATGATAATGGGTGCGGCGGCATCGACTGTCTACTACAATCTCAAGCTGAGGCATCCAACTCTGGATATGCCTATAATTGATTATGACTTGGCAATGCTTTTCCAACCCATGCTCATGCTGGGAATCAGTATTGGAGTTGCTTTTAACGTGATTTTTGCTGACTGGATGGTCACTGTCCTATTGATCGTCCTCTTCTTGGGTAATTCTCATTTGAACTGTATCGGAACCTCCTGGACCTTTTGAGAGTAGCCTTGATGGATTCTGATATTTTGCAGGGACATCAACTAAGGCCTTTCTCAAGGGTATTGAAACGTGGAAGAAAGAGACCGTAATGAAGAAGGTGGTTTACCTTCATACTGCTACTTAACTTTGTCATCATGTTCTGACCTTTGTTTTTTTCTATTTCAGGAGGCAGAAAGGAGGTCACAGTTGAGTGGTAATTTCTCTGTACTTTTCTACCATATCATAAACAGAATTTTGAACTCAAAATTTTATCCAATCGTAGATGCGATTACAACAATTTGTTGTTGTTTGTTCTTGTTCTTTATTATTACTATTATTATTTTGTTCTTTCTTTCTTTTTCAAGTTTCGAAAGCCTATTCTGAATCCTTCAATCAGTTTCTTAGGCCAACAATATTCTTCAACTTTTCAAAAGAAAAGGGGAAAAAAAATCTTTTCCTCAGTCCAAATCCGGTTCCCTCTGAATTGATTCTAGAACCATAAGTTCTGTTCTTTCTTTAATTAATCAAGAAACTGATGATTCATATTTGTCATTTAACCAGGTACAGGCAGTGAAGAGGTGGAGTATAAGCCTCTCCCTAGTGGTCCCAGCAATGGTGATCAAAATGAGACGAAGGCACCTGATCAGGAAGTAAGTGTGCACATTATAAATTTTCTTTCATTCTTTCGTGTTATGACCATGTTCTGTAACCATCTCAGGTCCCACTTCTCCAGAATGTCCGCTGGAAGGAACTAGGCCTTCTTGTTTTTGTTTGGGTTGCATTCCTTGCATTGCAAATTTCCAAAGTAAGATCTTGTCCTCCTTAATATGCCTTCATGTTAATTTTTTCATGTTATGGATCACCATATGTTAGATTGAAACATTGTTTGTGTGTCAATGCAGAATTATACAACAACTTGTTCGATAGTATACTGGGTTTTGAACTTACTGCAGGTACTGCTTATAATGAAACATAGTTTAAACTTGGAAACACTTGCATGCAATGAGGATCAAATTCCTATTTTTGATTGTTGTATTTAGATATTTCCAGAGTATTCTTTTGATCTTTATCAGTTCCAGGAGAAGATAAAAGATTCCCTTTGTAACTTATCTTGAGAAGCAAGAAGAATGTTATTGAGAAATAAAAGGAGCAATGTACAAGATAAGCTTAAACTTTGTGAATCTGCCCATTCATCAAGATAATGGAGGCAGTAAATAAAAATTAAAGGCAAGGAATAGGGAACATGAAGTTCTTCCCTCGAGTCTCCCACTTTGGATAAGGCTTCCACCTTTACATTTGCCTCGATTATCTTGATAACTCAATAAGGCTCTTGCTCAAATCAAGTAACCTGAAGAGATTCTGAATCTTGCTTTGATCAGACATGAATCGTCTAGAGTAAGCCTGATTTGAATTGGTGGAGTATCTGTTACTATCTTATTTGCCACTCATTGATATCGTGCAGATCCCAGTTTCTTTTGGAGTGTCTCTGTATGAGGCAATTAGCTTATATACAGGAAGGAGGGCGATTGCCTCCAAGGGAGAGGAAGGAACAAACTGGAAAATCTATCAGCTGATACTATACTGCTGCTGTGGGATACTTGCTGGTGTAGTTGGTGGACTCCTCGGTTTAGGTGGAGGTTTTATTTTGGGCCCCCTTTTCTTGGAGCTGGGTGTCCCTCCTCAGGTATGCAGTGTGTTTCTTTTAGATATTTGGTTGCCTTTACCAACTGTAGCATATTTTGAAAATTGTCATCCATCGTTGTCAGTGAATATCCAGCCACTTTCCTGATATGAATTTCACATTATAAAATGTTTTTTTGAGAAGATAAATTAAATATATTCCAATGAAAGAAGATGCAAAAGAGTCATACAATGGAGATGTTCCACTTCGGTTGCAACTTAAAAAGATGAAGCAACCAAAAGAGAGCCAATCCACAAAAAGGGCAAAAGCCTAGAACAGATACCCACAAGCCGGGTCACTCCAAAACCATCCACATGGTGGGTAGCTTAGAAGACCAAAAGACAGGCACCCATAACTAGAACAGACAAACAGTCAGTAGTCATGCTTCTGTCAAGAGGAAAACTTTGAAGCTGAGGAACCAGATGAGACCATACAGAAGCGTCATGGTCTAGACGAATGTAAATATGAAAGTTTTTCTCCTTTGCCGGCTGAGTGATCTTTCTAACAGATACCTACATTATAATTTGTTGTTTTCTTCTTAAATGAGATATTTTAATTTTTAAGTTGTAGAACTATTGACCGTATCACAACTTAACTCAAAAATTCTAATATTCTTCTATTATTGATAGTCAAATCGTGCTCTCTTAGTCAATATCAAGGTCCCACTGTTTCTGCATTCTTGAATGTTCCCTGTTTCCATTGAATGTATTTCCATGTGAACGAAACCTAAATTTGTATTTCATTCCATGTTTTTGCACCTTTCATGGACTCTGGGGCATGAAAACAGAATATGAATGCTAAGTTTACCTATTTGAACTTTTATGCAGGTCTCAAGTGCTACTGCCACTTTTGCCATGACATTCTCCTCTTCCATGTCTGTTGTAGAATATTACCTTCTAAAGCGTTTTCCCGTCCCATATGGTATTCTCTCTCTCTCTCTCTCTCTCTCTCTACATTTTTGAAACTTCTTGTTTAGTTCATTCCCTATTATTTAGGTAGAGGATGTTATTTATTCATTATATATTTGGCAGCTCTCTACTTCATCGCTGTGGCAACAATTGCTGCCTATGTGGGGCAACATGTGGTGAGAAAGATAATCATTATACTAGGGAGGGCATCCCTCATCATCTTCATTCTGGCTTTTACAATCTTCGTGAGTGCAATCTCACTAGGTGAGGCTACCAATTTCATTGTGACAAGCTATTCCAAGTTTTATGTTCTTTTCGTTTCCAATTTGCTTTAGGAGAGTGCACTTGACTCGATCAAGACCTTTGTCGAGTTTAAGAAGTTGGCTTAGTCAACCACACAGTAGGGAACATCCAGTTTCTGGCAATAACACGAGATTTTCAATTAGTCACTTGAATTTGGATTTATTCACACTCCTGAGGCCGTTTTGATCCTAATTTTTTTTTATAACAGTAGAATATATTAATAAGAGGGAAAAACCAAAAGAATAAAGTACAAGAGGAAACTCAAAACAAACTATACATCAAAGGATAAAGAAGGACGAAGCACTCCTTCCTTAGCGAGGATATCAGCCAAACCATTTGTCTTACATAACACATGATACAGGACAACATTCAAGTGACTCGATATCTTGCACTTTCTCCACCACATCAGCCAACCGCCAAGGATAAGAACAGTTGCCCAAGCTCCACTGAATGGCATAAAATGAATCTCCTTCAATGATAATTTTAGAAACTTCCATCTTACGCAGCTCACCGCAACCAACCACAAGACCATTCATTTCAGATTCATTAGCATCTAGAGAATCTACCGGCCCAAAAAAATTCCTTATAGTAATGCCATTCCAGTCTCTAATGATACCTCCAATACCACCTCTTCCAATGGCTTGAACATAACTTTCATCAAAGTTTAATTTGAGAAAACCCTTAGGAGGACATTCCCAAGAAATACTATCTAAAAATTTAGAGACCCATACACTTTGAAAATGAGCTGCCCAAGATCTACTTAAATCCTCCGAACACACCCCTTTAAATTCTTTTCTTAAAAACACCCACTCAGAAACAGACCCCAGATAATAGATGCAACAACATCCTCCACCAAGTTACTCTTATTCCTGAAAACACGATTATTCCTTGCCAACCAAATTTTCCAACAGACCACATACAATACCACCTTCCAAAGAATTCTCATATGAACATATTTGGTTCGTAGACGCCATTGATGAAAAAGATCCACAACTTTCAAGGGAATTACACATTGCATATCAAACTTTATGAGCAAAAACACAATGAATAAGCAAATGATGCATTGATTCCTCATCCTGTAGACACATAGGACAACCATTAACAATATAATGCTTACGCCGCCTTAGCTTGTCAGCTTGTCTAAAGTAAGAATTTTATGAGACCTCGCCACCCAACAAAAAGCTAATACTCAAGGAGGTATTGTAGAGTCCCAAAACCTTTCCCCCCCTTGAATAGGGCTAGAAGAATCAAGCAGAGCATTGTAAAATGATTTAACTGAGAAATTACCTTTAACTGCTGGCTTCCACACTCTTAACATCACATCCTCCCCCATTAATATAAACAGTCTCATAAGGCCTTCAAGCAAGTGAAGTCAACAACTTCTCTATCAGACATATCCCGATGAAAATTAAAATCCCAATTGAAGTCAACAACCGCTTTGATCCTAATTGAAAGCTTGTAGTGAAAAAATATAGAGTCATGCAGGTAAAAACAGTCTCATGTTGAAGGTTTCAATTGACATAGTAGGAAATTGCAGAAACCAACTGCACCCTGGTTTCTCTTCACCAAAACCAGGGGTTTTGAGGCATCAAGAGTTTTTTTTTTTCTCAATACAGTGCCTAAATTTTTGGAACTGAGGCCATTCAGAAAAAAAAAAAAAAAATGTTTGGAACTGAGCTGTGAAGAGGAATACTTTGTTCCAATGCTCCCTAAGACCACTATTCAAGAGAGGCAATATTTATTCATTCCCACTGACCACTGTATCTTTCTAATCCTTTAGGGGTCGTTTGTTTGCACTCATTTACATATCTAAATGATTCACATACCTAATGGCTACACATATTGACATTTGTTTGCATTGATTTACGCATGTGGTGCATAAATGAGGGGCGAAAACAGTGTAAAATAAGGCCATTTACACACCATAATTCTCACACCACGTAGGCAGCATGCGCACCCCTTTTGGTAAGAGGCACTAATACAATCACCATGAATGGTGATGTTTTCTCTTATGGGCCCCATATTTGCAATCCGAACCATTCTATTTATTTATTTGACTAATAAGCCCCAAGATCTTGAAGCTGATTATTTTAAATCTTTATAGCTTTCGATTAATTTTGTGGAAATGCCCAAAAGAATAGATCTAATTTTCTGCTATTTTGCGGGGCCCAAGTCATGATCCAAACCATTCAATATTCTTATATTAATGTTAAAGATCTAGATGTATAGTTTCATATCTTAGTTCTTCGTGGGTTTTGAGAAATTTATGAATGATGTCCAATAAATCCAAATACAGCTAAAACGGTTGGACATACTCACTTACTCATGTGAAAATGTTGATTTTGACCAACATAGTAATATGTTTCACATGTGTAACATTTGCATGTGACATTTACATATATGTTTTTTTTAATCTCATGCATGAAAGGCAAACGACCCCAGTACTTTAGTCCTTTCACATAGATGTTACCCTCAGCTTTCCTAAATTGTACATGCCATATTGGTACCAAAACACTGATAAATAAATGTCTGTATTGTTGCATTGATATACAATTCCCCAAAATTTCTTCTTGTTTTCCATGCTCTCAGGCATTACATCCAACCCAGAATGGAAAGAATTATTGATATTCTGTTATGACTTTTGAACCATCACCAGCCAAATCATGTTCTCAGTCTTTTCTCTGACAAGGAATATGGGTATCTGATTGAGCGTGATTTCGTTTAACAGGTGGTGTTGGCATAGCAGACATGATAGAGAAGATTGAACGAAAAGAGTACATGGGATTTGAGGACCTTTGCACATATGATGGTTAGTGTGGAGATTGCCCATTGTCAAACCACGGGTGTTCATTTTTTGTTGAGGCCTCATCGTCGGCTTTTCTTGCTTTTCTGTACCAATTATTGGATTGATACTTTGCTAGTGTGTGTTCTTGTTTCTTTCTTTTTCTGGGTTTTTAGCTGTACTCCCAATTTTAGTGTTGATACTGTATCAACACTGGCTGTAGATTTATTTGTATTTGATCACTGCATCCGATTTAAATCATTCAAAGAACTTCTAAACTTCTTTTTAGTAAACTTGGAGATGATAACTGTTGACCAGTGCCATTATGTTTAATCAAGAAGTGATGATGCCCACAATAATGCACTATAGCAACGTTCTTGAAAAGATGAACAGAGAAAAAGGAAAGCCTACCCATTTGAAGGACTGCTACTCAGCAGGCAAGAGAAGTTTAGCCCATGTTGATTGGAAATCTACATACAGGTGGTGTTTCATCCTGATCAGCTGCATTAGATGATAGGATGTTATGAGGTTGTTGGGAAAGTACATAAGTTGAGACTTTTAAGGGCCTATTTTCTACATGAGTTGATTTGATTCAAAATCAATGCCAACTGCAGGATAAATTTAACTAGAGAAAATTCAGCTGATTCCTGAATTTCTTATAGATGCCTTACATAAGCAGTGCTGGTTATTGATTGGGTTTTGTGGTTCTGCATGAGAATTGCATTCTACTGACTCATTTTTAGGGTTTGCATTTGCATAAACTTTAGAAATCAATCAACATTTATTGAGGGAAGATAACCTTCAAAATGTTCAATTGTGTGAAATCACCTTGAATCTCTCTTTCTGCTCGGGTCCTGTGAAATTCCTTTAGGTTTAACCAAACCAAACCAATTCCTTTAGGGCCATCATAAATGAGCCCCCATGACTTTGTTAACTCTGCTTATCTACATCTCTGGGGTCCTGGTTTCACGCATTTAATCACTTTAGGTATCACAATCTAAGGTTGAGTTACTGAAATTCAACACAGAGGTCCATGTAGGTGTGCTCAAGTTGCAGATTACAAAAACGTAAAGAGTTACCACACTGCTAGAGAGCAGTTTGGATAAGTGGAAATCAGCTACCTTGTCCTCAGTTCACTTGTAAATCCATACACTGTTTACTTGCAATCAGTTCTGTCATGGAACAAAATAGCTATCACTAACAGGTAACCCAACGTTTATCCATGAACCCTCATCTGCACTTAATACTAAGTTGCTTGCACTCTGATTACGAAGATCCACATTTGCCCTTGGAGGTTGGACGTGGTGAAAGTCAGTGGGATTCCCAATATGTAGAGAATCCAGGGAGAAACTGAGAGGTAGAGAAACTCAGGGTGGAGAAATTCCATCTTTCAGATCACTACTCTTAATTAGTGTTTACTAGAGAAACCCAGGAGTGGAAAGTATCCATTATTTATAAGTGGGGAACTATGCTTTCCCTACCCCTTATTAGGGTCTTTCTTTCTCCAATAACTCGAGAAAACTCCAGATGTTGGTGTCTCTCTCACACGCATTTGCGTGCACTGGAGAACTGTTTTTTCATTTCAGATTTACCGAAACCATTCTACTTAGCAAGAAAATTGGTGGTGGGTACTGTATCTGAAACTTTGATGCATGACATTACATAGCAATATGTTCTCTATTATTATTATTATTATTATTATTATTTTGATCGGTAAAAGTAACTTATATTAAAAGAGAATTATTTACAAACAAAGAGTACAAGAAGAAAAGGAAAAAAAAAAAATGAGGAAAGACACACAGATGTACAGGAGTAATGTACCCCCTCACATCACAACTACATAATAAAACCCTCCAAGGGGAAACTCTCTCAACACCTTGCTTGGCTAAAGCATCCACCATCAGGTTTGATAACTTACTCTTATACTGAAAACTAACATTAATGGTGGTGGATAATACCTGGATTTCATCGAAGAGGAATTGAAACTTCCATGGATAAGCCTTTCGGTTCAAAATCCAACTTACTACATTAGAAGAATCATTTTCCACAATAAGATTGCTATGGTAGCACATCGAAAAACACAAAAATGATTCTAGAATAGCTAAAACCTCAGCTTCATTAGAGTAACAAACCCCCACATATTTGGAGAACGTAAATAAAACGTCCATATTGCAATTTCGAAGCACCCCTCCAATACCAGCTGGTCCAGGCTTCCCTCTTGCGTCCCCATCAATATTGAACTTAAACAAACCAATAGAAAACTAAAGAATAGATTTTCTTACTTTGACTGGGTCACACCCCATACATGATTCCCAATTAATAAGTATGTCATGAAGATAAAAATTAGAGAATTCCTTTCTACCCAAAGCCTACTTCACAATTGTTAACTAGTTTGTTTTTTGCTAAGTCGGACTTGTGGTTAGGTTTAAACTTGAGGACAACCTGACGTGTGTGATTCAAAGGTGCCAACACTCAACCAATGAGTGTGTTGGCTCTAGTGTTTTCCTTCTGATGTTTGTGGTTCAATTTAGAATGTGGTTGGGCTTTGTTGATGTGACATTTTACAAAGGGCATTTATTTTTGTATATTCTTGTGAAGACAGCCAAGTTCTATAGGGACGGGCTTGGTGCAGCACCGCTGCATTTTAATATAATACAACTTCTTTCTTTATCAAATCAGAATACTCCACATGAGGCCAAGGGATAAAATCAAGAACGGCTTGTTTCTGCTTGTTTTCAAGAAAACGATCACTTTGTGAAATCTATATTTTATAAAACTACCCTCTTAATTTTTTAACAAAATCCTTTTCAATACCGGCCTTTAAAAGCTCTATATAAAGGTGGGTCCCATGTACTTTAATTATTAATGTGATGACACATAACTCCTAGAGGTAAATCCATGCTATAATTCTTAATGGTGGGACCCATATTCACAAGCACAAAATGTGGCCCATGATGTAATTCCTCTAAACATGGCCTCCATGTTGTAATTCCTAAAAGTGGGTCTTAAGTTGTAATTTTCAAAGGTGCATCACATGCAATAATTTTTAAAGATGGACCCCATGTATAATATAATTATCAAAGGTGAGCCATATGTTCTAATTTGTAAAGGTAGGTCCCATGTAAGTCTTTGAAAACTAATAATGGGCCCACATTTTAAAATCTGAACTATTAAATAACAAAAATATGATTCACACTTTAAATGAGTAACTAGGTGATTAAATAATAAAAATATCTTTTTAAATAAGCATTAAGCGATTAAATGATAAGAATCGCACATTATTAAAGAATGACCATGCAATTAATAATAAAAAAATATTTGCCAACAACTTAAATGGGAGGGGGGGGCCTCACATTAATATCAATCTATTAGAGCATCTCTCACATCAATATCCAATGCCAACAACTTAAATGTAAGGGCCCGCATCCTATCTCTCGAGATCTCTCTCATATTACATATATATATATATATATATATATATATTGGCTTGTTGAAGCTTATTCGAGCTTGTGTATTTAATAGGTATAGGCCTAGCCCTCTAGTTTCTTTTGAATCCATGAGAGTTAAAATTTAAGATGTAGGGCCTGTGTTGAACTTGGACCTAGACTTGGATCATTCTAACTTATAAATTAATGAAAGCACTAATTTGAGTATTACTAACCATGAAATTAAGCATGCATTTTTAACAAATGAGAAAAATAAAAAAAAATAATTTTCATTTTTAACACGTGATTACATCGGTTTCTTGCATGATGTGTGACTACTAAAGTAACTCTACTTTATATATGGCATCCATTTGACTATTTATTTAGCATATCCTGGTTTTATAATTAAGTGAATGAATAGTAGCAATCGTCCAATCACAGGGTAAAAAAACAGATGGGCAGATTATAACACGTTGATCAAAATAACTCATTTCAATGAAGCTCCAAAATTTAGAATGTCCCCAAATGATAGATTGATCATGTTTCTTAAAAACAACATTTAAATGAAAAAAATAAAATGCGCAGCATATTTATAAATCAAATGATTGCTAAAGTGGGCCTCATAATATGGCTTGGACCACTAAAGAAAGTTGTGCTTGGTTATTTCTCCCAATACTTGGTATTTATTTAAAAATTCAAGTACTTTATGGGTAATTCTAACTATTGATGTAGCATAAGAATTGTGTCTATTATATTTTAGCTTTGAATTTTAATTTTTTGATTTTGAAAGAACATACACCCTCCTATTCAATCATATCTAGTAAAACCCATTTTAGGCCTAATTATGGCCTTGATATATATTTTTTCATTATGTTTTATTTAATTACTACTATGTTTATTAAAAGATAATTCATACAAAGTTTGAAAGAGAATTTTTTATATATTGAAAACTAGATTGTAAAAAATAATATGTAAAATCACTCTATTGTCATTTTGATTAAATTTTACACTTAGGAACATTGTTAGATCAGTTTTTGTTAAAAAAATAAAGTACACCAATTTCATGGGCCAAGTCTAAGTAGAGTGAAATTTGGCAAAAGATCATTTTAAGCGGTTTAAATTTTAGAGATAGGATGACAAACGTAATATCAAGAACATATGAAAGGTTGCTTTTGGAAAATGCTTTGCTAAGAAATTGCCGAGGGTAGTTTAGGAAGAAGATTATATAGGGCATTCGATGAAATAATGAAAGTTGTTAAATGAGTTGTCCTGGAACGATGGAGTGATGAGTTATTCCTAAATCTTCTCGTTATGAAACTTGGTCATATTTTATATGTGAAAGCAGGTCGCTGCACTGTATTATAGTGCAGGGACGCAGCACCCAAGCCTGCCCAGTTCTATATGGTTGGCTTTTCATTGTCTGTTTTATTCTAAAATTGTTGCTAAGCTTTATCAATGCGTTGTTTCTATAGGGAATTTATTGCTGTCATGTTTTTTTTTGGTCGGCACGTTCAGTTAAGTTTTACCAAAATGGAGATTTTGTCCAAACCATTGAAAGGTCTCATCAATTTATTTATGGCCAAACACTGCATGGGTCTTGTCTTAAAGCTTTGTGTCTGCATCTCTTACCATCCGTAGTGCAAGATCGAAAACCATGGTGTGGACCTTTGTAAATAGGTAACTCAGTTCAGAGGTAAAAGAAAAGCTCATGGATGTGGATCTTAGTAGAAGGGAGTTGTTTTGTTCTTTGCCATAACCAATTACATGTAATTAGAGTTGTAGATTGCCTGAATGCACGTCAACCTGACATGGAAAAACAAGTTTGCTTGTGTTTCTTAGAAATGATTTTTTATGGACTCGAGAAAAAAATGATTGTTTTTCCATTTTGTTCTCACAAAAAAATGAGGCACAATACTGTCCCCTTTTCCACAGTTTATCCATAGAATTGGTTTTTTTTTTTTTTGGTACCCAACTATAGGGGACTGGACCCCCTTGGGGAGAGGGTAGTAGACCTCAGGTGAGTTGATGGCTCCATCGGGTGAGGAAAGTAGACCTCCGGAGAGGTATCAAAGCCGGTGATGGGAAAGTAGTTGGGCAGGTGAGAACTATTGTCACTTACCTCACTGGTGAGTGGCTGTTCTCAGCTTTTCCATAGAATTGATGTTGCACAAGCATGTCTAAAGATTAGGCTTCTTACAAGGCCAGCGTGACGGACAAGAAGGGATAGGTAGATTTGAATGTAAATTCGGGTGTTTGAATTAAATAAATCTCGGACACTTAATTTTTTTTCAGTCTTCAAAGTGTAATGGCTATATATCATGAAAATTCAGCATAATGAATTCAACAGTGACTAATACTTAAATTAGTATCAAATTAGGACCCATTTTAATGAAGGGAAAGGGTTGGATTGATCTATAGAACACAGGGATGTCATTAACAAGTGCTTTCCATTAAACCCTAGATACAATATAAATTTAATATTTCAAGCGTTATGTGAAAGGGTGATGGTCTTCAAGTTCTTGAAAAATTCTCTCTCTCTCTCTCTCTCTCTCTCTCTCTCTTCTTTGATAGATAAGGTAGCTTTTATCTCACAAATATCAGGTACTAGGCGCATTTCCGATTCTCCACAGCCACTGTTGCAGGTGATTTACTACCACTAGAATAGGCCACGTGGTAGGTTTGTTGGGACCATTAATAGCACAAGTTTTCAACGAGGCATATGCCAAAAATCAGATTGGGTGATCAAATCTCGTTTAGATAGAAATGAATACTTACAAAATTATAGTTTTGGAAATCTTCATCCTGAGAAGACTTTCATGGTCTCTTATAAGTACACATTAATTACAACATACAACTAGAAATGACTATTTTTATTCTTTCATGTAAAGGGATAACATATATAGTTTTTTTTTTTTTTAACAAAAGGGTCCCAATTTTTTGGGCTAGACTAATCCCTCTGGGCTCAGAGGGAAACCGGGTAAACTCTCTTGTAGCTCCAGTGTGGTAGTGCAGTTTCGAACCTACAACTTTTGAGTGTAAATCGTGTTCTTAAGCCAACTGACCTACCCCTTGTGATTGGATAACATACAGGTTGTATGTAGACCATTTCATTCACACGACAGAAACTGTTAGGTACATAATAATTGAGACTGTATGTACCAAATCACTTTCGGCCATCAAGTATTTTTGTATTGTTCAAAACAAATTATTGTATAAGACAGTTAATGGGACCTACTAAAAATTAAAAATATTGACTGGTCAATAGACTTTCTAGAAAATAGACCTACCAACATGGGTTGATAAATTGGTATTGAAACCCATGTTAGCCTGGCAAAAACAGACACATATTAGCAGTATCAGTGATATGCATGTGTGTCAACAAAGCAGTATATGTTTGATTTCATTTTTCACCAAAAAGTGAAATAATATCTTGTATCAATCCATACTTAATGATATCGACTTATGTTGGTGATGTTGGTAGTCATTATCAGTATTTAATGCGGAGATTATTTCCTTTTCTGGCCTTTAAAGATCACTAAAGGTTTCAACCTTACTGAAAGGGAAAAGCCCAGCCTTCTAATTTATGCAGACTTCTTCATATATGATGTTGATGGAATCACATTCCTTCTTCTTTGCTAGATTAGGGACCCTGTCAAGAACACTGCCAACACTCTCTTTCCATCAAAGAGAGAATTACCGTAACAGAGGAAATTGGCAGTTATTCCCATTACTACTTACCTTGATAATTGCAGATAGATTAGAGAAGTTCCATAACTATTAATGGGCTTAATGGGCTAGTGGCAATATTGGGCCACATTAACTGAGACAATATGTCTCCGAATGAGACATGTCTTACAAGTGATACAAATGTGAATCAGAAAGTGGGAAACTCATCACATGATTCGGTGTATAATACTCTAACTAGATTTTTCAAGAATTTTGTCCATTTAAGGGGGGTGAGAGTTTGATCCGATGGCCAGTCGTTATTAAATTTGGGCCTGATATGTCAATTTCTGTAGGGATCTTGTGATAACATATGGCAATAAATGAGACCATTCATCATAGCATGTCTTTCTCAGTCTTCAATTACACTCTCTTAACTATACTCTCGCTGTTTCTTGCAATCCTTCACAGCCACCAGACAGGCAAAGGACTTTGGACTTGGGATCTAAGCTACCAATAAGAAGCACTTATATAATTTAGGTTGACAAGAAGGAGTTATTCTGTTGGTTAGAAACTCTGTAGTCACCCAGCTGCCCATAGATCAATCCCTTCCTGTGGTGTGCTATCTTCGCATTTGCGTGGGCTCTCTTGGGTCTCGGCCCCTAGGATGGGGTACCTCTAGGCGTTTAGGGATGTGGTACTCAAATTATCATGAGCACCCGTGCTCGGCGTAGGTTTTTCCATATATAGATGAAAAGGGACATTTGAGTGATGTCCATGATTTTGATGTTGTGTGCTTGGAAAGAGAGATATAAAGGGAAAAATCACCAATAGCATGATTAAACTGCAGTACATTAAGCTGGGCCAACTTGGGAAGATATTTTGGGTGATAATACATGACTCAGATGATTTGGGTAGAAACGATGATTAGGCGTATTAATAGATTTTGTACAATAAAAGGATTAAGGCTAGTTACCAGTCACAATCTCAGCTTGTATGATTCCATGGAGTTGTCAGAGGACTGGTAGTTGAGTCATGACCCATGAGAGAATGGTAGAGAAGATAGGGACAGGGTTTACCAGATGGCTGGATCATGATTATTCGATTTGCGGGTCATGGCTCCCTTAATGTCGATTCTTGTTTGCTGGAGTGAGATGAGATAAATTAATATTTTTCCATCTCTAGTGTAGAGACAAAACATTATTATTAAAAAAAAAAGAAAAAAGAAGAGAGAAGCAAAGTTTTAAAAAGAGGAATTTACCTGAAAAATGACCTTAGATGGCCACTTAACGAAAAAGCCTCCAGTAGTTCATATGATACGAAACTGGTCTTCCTGCCAAACTTTTCTCTTTTTTTGCCTTTTTTCGACGAGCATCGACGTCGTCGCTCATTTCAATGGGACCAAGTGTTTTAAGATTCTGTGGAGTGACGACGTTGTTGCTCATTTCAATGAGACCAAGTGTTTCAAGATTCTGCAGAGCGACAACGTCGTCGTTTATTCTACCCCTTCAGCAAGACTTCATAAATGGTTGGGTAACGACGTCAACGCTTATCTTAGTTTGAAAAAAAAAATCATTAGATCTACTATGATGTGCACGCGCACTACATAATTCAAAGAAAACAGGTATTCTTTGATATGTGTCGTGTCGAGGGGGAGATGACCAGGTTTTCTTTTAAAGAAAAGGATGAAGTTTCTTTGTAATTTTTTTTTTTTTTTTTTTTTGCCCTTTTTACTCTTTTTTTCTTTTTTTTGGGGCTCCTATTAATGATGCTTGCTTTTTTTATTTATCATCTTATGAGGCATTCCGAAGTAGGAAAATTGGTAGGTCGTTGAAGGGAATCAATCAATCATGAATTTATAGGCTTGAAGCTGAGCAAATTGTAAAGGAATTGGGATATGTTATCATCAATATCAAAGGCTTATTGGGAAATGATATATTCCATTTAAAAGTCCTATTTCATTAAAGGTTTGGACTTTGAAGTCCACCAAACTTGGCTTCAGGGAGTTCACTTCACCATTCCAACTTTTGATGGTTCAGTTCACATGGTTTGAAATGATTGTATCCGTTTCTCATGGCCCAAAAATTATTTAAAGGAAAATCATTTATTATTTATTTTATTTTTTTAGGAGCCCTCTGCCATGGCTTATACGCAATGAAAAGTGGTTGTGGCAGAAAAGGGATTAACGGGGGCATCATTTGTTGCATTACAATGGATCTCTAAACACAAACTGGGATGCCTGGTATTATTGGGGAGCATCATTCGTTTATTCCTTCAATACTAAGAGTTAAAAAAAAAAAGTTATTTTATTTATGGTACGCTCAACAACACCATCAACTATTTCTTCTAGTCATTCCACCATGGAAAAGATGCAATGACATGATTCAATCATGGCTTCTTACCATATAGCCTTCTGATATCCCCAACAGGGTTATGTTCACTACTGCTATATCATTCAGAAGCCCAGTCAAGAAGGGGAAAATGGGGAGATTGATTAATGGGTTGATTCATCGCAAAAAACACGTGTAGTGCATGAATATTAATAATTTTATAATGCTATATTGGAAATAGGTTGAAGGAAATTGAAAGAAGATGAAGAAACCCACACGAATCGTTATTTTGAAAAAACAAACCATGGGTAGACGACAAAAGAATACCTCTACATGATATGATGCTTCAATCTATGATGCTTCAATCCAAAACAGGTTGAAAAACAACCTCTAAGACCATGTTGCAAATTGTTGAGGAAAGAGTCAACAAAATCACCAGACGGGGGGAAAACGATGGAGAGGAAGAAAGGGAAAATAGGATTTCGGGGGTTTTGTAAGGTTTAAACTAGAAATGACGTCGTCACTCAATGAAAACTTCAATTGAAAAAATGAAAGTGATCTTAGGGGACCACTTGTGTATCATATAAACTACTGGAGGCCTTTTCGTTTAGTGGCCATCTAAGGTCATTTTTCAGGTAAATTCCTCTTTTAAAAATGTACAGTTTCAATAGAAGAGAGAGGTATGTTTCTTATGCTGCTTAGCTTTAATAGAATTCAGGTATCAATAAAAAAAATTGTACAATTTCTTTCAAGCCATTGATATGATATGACCATGTTTTGATCCTGATTTATTTGTGATCTGAATGTTAGATCATGATAATTTGGCTTGCAATTTAAGATTAAGATTCTAAATCCTTGACATATAAGATATCCGACTAGCATTATTTTAAGATTGTTCCATAATACGACCCATAGAGAACCAACACATGAAAATAACTACTCTGAACCATATTGCGACTTGGGTAACCTTGGATCATAGTTACCTAATTCGTAGTTCGACTAATTCGCATTCAAGTTCGCAATTCGTAATTCGAGACTTAGCTTATCATAAAATTCGATGGAGTAGGTTCATTTGATTTGCTTCTCAATTCAGCTAATTCAAAGTTCGAGTTTGACAAATTTGATGAACTAATTCGCGTATACCCATTTTGTAAGTCCATCACTAATGGTCTTTGTCTAAAATCCGAAGTACTCAGAATAACTGCGATATTAACTTACCCAACAGGCAAAATTCTACTTCAGTTATAGTTTGGGTTATAGTCAAATTGACTAGATGTAAAACATAATTATGATAAAGCCAAAGTAAACTTTCATATTTTACTTTTGATCAATCTTCATGTGGGGCCAACTTTGATCGGAGTTAAGTATAGATTAGCGCTAATACATCCGGGTGCAATGCTTCTAAGTGGCTTGTGTTTTTAGACAAGTACCACAATAGAATTATATGATTCACATAGAGAACTACGTGAAATTAATTCGCTAGTAGTTCGAATCAACACTGAAGTTCAGGCCTCCTATTTTCTGCACTTGCCATTTTTTAGAACTGGCAGTTGTTTTGATGATCACAGTGGAATTTATCATCACTTTCTGTTATTTTGAATTCACAGTAGAAGCAATAGTGGAATCAGTTAGTGGAATCAGTTTGGACTGAATCGTCCACAACTAATAGTTTGGCCTCTCTTCTGGTTTCAAAGACACTAACATTAACAAAGATTGAATTATGATGTTTGAGTTGCTACTGTGCTAGGACGAGGAGAGAAGGTAAAAAGGGGTTGCTGTCCACTGTTCTCTCCTCAACCAAATGCCCCATTGAAGATGACTTTTATCTTAACCAACGAGTGGTAGCTCAGTTGGCTAAGGACTCTCCGCCTTAAGAAGCAGAGAGATTTTGTATTCGACACCTACCTCTGTTGGCCACCTCCCATAATTTTACCTGGTGCATGCGAATAGAAGTGTTTGCATGTGATGCTAGCAATTAGTTCTCTCGGTTGTCCAAAATTGAGTATCCCTTGGGCTCAAGGCCAAAGGCTCCTAGACTAGACTGGGCTGGGCGGGAGATATCCTAGGTTATTTAAAAAAAAAAAAAAAAAAAAAAAAAAGATGGTTGATATCTTTAGAGAGCGGAAAACAAAATGGTGTTTAGCCATAGGAGCACTGGACCCAAAAATTGTTGCATAAAAGATCTTAGACATACAATCATTCGTAGGGCAACTCTAAAATTATTTGAAAACCATATGTTTCTTTTTACATCTTTTTTACATAACCAGCCACCACAGACACAAAATAAAAAGAAGGTTTTTACATAGTGCACTGATCATTGGACACATTTCCTCAGTCAAAAAAAAAAAAAAAAAAGGGGAAAAAATCAGCTCAGTAATGCCTTGGAGGAAACATTTTGCCGCAACATTGCACCATGAAGTGTCCTATCTTACTTAAAAGGCAGCCCTCAAAACGTTTGCGGCCGATTAAAAAAAAAAAAAAATGAAGCTAATTTCCTTAAAAATTGTGACAGTAGATAGGGAGCAGTTCAGGATGAAGGCTCTCTCTTACTTTTTTCTTTTCTAGATTGGTTCAGGATGCAATACCTTACCTCGGTGGACATATGTAAGGATATGCTTCAAACAGTATCAATTGAACAAGAACTCCAGTAACAAATATATGTAGATTCGGCATATAATGCTGCTTGCACAAAAATTACGTACCAAAATAAATATGCAATGCGAACAGACACTTAAACCTCAGTTTTACAAACAAGAAAGCTTTTAAGTCTCCCAAAAAAATGCACATTTTATTAATATATAACAACTTTGTTAAAGAGAAACAGATAAAATTATATCAAAGCTTGGGAAGATATACTCAAATACAAAGATCTGATTAACCAACCTCTTCAAACAAAATATTTGCTATTGCTATCTTATAGCTGCTTTATGACTCCTAACTTGCAGTTGGCAAGAAAAGGGTTTAGCCTTGAGGATGAAGTACAATCCAAAGAGTTTCCAATACTTGGTGTGGCCAACATATGCCCAAGACGTTATATTTGACAAAATTTCCCTCTATATTTAGATTTTCTGATTAAAAATAGATCTTTTAGCTGACTATTGATAGACGCAGATGGATTCTTACTCTCTATGCCTTCTATTACAGTTCATCTTTTGCCGTTTGGACAGGAGTTGAGATTCCTCTATCCTCTTCAATCTTTACATTTGCATTGATGAACATGACCAATTCCTTGAAGCCAGGTTTCTTCGAAAGTTTGATCTGCGCAGCAACAAAATGTTAGTGATAACAGCATGGAAACAAGAGGTGAGTGGACTGCAGATTCACATTGGTGGAAATTGATGGGACCTATTATAAAATGTGTCCTCGCTACTATGCAAGTACTAGTAATGTAATGTGGTCATCATAACAGAATAGAACTTAATGAGGTGAGTGGAGTTGGTAAATTGTGTCCCCATTACCGGATTTAATTTATCTCCAGATGGGTAAAATAAGAGAGTTGGGTAGTCATTGATCTGCAAAAAGTAAAATAGGACATATCAGCATGCACTCCTCGTAAAGAAATATACCTTGCCACTACTGCCAAAATCATCATCAACATTATTTTTGATAAACAGTGAAATCAACTAATCAAGATTATTCAATAATAATAATAACAAGAGATGGAATGCTAGAGCAGGACTATTTTCACTACCCAATATCGGAGAATGTGGATCGATCACAGCAAAAATATATGCACCTACGTACAAATTCCACTACAGCAGGACTATTTTCCCAATTTCACAAAATACAAATGGGAGGATGTACCAAATACTCCCATTATGGTTTAGAAGAAGATGACTCCTGCTCACCTGATGGTATCCTAGTTTTGCACTTATGGACAGAAATTTTCCATGTTCTGGGGTACATCAAAATATGTCCCTATGCATTCGATATTTAGGTTATGTTTGTGCAGAGAGTTTTTCCCAGAAAATGAAAATGGTTACAAAGGGATAGTCTTTTCTCTTCTTTTTTTCTCACAATTTTTGCATGAGGGTTAAAGCCACATTTCACTTACGTTTTAACACACCAAACACTAGAAACTGAAACTGTAGAAAATGAAGTCTTCGGTTTCAATTTCAATTTCTGCAAAAAATAAAATTGATGCAGAAATAAAAAAGCCACAGATCCTATTGCATTTCAAGCATGCCCTTGGAAACACATCTTTGTACTCAACTGAAATTCAAGTCAACTGGGATTCAACATCTTCAGATCAAAGTTGGTTCCCACATTTCTGGATCATGTTACAGGTTACTATGAATTATTTTTATATAATCATTTTGAAAATTTATTATTTACTATAAAAAAAAGTTGATAGTTATCAAATTCTAGTGTTAAGGCCAATTTTTCAAAGCAAATACCTTTAGAGCAAGTTTGTGCTGTGCAGTGGAAAACTGGTTACCTGTTCCGCAGAAAGTCAAGTCCAACCCGAACCAAACTCAAACACTTTTCTCCAAAAATTGCAGAAAATTTAATTCCTTAATTCCTTGAGGAAAAGCAGCTGCACCAAGCATGGACGTTTAGTGCTGCAGAAAACCATTTCCCCTTCCATACTTTTTCAGCAGAAAAGTGGCTGCACAAACGTGCCCTTAGTAGGATTTTCTGTTCTGAAAGAAAAATGAACCTGTACTAATGGCAGCAAATATCTTATTCCTCCCGTGTGGGGCCCACCTTCGTGTGATCAAATCTATTCTATCATGGACCTCTCAATAAATGGAAACTCTCCCAAATTTCAAATCGAGCTGAGTGATATGCACAATTGGACTGATAAGGTGAAATATATAGCTATATTCTCTACACGTAACGATCCAACCCCATGTACACTCCTTTTGTAGTAAAGTTTAAGCCAGCTCCAACAGAGTAGTCCATGTGATATGAGTGGATTTGATAATAAAAAGGTGGGTCCCACAAGGGATAAATCAGATAAATAGTTGCCACCAGCACCATAATGCCGAAATTATAGGGTCATTTCTCTTTCTGAAGAGAATGCTAAAAAATTCTCCTCACAGAAATTGTGTTTGGAAAGCTACTGGGTTCTGCCAGAGAATTTCTACAATGCTGGAATTTCTGTAAATCCTGTTTACATGCCAAAAAATTAACATGCGGGCATTATTTGCAAAATCTGACAGTCTCTCCTGCATGTAAGAGCGATGCGGGTACCATTTAATGGCTTTTAAAAAAATCCTGCCTTGGAAGAAATGCATTCCAGTTCCACGTTACAAACTAGCATGTACCTATTAGTGCACATTTGAGAGATAATTAAAACTTCCCAACAGTCTTGGCATTGTATCATTCACATCTAAACATATATTAAAAATAACTCTCAGAAAAGCTGGATATTTCAAATCTCAACTTGCAGTGGAGTTTTCCTCGAGAAAAAACAAAACACCACCTTCATCATCAGTTATTCACGTGGTCTTAAAAACAGTCAATAAGTAGTTTGATTCTAT
Source organism: Umbellularia californica (assembly GCA_028538565.1). NCBI lineage: Eukaryota > Viridiplantae > Streptophyta > Magnoliopsida > Laurales > Lauraceae > Umbellularia > Umbellularia californica. The sequence continues at coordinate 79,494,515 of JAPQWN010000002.1, forward strand.
TAACTAAATGGAGCAAAGTATAAAAACTAACCTCAATTCTGAGGCAATGCAGGTAGGGGAAGAGCAATCAAGGATTACTCTCCAAGCGGAAGCTTGAGAGCTGTAAGAACCACCGTCTTAGTTTCACAACGCAGACACACAATCGCGAGGGAAAAGAGAACTCAATAATATTTTATTCCAATTAACCGATCAACTGAGAGTGATTACAATCCTTAATTTAGACCATAGATCCAATCCTACTTCAGAAACAATTACAATGACATCAATTTCTAAATCTATTAAGATTTTTCTCATTAAAACTTTCTAATTAATCTCACAACTATTCCTAAATTTTAGCTATTACTAAACAATAGGCAGAATGATCTGGAGGCACGATCAGGAATCTTCTATTAGTGGACCTTGGTCGGTAGCCTTGGACCTCTGGCTGTAAGCTTTAGGACTTGGCCCATGGGTATTGGGTGATTGGGTCCATGGCCTGCATCGTATTGGGTGATTGGGTCCATGGCCTGGATCAAATTCATTCCGCATTCTATGAAAAACAGTCACCAACAGAGACATTCTTTGGTGGGTAAGATGAGCTCGGTTGAACTTATATTTGAACCCTGTTCATCAACCTCACTCATCCCACATTACTGCTGCAGTTACCTAGTGCGGTCACTGAAGAGTGCTGGTTCTGCTCATGGTTTTTGGACCAAAAACAAGCATCTGTGTAACATTGCAATTGTTAAAGATTGCAAAGAATCAATTGTCACCTTTTCTTGTGTGTCTTCTTAACAGAGAGAAACTAAACTACCTGAAGCCCAGAACTGAAACGTAATGCTTACAAACTGATTCAAATATACCTAAATATTTATATGGATGGATGAAATTTATATGCTGTATGTACAAATGCATACATTTACATCTCGTTGGGGCAGACTCGAACCACGATTGAAAAATAGATCAACCTCCAATCGGATTGATCGAATCCAAAGATGGATTTAGGCACTAGGGCATGCTCACAACAATGGGAAACACCATAATTGGAGAGAAAACTCAGAACTCAGAAATTAATTGATAATAAGCATGAAAAATACAATGAGGGATCGTTCCTCTCCCTTAGCAACCAAAACTTCCTAATAATTAAAGAGTTATAATTAAAAGATGAAATTCAAATATTAGCAATCCTAATCAAACAATGATAGAAAATAGAAATAGTAGCTCTAGGTCAATATTGGGCCTCTAGGCTGAACCCAATGGACCCGGTCAACCTATGGATCAATGGTTTGGCCCAGTTAACTTGGGCCGGGTCCATAACTGCATCACCTGTGAATGCAGGCCTGGATACAAGACCCTCACTACCTTATCCCATGACGGATTTAAAGTGTAGCTCATGGCGAAAATTGTATGATTTAGAGATCATAAAAGACTCAGTTTTATGGCAGCTGTAACATCATCAAAAAGTTCAAAGTTGACTGTAGAAAATGATGGAGAGGGATGGAAGAAACCCTTGCTAACTAGGCTTGTTGATTTTCTTTGGAGGATTCAGGGATACAATCACAAGGAGATATCAGAAATCTCAATATAAGATCCTAGAAGCTCCAAATGCTGTATTTCCTAGGGGTGGATGAGAATCCTGGATTGCTGAAATCCCAGGAAAGAAATTCAAGGTTTGAAATAGGCCAGCTAATTCTCCATGAAAAGATGAGGTGAAAAAACAGCTCATTGAATTGGAATCATTTGGAATAAACTTTGCCAATCCCCTCCACGGAAACAACTAGGGATCAATCCCTGGCTGTAGCGCTGAAGGAGAGGGACTTTGGGAAACAAGTGTGTGTATTTACCAGCGCAAAAACAAAAAAGTAATAGTTGAAAAGGCATACCTGTAGCTTCGGATGTTCATTTAAAGAAGCATCAATTCTTGCAAAAATTATACTATCGAGTCCTTCAAAATGTTTGGCCAGCTGTTCTATCTGCTTGCTCACAGCTTCACAGTTGATGCACCATGGTGTGTAAACCTTGATTTTCATTTCAATCAATAAGAGAGGGTTCAGGCCATAATTTTAGCACATGCAATTTCAGAAAAATGCACTACTCAAAGAAACGAGATGAAAAGAAAATTACAAAAAACAGATGCACAGGGTGAGCAAAGATTTTCACAGGTTTACAACATCAGTGTGCAGCTGTGGATGAAGCTTTACATGTGAACATGTGGATGGGCTAGGAAACCTCTAGGTGTATATGAGCAATTGTTGTAAATATACACACCTCTAAAAGTACATTCTTGTCACTGTTCAAGACCAAAGTGTCAAACGTCTTCCCTACAACAGCTTGAACGATTCCCTTCTGCAAATTTCATGGATGCCGAAAACTTTAACATGGGCATCAAATAGTTATGACAACAACAATAAAAACTACACAAGGGCAAAAAAAAAAAAAGAGTAATCATGTTAAACAAATCAAATTTGAGAAGGAAATCTGTCTTCCCAAGTTCAGTTGATTGGGTCATGGGTCAATGAAAAGCTCAATGATGAAGCTCAGTTGACAAATTAAAGGAAAATTTTGAGAACTTAGAAAATAGAGGCATGAGGAAACAGCTAGAAGTAGGTTCAGGGAAGTAAACAGGAGAAGAAAATTAATAGAGGTGGGTGTTGAAATTACAGTAACATAGAATAGAGACGGAGAGTATAGATGATGAATGGCCATTACATACAGTATCCGGAATTGGCTCTGATTTGTAATACGGTGAGAGAGTGCCATGCAAGAGCCCATGACAAAATTCCTGCATGAACACATATTAGTGAAACCATCTTCTTAAGAGCCTGGTTTATGTTATATTCAAGAATAATAAAGACAGGGAGAAATTTTACTTCTAAACTGTTTGCGGTAAGATCTGACTCTAACAAATACTTTGAGCCATTTCCGTTATCAAAAGCAGCAACCTGTGAAACAAAGAAATCATTTTCTTCAGTCAATTGGTTTAGATTGATCAAAATATATGAACTGCATTTGGTCTGGAGCATATCAAAATGCACACTTAATAGTGGATTATTAAATTCACAACCAAGAAATTGCATTTGGTCCGGAGCATATCAAAATGCACACTTCATAGTGGATTATTAAAATTCACAACCAAGAAACTTAAGAAAAGAACATAGAAAAATCAATAAAGGATTTGTAGCAGAGGTACATTGGGCACACAAATTGACGCTAGTACATGTTATTTGACGGGTATGAAGACAGCTCCTCACTTTATGGGAGCCCAGAAAAGTTCCTTGGTCTTTTAGTCGGACAATTTTAATTATTACATATGCTAGGATGCAGTCGGCTCCTCACTTTATGGGAGCCCAGTAAAGTTCCCTGTTCTTTTGAGACTCTTGGAAATTCCACTAGGACTAAAACTTCCAAGATTTAGGAAATAAATTCCTACTCCTAAAGGCTATAATGAGAAGCAGTCAAACACAATCTTAACATAAGTAATGCAAATGGAATAAAGGGTTTAAATGTCAGGAAAACTCACAATGGGCTCCTCCGATTCAAGCCCAAACAAAGTCAGAAATGGTTTTGCAAGGTTATCATCTGCAGTATCTGCATATACAAACAGTATCTACATCCAAAAAAAAAAAAAAAAAGAGAAATTATTAGAAACAACCACAGTTCCACAGTGCATCAAAAAGTATAACTGCTACTACAACTCCATATGCCTTCTTTATGTCATTGTAGGATAAGTACCTTTGATTTGAATTTCCTTGCGACATTCTGAAGAAGTGGAAGGAGTTTGTTGAAGTCAACAGCCTTCGCAAAGATATAAACCTGGAAATAGGATGATGAAGGAAAATAAACTCAGCACATACTTCACATCTCCACCGACATAAACGAATATTGTGGAAGTTTAGAGGAAAGGGACTGATCACTGATATGAGGGACAAGCTGCAAAAGGAGCCACCCAAACAGATGGAGAGACATATTATCATCTTAGCTTTATTCCATTAATCAGGGGGTCAGCTTATTGATGGAAAGACATACATCTAGATATATCTACAAAATTAGGACCAATTAAACCACTCTTTTTCCTTGATAGGTAATGTAAAATTTTTATTAACAAATATCAAGACCAATTTAACCACTTAAAGAAACAAGGAGCAGGGTTTATAGACGCTTAATCTAATGGAACATATCTGATGTGACCCGTCATGGATTGGGATAACCAAAACACAGACCCACTTATACTAAGCTATGCCCTAGCATGTTGCGCACATCCTCTAGCAAAGACCATATAATCGTTCCATGAAGAATACGAAAATGAAAATTCTAACTGATCTTTCAGAATGAAAAATTACATCCTTATATTCCAATTAAGATGGAGATGACATTACAAATAGAAGAACAAAGCAAACAATTTAAAGCACAGTGTACCAATCTATCGTCCTTTTTTTTTTTTTTCTTTTGTTGTGAGAAACATATATATAAATATATATATTTATTGGTGACAGGACAACCCCACAACCTCAAGCTTGCAATAGTGAGCCCCTTCCACTGATATTTATGTGATATGATGAGGGTAAGATGTGACTACTTTGCAATCAATAATTAATAAAAATTATGATGGGATAGTGCCATAGTCGTGGAATTCGTTTCGTTTCAGACAAAAAATCCGAGAAATTTTGTTACGATATGGAAACTGAAACGAAACAGACCCCAATAACTTTTCGCTCAATTTTTCGGTTATCTCGGTCATCTTGGACAATTTCAGCCGCTATTTTCAGAATGCAGAATATCGGCCCAAATTGGGTCAAAGTGGATTTTAAAAAAGAAAAGAAAAGAAACCCAATTAAAATCCCTTTTCCCCTTGCCCTAATTCGATTGAAATGAAAAGAAAACGAAGAAAACAAAGAAGAGAAAGAAGAAGATGAATAAGGAGGGGAGTAAGAGGAGGAAGAGAACACGATGAGGTACCTGGATCAACTGCTGTTGGGCTGCTGCATTTGGCTGTTGCTGCCACTGCCCCTGCATCGGTGACTGTTGCCGCTACGGCGTTCAGCCACTGCTGTCGCTGCCCGGTGCATTATCTCCTCTCTCTCTCTAGCAGCTGTTGCATCGTTCTTTTTTTTTTTTTCCCTCCCCCTCTCTGTTTTAACTTTCCCCTCTCTCTATTTTAACTTTTAATGCCTTTTTTTTTTTTTTTTTTACTTCAAACGACCGGGCTGGGACCTGCAGAGAGGGGGTGGAACTAGGAGCCCTCGGTTACGCCCCCACTCTCTTCCCCCTCTCCCTCTATTGGCTGCTGCTATTTAGACTGTGAAGGCCAAACAGGCTGAAATTTTTATAACTAGTTTTATTTTTTTGTACATAAATATTTCTAATTTTTTATATAATTCCAAAACATAAGTCCGAAAAGTTTCACTGAGATTTCCGAATTGACCGATTGGAGGGCAAACCGAAACGGCGTCCGAAATGAAATTCACAATTGGATAGTGCACAACATGATCTGACTTAACATCTTCTCTTCCGTGTCCTTTCCCCCTTGCTCTTCTTTAGCTACTCTAACCTTCCAATTTTATTTTTCTTAGATTTTTAATTGGGCAGCCAGAGTGAATCTGATCATTGAATCTTGGTGGATTGCGACTAGGGTTTTCATTGAACTGTATAGATCTATGTAAATTGTAAACTCCTGCATAGGCTGGTTCACCCCACTGTGAGGCAATAAAGTCAAGTTTTGTATAGGTTTTGGAGCAGAGCCAATGATCCATCTGTCAAGCAGTTCTACAGCTACAGTTGGTCTCTGATGATAGAAATCTACTCATCAGATCATTGGAAATTTATCGACATGGTGATAACAGCTACAGACCTGTTATAGCTAACTACTTAGTTAAATGAGATCTTGGAAGTTTCTGGAACTTTTGTTGTACCAGTGCCACTGTCAATCAGGTTTGTACCAGTTTGGGAAAGTGTCTCCATCTAAAGTGATATAAGTCAACCCTGAAAGTGGTTTTGCAGAAGTAGAACCCTGAATGTGGTTTCTGTTGCAGCTTGAAGCCTCTACTGTAGATTGCTCAGCTGAGGGCAGTAAACCTGAAAGTTGTTCCATAGCACCCTGAGGGTGGTTCTGCGGCAGCCCGAAGCCTGTATATTGCTCAGCTGAGGGCAGTAAACCTGACATTGGTTCAGCAGCACCCTGGGTGGTTTTGTAGCAAACTGAAGGTGGTTTGGCTCAGGACTGTAAGCTCTGGTGCTTTGGCTGAGGGATATAAACCCTGCTATTTATTCATTTGTGGCGGGAGAAGTGAGCTCTACATGTTGCTTTGCAGAAGGATATTAGCCCAGTGAGTTCTGTTGGAACTGGGTTTTTTTTTTTTTTCATTAATGAACTTTTATGTGATTCGGCGGTTTCTCTAATATATTATTTTCTTACATTTTCTTGTGCATCCGAACAGGCCCTTAATTTGGATCACTAACTCCAGAGTTATGGATCATATATCTGGGGCTGTATCCTACTCTCCTTCACATAATAGTCGTTAAAATGATTGATGCAACAATATCTAGGGTTTTAGAAATAAGATTCAAAACCTAACAAAAGAAAAGGAGAAAAATAAAGGGGGAAAACTAATTCGGAGGAAACGAATGATGCAGAGGTGTCAACTAAGTCAGGCGACACCTCCTAATATATATATATATATATATATAATAGCTTGCTAACACTTACAAAAAAAAATAAAAAATAAAAAATAAAAAAATAAAATAAAAACCTCACTTATTTCTCTTTTTACAAAACGATCCATCGTATTTCTGAATTTATAAATAAGCCCACTATGTTCCTTATCAAGCTGGTACATCGATATCTACTGTGCCCAACTTGGACAATGTACATGATAACTTTCTTCTTGAACTGTCTTAATAAGAAAATATGTCAATTGCTCATCTGTATGTACATGCTCCAACTTGACCTCTTTGTTTTCAACCTTCTCTCTAATAAAATGGCAATCAACTCCAATTGTTTCATACATTCATGAAAGACTGGTTGTAATCTGCCATGCTAATGTCCTGTCAGAGCAATAAACCGTTGGACCTTATATAAAGCCCAACTCATATAGTAAAATCTGCAGCCACAACAATTCACATGCTCCATGTGCCATAGCTCGGTACTCAGCCTTAGATTTAAATTTTGCCACCATAGGCTATTTCTTACTTTTCCAAGACACTAAATTTCCATCTACTATGGTACAATACAATAACCTATTGTAAATCTTCTATCCATCTTTGATCCTACCTAACCTACATCAGTGTAAGCCTCCACAACTAAATGACCATGTCTTTGAAAACCAATTCCTTGTCCTGGCGACTTCTTGAGGTACTTTAAAATCCTATATACAAAATTTAAATGTCTTGTCCTTGGAGTGAGCATGAACTCGCAGACAACATTAACTACATAAGAAAGAGTTATACTTAAGTATTAATAGACTTCCAACCAGTCTCTGATAAGATTTGATATCATGGAGTAACGCTCCACTCTCAACATTAACAATATGATTTTGCTCAACAGGGGTATCTGCAGACTTTGCTCCTAACATCCCTATTTCTTCCAGTAAATCTAGTGTATATTTCCTTCGGCATATCACAATTTCTTTCTTTGATATTGCAAATTCAATTCCAAGTAAATACTTGAATTCACCAAGATCCTTAATTTCGAATTCTGTACCTAAATATTTCTTAAGCCTTTCTATGTTCACCTTATCATTACCTGCAACAATAATGTCACCCACATAAACAATCAGGATGGTAACTTGTCATCAATCTCTCTCCACAAACAATGTGTGATCAGCACGACATTTTTTATAACCTGTTTTCAACATGACTTGACTAAATTTGTTAAACCAAGCATGTGGAGATTGTTTTAGCCCATATAAAGCCTTTCTTAATCAATAAGCATTTCAAGTTTGTACTTCTAATGACGCCGGGAGATAACTGCATGCATAATTCTTAAAACTTACCATTTGGAAATACATCCTTAGCATCTAACTAATATAACGGCCAATTAAAATTTGCAGCAATTGAAGGAATTACTCTCACAGAATTTAGCTTTGCAACTGGTAGAAAACACTGAAATGATCCGTATCATATGAATGAGTGAATCCCTTTGCCACCAACCTAGCTTTATAATGCTAAATGGTACCATCTGAGTTGTATTTTAGTGTGTACACCCACTAACATCCTACTGCACACTTCCTTCAGGAATATCAACAATTTCCTGTTGTGTTCTTTCCGAGAGGTAGCATTTCTTCTAACATTGCCGCTTTGCACTATGAATTTTTTAATGCTTTCCCACATATGAAGTCTATTAGAGGCTCTGACACCAAGTTAAGGTAATTGATTTAACAATATCCAGGGTTTTAGCAATAAGATTCCAAAACCTAGGAGAAGAAAGAGAGCAAAACAGAGAGAGAGAGAGAGAGAGAGAGAGTGATTTGGAGGGAACAAATGGTGCAAGAGGTGTCAACTAGGGCTGGGTGACACCTCCTAATATATATTTTATTATCTATGTAATATTAAAAAAAAAAAAAAACAAAAAAACTCATTTATTTCTCATTTCAAAAGAGTTCATAATATTTCTGAATTTACAAATAAGCCCAATATGTTTCTTAACAGTTGTCAGGTTAACTTTCTTAATGGATCATTTACTCAAAATGCAAAGAGGAACACTAGAATTGCTCAATCTCTTTCCTTGTCCTTTGTACATGTGCCCAAGCTCTCTACTAATTTGTTGTCTATTAGCAGTATCGCTAAAAACTTAAAATGCAGCGTTGCCTTCTATGTTCTATCCCACAGTGTTTTCCAAGACCTAGCGACTGGACAAAAAATTGAAGGTGGTTATGGAAGTGGTGTACAACGATGCTAATCCTAAGGTTAAAACTCTTTCAATGCAAGTCTAATTGGAACAAAGTCGGCAAGTCTAATATGGAACAAGGTTATGTATTCATCTAAAAAAGAAAAAAGAAAAAAAAAAAAACATGGTTATGTATTAGCATCATTGTTTAAGTCATATTCGCTTATCAAATCTAAAAATCTCACTTCCATTTTTATATTCTAGCAACAAAAATGTTAATTCTCAATGTGAGAATAGCCAACTTACCAAAGAAACAAATCTGCTTATATAATGGGTAAAAAAAGGTCAAATGAGCCTTTCTGATTAATCCATTATGATACATGGTGTCCCTCTAATCGACTTTCAATATTGTGTCCCTTATTGATGATTGTTCTAGATGTACTTGGACATATCCTATGAAATCTAACAATGAGGTGAGTTCATTCTTTAAGAGTTTTCACAAGGTCTTAAATCAATTCAATGCTAACAAACTATAGTTCTCCCATCTGATAACAGGAGTGAGTACAGCTCTTCTGATTTTCAATAGTATCTATCAGACTAAGGTATTGAGTCACAGGCTACTTGTTCCTATTCCCTAGAATATAATAGTTTGGCTAAAAGAATGAATATTTGTGTATGCCCTTCTGATTATGAATCTTTCATTTGTTTTTTCTTCTCTTGTATTTTAACTGAATGTATAAAGAGGCAGCCCATTAAGGTAAAGAAGGGCTGGTAGAATACAAAAGAGAGAGAGACAAAGTCTTATAGTAATTAAACCATTGGCAATGGTGACATTCTCTTGATCAACATCTGCTTTGCCAGAATATCAACCTCTGCATTTCATTTCCTCTCAATATGGCATGAACGCCTATTTACAGATTTTGCCAACCCTCTTCTTGTGTTTAAGACGCATAGGAAAAATGCCAATATTCCTTTGTTCCCTTCATCCAAGTGATTGCATTTGGTTTTACCAAGAAAAAAAGTGATTGCATTTCTAGAGTCACCTTCGACTGGCACCAGTCCATGAAGATGACACAAGCCCAAGCCAAGCAGTTATCAATACCAAGCTTGAGCTTGTACCAATGCAATCAAGCTAAGATCAAGTTAAGCTCAAATTGGGTTGTGCAGTGTTAAATCAAAACTCAAGCTAGGATAAGCTCGCCTCACTTAACACCTTAGCAAATGGGCAATGCAGGATGAGAGTGGAGTGTGTGTGTGTGTGTGTGTTTTTTTTTTTTTTTTTTTTTTTTGGTGGGGGTTGGGGGCGGGTGGGGTGGGGTTTGATTCATTATTCAAATGTGGAATGTGGAGATTCTTCAGCAATAGGGTGGTGCAATGCTCTCATTGTGCTACTGTTGCTGTATTATGCCTTTTCTCTTCTTTTGATAAAATAGTTCATTGCATTCCAAGAAAGGGAAAAAAAAAAAAAAGACAGGCAAAGAAATAGTAACCTGGACTTTTATAGGGCTGGAGTGTACTCTGATGGAATTAAGTTCAGTCAGTGCAGTAACTAATGGGAACTTGTTATAATCCAAGAACTGCAATATTTTGCCCTCTTCGAAAGAATCCTCTGCAGAACCAAACAGTTGACCAATTGTTATAATAAAACAATACCCAATAAACACTGTAATTCAAGTCATAGGAATAAAGAATGTTAGTTAAATTTCAAGGTGAGTTGATAAAAGGCACATCCATTCTTGACCACAAGACTAGAGATAGCAGAAAGCATGGTTGCAAAGAAATAAGTACCAAAAGTTTGACAACCGCAAAGCAGATTTTTCTCTTCCTGTTCATGGAGGTTAGATATGTTGTATACTACTGATGTAGCCCAAGAATGGTTTCTAGTTGCTACAGATTGGACTTTCAGATAATGGACCAGTTTCAGCCCAAGACCCACCAACCATGCCCAAATATTTTGAGCCCAAGAACTACAATTAAAAGACCCAGGCCTTCCGATTAGGAAATATAATCCAACAACCAGCTGTGATTTATTATTTTCTTTAGTATCTCTCTTATTTTATTTTTTTTCCCTTTAGTATCCTTCTTATTTGAAGTTTGTGGTTTACTACTTTGTTTACTATCTTTCTTATTTTAAAATTTCCCTTCTGTTTTTCTCAAATGATAATTTTTTATTGATGAAGAAACAGTATAAGAGAGGTTATGCTGTTGGAACGGGACCACTTCAGTATCTTTCTTATTTAAGTCTTTCTATTTTCTTAAAGTTTAAGTTCAATGAATGTTTTTAACAAAGGAATATGAAATCTGTGCATAAAAGGAAACTCCCTTCTTCAGACAATCAGGAGGACCTTTGTGAATTATTTTTTATACTCAACCATATTCGAAGCCATGATGATAGTGACTCCACCATCTAACAGGTCATTCCTCACTACTTAAGTCTTCATTGGCCTCCCTGTTTTCCTAGTCCCTTGAACTACTATTCCTGCCTTTCGTGCATAATTGCACATGCCCAAACCATCTTGGACAATGTTCCTTGCTGCTCTTTTTTTCTTTATACTAATGAAGCTACCATCTCAAACTATCTTTACGTCCTCATTTCTAATCCTATCCTTGATAGTAACTCCACTCGTCTATCTTAGCATTCGCATCTACGCTACATGTACCCTCCATGTCGTCTGTGCCTCATCCATTCCCAGATATTTTTAATCAGTCTGTACCCGTACTCATTACTCAAATATTTGAGCTTGTATTTCTGATACTTTTGTTGTTCTCTCAAATTCCAAGGCTCTATTCTTATTAAAGGTCAGTGGATGATTTGGACACAACAATGGAAGTAATGTTGATTTTAGAATGTGAAGCAAGGAAGAGGAGCTGCTGATCACTATTTTACAAAGTTCAAGAACCAAGACTTGGACCCGGAATCAATTAGTCGTTAGGTCAAGTCGACTGGGGACTCAATGAGTCGACCAGGTAAGTCAAAAAATACATTTAACCATACAACGAGTAAAACATGGTTCTTTTTCTTCTTTTCTAAGCAAAAGTTGACCGGGAGTTTTCAAATCAAACTAGGCAGATTGAGCCCTGTTTCACCAAAAAACAAGTATCGTGAAGAAAACCAGGTTTGATTTTTCCAAAAAGGACAGAACTGACTTTCAGAACCCAGTAACCTAGTATGTGAATGAGGCAACTTTGGTCAACCAGATGGGCTTTCAACACTATGATTTTATCCACTGTGGTAAAAGAAATCAAGTTAAAATGTGTCAACCTTGCATAGAAAGCCAGAGTTAAACACCATGGCGAACTGCTCATAACTTTTTAACCAAATCTAATGGACTGCAACTTGTTGATCCTTCACCTGCGGCTTAATGAAGTCCTTCCACTGGGACTGGTTCAACTCCCTCATGATGAATGTGATTGTGTGGTGCAAAAGACATATCAGCTCCAGAGTAAATCTTATTCTGCTTCCTCTAATTGCACCAGTAAGCTCAGACAGGTGCTCCATCAACCACGCCTCTTGTTACATCCCCTAATAACCCTTGGGTTATTGAGTTATGGGCTAGTGGGAAATCATGTCTGGTACATCACAGCCCCACTGTTGATTGTCCTTCTTCATTGAAAAAGGTGATATTGATCAATGGTACAGTGACATCATTGCCAACATTGTTGTTACTATGCCACCTCTCCTCTCACTGGTTTTACTCCTTGTTCCCAATCTGCTTTTGAAGTTGTTGTCTGTTTATAGCTTCACCTAGAACTAAACTGCTTGATAACATTCTTTCCCGGTCACAATGGTTTTCAGCCCTACTGAGTACTGATAGAAAAGACAATTCACAGTGGTTCCAGTGATGGCCCTACTGAGTACTGATAGAAAAGGCAATTCACAGTGGTTCCAGTGATGGGTATGCATTGTGTTTTTTTTTTTTTTTCTTTTTTTTAATTCTTACATATAAACCTACACAACTAATTGCAGCAGCAAGAATAAAGATGATCTTCATATCGCATTGTAAAATGTTTATTGCATCCTTCCATCAGTTATAATGACACTAGTCTGTTTAAGGGTGATATTTGTAAATTTTACACATCATCATAGGTAGGGATAGTTTAAAATGTGGTGTTACGTTCTCTACAGCTCATTCTAATTTATAAAGCCTGCCCCAGCACTACTACTGACTTACATTATTTTGTTTCATTAATTGATGACGCAAATCAAATGAAATTGATACATCTAAAAAAAAAAATAGTCAAATAGATATGAAGTTTTTCATAACTTCAATGTTCTGCATCATGGTTTTCAATAATTTCAAACAAATATTCAACCCTTCATAGTGATAACTGTGGATAGTACCTTTCAGATATTTTCTTTTATATTAGTTGGAATGCAGTAAAATTGTGATCCTAATATCCAGGCACCAAAAAGCGTGGCCTTTTTATGTTGAGCCAAGACAGCTAATGTATTTCTCTCTTTATAGTCAATATACAAGCTGTCAATTAAAGGACCTAGACTATCCCAATCCGGACATCTTGACATACAGTCTGTATCCACAGTTGTGCTAATCAGATGAACAGCATGGATCACCAAACCATAAGGCCAACTTGCACATAGTATGGATAATAATTCTCAGGTCAGAATCTTTGTGTCTGGTATAAAATTCTGCAGTGGAATAGCTGATAGCAATCAACAAATCATCTGAATCACCAATCCTCAATTTCTTCAGAATGACACAGAAAGATGATTATATTTGAGCAAATAAACTCCCCTTATCCATATTGTCATTTTCCAATCCCATAAACCCTCACGAATTGCCAGGCTTCTAGGTGGGCCCTGCAGATTCTGTCACGCCATTGAACTTGGTAATTAATGAATCTCTCAACCACAGTTGGAATGGTTTAAAGTAGTGTTTGAAACACGATTAACTCAAAATACTTGATAAGTCGAATCTATTGAGGGTTCCAATCTAGTTGACCCTTCAAAACTGAATTAAGAACTTAAGAATAAAAAACAGCAGCATTGATTGACAAAGTGAAAACCTATGAAGCACTTCGATTTCATGTTTGACTAAGATTTTGCCATTCACAGAAATCAAAACACATTTAAAAATGATCAGACCTTGATTAAAAGGTCAAAAGGCTCAAACTTGCATCAGATACACATGCTTTATTCAAAGTTTGGTTGGTATTCAAGGTAATGTTGAAAAATTAATAACTTACCAAATGTTTCATATCTTTCTGGCTCACTTTTGATGAGGCCGAAGAAATTATTTTTTGGTCTAGCATCAGGGAAAAGAACTACAGCAACATCAATGTTGTTAGTCTCAACAAATTGGATTTCGTTATCAGCAGTTGCAGCTTTGACAAATTCTTCATAATCATGTCCCTGAAAAAAAAAAAAAAAAGAGAACAAAGAAAGGAAGAGTGTTCTGTTGAGGGAAAATTTTTAAGTAGCACAACATTAAAGGGATAATTTTTACCATTGACAAATGAATGAATAACAAGCCAATGAGAAAAATGAACCCTGAAGCTCAAAACATATCAAAGTTTTGTACACAAGGATGGATGTGTTTGAATGTCATTGTCAGAAAAACCCAAAGGGAAATGATACCATCCCAATAAGAAGGAATTACATATGCATTTTACTATTCAAACAGATGCCAAGTATGAAAAAGGTGCCATCCAATAATGACAGGAAGGGAAAAACACGCAGCGAAACATTCCCGAAAAAATGTTCTCAAAGACATATAAACAGTATCAAACTGAAATTCATAAAATTGAGATCTGCACATCTACTCAATTCATCAGATTTTTTTTAACTGACTAATAAGCAAAAAAGAAACGAGTGCTTCATTAAACATATTTAATTTGTGAAAGTCACCACAGTACAAGTTCCCATACCTCAAAGTTCTCAAACAGACCAACAGCAAACATTTGGTGCTTCTTGAGAAACTCCTCCGCCACAGTCACAGAGGATAGTCTGATAATGGGTACACCAGTCCTTTTTCTAGCCCAAATTACTATTTCCTCCCTGAGTCAAACAATGGAATCAGAAATCTAGCATAGTAAGAAAGTGTGCGTGCAATATTTTTACTAATAAAAAAGAACAAGAGAGGGTTATATTGGTCTATATAAGTTTGAAGCTCTTTTTCATACCAAATATGTTGTTATGCAGCAACTATAAAAACGGAAAAAAAATTAAATAAGTCCTCCAGGCTAAGAATTTAAGTAACAAACTGCCATTTGAAAGCAGAAGTTCTCATCTCCAAACAGGATATGGCACAAAACTAACACAAACTCTCTTTTATCACACACTCTTCCGAACCTAGAATGGAGTAGTTAATTTTTTTCACCAATTCTTTCAAGTATAACAATGATAAGAACACAGCAACAATGGCCACAAGTATAACTGATGAATGTGATGCATACAGAAAATGTATCTTAGTACAAACCGACTATCAGACACGATTGAGTTCATATCATCTTAACTTTCATAAAAATCAATAAATAACAGGGACAAACATACATAAGCATTAGAAGCGGGGGTGAAAAACACAGAAAGAACAAATATAATCACAAATACAAGAAAACCAGAGAAGCAACAACAACAATACACACAGTAGTTCTGGGAAACTTAATTGACCCAAGATCATCATATAGCATGGTTAAGAACTTGGTCCACGCTATAACAGTCTGAACCAAAACCTTAAATTAAGGGTGACATAAAGGCCTGTCCTTTAGGTCTTTTTCTTTTTTTTTTTTTGATAATTGCTTTATAAAAAACTCTAGAAAAAAAGTTGAATCTACATTATTAAACTTCAAGCGTTTTAGACGTAAATAAAATATAAAAATATAATTTAGGATTCTATCTAATATAATCTTTTTGTATTTCAACAATTGCACATTTCAGGCCTTTAAATTGACATCACACTATCACAGTAATACCTAAACCACCACATAACAGATGAAACCATTAAATGACAACTTTGTGATAAACCACAATATTTAAGCACACACCTCCATGTCAAAACTGAATTCTAATCACCCATACTTGTCATAAAAAAATAAAAATAAAAAAAACACACAGACTACAAAACCCTTCATTTAATACTAAAGCCCCATCAGCTCCCTTTACATGACATGGTGCTGACAATGATGGAGGAATGGAGCTGATATATAAGCCTTATATTCATCAAGTAGCAATAGTAAGAACAAGGACCACAAATCAATACATGGGAGTTCATATTTGCAATCCTGTTTTTTCATATATCCTTTTCTTTTTATTCCAATTTTGCAATTCTGCCTTTTATCACTTGAAATTAAGAAAGGGGTTCTACATAATCGCAACTAAGGGGGTAAAAACACCATTTTCCATGACTAAAAGAAATCAAAGGATGCAAGAATTCTTACCCTGTGAACCCACCAGTATAAGGATGAGAACTCCCATTGACAAACAGAAGCAATGTTGGGAATCCTTTGATTCCAAGCAGTGAGGCGGCCTTCGCATGCCGCTCTGCATCAAGCTTCGCCAGCAGAAGAGGACTGCCCATCTCCTTCAGCGCCATCGCTGCCTCCGCAAACTGGGGCATCATCTCAGCGCTTCTATGGCACCAAGGAGCATAACCCAGAAGCAGAACATACTCATTCCCATCAATGATTCTCTTGGCATTCTCATTGCTGAGCTCAAGAACAACCCTCTGGGCTCTTCTTAGAACCTCAGGACCTGACAATTTCTCTTGACCAGCCTGCCCCTTCTGATTCTCATCCTCTTCTGAATCATCAATTGCCAGTAGCTCTTCAAGGCCTTCCAGATCAACATCTTCATCTGGGTCATCTCTGTGGGGCACAGAAGCAATGGCAGAGAGGGAGAAAGAGATGAAAAGCAGAAGGATGAGAGTGGAAATGGTGAATCTGGAAGTGGGTCTTGCTGAAAACATGGTTTTGAGCACAGTGTGAAATGGTAGGTATAGTGTGGAGAATCTTAAGTTGGGTGGTGCTGTTCTTGAAGCAGATCTGGTTCTTGTGGAAGGGTTTTTGTTTGGGGGAGTGTGAAAATTAGAGAAGAGGAAGGGAAGGAAATGGAGTCTTCGCCGTGCCAACAGACCAGACCAGAGCCGTGGCCCGTGGGCCCAAGTATCCCCATGTGATTTGGTTTCCGTAAATCACGGTGTATCAAAAAATCAGCTCTCTTTTGCAAGGAAAAGGATATTTATTTTGACTATGGAATTCTATTAACTTTGACCAGTTGGATAAAAATGTTGCATGAAAAACTTGTCAATGCCTCTGTGCTCCATAATTGACGTGTTCGTGCCACATAGGGCCAAGGAACAGGGACCAGAACCGTTGCGAAAAAGTGGAACCAAATGTAAGAAATAGAACCATATATGAGGCGCGCGGGTACCGATTCACGTAGAAAATGATACGGAAAAAATATTTAATTTTAAGAAGAGATTCTCAAAAATTGAGATAAATAACAAGTCCCAAGTCCACGAGTCTGAACCCATGTGGAACCAGACCCGTTTAGGTCATGGGTCAAAAAAAAAAGATCCGGACCCATTTACTTAGCGGGGCCTGAATAAGGACTCAAATCCTATTTTTAACGACTCGGAGCTCCGGGTAATCGAAGAATCGGAGACCCATTTAGATCCCTACCAAGGAGCCATATCAAAATTGCACGTATCGTACTTAGATCCATTTGCTATACCAACTAATAACTTCTTCTGAGAACCGCTCTTTATCAAAGTGGTAAGGAGTGACAATTCTCACCTGGCTACATAGGGCTTGAATCCCGAATACATCACCTTTTCCCACGTGTACGACCTTTTCTCCAACTTCTTGTGCGGCCTCGTTTTCTCAATTGGGCCAGAGCCCCCTTGACTAGGTTTAAAAAAAAAAAAACCTAGTTACTTTTGAGTCTGGATCCTCCATGGCTCTTGCTCAGTCAGGAGATGCTAGTACGAGACCGATAGGTCTTTATTTTAGGGCCCAACTATTGAAAATCTAGAGCGCTGAAAATGTGAGTGGATTTATAAATAATAAGTGTGAATAGACCATTTTGACAAATTAGAGCGAGTATTCATTGCAGGAGATCTTCATGGACTCAGGGTAAAAATAAAAATAAAAATTAGGAGACGCAATGCACATCTTGACATGTTTCATATCTTGGCAAAAGTTTGTTCATGCACTAAAATATCTAATAGGTTCTAGAGACGTCTTGGTTTTATCTCATTTATATCCTAGAGACGTCTTGGTTTTATCTCATTTATATCCTAAGTTAGATTGCCCCCGTATCAAGCTATTTTACTTTTACCAAAATGAATCCAGCTTATAACTTACCGTTGTAATAATAATAATCACCACCTTTCACCCTGATTTCCACTAAGCCTATCAATCCGGCCCTTTAATTAGAGGGTCCAACCCAACACGGCCCTCAAAAGTCCCTTAAAATGAAAATTTTTATTTTTTAAAAAAATTCTAAGGTTGAGCTCGGACAAAATTTTGCAGGACCGCTAATTTTGAGTGCTAAGCTTGGCCACTTCAAGGCTCAAGCCCTCCTCGGCTTGGTCCTTCTATTATTCTTCGCTTTTTTAATATATATATATAGACAAAGTATAAAATACCCTTATTAACAATCAAATCATAGTTAGAAAATAGGGATAACAGTAGATGATGATGATTTATATCAAGGCCCGCTTTACCATAAGGCCAACAAAGCCATTACTTTGGCTCCAAAAAAATAGGCCCTATAATAGCAGCTGGTATCTTTTAAATTCCAAAAAAGCAAACTTGCTAACTACCATTCCATTTTTTTCCCAAAAATATAAGGCCAAATAATAACTCATTATTGAGAAGATGCGACCAAGATTTTCATTGGTTGGGGGGGGGGGGGGGCGGCTTTAAAGTGTCATTTATGGCCTATTGTATTTCTCAATATGCCCCTTATATTTCTATTGCTAGGACTCCAATTGATTTTAGTACGCCATTATATATATATTTCTCAATATGCCCCTTATATTTCTATTGCTAGGACTCCAATTGATTTTAGTACGCCATTATATATTTAGCTGTATCAAATCTCAACCAAACATTCAGTCATGAACTTGCTTTACAAGCTTTTCTCATTATTTTTGTGTATCGTATTTCAATAGGTGCCCATTCAGATCTGATCCATGATGTGGTTGTAATAGATCCATAGCTTGGGATTTCAACCCTAATAATGGATCTTAGAATTTAAGAAAAACAATAGCCCCCTGCCGTAATTTATTCACTTGCCCACAATACATATAAGCACCGTGCATCTGGAACATCCGATATGTGAGGCACACCTCTTAAGTCTATCTTAAATGGTCTTGACTCATGGTGTATATGCGCACCGTGGTGAAAATGCTCCGAGCCCCACCAGTGGCAGACTCAAGATTTTTGTTTGGGGGTGTGTGGAGCCAAATAGGTAGTTGAATTTTGTGACCCAAGATTTCCATGTGAATTCTCAGGATAGGCCTAAAGTTTTCATGTGGGTTTTGGAGGTGGACTTAAGATAGGTTAGCAAAACTTAAATATAAAAACTTAATTACTAATTTTGCATCACAAAAAAGCAAGAAAATAAATTATAAATAAAATATTTATAATAATATTAAAATATAGAAAAAGGCCTCATTTAGGATTGTCGCTTTAGGCCTCAAATTGTCTCAAGCCAGCCCTAATATATGCATCAATAGTGGTGCGAAATCCACAATAAACCGTATTATGGGCAATCTTTCAGTTTGTTATGGGGATGGTGTGAAATCCATAATAAACCATATAATGGGCAATCTTTCAGTTTGTTATGGGGATATCTATATCCAAAAAAGAAAAGAACTATGGGAGATACTCTTTCAGTTTGTTCTCAGAGCGTCAAGCTACCATTGGTCATGGGTGATTTTAACACAATCAGATTGGAAGGGGAGACAAGTGGAGGTGCCAAACCAAATGTCAGTTCAATGCAAGCCTTTAATGACTGCATGGAGCAATGCAACCCGGAGGACATGGTGCTTCATGGCCATCAATTTCCATGGTCAAATTGCTCATCGGTAATTCTCGCATTGAATCCAAACTTGATAGAGTCCTTACAAATGTCAATCTTTTTCATAACTCAATTGACTTCTCTAACTCCCTATTAAACCATGGGTTTTTGGATCATAGAGTCATTCTCTTAACAAAAAAAGCGGGACAAACCTTGAAAATCCTTTTTTGCTATTTCAATGGTGGGCAGAACTACCCCATTTCAATGGTGGGCAGAACTACCACGTAGCGTGCTGCATGGTAGTATGATGCAGCACCCAAGTTAAAATCATGGGTGGGGGTCACATTTGGAAAATCCAAATCACTTCATTGTCTAAAGGCCCATTGTGTACTCTGCATCTGAATATTCAAAATCTATTTCAATGGGCCTACCGATGGATTGGCTACCAGATTTCACGCAAAGCGGCTCCTTCCAGTTTTGCCCTTTAGAAAGAGGAAAGTAAACAAAGTTAATCACAGATTCCAAGTTTAGTTGATCCAACGGTGGCCATCTCACTAATTTGAATAATAATCTAACATTTGCTCACCATAATGGTACTAGGACTAACAAGAGGTTTGGATTTTCCAAATGTGGCCCCCACCCATGATTTTAACATGGGTGTTGCGTCATACTACCATGCAGCGGTTCTTCCCTTCAATGGTTGGGCAAAAGATACTATGTTTTTGAGGAAGGGGAAATATCACTGTGGATGGATCTCCAATTTCCAAGTGGTCACTAAATTGAGAAATGTGAAGAGAGCTTTATTGCAGTGGCAGAAAAGTAAAACTAGACAGTATTTGAGCAACTGCATCCAAATGGAGGAAAGCTTCCTTAGGCAGAAGTCCAGATATAAACATCTTAATTTGGGTGACTCCAGTCCAATTCCAAGTACTTCTATGCCTGATGAGAGCACACATAAAAAGATCATCTTTCATCCCATCACTGATTCTGAAGGAACAACCTTTTGTCATCCTTCAGACATTGAATCTTTCTTGATAAACCACTTCAAAAATATACTTTCTCCCTCTTCTCATTGAAACCACAAGGGAACAGACTTGTCCCATATAAAAGTGACTGGTAAGCTAAATTCTCTTGGTTTAGACTTGCTTACCAAACTGGCCCTCATCTCTGAAATCGAAAAGAGAATTAACTCAGCCAGTCCTCATAAAGCTCCAGGATCTGATGGTTTCAATGCTCACTTCTTCGAAGTTTGTTTGTCGATTGTTGGCAAGGAAGTATCCAACACAATTCAAACTTTTTTAAATGTGGGAAGCTTTTGAGCCAAGTAAACACTTTTGTTGTTCTTGTTCCCAAAAATGACAATCCTTTAATTCCAGCTGATTAGCGTCCTATCTCTCTCACCAACGGGCTTTACAAGATCATCATTAGGATCATAGTCAACAGAATGAAGCAGCTCATGGAAAAAATAATAAACCCCAAGCAATCTTAGTATCGAGAAGATCTATCACAGACAGTATTCTACTCTCTCATGACTTACTTAGAGGTTTCCACCTTAGTAAAGGAAATCCCAAAACATGCTTAAAGCTTGACATTAGCAAAGCCTTCGACAGCATCAGGTAGGATCCCCTAGAATCAAATCTCCTTGCACTCAATTTCCCCTTGAAGATCACTTAATGGATTATGGAATGCATCAAGAGTCCTGGATTTTTTATTTTAGTTAATGGTCAACCTTGTAGGTTCTTCAACAACCGCAGAGGTCTAAGATAGGGATACCCTCTCTCCCCTTATCTATATTGCATTATCATGGAGTTCTTCTCTAGAGCCTTATCTGAATGCAATACGAATGGGTTGATTCCTTCACTTTTTTGTAAGAGGTAACATCACTATTTCCCATCTAATGTATGCATATGATGTTATGATTTTTGCTAATGCTGAAATTCGTGTGGCTGGACATGTAAAAAAACTTTTGGAGGACTTGCAATATCACTCTGGTTTGACAATAAACTGTAGTAAAAGCTCTATTCTCTTCTCAAACTGTACAAATACCATTACTACAACCATCTTCTCTAGTTTGAGTTTCCAGATTACCTGTAAGACCCTACCCCGAGTTAATCAAGATTAACTCTAATTAATCGAAATCAATGCTAATTAATTAGGATTTATGCTAATTAAGCACGGATAATTGGGTTAATGAAGTTTAAAGACCAAAGAGAGACAAATTAGTCTCAAGTGATGCATTAAGCATGATGGAATGAATTTGAATGGATTCGAGTTGGTTAAAATGAATTTGGACTTAGATAAAGTAGGCTAAGGACTTTCTCGTAAATACGAGTTTTCTCGTATTTCGTCGAATACGGGAATTCTTGATACCAACGTGTGTATCTTGAATGGTGCTTTAACTTTCGTAATAGGCGCGGTCCCATTTGGCTTCAAATGGGCTAAGTGAGGGTTCATTTGACTCAAAATGAAATAAGACTATATATTAGAATGAAAGGAGGGAAATGAGCCTCATTCCTTCATTTTTCTTCAAGACAAACCCTAGGTTCCTTCTCTTCCTTTCTATTCCATTCTTCTTCATCAAGTGTGAGGCTTGGAGTGATTCTAAGAAGGGTTTGAAGAGTTGACATTCCACTTCATCTTCTTCCTCAAGCCATCCCTCCATTGTGGAAGTATAGAGCTTGAGAAAGGTCTCAAGATCCATTCCTTTGAATCTCAAGTAAGTAGATGAGTACTTTAGTATGATTTTCAAGTTCCATTGGATGGTTAGTGAAGCTTTCTAACACAAATGGCTCAATGGTTGTGTATTTGCATGTTTTATGGATTTAGGGTTTGAGATTTGGGGGTTTTCTTCTCCAAAAGCAAGCTAAACAAAGAGGACTTTGGTAGCTTATCTTCAAGAGAGGCAAGTATAAGCATTTGGTTGTAGTTATTGTTAACTATTGTAGAAATGCTTGGAGTTTCCATGGATTTAGATTTTTGGTACATTTTATTGAGCTTTGAGTTGTTTATGGATTGAATGGAATGATTAATGGATGATTAAATGTGTGGTTTATTGATGGATTGGTATGAAGAGGGAAATAGAAGATTTCCATTAGATTTGTAAACTTTGAATGTATTAGAAGTAGAGAAGGAAGAAGAAGAATCATATTTCGGACTGATTTATGGAAGGGTTTCGTCCCAGGTCCGATCGATCGGACCAGCAGGCCGATCGATCGGACAAGTCATTAACTGGACATGTTTTCAGTCCGATCGATCGGACCTGCAGGCCGATCGATCGGACAAGTCGCTAACTGGACGTGGTTTCAGTCCGATCGATCGGAGGGCTCATTTTGAGTCCGGTTGAGATCGGCGATTAATTGTGCCGGTACTTTATTTATGATTGAGAGCGGACCATAAATGAGTCCTAAAACTAAATATACCATACTTAAGGACTATTAAGTATAGTAAATCGAGAGAAAGAATGTTAGTAAAAATTTTTCCAATCTACCGGACCTAACGGTCCGATCGATTAGGGGGACTCAGTTCGAGTCCAGTGAGTTTTGAATTTTTATGAAAGTTTGTAGCACTCGTTGTGAGTATAATGCTCCCTAAATTAGTTCGAAGACTAATCGTGGAGTAAAGTGAAATGATTAAGAATTAAGGATAATGAAGGAAGGACTTCATGGTTAATTAGTTGTGGTCTAAACTCCATGGATGTTAACCACGGGGACTATAATGCACACACTAAATATAAATGTGATGCTCATCAAGAATAACACGTGCATTTAGTACCGTTGGCTATATCTATATGGTGGTTTAGATTTAAGAAAGAATTAAATAGAATCATAATTGTCCAGCAATTCCTATTGTAACAATGTATCCCAATCTAATGTGTTTGGTATTATTATCCTTCTCTTCTCTTACTATGAAGAGCATCATTGAATTGAATTGAATTGAATCTAGGATTGGATTGTTCACTGAGAAATGTTGACCTTGAAGTCTGGCACTACCTAGTAATTGTACTAGAACTCTAAATGAGTTCATTAAATGAATAAATGAGACAAATGTCTAATCCTACTACAGTAGATGGTATTTGGGGGCGTTCCGGAGCTCCGTGGTGATGCTAGTTGTCCCTGGCCCGGACACTAGTAAGTCCCACTAATTCCGATCATATCTATGGTATTGATCGATGCCTTCCATTTAGAAGATGAATCCTTCCTTTGAGGGAAGATGGCAATGATGAATCCTTCCTTTGAGGGAAGATGGTATATGAAATGAAAATGAATGTAGTATCCACTCAACGCATGACCACAAATTTAGCTTTTATGTACACACATTCCATTGTAGGAACTTTCCAGACTTATCTGGTATTGAAATTGTTATTAATATTATGGAATGAGTTTAATTTATGGGTTAACATGCTATTACAATATCTGTTTATACATTGTTGAACCGTCGTGTTCATTAGTGTTATTGATGACATTACAGGCCCGGTTGCCCTTGCCGGTGCAGCAGCGCCCCCGGCGGGAGCGGAGGAGACCGCTCCGGTTCCTCCAGGAGGTTTGATCGAATGGAATGGCCGGGATACCGTTTAACACGGGTATCCGAGTGCGAGAAGGAATATTATATTTTGGAAATATTTTGTGAAGTCATTCTTTTGTATAATCATTTTGGGTTGTAATTAATGGTCATTGATGTAACTAATGGTCATTGCACAATATTTTGGACATGCACTATTTGATGGGCAAATGATGGATAGTACACATGTATAAGGAACATTATTTTGTATACATGTACATCTTAATTGCTATTGTCAAGTGTAATCGTTTCTGCAGATTTGTGTAATTAACAGGTTTATTGAGATGTTATCCCTTGTGGATCTCGTTTTTAACTTCGGTTGATTCGGGATTTACGGGAGTAAGTATGGGCTCACGGCTCTGGGTTACCGGATCTCGGGCCCGGGTCGTGACATTACCTCTCTCCTACTGAAATATCTAGGTCTTTCTTTATTCTCCTCTACGATAAAGTTGTCTGACTGCATGCCCTTGGTTAAGAAAATTTGAAGAAAACTCTCTAGTCGGAAGTCTTCATTGCTCTCATATGCTAGAAGAGTGGAATTGATTAACTTCACCCTATCATCACTTCTTATATTTTGGTCTTCCAGTTTCGTGTTGTCAAAAGCATGTAGCATTATCATTGATAAGCATACAATCTAACAAAAAGAGCTCTTTTTGTTAGATTGTTTGTCCTCAATTCAGTGGATGATTCGAATACATTTATTTGTTTTATAAATTAATTTATATTTTCATGCTTTATTCGTGTGATGAATGATATTTTATTCTATATGTACACATAATCAATACAAAATGACATGATGGTTTATGAGATGAATCGTAGCCCACAAGTGTATTATATGTAATCCATATGTGTGGATGAGATTCACACATAGGAGACCAGGATCACAAATCTTATGTTTAAATCGATTCACAACTAGTGATGAGATTGAGCATCTCATCTGATAAGATTGCAGTATTGTGATCACTATGAGATAGGGTGATATGTCTTGATCATCAGAGTATAAGACTCTGGATCATTGTGCCAGTACATTGGATCAATTGAAGACCATGAGTTGCACCTTATGCAAATCTGTTTTTGATTTAAGGACTGCTCTCATAATTCCCAAGCAATAAGCTCTTAATCCTGAGATATTAATGAACTCAAATTTCTACTATGCATTTACTTTGAGTTATCAATGAGTGAGGTCAATTGTAGGTCAATACCTCGATCTATTGGGTACGTGGTACTGGGGCTGTGGGAACATATAATTCTCAAGATGTAATCTTTCCTCTAAATATCCCATTGTGCCAATTAATGGATTTTATCATTGGTAAGTGCGCACCCATCTCAATTAAGAGTTAATTGGATGGTACTAATGATTGCTGTGATTAATTAGGTCATAAGGATAATAAGAGATAGATCCAATTTGATTTGATAGATTTATTCCAATAGATCCATGGATATATTTGATGGAGGGGCCTACTTGTAGTTATTGGGAAGTTTAAGGTCTTCTTATAATTATTCCTAAGACTGGAGTGCAATTGTATTTATTTAGTGGACTTTTATGCAATTAATCGTGGGTCCTGAGTTCACATGAGATGTGGGGTCCAAATTCCCAGTTGGAATCAAGTTCTAAGGAATCTCTAATGGTCCCCATGCTAGCCCTAATAAGAGAAGTTTACTAATCCTATTTGAAACTCTCAATGAAAGGATAGGACACATACTAATAATAAAAGTAAGACTTCTAATCTTGGTCTAAGAGGAAGTGTTCCATAAACTATAAATAAGAGAGGAGGGTTAGAGATCTCTATACACAATAATCTCTCAAGTTCCTCTCTCTCTTCCTCCTCTCTCCTCTAGTTTCCTACTAGAGTGCTAGGGTTTTCTTCTACTTGGAGATCCCACCATTCTCCTTGAGAAGTTTTCTAAGAGGGTCATAATGTGGAAGAACACAAAGGCAAGAGAGATCAAAGTTTGCGAAAAGAGTTTTCGTAGAGATCAAATTTCCAAGCTCTCAATTAGAGCACAACCAAGCTCCTCGGGTATAGATCTATTTCCAGTTGGTTTTAGTAGATGTTCTATGCTTGTCTTGTTTGTTTCTTGATAAGTCTTCTTGATGGATCTTTGATCTTAATGCATGAGATTATGATTTTAGATTTTGACGTTGGGTTCTTGGCCTTATGGATATTTGATCCCAGCTTCAAGTGGGTCAAAAGTTTTTGAATACCTATCCACAAGGCCCATCGACTTCCCAACACTTTTGGGGTTTTTTCAACGGTAAAAGAAAGATAGTGACCATTAAATAGAGTATGATCTGTAAATCTCTCCAAAAAGGTGGGCTAGGCATTAGAAGTGTTGAAAGAGTTGCAATGGCAGCTATCTTGAGGCAAATTTGGTGCTTTGCTACTGCAGGAGATCCCTCTGGACGGACTGAGCGACCAATAAATGCATTAGAGGTAAGAACACTGGGAGCTCAAAGATGGCGGAAACATCTCTTGGGGTTGGAGAGGTATGCCATCAAACATAAATGGTGTTATGAGCAATATCTAAATGCTGATTGGTAATCGGCTTGAAATTTATTTTTGGTTGGACTCACGGCTGCCATGTGCAAGACTAATAGACTGTGATGGGGAGAGGGTTGTCAGTGATTTAGAACTTCGCAAAGAAATCACAGTCTCAAATTTCATCTCTCATGGAGCATGGTTTTTTCCTAATGCCACTTTAGATGATTTCAGGAAAACCTATAGCATTATCTCTGTTCATCCTTTTCTTGGAGTTGACTTCGAGGATGGAACAATCTTGTTGCCAGCAAATATAGGAAATTTCTCTTTAAGCTCTATCATTGAAGCCAGCAGTATTACTAATGAAATTTCTTCCTGGTTTGGCATGGTCTAGCTCAAAGGCAAACTTAGGAAGCACTCTATTAAATTGTAGATGGCCATCCATTAAGGTCTCAAAACCAAAGATGCACTCAAAAACAGAAACATTAGTAATAATAGTGGTTGTATTTTGTGCAGCTACAACCAAGAATCCTCTCTCCATCTTCTAATAATTGAACACTTCCCTAAAGCTTGTTTGCGTAAGTCATAACCATGTAGCTCATTAAAAGTTATGGGTACTTCACTCAATCTCCAAACATTGACAGTATGTAATGTTTAATTTGCGAAATCTTATTTTGAAGAATAGGACTTATTAGGCTAATCTTTGCCAATAATTTGTGTCACAGATAAAAGACTTAAGGAAAAAAAAAATGTCACTAACTAAAGCCTGCTAATATGACTGCTCAATCAATCATCATATCTACCCTCAAGTGATAACCATGCGGCTCATTAAAAGTTCGTTTGCGTAAGTCATAACCATGCGGCTCATTAAAACTTATAAGTACTTCACTCAATCTCCAAACATTGACAGCATGTAATGTTTAATTTTAAAATCTTATTTAGAAGAACATAACATATTAGGCTAATCTTTGCCAATAATTTGTGTCACAGATGAAAGACTTGAGGAAAACAAACGTCTCTAACTCAAGCCTGCTAATAGATTCATACATTTCGCAAATAGATGTAATTGAAAACCAAAGAGGAAAACATAGAACCTTAACCAAGAAAGTGAAAAAGAAAAGCCCTAATGAAGCCAGCTATGCAGCCCACTCAAAAAGGGAAGCCCGTTAGAGTAAAGATCCCTACCACATCAGACAACATCCAATTTAGGAGTAAAATACACCAGTCTTTTGAACATATAACTATAATAGTAGCATCCTTAGAAAATAGTTATAATCATAAAAAGGAAAAAGTAGACAATTTGAATACTCCGGAGTATCAAAGGATAAGAAACAGATATTCTATATATATCCTTATCAAAATTTAATGGTGACCAAACTATTGTGCAAATCTAAGATTTTAACAAAATAGAAATAGAAAAAAATAAAATAAAACCACAAGTCTACATTAAGTGCAACAAAAGAAATTTTTAAAGAAAACTCAATTCCAAAAATATAAAGAAATCCAAGAGAAACATTGGAATGCATCAAACTCCGATCGACAGAAAACATTTATTTCAGGCACTTAACCAAATTGGTTATAGTATGTGTTGAATTTAGGTACTTAAGTTGCTGTGCATGGGTGGTTACTCAAGCTGCTCTGAGGAAGAAGGATGCTAAAGCTTAATTTTAAATGCACAAAAGATTCATTTTCATCATTATTTGTTACTCTGTTATTTAAGTTCAATTGGGATTTAGAAGTGACTTGAGTTTTGGACCTTTATTTGAATTTGGTTTTTGGATAATCAATTTTGAATAACGGCATTCTCATTGTTGAATGGATTCTCATTTGTTTGAGCTTCTTTGTGTTCTTAAAACTATGGAGTTCCAGTTTTGGCGAGTCAAGCTTTGTAGATAAGATATGATCGTGCTATTTCATGTTCTTAGGTTTATGTTCTCTACCTCTTGATGTTGTCTGAAGTAATGATGGCTTGAAGAAGAGGTAGATAACAATGAAGTCTCAAGAGGTTGATGATTTTACTGGTAAAATCAGGTT
Source organism: Umbellularia californica (assembly GCA_028538565.1). NCBI lineage: Eukaryota > Viridiplantae > Streptophyta > Magnoliopsida > Laurales > Lauraceae > Umbellularia > Umbellularia californica. The sequence continues at coordinate 79,523,370 of JAPQWN010000002.1, forward strand.
TCCAAATTATAAAATCGCTATAGCAAATGATGCCCGTATTAAGCACAGGTAACCAACGATCCATTTTGGCCTAGAAATAACATAACTCCTCCAATAAGAGATAGCGACAAAGAGCAACCAAACTAAAAAATAAATAAAAAAAGTTACAATTCCAATAACCTGTGACTTAGATACTCAAAATTTCACAAATATGTGGTCCAAATGAAAGCAAGTTCGATACAGTGAAAGGATTGAGATTAGAGCAGGCAGTATATATGTGTTTGGGCCTTTGGTGTGCCACAAAAATTGAAGATGACATTAAGTGCAATATATTGTTGGGATTTTTACCAAATAATTAAGCTTATATGGCAAATAATCGATTTTATGAAGAATAATAGCAAAATCACCATTTAGTTGTTCGTACCTATTTTTTTGACGAAATTACCCCAGTTGACGATATCGCCAACTCAGTTGATGATATCGCCAACTGAGTTGGCGATATCGTCAACTTCCTGTATAAGAATCCACGAATTTTCTTCTTCTTTTTTATAAAATAGTCTTTTCTCTTTCTCCCATTTATCCGTTTTATGGGTTCCCTACTACCATTTCTCATAAATTCTTCTTAAAACTAGTTTATGAAATTAATCTTAAACAACAGGTATGTTCATTTTCATATATTTTCTTATTTTTTGTACTTTCCTCTCATTCTTATTAGATAAATGAGGGATTCTCAGGCAACAAGATGAATTTGTTCTACTTCATTTATTCTTCTAAAATATTACTAGTGCATTGTTACTGATGCCCACTAGAATGTTGGCATAGTGCCATGTTAATTCAATGTAGAGGGCAGCTTTTGTTGAGGAATCCAATTGTTGAGCACTTGAGATTCTTGCACATTAGTGCACTTATCATGATCTATTCATTTAGCAAGTGATCTTAAATGGATAAGGCTAGAGGAGACTTGGAGTTGGGAGTTTATGAAATGGTGGTACTATAGGTGATTTTTTTATTTTTTATTTTTGTAAATGTACATGCTGCATTATAGTTAAAGGAATTTAAGTAATTCTAATGTACATCCATAGACATACTATTCCAATGTACAAAGATGAAAGACCATTCTATATCCTAATCTTATTTCTTTCCATCTACAACTACCACATTTGAAACCCTAATAAACATAAGAATAAATAAATAAATAAATAAAATCATAAAGTTTAGAACTGTAATACGCAAATGATAAAAAACTTTAGGGGAACTAGAAGTTTAAGCAAATCAAAATACAAAAATGAACTAGAAGTCTCGAAGTTTAAACAAAGTCAAAATACGAAAATGAACTAAAACATGCATCCAATTTATATACATGAAGCGAACTAAATCCAATTGACAAATAAAAAAATTGGATCCAATTATTGGAAATGAACCCATATTTTGGGTTGTTATAATATTTAATAGTGCAACTCATTAGTTGGTTGCTTATGTGATACATATGCATATAATGACACTTGCATGTTTTGTTTATATGGTCATATGGATTAGTTGTCCATATGGGAATATATTGACTCTTTACTATGGATTTAGAGCTGAATTTTGTTGTTCAATTAATAGGTTATAGACTGCTATAGTTCGGGATTTTTTTTGAAAGATAGTTCAAGATTTATGGGTTGTATGATTGGATTTTTGAAATATATGGAGTATTGATTCTTGATTGGACTTATTTTCCTTTAAAGCTTCCAACATTCAACTTCTGTATCATCAACTTAACTAAACTCATTGACAATTAGTATAAATTTTCTCATTGTTTTAACTGTCTATCAAGTGAAAATCTAGGCCCTTAACCAAACAGTTGCTTGACTTGGGTTCAGCCTGCCTTCAAGCATTGGACATGTCAATTGAAAAACAACTTTTATTAGAAATTATAAGACAATTGTATAGAGAACCGTGAGCACTAACAAACAAATAAAAAGTCTAAAACCCACCCCATTCAGAGCATATGTCACTATCCATGGATGCCTACTGTAACATGGAACAGGTGGTGGTTTATGGCAACACAAAACTTAGGAAATTCAAGGAAAAAAAGTGTGGCAACTATTCAAACTTCCAAAATATAGTGCATTCCAAATTCACAATAAGCCCATTAGTATGAGCAATGATACCATCCAACCTATTGACTAAACATACTTTGTCAGGCTAAATTAGCAACAAAAGGAAATTATAGTCATTCTTTCCTACACAACTATTTTAGAGGCTTGAAAGGTGCACAAACACTTCAAAAAAAAAAAAAAACACTTTGGCAAGCTAGAGATGGAGATGAAAAGAGCCAATATGTGGCAATTAACATTTGTTTTCTAAGGAAAAGGAGAACATGTAATTAACTACAATGCAGCATGTACATTTACAAAAATAAAAAATAAAAAAATCACGCATAGTAGCACCATTTCATAAACTCCCAACTCAAAGTCTCCTCTAGCCTTCTCCATCTAAGATCACTTGCTAAATGAATAGATCATGATAAGTGCTCAACAATTGGATTCCTCAACAAAGTTTGCCCTCTGCATTGAATTAACATGGCACTATGCCAACGTTTTAGTAGGCATTAGTAACAATGCACTAGTAATATTTTAGAAGAATAAATGAAGTAGAATAAATTCACCTTGTTGCCTGAGAATCTCTCATTTATCTAATAAGAATGAGGGGAAAGTACAAAAAATAAGAAAATATATGAAAATGAACATACCTGTTGTTTAAGATTAATTTTATAAACTAGTTTTAAGAAAAATATATGAGAAATGGTAGTAGGGAACCCATAAAATGGATGAATGGGAGAAAGAGAAAAGACACTTCTATAAAAAAGAAGAAGAAAATTCGTAGATTTTTATACAGGAAGTTGGCGATATCGCCAACTCAGTTGGCGATATCTTCAACTCAGTCGGCGATATCGTCAACTGGGGTAATTTCGTCAAAAAAATAGGTACGAACAACTAAATGGTGATTTTGTTATTATTCTTCATAAAATCGATTATTTGTAATATAATCTTAATTATTTGGTAAAAATCCCTATATTGTTTTATGCCCTTTTTACCCTAAAATTATTATTGGTTGCGATCGCCTCCAATGATGATTTCAAGGAGGAAGCAGGAACATGATGAAGAGTGCATCTAGATATTAGTAAAATGAGTTTTTTCATGCCCATAGTAGGGTGCCGGTGTATGTTTTAAGATCTAATGAAAATTATTGAGTGGGTTTAGTACTCATAATTTTTTTTATATTATGCGCTTAATAAAATATGGTATAAAGAACCTTTTTGAGGGTAATTGATACACAGGTGAAAGCTCAAAACTTCTTGTAGGATGATCAAAATTCAAGACCAAAAATGTGAGATCTATATGCCATTGTGCTGCTTAAGTGAAATCAAGAACGAATGTCAGAGCAAGACATTTCACACATCCACTGTTTGCATTGTATTAATCGTGCTAATTTGTTAGTATCAAAAGAACACATCAAAATCAATGGTAATTCGCAATCATGCTTGAACAATCAAAAGTTTCAACCAAAATGCAAGGAATGCCCATTGTTAAGACTTAAAGTCAGCTCAGTTGATGCACCAACCCCATGTACAATCACAAAATCTGTCTTGAAAAGAGACTCTAGATTAATGCTCCTGCATGCATGGACATCATTCAGTTTGAATCAAACTGAGTTGAATGAAATTCACAACAACATGAAATACAGTGTGACAATCCTGAGCTAAGGATACAACATATTATAAAAGATACATATCATAAAGTGTGAGAATCTTGAGTTACGCCTAATCCCAAACTAATGGAAGTATAAATTTTATAACTTTGGCATATACATATCAGAAAAGATGCATATCAAGGAAAAAGATTTAAAAAAATTGAAAATCATCCCTCATAAAATTAGTCCCTACCCATACTCAGATCCAAGAATTACATAAACATAATGTTTTAGATCCAAGAATGCCACAAGCATAATGTCTCTCAGGCATTTTATCAAGAAGGTTGAGGGTCTTTTCCACCGCTCCAAATGACCACCTTGCAATAGAATACTACTTAGAAAGCTCAATGCATTTTTTTAATTAAATAAGATATTATGTTCTTTTTAAGAAAATATGCCAATATTTGCATAAACTTGTTAGGGTTATATAAATTAAAAAAGGAGATGGATCTGTTATCAAAGGTTAAGATTTCTTTGAAAAACATAAAATTTCTGTGGCTCCTTTTCTTCTCATTCATTTTCATAAGGTAATGGGCTGAGGTGATAGTGGATTTTCATATAGCAAGCTACAGAATTGTTTATACAATATTCACATTCATTTCCATATCCAGTTTCAATTTACTCAGAAGCAATTACTAACAGGATGTGCATATTTAGCTTAAAAAACATATAAAACCCTTAGTCTATAAATTGGTAAACACGACTACAGAGGCTAACCTGTGAATATCTTTATAGGCATTTGGCAACCTATGAATATCCTATAGACATTTGGCAACTCACACTTCCGCATAGAAGTAGAACACATCACTCTTTCAAGAAAAATTAACAAAAAATGGGTTAATTTAAGATCTGAAACTCAAATGACATTCTCAAATTTATTATATTGTTTTCATAAGTAAAAACCACTTAAGAAACTGAGTAAAACGTCCATACTGTCTCCAACCGACAAAATTGAGATCTCTTTCGGAAGAGATGGCAATGCATGAAGCAGATCTACAAACCCAAGAAAATTTAAATTCAAAAGTTGAAAATAAAAGGCCAAGGATAGGATTTTTCTCTAAGGAATAATATCAAGAAGTTGATGGAGATAGCCACAACAATTAAACTAAAATAAAAATTAGAAAAAAAAAAGAGAGAAAGAGATTATTATTTTCTTTAAGGAAAATTATCGAGTAAATGTTGGGCGCTAAGAATGATGTACCAATCCCAATGGTGGTCGAGGTGGAGGAGAATAGAGGCGCCATGGAGGGCTGAGGCAAGGGCAAAGGAGTAGCGGGGTTCGCGAAGATAGGCCAGCTTGCGACATCGATCTTATGCTGTGTTTGGGAAGGGAGGGGGGAGGGGAGGGAAAATTTGAGGGGGAAGAAAAATGAAGGGGAGGGAATTTTCCCTCCTCTTGTTTGGGAAGTCAAAAAGTAGGGGAAGAAAAGTGAAAAAGTAGGGAAATAAAGACCATTTTACCCTTGTTTTTGAAAAAATTTCAAAATGAAAAAAAGGGCATTTTGGTACTTTCCCCCTCATTCCCCTCTTTCCCCTTCATTTTCCCCCCATTTTTGGGGGGAAAATTTTTGCCACAAGAGGACAAAAACTTTCCCCCCACTTTCCTCCCCTCCTTCCCAAACACCCCCCAAAAAAAATTTCCCCCCACTTTCCCCTCCTTTTTTTCCTTCCCCCCTCTTTCCCCCCTTCCCAAACAGGCTGTTAGAGGCAAATGAGGGCCAGGCGGGAGCATACATTGCAGGCATGAGTTTGCAACGTCAATATCCGTAGGGACTAGAGATACGACTTCCAATCTCCCATCCATTTTGGATCACTTACTTCCTCACATGTAAGGTTTCACAAAAAATCCAGTATCACCGCAAAATCGAATCAAACACGACCGAACCGGGTGGCTTGGATCGGTTTTACGTAGATCGGTTTAGTCAAGGGTTTGAAAATCATAGAAACCGCTTTACATTGGTCTGTTATCGGTTTGAACCCATGGTTAACCGCCTTAACTTGAGTATTGAGTTTTGACTATTTTAGCCTTAGGAGAAGCGCTTGTATGTTCTACTTGCATGTTACATGTTTGATGAAAGTTCTACAAAAAGTGTGCAATATTAGGTTTTTAGTAGCACTGCCCAGGGGTTTGGTCTGACCTAAGAGAAAGTGAACTATGAAGTGGCCCATCTCAATTAGTTCAAAATTGGGCCTATATTCCACTCGAACCTATCTTATTGGCAATAAAAAAAAGTAGTTCTTTTTGTGTTGAATTCATTGGTCTGGATCAAGCAATGTAATCTAGTTCAGGTTTTATGTAGAGAAATAGGTACGTGCCGGACCATTTTGTTGGTGTATTTACCAGAAGATTTGAACTGCTTCAACTCATTTGTTTAGAAAAGTTGGCCAAACCTGGCCTTGTCTATTCAATCACGCGACCGGATGATGGATGGAAAGAGTTCATCCATCTTTGTCATATGCTTTCTTGGTTGAGACGAATTATGAAATATATTTTAGTGTTCATTACAGCTTCTCCTCATTCCATTTGATGGACCAAGTTTGAACTGTAATTTTTTGGTGAAAAAAATAAAATAAAATAAAAATAAAAATAAACCGTAACCGAACCGAACCGAACCGAACATGGGCGGTTCGGTTCGGTTTAGGAAAATAGAAAACTGATGGGTTCGGTTTGGTTGATGGTTCCCCTTTAAGCCGATTCGAACCGCCCATGTGCACCCTTACTCATATGTAAAAATAGGCCACCACAAAAAGTTAGATGCTAAAAACTAAAAAATTTTCCACGAAAAATTGGCTCAATTAGAGTGGGATTTACACAGGTAGCCACTGCTACGGGCACCACCAAAAGATAATTAAAATTGACCTTTAGTGAGGGTGGGTTGGGATTTTTATTAGGTTTTTAAGTGGTGCTTATGGGCTCAAAATACAAGCTTTATGTGTTTTTTTTCAAATTGGCTAGGGGCTTTCCTTATATATGAGTCCGACCCTCGATAAATAATCGAAGTTGTTCAGAATGAGCACTCCATACATTTATAAGGTATCGTCAAATCTCATTTTGAATGGAGGTTATCTCACTGTAAGATTGAACACAAAGAAAAAAGTTAATAAAACAACATTTTTTAGCCATGGTTTTTTGTTTGGTCAATCTTACAGGGGGACCAACTCAGTTCTAAACAAAAAATTGGGATACCCCATAAATAAGTTGATCATTCTGAATGACTCTAATTACCCATATATGGGCACGAGTGGGATCCATCCAAAAAAGTTGCCAGCATACTTCGCTAGAAGCCATTGTAGTTGCCCACAGAATCTTAAAAAATAAAATTAAAAAAGAAAAAACATGAAAGAGGCAGAGGGTTCAGAATAAATCAAAGAGATTAAAATGGTGTGCTCATAAATATTATTTTGGCAAAAAAGAATTTTACTTAATGGGGCTTTGCAGACGCAGACCTGTGCATCGCCAGTAGGCAAAATAATTGTCAACGCATTATTGCATCACCATTAGGAAAACATGCATTGGCAAAACTTTCACACTCTTTTGGCGGAAATCTTTGTTGGAGCCAATGTGTTTTCCACAACTTTTGCCAACACGGTCTTACTTGTGTCGGTAAAAGTAGCAATTTTCTGTGACTTTTGTCAACGTAGTCCAAATATGCATCGGAAATAAGACTTTTACCAACGCCAATTTTCACAGTGTCACCAAATAATGTCGGGAAAGGTTTTCCACAGCTTTTATCAACGCGGTCTTACTTGCATTGGTAAAACTAGCAATTCTCTGTGCCTTTTGCCAACGTAAATTTTCACTGCTTAGGGAAATAGTATTAGGAAAGGTGAGTTTGTCATAGATGGGGCTTTACAGACGCAACTCATACGTTGTTAATGGTGCGAATAAAAACTTAGAGCTCTCCCAATGCACACCTGTGCGTCGCCAGTAGGCAAAATAATTGCCAACGCATTATTGCGTCGCCATTACAAAAACACGCGTTGGCAAAACTTTCCCTCTCTTTTGGGGTTTTTTCTGTTGGTACCAATGTGGTTTCCATAGCTTTTGCCAATGTGATCTTATCTACGTCGATAAAAGTAGCAAATTTTGTGACTTTTGTTAACGCAATCCACATATGCGTTGGAAATAAGATTTTTACCAACACAAATTTTCACTGCGTTGGCAAATAGTTTTGGGAAAGGTGCAGTTTGTTTTAGTAATAAACTAGTTTATTAATTATTTCAAGTTTTACGCTCAATTGTTTTTACACAGATAAAGATGCGAAGCAATTTCAATACAAATTAAGTGAAGTTTAGTTGTTACAAAAAAAAAAAAAGTTGATTTCTATATAATTTGAGACTTGTATTTGATCTTTAACTATCGATGTTCACACTTAAAAATTACGTAATATACAAGATTCTTTATTTTCCTTATTGTAGTATTTTTTTTGTACATATAAATTTATTAATCTTTCTTGATTATTATGAATACATGTTAAAAAAGTATACTCGTATAGTCATATTTCAAAAGTAATCATTCTATTTTTAAATAATTTAAAGATTATTATTTTAAAAAACATAATTCTTTTGAGTCACCCCATTAACTCTTTCCGAGTTAAATTTTTTGAGTTAATGAGTCACATAGTCCAAGACATCAGCTTTCCAACCAGGGATGAAACTGCTTTTCACTGAAATTTCAATTTTCAAATGAAGTCTGAAGTGAAAGTGCGTTGGGCCTTTGCTTTCACTTGGAATCGAAGGCCTATGCGAGGGCTTCACTACCGATATACAGTGTAGTTCAGGTTGAATATTTCCTTATATCTATATACATATTGGTTATGAATATACTGTTTTGTAAATATATTGGTCTCACTTAATGACAAAGTGCATCACACAAACTTGTGGTCGCCCATTTTTGTGCTGGATTCACTGGCAAAAGAGGGAGTGATAGGATATACTTATATTCATGTCCTGATTATTTGTAGCTCATTTATCTTCTATTTATTATTTTTCTATTTGTAAAATTACTCCCACCCAAGAACATTGTCGGCATAAGAAGAGAGAGAGAGAGTGTGTGTACATATATATATATATATATACATATGGAGAGGGAAGTGCTCCTATGAGAGACATTCTCACAAACTTTATGAGAGATGGGTGGGGGCCCTCATTTCCATATATATATATATATATATATCAAAGAACCCATTCAAGAAAAACCATCAGTCCCCACCCATTCTCTTTTCTCTGTTTTCTTTCTAATCCCTCAGCCAAACCGTTTCAGTTAGTTGCAAGCTGATCCAACGCCCATTTCAACCATTTTCTATCGAACACATTTAAAAACAAGCACCCATCGTCAACAAGTTCTATCAAACTCATTTCATAGAAAAAGAAAAATCCTTTTCTAACCCATTTTATATCAAACCAATTTCAACTGCAATTTTCAGCCATGACGCCCATTTCCGGCCATGGAAAAAATACCTCTGCTTGTCTGATTTAATCCAAAACCCAAGAAAAAAGGCCCCAATCAAGAGAACAGAAAAAAAGAGAAAAAAAAAAAAAAAAAAACCCTCATAAGGATGAAGAGGGAGAACAACATAAGAAGATTCTGACTTTAGTATTCCTAACCATTCCCTTAGCAATGAGATCGGCATCCATTGTTAGGTTCCCAGAATTCTAACCAAACTCTTCGGAGTTCTAGAATCTTGAAATGCTCTTAGAGGGTAGCATTTTGGAATTCCACCTTTTTGGCATTTAGAGTTCTTGCTGCCTTGAATACTGGGAATTCCACCAAAAAAATAGAGTTTCTGACATGAATTCCAGAATCCACAGGCAACCAGAATTCCGATCAGAAATGCTTGTAAAGAAATATGCCCTAAGATTCATCAATTGTGGAAGGTAGACTTGATGCACTATTATTGGGTTAAATGATATACCTTTTTGGATTTTTGGGTAGAATGATATCCTCCTTTTAAGCCAGAAGTATAACAAAATAAAAAAGGAGCCGGAGCCGGACCCAATCCTCTTATTGGAATCAGGTTTGGAAACAAGAAAACAACTTTTGAGCTAGAGCTGAAACCACCTTTACAAAAATGGTTCTCATTTCGGGTCTAGTATGGTTCCAGCCCCAAACCAATCCTTTTGCATCCCTAATTTTGGTCCAAACCGAATCCTTTTCAAATATTAAAGCTATATTAGAGCTAAGTTTTATGTCACAAGAAGAAGAAGAAGAAAGCCAACAAGCTCGGCTCATTCTATATAAAATAGACTATTCTAATTATTAAAAAACTAAAGCACCAAATTATTCAAATGATTATAGATATGCAGGTCGATCCTAACCCAATACCTTTAAACTCAACCCAACCTAGTTATGTGTGGGTAGTTTTTTATTGACCTTTGGAAAAAGAACCGGCCCATATAATTTACAAGTCAGATAACAGTAAGGTTAGCCTAGGTCAAGTTAGTGGATCAGGTCATAAATTGCCACCCCTATAACAGCCTCACATCACATGATATTGCACCAACTCGGCAGCAGGGCCCACCTAAGGAATTCCAATTATGAGGAAATCAGGGAATGAAGACATCTCGACCTTGAGGTGAACAAAACAGATATCTATGGCCCTTAAGTTTAGTATTTTTTTTTTTTAGCTGTTCATTATTTATTTATATATATATATTTTTCTAAGATACTAACTGTAAGAAAATAGTTGGAATTGTAATGGTTTTGGCATTGCATCACACAATGCCCGGGGTCCTCAAGTTGAAGTAACATAACCAAAAAAAAAAAAAAAAGGTAGCCAGCCCCAGTTGGTCGTGCACAGGGGCGGACCTACATATGAATGACTTGGGGCTACCACCCCATGTCAATTTTCAAACTCCCTCAGATTTGAATGGGTCATGATCAGTCCACATACAAATAATAAATAATCGCCCTCACACATTTGAGTATTGTAATTGCCTCATGTCACAAAATCTTGGTGAAAATACTTCTCCTCTTTTGAGTAAAAAATTAGCCCCACCCAAATAAAAGTCCTGGGTCCCCACTGGCCGTACACCCTTTTTAAGTTCTCATCATGGGGTGGGTGAATATGACATGGACACCCTCTCATATTGCCTCACTTGGGATTACAATTTTGACATTTGTGAAGAACACCACCCTCCCATATTGTTTTATTTCATTCATGCAGAGAAAAGTAGATGAGAAGCCAGTTAGCAGTGATGTGGCACACTAATACAGGTGTCTGTGTGCTATTGAATAACCTTTCCCTTCAGTCTCATTGCGCCATCCAATTGGGTTCATATTTATTTATTTTTTTTTTTGGTACGCCCACTCAAGTGAGAAGAAATGGGCCTGCACAAGCGGGAAGAGGTGACATACGCGGAGTTCGAACCCTGGAAAGCCAAATAAGAATTGACTCTCCTTAACACTAAGGTAAGAAGGTAAGGAGCCGTTCTCAACTCCTGAGTTTAATAGCTATATATCATATAAACTTATTGTCATAAAAGCCCCCTTGTTCAAATTAGTGTCGAATTGGGACTAGTGCAAGTTCAAAGGGGCTAGTGATTATGATAAGATTGAATTAATCATAGGTAAGCTATATAGTTAAAGATAAGGGGAAAAAAAAAGGAAGAAAAAAGTAGCAGTTTCAAAGATGAAATTATGAGACTGCTATTCATAAACTTAACACAGCAGGAGTGATCACAACCTTCTGAACAATGTGAAAGGCAAAGAAATCTATTTGGGAAGGCTTACAATGCTTGGGAACATATTGCAAATCCCAGGTATTCAGCATTCCACATCCATTCCAGTAGAACTGAGGTTACCTCAGCAATAAAGCCAGGCACTCAAAATCACATTGGTTCACCTCTCAAATATCCATATCATTCATAGTGATACTTCAACCCATTTCTGCCCAGGTGGGCCCAAGATCCACTTTCATAAGAATCAAATCTACCATCAGAAAAACTTGATCAAGCGAAAATTATTATTTCCATAAATCACAATTTCACACATTTAAGTCCCACTTTTTCGGAATCCCAAAAGAACGCTAAGATGTGCTTTAGGCAGCCCCTTCATGCCTAAAACTCAGAATGTTTCAAAACAGCCATAAGATTCCATCACTGCCTTTTTCTTTCTTCATTGACCTCTCAATCTGGTGGTGTGGCCAAACTGAAAGTGAACCCATAGAGGTCAATACTAGCAGATGGATATTTTGAACGTCCAAATCTTCTGAGGCACCAACATTGTAAATATACAACTTAAAATCATCGATAAGGTTGATCATATATTATCTCCTACATAAATTATAAATAGTATGCAATTAACAACCAGGGTCCAAACTAGAGCTTGGCGGTTAAAGAGTCTCTTCACATGAATATGCGGGTTTGAGCCTTGGCACTTAACATCATGTTTGGCAATGTCCTCGAGTATTCTCATCAGTTTTTCACAAAGTCATTAAAAATGCAAGTTTGGCAATTGTAAATCCCCAACGATAGGCATTGATACCAAAGCAAGTTTGGCAATTGTAAATTTCCAACGATATGCACAGATATCCATGTGAAATCCTCAGCCATACAATTTCTCGCTGAGGAATACTTGTTCCAAGTGGCAGTGAGGAATCCTCATATGCATGGATTTCTCACCTAGAACTGAATGTGCCCTTTAAGGATACAATTTGCAACACAGAAAAGAAACAAAGGTGGGGAAAATAGCAACAACATAAATAGGGTGCATAAAAAAAGATATCCACACACTAGTTCGTCATTCTACAGACATCCATATGTACTTCAAGAGGACAAAAATCAACACTCATCGTAGTTGCAAGGATAAAAGAGGATGGGATGGTAAAAGGGGCTAAATTTCCAATATGATTATGACCTAGAATCTCAAACAAGTGTACAGAGGCATAGATTCTCTATTCAGATTCCCTGGTTGTTTGTGCAAGAAAACATACAAGGATGAAGCTTGAAACTCTGTTCTTCGAGAAGATTTGCTAATTCCACATACACAACCTCACTCCAAATGAACAACATTCTGCGCTGCATTGAGCGCATACGATGCCATCAGAATCTTCCCGACCGCAGAGACATGAAAACTAACTGAAACAAACCACAGACCTGATGGCCCAAGTATAAGGGAGTAAGAATACAAGTCTCTGTCCACTTTCAGCTTTTGCTAGCTCCAGTTCTATCCACTTGTATGGTAGTTGAGTCTAGGGTTGACAGAATCTGGGGCATCGACATGCCGCCCGAGACTACAATCTCTATTTCCACAAGCAAACACAGAGTATCAGACTCCATTTGCCAAAAAAGAGTTGAGATGAAAGAAACATTGTTCTATATGCTGGTAGAATGTGAGTATTGCTCGGCTAAGTGTTTGAGAAAAAAAAAATAAAAGAATGAATCTTCCATCCACCTGCTGCCTACATTACCAAGCATATAACAGTTCAAAAAACTGATCAAGATTCTTAAAATTCCGATTCAGACTAAGCTGAGCAGGTTGATTTATAGCTTCAATGTAGAAGCCAAGCACACTTGACCAAGGATTGTCATAACTAATATTGGCTTAGAAACTCAATTGAGTGCTCAATTCAATTGCAAATGGACTCAAATTCAATAATCCCGAATAGAGCTTCAGTTTTGTGGGAGTTGTAACTAGGAGCTCCATTCACAGGCGTGTAAGTAATATGAAATTTTCTAATTATGATAACATTATAAAAATAACCCTTACCAATTCCTTCACGAACGGACAGGTTCGGTCGAATGACATCTTTGGAGTTGATAAGAAATACATCACCAATGTAAAGATGATTAGTGGGTACAAAAACACAGTAGAGCTCCTCTTCACTGGAATAATTCTAAATTCAACATGAAGAGAGAAAATCCTGAGTCAAAATAAAGGAAAATAACCTTGAACATTCAGGAAGAATTCTGAATGTGAGAATTGACGCCATAGAAATGAGAAAAGCATACAGTGAAAGCAAATTCCACCAAAAAACATAGCAGTGGGCCTGGTTGATAAGTCAATAAAATTGCATATCATTGTCATCATTTCATGTAGAATTTGGACTTATTTAGGAATAATTGCATTGAATTTCATAAAATTATGCATCATGGTGTTTAAAGTGGATTTCATGTGAAAATTAGTTTAAATATGAAAAAATGAATGTTTTTTTATGAAATTATTCTTTTTAAATTATCGGACTATCCTCTTGAAGATCTTCAATTCTACACTTAAAACATACGAAATTTCTTCGCACCATTGGATTGTACATGAAAATCTGAGCAAGGTGGTGTAGTTGCTTGCATTCATACATGTCAAAATGGGCCCCATGCATGGCATGATAGTTTTTTATGTAAAATTATTCTTTTTAATATAATTGCTTTCTTTTTGTAGGAAATTCAAGAAAAGGAGGCCCGCATGAAGAGAAATTCAAGAGGAGGGAATTAGAAAAGAGAAAATGAAGAAGGAAAAAGAGAGACCACCTTGGTGGGACCCCCTTGGGCGTGAATCCCAAGGAGGGGTGATGTCCAAGGTGGGGCCCACCTTTCAAAGTGTTGAAAGCAAAAAATTCTCCTAATTTTTAGGAGATTTGATAATTCAAATTTTCAAAAAGAGTTCAAGAGAGGAAAGAATTAGAAGACTTTGGAGAAAAGCAAGGAAATCAAGCAAGCCAAGAAGGAAAGAAGCAAGAAAAAGAATGAAAATCAAGAAGCATGGGACGTCCAAAGCAGTGCACGCCCCATGTGGGGACCACACTCGGTGATTTTTGCAAAGAAATCTCCTTTATCTGAAGGCTTTCTAATTTGAGAAGAATTCCAAGGCAACTTCCAAGAAAGTAAGAGTTGGAGGGAGAAGATGTATGTGATGGAGGGCTGGTTTTTTTAGTAATAAGTAATAAGCTTATATTCCTTTTATTAGTTATGCGGAAGGACCTGGTCAGTAAAGGTGCAATTTTTCTACTCGTGTTTTCATCTTTATTATGCATGTTTCCTTGATTTCTTATTTTCGACATGATATATAGAATGCTTGGAAGCCTCTAATGATAAAGATACCCAGTTTGGAGCATAGATAGATTACTAATCTCTCATAAAAACAACATTGAAATTGTATCTTTGCTTTTCTTTATGGCTAGAGAGATCTAAGTCATATGTATTTCTAATCATTAGGGGCAAGTGGATCCGATTCCTTAGATGCAATTACTTTCATTGTTATTTATTTATTAAATTGCCTTCATTTAGTTTTTTGAATCTTTTATTGTGGTTGCAGTAATTTAGTTTTAGGGTTTTTAGATTAGGATTTTAATGGATTGTAATCTTGTAATTAATTTTTAATTCATTGATTATTGGTTGTATAGATTTTAATTAGGCTAAATCTAAAGTTTAAGTAGGTTAGGTCAAGCGCAGTGCTACTTCCATCGATGTGGATCGACCTCGGAGTCCCTGAGATTTATTACCTCATGACAACCCTGCACCAAGTGCACATCACCAGTCAGGATTCAGGACCTTCCACCTTGTCAGGGGTGTGGAATGTCTTAAATTTCAAAAAACCATGCCAATGGAACAGTTCAAACCATCGCTTTTAAGGGGGAAAAAATAAAACAATTGGCAACACTAATTCATTTGGTCTTTACCATTGGATATAATCATTACAAAATGTGGAGTTAAAAGATCTTAAACCTTCTTTTTTTTTTTTTTTTTTAAATGGTTCAAAGACCTTAAACTTGAGGCCATTAAATCAAGGTTAGCATAATTTGATGAGGCTGATTTTTTGTCAGACTCTTATCCATGATGAGACCCTTTCATCCCCCTTCCCCACTGAAAGGCATAAATGTAGGATTGGATTCCGTCCTTGATGAAAGATAAGACCCTAACAAGAATTTCTTAGGCATGAATTAGAGATCTATACTTCGATACCATGCAAATAAAAAATAAAAAAAAGAAAGTGAAAAATGAGAAAACTCTTGTGCCAAGATGACAACATGATGAGCCTATTTATACTAGTATTCTGGTATACAAATATAATATGTTTGAATGTATGGACAGATATCTACACTTGGATGTTAATCTACTCTTTTGTAGGATTACTGATGCAGTATGCTCCAAGAGAAAAAGGGCCACTGATGGGCCCCACCAAGGAATCTTTTCTCTAAAGTTGATTTCCTTAATTAGAGTCATAATTTTAATTGATTTGATTCAATTAAAGAAATTTTCATGTGGAGGAATTTTAGTAATCTCATAGTAATTATATTCCCTTATTAGGCCATTCCTCTATTATATATAGAGAGGAACTCTTGATTGTAAAGCATGCTATTGAAAAATAAAAGAGTTTTTTTTTACTAAAAGACCCCTATATTTTTAGGGAACCTCAAAAAAGCCCTATATTTTATATTTTTACAAAAACACTCCTAAAAACATTTTCCCGTCTCTACTCTCAACTGTTTATTATTTTGACCATTTTGCCCTTTAAAGTAGAAAAGACATCTTCGCCCATAACCACTTTCTATCCTCCCACCCTCAACATTCACAAATCGAGTCTGCACCTTCACTGGCAGCTATTACACCAGAACACCATGTAACACTTTGGTGGAACTCCATTTTTGGGTCCACATAAGGCGAATCCGGACCATTTAAGATAAAGCCCATCCCCTCCACTAATAGATCATTAAAGTTCTAGTTAAAAAGTAGTTGGCCCTACCGTCTAATTTAACACATGGCGGAAACATGACTCGCGCTGAGGTGGGAATTGTTGTTGACATGATTTTAATCATGTGTTTGTCATGTGCTCAATCGGACAGTGGGACACACTCCTTTTGAACTAAAACTTAAAAGATTTAGCACATGAGGGGATGGGATTCATCTTGAACGGTTTGGATTATTTCTGTGTGGCCCCAAAATGGAGGTTTTTTTTTTTTTTTTTTTGCTCCGCTCCACAAGCCTGCTCCCTCTGAACCCTCTTACGACGGCGAATAACAATGACAAAACTCTGCTAGAAAGGTTGTTTACAAATTGGATTTTGCCGAATCTCCAGCCCCAATTCTCCATCCTCAGAATTCACACTCAAGAGAGCTACAATCCGCATCTGCCTCTAGAAGGTGACACTGGCAATCTTTACGTCATCCTCATTAAGAGATCTAGAAATCTCTCCACTCACTCAGTTACCATGGTGGTGGGATTTGGATGAAGAATTTAATTCGCATTACTCAAATGGAAATTGGGGGATTTAAAAGGAGAAAACCCCCATTCCACTATCATATTTTTCTTCATTTTGGTACCATGGTTGTGTGTTATGGATGGACAATTCCAATTCCATTACGAGAGCGGGAAATTGGGATTGAAAGGAGAAAACCAATTCCAATTTTGTTTTGTGTTTTTTTAAAGCTTCACTAGGGTACCATGGTCATGTGATTTGGACAGAGAATTCCAGTTCCATTACAAGAATGGGAAATGGGGGATTCAGGGATTGAAAAGAGAAAAACCCCAATTCCAATCTCTCTCTCTCTCTCTCTCTATCTCTCTCTCTCTCTCACACACACACACAGAAACCATGGTTGTGTGATTTAGACAGAGAATTTCAATTCTTTTAAAAGAATAGAAAATGGGGGATTGAAATGAGAAAAACCCCAATTCCAATTTCATTGTAGGCCTAAATATGTATTCTTCGTCTCCTTCTCAGAGGAGTTTCTTATAAAGAGAATAGAGAAAAAGGTCATGGAAAATGTCTTTTTCAACTCTAGTAAATAGCAGGGGTAAAATGGTCAGAAGCACAGCTAGTTGAAATTGATAAACAGTAAAGATGCTTTTTTTAAACCTAAGTTGTTGGTCAAGGGGTGTTTTAGTAAAAACGTAAAATACAAGGGCTTTTTGAGGTTTCATGAAAACATAGGGGTCTTTTAGTAAAAACTCAATAAAAATGCTACTGTCGTGAGTTGTTCTTTGTGTATTTTTCCTCTAAGTTGCCTTAGGGTAGGGCTTGAGTCTGAGGGCTTGATCGCACCATTGGAGGTGTGGTCTTTGTTATCATTGTTGGGGCTGCACCAATTACAAGTGATAGATAATATAGATATGATCCACCTACAATGTATGTGGAAGTGAACTCTATTTGGAATGGTGATCATGTTCCCCTTTACAATGACATGATGACCTATGTTGACCTGATTATCTACACAATGGAGTCAAACTGTTGCATGGTTGTACAATTGTGCCATGTGCCACAAGTGGGGTCTCTTTCTTTATGAGCATGTTCCTTTTTCGTGTGTGCGTCTGGGCCTGCAAGTGTGTGTAAGTGATGAAGAATCCATTTCAGACCTGAAGAACAACGGATGCAGTGATAAACCCAAAGGCATATTCACCGATGCGTGGATGTCTTATGATAGCTACTTCTTTAAAGGCTTGAGTGTTCTGATCTGCATAATTTAAAAGAGCATTAATAACGTGGATATCCTAATGTAAACATAAAATGAGAATCAAGGGGAAGTACCAGGTGATATGGCAGAGCTGATTTGTTTCGATGCACTATAAATATGGCGAACGAATGGCATTCTCTTGATAACCCATTCTCCAAGGGCAAGAACAGATGCCCCTAGCCATGATGACATAAACACCCCAACCAAGAAGATGAAGGTTACAGAAGTTATAAAACCAAGCCCTAACCAAGAGAGATAACCAGGTCAAATTCTAAAGCAAAACAATTGAACAAAAGCAAGATATAGGAATCAAGCTATAACCAAAACTGTCAACTCAAAGCACATACAAATGGCATCAATGAAATAATGTTTTATGAAATTGTCCGTTGTCATGATTTACATGGGGTATTTTAGAAGGTTAATTACAAAGTGAGTGGTGCAAGTGAAACCACATAATATAAAAGAAAGACTCTTAACATCTGGTTGGCTCAAGGGTCAACGACGTCTTCTCTCACTTGCAATTAGGGCTTTCAAAAGCACCCATGAGGCATGGATCTTTAATTAATTCAGTCAGTCTTAAATCTAGGTTTTCCAAGATCCAAGCCTAGGGCAATAACAGCTTCACTTCCAAATTAAGCCGAAAAGTAGGAGTTAGTATAATCTGTTTTCTTCAACTGTTAGATAATTGCATTTTGTTTATGTCCCCATAGAAGATTGTGCCTTCACTAATTCATTTAATATATTGGGAATTTGCCTTCAGGTGAACAAAAAAAAAATGAATTGTTCTATGACCTCTAAATATATAAAATTCAACCTGATGGTGGATATTAATCTAAAAAACATGGTTTCTAAGCCCATAGAACTTTCAGCGGGTCCACCTTATGATCCATCCAAACCATCCACACAGAGGACCCACCCCCACCCCAAATATATATATATATATATATATAAATATGTATAGTAAACCGGACTCCAGCGTTTGCACCCACAAAATGGACTGGACCGTTTGACCAAGGGTCATTCTTTTCATATAAATCCGTTAAACTTGTAGCAAATGGATCAAGGGGTTAAAGGTATATGAGATTGGCCCAAAACAACACACAACCCACCCCCCGTCCCATCATCAGGTGGTACCCTAGGTGGGCCCCATCCAGCGGTTTCACAGTTTTCCTGTGAGTAGTTCTCACAGGAATGTGTGTGTGTGTGTGTGTGTATCAATCCCATTTCAGGTCACAGACTTCTATTAGAGGGGTTAATGGGAGTAACTGCATCTCATGTTCAGCCAGTCCGCTTTTTCCTCAAACCCAAACTAGGTGGTTCTACATAAAATCTTGGTTACAGCCAAACAAATTCTTAGACATCCAGAGCTTAGAGTTTGAGCGATGTTTGCAATTGCTGAGATTGTCAAATTATTATGTGTGGTTATATGTAAAATTGGAAAAGACAGGTAATTATTTTATTTATAATTGCATAAAGATACAGCAATCATATATAAAATTCCCTTTTCTTAATTACGGTTATGTCATGTGGCTACATCAAAATCGCTGATGTTATGAGTCTAATAAAAAGTTATATGGGTGTGGGACTGTTAAAAATTATTTTGTCCATATAGACATGATTTTGGGTGACTTCTTCAGGAAATGTTTCTAGATCGGACGATCATGTGCACCAGTTCCATGATAGAGATGTCTCATCCCCGGACAATAATTATTTTTAAAAGAAAAAAGGATTCATCGTTGAGTTGTCTTGGTCCTAAGCATACAAACAGATGGATGGGCAATGCAAACAGATGCACACCAGAAACATCACATATAGAAAAGACACTTTTTACTGTGACACATGAATCAAATATATACCATTCACGACAGAGGTTAATATCAATATATAGGCTTATGATTAGGTGAGCTTTGAGACCACCTGAGCACTTTCACGGCCCACCTTCGACAAACGAAATCCTCCACCCCCAACTCTCTCGTTCTGCCACCACAGTCAAACCCCCTGATTTTCATGGGTCCGCATTTTATGCTAATCAAAGTGTTCACTGTTGGATTGAATCACCCCAAGTTTAGACTATTATATCTGTTCAGCCCTCAAATTAATGGCTATGATCATCCAAGAGGGGTATTCTTTTTTACCAACCATAATACATGGGAGGGCTTTTCTATCCCATCCACCCTCATCAATTGGCATGTATAAGATAGGTGCCACAAGCATCACACACAGGAGCACGCCATGAGTGCTACTGAATGTTCTTTCAATTTTATTTTTTATTCGTATAGTTCTCATATTTCCAATCTGAACAACTGTTCATCCATGATGTGCTGATAATGTTGTTGACTTCTAGACCATGCTTATAGATGGAAAAGTTGGATTAAGATAATCCAATTCATTGTAGTCATCCCAGGAATTTTCAAAACAAGACCGACACCATTGCAACATAACTCTCACTCAATTTCACACATTTTATCCTTCCAACTCTCTTGTGTAAGACAGGTGTCGAAGTGAGTGCTTAGTGAATAGTGGATCGTAAGGGCACAAATCTAGACCTTGGTCACTATCTGTTCTTCCACTGTGAGGGGCTCATTGGGATTGTTTGAGCAACTCACATAATCGTTGACCTCTTGCCGATTGACTCTAACTAGCTTTTTCGAGATCAGAAGCAATTTGTGCAAACACTTCCAACTCTGCAAATTGAGCCAGTTCCAATTTTGATTTTCCAGCTACGTGTTTCATGGCTTTCATTTGAGCCATGGAGTGGCCTCTCAGCCATTTCAGCTTAAGAAGACATGAAAGCACCTTTTTCTCTATAAGAACAGCACATTACAAGTTCTAATGTTTCCAATTTCCCTTGTATCTTTCCTGGAATACATGTTGATCAGTCCAAGTTATCTGTAAGTCTCTTTTAATAGTTCAATTCATCTGGTTTTTCCTGTAGGTCACCTTAGTATAGGTTCCTCTTGGAAGAGAAGATTTCCTGCAATTTTGTAAACCATAAATATGAGGCACATCTACCAAGAAGTCCAATGATAATACCAACAGAATACACTGTCAGATCACCACTGTAGTTCCAGTCCCAAGTAAGGATAGGTCCCAATATGATCTCTATAGTCAACAGCTCTTTAAGTTATACCTTATCCCAAAAAAATGGCAGTTAACACTAAATGACATTTCCGGAAGACACTTTTGTCAATTTTTGTATTTAGGCATGTTTTATGTTTAGGACTACTTAGATGTTAGTATGCACTTGTACTACAAGTCATTGAGGATTAACTAAAAACTTAAGGACTTCATGATGCAACCCCGGATCCAAAATTGAAAAATAGATCAACCTCCCGAGGGATTGATCGAATTCAAAGATGGATTCCAGCCCTAAGGCATACTCACGATGAGGAGAAACACCATAATTGATGAGAAAACTCTCATAACTTAAATATTAGTTGATTGATAATAATAAGCATTGCCATTACAATGAGGCCTGACATCTTATATAGAGGAGTTGGCTTGATCCCTAAGAAACAATACTTTCTAATATTTGAATAATGCCAAAACAAAATAGGAAACTCACTAATATTAATCCTAATCAAATCAAACTACTTAATAATACTCCTAAATAAATGGATGTCCCGTTGGGCCTATAGACTGGACCCAATGGGTTGGCCAACCTATGGTCTCGCCTGCATCACTTTGACACATACTTCTGTATGCTAGTAGCAAAAAGACAGGAAACATAACCACTTGTCAAAATCATACTGGTTCAAATGATACATTATTGCAAATGGAAATAGTTTGAAGCTTTTTCCATCACAATCAGCGTATGAAATATTTTGTTATGGTCCAGCCATGACATAATACTTGCAGCAAATGAAGCACAGCAAATCCTCATTTAAGGAAATAATTTATCATGTTCATAGGAATTACTCTCAGTAACTTGCCAAGTACAGATTCACATGTGCTTGTTCATTCTGCAATCCACACATGCTAAATTGCTTCAACATCCAAATTTCACATGCAGAAAAGCATATTGACCACCTATCTATGGGTACATTGTTCATCATGTCGTTGATATAAAAAAATAAATATATAAATAAAGTCCAAGAATATATTTTTTGCCGCCATACTACTCTAAAAAATGAGAGATACTGGAAGAGGTCTTGATGAAAAATATGCGTACCAAAGATGTTAATCCCAAGTTGAGCGTAAATTGGTGAGAAGAACCCATCCACAAAATGTATAAACCACCATGTGATGTAGAAAGTAATTGCAATTGGAAACAGGATAACGCTGCAGCAGCAAAATAGTGAGAGCAAACAGAACCAACAAAGACCATAAAAAGAGTTTTAACTAGATTCAATCAATTATCACATTGTTAACCGCAGAGGAACACATTTTTTGGAGGTGATGCACAACCTTTTAATGTGACGATTTATTTTTGTTGGAAGATATAAGAATCATAATGATAGCCTCTAGCATAAAACTCCTTTGGCAACATACCCAGCTATCTATCTTATAGACCTCACATAAAGTATGACCATGTGACATGCCAGATAAATCCAAGATCTCATCTAATATGCTTGGTACTCTCCAAGGATTTATGCATCTCTTCTACATTCATCACCACCATCATCATCAAATTGTTTCCCCGGCTATTTTCGGATCGGCTACATGAATTATGTTCTGCCATTCCAGTTTATCTTAGGCCAAATCCTAAGATAGGTTTTTTAAAATTCATGTTATAATTGTGACATAAGTTTTATGCCGCCTGTCAACCTACCCGATGCAACCCTCCTCCTTTATCCGGGCTTGGGACCGGCAGTTATAAACTAGCGGAGTTCTCTTCTACATATGTATAATGATATTAATTGAAACAACCCACCATGAAATGTTAACAGCCCCCAAATCTGTCTGCAAATGATATTTATCTCTTGCAAAAGCTTTATCCCTATCCCTAAATGTGTTTGTGGAAGTATTTAATTCTTCATGAAAAAAACTTCAGCCTTGTCCACGAGTGTTAGCCTTTCAAACAACTAGAGTTGCCTTTTTTTTTTTATTAATTTAATGATGACTTGAGTTGCTGGTGAGTTCCAGTTGACCTGTGGAAAACGGAGTCGTCAATTTCATTCAGACCCATTTCCATTGGCAACAGTAGAGGCCGCTTCATTTTCGGAGAACATAAAATTAAAAGTAAAAAACTTGAATAAATGATCAGGACTAAAAATAACTTAATACTACCTATGGTTTGAGTGTACTTTTCCCTACAGAATTAATTCTGCGCAGTGGACTCCAAAGATGGGCCTCATTGACGGACGTTGAGCATTTTCAGTTTTGCATTCCAAAAGTTTGGACCCACTGTGGGATTGTTACCCTTGCATCATTAATGAGTCCCAAGTGGACCCCACGCATCACACATCACTACAACACAGACTCACCTTCCTCTTGGATAAAATTAGAAACTTGATATGCAAAGAAGTTATTTCTTTTTGCCAAATGCGTAAACTATCAAGATTCAAGGAAGCTAAAATTTGCTAATGAAAGAAGGCATGATAAATAATTCATAACAAATCTCGACACCACTCTCAACACTCATCATGAGCATATTTTACAATGATAAAGTGTAGGAAAACTAGACTTGTCACAACACAAATGCTGCCATAATTCCTGAACTCAAGAAGTTGAAACGATCAGAAGAGATTGTGAAAACTACAGCCAGACCAAAGCAATATCACAGACCCATTGCTTGTCCAAATAGTGATACTCGAATCGACACTCAACTAAAAACTTCGAGCAATGAAGGATAAAAGCACAAACACAAATTATGAGATTGCATAGTATTGCACAAGAAGCAATAATCAGTGATGTACGATGGATTGATGATAAGTGAACAATAACAAGCAAGAAGACTGAAGACTACAAAGTACAAATGATCCGATCAACAAATTCGTAACAAATTATGCATCACATTACAATATAGATTGAGTGGAATCAGATAGTAGGGAAAATAACATTAAAAAAAAAAAACCTTAAAAATTAATTCCATTCCCTCGTGATAGATCTAGATACATAGGAGCACGTATTGAACAAAACAAAGTGTGATATATCACAAGCAGGTAAGCATAAAGTAATCAAAGTGAAGACAAGCTAGTACGTGGTGTGCCATTGCTGAGTGTCATTTCCATCAAAAGGGGCATTTTTACTACAAGACAGCAGTCGGGCATGCTATGTTGTATGGAGCTCAATGTAAGGCAATGAAGAAGTGACAAGAAGCTAAAAGCGCACATGGTTGAGATGTGTATACTAGGATGGATAGCTGGAGTTACAGCTTACAACAAATAATAGAATTAGGAATTAATGGATAAGAGGAAATCTATAGGTTCCCATCATCAGAAAATCAAGGAATGTAATCTGAGATAATTTAGGCACATCATAAAAGCTCTGAAACATCCCCTGCAGAACTTATGTTGTTAACACCAATATATCATTATCAAAATCCAAGGTGCTAACGTCTTTTTGTAAACCTAGGCTACCATCCATACATCCATACATATATGGGAGATGCTACTATGAGAGATATCTCTCACCTTAAATGACAGATTGTGGGAGGTGGGGGGCTCACATCCATATGATATCTCTCATCTTAAATGACAGATTGTGGGGGGTGGGGGGCTCACATCCATATCCAATGCCAACAATTTAAATGTGAGGGCATCCACCCCTATCTCTAAGGTGAGAGATATCCCTCATTCATTCATTCATTCATTCATACATACATACATACGAGGAGTGCTAGAAAACTCCCAAGGAGTATTTTACCAAAAAAAAAAAAAAAACCCACTATGGTGTATAACCATGGAATGCTGTTGGATGTAATAATCTAGATGATATCTACCTATGTGAAAATTTTCAACTCCATTAGATTATCCACCCCTTGATCCATGGACCCATAGTTTAATGGTTTTAGAGGCATCACTTCCTTGTTTCAATCCAATGGTGAGTAAAAGTCGGATGAGTGTCAAATATTTGGCCTTTATACCAATTCACGGGGGGTTAGTATGTGTGAAATGATTGGATTGGCTCAAGGTGGGCTCCACACCCTAAAAACATAGGGGAGAAAAGGCGGGGGATTTTTAAATGGGGAGTTTATGAGAATTCTTCTGTGTGTGGGGTCAAACAATTACCACATATGAAGCGACTACAACCATATTTTCCGGTTTCAAGAAAATGCAACCACCACAAGCTTCATATCTTCAAAGATATCATTAGAAAGTTTTTTTCCCTTTCTATTTTGATGGGTGACATAAATGGAACCCTCATCTTCCTGGTTGCAGCAAGGAGCACCTTTCAACAGAGCTTCCTGTTATTTAGTTACCTCTCTTGAACAATTGACACAAAACCTTATCAAATGAAATCAAGATTGCAACTCATAGAAAAATTAAGCCAATAGGACTGTAAAATAATCCCTATGATGAAAAGAGTAATCACTAATCAGCATTGTATATGGACATGAAAATAAAACTGCAACAAATCTCAGATGAAAGAACAAACATAAGAAAAAAAGATTGAACTTCCCAATGCAGCTACGATACCTAGCAGTGATGACATTCAATGTATGATATTAACTAGAAGGAAATAGAAGAGTGGATGCAAGAGTTCATCGACATAGGCACTCATTGTCACAACCACGACGCTGCAGGTTCAAATCATGTCACGAATTGAAAATGTAAAATGAAATAAAATAAAATAGTCATAAACTCAGAAAAGATGCTCACCATCCAGTCATGAACTTTTTCGAAGCCCAGCTTCGAACAACTTTGCAAAATGCCTACACAGTAAAGTCATGATGTGATTGAATTATATGACAATCTTTCAAGAAAACAGAATCAACAAGCATAATATTCACTGCAAAACAACCAAATATGGTCAAAACGCATAAGGGCATGCAACATCTAACAAAGTTGAAAGTATTTATCTCTCAAATTTGAGGCCCACAAGAAACTAAATGCTTCATCTGCAGACTTTAGCACTTTTTAATGGCCATGTAAGAGCTTCCCAAATGACAGTTTAGCTCAAAAAACAAAAACAAAAAAACAAAAAAAAACAAAATGTCAAAAAGAAGATGAAAATTATGTGGGAAGATTTTGTATATGTAAAACCATTGCAGCAAAAGGATTGTTATGCTAAACTTTGGAGAAGAAATTTTGAGTCAAATGGTTTGAAAATTATGAGAAAAAAGATGAACATAAAAAGTGCAAGTTTAGTGGTTCCCACTTCTGAGAATAGAGAGCGGTGTTCTGAACTTCTGATTCAAAATTGGAAACAATTTTATATCATAGTGTAACAAATTCTGATGTTTATGAGCAAATTCAGACTAAACTAAGGGCGTGAAGAGGGTTATGGCAAACAGGAATGCATAATGGATAAAAGTGAGACAAGCTAATGGATTGTTCTGAAATTATCAAGTGCCCGTTCAATTAAGTGGAGAGGGAGACTGAACCGAAGTGTTACATACGGCTGGGTTTTTTAACAAAATATATTACTTAAAGTTGGCAGAAAGAAAATGACAAGGGGACGAAGTAAACGAAGTAAATGTGCTGAGATGTGCATGCAAAAATTAATGTGTGTGATAAAAAGGATAGGACAGTAACTCCGCCTATGTTGGGGTATCCTTGACATAGCCGGTCCCAAGCCCGGACAAAGGAGGAGGGTTGTGCGTTAGGTAGCCGACAGCCAGCACAATACTCAGTCGGATTTCTTTATGGATTTGAGACCTAATGATATTTCGTTGGGGCGTCCCCTACTTAGCGACGCGCTGTATAGTCCGAGTACAGTGATAAGTGAGCAAGGACCGCTGCATCGGCGCCCGGGTGCAGTGCTAAATAGGCAAGGGTCCCCACACTTTATTGGACGAGTGCGGGGGGTAAGGAAGCTAGCCCAAAATAGAAGGCTGAGATTAGGTACTTGAAACATTGGGAGCCTAACTGGGAAACTTATGGAAGTGGTGGATACAATGGAAATGAGACGAATCGCAATTGCCTGCTTGCAAGAGACAAGGTGGATGGGACAGAAAGCTAAAGAGATCGAGAGGACTGGGTATAAGTTATGGTATACGGGACTTAATAGAGCGAGGAATGGGGTTGGCATAGTAGTGAGCAAGGACTTAAAGGAAGATATAGTTAATGTAAAGCGTTGTGGAGATAGGATTATTGCAATTAAGTTAGTGTTAGGAGAAGAGATAGTGAACGTAATTAGTGCTTATGCCCCCCAGGTGGGCTTAGGAGATGGACATAAGGAGAAGTTTTGGGAAGATTTGGAAGGAGTGCTACTAGAGATACCCCAAGGCGAGATGGTCTTCATAGGAGGAGATTTGAATGGCCATGTAGGACGCGACGTAGATGGATATATAGGAGTACATGGGGGACTTGGATACGGTAATAGAAATGAAGAAGGGAAGGATATTTTGGACTTTTCAGTGGCTTATGATCTCATGGTGACTAACACCTTTTTTAGGAAGAGAGAGGAGCATTTGGTGACTTATAAGAGTGGCTCCTCAAGGACACAGATTGACTTCTTCTTAATTAGGAAAAGAGACCGCTTAGCTTGTAAAGATTGCAAGGTGATACCGGGGGAGAGCTTGACTTCCCAACATAGGTTGTTGATCATAGATGTGCAGCTACAAAGGTGGACTACAAAAAAGAAGTTGTATAGATGCTCAAAGACTAAATGGTGGAACTTGAAAGGTGATAAGCAACTAGCATTTAGGGATAGAGTACTAGAGGAAGACGTTTGGGCGATAAATGAGAGTGCAAATAATATGTGGGATAAGGTAGCAGAGTGTATTAGGAGGGTAGGGAAAGAAGTCTTAGGAGAATCCAAAGGGGGTGCTCCAGCACAGAAGGAGGCATGGTGGTGGAGCAAGGCCATTCAAGACAAGATAAGAGTTAAAAAAGAGAGTTTTAAAACTTGGCAAAGGGATCGAAATGCAGCAAACTTGGAAAAGTATAAAGAAGCAAAAAGAGAAACCAAAAAGGCAGTTAGTGAGGCCAAGGCAAAGGCATTTGAGGAGCTATATAGGCGACTTGACACTAAGGAAGGCGAAAGAGAGATATTCAAGCTTGCTAAAGCCAGAGATAGGCGGACCAAGGACTTAAACCAAGTTAAATGCATTAAGGATGAGGATGAAAAGGTATTAGTAAAGGACGATGAGATAAAGGAGCGTTGGAAGAGCTACTTCTACAAGTTATTTAACGAATGCAGTAGTAGTGACATACAATTGGGACAGCTTACCATTTCTAGGGAAGAATCGAATCATATGTTCTATAGGAGAATCAGTAGGGAAGAAGTTAAAGAAGTATTGAAAAGGATGAAGAATGGGAAAGCGGTTGGGCCAGATGGTATCCCTATTGAGGTCTGGAGGTGCTTGGGGGAGAATGGCATAAATTGGTTGACAAAACTTTTTAATGTAGTGCTAAAGAGCAAGAAGATGCCTGATGCATGGAGGAAAAGTATTCTTATACCCATATACAAGAACAAAGGAGATATTCAGAACTGTGCGAACTACCGCGGGATTAAATTGATGAGCCATACGATGAAATTATGGGAGAGAGTTATTGAGAGAAGACTAAGAAGAACAACAAACATTTCAGATAATCAATTTGGTTTCATGCCTGGGAGATCAACCATGGAGGCTATCTTTCTCCTGAGGAGGTTAATGGAACAGTATAGAGAAGGCCAGAAAGATTTACATATGGTGTTCATTGACTTGGAGAAGGCCTATGACCGGGTTCCTAGGGAGATTCTATGGGGAGTACTGGAAAAGAAAAGAGTGTGTGTCGCATATATTGAGGCGATAAAGGATATGTATGATAGAGCCGTGACATCTATAAGGAGGACTGGCGGAGAGACTAAGGAGTTTCCTATCACGATTGGTCTACACCAAGGCTCAGCGTTAAGCCCGTACTTATTTGCCCTAGTTATCGATGAGATTACAAGATATATTCAGGATGAGGTGCCGTGGTGTATGCTATTTGCAGATGACATTGTTTTAGTAGATGAGACGAGAGAAGGAGTGAATGCTAAGCTAGAAGTATGGCGGAAAACGTTAGAGACAAAAGGGTTTAGGCTAAGTCGATGCAAGACGGAATATATGGAGTGCAAGTTTAGCCAAAGTAGGACACTTGGTAACATAAAAGTAAGTTTAGGCACACAAAAGATTGTAGAGAAAGAAAACTTTAGGTACCTTGGATCGATGGTGCAACAGGATGGAGGGATTGATACTGATGTAAGTCACAGGATTCAGGCCGGGTGGACCAAATGGAGGAGTGCTTCGGGGGTCTTGTGTGATCGGAAAGTCCCCCTCAAGGTTAAAGGAAAGTATTATAAGGTGGCGGTAAGACCAGCATTGTTATATGGATCAGAGTGTTGGGCAGTAAAGCATAATCATGTTAAGAAGATGGAAGTTGCGGAGATGAGAATGCTAAGATGGATGTGCGGGATCACAAGGAGAGATAGGATTAGGAATGAGGAGATTAGGGACAAAGTAGGAATAGCACCGATTGGAGATAAAATGAGAGAAAATCGACTAAGATGGTTTGGCCATGTTAGAAGGCGTCCAATGGAAGCACCTGTTAAAAGGTGTGAAGGCATAAAGATTGCCAGGAGTAGGAGAGGGAGAGGGAGACCCAAGAGAAGTTGGAAAGAAACTATTAAACATGACCTTGCCTACATGGATCTAACGGAGGACATGGCCCTAAACAGATTTGATTGGCGTCGTCAAATCCATATAGCCGACCCCACCTAGTGGGAAAAGGCTTGGTTTGGTTTGGTTTGGTTTGGGATAAAAAGGATAGGACAGTAACAAGTGTGAGAGAAGTGAGCTCCAGTAGATACCAAAAGCTGCCCTTACACAAAGGATTGAGATTGTTACAAATGCAGCAAAACTATAAGGAGGGAAGGGCCAATAAAATGTTTGAATGACAGTCAATAATGGCCCATTTGTTGTAGAGTGATGGAGAACTTTACCACAATTGGTAAGAAGCAGGAAACTAGAACGCAGAAAACTAAATTTAGATAGGTGGAAAAAGAGTTCGATCTCGATGATGAACAATGAAACTATATCGAAAGAACTGATTTTAGGTTCTGAACAAACTTATCATATCAGGAAAAAGAAAAGGTGGAAGCATTAGTCTTGCTGCACACAGAACTTTGTGGTAATTAATCCACTGTACATGTGCTCTATGAGCATGCATTCTTTGTTGCATTTTTTTTCTTTGATCAATTACAAAATTTTATTGACATAAAAACCGTACAACAGCAAAAACAATACATAGTAAAAGATCTATATTCAACTTATATGCACCAATAGAAAAAAAATCCCGAAAAATAAGTGAAAAAAAAAAAGAAAAAAGAACCTCCCTCAAAATAACTATACAGTTACCACATAAACAAAGCATCTCTATTCATACCCAGTAGCCACTGCTGCACTTGTGCATGGAAAAGCTCATAGTGAATACCAATCTCCATGGAATTGATTCTTTCCCTTCAGCAAATGCATCCAAATAGAACAATCTCCCTAAATGACTGCATGCACTAAGAACTTCCTTCAATGATCTTCAACACCTTTTTCACCCAAAAAATCTTAGATTCCTTCAACCACATTGGCCCTAAAATGTGAGCAAGACTTCCCTGCATATCATTCACAAATCCCCTACAATACTCACGGACCCAGCATTACCATGGTCTACTCCATCAATAATGAGTGTCAAGCTCCAAGGCATGGGAGGTTTACTCCGTCCCAACATTGAAGCGCACCCCATTTGCCAATATAACCAATGGAACAAGCCTTTAAATATATTTCTCAAAACTAATCTGATCTGACTCTGGTTGTTTCAAGAATCATTTCCCCAAGGATTTCTACATGACAGAACACCCTACCATTCCCTTCTTTATGGATAAAGACCATAACACTACTCGTGAAATCATTTTCCATGATAATTTCCCACTTTCCAAGAAACCCATG
Source organism: Umbellularia californica (assembly GCA_028538565.1). Lineage (NCBI taxonomy): Eukaryota > Viridiplantae > Streptophyta > Magnoliopsida > Laurales > Lauraceae > Umbellularia > Umbellularia californica. The sequence goes on from JAPQWN010000002.1 coordinate 79,554,477, forward strand.
CTTCAAGATACAGAAAATGCTGCCAATGACCCTAAATAACCTAGCATCCCGAACAGAGGCATCATTTTTCCCCACAACTTGGAGAAATAAATTCAAAGGAGGAATGAGGGATTCTGGATTATTCATCTAAAAGAAATCAACTCCATTGAGCATTGCTAGCCATCCAAAAATAGATCCCAAAATAGGAACTCCCCCTTTAAAAACATGTGATGAAAAGCTTAGTCATGTGGACTTGGATCTTTTGTGTACATGATAAAACACATGGGATTTTGGCCTAAATTGAAGTGAAAGATCAAGGAAAGCATTTCTACAGCCTCGATTTCAATGTTGATAAATGGATCTCCGGCGGTTAGTTTAGAAGCTCAAGAGGGTTAAGTGACGCAGCCAAGATCCACGATCGAATAATAGATCAATCTCCCGAATGATTGATCGAATCCAAGATGGATTCCAACCGCTAGGGCACAAACGAAACCATAAAACAATCCATAACTCACCTGAGTAATCTCAGAGAAATCAGTTGATTGAAAATAAGCATGCCTATTACAATAGAGGCTCTTCTATTTATAAGAGCAATATTCTTACTATTAAGGAAAACTACAAATCCTATTTAACAATTACTAATCTAGAATTAGAAAGCAAGCAAACTAAGGAATATAACTAATATAGAAAATCAGGAAACGTGAGGCACATATGGACCCCATCAACTGGGTCCATCAATGCTTGTGGGTCCCTGTCTTTGATAGGGATCAAACTGCATTAACTCTCCCCAGCTTGAAAGAACTCGACTCCGGCGAGTTAATCGCTTGATAGTGCTCATAAAGATCTTAATTCAGACACTAGGAGTCGGTAATAGTAATCCAAGTAGCATTAGAGACAGGCCGGTTTTGCCAAAGAACAAGGAACTTTTGAAATCCTCTACGACGAGTAGAAACAATCTAATCATCAAGAACATCAATGATTTTATCAGGCGGTGGCGGAGCAGCTGGTAACGTAATGATTTGCTCATCGGAATCGTCCTCATTATCATGCCCACGATAGAGAGTGAGATCGGCAACATTGAATGTGGGGCAGATACCAATATCAGATGGCAACTCGAAAGTGTATACATTCGAACTGAACTTCTTCAACACTTTGAACGGACCTGTATTCCTCGGATGTAACTTCTTGTTTGCGCCTGGCGGTAACCTTTCCGGATGAATACGGACCATAACCATGTCTCCTTCAAAAAACTCTAGAAAACGACGACGTTTGTCAGCATCAGCCGTGTAACTGTCATTGCTAGCTGCAATATGTCATCGAACTTCATCATGTATTTGTTGCATGTGTTTGATGAAGTTGTCAGCTTCTGCACAAGGACGTGCTTCAAGAGGCAAAGGGACAAGATCAATAGGCAAGCGCGGTCGAACACTTGTGACTGCTTCAAAGGGTGAGATGCCTTTGGACCGATTAACTGAATTGTTGTAAGCAAATTCAGCCATAGGTAGAATCTGATCCCATGTTATGATATGATCATGTACAAGGCATCGTAACAGCTGTCCAAGGCTTCTATTAACAACTTCAGTTTGGCCATCAGTTTGCAGATGGTAAACAGTAGAGAAGTGAAGCTTTGTCTTGGCTGTCATCTACAATGTTTTCCAAAAGTAACTCATAAATTTGGTGTCACGATCTGAAACAATTGTCTTGGGGAGGCCATGAAGACGGACAACTTCTTTGAAGAATAATTGAGCTACCTTGTAAGCATCTGATGTTTTGTTGCATGGAATGAAATGTGCCATTTTAGAAAAACGATCAACAACAACAAAGATGAAATCAACTTGCCGTGCAGTCTTTGGAAGTACTAACACAAAATCCATACTCATATTTTCCCAAGGTGCATTAGGAATAGGCAATGGATGATATAAACCTGTGTTTTTCTTGTTGCCTTTAGCCAATTCACAGGTGCGACATCTGTCACAGATGTTGATAACATTAACTCTCATGCGCAGCCAATAGAAACGATCATCCACGAGAGCGAGTGTCTTGTCATGTCCCAAATGACCACTACAACCTCCTAAATGCAATTCACGAACAACATGTTCTTGAATGGAAGTAGCAGGGAGGCAAAGTTTATTACCTCGAAATAAGAATCCATCATGTACGCTGTAATGAGGGTACTTGTCCATGTCGCCGTTAAGAAAATCCGCGTAGATTGTGCCAAAATCCTTGTCATTTGTATACTCCTGCTTTATTTGCTCAAAACCTGCGACAATGACTGTCATAGTAGTGAGGAGATGTTTCCGACGACTTCAAGCATCAGCTATCAGATTTTCTTTGACAGCTTTATGGCGGAGATTGAATGTGAATTGTTGAAGGTAAGAGCTCCATTTAATGCAACGATCACTAACATGATGTTATGACTGTATATGCTTCAATGCCTCGTGATCTGAATATAAGACACAATCGTTTCCAACCAAGTAATGACCCCAATGTCGCAACGCTTGCACAACGGCGTAGTATTCTAGTTCATAAATAGAATATCTGCGTTTGGCATCGAAGAACTTTTCGCTGAAAAATACAATCGGGTGACCTTCTTGGCTAAGAACTCCTCCAATGCCGATTTGAGAAGCATCACAAGCAACTTCAAAGACTTTGTTAAAATCTGAAAGTCGTAGGACAGGGGCTTCCGTGATCTTGCCCTTGATTTCTCCAAAAGCTCTAGTTGCCGCACTTGTCCATTTAAATTCACCTTGTTTCATAAAATTAGTGATCGGAGCCATAATACTGCTGAAATCGCGAATGAACCTTTTATAGAAAGTAGCAAGTCCGTGAAAACTACGAACTTCAGTGAGAGTTTGTGGAATAGGCCAATCGAGGATAGCTTGAATCTTGGATGGGTCCATTGCAATACCCCTAGAAGAGATAACAAAGCCAAGGAAAATCACAGGATTGCTCATAAAAGTACACTTCTTTATATTAGCATAGAAGCGTTCTCAGCAAAGAAGCTCAAATATGCTCTTCAAATGATCAAGATGCTACGGTTTGCGGTGAAGGAAAAGCAATGGGCTCAGGTTGGGCTCGGACTCAAGTCGGGCCCAGTAGAAAGTAGGCACGTGTTGTACACATGGGAGAAAAAGTCTTTTTGTTGTTTTGGGATGCGTGCAGAAAGCAAGAGAAATAAGGAGTATGACCTGTTTCGACTTGGAGAAGCAAGAAAACGAAGAGGAGTTTGGTGGGAGGCGCTGGATGGTGATGAATGTAGACTATGGCTGCTGGTTGACGGTGCAATGGAGACGACGCGAGTCACAGTGGTATCGCCCTATTCAGATTTCAAGAGAGACCCTACGGGCCTGTCTTTTTTGATTGCTCCTGGTTCATGTATGATTGCTCTTGATCCATGTAATAGAGTACTCATATGTATCCCGGGAGCACATACACAAATTGTATTCGTTTATTGTACGATACACAATTAATTTAATTAATATAGTATAGTAGGAGCAATATACTTACTATTAAGGAAAACTAATAATCCTATTTAACAATTACTAATTTAGAATTAGAAAGCAAGCAAAATAAGGAATATAACTAATCTAGAACATCAGGAAACATGAGGCACATGTGGACTCCATCAACTAGATCCATCAATGCTTGCGGGTCCCTGTCTTGGATAGGAATCAAACTGCATCAACACCCATTGATGCAGCCAAGATCCGTGATCGAATAATAGATCAATCTCCCGAAAGGTTGATCGAATCCAAGATGGATTCCAGTAACTAGGGCATAAATGAAACCATAAAACAATCCATAACTCACGTGAGTAATCTTAGAGAAAGCAGTTGATTGAAAATAAGCATGCCTATTACAATAGAGGCTCTTCTATTTATAAGAGCAATATTCTTACTATTCAGGAAAACTACTATTCCTATTTAACAATTACTAATCTAGAATTAGAAAGCAAGCAAACTAAGGAATATAACTAATCTAGAAAATCAGGAAACGTGAGGCACATGTGGACCCCATCAACTGGGTCCATCAATGCTTGTGGGTCCCTGTCTTGGATAGGGATCGGACTGCATCATTAACAACCCCCCCCCAACCCCCAACACACACACACACACTCTCTCTCTTTCTGTTCATGATAGTGGAGGAAGGCTTTAGCAGCTTGACAAAAAGAGCCAATTTGGCCAACATGGTGCATGGATCCTAAATTGGGGAAGGGCAACTGATAATCTGTAACGACTTGGAATCCGGGGCCCTTCAAATTCTGCGTCGAGTAACATTAACATCATAAACCAAATCGTTTGAGGCATAAATAATCAGGCTTTTGCCAAAAAATTGAATTTTTAATTGAATGAATATCCAAAACCAATAATAATGTCCAATAACAAAAATAAACTACAAAAATAGTCTACTACTCCAAAGTTCATAAGACTTCTGTCGTGTCAGACTCCTATCAGAAGTTGGAGAACATTCCTAGCATAAGACACCCTAAGTTAGGTGTCGACCCCCTATTAGAAATAAGGAATTTGGGTGCCATACATATATTTTTATAAATAAGAGAGCTTAAAAAATATGAGCCTACTCTAAACTAATTATAAATCATTAGTAACATAAATACGCATAATAATTCTAGCCCCTAAATCAGGGCCTAGGATATTACATACTCCCCACCTTAGGAAATTTGGTCCTCCAAATTTAAACTAATACGAGAGGTTCAAAACATACCAAAAAATTAAAGGTTGCATTGACGCAATGTTTTTGGTTTCAAAATATGCAGCTAAAGTAACTACAGTGTATGCAGATTTAGAAATCCATGACTTATAATAGAAACCAAATATGAGTTGTTAATTTGCATGCATGGAGTCAATTGTTGGAATAACAAGATATGTTTACATAGCAGCATCACGTGATCACCATATGAACCAAGCGACATCAAGGCAATGTTCAATTAACTAAAATAACACGCATCCTATCTAGACAAATCTATGCATCAATTAGTCCATCCTCACCGCGTATCCTAAGGGTTACTAATTCTTTTATTTGCCCAGATCTTATTATGCTCTGATACCACTTGTAACAGCCCAGAATCTAGGGCCCTTCAAATTCCACATCAAGACTTATAAAAGTATCAATTAACATCATTAATCAAATCGTTCAAGGCATAAATAACCAGGCTTTTGCCAAAAAAATGAATTTCTAATTGAATGAATATTCAAAACCAATAATAATGTCCAATAACAAAAATAAACTACAAAAATAGTCTACTACTCCTAAAGCTCGTAAGACTTCTGTCGTGTAAGACTCCTATCAGAAGTTGGCGTCCTTTCTTAGCATAAGACTCCTAAGTTAGGTGTCGACCCACAATTAGAATTAAGGAATTTGGGTCCCATACATATATTTATATAAATAAGAGAACTTAAAAATATGAGCCTACTCTAAACTAATTATAAATCATTAGTAACATGAATACGCATTATAATTCTAGCCCCTAAATCAGGGTCTGGGATATTACATAATCACACATTTACACAGTTGTCAATTTTTTTTATTTTATTTTTTTAACTCCATTTAGGTTACTACAGACTGAAACATTTTGGCTGGCTTGCAATTTTGGCGCTTCATTTAAACGTTTCATTTCGGTAAAATTTAAAAATTTTAAGTATATAATTAAAGTTATGAAAAATATTTTTTTAAAAGGTGAAACTAGCATATACACCATGTATCTCGAATTCATTCTATTAAATCAACAATATATATATAAGTTATTTCTACATGCTAAATATATAATTTATAAGCTATGTTTAAAAGTGAAATCTATGAAGACCATTCTCAGCTCTCATTTTCACTTATCAGTGTTATAGAATAATATAACATAAATGAACAATTTCACATAATTACCACATTACAGTTGGACAGATTAGAACATAAATTAAAATAAAGAGCCTTTCTATAAATAAAACTATTTTCCTTATTATGCCTGAATCTCAGTCGAGGAGGCCAAACTCTGAACTGAGATGGCCAAATAGGTCTGGAATCTGATGTAATGCAACGTTCAATCCATAGTTTTGAACCGAACAGTTTTGTCATGTTCAGCTGAAACAAACCAAGATTGATTGCTAACATGTACACTTTGCAAATGATAATTGCTTTTCTACGAGGCTTTGACAATGAATATGGAAAAATTGAAGGCATCCTCATATGTTTTGAATTGATATCGGGGCTAGAATCAATATTGCTATAAGTACCATTGTGCAAATTGGCATTTTGCCTGAGAAAATCTAAGTCTCAATGCAAATTGAGCTGAGTGGGTGATTACCTGCAAGAGAATATAGTCTATTAACTTTTAAATGCATCATCAAGGTCCTTCATGATAAGATGGGAACTAAGGGACTCTTCTGTGACTGCATCAAAATTTAAGGGCTTCCTTGTAAATTTGTAAAAATCTGCTACATAATAAAAAGGAGCAGCAGCCATATATGCATGCTAAATGTTGTGCAGTTGCACTTCTTGTTCCCTCTTTTGTTTCTCTTCTGTATCCATTATTTCCTTCACTTCCAAATTGTAGAAACTAACATGGTATTAGAAGCGGCACAGTGTAAGTGTGTGGTCCCATAACCCATAAGTTCTAGGCTCTTGGGATTGGATTCTTTCTTTTCCTCTTCCAACTCTCCATCTCAGATTCATCATCACTCCATTTCTTCACTCTCCGTTCTTTTATTCCCTTCCTTTCCTTCCATTTCTTCTCCTCCTCTCTTCCTTCTCCTAGCCAAGCAATCAAAGGGGTTGTACAGCCGACTGGACACTACCTAGGATTGATGTCAACCATCTCCCACCTCATTAACGGTAAACACAATAAGAAGAGACAGTTTTCACACTACAACCAGTAGACTTGTTTTACTTCATGTGAAAGATCATTAGGAACCCCAAGATCTTCTGAGTTTTTTGTCAAAGTGATTTGTGTGCAGAAAATGTCTTGGATGGTAACATCTCATCAAACTTAATGTGCTTTTTGGTAAATAAATGCATAGAAATGTTGGTCTAAGTTGCTCGGGTTCCTTATCAGCAATCAATTGTGTTTGTCTGTTTCCCTTTGTGAGTGTGAAAAGTGTTATATTGCTTTAGTAGATCAACCTCCTAAGACTTGTTAGGCAGTCAACTGGTTGAGGCTGAGGCTGGTGCTAGTTTGCTAAATTATCCACAGAATTGAAAGGAACTCCCTCAGCTCATTCTTGCCAAACTCCATTTTCTCCCAGCCAAAGAGTTCCTCTAACATATCAAAGAATGGAAATTCCATATTTGCCATTCTGCTCTTGACGCTCTTTCACAGACACAAGCATCTGAAAATTCGACTATGATTCCGCTAACATATTCCATCAAGATTGTGCGACTCAATAACTACTGCACAAACCTAAACATATGATTTTACTCTTTGGCCTCAATTGTTTTCTAAAAAATGCAAGATTTGCTGGAAATCATTTGAATGATAGCGATAGTCCCATCACCATAAGTCAATTCAAGGTAAAGCCCACCACTTGGACATCACAGAAACCTCCATTAGTCAGGATGAAATTCCTCTCAACAGAACCAGCATCAGATTCTTCTCCCCAAACAAAGTACACGAACAACAACAAAACTCTTAAGAAACCCATAAGAAAAAGAGGAAAAATCAAGCAAAATCGATGGGTTTTATAGCTGCCCACCCAAATAGCAAACACAGAAAGCCAAAGGGTTCTGCAAAAACCCACATCAAAAAGATGAGTTCTGAAAAAACCCACAGAGTCCAGTAAAGGTTTTTGTGAGAAAACCCCAACTTATAGCTACTTAGAGAGAAAAATCAAAGGGTTCTACAAAAACCAATCAAACTAACAAAAACCCAGATCGAAAAAACAAATTTTTAGCAGCCCCATCTAACCCAGTAAAGGGTTTTATCAAAATAACCGGTCAAGCATGAAATGGCAAGGATTGAAACAAAGCGGACAGCATAGAACAGAAATGTGGAAGCCAACCTCTCTACCAGAATGATGTGAAGATGCGGAAGACGAAGAGGAGGAGGGTTTCGATTCGCCATCTTCGACAGAGTCGGCTACTGGTACGAGAAGCTCTCGATCTCTGTCTCTGTTCGCCATCGGAATCGACGATCTCTCGTCACCCATCAGCAGAAAGAACGGTAGCAAGGACTTGCTGTTGTAGATTTCGAAGTTGGTTGTTTTTCTCCTTTGTAATCAATGTCAGAAAGAGGACAAGACACGTAGATGAATCACAACTCTCTCTCTCTCTCTCTCTCTCTCTCTCTCTCTATGTATTTTGCAGGTTCACATCAGACGAAGAACATGGAAAGATAACACAGGAAACAGTTTTTAAATACGAAGGAAAGATGAAGATTCTTGACTTGACTTGGAAATCTCTGGCATCGACTTGAGCTGAAACTCCAGCCCCTCCTTGGTTTCAATTCCGGATCCGGTGCCAACTAAATGACTATGGATCCAGTTTTAAATTCGGTTCCAAACGTTTTTTTTTTATATATATACTTAAAATAAAATGATTATTCAACTTATTAAAATATATTAAATTTACTATCGTTAAAATTTAGTATATAAAAATGAGCGACCAAACTTGATTTTGAGCTTATAATTTATGGCATTGAAGACATGGGGAGATGCTCTCACGAGAGATTCTCTCACCTTATTATGAGAGATAAAGTGGAAACCATCACATCCATATCCAATGCCAACAACTTAAATATGATGGCCCCCACTCCTATCTCTCATAGCAAGGTGAGAGATACTCTCACAGGAGCACCTCCCAAAGACCCGTATGTCGGCATTAAAGACTCATTTATGAACCAAAATCTAAAATAGATATAAAATCCAATTTTTTACGGGTTGAAACCCCTGGATACTTGGATAAACGAAATCCATTTGCCTTTGCTCTTGGTTTCATCAATAAATTGAGCCAGCTTGACTCAGCTAAGTTGGAATCAAGCTTTAACTCGGCTTGTGAACAAATAAAAAGCTGGGTTGGTTAGCTCATTGGCAGGGTTTGAGATGGAGCTTGTTTAGCTCGCCTTGGCTAGCTCATGCTCAACTAGATTAAATTAAGATTGATAAATGTATATATGAACTTAAGCCCAACTTCGAGTTCAAGCTCAACAAACAAATGTAGGTAAAGATGGTGTTAATTTACTAGTTGGCTAATTCTCCTATGTTGAACAAAACTCAAGTCCTAATTGAATTGTATTTTCTATTATTTTAGAAGGAGGACTGTGATGACAAAGAAAGAAGTTTCCTAGCCATAGAAGATGAAGGATGGAGACTCCTGGTTGCATAAAAGAACTGTTGAAGAGTCCAACCCGGAACTATTCGCGCCTCCAGCCATTTTCGAGTTAACAAGTTCACTATAGTGATCCTATATCGGGTCCAACGGTAGAGAGCGTGCTCGCTATAGCAAGCACCCTGCTCACTATAGAGTGCTGGGTATCTCTATCCGGTCCGGACTCTTGGTAGCTAATCCGTTTCAAATTCAATCTCAGAGTTCTTTTGCGATTACAAAAGTCATATGCACGAACCTTAGACTATTTATATGACTCCTTGCTTCCACAAAGAAACTCTTGAGTTCTCTACTAATCCCTAGCATCAAATATTCATCTAGAGAGATTTTGTGGGCTGTTTTATGCAAGGAGAATTGCGCTGAAGATGGAGATTTATCTTTCTTCTCTAAAGCACCTTGAGAGGCATCAAAAAGGTACTTGAATCATAGTAAAATGTCTCCAAGTGGAGCCTTCTTACAAAAAGAATTTACCCTGAATATGAAGTGATTCACTGCTCTGTACCTTGTCCTTACCCTTCCCAACTTGAGCTGAATGTGACTCGACCATTCACCATGTTATCTAATGTAATTGATGCTAGTAAAGGCTAATGAGGTAACAAAATGTGCCTTTTCCTTGTGGTGTACTATTGATGCTTCCACATGTAATGATCTTGTGCCGGACCCAAGATTTTCATTTGATGGGTGTGGATCCTAATAAGTAATTTGATTTAGGAGACAAATTGAGGTTTTTCATGTGGATTTTTTAGGGTGGAGCCATGATTTTTATTGGAGTATTGGAAGTGGCCTAGAATTTTATGTAGGTTTTCGAAATGTGTAGCAATTTGACGGGTCCGCCCCTGCATGTGTCTTAGTAATTGTTGAAGTTTCCTCACAATATGTGTCTTACTTTAAAACCTCCCATATTTGCCGTACCAGCTTTTGCCTTCAGTGTTTGAAGACTTCCGCTCTTTTCACTTTCTTGCTAATTTTTTTCTTTTAATAATATTGTATTCTTTGTTGAGAAGTGAGTTCCCCCCTAGGAAAGTATTATAAAGTATATTGCCCCTACTAACGCCTCGAAGTTTTGGTAGGAATGGTTTGCTAAAGACACTTAATAGGGTATTAAAGCCAACCAATTGCGAGTTTGAGATTTAAGAGTGCTCGACATGGAAAAAATTTATGTGTCACTAAAAGTGCACCAACTAGATCCACCTAAGGGAGAGTACACTTAATAGGGTATTAAAGCCAACCAATTGCGAGTTTGAGATTTAAGAGTGCTCGACATGGAAAAAATTTATGTGTCACTAAAAGTGCACCAACTAGATCCACCTAAGGGAGAGTGTTGAGAAGTAGGTTCCACCCAAGGTGAATATTGAAAAGTATTTATGTTGCCTTTACTAATGCATGTCCCCGTCTTTCAATCTCTACTTTTTATTCATCTTGTGTCATTTTCTTCGTTTTGGTGTTGTAAACCCATTTTTTATAATCTCTTGCCTTGAAGGAGTCATTTTTTCTCGATTCTTTATTTTTCATGAAATATTTGGTTTTGTGTGGAATTTGTTTCCCATGCTTTTGGAGATTCCTTTCCCCATTTCTTTTCTTCTTATCAAGTTTGCGTGTCTACAAGAACCATGTCTTAAAACCACATATTCATAGGTCAGGTCCCAGGTCCACTGATTGGAACATGTATGGATCCAAACCCAGACCCATTTAGCAATCGTCCCAGGTCCACTGATTGGAACATGTATGGATCCAAACCCAGACCCATTTAGCAATCGGAACCTAAATTGGTTTTCAGGAGTTTATGACTTGAAACCTAAAAACATGTTTTAGACCTGATTTTCACGGGTCAAAACCTTCAAGTAGTCGGAGAATCGGGTATTTGTTTGCATCCCTAGTCATAATGCCTCGAAATCTAAATTTTCGTAGGCTAGGACGCATGAAGAATTTGCGATGCTTCTTTGTGGGGTTGCCTAATAAAAAATATAAATCACCCAAATAAATGTTTCTCGAGTCCACCCAAATAAATGCTTCTCAAGTCAATCATCAACAAAATTAATTCCAGTGGAAGTTAGTGTAATGTCGTTAGGCCTATCAAAGGGTCGTACCTAGCCTAGGCTAGGGCTTGCCATTACCCAAGCCTCAACATATGTGGGTTGGGTCTAGGGTGTGCCAACAAAGTCTCAATGCCAGTGGCAATACAAGAAATGAAAAATAAAAAATAAAAAAAAATCATTCTTTCCTTGCCTAGGCCCTTTTACATTTCCCTTGCATGCTGAAGTTGGGCCTAACATGGAGAGCATGATTTTATTTTTTTTATTTTGTCTATATCACCACCGACATCGAGTGTTAACTGGTGTTAATCCTCCTTTATCTGAGATTGGGAATATTAATGGAATGCATAAGTAACATGACTGAGTTGGATCTTATTTGGCAAATCTATTATTTGTGTCTATTTGACTTAAAACTAATTAAAATCAAGGTTTGAGTGCATTAGATTGTTTGTAACTAGCAACAAAGCCTGTGCTGAGCCCAGTCATATAATAAAGATCTCTCTCTAATTTAGGGATATTATGAAAATTATATTATGAGAGAAGGGACTCATGCTTGATATTCAATACCGTGAGAGCAAACCATAAACAAATGATTAAAGCTAACTATAATATACCATCAATTTAATTGAGCAAAATAAAAAGTAAAGATAGGAACCTAACCAATTATCCAAGCAATATAAAGATACCATACTGATTGATTGTATTAATTTAAGTCATGAAAATAAAGTGTTTTATTGGCCATCTCCAATCACTATTATCAGTCTCCCTCTTCAAACCAAATTGTTATTGTTATTTATAAATAAATAGAATTCTCACTGCAATCATACTTCTGTCCTTAGACCAATCAACGCGAAAATATAAGTTTAGTTTTTTTTTTTTCCCAAAAACAAAGGGAATGAATCCATGTAAAGATAATTTCTTGTGTTATAGATTATAGAGCTTTTGTATATACGCACCTACGGTTTGTAGGATTTGTAAATAAGCCCCTGCATCTTCATTTTAATACCTTCTTTGTCCCTAAAATCAATAGTATTCCAACCACCATAGTTTTTTAAAGCAAAATGACACTTTTGTCCATCTCTTTTATCCTTACATGCAAATTTCAAAAGCATGGACTCAATGGGTTTGGCTCTATGGGGGAAGGGGAAAATGTAAAAAAAAAAATATATATATATATATATATATTATCTTTTAGAATTTGCGGTGGGGGGAGGTGGAATTTTAAACTTTTCTTAGATATGGGTGGGGACTCCAGTCCCCAGGCCCTTGTACTTGGATCCACCCCTGCTCATGTGCATAAGAGAGTTATTGAGAGAAAACATGAGGACTTGAGATAAATAATGACATTTTTGTAAATAATAATATACTTATTTTTGTTTTATGGATGTAAGGTATTAAAAAGGAAAAGGAGGTGCCTATTTACAAAAACTAAAACCCCAGGGGCCTATATACAAATCCTACTAACCTTAGCAAGGTTTATACAAAAAGCTCTAGATTATATCATAACTTTCTTAGTTTATGGGGTCCACCTGGATAGATAGTATGGATGTCCTGTTTTGGGTGCATCTGACATAATTATCTTAATCCATGGATGGATAAATACTGAAGAGAAGAGAAGGGCGTGGTAGATGCAGTTTTCAATTTTGAATACATTGAAGAGAGATTTTAGGGAATGAATAATTGAGACGATGTAGTGGAGAGATTTTAGAGATTTGTTTACTCTTCCGCGAGAGATTGACTGTTCAGGTAACTCATTTTTGTTAGATAGGCTCTAAATTCACCTGAACTTTAGAAAAACCAAAAACAAAAATCAACATAAAAAAAAAAAAAAAAAAAAACCTCGCTATGAACATGGACATTGTTCCATTAAAAAAAAAAGAGTATTCGTTACTTAAATTTTGGTAGTGTGGCATTGTGTTCGCAGGCAGGGCCACTGATGAGTTGTGGATGATAACATTGTCCTTAATATCGAACCTAGCTTTCCTCGATTGAGCAACAAGGGGAAACATGTTTAATGATTGATCACACAGTCAAAAGAAAATGTCTAATGATATGTGGAGTTGTAGAGGCACAAATACTAAAAGAAATTCTCAAAATTATTTGGAGAGATTGTTCAGACATAATGAATCTTATTACAAAAAAAAAATTCAGTTCGTAAAGAACATTAATCATTTAAAAAAAAAAGCAACATTTCCATAAAGCAATTTCAAAATTGAAAAACGCAATAAATCTTTTTTGGCTAAATGATAAAGAAGCCCTAAAGCCTGAAGGCTTCAGATGATGCTCAATGCAAAAATAATAATAATAATTGAGTGAAAAGAAGAGGCATAAACAGAAACATATACAGAGAAGATACAAAGTATGAAGCAATCAAAAAGATGATCTTCAACCTGGACACAAGAATTTGATTGCTATTAAAGATGCAATTGTTCTTGGTGTATCCGATGATAGAGATGAGACAGAAGAAGAGTGAGGCTATAATTTTTCCAGACTCATCTCTGCCATAAATAAAAAGCACACCAGTAGGAACCTGCTGAGTGGAAATCTGGCAACAATTGGCCATACAAATAGAAGAGCAAAGACCACCAGGGCGGAGCTTAATAAAAGAATAATCACCGAGATGCATAACACGACGGCCTCAGAGACAAAGATGTATAATAGGAAGTTAAGAATTTAAGATTCAAACCATGGCAATGAGAGAGATTTTTGGGGAGGGGATTGGGTTGAGATTATTGTTATTGTTATCCTATTGGAGAGATTTAGGAAGGAGACTGGGTAAGGATAGTTGTTCCCACGGTTAAAACCAAAGCACTATATGATTTTCTTAGTATTTCTTTGTAAGGAGAGAGTTCCTAAGGGATGAGGTGGCACCCTCCACAGCCCACCTCCCCATTTGCTTTAATATATACTAGTGCAGTAGGCCTGCGCCCAATGCAGGCCATGATAAAAATAATTAAAGTTTTAATTAATTAAAAATATTTATTAGTATTTAAAATGACTTGAAATATTCTGAAAATTTAAAAGGCTAAAAGATTTTAGGGAAATAATAAGTAAATAATAGATATTCTAGGATATTGATTTTATTTTATTTGTGCTTAAGCATAAATTAATTGTCTCTTTAAAAAATAAATGTGAACTTTGAAACCAATCAGCTTCTGTGACGGGCCCCACAAATTACTCATACCCAATATTGAAAAGAGAATAAGGAGAAAAAAAGTATCAAATATAAACTATGAAAGTGGTGCCCTTTAATTGTAAGTTTGGAAAGAGAAAATTCAACTTTCGCAATAGGGCCCTCAAATTTATTTAGTTAATTTAGTAAATATAATTATGATAACAAAAAATTTTGATAAAGATGGAAACTCGTGAGATTTTAGGGGAATATTAAGTAAATAGTAGATATTTTAGAAGCTTGATTTGATTATATTTGTGCTTAGGCATGAATTGAGTGTCAATATTAAATGTGGATTTTGAAATCCATTGGCTTCCATAATGGGCCCCATATATTAATCATACCGATATTGAAACGAAAATAAGGAGAAAAATATAGTAATTACAACTTATTACAGTGGCCCTGTTAATTGTTAGTTTGGAAAGGAAGAAAATCCAGCTTTCATAATGGGACCTATATATTATTCAAACTTTGAAAAAAAAAGAAATAAAAAAATTGGCTTTGACAGTGGGCACCACTTATTAATAAAAAACAATAAAGATGAAGTCGACTATGATCTATAAGTGGGCCTTAGATCTTTATAATTTGGATCTGGTATGAGGGTCCCCCAAATTGATCTACATTAAAATTTAATATATACATATCCACCTATCATAAAAGTCATTACCAACTTGATCTCTATATTTCTCATCAATTTGTAGGGCCCACCATTAAAGCCAAATAACCATTCTTCTTCTTTTTTCTCTTTTTGCTTGTTTAGTAATCTGTGGGACCCATTGAATGTAACGTGTGTATAAGGAGAGAAATCATGTGATAAGATAGAGATTTTAGGGGTAGAGGGAGAATTTTTGGGGATTAATTGAGAGAAATCGTGTGTAAAAAGAGATTGCAGGGGATGTAAATGAAATTGATTAGAGAGGCATATAGAGAGATTTTATGGGAAATAAATGGAATAGATTTGAGAGGCATATAGAGAGATTTTAGGGGAAATAAATGGAATAGATTAGAGAGAGGTGATGTTAGGAGGTAGTAGAATTAGAGGTGATGTTAGAAAGTTTAAAATTGAATTAGAGAAATTTTAGGGGAGTTGGAGAAGATTTAAGACTTTTATTTGTGAGGCCACGCAAGGATGAAAATATCGGTCGTGGCGGCCACTGCCGCCACGCTTTTTTCAATTTATTGGCGATCTCACTGCTACATGAATGTAGCGGCCGCCACGAAGCGTCGCGGCCGCTATGCTACCTGGGTATTATAAATGCCCTCCCAGCCGACCCTAACTCCTTTTCAATTTACCATACACTGCTGTGTTTGCCTCCGAACTCCAAATTTTCAACTTTCAACTCATTTTCAATTATAAGACAAGGAATCAAACACAAACAAGTGAAACAACTAGAAGATTGAAGATTCAACTTTCAAGCCCAAGCTTCCATTCCATCTAGGTATGTTTTTCTTTTTGATTTTTTTCTAGTCTTTTTAACTTTTGACTGAGATCATCTATAAAAAGCTTCATTGTATTGTAATATGATGAGATCCATGTTTCCCGTTCATCATGCACACATATTTTTATTTTTATTTTAATCACATTTTGAATGTTTGTTGGTTTTTCTCTATTTTTTATTTTCGGATTTATTTATTTTTTGAAAAAAAAATTTTGAATACTCATGGACAACCCATGAAACCACTTGGAAAATACTTGTAAATGATAGATCTATGTTTCTCATAGATCAATCCATCACATTTTGAATGTTTGTTGATTTTTCTCTATTTTTTATTTTCTGATTTATTTATTTTTTGAAAAAAAAAAGTGAATACTCATTGACAACCAATGAAACAACTTGAAAAGTGCTTCTAAATGATAGATCCATGTTTCCCAAAGATCAATCCATCACATTTTGAATGTTTGTTGGTTTTTCTCTATTTTTGATTTTCGGATTTATTTATTTTTTGAAAAAAAAAATTTGAATACTCATGGACAACCCATGAAACCACTTGGAAAATACTTGTAAATGATAGATCTATGTTTCTCATAGATCAATCCATCACATTTTGAATGTTTGTTGATTTTTCTCTATTTTTTATTTTCTGATTTATTTATTTTTTGAAAAAAAAAAGTGAATACTCATTGACAACCAATGAAACAACTTGAAAAGTGCTTCTAAATGATAGATCCATGTTTCCCAAAGATCAATCCATCACATTTTGAATGTCTGTTGATTTTTCTCTATTTTTTTATTTTCGGATTTATTTATTTTTTGAGAAAAAAAAGTGAATACTCATTGAAAACCGATGAAACAACTTGAAAAGTACTTCTAAATGATAGATCTATGTTTCCCATAGATCAATCTATCACTACTTAAATGTTTATTGATTTTTCTTTAATTTTTATTTCCGGATTTATTTATTTTTTGAAAAAAAAATGTGTATATTCATTGACAACCAATGAAACAACTTAGAAATTGCTTGTAAATAATAGATCTATGTTTCCCATAGATCAATCAATCACTACTTAAATGTTTATTGATTTTTCTCTATTTTTTATTTTCGAATTTATTTATTTTTTGAAAAAAATTGATACTTTAAGTAATGAAATACCAATTGAATGTCAAGAGAATAATTTCTAAGCATTATATATATGTTTCCTCTAACATGTTTCTTTGTTTTTTTAATTTTTAACATACTATTTGTTCATATTTATAGCAAGAGCCAGGTATTCAGTCTATTTGTCTTTGCCAATTGATAACTTAAAATGCCTCGTAATATGGATCCCGCATGGAGCTTTGGTGAGGCAGTTGAGGAAAATATGTTGAAAATCAAATGCAAGTTTTGTGGGAAAGTGACTTTTGGGGGCATTACAAGATTCAAGCAGCAATTGGGCCACATTTCTGACAATGCTGCTGCCTGTACCGTAGTACCAAGGGAAGTCATGGAAGAAATGAAAGCTTTGCTTGGCCAAAATAAAGCTAGAAAAGTAGAGATAAAAGAAAAGAGGCGGCAAGATGCTGATGCTGCCCGTTATGATATATTTGGGGATGAATACTTTGATGAGGAGGAAGATGCACAGATGGAGGCTGCATGTCGAGAGTCTTTGATGAGTCAACAAGAAGAACAAGAACGACGTGCATTTGCTGGAAGCAGATATTATGATGCAGGGGGCTCATCTCCATCTGTGTCAAGCAAGGGTAAGGGCATTGCGGGGTCCATACGTAGGGCATTTAGCACCCGAGAACGGGATGTTGATGTAGAAATTATCTCTACGAGAAGAGCAGTTCATCCCCCTGTTGATACTCTATCACATAGAAAAGAGAAAGATAAACAACCAAAAATATCTAGTGTTGTGAAAGGGGTAATGAAGGCTGCAAGAGATAGATTGGCCAAAGCTACAGCAAAATGGCTAATTCACAAGAACATACCACCTACAGCAATAGATTCCCCATATTTCCAGACTATTCTTGATGTTGCAGCCGAAGCTAGGCGGGGTATACAGGCGCCCTCCGTATATGATGTGGGCACTAAATATCTTGAAGAAGAATATAGAGAAATAAAGGCTTGGGTGGAAACGTTTAGGCCCATGTGGCAACAAAATGGTGTTACCCTCATGTGTGACGGGTGGACCAGCGGCACCCAAACACAATTAATAAACTTTTTGGTGTATTCAGTTGCTGGGACCATCTTTGTGAAGTCGATTGATGCAAGTGAACATAGACGAACAGCTACATATATATACAATCTTATGGATAAAGTTGTAGAGAGTGTGGGAGAGGAGTATATTGTACAGATTATTACAGATAATGGCGCCAATTTCAAGAAAGTAAGTTTGCAATTAATGGAGAAGATGACCCATTTATTATGGACCCCATGTGCAGTACACTACATAGATCTCATCTTGGAAGAGATTGGAAGGAAGACAAAAGTGGCTTCATTGATCAAGGCATGTAGAGGAATTACAAGATTTATATATGATCATTCATGGGTGTTAAGCTTAATGAAAAGATACACAAATAACCATGCCTTGCCACGTCCAGGAATAACTAGGTTTGCAACTCATTTTCTGGCTATGGAAAGCCTTGTAAAGTTTAGAACGGAGCTCATTTAGATGTTTGCATCAGAAGAATGGCTTTGTTCGAAATGGGGCAATGCAATTAGTGGTTCAGGGTTTGAAGTCCTAAACCTTATAAGGGACAATAAGTTTTGAAAGAAAGTAAGGAAGATATTACAGGTTTTTGAGCCTTTGGTTAAAGTGTTGCGGCTTGTAGATGGTGATGACAAGCCGATAATGGGCTTTATATATGAAGCAATGGATCGGGCAAAGCAATCCATTATAGAAAATGTTAGATATTACGATAAATATATAAAGATTATCGATGCCCGTTGGAACGATCAGTTGCACCATCCATTGCATGCTGCAGGTAATTAATATATATCTTTGAATTTGATAAATTTTTGTTTTCCTAACTAATGTATTTATTACCTTGTTTGCTCACAATTCATTCTACATATTTATAATGTAGGTTATTTTTTGAATCCTGAATTCTATTACCGTAATGTCGAACTACACACTGAAGCAATATATACGGACTTGCGGGTAGGATTACGGAAGGTATTGAAAAGATTGTTAGATGCAGATGATCAAATTGATGCGATACAAGAGGTGAGTGGGTGGTTACTTAAGAGAATTTAATTATGCTACCAACTTACCAAGTGCCAATTGCCATACTGCCATACATGCTTATATCTAATTTTCACATTGTAGATATCTATGTATACACAAAGGAGAGGAACCTTTGCTGACCCTCTTATGATATGATTGATTGGAAGGATGCCACCAGGTATAACTATGAACAAAAGACCCCACCCAATAGTCTTGAATCTTGATTTATTTATCTTAATTGATTAGAAGGACTTGAGGGTTACGAATATCTAATTTTCTTTATTTATTTTTTGCATTTCAGCTGATTGGTGGATGAATTATGGAGAAAGTGCTCCACATCTAAGGAAAGCAGCTATTCGCATCCTTAGTCAAACTACAACAT
Source organism: Umbellularia californica (assembly GCA_028538565.1). Classification (NCBI taxonomy): domain Eukaryota; kingdom Viridiplantae; phylum Streptophyta; class Magnoliopsida; order Laurales; family Lauraceae; genus Umbellularia; species Umbellularia californica. Next base: position 79,574,015 of record JAPQWN010000002.1, read on the forward strand.
CTTTCAACTGTGAAAGAAATTGGAGCACTTTCTCTTTGATCCACATGAAGGCCAGAAATCGGCTTACCATGCAGAAACTCAACAAGATTGTATATTGTCATTACAATTTGAAGTTGAGAAATAGAATTAGGGAGAGAAGGTCAAGGGATGATCCCGCTTATTGTCCTATTAATTTGGATCACATATTCAGAGAGGACGATCCCTTACTCCCATGGTTAGCCGAGATAGAGGATCCACTGCTAGATTCAGATCCGAAGTTTCAGGAAACAGTTCAAGAGTTGATAGATGAGGATATGGGTGAGGCACCTACAGAAGGTCAGCCACCTCAGGGAGAATGTACCAATAGGACTAGGAGGAGTGGGAAAGAACCTGCTTCTGAGAAAGTTAGTTCCACCACCGTCTCTTCGAGTAGCCATGGTGGAGATGGAGGAGGAGCAGGAGACAGTGGGACAGTTGGTACTAGTGAATACTATCAGCATGATGAAGACGATGACATTCCTATAGAGGAAGTACATGAGTTACCTCCATCTGGAAGATTTGATCCAAGCCGTGGTTATCAACGGCGCCGAAAAGATTCACCACCTGGGGCTGGAGGTAGTAATCAGCAAGGAAATATGGGTGGAGATGTTGGAGGACAACAAGCAGCATCATGGACTGATTCGTGGAACCCTAGTTACAGTGGACAAGGACCCTCACAATAGTTTGACTATTTTCCATATGGTCAATTACAACAAGGAGAAGAACAGTCTTCAACATCGGGGTCATACTCATATGGTGACTATGTTGAAACGCAATATGGTAGAAATCCACCTGTACCACCTCCTCCAAGTTCTTTTGATGCGGGTGTGATTGCCTTCTTTGGATTTGTAGATCCCAATTCTCATCAATATCAAATCCAATATGGTGCAAGTGGAAATAATAACACTAATGGGGATGGGGATAACCATAGCCCCTTGAATCTTGGTAGACATTCCTTTTGGTGGTGATTAAGGTATCCCTATATCCTTCACTAACTCTCTATTCTTTGTCATTTTTAAATTGGTGTTGAATGTTGATTGTTGATCACTTCATAGTTCATTCACTTGATTGAATTTGAATCATGAATGTTGAAGTATTGATATTTGACTATTCAATATTCACTAATGACTAATGGGTATTGTGTATTGTGTAATGACCTAACTCTTAAGTCTTCTTATTTCTTAATTGTTACTTTCTTATGCTTTTATTTCATGAATTCATGTTCTATTTTTTTTATGTGCTTTCTATTACTTTTTAAGTTAGCATGACTAAGAAACATGAAAGCATGTGAAAAAACTAATCATTACTATTATTTTCTATTTATACAGCGATACAGGACCTCATGTATTGAGGGCACCGTTACGCCCCCTTTTCTTACTTACTTTTGCAAAAGAACCACTTTTTCTTTCATTTTACAATTTTTTGGATTTTTTGGAATTTTTTCAGATTTGTTTGGCGATTTTTTCAAATCGCACCACGCGCCGCCACGTATCGCCCGCTTCGTAGCGGTTTGGCGGCGGGCCGCTACGCCCGCCGCTACCGCTATTTTCATCCTTGATGCCACGTGTCATTTTTTTGAATGCCCACGTGGGAAGGAGAGAAAATGTGTAGTGAGAGAGAGATTATAGGGAAGTGTAATGGGAGAGATTTTAGGGAGGAGAGAAAACGTGTAGTGAGAGAGAGATTGTAGGAAAGTATAGAGGGAAAGATTTTAGGGAGATAGAGAGAAAACGTGTAATGAGAGAGAGATTGAGAGAGATTGTAGGGAAGTGCAGAGGGAGAGATTTTAGGGAGAAGACGAGAAACCGTGTAGTGAGAAAGATTGTATGGAAAAATTTTGAAACTATGGTTATGGGAAGGAGAGAAAACGTATAGTGAGAGAGAGATTAACAAGATTTAAGACTTTTATTTGTGATGCCACGTGTCATTTTTTGGGATGCCCACATGACATCCTTGAAAAATAAAAAAATTGAGGATGAGCCATGTGTCGCACTCGTGCGAAAATGCTGCTGTCTTTATATATATAATAGATTAGAGAGAGGTGACGTTAGGAGGTGGTAGAATTAGAGGTGATGTTAGAAAGTTTAAAATTGAATAAGAGGAACTTTAGGGGAGTTGGAGAAGATTTAGGACTTTTATTTGTGATGCCACGTGTCATTTTTTTGGGATGCCCACATGGGAAGGAGAGAAAATTTGTAGTGAGAGAGAGATTGTAGGGAAGTGTATAATGGGAGAGATTTTAGGGAGGAGAGAAAACGTGTAGTGAGAGAGAGATTGTAGGAAAGTGTAGAGGGAAAGATTTTTGAGAGGAGAGAAAACGTGTAATAAGAGAGAGATTGTAGGGAAGTGCAGAGGGAGAGATTTTAGGGAGGAGAGAAACAATGTAGTGAGAGATTGTATGGAAAACTTTTGAAACTATGGTTATGGGAAAGAGAGAAAACGTATAGTAAGAGAGAGATTGAGAAGATTTAGGACTTTTATTTGTGATGCCACGTGTCATTTTTTTTGGGATGCCCACACGGTGCCCTTGAAAAATAAAAAAAAATTGAGGATGCGCCACGCGTCGCATTCGTGCAGAAAGGCTGCTGTCTTTATATATATAATAGATTAGAGAGAGGTGACGTTAGGAGGTAGTAGAATTAGAGGTGATGTTAGAAAGTTTAAAATTGAATGAGAGGAATTTTAGGGGACTTGGAGAAGATTTAAGACTTTTATTTGTGATGTCACGTTTCATTTTTTTGGGATGCCCACATGAGAAGGAGAGAAAATGTGTAGTGAGAGAGAGATCGTAGGGAAGTGTAATGAGAGAGATTTTAGGGAGGAGAGAAAACATGTAGTGAGAGAGAGATTGTAGAAAAGTGTAGAGGGAAAGATTTTAGGGAGAAGGAGAGAAAACGTGTAATGAGAGAGAGATTGAGAGAGATTGTAGGAAAGTGCAGAGGGAGAGATTTTAGGGAGAAGGAGAGAAATCGTGTAGTGAGAGAGATTGTATGGAAAAAATTTGAAACTATAGTTATGGGAAGGAGAGAAAAGGTGTAGTGAGAGAGATTGAGAAGATTTAAGACTTTTATTTGTGATGCCACATGTCATTTTTTTGGGTTGCCCACATAGCGCCTTTGAAAAAATAAAAAAATTGAGGATGAGCCACGTGTCACACTCGTGCGAAAAGGCTATTGTCTTTATATATATAATAAATCTCATGTGGATGTCTAACCTTTTGGAGCTTTTGCTTCTTTTTGAAAAAACTAACCAGATATAACTTCTTCAAATAGACTTGAGTGTCTACAACAATTAGTTACCTTTTACTTTTCTTATGACAAGTTGGCCATGTAACTCTTATAACACGACAAATTTACCTTTACTACTTGGACTGTTTAACAATTCTTTGGTACTACTTTCATAATATGATAACTTGGCCTAAATAATTTTTATAGTATGAAAAGTTTATTTTTTTCTAATTCAGTCAAACTCACTCTGCAATATATTTTTAAGAGGATCCAATTGAAACAACTATATTTTAAATAGACCTATTTGATTTAGCTCTGTTTCAACGATGCCCTTGTTTTTATATTCCCCCTTTTCTAGTTGGCTGGTGGCAACTTTAGTTAATCTATATAAAACCTATAATAGGATAAACCTACAACAGGATACCTAAATATTTGATTTTGCGGGTTTTAGTCTTTTAGATAAAAGGAGCATCCTAAGAGATTATATTGAATTATTAGAGCATGCATGAGCGAGTAGTAACAAGTGTGAGAACTACACGTGGAGATACAAGTGCATTTTCTAGTGACTCTGGGTTTGCGTTAGCAGTCAGCTTAAGCTCTTGTCTCTTTGCACTAATTATGAATGATTTTATTGCTCATATTCAAGAGGAGGTGCATCAGAGTATATTGTTTGCAGATGTGTATCAGCCTCAATGCCTCAGTGTATAAGATTAGATGAATCGAGAAATGGGCTGAGTGCAAAACTTAAGGGTTGATGAGAGACTTTAGAATTCAAAGGCTTTAAACTAAGAGGCCGTTTGAGAAATCTAATCTAATTACTTTTACTAATTAGATTAAGTTCTAGAATAAAAGTTCAAAAACTTAAGTAATTCTAATTTTCAATTATTCTAAGTAGTAACATTATAAAAATAAAAATAAAAACACCTCTTATTTCATGAGGTAATTTGGGCACACATCTATGAATTGTGGTGATTGGGGCCTACCTTTGAAAATTACAATGTAGATCCCACCATTTGTATTATTTTGAAATTTAAATGAGGTTGTTTTTATCCAAAACACTAACAAAATTTTGCATTATTGGCCTTTTTTTAAAGGTAAATGTTCTAATTTGTAAATAAGCTCCATAATAGAAAATCCAATTAGAGGTTTACCAAATGCTCTAATATTTAAATAAGCTTGAAATTATAAAATATGAGTTTAGAGTTGTCAAACGCTTCCGAAGTCCCTTACAAAGAGACGTGAAAAGACCATGAGAATTGAAACTCAAGAGACACTACAAAGAGATTCCTTCCAAGTTCCAATACCTTGACTAGGGGTGTTCATAGATCGGGCCAGGGCCCGAATATTAAAAACATTAATAAAAGGTGTTAAAGAGGAGACTCAAAATCACACCATCTCCAATTTACCTACATGTTACTACCACTTGAGCCACCACTTAGAATCATAATAAAAAAGGCCCTATTTTTTATTTTTATAAAGTAAATCGGGCTGGGCCCGAGCTCACATATTCTTAGATGGGCCGGGTTGGGCCAGCCACTCAAGGCCCGATTCGGACTTGATTCGGGCTTGGACATATGTTTTAGAAGTCAGGTCAGGCCTGGATATGCCTTAGCTCGGCCCATGGACACCCCTAACCTCGACTCTATTATTAGGAAGGATGAGGATGTCAAATATAGAATAAGAGCTAAATAGTTAGAGTGGAGACTTATTTTTTTGGGTGATTTTTGTCGAACATACAAATTAGAATGTTGGAAAATTTTTACAAGACAATAATTAGACTAACTATAACTTACGAACAAAATGTTGGACAATTAGAAAACAACACATGCAAAAAATAAGTGTATCAAAGATGAGAATATTGAGATTGACATGTAGTAAAACTACGAAAGATAAAATAAAAATGGGCACACTTGACAGCATTTAAGGGGCTGCATCAATCGGTGATAAATTAGAGGAGACTCATTTAAAATGGTTTAGACATGTCCAATGCACTCCAACAATGCTAGTAAAGAAAAGCTTATTTATGCATGTTGATAGTCCCTCGTGAAATGAGTAGGTTGGATAGAATATTGATTGATGTAGTAAGGATGAAAATGAAGAAGTGCAACTTATCTTAGGATTTGGACGATAAACTGGAATGGCGAAAAAGAAGCATAAAGTTGATCTTAACATAGTTGGGACACGTCTTTGATAATGTTTGTAATTACTACAATATCCACATAATGTTGGCAATCACGATGGATCCTCATAATGTGCCAGTTGTAGACACTACCTAATATTTTTCTCTTTTTTTTTTGGAAAGATGAAAGCCCTGCCCTCGCTAGACCATGTGCTTCACTATTAATGTGTCTACTAATCACCATAAAGTGCACTCTAGTTGAGACAACTTTTTTTTTTTTTTCAAGGATCTTCTGTAACGAGGTGTAAATTTCCCATGGGAAAGGATGGTGAGGCTTTGTTATTGAATCAATAGCAATCTTGGAGTCACTATAAAGAAACCAGTCGTCGACACTACCTAATATTAACAATCAACAAGAGAGATTGTTTAATTTTGGTAATTATGATAGGCCTCACCAAACCTTGGTAATCATGATAAGACTTATCTAATATTTGCAATTAGAGTGCGACTAACCTAATTTGGGGGCTATAGCGAGACCATTTCTTATTGTTAATTGCAGTAATAATTATCAATGTTTAGTGGCTAGTGAATTTATATGGATTTATTATGCTAAGATCTACCATCTATCTTTTTTTTTTTTTTTAGAATTTTATTTACTAAACATTGTTTTTTATATTATAACATTGAATATAATATAAAGGTTGTGTGGGGATATTTTTTCCCCCATCCACCCCTGCCAAGTGTATGGCCCGTATGGCCCAGAATGTCCTGATGGGACTGAGCCCAGGAGTTAGGCCCGATGGGACTGTAGGGTGGGCTATGATGGGATCAGACTCTGATAGAGTCTCCCTCTTGTCCCCTCTCTTCCTCTATATGAGCACAGCAACGGCTCCAGAAGCTGGATGGCCAACAAACACCACTCACTGGTATGCCATTTCTTCTCCCACTACATCTCCTACCTCTGTTCTAGTCCTGCACCTGCAGCTAACAAAGGCATCGGAGAGCCCTGCGCTGCCCAAGCCAGGGTCCTCTGACCTTCTCCTTTTTCCCATTTCAGGCTCGAGGCATCGGTTTTTCTATCATCACAACCACAACCAAGGAGCAGCATCCTCCATCCTTTTCAAGTGGGCCGCAAATTCACCCCCCCCCCCGGGTCTGTGAGTTTTTGTGCGCATACAATTGGCGCCGTCTGTGGGAAACAGGATAAAAAGCCATCTTTCCCAAACACCATGCCTCCCAAAGCCTGAGGTCACCATCCGAGTTGCTACCGAACTCGCAAGGGAAAAAGCTCTGTACCCGTTCGACTGCTTCCTGCAAGAGAAGTGGTCTTCTTCATGTTATCTCTTCATGTTATCACCACCTTTGACTGGTCAACGAGGAGTATGAGGTGGAGTTGCTGTGAGAATGAGACAAGGAGAGAAGGGCTGGAGGGGGTCTCTGCTTCGGCATGGCTTCGGCATGAGTGCAGCAGCCATAAGAAGACGAGCAAGCTCGAGAAGCTCTCCCAGATCGGCAGGCCCTTCTCCAGCAAGACCACCTCGACAGAGTTCCATTGCAGCTCGGAAATTTCCCACTCGGAAAATCTCCCTGCTCGGTCCGTGACCTCGGTGATACCAGCTCGGTAGAAGGAGCCCGGCAGCATCCCATTTCGGCCACAAGCCCCCCTTCTCGTCCATTTTACAGCTCGGCAGGGCTGCGTCAGGTCCCAGATCGGTTTCGGCAGACTCCCGGATCGGCAAGCCCACCATTTCGGCTGCCTTCTCCAGCTGGCCGATGTCCCAGTTCGGCCATGTCTCCCAGCTCGGCAGAGACATCCCGGTTCGGCAGCCCCAATTAGCTCAGCCCAGCAAAGGTCTCTCAGTTCGGCAGCTCCGTCTAGCTCGGTGGGACCAGCTCGGCAGGGAGCACCATTTCAGCAGGACTTCCATCTCGGCTGAGGTCATCATTTTGGCAGGACCTTCATTTCGGCGGTCCACCATTTCGACAGATCTCCATTTCGGCAGCGCACAATTTCGGCGACGACCGAAGTCACTACGACGATCTCGGCAGTTCGGTAGACGTCCAAACTCCACGATTCAGCAGCCAAGCCAGTTCGGCAGGGACTACATCTGCGTCCCAGCTCGGTACTGCGTACCAGCTCGGCAGAGGTCGACTACCTCTGCTGCTTATTTCACCCCCCTTCAAGAGCCCCGAAAATAGAGACGCAAATCGGCGATTCAATCAAAAATCCCTCCGCTTATACTCATCGGACTGTCGTCGGAGGGCTTCCTTGACTGCCCGGCTGGCTCAGCCCTAGAGTCTCCTTCAGCCACCTTCAGCTGCGACGCCTCCAACGACAGATCCAGGATCGCTAGCCTGACCGCTCTGCTGACTGCTGGAAGATGCGTCGGAGAAACCAGATCTGGGTGCCGCCGGCAAGGATCTAATCGACTTCAAATTCCGGCTCGACGGTCGGGTCACGATGCTTCCCGCCGTCGAGCTCTTCTCTGACGGGAAGCTCATGCCGCTTCTGCTCACGCCGTTACGGCCGGCTTTCGCTCCGGCTTCGGCGGCTCCGTTCAGAGCGATCCGACCCTCTCGTCACCATCTTCTCTCTCACGCTCGCATTTTTCTCTGCGGTCACTGACTTGAAGAGTTCTCTCTGATAGAAAAAAGGAAAAAAGGTGGAGACGACTCAGATGGGGGGTGGTCATGAAATTTGTGCCCTTGATGGGACAGTCCAAGGGGATGAATTCCTTTTCCCAAAGGCCCCCAGAAGAAGACAGATTAATGTTGGAGATTGGTGCAATTTGGGACGTTGGGATTTGGGTTGTGTTTCCTAACATCACTTCATGGGTTTGGTGATCCTAGTGTCCACCACAATTGGTGGTGATCTTATTATCCACTCCCCTGACATCATTCATGGGTTGGGTGATCCTAGTGACCACCCCAATTGGTGATCTTATTATCCACTCCCCTGAGTTCCAATGTTTTACTACACTTGTAACACATGCACCTGCAACAGTCAACATGGGCCACCACCTTATACCACACGTATATGTAACGTGTCATGGGTATATAAGAGATGTCATGCACATATATCGAAAGAAAATATCAGGCTCGGTAATGCCACCAGCCTCGATAAAAATATTACACTGGCCTCGATAAAAGTACCAGCCAGTTACGTCCCGATTTCGGAAAAATCAGGCTCGGTAATGCCACCAGCCTCGATAAAAATATTACACTGGCCTCGGTAAAAGTACCAGCCAGTTACGTCCCGATTTCGGAAAAATCAGGCTCAAGTACCAGCCAGTTACGTCCCGATTTCGGAAAAATCAGGCTCGGTAATGCCACCAGCCTCGATAAAAATATTACACTGGCCCCGGTAAAAGTACCAGCCAGTAACGTCCCGATTTCAAAATAATCAAGCTCGGTGGTGTTACCAGCTTTCGAAAAAATCACGCTCGGTGATGGCACCAGCGTCGAAAAAATCAAGCTCGGTGGTGGCACCAGCTTTAAAAAAAATCACGCTCGGTGATGGCACCAGCGTCGAAAAAATCAAGCTCGGTGGTGGCACCAGCTTTCGGAAAAATCACGCTCGGTGATGGCACCAGAGTCGAAAAAATCACGCTCGGTGATGGCACCAGCGTCGAAAAAATCAAGCTCGGTGGTGGCACCAGCTTTCGGAAAAATCACGCTCGGTGATGGCACCAGCGTCGAAAAAATCAAGTTCGGTGGTGGCACCAGCTTTCGAAAAAATCACGCTCGGTGATGGCACCAGCGTCGAAAAACTTCAAGCTCGGTGATAGCACCAGCTTCGAAAAATTCACACTGGCTCCGGTAACAGTACCAGCCAGTTACGTCCCTCATCTCGGCTACGCGCCAGTTTCCGCCTACATGGCGAAGGACTGTACATCTAGTGACGAGCCAGCAGGTCGTGTTGCTCAAATTCGGATACAACATCAGGCTATTTAGCTTTCAAACTTCCAAGGGGTTGGAGCACCCTAAGGAAGTTAAAAGCTGGGGGGCTTTGTGTGGGGATATTTCTTCCCCCATCCACCCCTGCCAAGTGTATGGCCCGTATGGCCCAGAATGTCCTGATGGGACTGGGCCCAGGAGTCAGGCCCGATGGGACTGCAGGGTGGGCTATGATGGGATCAGACTCTGATAGAGTCTCCCTCTTGTCCCCTCTCTTCCTCTATATGAGCACAGCAACGGCTCCAGAAGCTGGATGGCCAACAAACACCACTCACTGGTATGCCATTTCTTCTCCCACTACATCTCCTACCTCTGTTCTAGTCCTGCACCTGCAGCTAACCAAGGCATTTGAGAGCCCTGCGCTGCCCAAGCCAGGGTCCTCTGACCTTCTCCTTTTTCCCATTTCAGGCTCGAGGCATCGATTTTTCTATCATCACAACCACAACCAAGGAGCAGCATCCTCCATCCTTTTCAAGTGGGCCGCAAATTCACAACCCCCCCCCCCCCCCCCCCCCCCCCCCCCCGGGTCTGTGAGTTTTTGTGCGCATACAAAGGTTTTCACAAGAAAGTGACAAATTGTATAATACATCCAGCCATGCACCTATTTGTTTAGCGGGTAGATTATATCTTAATCTGGTAAATAACTATATCAAAATCTTAAAAAATATGTTGTTTCTAACACAACTCCTAATATGTATTTAATATAAATATTATAAACTAATGCATCTGTTTAAAAAAATATAAGAAGGACAAGCTGAGTCTAATATTGCCCTATCTCGTCCATCAAATTGCAGGGCCTGCACAAATTGGAGCCTACCTTACACCGAATTGGAGCCTACCTTGTACAAACTAACCCTAAATGTCATCCTTTATCGCTTAATAAAACACATGAATTGAATAGTACATACTACATTTTGACCAACTACTAAAACATTTAGACTGGTAAAAATAGACGTTCACTCTCTTATTACGCTCGACCTTGAAACTCTAAACCACTCAAAATAAAGAAAAATGTTCTGCTACTAGCAATTGCAAGTGCAATCCAACATTATGGGCCCACTTGGGCCCACCTTTCATCAATACAACCTGATTGATAATGTTTTCACACTCACCACTGTATTCAATCTCGAGAAAATCTACTATTAAGATACCATTGAAACTTAAGGCTCCTAAATCAGAGGATATGATAATATTGTGCAATTCATTTTTTTACCCTTATCCACAAAGAGACCTTTCTACTCTCCTATCAATGATCTTGTATCTAAATGGGTCTCATGAGTTGAACTTCATATAGGCTGCATGTATAGGGTATGCTTTTTCTTAACTTTTAACCTCAAGGGGTTGGCTGAGTGGTCACAACCACAGTTCCTCCCTCTTCTGGAGCTAGAGGTCTTGGTATCGACTCCCAGTTCCCCCTCTTTAGGAACCAAAGGTTGAGTCCACTTATGTTATCATCTAGGGGCCACAGGGTTTTTATCCGACTTTTCTCTGAGCCCGGAGGAAATAATCCAGCCTAAAGGGTTCAAAACCCTCCATTAGCAAAACAAAAACAAAAACAAAAAAAGAAAAAAAAAAAGAAGTATAGGGTCTGCTTGCAAGAGAACATAGTTGCAAAATAAAATTCTTATTTTGGTTCTGATCAATAACAGAATAATAAAATATGAGCCCAAAAAAAAAACTCACTAAAAAAAACCTTTCAAGAAAAAAAACTTAAAAAAAAAAAAAAAAAGCCCATCATCAGATTCATCTACGTCACAGTACCTTTTTACCGAATCAAAATCTTTTACCCGATCCCATCCAAATAAAAGTAGGCCAAATTTTCTTTTTTCTTTTTAATTTATTACAACCCACATGTACGAGCGTGAGAGAAGCCCTACTCCTTTCGAATAAAAGTAGGCCAAAAGAGAGCTGCAAAACACACAAGGAAAATTGCTCTTTGCCCACTGCTACTCTCTACGTTCACTATGGTTACTCTCTACACACTCTATACGTCCTAAAATATCCTAACCCCTACTCTCTCAACTTTACCCTCCCTCAAGGACGGAGGTAGGAGGGGTAGAGTGAGGGCGCTTGCCCCCACTCAATTCTCCTCTCATTTTGATAAACAAGAGAAAATATATGTGTGTGTTTAGGTACTTTTATTCTATGCGTTTTTGCCCCTTTTTAACCTTTTCTAGCATGTTAGGTAATAGGCCAAGAATCCATAGATCTAATGATTTTTCACTACCACTGGAACGAGAATTCCTCGCTGGGGATTTGTATAGTTGAGGATTTCACATTGATATTGGTGTGTATATCGATGCATATAGTTGAGAAAAATAGAGTTCGATGTACAAATCCACTTAAGTGAGGATTTTCAAATATTACGGGGGTGGTCGAATATGAAAATCCTAACAAATGAAGATTTTTATTTTTCCAAATCTTCAAGAATTTATAATTGCCAAGCATGGATTTACCATAACTTTAGGAAAACTGAAAATCTTTTCCTTAAGGGCCTGTTTGGATAGTCAATAAATAGAATAGAGTGAAGTTAAATAGGCCCAACAGTCAAAAATTTCAACTCTACCTTATTTGGATGATTCTGGCCCAATAGATGAAGTAATGTTGTGAGCCACATGTACTCCATTTCACTTCAACTCAAAATACTTTAATTTTCTTGAGTAAAAGTGGATTCTATTCCAAACCTTAACTTCAAAATAAGCATCCAAATGGAGTGAAGTAAAGTACTCTACTTTAATTTCAACCTACTTATCTTCACTCCACTTCACATGTGAAATCTACTTCATTTTACTCCACTCATCATTTATCCAAACAGGCCCTAAAGATTTAGTTGCCAAACGTGACCTTAAAGAGAGTAACAATGGTATTATTATTTTAATAAGGGTATTATTGACCTAATCTTTTCCTAAAAGATAGAAATCTTATGTTTATCTCTCTATGCAATGTCATTATTCTCATTTCATCCATTGCTAATTTCTCATCACACATCCAACAATGTTCGGATAGTATTTAATAAAGCTCGTGAGTGGAGCTCACTTACTAAAAATAAATAGGTTCGGAATGTCAATCTTTTTGAGCCGATGCTCTTGAGTCGGGCATACTTTGGAAAAACATAAACCCCATAAAATAAATGCTCTAATTTTCTATAAAAAACAAAACTCAATATGATATTGGCCCAAGTCGAATTGATCTATATGAAGAAATTGAATTTGTTTATTAAAATTTTATGAAATATATATTTTTTTAAAGTTAACAATCTTAAGTTGGGTCATTTGAATGAAACTTGATAAGGTTTATACACTATATAAGGAGATTTTTAGACAATTTAGATGTTTTATAAGTGGGCCTATTATCGTGGAGCTCTTCTATCATATCTTTTTTCTTTTATCTTTTTCCCATATCGATTGTGTAGATGGTATTCAAGGATATTAAAATCATCCTACTTCTTGATTTAATAACCTTAAAGTCTAATACTGTTTTAATAATAATTTATCATTTTTTTATGACATGCAATCTAATAGTGGGTAAAAGATCGATGGGCATCAAAACTTGGCATGATGCCAAATCAACATAAGGATATAAGTATGAAAGGAGCTACATTGATCAAATGTTGGCTCAAGTAGACCCTATAGAGTTGGACTTTTTTTTAATGTAGATAATAAGGGAAGGGGTCATTTCTTGATTGGTTTAGATTTTTTATAAGTGGGCCTTGGAAACTTTAGTACTTATTTGAAATAAGGCAAAAACATAAGGAGTAAGTCTTTCCAAAATTAAATAGCCCGTTGGGGCTTTTCGTACGGACGGGTACAAACCATGGCTTAAAAAACGGAAGGAAAGGAGGAGAGTGAAGAAGACAGAGCTGAACTTTGAATTTCTCTCCAATGGCGGTTTTCGACTTCTTCGCGAACATGGAAGACAGCAGATTGAAACCCCGACTGCTTAAATCTCTGATAAAAGATCGTCTTCCAACTAATGAAAATGAAAACGAGCCTTTTACAGCCCCTTACGAGCTCGCTGCAGTCGTCTCTACTATCAAAACTCACTCCCTTCTGTCTGAATCCCTTCCAGAACCATGTGACCCGAAGCTTGTCAAGACCTGGAAATTGGCTGTGGATGCCTGGATTGAGCACTTGCTGTCGCTCATCTCGAGCACGATGGTACCTTTTTTAGACTTTCTTCTTCCATGGATTATCATCTTTTGCTTCTAGTGTTTGGGGGGTCTTTCTTCTTCCCTTTTTTTAATGTTGATTTGGTTTGGAAAGGGCATTCTGTTAATGTGATAGATTTTGTGGGGGTCTCAATGATTGAAATCCTGATTGGATTTTTGGGGTTCGGTTGCTTTTGCGGGAAGTGTTAGGATTTAACTTGAAGAAGATAGTTGATGTTGCTAATGAAAATTTTTTTTTAATTGAGTTGAAAGTTGAAACCCAAATTTCCCAACCCCATACCATATCAACAGTAATTAAGTGATTAAGTAAGATTACTCACTAGTATTTATGAATAATCAAAGTTTTCTTCAATTCCACCAGCTTGAAGCGTACTCGTGGATGATGCTAAAGATTTGAGTTGCCAATGGGTTTAGTTGAGTTTGGTCCTCCTCCAATTAGACTGCACGACAGGGCGTTAAGTTTGTGGGTTTCCCTGTTATAGCAAAACAGCTCCTGGCAATTGATTTACTTTGAATATTTTGGATTGTTTGGGACCCAAATCTTCACCAGTGCTTGTTGGGGCCATTTGTGGGCCTTCTCACGATGCTTAATCCACTCCATATATATGTTTGGGCAATCACAAAAAATGTGATCTTAATCCAATTCTTCATCAATACTTTATTGTAGTTTTAAAACTTTTGGGTTAAAATAAGATGGTTGATAATTTGATAGCAAAAAAAAAAAAGTTATTTAGTGAGAACCATTTGAGAAGATACCAGTGGTGAATACCATTAAAAAGAAAAAAAGAAAACAAAAATCAATGGTGGTTCATGATGTGACAAGCTGTCCCCTAGAATTTCTGAATTCCATGTTTCTTTACTAGCATTTTTAGATTCCAGTCAAATAAAAGGTCAAGGGAGTTTGACCTTTGGGAATTTAGGAATTCCACTCTCTATGGATTTTGGTGGAATTTCTGAATGCTCAAGCCCAAAGGAGCATCTAGGAATTCCACTTTGTTTAAGAACTTAGGAATTCCCCAGACAGGAATTCTTGGAATTCTAGCAAAGAAACAGGCCGATAGTGGAATTACTGGATGCCCCTTGGCTTGAGCATCCAGGAATTCCACCAAAATGCAAAGGGAGTGGAATTCCGGGATTACCAAAGGTCATAAGCGACCTTCATATGGCTGGAATCTAGAAATGCTACTGAAGAAATATGGAATTAAGAAATTCCTGGGGATAGCATATTAGATCATGTCTAGAAATTCCTGGATACAATAAATTTCTCGCAGAAACTCCACAAAAGAAACAGTCGAATATTTCAAGTTCCAACACCCCAAGACAGTCCTACAAAATCCCTCAATAATAGAGAGACGGGAGGGATATTCTCTTGGGAACTTGAGAAGAGAGAGATCTATAAGATTTGAATAGCCCTAGCCATGAATTGTGGGGATCTTTTGTTGAGAATCTCTATCTTTTGTTATAATCTAATTACAACCAAAATTAAAACATTCGCGTTGCATGGCCTACGGAAAGAAAAGAAAAAACAAAAGATACTTTTCCTGTTTTACTCATCTCCACTTCTAGATGGGTTCTCTCCACCACCCACTCACCTTGTTTTTCAAAAATCATTAGA
The DNA here is from genome assembly GCA_028538565.1 of Umbellularia californica. Taxonomy (NCBI): domain Eukaryota; kingdom Viridiplantae; phylum Streptophyta; class Magnoliopsida; order Laurales; family Lauraceae; genus Umbellularia; species Umbellularia californica. The sequence continues at coordinate 79,589,119 of JAPQWN010000002.1, forward strand.
AATAAGTCTTCTCATTGAAAAAACATGGTTGCATTAGCTGCCAGCTAGGGCTGCACAAAAAATCCGGTATCACCGCAACACCGAACTGAACCGACCGAACCAGGCGGTTCGGATCGGTTTATAATAGATTGGTTCGGTTAACGGTTTGAAAATCATAAAAACTGCTTACATTGGTCGGTTATCGGTTTGAGCCCACGATTAACCGCTTAAGCCGAACCGACCGTATGCAGTAATTTAATATTGCTTTTTTACTATTTTAGCCTTAGAATTTCGTTTTTCACTTCTTTCAAAGTTACATTCCACAACTCCATTCTTACATGAACTCAACCGTTAACACTGCCTCAATGCATCTCCTCTAATCTTTCAAGTGCTTTTTGATACTTCAATGCAAATGGAGGGATTACTGTACGGGGTGTTTTTCTTCCATCATAATTCGTACCTCATTTCAATAAAGTTTTATCAGAATGCTGCACTTTGAGAATGTTAGAAAATCCAGTAGAGTTTAGCCTTTTGATGGTTGGTTATGGTCTCACCTAATCAATGTGTTAAGAAACCTTCATTTCTAAAAAATACAGTGGGTTCTAATACAGATTTTGTTTGTATATGACTTTTCTTGACATGAACTATTATTCTATTGTAATTCCAAATGGTATCATGTGGAATGAATGTTTTACTGCAAGCTTTTTTTTTTTTTTTTTTTTGTGCGCTTGTGTTTAGTCCAAACTCTCTTTTTGGAGTATAATTATTTTTTATATGCATTTAGTCCAATCTGGAATGTTGGATTTTTATGTTTTCACTGAAGATTGAAATAAATGTAAAGGATGGGGTATCATCATTTTGAAATTTTCAATATCTGATTTTCAAAAATAAAATAAAATAAAAAACAACAGTTTAACCGACCGAACTGAACCGATCCGTTGGGTTCAGTTTGGTTTGGTTTAAGCCCTCTTCATCGGTTGGATTGGATCGGTTAATTAAAAAACCGACAGGTTCGGTTTGGTTGTTGGTTTTAGTGTTAAACCGATCCGAACAACCCATGTGCAGCCCTACTCCCAGCAGGCAGAACGTGTCCAAACCTCTGTTAAAACCATGGCTCAAGTATATTTCACCCACAAACTATGTATGCCAATCAATTTTGTATAGAGCTATTGAAAGCACTTATGCAATATCAAACATGGTGGAATAATTCTAACCATGTATTCAAGGGCCCCGATGCACTTATAAAACTATTGAACTCTAACTCGGGTTATGATCATCATACCATACTGTTATAATTTGGACTATGGAGAGCTCTTCCAAACTCTTCATTTGTAGCCTCATATACAATTTGCATGTATGCAGCATTTGATATATATATATATATATATATAAATATATATATGGGAAATGCTCCTATGAGAGACACTCTCACCAACTTTATGAGAAATGGGTGGGGGCCCTCACTTCCATATCCACTCTCACCAATTTAAATGCAAGGACCTCCAACTTAAATGTGAAGGCCCCTACCCATCTAGCTCTCACCAAGTTGGTGAGAGTGTCTCTCATAGGAGCACTTCCCTATATATATATATATATATATATATATATATATATAAAAGAGGAGTTTTATTGGCACCTCAAATCTTCCTCTCCCCACAACATTAGAAGACAAAAAAAGGTAAGTTTTTCCTAATCTACCCCTCCTCCCCCAGTCTCCGGCGGGGAGGGAGCCCCAACCGGCTAGCCGGTCTCCCTCCCCACTCTCCCTCTTTCTTCCTCCCTCCCCTTCTATATTCTTTCCCTCCCCCCCCCCCCCCCCCCACCCACACACACACACACACACACACACACTCTTTGCCTCCTCCCCCTCCCCCTCCCAGTCGTCGGTGGGGAGGGAGATCAGGCTACAACAGGCGGAAGACAGGGGAGGAAGGAGAGGAAGGGAGAAGAGGGAAAGAAAATAGAAGGGGAGGGCGGAAAAAAGAGGGAGAGGGGGAAGGGAGACCGGCCGGGGCTTCCTTAGGAGGGTGGAGGGTGGGAGAAGGAGGAAGGGAAGAGGAGAGAGGGAGAGGGAGAGGGAGAGGGAGAGGGGGTAGTTTAGGATTTTTTTTTTTGGTGGTGGGGAGAGAAACTTTTGGGGTGCCAATAGAACCCCCATGTGGAAGATGCACGTAGGCTAGAAGTCTTAATCCCATTAATCCCAATAAGATACAAGAGGACTTTATTACATGGCTTGGCATACTCCTAATTATCTCAGCTTTTACAATACGTGGGTCCATGCTCTCCAACAGGTCAAAGAGCCTCTTGGTCAAGTCTTCCACCTCCTGTAATAGTATTCGGTATTCCTCTACAATGACTATACCTAAATCAAACATGCAACTAATACGAAAATAGATTTCAGGAAGGCTTCAATGAACTTCTCGCGTTCCAAAATTAAGGATTCAACCACAAGTTCTACCCATTTAATGGAGTCACATTAGCAAAATTGCTAGCCTGCAGCATTCTTTAGGCTTGTTTTGTCACGGGTCTGAGCTTGGGATTTCATATATTACCAGAGCTTCATTCAAGTCATGCTGCTAGACTTGTTTGAAGATGCACGCGTGTTTATGGGCGTTGCCTACAATTAATTCAAAGGGAAATCAGGAAGAGGGGGAGTGTGCCGAGATGGAAATGGAAAGAGGGAGGCAAAAGGAAAGAAGTAATCCAGACAGTAAACTAAAATATAAACAGGAGCCCAGTTACCCTTCAATAGGCTTACAGGCCAAGGCCCACTTGGTCGGGTTTATCGGTTCGGTTCACATAGGCCCACTTCAAGTTTAGACTAAGAAACCTAGCATTTCCTAGACATACCTGCCCAACAATTAAGACCGTCCAAATTGCAGGGCCCCATCTGCAATTAGCAAGATAATAACAGTGGGTATGATAATTAAAAGAACCGCATAGAAATGCTCCGTTTTAATAGTGTTCCCCTTCTACTCTCTATTCTGTAGACTGTACAGTGGTGCCCACTTATGAAAAATCAAAATAACATGAATTGCCCAACACCACAATTTTGCAATGTTCCAATCATTAACCACTCTAGCATCAGATGAAAGGTGTACAGCCCAGTTTTGATCTGGATAGCTCGGCATAGTGGTGTGTTTTTCTGTCGTAGCTCTTTGCCTTAATGATGGACTTGTTACGAAAAAAGAGAGGGGGAACAAAATGATAAAAGCAAAAAAGACAAAGGTAAAATCCTACAGCAATGCATTAAGAAGGTTGAGCACTCTCTCACCCATCATATTTTCTTGGCTGAAAAAACAACTTTAACCCGAAGTACAGTAAGCTAGGATCAGATGAGCAAAATCAGTATTGTTGGGTCCATTTCTCCAAAGATAAAATTTAGAGGAATTTACGGCGCATAGGACCCCATACCACTCTTGAAGTGCTAGTATTATGTTGGACACGGGAGGGGTCCTCATGCGGCCTTTTTATTTTATTTTTTTTTGTCATTTAGCGATGTGTCAATATCGACTATTCTGCGGTGGTTGCTCTCGATTTGCAGAACCCAAATAGAAATCGACCATGGAAAAGGGAAGGGGTGGTGTTGCGTAGGGAACTTTATTGCGACCATCGAAAAGGGAACAAAGCAGAAGAAAGAAAGGAATGAAATGAAGGCAGAGCGACGGCGAACGGATGGTGGAGAGGAGGGAGGAGGAGGAAGCTGATATTGCTAGCTCCTCTCCCCTCTTCTCGTCCCACTCATCTGCGTCTCCTGCCCTCTCATCTACATCGCCGTCTTTTGCCTCCGCTTCCAACCCACCCAACCCCCTCCCACCACCAACCGCCCTGCCCTTGCGATGAATCAGTTGTTGCCGGCCCCTTCAAGACAGGCGACCTCCTCCGGTGCCACCTCCAAGACCAGCTTGATCTAGTCCGATCCATCTACAACTGTGACAACAGCAACGAGAACGACGACGGCGGTGCAAGATTGAATCTTTTACCCTAATAAGCTCGAAGCTTGAAAATGTTTGTTTTTTCTTTTCCAAAGTGTAATAGCAACAGTTGTTTTTGAGTAATCTAGGTTTTGGGGATTTGTTCGTTTTGATTTATGTGGTCGTTCGGTTGTCTTTTCAAATGATGCAGTTGATGAAACACTACCCCTATGCAACACCACCCCTCCCCTCCCCTCCCCTCCCCTCTTTTTCCTCATGAAAAACCGAATTTCTATTTGGATTCTGAAAATCGAGAGCAACTCTCGAAAAATAGTCGTTAAATGACAAAAAATAAAACTAAAAAAATAAAAATAAAAAAGCCACATGAGGACCCCTCCCGTATCCAACATAATACTAGCACCTCAAGAGTGGTATGGCGTCCTATAAGGACCTGTGCGGTAAATTCCTCTAAAATTTAAGAGGCTGGTATTTAGATTGATAGATGGCCCGCATGTAAAGCATGGGGTGTCATTTGAATATTCACCTGTGAACTAAAAAGCAATCTTACTAACATGGTGGCCTCATTTCAACCTCACATCATATTGAACAAATATTAAGGTCAAACCATTCTGGCAGGAGGATGTGGATCCAACCCTTTATCTAATAGACAGGCCCTTACCCTCTGTTTGGGAAGGGGGGAAAGAGGGGGGAAGGAAAAAAAGGAGGGGAAAGTGGGGGGAAAATCTTTTTTGGGGGTGTTTGGGAAGGGGGGGGAGGAAAATGGGGGGGAGGAAAGTGGGAGGAAAACTTTTGTCTTCTTGTGGCAAAAATTTTCTCCCCAAAAATGGGGGGAAAATGAGGGAGGGGAACGAAAATGAGGGAAAAAATCCTTTTTGCCCTTGTTGTCCTTTAGAAACTTTTATAAAAATAAGGGCAAAATGGTAATTTTTCATGTACTTCACAAACAAACAAAACCCTACTTTTTCACTTTTCTTCCCCCTACTTTTTTACTTCCCAAACAAGAGGAGGTAAAATTAATTTTCCCTCCCCTCTCCTCCCCTTCATTTTCTTTCCCCTCAAATTTTCCCTCCCCTCCCCTCCCCTCCCCTCTTCCCAAACACAGCATTAATGTCGAGGGCCAATATCTCACCTGTGTTATAACTCCCTGTATATATTTTACAAATACCTAAGAACCTGCATAATAACAGAATTTTAAATAAGGTACACTAAATATCAATTATAAACCTTTACAGCAGCGTAAAACATCAAACACCCTAACCTTGACTCACCTCAGAACCACATCGCCCAAAATGCTAAACGCCCACAAAGGGGGCACTGCTCATCACTTAAGTGATCCATTGTACACAAAAACATTAAAAAAAAAATGTCCACCTACCTGCCACAACCAGAACATGGCCATCATTCTGTTTTTTGCACAACCAGTGGCATCTCTCTTCAAAAACGTCCACCTGCCTGCCACAATCAGAACAAGACTATCATTCTGTTTTTTTGCACAACCAGTGGCATCTCTCTTCAAAACCGACATTAAGAATGCATGGCATCATCGTCGTCTCCCTCTCTCGGGACCTCATTGAACATGTACTGGTTCTCGTACTCAACCAGATACTGCGTGGATCTCTTCACATCAAGAAACAGCTGATACACCCGGCTGATATCCTCCATTTCAACCAACTTCCCCTTCCGCTTCTGGCATGCTAGTGCAGCCGCTGTAATCAAGTGAATCGCATACCTCAAAGACGTCGTAACACCTATCTTTGTTAATAGTCCCTTGGCATCATCATGCATCTCCACATCTTCCTCCTGGCACCTGATTTCAATAATCTTTCGGATCTCTTCCTCAGTGTAAGGCTGGGTCGTGATAATAAGCAGTCGATCAAGGAAATCAATTGGTATCCCGTGTGGAGATTTGTAGTTTGTGCCCCTGATGGTTGTGATCCCTCGGTTAGTGGCGACAACCAAGATGGGTGCCATGTCATTCTCTAATGCACGGTTCAAAAATGAGAAGCATTCTATGTCGAGCATGTGCACCTCGTCAATGAAGAGGACACCAGGGACTATCTCAGCCTTCCCTTCTTCCCTCCACTCTGCCACCTTAGTGTCAATCTGCTCCCTAACTTCTGCACGAATTTCACCTGTGTCACCCGTGAAGAGCGCCAGAAATCCCTGCGTTCTGAAGTTTGAATTTGGTTAAGAACATAAATAATAACCAAGTAGTCAGTAGATATGTCCAAGTGCATCAGCCACTCTTGCACAAGTCGCCATATTAGAAAGAAAAAGATTGCATTGGTCCTTTCCCCAGCAGATTTTGAACCCGTGGTTCAGATCTATTCAATTATGAATTTTTAGCTCAGTTTAAAGTAGATTGGAAATATACAAGCTTGAGGTGTGTCATTCCTACCATTTTTGGCTTCAAATAGGGTAAAGAGTTATATATATATATATATATATATATATATGGGAAATATTCATATGCATCTATCCCTCACCAAAAATGGTGAGGGATGGATGCACTTGAAGATCCCCCAATATAGGATAATATTCAAGTGCATTTATCCCTCACCATTTTTGGTGAGGGATAGATGCACTTGAATATTATCCTATATATATATATATATATATATAAAGAGAAAAAAAGCTCACAAAGCTGACCTTTATGATTGGGATAAGCATTCAGTAGATATGTCCAAGTGCATCAGAGAACTAATGCACGAGTCCACATCATCAAAAAGAACAAGATAACATAAGTCTTCCCTATTGGGTTGTCTACGCTGCGGCTCAAATTGTTTGCTTATGTGTTCACCTCATTTTAAGTTGGACCGGAATCAACTACAAACTTAACGTGCAACATTTCTACCATTGCTGGCTTTAAACAGGGTAAAGTTGAAAAACTCACATAGCCGACCCCAGATAAATAGGATAAACCTTCACCAATGACGACGATGATGATAGCCATTCAAGAAATCTAGCAACACATCCCACTACCTGGAAAGTTCGGCCACTTCAGTAAGTTATGGCAGAAAATATGAGATAGTCTAAGGTATCGAGTTGTCAGGCCTGAGGGTCCAAAAGAGTGATAGGCTCATCTTGTTCGGATTTTGGAGGTAATTGAATAACCTAATTAACTATTATCGTAACATCTTGGGCAATGTTCAGCTTTGTAGTAGGCTGGATCTGAGGGACAGATGGTGAGGTTAAGGGCTGTTAGAGGATGGTTTTCTGAGTTACAGGGTTGTTGCAAAACTGATATAGGATAAAAAATTTAGGAATCAGTGACTAGATTACGTTAAAATCACCAAGTGGTGTCTCAGAGTCATCAACAAGATGAATCAAACCCTTCCATAGCATAAGTCATAGCCATAAGCATAGAGAAAAGTACAATGCCATGTTCTAATTTCCATTGAAATATATTCCAGTGTTACTTGCAAATTCATTAAGATCCCTTGAGCTCTTGCATGACCAAACTCAGATTTAGCAATTAGCAACAAATGTAACTCCCCTCAAATAAAATTAAGACTTAACATCATCACTAAGAGTGCCATTCAAAAAATAATAATAATAATAATAACAACAGTCACTAAGAGATAAGTAACTTTAGGGCCCGTTTGGTAACTCTACTAATTGAGTCAAGTGAAGTAAAGTTGATTTTAAAGAAAGAATAAAATATAAGTGGGTTATGATGGTTTTTTGTTTTTAGTTGTTTGTTAGGGAATCTTTTTGACTTTTTGTATGGAAAAATGAAGTATTTTTGACTTTTAGTGTGTAAAGGTAGTTGCTTTTTTACTTTTTTGGGAAAAGATGGAGGGAATTTTGGTAAAAGGTGCTCTTGATGGGATGTTTAAATTCACTTAATTTTACTTGACTTTGACCTGAGTAACATAACTAATGAGTAATGGGCCTAACATTGATTAATAACTGAAGCCATGACTTACCATCAGGTAGAAGTGAGCCTTTTGCCATCAACATTATGGGCTAGATGATATTTCTGTTTGAAGTAGAAAGAAAGTCGGTTTGGCTACTTTTGTTTAAAGCAGACTACAAAGTTGGTTTGGCAAGTTTTTACGGCCTTCACCTTTCATATGCAACCCTCCTTTACCCGAACTAGAGGCCAAACATGACGAGGAATGACTTAATGGTGGAGGATACAAAACCTTTTAATGATATAGGGAGGAAAAAAAGGGTAAATCTCATGAAAAATGCCAAGAAGTTCCCATTTATGGAGTCATTCATGACTAAGGCTTGAACTAAAATACTTACAAATCACACAAATCATAACCACACTATGATATAAGCAAAATGGGTTGTAACTTCTTCAATACCTATCAGAAAGGTAATTAAAAGGCCAAAACAACTTCAATAGATCCTCTCTTTTGGAATAATTGTTCAAAAGCCCCTGTAGTGTTGATAATTATTCTTTAATCCCCAATTTTTTAGGGGTTATTGAAGTATAATCCTTTTTGGTAAAACTACATTAAACAACTGACACAAATGCCCTCATAAGTTTGGCAATGCAGTGCTTGTGGAATATTGTGAAAAGATGACGAGATCCCCTCTCCCTCAGAATCTGTTAGACCCAAGGAAGAAATCTCTCTGTCTCCAATCTTCTAGAGAGTATATCTTAGCTAGAGATAGGCACAAGGTTCTGTAAGGCAGGGAAGATGGCAATGCAGAGCTCGTGGAATATTGTGAAAAGGTGGCGAGATCCCCTCTCCCGAGAACCTGTTAGACCCAAGGAAGAAATCTTTCTCTGTTTCGTCTCCAATCTTCTGGATAGTATATCTTAGTCAGAGATTGGCACGAGGTTCTGTTAAGGCAGGGAAGATCATCAAACATTTTGTTCCAAAGGATCGTACGTAGGAAGAGAGGTTTTTCTTTTGTCTGATTCACCAATAGCTGGAAAGCAGATAGAACCATCGGAAGATCTAGGGGAGGGAGAAGGGTTCTAGCAAAATCTTGGGGAGGGAAATGGGTTCTAGCGAACTATTCTTGCTCTGAAGCTAGGAATGTTAGAATCTCTAGGTAGCTTCTGAATCATGTCCCCAGTTACCATGCAGTTGATTCATGTGGTGTACCTGATTTTTCCACTCCTTTGCTCAAGTAGTTTCTTCAGGTAAACCATCTCAGTGGGGTTGCATTATTAAAGAAGGAACTGAAAAGGGGCAAGACTGCCCCCCTGGCTGGTTAGGGAGGAGAAGAAAAACCTGTATTGCAGTTTCGTGGGGATTCTAAAATCTAAAGATGACAGGCTTATACAATCAGAGTACTGGATGGACAAATGGTTGGACAAAATGCCAATAAGATTGCAGCTGTTAGATGATTTCCTGGTTTGGATATAATTTTGTGCAGATTTAGAGGTGGAGGAGTTTTTACACTGCTTCTTACGCTTTTAGATCTTTGGAGAGATGGATGGATGGACTGCTATGGTACCCAGATACGGCATGGATAAGTGAAGTATCGGATACGATATGACACAATACATTGTCCATTTTGAAGTATCTGTTCATCATAGGGATGGAGGTTCCACCTCGCTCTCTTTGGCTAGGGATTTCTGGCGTCCCTCTCCAAGTTTGGCATATGGATATTTCTCTCCATGGTTGGGTGAAGGATCCCTAACTCTAGCCACATCCATCTCTTCACACGGGTGAAGGAACTCAAGTTCTTCATTTCCATCGAAGAATATTGACTCAGCCTGGATCCACAAGTAGTGATGGAACGGCCAATTGACGCAGCCTGGATGACCAAGAACTTGTCAACCGCTATTGAACTGGTTTGCGCCAAGAAATTAAGCGCGAGGTCCTCATGCATGATTTATAACAAGGCAAAAGGGAGTTAGGCATCAATTCCACTTTTAATGTAGAAGACTTTAACTATCTACCGTGGACATCACATAGATGAATGGTGCAGTTCGAACCAGGCCCAAACCCAACGGGCCCAACCTATGAGTTTTGGGTCATCAATCTGACCTGACCCATTAGAATGGCCCACAAATCCTAATGGGAGGATTGAGCAGCATTCTGTAGTGGGAAGTTATCCTAGTTAGTGGTTTTCTAATTGCTTTAGTATTTTAGAATTAGCAGGTTTCTTTAATATTGGAATTCTATGTTTAGTAATAGAATCTTAATAGGATTGGAAAGGTCCTTTGATCTTCTCTATAAATATGTAAATCCCCTTTAGCTTTTTTGTTATTGAATTGAAATTGAGTTTTGGTTTGCTATTGCTTTGATTAGCTTTTTTGTGTGTGAGTTCTTGGCTATTGAATCCACTGGATTCGGCCAAATCCCTGTTGCGGGTTTGGTCCTCTTCCCTGGGCTGCATCAAAGATGCAGATCTTCAACACCTACAAATCTGATCTTCTGAAGCATGGTTTAAAAAACGGTTGTTATGAAACGGTAACTGCCTATGCTGTTATGTTATGTTCATTATAACAGTCACGGTATCAAAAAAATAGTGAAAATAACGGTCATAATGGCCGTTATTTTGAAAATAACGGTCATAATAACGGCTGACAATGATTTTTTTATTTTTATTTTCTTTCCCCTTCCTTTTTTTTCACTTCTTTCTTTCTCAAACCATTTGTGGAGCTTCCTAAAATTGTGCTAGAGCTTCCCAAGCCTCTTTTTTCACCAAAACTCAAGTGATTTGTAAGATTTTGATGGATTCTCATATGAAGGCTTCTTCCCTCCTCAACTACAATATCCCTGTGTCCATATTCTGCTGTTTTAATTAATTCATTCATCTTGATGTAGTAGTAAATGTTACTTAGAAAGTTGAAATTCACTCTCAACTTACTAGGTTATTGAGTAATTGAGTATTGCACCACTACAACTAGTTTCTTGATTTTAAGTATCTAACACTAATGGTTAGTTCAAAATTATGGTTGCAAAGCATACTGTAAAATTTGTGGTAGTTCAACTTATTTTAATACATGAATGTAAATCAATTTAATTCAGGACAAACTTTACAAGTTCCAGATAAGATAGCGATACAGGATTAGGGGGAATGATTTTTTTCTTTAAAGTGTTTACTAATGGAAAAAAAAAATATTGTTTTCTAGCATTTTAAAATTTCTAGAGTGATTGGATAATTTTTTTAGATTTTTTGGGGTAAAATAAAAATTCACCCGTTCACACTGCGATGGACCGCAATGACCCCAAATCGCAACACGATACCACGTCATAACGGTTTTTAGGGTTGATCGCTATGGCAACCGCAACCGCAACCGCGATTTTAAACCATGCTCTGGAGAGGCAAGGATAATTCTTCTTAGACCACATCTAGAGTGTAAGAGAGATTAGGAATGTTGTGTCTACGGGGAAGGGTAGTGTCAACCCTGGGCTTCAAATTTCAAAATTCCCTCTCATTCAGATGGTTTGTTGCAGAATCCATCTTCTCTACATGAGTTCTGGGCTGACGTGTGGGCTGAAACAATAGAGCTGCGTCGACGTGTGGAGCGGAATCCATCTTCTCTATAGGAGTTCTGGGCCGACGTGTGAGCTGAAACAATAGAGCTGACCCACATTCTAGTTTCGGGCCTGGGGTTGCCAAAGGATTCAAAATGAGATGGTCTTGAGTTGGATCGATCATCTAGATAAAGAAGCTCTAGAATTCTTTAAAAGCGTGTTTGTATCCTTGGCCCTAATCACAGTAATGCTAGAGAAGGGTCACTTCTGATATTCAGGTTGTCAACATTCTCACTAAAGCCCTTCCGCATGTGAAACATCCGTGTTTTTTTTTTTGTTGTTGTTGGCGAAATGCTGCTGGTTGACTCTCAAACTTTTTTTTTTTTTTTGTTTTGTGTGTGTGTGTGTGTGTGGGTGGGTTGGGTGGGTGGGTGGTGGGGGGTGGGGGGTGGGGGTGGGGGGGGGGGGGGGGGGGGGGGTGGTTTGGGGGTGGGTGTGGGTGGTGAGGATGTAACTGAGATTTGAGGTCATTGGGTGTTTATGGGTCCGGGGTTGACTGAGTATCTCATGCATATCATTGTAAGATTAGGATAGATCGTGAGGTGATTTGAGACCCTTGAAAATAAGGGATTCAAGAGCTGTATGGTTTTGCAATCAAAGGAAACTATTTGAGATCCTTGAAAATAAGGGATTCAAGAGCTGTATGGTATTGCAATCAAAGGAAACTATTACACTATAAAAGGACTGCAAGGGAAAGGCACTTTTTCTCTTGGCAAGAAATCCTTTTTTTTTTCTTTCTACTATTCCACTATTCTGATAAGAAGGTATCCTGCTCCTTTGGGATTGTCACCAGGTGAATGTATCTCTGCAAGTTGGATGGTGAATTCTCTGTTTCAACTATTGTCGAAGACCTAGATTCAGGCTCTAAGTGGTCAGCTGCTTTGTTTATGGTCCAAATGATAATAGGAGGAGGGTTGTTTTTTTGAGCAAGTTAGACAATGACAGGGAAGGATGGAATGGTCCTTGGTGTATTGGTAGTGATTGGAATATTACCAGATACCCTAGTGAGAGATCAGGAGGTTGAATATTACCAGATACCCTAGTGAGAGATCAGGAGGTGGCTTCACTACTAATATGAGGGCACTCTAAGATTGGATTAACAGTCACTCCCTTGTAGACTTACAGTTGTTCAGAGCATCGTTTACGTGATCTAACCATCAAAACCCTCCTATATTATCACAACTGAACCCTCCTATAGTATCGCAACTGAACAGATTTCTAGTTTCAGGTGATTGCATAGACATCTGCCTGGAGTTTTGTCGATGGGCCCTTCTCAAACCCATGACAAGCCATTGCCCGATCCTCCTTGATTCTAGATGTAAGAAATGGGGCCCTTCCCATTTTGATTCAAAATGATGTGGCTGGAGGAAAAGCAGTTCCCCTCTCAGATTTGATACCAGTGGAAGGATTTTCAAGAGAAGGGTTGGGCCGGTTTTAGGCTGGCTATTAAATTGAAGAAGTTGAAGAAAAAAGTTAAGGATTGGGCTAAAAACAATTTTCGTGATGCCATGTCATCAAAGACAGCATTCTTGAAGAAATTAAAAGTATTTGACAAGGAGGAATCTAGTCACCTCACAGACAACGAAGTATACAGATGCTTATCTTTGAAGGAAGACTAGAAGAAAAAGTTGGAGGAGGAAGAAATTAAGAAATAAGCAAAATTTCATACATTCATGGCTCAAAGGGGGCAACATAATCTACAGTTTATCAAAAGATGGTGTTGTTATAGAACTATAGAAGATAAATAAGCAATCATTATTCACATTATTTATTACTTCGTCTCTCTTTATAGTAGAGAGAAGTGGGATAGACCAAATCTTTGTAACCTGGAACTCCCTCATATTACTCTGGAAAAGGCTAAGTAGTCGGAAAAAGCATTTGAGAAAGGGGAGACCTGAGCTGCCATATTTGATTTGGAAGGAGAAAAGACTTCCAAATAGGTTTCTTTCAGCATTTTTAAGAAGACAATTAAGGAGGACACTGTTGCATTTATGAAGCATTTTTCAGTTTAGAGGAAGGTCGTCTCCCCATTTTGGTGCTTCACTCATTGCTCTTATTCCTAAGAAGCCGGGTGCAAATAATATAAAAGACTTTTGTCCTATCAATTTAATTGGAAGTATTTAGAAATTTCTTGCCACAGTCCAGCCTAGCTGTCTTCAAGTGGTTCTCCCTTCTCTTGTCTCTTCTTCGCAAGGTGCTTTTGTTCATGGAAGGTAGATTCTGGATAAGGTTCTCATTGCCAATGAATGTATCCATCATTACTTGCTTCACAGGATGTACTTTGGTCTAAGGTGGAAAGGGAGGATTAAAGAATGTGTATCCTCGGTGTTCTTTTTTATTTAAAGGACTCTTTCTAGCACAAAGGGGTCTTTGTCAAGGGGACCCTCTTTCTCCCTTCTTATTTGTGATAGTAGGTGAGGCTTTAAGCCAAATAGCAGATGCTACAAGAAATTGGTTTTTTATTAAAGGTTTTATTCCAGCGGCAAATGCTCCCATGATCATGCACTTACAATTTGCAGGTGACATCATAATCTTCTGTGATGTGAAGAACAAGGATCAAATAAAAAATATCAAACTCATTCTAGTTCGCTTTAAGAGCAAACTTAATGGGGATAAGAATGGAGAATAAATTTCTTCATCATCTTGCTTGTATTTTGGGCTGAAAAGCAGGTTCTTTGCCGGCTACATATTTCAGTCTCCTACTTTGTGTAGGCAAAGCCTCTAAAACTCTTTGGAACTCTGTGCTTGTAAGGATGGAAAAGAGGTTGGCTACTTGGAAAGCAAGGTATCTTTCTTAAGGGGGTAGAATCACTCTCATCCAACCGGCTCTCTCTAATTTGCCCGTGTATTTTATGTCCATCTTGAAATGCTCAGCTTCGGTGATCAATCACTTAAAAAAGTTGCAGCAAGATTTCCTTTGAGAAGGGAGATATTCAAAGAGAAAATATTATTTGGCGAATTGGGAGTCAGTTTTAGCCGACCCCAACATGGTTGGGACAAGGCTTTGATGATGATGATGATGATGATGATGATGATGAATTGAGAGTCAGTTTGCAAACCAAAAGGGAAGTTTGGATTTAGGGTTTTTGCCCTTTGAATATGATCACCGATTTTGCCCATGGGTGGTACTAATACCTTTTCAATGTTAAGGTGCTTGGGTAGTCCAAACTTGACGTAATTTTATAGGGCATACTTTGGTTTTTTCTATGTATAAACCATCATAAGCAACTCCAAAGCATTAAATCAAACAGGTGCAGCGCATAATACATTGCATTTTAGGAAGATGAATTTTGGGTTGCTTCCTACCTGCTGTTGATGACGTCGATCTCATGGAGCGTCACGCAATGCACGACCTCCTTGCGCTTCTGCAGCTCCCCGTCCGGGCACTGCACGAACTTGGTCTGAGGCCCCACAGCATCATAGTCGCGAAGGCGAGAGGAGGAGCGGCCGAGCTTGGTGATCTTGCCGGATGCTTTGTCAATGACAATGACATCCCCGCTCTGGACCTTCTGTTTGGTGAGCGCCTCGATCATCTTGGCCCCGAGGTCGTAGGTGGTCTCCATCTCCGTGGTCTTAATGAGGAGCTTTCCAGTCTTCGACGGTGCGCTGGAGGCGGCGGCGCGGTCGATCTGGAGCTCGATGACCTCGCCCTCGATGACCTCCGTCTCCTCCTTGATGCGGACGCCAATGGAGCGGCGGAAGGCCTGGGTGAGGGCCTCGGTCTTGGAGATCTCGAGGGAGAAGAGCTCGCTGCCGGCGAGCATGGCGAAGGGCGTCTCCTCGCCGAGGGATTTTGCGAGGGCCATTGCGATGGCAGTCTTGCCGGTTCCGGGCTGGCCGGCGAGGAGGACGGCGCGGCCGGCGATCTTGCCCTCGCGGATCATGTGGAGGATGACGCCGGCGGCCTTGCGGGCGGAGGGCTGCCCGACCATGCCCTCGGAGACGGAGCGAGGGTTGAGGGACGAGTCAAGACCTAGGCCTCTGATGTGAGAGTGGGCTCCGATCCGCTCAATCCGAGTCAGATCACGAGTCACGGACGATAGTTTCAGATCACCAGCCATTACGATCGATCGATCTTCTTCTTCTTCTTCTTCTTCTTCTTCGATAAGGATTTCTAGGGTTTTGGAGGGTTTAAAATGGGGGGTTTTAGGGCTGTGGAGGTGATGGAATGAGGGGTTGGGGGGGGGGGGGGTTTGCTGGGGTTTTAAAAGCCTCACCGCTGGGCCAGTGAGTTGGGTTTAGAGACTAGAGAGAGACTGTGTGTGAGGCAAATTACACAAAGTTCTTACTTCAAATTGGATTTTTTTTATTTGGTACATTTTGAATTGACCCTATTCTTTGTACGTATCTCAATTTGAAAATTTACTTCAATTCACTTTACAAATGAATTATTCAAAGAAACCCGAATATACTAAATAAAAATATACTAAATAAATACATTGCAGCAAAGGCTATGCGAGTTTGCCCTTTCAAAGGATTGGATTTTTACATGAGGAGGGTACTTGGACTTCGCTTTTCTCTCTAGCGACCAAAAGATGTTCACTTTTGCCTTACTTTCACAATAAAAAAATTCTCACCAAAACCAACTAGTGGACAGAAGCAAAAGATTTTGTGGAAACGGGCATGGACAAATGCACACTTAACTTCATTGAAAAGTGCAGAAAATGCTTGTAGCTAGGACTCACCTCCCCACTTAACTAAAGTTAAATTACACCAAAACACAAATGAGAGGAAAAGAAAATAAAATGGTTGACTAAAAAATATCTAAAAATTATGATATTGATGATTAGATTGTAGCTACTCATCAATTTAGAATCTCATGACCTATTCATTTACCAAAATTTTTTACTGGAATTTTAATGTTGTGAATTTATAAACACAATGTGATGGCTCATTCTTTACTTAGCATTCCAAAATCTAGTCACCTAAAAACTCTCAAATGACTATTGGAATTCCCAGAATTCTAGCCTCGTCCACGTCTACAAATCCTCCACCCAAAGGGGGATTCAGGACTCCCACCCTAGGAGACAACTTTTGGAGAATTTACAAACTCTCAATGCATGAATTCACTCAATTATGTTAAAGAGATTGGAACTTAAGGGGCTGTTTGGAAACTCTAATTTAATAAAATCTAATTAAATTAAGGTTTATAATAAAAGCTCTAAATTTTAAGTTTAAATTTACAATTTGTCTGTTTGTAAAATTATATATATAAAAAAAAACTCTTATATTACTTTACAAGAAAGCGTTTAGTAAGCATACAAATAAGAGCTTATTAGATAGGCATATCTCTGTCATTTCCTAAGAATTCTCTGTGCATGGGGCTCCTTTTAAAATGCAATCATGGGACCCACCTTTAGGAATTAGAACATGGGTTCACCTTTACGAGAATTGAGACTAGCACCACCTATTGTGATTGTGACCATGAGACCCACCTTTGGGTTGATCATATTTGGTCATGAGTCAACAAATACACTACAAATATAAAAATCAAGAGACTTTCTCAACATTAATTTGAAATTGCAAGGCCTTTCTACAAGACAAAAAAAAGACCCTAATTCCCACTTAGGGCCCCGTTTGGTGGCAAGAATTTGGAGAATTCATATATGGTGGAATTTGGAGAATTAGGAATGAAGAAATTCAGAATGCTTCTAAATTCTTCCTGAATTCTAATTTTCTGTTTGATTCATCCTGAAATTTCATACTCGAGAGTTTAATCCACCTTGAATTTTAGGAATTCTCCGTTTGATAACGTACTAGAATTCTCATTTTGGTTTTTATAACAAATATTAAAAAGTACAAAATCAATTTAAGTAATAAGTTAGAGAATAATAAATCAAATTTATAATTACTCTTAAGATCTCTAGATATTAATAATTTAAGCTACAAAACTCAGTTGAGAAATAAGGGTCCAAGCTTTGATCAAAAGCACCTAGTAAATGTAAAAAATAGTGACATGCTTAGTGGCGCACTACTTTTTACCAACTACTCCATGATCCTTAAAATATACATCCATCACATTGAATCAATTTGTATCTTGTTATATCATGGCAAGAAAGCTAGTGGGACAGCGGCAAACTTGATGCATTTGGCAACAATATCTAGATGAAGCCGTTGATCCAATTATAAGAAGAGAGCTTCATAGATTAATCATTAAGGCTGTACAAAAAATCTGATATCACCGCAAAACCGAACCGAACCGACCGAACCGGGCGATTCGGATCGATTTATAATATATCGGTTCGGTTAATGGTTTGAAAATCATAAAAACCGCTTACATCAGTCGGTTATTGGTTTGAGCCCACGGCTAACCGCTTAAACCGAACCGACCGTATGTAATAATTTAATATTGCTTTTTTACTATTTTAGTCTTAAGGTTTTGTTTTTTACTACTTTCAAAGTTACAATCCACAACTCCATTCTTACATGAACTCAACCATCAACACTGCCTCAGTGCATCTCCTCTAATCTCTTAGATGCCTTTTGATACTTCATTGCAGATGGAAGGATTATTGTACGAGGTGTTTTTCTTCCATTATAATTCCTACCTCGTTTCAATGAAGTTTTTATCAGAATGCCGCACTCTTGAAAATGGTAGAAAAGCCAGTAGAGTCTAGCATTTTGATGGTTGGTTTTGGTCTCACCTAATCAATGTATTAAGAAACTTTCATTTCTGAAAAATACAGTGGGTTCCGATACAGATTCAGTTCGTGTGTGACTTTTGTTGACATGAACTATTATTTTATTGTAATTCCAAATGGTATCATGTGGAATCAATGTTTCACTGCAAGCTGGTAAATGTTTTTTTTTTTTTTTTGCGCTTGCGTCTAGTTCAAACTCTCTTTTTGGAGTAGAATTATTTTTTATACGAGTTTAGTCCAATCTGGAATGTTGGATTTTTATGTTTGCACTAAACATTGGAATAAATACAAAGGATGATATATCATCATTTTGAAATTTTCAATGTCTGATTTTCAAAAAAATAAAAAATAAAAAACAACGGTTTAACCGACCGAACTGTTTGGTTCGGTTTGGTTTGGTTTAAGCCATCTCCATCAGTCGGATCGGATCGGTTATGGTTGTTGGTTTTAGTATTAAACCAATCCGAACCGCCCATGGGCAGCCCAATTAATCATTCGTAAAGACAAAAAAAGAGGAAAAAAATGGATAAATTAAAATGATCCCCACCATTAAATCAAAGAGGTTTTTTTTATTTTTCATTTCATCCCACAAATCTCATAGAGTTTCCCACATAACATCACCATCTCTCATTCCCTGTGCCAAACCTTCTGCAACACTCGCCAAAGCACCCGTTCACAAATCCACTCCAAATCCTATCTTGCCCATCCCGCAAGCCAACCAACTCCAAAACACAAATTGAGATAGACCCATGTCCACCTCACACTTCCTCATCTCGGGGCCTAACCAAACACTACCTCTTTCGCCACCCTCTCTCCTCACCATCTCTCACAACCAACTTCCATCTCTCCATCAACCAACTCCCTCTTCATCACCGTCTCATCCATCAACATCCATGGCTTGCAACACCCTCACAAGCGTTACCTCCATCACTAGTCACCATCTCGTATCCCTATTCCTCTTCACATACCTTTTGTTCTCTCTATTCTCGAATCCACTTGACCAAACAGCTGACACACATAGAAAATCTCCTCCAAAAAAAAAAAAAAAAAAACATGTTAGAGGTTGGGGAAAAGGAGAAACTACTCACGGAAGTTAAAACCCTAAAAAAAGAGTTATGAATTAGACGGCTGTTGGAGTTTTACACCTCGCTGAAAAGCATCAAAATCACTTGCAAATCGGAAATCCCCGAATGTTAGGACCCCCTCAAGCATCCGAAATCCAACCTTTTGGTAGCTTCCAAAAATCTTGGGGATTCGTATATCTAACAACTTACCCTTCTCTCAAACGAAGCATTCCTGACAGGAATTTCATGAATCCCCTAAAAATGTAGCCTAGGCCATTAAACATGTCCTAGTGGGGGAATAGGACCAAATAAAACTTCTAATAAATTCAGTACCTAACAGACCAATTTTAAATATAACTCTAACTCCATCTAATACATATTCTATCACAATATAAAAAGAGAATGTATAAAGAGTGCCCAATGAAACACATGTTAGAGTGTGCTAAACAATCAACAATGCATATAAAGAATTTCTAAATTTTGGCACAAATAAATGAGTTGTATGAAAATTTCAACCAACAAGAAGATTATAAGCACACACAAGTTTATAGTGGTTCGATCTCTTGATCTACATCCAATCACAAGGGAACTACCACCCTTGGTTCCACTATAATGGAGCAAACCACACAGGTGAGACTCCTATTTCTTACACAACTAGAATTTTTTGATGTGGAGGTTCAACCACACAGATTTAGTCCTCCATTCCATTTCTATAGTAGTTAGATCATACAGTTCTAATCCACTTTACAACAGTGAGATGCAATATAAATATGGAAGAACACTTGCCTCTTTGACTTTGTGTTAAGAGTGCCCTTGAAGCTTGAACTGAAGTTGAAGCTTTAATCTCTAGCTTGCTAGGTGTTGAAGGAGGTACTCCAGTGAAGTGCTCAACCAAGATGAAGAGGTTTAGGTCTAGAGAGAATGAGGATTTTACTTGAGAGGTTCAGGGTTTCCCTAGATGATGATGCTTCCTCAAATCACACTCCTATATAGCTAATGGAACTCTTGGATTTTCCTAAGTAGGATATAAAAAAATGTTAATGGAAGAGCTTTAGAGAGCTTTTAAAAGCGTGAACAAATGTATTAGAGAAAGCTTTGTAAAATGCTAAAGGCTCTACAAAAAGAGATGAGCTCTAAGTATTTATAGAAAAAGTTCCAATAAACATAACCGCGATCAACCCCACTTTATCGCGGTTAACTGCAATCCCCAACGGCTAGTGCAATGGTCATATTTTTGAATTCCGGTTGGCCCCTGGTGAGGCGACAATGGGCTTGGCGATGAGTTGCGAGCTGATCGCCCAACTGATCAAACTCAAATTGTCAATCAAAACTGAAAAGAAACTTCCAGTTATAGCAACCACGGAGTGTCGGTGACTTGGCGGCTAGGTGTCGGTTAACCGCCAGCTGACCGCGAGCTCACCGACGACATTTAGGTAGCCTTTTTTCTATAGAAAACACGATCTAATTATTCTGACCACCAGGCAACCGCCAATATGGAGTTTAGCCGCCAGAGCTATGGAAATTCAACATTCAACCCTAGACTGGCTTGATGAACTCCCTGAATTTCCTATGATGCTCAACAAGAGTAGGAGCCTATATTATGGTTGGTTTGGGGTCCCATTTACCTTAATAGGCCGGCACACAAAGGAGTTCTTCTTTGATGATTCTAGGCCTTCCAAGACTTTGATTTTTGCCTTTGAACTTGATCTTCTTTGAGATATACTTAGAGGCAAGGTCTAGGACTCATTTGACTCAGAATTGACAATACAAGGGCGGGGATATATGAATATTGCCCTAACATCCCCGACAACTGGAATTCCTATCAAGGATTCTTGTAAACAAACAGGCCCTTAAAGACCTCAACCTAAAGAGTTTGATCCCTGAGCTCTTCTTTCCCAATGATTGGGTTCATAACCAATTAGCTTGGTAAAAAAAAAACCCTTTTATCTTTGTGTTGATTTTGATTTGACATTTTGATGAATTGACTTTGTTTAGATCAAGTTCATTTATTTGATCCTCCATCCAATTCTAAAATAATTGCACTGTACACGACATGATCCCATTGAACCCAAATCGATAATTAAGGGCTTGGATTGAGCCTATATATGTTATATCATGGTACACTATCCTAGTAAGTCACATCCATGAAATAAGGTTTTTCATTTTTACGGCTAGACTATTGGTCAAGGAGTGATACTCTAACTTGAGGACTCAGGGATAGAATTCTAGGCATGTGTGATACCAACAACACTCAACCATGTGAGTGCTTTGGTTGAGAATAAGTTTTGTTGTTGCTACTGTTATTTGTTTGTTTTTTTTTTATTATAACAAATACGATTCTGTTGATGGTATTAATGTAAATTTATCATATCTTAAAAGGTGCATGCCACCCCAAGTCAGGCGTGGCCAACCACTAAACTTACGCATATATATAGAGAGAGATAGAGAGAGAGAGAATATATATATTTATATATATATAATCAAACGAAAAGACATACTCTCGAGGGTGTCACATCGGTAGCATGAGAGTTCTTCTTTTGCACAAAAAAATATTACATGCCACGTCACTTTGGGCCTCGAAAGATCTAATATTCCTTTCCTAATCTCTATTAGAATTTTAACTTTTTTGACCAACCGATATCTATCCCTCATCCTAAAACCTCTCTCATATAAACTAACCAACTAAATAAAGCAATAAGGAATCAATCCTAAAATCACTCATTTTCTATAAATATACTAATTCCTGAAATCTCCCATTTCTTATTAAGATACTCATTCCTATTACTTAGGCATCAAAGATAAAATATAATTACCTATAATTTTGAACTTGAAATTTGATAGTCTTCGTTTTGAAGTTGTTGATCCCAAAGAAAATGTGATGTGGATGATTGGATTGATAAAATGTTCTTTAGATGGGGTTTTAAGAAATTAAAATCTGGACCCATCTTTAGAAATCGTGGTAGGAATTAGTATACGGGGCCATCTTTATATATTATAACACGTGACCCCACATTTACGAATTAAAAAATCAGCCCACCTTTAGAAAGTGTGTTGTATGTGGAGCCCATATGTAGAAATTATAACATGTGATCCACCCTAGAAATTATAGCTTTGGACTCACCTTGAAAATTATAAGACTCAGGTCCAATCATTTCTAAAAATTACAACATGGAATCTACATTATAGAAATTACAATATTTGGCCCACTCTTAGAGATCATGGTATGTGCGGTCTACTTTAAAAATTACAAATCCTTTACCTTTATTTTCATTCAGCTTTCAAGTATGTGAACCCATTTAATCACCCTAAACCTTCACACAATTTCTATTTTATTAAAAGATAAAACATCAACAAAGCATGCCACACGTATCCAATGACTATGGCATGATCATGTGGCCCACTTACTTAAATGTGGAATGACTGTCACTATATAAAAATTTATAGTTATCCAAATCATGGACAAGGTTGCCTACATGCTAGCTTTTTTCCAATCAATGCTTAACATCGTCCATGTCATGTTGTCATCCCTTGCTATTGATTCCAACTCATTCACAAGGTTTATTCCCTAAAATGTATCACATAATTATCTATATGGCTATCTCTTATAATTACCCATCATAATTATATTTAGCTAATTTTCTCCCTTAAAAGCCTCTCACGTCAAGTCGCTAAAAAAATCTCTCATGTCATGTCTCTCTTTTACACGTTCACTCTATAATCCTCAATTTATTCTCCAACATTCAAGCCTCCAAGATATGTTTCTATCGTTGTGGTAACTGAATTGATTGGTGTGGCAGCTAAGGATTAGGCAAGTGTTGAATCACAATTTTTGTTTCTTAGCATTTGTTATTTTTTCCCTATTTCTGATATTAATAGTTTGTAGATACAATTTTTGGAAATTCACAATATATGATTTATTTATTTCTTTGCATTTTCATGTGTGGAATAGATATATTTTCTTGTAACAATGAATATCCTATAGATGAACACCATAGGAGAACCTTCAAGGTCCAGGCAACAAGGAGGTACCCAGCTTGGAAATGCAGATCTCAAGAGAGGCAGTGTCTCCATCCTTCCTAAGGGCATCATTTCTCTTAGGGGTCGATCGATCTCCTTGTTTGTCTCTAATATTCACCCTTACAACTCGAAGGTAGAGTTGGAGGTGATGTTCTGTCCAACTGGTCGCATTCTGAATTCCTTTATACCACTTAACAAAAGCACAGGGTTAGGGCGCAGATTTGCATTTGTGAGATTTGGATCTATGGAGGAGGCAGAAAGGACAATTGCAAATGTCAATGGTAGATGTTGGGGCGGTTGGAAGATTCAAGTTAATCTGGCTTGTCATGTCTCTTCTAAAGTAAATATTCCCTTCTCTTCTGCCCAAATAGCCAGCGCCAAGTCAGCTATCATTCCAGTAAGGGGTCCATGTATGGGTGCTTCGTCCTCCATAGGCCAAAGGTCTTTTGTTGAGGCGGTTTCCTCCAACTTGCACGAGAAGGCCTCGCCATTGAAGGGGGGTAATACTCTTGGAGTGAGAGTGGCTCCTTGGGTCTTGGAGGAAGGAAAAAAGAAGCTTCAGAGAGGATTGGTGGGTTTCTGAGATCAAGCACTGAAGGTCTGCTTAGGGTGGACAATTGGCTGGGTAGAGCTTGTGGGGTCTTGCCGGTACGACTTGCTCTGCTTGACCGTTCGGTAGTCTGGATGTTGTTCACGTCCTCTGATGAGGCGGAAGAGGTTCTTTGGTGCGCCTTGGAAGATTTGGACTCCTCCCCTTTTCAGGCAGTGGAGAGGTGGATGGAGGTTATGGGTCGTCCTCATCGGCCTTGCTGGGTGCGAATGAAGGGAGTCCCCTTGCATGTCTGGAGAGAAGGTGTTTTTCGTAAGCTGGGAGACTGTTTGGGCAGCATGCTGGAGGTGGATATGAGCACCATCAATCAAGAGTGTCTGGTTTTCGGGAGGGTGAAAGTCTTGTTGGGAGGTTCCATGCAGCTACGAACAAAACCAACTCTTTGCTTTGGTGATCCGTTCACATCTATCTAGGTGGAGGAAGAAACTGTGCAAGTTGATTTGGGGGATTCGAAGCTTGCAGACGACAGGTCCTTTGAGGAAGATGACGATGATAATGTCATGCTGACTGGCCAAAATTCAAATTTTCATTTTTCCTCTTCGACAAACGAGTTTGAACTAATGTTTCAAGGTCGTTCCGATCAGTTGTGCTTCTCTCCCGGCAAAACAACTTGCTGGTGGACCTGGGCTACGAATTGGTGTGGGATGTGAATTTCGACCCCCCGCGCCTAGGGGTGAAAATGGGCACGGCACGGCCCACTGAAGATGGGCCCAGCCCGGGCCGGCACGGCCCATGTAATTAAGAGGGCCGTGCCTTGCCGCGCAGGGCCCCAGTCGGGCCTGGGCCGTGCAGCCCGTGGGCGGCCCACATCCCCCTCCCCTTTTTTTAAAATTTTTTTTTAGGTTTTTTAAGTCTTAGAGACTTAGACAGGCAGACTCTTCACTCTTAGTCTTAGAGACTTTGACCAATTTCATTAAAATAAAGAAATGAAGAGAAATAACAAGTATAATAACACCAATGATATTTTGAAAAAATACATCAAATAAATTGTATTTTCTTGAAATAATAACACTAAGGGGCGCGGGGGGCGGGGGGCGGGGGGCGGGGGGGGGGGGGTGCAATTTAAAAAAAAAAAAGAGTCGTTGGGCTCTCTGCGGGCCGTGTCTTGGGCCGTGCCGGGCCACCCGCAGGCTTTGGGGCACTGGCCCAGCCCAGCACAGATTTTAACAGTGTCAGGCCAGGCCGTGCCTCGGGCCTGGCAGCCCTAGCCCAGTGGGACTACCGGGCCGGGCCGGCCCGTTGACCAAGTTAACGGGCCCAGGCATGGTTTTTCGTGCCGGGCCCGTGCTCGGCTTGGGCCGCCCGCCCAGATTTTCACCCCTACCCGCGCCCCATGGCTTGGGAAATCTCCATTCATCGATATATGCTATTTTAATTTTACATCGAAAATGAGGATTCTGACTACCCTCAAAATCGACGGATCACAATCGCTAGCTACGGTAATGATCGTAATACCGTTCTTCGACGAAAGCCGAAGAAAAATGAGAGAAAATAAATAGATGGGTTCTTCCTCTCTTCTAATGTCCTGCCGGCAATACACGATAGTTGTCCTGTCATATTGATTTCGGTCTCTTAACTATAGGCAGGGCCGGCTCAACCATTGGGCAAGAAAAGCGCTTGCTTTAGGCCCCCCAAAAAAGAAGGCCCCATAAAAATCATCTTTTCAAATTCTAAAAAAGCATTCAAGCAACTATTATAGTTTTTTTTTCTCCCAAGGCCCCATAGTAGTAATTAGTATCACATCCCATTAAAGCCATGTTTTCATATTTAAACAAAGCATTAAAGCAAGTGACATCCTTTTTTTTCTCCAAATGTGTCTTTTTAAATCCCAACAAATCTCAAACCCAACCTCCTTGCCACCTCACCAATGAGGTTTTTCAAATTAACGTTTATCCACCAACGTTTTTTCATCTCACATACTCTTTACTTGCTCACCCTTTGTCTATTTCATAGATTGCCTTTCTCTATAATTACTTTTTTTTTTATTTCTAAAGCAATCTTCTTTAAAGATTTATTGATCCGCTTTTGTCTTCTTTTTAATAATATATGTGGATATATTCTGATAATATATATGAGTCTTTTTTATAATATATGTTAATCATAACCCACTAACTCAAATATAATCCATTTTTTTATAATAAAAAAACTGGATCAAATCCGAAATTCATCTACATCTACAATTTTTATGGCCAACAATGATAAATCACTAAATCAGGTTCTATTGTTTTATGATTTTAAGATTTTTTTTAATTCCATGCTTGCATTGTATGTTTATTATAGTTAGTGATCGTTTTTTTTTATAAATATTATTAGTTATAGTTTATAAATGATAAATGTTTCTATTAGAAAATACGAATTCAGATGCTCAAAACTCAAAAAAAAAAAAAAAAGAAAAAAAGAAAAGAAAAATAAAAAGAAGAATAGATAATTTGAGGCCTCATTTAGGATTTTGTGGCTTAAGGCCTCAAATTGTCTCAAGCCAGCCTTGACTATAGGGGTAATTCAGGGTCATGAGTTAAAGTCCAAATTAGGTTAATCCTCACATAGCAAAATCATAGTGTATCCAAGTAAAATAAAATAATTAAAAAAAAAGGAAATAAAAGGGGGAGGTGCCAAATATTTAAGAAGATGATTGACCCCGTTCCCGGGTACCCCCTTCAAATCCTTTGGTAAAATAGGGTTTAAAGGCTGACTATGCAAACCAAAATGATAATGCAAATAAGACTTTGACTTGTGATGTCTGTATTTTTCGTATGCGATACATGAGTGATAAAGATGAAAGGCCGACGGGCCGTAATTGATTAGAGGTGGCCGATGGCTTTAAGTTGTTTAAATCTTTAATTTTAGGGCTGTTATTGGTTCTGTGATGATTTTGGGGTAATGACTTGGACCGAGATTTGAGATGAATAAAAATTTGGTGATCTTGGGGGCTAGAATGGGACTTAGGCTCACCTGTGTAGGCGCCTAAGTCTATAAGGTGACTTGGGCGCCACCACAGTGTTCAGTTCGCGGGTTGTGGTTATTTCTGGGATTCATTCACTTGGATTTGGAGTTTCAGGTGATCCATATCAATAATTCTATATCCCGGATTGGTTTTAAGTCTATAAACTTTAAGTGTGGCTATGGTTTGAGTTCGAGAGTTGAAACGCAACTGAAGCGCGCCTTGGGATTGGAATAGGAAGTTAGGCGCACTTGTGTGTGCACCCAGGTGTCTGGGATGACTTGGGCGCACCTGTAGGGGCGCCCAAGTGTCTGTCTGTATAGGTGCGCCCAAGTGTTTGTCTGTTGGGTGGTTTCAAGTTCGTCGGATTCTAGGGTATTTTTAAGTCGAATTCGGGTATTCTAACTCGTTTCTTGGTTGACGGATGTTTTTAATCCTCTGTTTATGACTTGTCTATTATTTTAATTAAGTTTTGACTAGGGTCTTAGTTAGGGATTGGTGATGGGGTTACTAAAGTTTGATTAAGGTTTGAGGTTCGAATACAATTTTGTTAATTGGACCTTGTTAATTAGGGTTTGAATTAAAGGTTTGTTGTTTAAATATATTAATCCAGATTTTAATTGGAGCTTTGAGTGATTCAGATTTATTAATCAGGTTTTTGATTAATGTCTTGTTACGTAGGGTCTTGTTTTTTAGGGATTGCCTGAAGGTTTTTAATCAGCAGTTTTAGTTAAGGTATTTTATTAGGGTTGATTAATTCGCTTAGGCACGAATAAAATAACTTAGGATTATCTACCTAGTATCTATTTTTGGATTTTCTGGGTATCGTTTAATTTGTTTTTGGTTTCTTCTCCAATTTACTAGAGAGTATGGAAAGAGAAGAAGTGATTTTTATGTTTATGATTTTTTTTTATTTTTTTGGTATTTTATGCAATGTCAATGCTACGTAACCTAAAGTGTGATGATCTAATAATTCGAAGTTCGGAAGTTCAGCAATCAATCATAGTCATCACAGAGATTCAGCAACAAGTTAAATGAAATGCAAAATGTGGAAAATGCGGGCCGGAAGACGAACTAGGGACTTGGGCGCATACACAGTGGTGCACAAGTGTCTCCCCTGCGGGTTTTGATGCACTTGCAATTTTCAACGATATTCTAACTCGATTTTCGACAATTCGTGACTAAATGCAGGGTCCTAATATGAATTATTGAAATAAAAACTTTCGGATTTGAAGGTGATGATGCGAGGATCGATGTTCAAGAGACGGATCGCTTTGGCAGAGACTTGGGCGTACCCACAGTGGCGCCCAAGTACTGTCTTTTCTTTTTTCTTTTATTTTCGTTTTGGTAATATATTTGGTATTCTTTCGATGCTTTTTGCACGATTCAAAATGCAAAAGTACAGATCCGAAGGTCCTGATACCAACTTATATGAAGAGAAATCTAGATTTGAGGGACAAAATGTAGGCGAGACGACAACCGAGGTCAAAACCCTAACTTTGGACTTGGGCGCACCTGCAGGACACCCAAGTGCTTTTCTACACTTTCTTCCTCTTTTGTTTTGTTTTGTTTTTTTTTTTTTTTTGTTTTTTTTTTAATGCTTTTGGCGTGATTTTGAACACAAAGTCACAGATCCAAGGTCCTTATATTAACCAGTTTGAGGATGAATTCGGATCTGAGAAGTGAAGTGCAGGAGAAACTAAAACCGGGGCTGAAACCTTGTTCCTAGACTTGGGCGCACCCATAGTGGCGCCCAAGTGCTTTGTTGCACTTTTCTTTCTCAAATTCAGATTTTTTTTTCCAATAAAATGATATGAATGCAAGATCTATTCTAGTCACGAGTTTAGGATGATGAAAATGATGCAGATCTACAAACTACGAATGATCCTAAGCATATTTCTAATGATGGATGAATATTAAATATCAGATCTACTGTAAAATACTACTATAAATGCAGATCTAGATGTATGGATGATCCTAAGCATGTTTCTAACTACTAATGATGCTGAATACTAATCAAAAGAACTAGATCTAGAACTACAGGTTTCGATTACGTCTTTGAAGTCTTAGATCGAAGCTTTTGCGCAAATCCATGGCTTTTGGAGGCTTTCTCCATGGCTGATCTTGGAAACCAAAATGCTCCTTCTTCTCCTTTCTTTTAAATCTAAGGCTCTCTCTATGGTGGCTACTCTCTTTCTCTTCCTTTACTTCTCTTTTTCTCTTGTTCTGGTAGCCTCCTTTTGCAAATGGTATAAGAGATCCTTATTGATAAGTCCATAAAAATGCATATTTTCATGGTTATTTTTGGAATGTTTAAGGACTTATGACGTGATCAATATCAATCATAAAATACCGCAAGTGTACGGGTGTCTAGATGAGACAGTGGCAAGAACGGGTCGAACCCACATGGAGCTATTAAAGAAACTTTTAAATTAAGAAAACTAATTAACTAACAATTTAAGAAAAGTTTTGAGTTTATATTTAAAAATTAAGCAACTAATATAGAAATTCGAACTCTACCAATTAATGAAGATGATTAGAGCATAGGAATCCAATAAGCATCCACCAATTATTTATTAAATAACCCTAACTTGTTCCAATTTTTACTTCAAATCAAAGACAAATCAATGTTTTTAATTTGGAAAATCTAACTTTTAAAATCCCTTTTTAATTATAAAAATCCAAAACTCAAGACTTCCTTCATCTCATAAAAGAATAAAAATAATTTAAGCACCACCCATCAAAAGTAAGCATAAACCATCAAAAGATCTAAATCCTAAGCATGGCCTATCAAACCTAAGCATGAGTAGTCAAAAACTAAATTTTATTTTTAGAAATAAAAATAGAGATTCGCCTAGGGCACGAAGACAAGCCTATTAATCATTAAGCACATAATCATGGAACACAAATTAGAATTACTAAACAAATAAAAAGACAATTATTTACCTTCATCCATAACTCTAATCAAGAAAATTAGCCCGCCATTGCAAAGAATGCTTCTTGAGTTATCATTAAAAATTGCATCTTTACAACTTCTCCTTCACAAATTTTCTCCTTCAAAATATATCCTTGGACATGGCCCAAGGTTACCAAAACTAAAAATAAACTAATGGAAAAGAAGAAAGGAAGAGAAAAAGAAAGGAATAGGAGAGAAAGAGAGCTTTGGGCGTATGGAATATATTATGGGTCTCCATCATGCCTCCTTTTATGCTTTTTGCAAACCCCTTTTAGTAAAGAAGTATCCTCCTTTTAGGTCTCCATTTTCCTTCTTGGGCAAGGATTCTTTCTTGTTCTCCAAGTTAACTTCTTTTTTTGGAAAGACTTTTAAATTTGAGAGATCTCCTTACCTTATTAGGTTTCTTGATGCATACACTTTCCTTGTATAATTGCAAGAATATCTCTAAAAATTGCATGATGATGTAAAGGGAATAAACTTCCCAAATATTGAGATTTCTTGCAATTCCCGCCTAAAATTGTAGCAGATAACTTCCCAAGGTCGTATCTCCCTAAATATAGCTCTGATTTAGGCAATCTTGGGCTCTACGGATATCTACTCGAAAAGAGCTTTCCAACGGTGGCTAGATTGCATCGATCCGACACTCAGTTTGAGAGTTATGGCCATTTTAAGTTGCTGCCCCTGAAAAATCCTGGAATAATTATTCAAAAATGGAAGCTTCTATGTTGGCATGCAATGGGGTGTGTGGGGCCCATGTTGGGCTTCCAACCATGCTTGGACTCTCTCTTTGCTTGCTTATTTGACTTCTCTCTTCTCAAATTTCATCAATGTAGGTCCCATGTTGATTTCTCCTACAAATTGAAAGAGACAATTTTAACATTAATCACATGTAAGAAAATAATTATGAACCATGTATGGGACCCTACATTCCTAGTGATGCACCAAAATGACCAACTTTCCAAAAATAGCATATGGTGCCAAAAATAGCAATATATGCATTGATGAAACCAAAAGCCTAATTTTGGAGTGATAAATTAGATGAGAAAAACTTAATTTCAAAAAGCCATGCAAATCAATGAATTTTGACCAATTTTGACCATTTCTCCAAAAATATCCTCAAATGCATGTAATCATGAAATTAAATGCAATTCTATGCAGTTAAACGTAATTAAGTCCACAAATGCTAATGAAATGATGAGTTAATGACCTAGTTTTGTGGACTTATCACACTCCCCAACCAGCCTTTTGCTAGCCCTTAGCAAAATAAGCGACAAGGAATAAAACATATAAACTAATCCTAAAGAAAACAAACTAATGTAGAAAACAGAAATGAAAAACACCACTTTCGCTGGTACTCTCGACTGCATTTAGCGTATGCAGTAAGCCCTTAAACTCCTAGGTTCCCCCTAGTGGACGAGTTGTGCCTCGTGAGGGTTTGCAGTGAATACACCCACAAAATTCTTTTTTTTTTTTTTTTGCAAAGAATGTTTAAAACCTATCAAAATTCAGGGAAACTTCTTCCAAGAGAAAATCTATAGACACTGACTATTCTTGATTCTCGAAATTTTCAAGGAAAAATCTTAAATTCGGTTTACAAATCCCATATCTTTTGGTCAGAAATTCTCGAAATCATGCTAATTGATCGTGCACGGTGAAGAGCATGTATACGAAATAAGCATCAAATGATCCACCAATAATTTTCGTAAAAATAATTAATTAAATTTTTTTTTAAAATTGAGTCTAGGGCCGCCTAAACGTATAAAAAAAAACAGTCTTCCTCTGAAGGCGATAATGATGGCTTTCGCACTATTGTTTTTTCAAAGGGCGCATTTTTTGCTCTTTTTTTTTTTTTTAACACACACATGTGACTGTGCAATGCCAATGTCCCTTAAGCTTTCTAATTAACCCATGTAACGAGCATTAGGCCAATGACTCCCAAACCAGATGGCTTTAAGGCACTAGGTGTGAAAATACCCTTAAGGGCTTACTAACTCGGGTTAAAAAGGCTACGAACCCAAACTAGTCACAATTTTTTTTTTTTTCTTTTTGCAGTCCCCAACAATAGGCAGCCCTTTTCATGTATCCACCCGTCGAACCATGAAGCTTTGTACACTAAGGGTCGATTTTCCAATTTTTTTTTAATTTTTAATCAAAGAAAAACGAAAATAATAGCTTCACATTCAAAACCTTGAAAACGTATACAATTTATGTAAAAGTGAGGGATCAAAATTCAGCACTTTTCCAAAAACTCTTTCCGTAAATAAAATAGTGAACCATTGTTTTCTTTTGCCCAAAATAAATATCTTCATCCAATAAAAATTCTCTCGGACGTTTCCCTCTAACAAATTTTTTTTTTTTTTGAACTAAGAAAAACGAAAAAGAAAATGTAAAATGAAAATTGAACAAATGATCACATGTCAAGTTCTAACTCACACCCCCAAACCTAAATCTAACATTGTCCTCAATGTTATGAATGCATGTGTAATGTGAAATTGAACAATAAGGAAATTTAGAACATCTTACCATGTGGGGTGATTGCAAAAGAATGTGACCAACCAGCTCAATTACCTTCCAAAATTGGGTTGCCTCCCAAACAGCGCTAAGTTTAATGTCGTCAGCCCGACATGACAAAAATGATTAGTCCTGGTAAATTGGGTCTTCCAGAAGGATATCCTCAATGTTTTTATCCTTCAATTCCAAAAATGGTTTCAACCGTTGACCATTCACTTTGAAAATATCCCCATTCTTGGGATTTTCAATTTCCACCGCACCATGAAAGTAAACAGTCCTGACAATGAATGGACCAGTCCACCGGGTTCGTAACTTCCCGGGAAACAGGTGTAATCGGGAATTATACAAAAGGACTTTCATACCTGGTTCAAATGATTTCCTTAAAATTGACTTATCATGGTGCAACGTCATTCGTTCCTTATAGATCTTGGCATTCTCATAGGCATCATTTCGAAGTTCTTCCAACTCATTGAGTTGCAATTTGCGCAGATTACCCGCAGTGGGTAAGTCAAAATTAAACTTCTTAATGGCCCAATAAGCTCTGTGCTCCAATTCAACAGGCAGGTGGCATGCCTTACCATAGACCAACCTATATGGGGACATCCCAATAGGTGTCTTATAAGCGGTTCGATAGGCCCACAATGCGTCGATCAATCGCAAAGACCAGTCTTTCCGAGTGGGATTGACCGTCTTTTCCAGAATTTGTTTAATTTGCCTATTTGAAATTTCCGCTTGGCCACTTGTTTGTGGGTGATAAGGTGTAGCAACCTTATGGGTGACAAAATATTGTTTTAACAAATGTTCAAAGGGACGGTTGCAAAAGTGAGTGCCTCCGTCACTAATGATCGCTCTAGGTGTACCAAAGCGAGAAAATATATGATCTCTCACGAACTTAATCACCACATGGTTGTCATTCTTCTTTGTCGGTATAGCTTCTACCCACTTGGAAACATAGTCTACTGCCAGTAAAATGTAAAGATTTCCAAAGGAATTTGGAAATGGCCCCATGAAGTCAATTCCCCATACATAAAAAATTTCCACTATAAGTATAGGATTCAAGGGCATCATGTTCCTTCGATTGAGCTTGCCAAGCTTTTGACACCTTTCACAGTTCAAACAGAATGTGTGACAATCTTTAAAGATAGTGGGCCAGTAAAATCCACATTGTAAAACTTTTGCAGCTGTCTTTTTCGAACTAAAGTGGCCCCCACAAGCATGATCATGACAGAACGAAATGACCGAGTAATGGTCATGATCAGGAATGCATCTCCTGATGATCTGATTCGGACAATACTTAAAAAGATACGGGTCATCCCAGAAAAAGTACTTGACCTCAGCTAGAAATTTTGATCGATCTTGTTTTGACCAATGAGTGGGCATCTCGCCTGTAACAAGGTAATTGATTATATCTGCAAACCAGGGGATTTGAGAAATACTGAGCAATTGTTCATCAGGAAAATTTTCATTCAGTGGGACCTCATCTGAAGGCTCTAAAGGTATCCTCGAAAGATGGTCTGCTACAACATTCTCACATCCTTTTTTATCTCTTATTTCCAAATCAAACTCTTGTAGCAAAAGGATCCACCGGATCAATCGGGCTTTCGCATCCTTTTTCGACAAAAGGTATCTCAGGGCTGCATGATCCGTGTAGATGATAACTTTAGACCCTATTAAGTAGGACCGAAATTTCTCCAAGGCAAAAATTACAGCGAGCAATTCTTTTTCAGTGGTTGTGTAATTGAGCTGTGCATCATTGAGGGTCCTACTAGCATAGTAAATCACATGAGGTAGCTTTCCAACCCGTTGACCCAAAACAACTCCAATAGCAGTATCGGATGCATCACACATTAGCTCAAATGGAATGGTCCAATCAGGTGGCTGAATTATAGGGGCTGAAGTTAGTTCCTTTTTTAGTCTTTCAAAAGATTTTAGACACTTCTCATCAAATTCAAACGGGGCCTCTTTTGTCAGTAATTGGCATAAAGGTTTAGCAATTTTACTAAAATCCTTGATGAATCTACGATAAAAACCAGCATGGCCCAGGAATGATCGAATCTGCTTAACTGATTTTGGTGGTGGCAATTTGGAGATTAAATCAATTTTTGCTTTGTCCACCTCAATTCCATTATCAGAAATAATGTGTCCCAGAACTATGCCCCTTTTTACCATAAAATGACATTTCTCCCAATTTAATACTAGATTCCGTTCTTTGCATCTTTCAAGCACAAAGGACAAATGATGTAAGCACTCCTCAAAAGAATTGCCAAAGACCGAAAAATCATCCATGAAAACCTCAATGAATCTTTCTACCATGTCAGAAAATATGCTCAACATGCACCTTTGAAAGGTGGCTAGTGCATTGCATAGCCTAAAGGGCATGCGTCTGTAAGCGAAAGTGCCAAACGGACAGGTGAAGGTGGTCTTTTCCTGGTCCTCGGGTGCAATTGGGATTTGATTATAACCATAATAACCATCAAGAAAATAATAATATGCATGACCGGCTAACCTTTCGAGCATCTGATCCATGAATGGGAGGGGAAAATGATCTTTTCGAGTGGCCGAGTTCAACTTCCTATAATCAATGCACACCCTCCATCTAGTCTGTATTCGAGTGGGTACCAATTCATTGCCCTCATTTTGAACCATTGTTATTCCAGATTTCTTTGGTACCACTTGAACCGGGCTCACCCATGCACTATCAGATATGGGGTAAAGCACTCCTGCATCAAGTAATTTTAAGACTTCCGACCTGACCACTTCCTTCATTACAGGGTTTAGTCGCCTTTGTGGTTCACGAGAAGTTTTTGCATTTTCTTCCAAATGGATTCTATGTTGGACCACAGATGGGCTAATTCCTTTAATATCTGCAATGGACCAACCTATAGCTTCCTTATGCTCTTCCAAAATTTTAACGAGTTTTTCCTCTTGGATAGGGTCCAAGTCTGAAGTTATAATCACTGGAAGGGTTTCTAGCGGACCTAAAAATACATATTTCAACGTATCCGGCAATTGCTTGAGTTCTAACTTAGGGGCCTCTACAATTGATGGGACAGGTGGGGAAGCAGATGGAGTCAGAATCTCATGCTTCGGTTGCCACCTGGAGAAATCCATGGATGGGGTTGAGTCTAATAGTGCGTTGACTTCCTCAATATGTCCATCTACATCAAAATCACTTCCAAAGTGGGCCAGACAAGCCTCTAGTGGATCTTCAAGTTTCAAATGGGGTAAGTGATTTTCCACCAATTCATGAATGTAACTAACTTCAAAAACCCCATCATCCTCATCAGGAGGTTGCTTACTAACATTAAAAATGTTCACTTGGACTATCATGGTCCCAAAAGAAATTTGCATTACTCCATTCCTACAATTGATCAAGGCATTTGAGGTGGCTAGGAATGGTCTCCCCAAGATAACTGGAATTTTGGGTTCAGCCCCAGATGTCTGTTTGGTATCCAAAACAATAAAATCGACAGGGAACACAAAGTCTCCGACTTTGATAAGAACGTCTTCGACTACCCCCTTGGGGTATCGAATCGATGCATTAGCTAATTGCAAGGTCACATGGGTCTTTTTCAACTCCCCCAAACCTAATTCTTCATAAACAGAGTATGGAAGAAGGTTCACACTTGCACCCAAGTCTAGCAAAGCTTTCTCTATGTGATGATCCCCTATCTGGCAAGAAATGGTAGGACACCCTGGGTCTTTATATTTGATCGGGGTTGGACATGAAATGATTGAGCTAACTTGTTGGGCTAGAAAAGCCTTCTTGGGCACATTGGTAGTCCTTTTGAAGGTGCAAAGGTCCTTCAGAAATTTTGCATAGGCCGGAATCTGTTGGATAGCATCAAGTAGTGGGATATTAATCCTCACTTGTTTGAATACTTCTAGCATTTTATCCAATTGAACAGTTGATTTTGCTGGGCCTAGCCTCTGTGGGTATGGTGCCTTGGGAACATAGGTCCTAAGAGTAGGCTCAGTAGGTGATGGTTCATCATTGACTAGGTTCTTTGGTTCTAATATAGGTTCAGCATTCACACTTGGTTCTCTAGTTTCTACTTTCTCACTTGATTCGTCCTCAAGTTCCTTGGGTAGTTTGACCTTGTTATCAACCTGTGTACCAGACCTAAGGGTGATTATGGATTTGACTTGTTCCGGCCCTTTTCCTGTAGAATCATGAACAACCTGGCCCTTGGGATTAGGTTCGGGTTGACTACGGAAGGTTCCCTTGTCTCTGACACTAATGGCGTTGGCCAATTGGCCCATCTGATATTCCAATTTTGCAAGGGTTTGAGTATGGCCATTCAAAAGTTGAGTAGTGGTTTGCTGGAATTGAGCAGTACTCTGTGTCAATTGGGCCGTGGTTTGAGACATGAGTTTCATGGCCTCTTCTAAAGAATCTACCCTCTGAGTCAATGGATTGGGATTGAAATTGGGTTTTTGGAAACCGGGTGGGGCACTCACGTGAGATTGATTGGGCTGAAATTGAGTGGACCGAGATGGGCCACCTTGAGTTGGGCCTTTGGTCCAAGAAAAGTTCGGGTTGTCCCTCCAACCTGGATTGTAAGTGTTAGAGTACGGGTCATACCTCGGACGATTATCAAAACGAGAGTTTTGATATAGTGCATTCACCTCCTCAACAGACTCAGTCTGATCCAAAATTGTTGGGTCAATCCCTCCATTCATGGCCTGATTATATCTTAATGACTCCAAAGTGTTTGGAGTGGGCTTTTGGTTCAGCTCTAAGGCCTCTATTCTCCTCACCAGTGTGGCCAATTTGGCCTCTGCCTCAATTTTGGGTTCAATCTTGAACATCCCCCCCTTTTCAGGAATGGTGGGTTTGATGGGCTCCCTCTTAATTGGGGCCCACTGCAATGTGTTTTCAGCGGTATCTTCCAAAAATGTCCATGCTTCTTCTGCTGTTTTCTGTGTAAATTGCCCACTGCAGAAAGATTCTACCATTTATTTGGTTGGGTAATCCATGCCTTCATACACAATTTGGACTAATCGGATTTTCTCAAATCCATGGTGGGGGCACTGGATTAAGAGATCCTTGAACCGTTCCAAATAACTGTAAAGTGTCTCCCCTTCCATTTGATGGAATCCATTGATGGCCTGCCTAATCGAAGCGGTTTTCTGCTTGGAATAGAATTTTTTGTAAAATTCTTCGACTAGCTTGGCCCATGTAGTGATGGACCCGGCCTGTAAGGCATAAAGCCAAGCTCTAGCCTTTTCTTTTAGGGAGAAAGGAAATAATCTAAGTTTAAGTGCCTCTTCAGTCATGTGATTGATTCTCATGGTCCCACAGATGTCCTCAAATTCCCTAACATGTTGATATGGGTTTTCATGGTCTAGCCCAAGAAATACTGGGAGCATCTGGATCATGCCAGATTTCAGCTCAAATGTGGCATTGGTCTGAGGAAGGGTGATGCAGGACGGTTGAGTTGTCCTTGTGGGGTACATGTAGTCCTTTAAAGTCATGAGTGGGTCCATTTGATCAGCCATTCTAACAATTTCTTCAAAAATTGAAGACTTTTCGACAATGGTTAAGGCTAATTCGGGTTCTATCTTGACTAATCTTTTACCATTGCATACCCACAGTTTCTCTCTCTCAGGTCTAGAACGCATGCATTAGTTTCAACCTTAAAGAAATGCAAGCCTAATCTATATGCGGGGCCCTAATGATCTTACTAGATGATGCACAAGCAGTCAAGCACAAAGATTGAGCACAAGAAATTATCCTAGGGTTAACCTAACTCACTAGACAGCTCCTAACTGGTTTGAAGAGTGCACTAAGGCCTCCAATCCGGTCTTATAAAGCCAAATCGACCAGGTAAGTCCCCAGGATGAGTGGTGGGGTCACAATGCATTTGGCAAGGGTCCCGCTTAAGAACCAAACTCCTAGAACAGAGACTGCCACCCTTTGGAGGGACAGGACTTACCTAGACATCAACTTGACCAAAGAGCGCAATTGGTGTAACCTTTTGTGGTCTTCGTCCTAATGAGCTCGAGTCCTATGGTCTCGTTTCTACTTTATTTTAATTAATGTTTAGGTTACTATGTGAGAGGTGGTTAAACCTAATTGGGCAAGGATCTGGTGATGAAATCCAGTCCTTATCTTATTGAGGTCAATTGCCCTTAACTAAGTGTGTGTCAATCAAGCATTCACACTTTGCAAAAATTAAATCATCCAAGCCCCACTTGCAAGTAAAAGATTCGTGGGGTAAAGTTTAGAAACTCTTACAGCGGGTCCACGCAAATCTTTAAACTGTGCAAGCTTAACCTGTATATTTTTTTTTATAACAAATTTGCAATTATGAGAGCAACTTGTTTGCTTAAAAGCAATCCCCGCTATTTCCTTCCTTTTAGAGTCCTTCAAAAATCAGAATGTAACCTCAAAGAAAACAACTAAAATGTTAGATCGAAATAATCTACTAAATATAGCAACAATTGTCAATAAAACTCCTAAATTGAAAAATAAACCTAATATAAATTTCACAATCCTAAACTACTGCAATTTGAATGAAAGATGCACTTCTAAAACTCCTAATGCAGTCCTAAGTTAAATGGAGACCTTTCTGTCAAGTGCTGAAAAAAATCTAAGTGTTAGGACCTGTTGCACAGGCCTAAGTTTACAGATCTGTACGACCCACTTGTATTAATCAAAAACTGATAGCAATGACTGGGATGTAATCTCCTAATATGCAAGAAACAAACAAAAAAAAAAAAAACAGAGACTAAAAAGGATAAAGGACAAAGAAGTTATGCTATAATGAAGTTGGCTACTTGAATCAGTTTTTCTGCTGATTACAGAATCTGCCTGACTGATTGGCCCTATTCACAGCACTAAAAGTTGGACTTCCAAAACGTATTTTTTACTGAAATTTTGATGGTTCAAAGTCAATATACCAAAGTCCTATCCACCCAAATTTCAAGTCAAAAGGAGTCCGTTTGACTGGTTTTCAAAGTG
Source organism: Umbellularia californica (assembly GCA_028538565.1). Lineage (NCBI taxonomy): Eukaryota > Viridiplantae > Streptophyta > Magnoliopsida > Laurales > Lauraceae > Umbellularia > Umbellularia californica. Next base: position 79,628,197 of record JAPQWN010000002.1, read on the forward strand.
CGAACTTTTGAAGAAAAACCAAGTCAAATCTGTCAAAAAATTAGTGCTGAAATTTGTATTCTATGTAACCACTTGAAATCAGTCCGAAAATTAATTAAAGAACAGCAATAAAAACTTGAAAAACAGCAACCACAATCTTTAAGAAACACAAAAACTAAACCAAATGCAAGTTATGAATGCAACTAACTAAAAAGTATGCTATGATATGAACAAATAATTCTAGAAATCCTAACTAAAAGATTCTTTTCAAATTGGCTCCCCGGCAACGGCGCCAAAAACTTGATGTGATCAATATCAATCATAAAATACCGCAAGTGCACGGGTGTCTAGATGAGACAGTGGCAAGAACGGGTCGAACCCACAGGGAGCTATTAAAGAAACTTTTAAATTAAGAAAACTAATTAACTAACAATTTAAGAAAAGTTTTGAGTTTATATTTAAAAATTAAGCAACTAATATAGAAATTCGAAATCTACCAATTAATGAAGATGATTAGAGCATAGGAATCCAATAAGCATCCACCAATTATTTATTAAATAACCCTAACTTGTTCCAATTTTTACTTCAAATCAAAGACAAATCAATCTTTTTAATTTGGAAAATCTAACTTTTAAAATCCCTTTTTAATTATAAAAATCCAAAACTCAAGACTTCCTTCATCTCATTAAAGAATAAAAATAATTTAAGCACCACCCATCAAAAATAAGCATGAACTATCAAAAGATCTAAATCCTAAGCATGGCCTATCAAACCTAAGCATGAGTAGTCAAAAACTAAATTTTATTTTTAGAAATAAAAATAGAGATTCGCCTAGGGCACGAAGACAAGCCTATTAATCAGTAAGCACATAATCATGGAACACAAATTAGAATTACTAAACAAATAAAAAGACAATTACTTACCTTCATCCATAACTCTAATCAAGAAAATTAGCCCGCCATTGCAAAGAATGCTTCTTGATTTATCATTAAAAATTGCATCTTTACAACTTCTCCTTCACAAATTTTCTCCTTCAAAATATATCCTTGGACATGGCCCAAGGTTACCAAAACTAAAAATAAACTAATGGAAAAGAAGAAAGGAAGAGAAAAAGAAAGGAATAGGAGAGAAAGAGAGCTTTGGACGTATGGAATATATTATGGGTCTCCATCATGCCTCCTTTTATGCTTTTTGCAAACCCCTTTTAGTAAAGAAGTATCCTCCTTTTAGGTCTCCTTTTTCCTTCTTGGGCAAGGATTCTTTCTTGTTCTCCAAGCTAACTTCTTTTTTTGGAAAGACTTTTAAATTTGAGAGATCTCCTTGCCTTATTAGGTTTCTTGATGCATACACTTTCCTTGTATAATTGCAAGAATATCTCTAAAAATTACATGATGATGTAAAGGGAATAAACTTCCCAAATATTGAGATTTCTTGCAATTCCCGCCTAAAATTGTAGCAGATAACTTCCCGAGGTCGTATCTCCCTCAATATAGCTCTGATTTAGGCAATCTTGGGCTCTACGGATGTCTACTCGAAAAGAGCTTTCCAACGGTGGCTAGATTGAATCGATCCGACACTCAGTTTGAGAGTTATGGCCATTTTAAGTTACTGCCCCTGAAAAATCCGGGAATAATTATTCAAAAATGGAAGCTTCTATGTTGGCATGCAATGGGGTGTGTGGGGCCCATGTTGGACTTCCAACCATGCTTGGACTCTCTCTTTGCTTGCTTATTTGACTTCTCTTTTCTCAAATTTCATCAATGTAGGTCCCATGTTGGTTTCTCCTACAAATTGAAAGAGGCAATTTTAACATTAATCATATGTAAGAAAATAATTATGAACCATGTATGGGACCCTACATTCCTAGTGATACACCAAAATGACCAACTTTCCAAAAATAGCATATGGTGCCAAAAATAGCAATATATGCATTGATGAAACCAAAAGCCTAATTTTGGAGTGATAAATTAGATGAGAAAAACTTAATTTCAAAAAGCCATGCAAATCAATGAATTTTGACCAATTTTGACCATTTCTCCAAAAATATCCTCAAATGCATGTAATCATGAAATTAAATGCAATTCTATGCAGTTAAACGTAATTAAGTCCACAAATGCTAATGAAATGATGAGTTAATGACCTAGTTTTGTGGACTTATCACACTCCCCAACCAGCCTTTTGCTAGCCCTTAGCAAAATAAGCGACAAGGAATAAAACACATAAACTAATCTTAAAGAAAACAAACTAATGTAGAAAACAGAAATGAAAAACACCACTTTCGCTGGTACTCTCGACTGCATTTAGCGTATGCAGTAAGCTCTTAAACTCCTAGGTTCCCCCTAGTGGACGAGTTGTGCCTCGTGAGGGTTTGCAGTGAATACACCCACAAAATTCTTTTTTTTTTTTTTTGCAAAGAATGTTTAAAACCTATCAAAATCCAGGGAAACTTCTTCCAAGAGAAAATCTATAGACACTGACTATTCTTGATTCTCGAAATTTTCAAGGAAAAATCTTAAATTCGGTTTACAAATCCCATCTTTTGGTCAGAAATTCTCGAAATCATGCTAATTGATCGTGCACGGTGAAGAGCATGTATACGAAATAAGCATCAAATGATCCACCAATAATTTTCGTAAAAATAATTAATTAAATTTTTTTTTAAAATTGAGTCCAGGGCCGCCTAAACGTATAAAAAAAAACAGTCTTCCTCTTAAGGCGATAATGATGGCTTTCGCACTACTGTTTTTTCAAAGGGCGCATTTTTTGCTCTTTTTTTTTTTTTTTTTTTAACACACACATGTGACTGTGCAATGCCAATGTCCCTTAAGCTTTCTAATTAACCCATGTAACAAGCATTAGGCCAATGACTCCCAAACCAGATGGCTTTAGGGCACTAGGTATGAAAATACCCTTAAGGGCTTACTAACTCAGGTTAAAAAGGCTACGAACCCAAACTAGTCACAATTTTTTTTTTTTTTTGCAGTCCCCAACAATAGGCAGCCCTTTTTATGTATCCACTCGTCGAACCATGAAGCTTTGTACACTAAGGGTCGATTTTCCTTTTTTTTTTTTTTAATTTTTAATCAAAGAAAAACGAAAATAATAGCTTCACATTCAAAACCTTGAAACCGTATACAATTTATGTAAAAGTGAGGGATCAAAATTCAGCACTTTTCCAAAAACTCTTTCCGTAAATAAAATAGTGAACCATTGTTTTCTTTTGCCCAAAATAAATATCTTCATCCAATAAAAATTCTCTCGGATGTTTCCCTCTAACAAAATTTTTTTTTTGAACTAAGAAAAACGAAAAAGAAAATGTAAAATGAAAATTGAACAAATGATCACATGTCAAGTTCTAACTCACACCCCCAAACCTAAATCTAACATTGTCCTCAATGTTATGAATGCATGTGTAATGTGAAATTGAACAATAAGGAAATTTAGAACATCTTACCATGTGGGGTGATTGCAAAAGAATGTGAACAAGTTGGAAAACCTTAACTCAATAGCTCCCTGTGGATCGACCTGGTCTTACCAGATTATTACTACAATCGCACCCTACACTTGGGGTCCGATCACTTATATAGAAGTTTTTGGCGTGTAAGAGGGGTTAGGGTTGCTGTTTGTACGAATTTCTAGAAGTTTCTCGCAAACCAAGGCAAATTAGGGTTTTGGAGGACTTGGGTGCACACATGGGTACGCCCAGGTGGGTTTTGTAGCTTGGGCGCACATGGTCCTTTTTTGGGGTTAAGTGTATCTAGGGTTTGGTTTGGGTTGTTTTCGGATTGAATTCGGACTAAAACAGTGGAAACTGGGCTTGGGCGCACCTGTGAGGGCGCCCATGTGATTTTCAAGGTGACTGGGGACCTGGACGCACCTGTGGGGGTGCCCATGTGATTTTCAAGGTGACTGGGGACCTAGGCGCACCTGTAGTGGCGCTCAGGTGTGTTTCTAGCAGGGCCGTTAGGGCAGTCTTCCGAGGGCCATATCTTTTGATCTGTTTGTCGAATTTAGACGTTCTACATATCGTCGAAAAGCTCTCGAAATGTAGAATCGTTTGGTCCATACATCATAATGATCAAAGGTCAAGAAAAGGTAGGGATATTTGGATCAACGATCCAAGCCTCCTAATTCATGCTAATCATATCGTACTTAGGCAAAACTAAGTGTAATCTCTCTAGAAACAACCTGAGTGTATTCTATGTAGTCTGGAAGGGGCTTGGATAACGTTGTAGTTCATTCCTTGTTTGAATGTGGGTTGAACTCAAGATCTCGACGCGATTCGGCCTTTTCTCTCACGAATTTCTAGAGATCGTCGAACTAAGTCTAAAATTATCAACAAGCATCTTCATTGTCATTAATTAATTTGAATTATGCCATCAACCTTTCAATTATGGGTGAAATGGGGGCATCTGTTATATATGACAGGTGTCTAAGGCCATCGTACAAGCCAAATGAGGTGTCTAAAGTATGCCCCTCTTTGAAAAACAACACGTGGAGAGTTGTGCTTTAAGGAAAATAGACACACCACTCATGACTTTTGGTAGCTTTTGAGCTTACAGGAGTGGCCACCTGCGGATGTATGCAATTGCAAACTTGTTCTAAAAGTGACGTTCACTATTCTAGGATCGATTCTGATTCAGGGGAAAAAGAAAAAAAAAGAAGTTATGTGCTTACTGATTTGATTGGAAACCCGAGATTTGTGCTTCAGGGCCTGTGGTATTGCCACGTGGCGGGTTGGGAACTGTGCCCTGGTTGCTTAATTTAAGATGATGGTGGGAACTGTACCCCGGTAAACTGAATTAGAAGTCGATCTTTCGACTTTCGATTGGCTAGATCACTATCAGAATTTCATTCGTTCTTGTAATAGAGTTCATTTCAATTTGTCATATATAGCATCTTTTAACTTTCATCCACAATTGAATGTTCAAGGCATAGTTGAAACTAATTAGCAATAACGGGGATCTTGAAGGCAATCACAAACATAGTTCAAGCAATGGTATGAGGTGCATGTGGGAATAAGATGCATTTTCTTTTGAAAAGATATTTATATTTTGAAACTCAGGTATGCATCGAAAAAGCTAAATCAATGGAAGATGTTCACCGGAATATTCGTCACTCTCTAGGGATCTTGGTCTTCACCCAAGCTTAAAGGAGAACCTGGGATAGATTCGATCATCTTTTTGTGCTTATCATGGTGAGTTTAGAGTCACACGGATTCCATCCTCCAACGTCAAGATTTGAGTCGACAAACACCACAATTCGTGATAACATGGTATTATAGTTGCCGTACCGATTATAAGCGCTTAAGGGAGGCCTACGGCGACTTAATTTCTAGACGTGAGGTAAAATCATGAAAATCCATAGTTAGTTGTACTTACCTCAAGAGCTTTCCATAAACCTAATGTTAAGTGGTTTCAAGTTTTCTCTAATCATTTGTTTGTCGAAGTTTGTGAACTTGTCTCCACCAGTGTGCTTGGAAGTTCTTCTCCTTTGGTGTTTTCGCTTTAGCTTTGGGAACCTGTATTGAACAAACACTAAAAGATTCTACATTTTTTGTCATTAGTATCCAGTCACAACATTGATGGAACGCGCTCCTGCCGAGGGTGCTACCGGGGTCGGCGGACGTGGGAGTCCGTCGGGTCCGGCCCTTTCGCGCCCGGGGGGCTGAAGCGTGCATCAACATTTCTTTGTGTGGGTGTGCCGGATTTTCTATTTTACTTGGAATTGCAAGTGGTAATCCGGAGATCAACCTTCGCAAGTAAAAAGGAAATCAACTTCTTTCAAGTTTTCCATTGCACAAATATTTAAGAAAAGAGACATTTTCTTGGTTTGCCGTGAAAGGCGATTTTGTTTGGCATTTATAGCCGATTTTGGCGTTTATAGCCGATTTACAATTCTCATCAATAATGAAAGACAAGAGTTGTAACTTTTGTCTCTTTTAGAAAAATACAAACTACAATGACAAGCAAGAAAAGGAGGATCTAACTTTTCAGGAGATTGTGGGGGACTCGTTCAGATTGACGGTCGCAAGCCATGTATGGGCTTCGCCATCATCCATGCAGATGAGAACAGAGGATGCTCTTGATTCGCTTGGCTTGGCTATAACCTCAGGTTTTTAGAGGACAAAGACCAAGAGAAGGTCCTATGTCCAATAAAAAGCTAAGTAGACGGGCTGAAAAGCCACGTCAAGCCATTGGAGGCAGCGGGAGAAGGCAAGGACCTTGGGGGAGAGTACCCCCCAAGGGACTTTTTGTCACCTTGTAGTGGTGCTTGATGTAGAATTTCTGCAGAATTTTCTCTCTTTCTCTAGACTCTGTCTGTCTGGAATTCGGGATTCTCTGCACCTTTTGATTTTCGATCTTCGGTTTTCCGTTCGTCCTTTTCCGATCCCTTTCTTCTTGGAAAGCTCTCCTATTTATAGGCTCTTGGTAGCCATTAGGAGAGTTTATGGGCTTTAATGGCTTTAATGGGAGGAGTTACAAGATTTATTTCTTGATTTTGTAACTCCTTTTTCCTTGAATCTGATTGGCCGATGGAGATTAAGGGCTTTTAATCACCTTAATTACCATAATGGGAGGAGTTTTATGGCTTGAATGCCATGACTTAATTGATTTGTAACTCCTGGATGCTTGCTTCTGATTGGGCCGTCCAAAGAAATGAATTAATGACTGCAATAAAGCTAGTCAATTAACTGCATTAAATGGTCGCCGAGCAGTTGAAGAGTCGCGGGCCGCGCCGCGTCTTTTGGGATTCTTTTGGACATGATCACCGATGGATCTACATGCTGATCGACATCGGATGACCGTGTAATTTCAGACATTGATAGCTAGCAACGGGCCGGTGACATCTGTCTTGTCGATTTCTCGATCGGTCGGACAGAAAGAGCACTTTTTAGGTCAACCGGTCGGCGATCTTGGAGCGATCAATGATGATTTTATGCTTTTGACGGTGGATCTGAGATGTCGTCGGATATGAGTCAGTTTCAAGCACTAAAAATCACATTTTCAGGAAACCACAGGGGCCAAAGTGCGCGAATCGCGAAAAGGGATGGAAAAACGGGTCACCGGCGAAAAATCCGGTGACCCGGACTTCCATGGTCGCCGGCGACCATGGGCCATGGTCGCCGGCGACCCTGGGCCACGACCCTCGACCCTGGGGGTTTTTCTCCCCTTTTTGGTCCGTTTTGCGGTCTTTTTCGTCACCGTTTTTTTCTGTACTTTTCCTGACATTTCTTCTCATTTATTGGCTTGATTTCCTTGTAGAAAACCTGATGAGAATCCTTGCATTTTTAGAGTGCAAAGTTTCCAATTTTCCGGGAAAGCCGAAGACTTCGTCGCGTAAAGCTGCTGATTTTCCGCCAGAAGCTGAAACTTGGTCAAACGATGTCGGAATGACCTGAAATTTGAGGTGAAGCCTCCTGAGCAATAAATAAGACCAACCATAGGCTTTTGTTTGAGTTTTGAAGCCATTTTGGGTCCCGTCGCCAGTAGACTTGATTTTGCCGCGAGGGAGATGCCGCGCGTTGATGTGCGGTCAAACGATGTCCGATTGACCTGAAATTTGACAGGGAACCTATTGGAGTCATTTTGAAATGATCCACAGGCTCTGTCTTGGAAACCATGGTCCTGGGGAGCTCCGCCGCCGGTAGGCTTGATTTTCTTTCGGAGCGTCGAAACCTGGTCAAACGTTGTCGGAATGACCTGAAATTCGACGTGCAGCCTTTTGGAAGCACGTTGAAGCCACTCATGAACTTGGTTTGATGAGCGAAGGCTTCGATGGTTCCCGCAGCCGGGAGGCTTGATTTTGCTGCTCGAACATTGATGGAGGGTCAAACGTTGTCGGTTTGACTTGAAATTTGGCATGGGGCCCTTTTGAGACATGCTGGAGTCATCCATAGGCTCTGATCGAAGTTTTGACGTCTTCGATGATGTCGCCGCCGGTTGCGCCAATTTAGCTGTCGGAGAAGCGAAGTTAGGCCAAATGATTCTGAAATGGCCCGAAACTCCTTGTGTACTCCTCCCTTGGCTGTCTTGAAGGATCTTGCAGTTTTTATTTGATTCTGACAAGATTTGATTTTTTGGAGAAGTTGCATTGCCTATTTATGGCAGGTTGCGGCTTCATGCAGCTTTCTTGATGTTGAAGAGGCAAAGTGACATTTTTGGTGTCAACAAACATTTTGCAGAAATATTACTTCAATTTTATCGATGGAGACAACTGAGATGTAATGCACGATGATGGATGTATGCGTGATGGGACTAATGTGCACATGACATGACGGGACCCCTGGTGACGGGATAATATTTGGTTTGACAATGTGTTGTGCTTTTGTGCGTGTGCCTTTTTAGCTTCCATTTCCTTTTTTGCTTTTTTTTTTTTTTATGTGATCATCATTTTTTCTATTTTTTTCAGGCTTCCAATGGATGAATGAGGACATAACTGAAAGCATGGTTGGCACCAATCTCTTAAAACAATGATTTTTCACATTTTGTATGTAGAAGGAGTCGTTCTATTCTCTTTTGGACACTCTTCAATAATTCCAGACTCTAAATGGCAAAGCCTTCAACTCATCCTTTTTCCAAGTGAGTGTTGTTTCTTTTATTTAAGTTAGTTGTTCAAGTTTGATTTGTTTGTTTGTTTTTAGATTAATTGTTTTAATTATGTTGTTTTATCATGTGTGTTGGTGGGTTTTATAATAGATCTTTTTAATTTCAGGTTGAAGTTCCTTAAGCTTTTTACTCATTTTAGTGTTGTTTTGAATTGGTTTGTGATTTTTAGGATTTTTTTTTTTTTTTTTGGTTCTTAAATTGGACATGGTCCCCTCTTTTTCACTTTTCATTATTTTTGCCCAAAACTTGAGCCCAAATGGTATGGTCCTAATTTTGCAAAGCGGATAATTATTTATCAAAGATAGCTTTAGGAGTGAGCCATGGATTAGGTTTGTTCAGATTCTATGGCATAGACCTCCAAGTTTTCTATCTCCTTTCTTTTTCCTTAAATGAAGTTCTAAGATGTGGAATGAGGTTCGACCATTGACCGTGATGGCCATAGAGGTGATGGATATTCACAAAAATGGTGGGGCATGTTCATTTCAGTCCGAGGATGGGGAGATCAAGACCTAGCTGGATTTGGCCGAAATTTGAGGAAAGGGGATTTTGTACAATTTGTGGAAATTAATGAAATTAGTTGGTGTGATTGGGTTTGTGGAGTGTTTTAGTTAATTTAGATTCAGTTCTTTTTGGTGAATTTCTAGATGTGTTTCATTGCTTTTTTTTTTTTTTTCTGGATTTAAGGGGGCAGTTTTAATTCTTCTTCTTTTTGTGTGTGTATGTTTATGTGTGATATGCGGTGCTTGATGAGTGATGTATTATAGATGTGGTTGTGGTGTAATGAGGTGAAGTGAAATGGAGTGAGGTGCAGAGGTACAGACGTGAAGGAGTATGGAATAAAGTGATGTATGGAGGAGTGGTAAAGTTCTATTTCCTATGAATGATGTATGCATGCAAACCATAGAAATGTGTGTTTTATTATCATTTCTTGTTGATTGTGGTTATGAGGTGTGTTTTAACTTTGTCTTTTAGCTTAGTTGTGGATTAATTATATTTTAAAATTAGTTTTGTTTAGTTTTAATTTGCTTTTGTTGTTTGTTTTGTTTTGGGTTGGTTGTGAATTAATTTCTTTTTTGGGTGACTTGGGCACACCTATAGTGGCACCTAAGTGGTTGGTTCACGGGTTTCTTCGTTACCTTTTTTTTTTTAGTTGGGTTTTTTTTTTATCATTGGTGACTTGGTTTTTTTTTTTTTTTTATTATTATGTTGTTGTTGTGTCTATTTGTTTTTAAATCAAGTTTGTTGTTATTGGTTGGTTGGTGGATTTTATTGATGGTTAATATGTTGTTTTGCAGAGAAAACCAAAAAGAGTGTGGAGGGTGTTCTATGACAACCTCGATTATTTTCGACATGGAGAGGCAAGGAGGAGTGCAACGAAGCTACCATTTTATCTTGAATGAGCTAAGGAACCACAAGGTACGCATCCTTTTTCTCTACTTTGTTGGGTTAAGTCTTTAATTTACGTTTAAGTTTAAGTTTAATTTTAATTTTAAGTTTAATTATCTTATTTTAAGTTCAAGTTTGGTTTTAATTTTAATTTTGAGTTTGGTTTTAGTTCTTCATTTAGTGAGTTGATTTATTTTATGGAATTTAATTTGTCCAGTCACTTGGTGTCCTCCTTAGGGCGGCCTAGGTGATAAGCTGACTATAATGCAGGAGGGGAAAGATTTATTTGATAGGATATATGGCTCCACACACCACAAATTGTTATTAAGCATGTCATTAATAGGGTCGCATGACATCTAGGGCATTATAAGGTCATTCTGGTTGATGAGGCTACATGGGTTGATTGTATATGGGATGGACCCCTAAAGGATTTAGGCGCGAATTTGGAGTATCGTGGAATTACGTAAGATATTGGAGGGGTTTTCCATACCGGTACATATTCTCAAAGTTATACTCTTACGAGGCCTCCAATTCTATTGGAAATTATGCAAAGACGATCGAGACCCTATGTTGTTGTTGCAGTTATGATTGATGTTTGTAATCTTTTGATGTTGATTATTAGCTGTTGATTATCGGTGTTGTATATATGATAGAGGGATGTTATTTCTAGGCTCATTTTTTCACTCTAATGTATGTATTATGATGTATACGATGTGTACAAGTGCATGTAGCATTTTATGATGTGAGTGCATGCTTTGTAGTTCGACTTAGAAGTACCTTGGTTGTGTGTATGATGATGGAATGGACTCCCTGAGGGGCACTGAGGGATCATGTGAAGTGTGTTTTTCCCTTACAGGTGATAGGTTTTATACCCGATGATTTTTAGGGGCCCAAAAACAAGGGAAGAGTCTGCCGAATTTTTTCTAGAATCTCAAAATTCATGCCTAGGCATGCGAGTCTCACAGAGGGAGCATTAGTAATTTAGAGTTAATGTCACATCCCCCAAAACCGATTAGAGGAATAATCGGATCCGGGGAGTGAAATTTAGGACTAATTAAAATTTTTGTCCTTTAGGCCCAAGGATCGTCGGTCCGTTGTGAGTATATAATATTTCAAGCCTCAAGCATAATTAAATTTGTGGAATACATAAAATCTTAGGCACATGGAATATCAACAATGGAATAATGAATCTCATTTAAATTTAAAGTTGTTAGAAAGAATAAATAAAACTACACAAAGTACTAAATTATTACAATGGCCAACCCAATAATCAAGGCCATTAAAACAATAGAAAGATGTCAATAATGTGAAAGGTCCAACAAGGAGTAAAGAAAGAATAAATAAAATCTAATGAAGTCCCCCGTGAATCTCTCTCGTGCCAGGATCAATGACGCTACTCTACGTCATCGGCACGCCACTCCCGTTCCTCCTCAGCTGGTTGGAGATCCTCTGGGATCTCCTCACCTGCCTGCTCCTCATAGTAGTAGTCACCTGGGGTGTCTGCACACCAAGGAACAGAGTCAACGACATATTGAGCAAAAGATAAGCAAAGTATAACCAGCATGGCATGCATCAAGTACAGAATAGAGACAAGTGCAATATCATGTGAATACAAGGAAAATAGAACTAGGCATAAAGCATGAATAATAATAGTGTGAGACAATGACAGAGATCCTAACATCATCTAGCAATAACCACTATCCAAATAATGCAATGCAAGAAACAAGAGGGAGACTCCGAGGATGTCCAAGCTACCTCCCGGGGTATCAGTAACAATCTAGACCAGACAACTGATACCAAAATCCGACTCCAGTGGGATCCTAGCTCCCGGTCCTGAGAATAGCAGCACAGTCTAAGCCCGCTCCCAGCTATTCAACGCCATGGACGCCGTCCAAAGCCGACTGCCCACCCCGATGTCCGAGTAACCGACCCATCAATAAACCCCTAATATGCAAATGGCAATGATATGCAATAAAACAAAGTGGTGTTGACACAAGAATAGACCAAGACAAGCAAGTCTGGCTAGCTCAATGCACACGACATGATCATAGGGATTATTTCATTCAAAACAATACAAGACAAGTCAAACACCTGATAATCCCTTCCATACTAGCCAGTCATGTTTATCAATACATGGCACAGGGTTCCTACGATACATTATAAGTCAGGTCCATATCCTAATTCTACAAGAATTTATATTTCATACTTAATTAAGTGTTTTATGCCAAGAGAGTACACAAGGAATAATATCAACGGATAGAATTCACAAGTCAATGGGGAATTACAATCCAACCTAGGCAAGTGGTGTCATCCATGTATTCCACATGTTCTAGCGGAGTATGTGTGGAAATTGAATCAACGATGCTCCTAGGAAAATTCCTTGATGTACAATCATGTTAAGAATCTAATGGAACAATTCCATACGCATTCAGTTAAACCATGTGTAATACACGAATACCTAGACAACCCATCGAAGCACACCAAGCCACTTGCTGCGATTTTAATCCCATTAATGGTCAAATGAGAGTGGGTGCATGGTTTCCAACATCTAAGGCCCAAACCTAAATTATTAGTCTCATTTACAATAAAACATGAGCTGAACCAATAATCTGAGTATTTTCATCACTTCCTGACCTCCGATCGTAATGAAATTAGAACCATTGGATTCTACATCTTAAGAGCTTTCCAACGGTATATTACATGTAGAATTCCAACGGACAGATTAAAAGTTATGCGTCTTCGAAGTTTTCCTGTGCTGTAAAAAAAAGCAGTCCGATCGATCGGACTGAATTCAGCCATAGTTAGTAACAGTACCGATCGATTGGTCTGCAAGTCCGATCGATCGGCACTGCAACCTGAACCCTTAAAAGGGCCGAAAAATGGATTTTTTTGCCCTTTTTCCTCCGGCCAATCCATGGCTAACCTGCATAAAATGAGCCACCATGCTCCCCAATCATCACATTCATCATTTACATCATCTCTAACAATTTAAAGGCAACCTATAATTACCAATTACAATCTTTTATGTAACCCAAAACCCCCAAAAACCCCAATCTATCATATAATCTCAATCAACAC